>OX438799.1:23756303-25188946 GCA_949316475.1 Hypomecis punctinalis | reverse complement strand
CGATTTTGATAAAATTTAAATGAGACCAATTTCAAAGTATATTCTTTCCAACAAAAAAATAATTATTGAAATTGGACCACTATAAAAAAAGTTATGCGTGGTTATACGTAAAAAAAAATATATACGCGTCGAATTGTATATTTCGGCGACAGGAACCTAAATAATACAAATAGAAACCATTAATTACAATTTATTGATTAAATACTAAAAATGGAACGATTACAACCAAAAATAAGAAGTTATTTTCCAAGCTCAAAACAATGATCTGCCATTACTCTTTTTTTTTTTAATTAATTTTACAATCAGCTTATGTTTCAACTTACGCAATATTTTGGCGATGATGAAGCCCCTTGTCTTGTCATTAGCTCATGTAATTATTATTTTCACACAAGTTTCACCTAAAATAAATTAATACTAATGTTTTATTTCAATAAGTTATTTACCACTTCAAAGTTCTAGTTCTTCTCAAGGTTTAATTATTAGTTTTTAAATGAGATTGTAATTTAAATTGTTTTATGAATGTACGTCGACAGGAACGACAACGCAAAGTTACTTCACTAGCGCCACTTGAACTAGTTTATAATTTAAATATTTGGCGCTAAAATTCAAACGACCGTCTTATAATAGATTGATTAATTCATTAGATTATGTCTAATAATATATTGATAAAAGTAAGTAAGTAAGTAAGTTCATGTAGGCCGGGAGGCTAGCCCTGGTGTCAGAGTATTTAGGCCGCCTGAAGGCCTCTGACATGGCTAAACGGTTAAAACAACCGGGACCTACAATTTAACGTGTCATCCGAGCTACGGCAGCGCTCAGTTAGAAAATGTCACCCGGTAAAATACAGTAAATCGTCCGTGACGACCACACGGCCATTCTGCTCAAATCGCGACTCTGCGATTTTAACAGAATACGTGAAAATAACATGTCAAATGCATCGACAAGGACCTTCAACACCTTAACTAAACAATTTAAAACAAAATTAAAACAAATAAATAAAGTCTAAACAAAGAAAGAGCGTAAAACTATTACACCTTACAATGTTACAAACACAGACAGTACTGGAAAGTTCTAATATAATATGGTTATAAATAATGAATTTTTCCATGATTTTTCTATTTGTTTTTCATAATGTTCAATTAATGAATAAATTTACAATGTCTTAGATAACTTCATTTTTATCCTCTTTATAATTAATAATATTCACATGTCATGTTTGGTACCTACGGAATTTATTCGTAAATGAAACGTTACGCCAAAACTGCATTGTGTGAGACACAAATAAATTTCGGAAGAGAATCTGTTTTTTTTTTTATTTTAACATTTTACGACCACACGGTCATATGAATCTGAATTTGTTGTTCAATAAACAATGCAAGAAATAATGTAGCGTTACTGTCTTAACCCATTAATACATTTTACTTTCTAAAGCGTATGCAACCAAATTATTACGTTAACAGCTTGATTGAATAATGAAAAAAAACACAAACATCAGGAAATGTGTCTAAATAACAATATAACTCAGCCCTAATATTAATTAATAAGATTGCATAATAATTATTCACAAATGGGGTAATAGTAATAACAATGTCAGTAAACTATCACTACCATAACGTTACATTATATGTTAAAACATTTCAAAATCAGTTATTATTTTAACTGTGAAACATCAAGTGTAATAATTAATAGATAGTTCAATGTTAATTTCTCAGTACGAACAATAGATTAATTAGTTAGTTTTGTTACGAAGAGAATAAGGAAATTTAAGATGCATGGAGTTGTAATAGAAAATCAAATAATGTTCGATACAACAAATGGAAGTAACACTGCCAGTTCTGTTGTCTTGTTGTAAGTTTAAGTAACAAAAAGGAAAAGTAAAACACGGCTAGATATATTCAAAACGCGGATAGATATATTCAAATTCAAATCAGAAAGAATAAAGGAAGTGAACCACCACTCCCAAGCTTACACCATTCCGGTGTCTCGCTCATCAAACCAGTACAAAGGATGAAGGAAAAGGTACCACCGATCAAGTCAACGACTCCAAGCTTACACCATTCCGGTTTCTCGCTCATCAAATCAGTAAAGAGGATGAAGGAAAAGGAACTACTGACCCCAGGCTCATCACATGACATCTTGCCCAGGAAGCCCAAAGTTCAACCATTCCGATCTCTCACTTTGGCGAATCAGTAGGAAGGAATAAGGAAAGAAGACAAGGATAAGGAAGTAGTAGAATCACGTAAAAAAATCATACATATATCAGCGTAAGCGTTGCGAAAATACGTTAAATATTACCGGAAAGACAACAGATATGGCATGTCTATCTTATTCAGCCGGCTGTTCTCGATATATTAAAGATTATAACAAAGACATCCAAAGGCATAAGAGCGGGTTAAGATTAGAACGAGATTTATCTGAACTTTATCTGTTGATCATTTACAAAATATCATCCGTGTTCTACATTTTAGCTCTATAGGTAATCACTCAATAAATTATCTATATGCTTAGTAAAATCATGGTTGCGAAAATTACATCAGTTTCAAAAATAATCTACGTGGAGACTCGATTAACCGGACTAACTAGTGTCGTTGAGCATTCGGATATTCAAAAATCCGGATATTGGAGTTTCCACTGTATATACTGTTCACATAAAATTTAAAATCAGGGTTTACCTAGAATTTTTACCTACTAGGTTGCATTTAACATAACATCAAAAGAGCGGCAATATAAATAAACAAAAATTACACTTGACACATTAACTTAAAGGACAAGAAAAGTTACATTCACAATATTTGCATTACTGAAATGAAACATCATCTTATCCAAGAATCGAATATCTATCCTAAACAGATTATTTCTGTATTTATTTTAGTATTTTAATTTAGTACAACTTACATGGTTATAATTTTTTTTTTTGAAAATATGAGCAACCTCAAATATTTTGTATTAATCCAACCAAGCCACTAAAACAATTAGAATGTAAAACTGCTCGACCATCCCTGAATGAGTTAAGTCCTTTTAAAATCATTGAAACTTTTGCGACATTTTTTTTTTTTATTTCTATTGTTTACATATGTTATAAGGCCAATAATTAAATTCTTACTAAATATAACTGACAGCCAAGAAATGGTTATTAAGTAGATTAAAAGGCAATTATTATCTTAAGGATTTTAGAACGGCGTATCTACAAATAATAATAAAAATAACAACAAAAACAAAATTAATATGTCGCCTTTACGGGAAGGTGACAGATTTCCAACAAACGAACATAGTAATTAAGTCAAAATTATAAAATTCAATAAGTGATGACATAACAATCGCAGATTTATCAGACGGGGTGAGCGAATATAAATATTGATAGAAATTCTGATTTGGATTTGCTTTCCTTAAACTTACAATTCAGGAATCAGTGTCTCATTTTTACTGTAGAGAAGTTAAAAGCAGGTCTAACTCAAATGCCAACTTTAACATTATAATAAGACATAATATGAGCAATAATGGATCTTTGTTGTTGTTGTTCAATGTATATTGCTGAAAATTGCGCAAAGTTATAAGAACGAGCGATTTGAATGTAAAAGTTATGTTAAGAATAATAACTTGAACTAGGTAAACAGAAGAACAGAACTCTGAAAACTAAAATCATTTCAAGTACACACCTATATAATAAATTAAATTCTACTTTGGCGTTCAGGCCTACATTGTTTTATTTCTGAAAAGCAAGGCTATGACAGAACTGAATTACTTATTACAGGCATAAACTTCTTATATTTCGACGAAATTACGTATTCACTAAGTTATCTTATTTCTTTTTTTTTTTTACAATATAAAAAAAATCAAAAATATTTTATCAATTGGTTCTATGAATTATATTTAACCAATTATATTTTAGTGAAGTTTAATAATTTCCTTTTTAATTTAATACATGAAAACACACCCGTTATACTAAGACTTAAAATGTGTAAAAGCCCTGTTAATTTCCAGAGCAAAATTCTATAAGGACCCATGAATTTAATTTAAATCTTATTAAGTACATTGTTAAAGCTTGAGAAAAGCCACTGGCTGAAAATTACATAATGTGAAATCAGTTCACAGCCAGTGGATTTATGTATTTGTTATCTTTTAACTCATTTGTGTCAAAAATCTAATGTCTCTACGCCTAATAAGGAAATGACAATCAGTACTGTTTATACGATCACACCTTTAAAATATCACACAGCTTCGATAAAATCAGTTTTTCTAAAGATCTAAGGTGAAAACCTTGTTACTTTATGTGAAGTCGGCTAAACAGAACTCTTTGGTTTCCATTTTACATTTATTTATGAGCATCATAGATGTAGTGATTAGTATTTGATCTTGAAATATTGTATTACATTGTTTTTACATTCAATTATTTATCAATTATAAGGTCTATAAGTTTTTAATGTTTGGGCATTAATATCACGATTTATGATAATGATAATTATGTGCTAGTAATAGTAAACTGATAATAAACATCTTTTGATATTTTCCTCTATTGCATTACACAGTTACAGCTCTATTTACTGAAAACTAAATATCACGGCAGTCTAGGTACTGCAGTTAGTTGACTAGGGCAGTGGTTCCCAAAGTTGACTGGACTACAACTCATCTTAAATAAGTTTACCGTATGTTATAAATATTCTGTAAATGTATAATTTTAATTTTGTTGTAATGACGTATCTAAGCACATGATAATTGAAATACAAACTCGTTACACCACCTCTAGGAAAATTAACCAATGCCAACATGAAATAACATTCTTTTGCTCGATCGGTTAGTGTATTGTTCTACAGGCAGGGCCCATTCAAATATTTGCCGACGACTCGACAGTGGGTCATGACCCAAAGTTTGAGAAACCCTGGACCAGGACGTTTCCACTAAATTGATACCAATATATTATTTATATATAAGATTAGAAAGATAATATTATAGCAGTATAGACAGATAGTTCAGCCATGACAGGTTGACCCTATTTTATTAGAGGCACTTTATATCAACATAATTAATTTTCAGTTCTTCCATTGCAACAACCAACATAACAGTAAAATTGTAATATTATTCTAGATTAAAAATAATTTTGTAAGATAGTCAGCCAACAGTTACTTTGGCATTATTACAACAATCAAAAATAAACATGAACAAAATAAATTATTTAGCCTTTACCTATTACTTATTCATAACAAATAAAATCCACTGTTAAATATCGGCTCTCTGTCCTCGAGGAAAGCGAAGCTGATCATGTTGCACGGGGAATTGAAGACAGTACTCAGCTCAGACAGTACCTAAGCTCCGAAGCATTCTTACATTGCTCTAGTGTAGTACTGCAGCATCACTTCCGAGCCTTCAGCGTAGAACTGCATTCATTTTTATTCTCTGCCAGAAAAACAACTCGCATTAGTTCTATAACAATATCACAACATATTATAAAGCAGTCTATATTTCTGTGTCCCTTTATTTTCTCTTATATGGCCTAAACTATACAACAGATAGCAATGCAGGTTCCACTATCTTATAAATTATTTATTTCAAAAGGTTTATACCAATAATTTATTCATAGCTGAGTGGAGCCGGGCCAAGTAGCTAGTTAATTATAACTCTAAATTAGCCGAAAAGAAAATTAGGTCTTCTAGGTTTCATTTTGACTTATTGTCTGTTTGTGAGTGTTATACAAATTGATCAGAGAATGCTTATGAAGGAAAACAAAGATAAATTATATTGTCATAATGTAAAGACCACAGAAGTAAACCTTATGGATTGTCAACAGCATCAACTGGCATTATTATGCCAGCGACTGTGTTCTCAGCTAAAGACCGGCAGAAAACTCTGTAACAAGACTATTGCAATTTTCATACTTTACCTATATCAAAAACATTTCCTCGATGCAACACGAGAGTGTAGCACTTTAAAAGTATTTACAGGCAGCCACAGCGGCATGTAATATTTAGTTTATTCGTTTCTAAATCACAAATCAGATAAAGGACTTGAGGTTAGAAGTGAAATATTACGATCTCGTCACATTACGTTGCCAATTAACAAACAAAACACATCACCTGGCTTGTTTTCTTGTGAAATAGCTCTGCAATAATATCTTCAAAGGTTTCTCAGTTTTTCCTTAAGTTTTCTCCATGAGAAGTTGCAGTGCAGTAGAAGTACAGCCCTTCAGAGGTCATGATGGATATCCCCCACCGCTGCTTTCGGCGACAGGAACCTAAATAATACAAATAGAAACCATTAATTACAATTTATTGATTAAATACTAAAAATGGAACGATTACAACCAAAAATAAGAAGTTATTTTCCAAGCTCAAAACAATGATCTGCCATTACTCTTTTTTTTTTTAATTAATTTTACAATCAGCTTATGTTTCAACTTACGCAATATTTTGGCGATGATGAAGCCCCTTGTCTTGTCATTAGCTCATGTAATTATTATTTTCACACAAGTTTCACCTAAAATAAATTAATACTAATGTTTTATTTCAATAAGTTATTTACCACTTCAAAGTTCTAGTTCTTCTCAAGGTTTAATTATTAGTTTTTAAATGAGATTGTAATTTAAATTGTTTTATGAATGTACGTCGACAGGAACGACAACGCAAAGTTACTTCACTAGCGCCACTTGAACTAGTTTATAATTTAAATATTTGGCGCTAAAATTCAAACGACCGTCTTATAATAGATTGATTAATTCATTAGATTATGTCTAATAATATATTGATAAAAGTAAGTAAGTAAGTAAGTTCATGTAGGCCGGGAGGCTAGCCCTGGTGTCAGAGTATTTAGGCCGCCTGAAGGCCTCTGACATGGCTAAACGGTTAAAACAACCGGGACCTACAATTTAACGTGTCATCCGAGCTACGGCAGCGCTCAGTTAGAAAATGTCACCCGGTAAAATACAGTAAATCGTCCGTGACGACCACATATACCTCCTCCGGTGGTTCGTCGGTCAAAAAGTAGGTAGGTACTCCTACATAATGTAGGTACTACATCAATATGGAATGTAAGAAAAAATGCCATTGCGATGACTTACTACCTACTTCTAATTACTTACTACTTTTATTAAGATGAAGAGCCAAAAAAGTCCAGCGCATAAAGTAGCTACCACTTAGCAAGGCATTATATCTAGCACGCAGGACTAATGATCGATAGAAATTAAATTAAAGGAAAATCAAATTGATGGAGTCAATGGATGGAGAGTTCTATTGAGAGTTCACGTAACGACTAGGATCAGCCGCGTAGGAGGTCTAGTGTAGACAGATGGATTATAGGATCGCACTGGATACAAGCCACTTCCAGCCAGTAGGTAGTATCGAAAACCTATCGGGAAGGTTCATATAGCAATGTACGTTTCGTTACTGAAATGATGATGATTAAGTTTGCGTACGTAAAATAGTTATAATTATTCGAGACAGGATATCCAAAAACCGCCACCGCTCGGTCAATGCATCCGTCATTTTAACGCCACGCGCTTTTCGAAATGGTGTCTTGAACTCACCGGAATGCTTTGGAATATTTCCAGCGGGCGGCGAGAAAAATGATCACACTCAGAAATAAAATAAAAATAATTGTACACAGCGTCGGTGATAGTGCGCCGTATGACGCAGGCTTGTTTACGGTTTTGGTTTGAGAATTAATTGTGTGTGGGTAGAATGGTACCTATAGTTTACATTAATACCGATGTGTCATGGCGCTCCTTCAGGTACAATACCCAATGAAAAGTACGTGATTTTGGAGATCCAAATTCTTAAAGTGTAGACAAAAGCCTTTTGTACACGAGAAGGACACTCACCTTGAAAAATTCGTGATTATTATAAGCTCAGACCTGACGCAATAGAGGTGGAACTCTCATGCTAGCAATCTAAAGATATGCTTTATTGTTTTGAAAGGAGAGTAGATTAGTAGGAGTAGAGAGGGTTCCCTTTGTCGCGGCAGTGGAGCTTAGTAACCGTAGAGTACAGTGAAGCTAAAAGGTATCCTAGGTGGGGCGCTTCCCTGGGCCTGTCTCCTGAAGCTCCTGATGATGTCGTTAGGTCGGATGTAATATGGCGTGGGGGGAGTGGCGGGCTGTAGTATCGTATGAAAGGCTCTGTAGCTAAGAGATTGTAACAGGGTGTATAATTAGTCTTGGTGGATCGTTACAATTTTCTGTAGCCTTGACAGGGTCGCCACCGTTTGATGGCGGACACGGTGGTGCATGTCGGTATGACACCATGCAGCTATTCCTATCTTCTGCAGCCGAAGTAACAGGCACGGGGCCACTGTAACTGACCCGTTGCTTTGGAACCAGCGCAGTTGGATACGGATGCTAATCGACGCCCATTTGCTGGTTTGGTTCCCAGGTGGAGGATGACGATGTGTCTGGTGTTCCGGTACATCGGCGGAGTGGAGCGCAAGCTCCGAGGCAGAGCCCGAATAGGGCTGGCGCTGTCGGGGTCGCGGATGGGTGTGAAAGCGTCCCCGTAGCCCCGACACCAATGGTGGAATACTCCAGGGTTTTAGTGGGTATACTGCCTAGGTGGCTCAGTAGTTAGTGACCCTGACTCCTGGGTCAAAGAGGCGTGGGTTCGATTCCCACGAGACTTACCCATGCCTGCACCCGAGGCGATTTGGTTGGTAGGTATATGTATAAGGGGTTTTCCCAGGACAAAAACAACTTTTTTTTCTTATAGGCTTGCGTTTGACTACATACTGTTAAGCAGATATGCGGTCTAGGTTGTAGCACGCTTACCTAAAAGATACCTAATTACTTGGACTGGCTTATAAACTGGCAGAGGGGGGGAAGCACAATGCACACCGAGCTACGTCACTGCATGTCTAGCTTGGATTTTGTCGGATTGTTGCTAACCCAGGAATTTGCTTCAATGTGTCCGCACCTTCACCCAGATCTGTTCCCAACGATCACAAGCTGTCGTTAAAGCGTGTTTCGTCGAGTTTTCATCTTTGTTTTATGGGCGGCCATTACTCGCTTCCTGTCGACGAGTGGTGATCAAGATGGCGTCAGATTTTAATATTAATATCTGTTAGTATTGAACATAAAACACAGCAAGGGCCATTAATCGATTGGTCGGTGATTTCCGGGGATATAAATTAAATGTAGAGTATGTTTATTTATATAGGCCGAATTGCTAGTCCTGGTGGCAGAGACCAGATAACCATATTTTTTCTGGGACAGCATAAATATAATAACTGCATAAAACATCTATCTGGCATGATTTGTGTCCCAAAATAATCTATAAATAAGCTTATAATCTATAGGTTTAAGTAGGTTCTAGTTTCTATACTGAAAAAAAAACTACATCAAAATATTCCACTTGTTTGAGAAAAACGCTGCTACTATTAACATATAGATAAATACAAAGAATACAAAATAAGGAAATATGGTCAAGGATGTGTTTCTCTTTAAAACCATAATAAATAGGCTATTATGATTTTATAGAGGAACACGCAGAAATACGCTATATGCAAGCTTTTTCCAATCGATCTTATTAAATATTCATATGGAAGGCCTACGCCCCGTAGTAGACGTTTTACAGATGATAATGATGATGGTGTTGATGATCAATGTTTTAAAATTGTTCAAATTTTTAACTCCACATTTAGTAACGCAAAAATACCTGATGATTGCATAGACACACGTCAAATATGATTCACACCGTATGAAATGTAAGTCTAATTTTATGAAATCTCGAAATAGTTTCAGTTAGTACCAGATACCACTTGAACTCGCGTTCTACATTAGTGTTTACGAATACTGCAATACCTATAAATATATTATTATTTATGATCACCACTTCAAAACTCTTTGATCTGGTTCTGTGGTACATACAACTTACCTACCTATTACATTTTTTAAATGTTTACAATAAAAATATTGTTTCAATCAAAAGAGGGGAGTCTAACTACCACAGGTAGTTAGATAGATAACACAATGCAGAGAAATTCTTACGCTAGTTGTGCAGGACGGCGCCAATATCGTCGTATGTGACAGTGTGTGATAAGAAGTGATAGTGTGTGATAAGACTAGTTGATAAAAATAGTGATAAAAATTGTAAAATAGGTCGGGGCTCTCCAAAAAGTCAGGCAGCGTCATACTTCATTAAGTGCGAGCGGGACGCATAGAGCGAGATGCAACGAAAACAGACGCCACCGAAACGCGCTCCGTGATTGGCCGACCAATGAGAGCCCCGATCTATTCCTAGTCGCTTTTGTATAAATATAGGCTTAAAATTAAAATAAACATCCAGTATCCGGCATCCAGTCCCCGAGTCACTTCACTAATAGGTCGTTTTATTCTCCAAGTCTCCAACCCAGCCCCGCAGTCCTACGTGAACTCCAAGTAATCTGGAGCCCTAGCGCTTCGCCCCTCGCCGTATAATTCGAGCTAGGGCTTCGCCCTCGCCACATTATTTGGGGGTCACGTACATTGTGATCCTTCGTCAGCCGGATTCGAGAACATTCGAGAACGCCGTGACTACGCTGCGCGCCATGCCAACGGTTACAAGATCTACAGGGAAGGGTCGCGTGATTATTCCCCAAGACATAGACCTTCTCGCAACCTCGTCAAGCAACACAGCTACCACCGCGCGCGCAGCCACAACAGTTGGGACCACGACTACAGCAACAGTAACAGAAGCCTCGGGGACTACAGCGACAACACGGAGGCCGGATACTGCATCAACCCCTCTACAGGGCGCCTTGCCACTTGCCGCGCAAGGCGTCATTATGGCGGCCAGAAACCCGCCGCCATCAGAAAATATAGAAGACGGGACAGAAACGTGTCGTGCCGAGTCGCCCGACATGCCCGCACCAGTCAACCGCGTCACCGCTATAAGGTCTACGCGTTCAGTTCGAGCAGCAAAAATAGCACGAGCCAAAGAAGAGCTCGCACGCCAACAAGTCAAGCTGGCCGAGGCCCGCCTGGCCGCCCTAGAGGCGGAGGACTCCGACGACGAAATTTCCGTGTATTCGAAGACAGAAGCCGAAGAGCGCGTCGATACTTGGTTGAACCAGAGTGAAAAGCAACTACCAACGACAGAGAAACAGGATATTGAAGAACGAAAACCCGAACATCAGGTACCGTTAACACCGGCGGGAGCCAACATCCAGCCCGACCTGTCACAACTTGCCTCGGCTATCACACTCGCCGTGAAGGCCGCGCGTCAACCCAAGTACGTCGAGTTACCATTCTTCGGCGGCAACCATCAAGAGTGGCTATCATTCCGAGCCGCTTTCTTCGAGACAATGGACACCTTCACTAACATCGAGAACCTGAACAGATTAAGAAGAAATTTAAAAGGAAGAGCAAAGGAAGCAGTAGAAGGGCTGCTAATTAGTAACGCCGAGTCAACAGAAGTGATGAAAGTGCTGCAGTCCAGATTTGGAAGGCCTGAAGTCATCGCCATGTCAGAGATAGACAACCTTAAGTCTCTGCCTCGCCTCACCGAGTCACCGCGCGACATATGCATTTTCTCCAGTAAAGTTACAAACGCCGTGTCAACCCTTCGAGCTCTGAACTGCATCCACTATCTCTACAATCCGGAAGCCACCAAGATCATGGTCGAGAAACTCACGCCGACGCTGCGCTACAGATATTACGATTTCGCAGCGCTACAGCCCAAACAAGATCCAGACTTAATCAAGTTCGAGAAGTTTTTGAAGAAAGAAGCCGAGCTGTGTGGCCCATATGCACAGCCTGAGACAGTGGGTTCTCAATCACAGCCTACTCAACAGAATAGAAAAACACAGAATGTGCACTCCGTCGTCGAGAAACAGCAATCGTCTAAGTGCCCCGTCTGCGATGGTTCGAGCCACCTCACAATAGAGTGCGAAAAGTTCAAAAAAGCCGACGAAAACCAGAGATGGGACATCGCCAAAGAAAAGCGTCTATGTTTCCGTTGTCTACGCTTCAGAAACAAAACACACAGCTGCCGACCGAAGACCTGCGGCATCGATGGCTGCAAATACACTCACAACAGATTACTACACTTCATGAGAACAGAAAAAACAGAAGAGGTCGGCGAGAAACAACAGACAGAGGCCATCAACTCCGCCTGGACCGGGACTAACAAACAGTCTTTCTTGAAAATCATCCCGATCCAGGTAAAAGGGCCAACAGCGACCGTCGATACCTACGCCCTTCTAGACGACGGCTCAACAGTGACACTTATCGACAACAGCATATGTGAAAAAATCGGCGTGACGGGACCCATAGACCCGCTGCGCATAGAAGCCATCAACAGTTTAAAAACTACAGAAACATCTTCAAGGCGAGTCGACTTCATCGTACGAGGACCTAATCACAAAGAAGAACGCATACAAGCGAGAACAGTTAACAATCTGCGCGTATCTACACAAGAAGTCCCGAGAAACATCATAGAAAATTGCCAACATCTGCGAGACATCAGCAAGCTCCTCACCTACGATGAAGCCAAGCCACGTGTCCTCATTGGCCAAGACAACTGGCACATTTTAGTGGCATCAAAGACAAGAAGAGGCCGCAGAGACCAACCGGTGGCATCCCTCACGCCACTGGGTTGGGTGCTGCACGGTGGCCACACACGTACCCTTGGCCATACGGTACACTTCATATCGCATATCACAGAAGATTTCGATGTAATATCACAAGAAGAAAATACAGAAAAAATGATGAGAGATTACTTCAACATGGACGCGCTCTGCTTAGCGCCAAAGAAGCCGAAAACAGACCCAGAAGAGCAAGCCCTACGTATCCTAACAGAAAATACAGTCCACACAGAAGAAGGCAGATACCAAACCTCGCTACTCTGGAAGAAAGAAGACGTCGTTTTACCTAACAACTATGAAAACGCCTTGAAACGACTACTCGGCATAGAAAAGAAGCTCGATCGCGACCCATGCTTGAAGGAAAAATACACAGAACAGATGGAAGCTCTCGTCACCAAGGGCTACGCAGAACGCGCCCCTATATCAAGTACAAAAGATAGAACATGGTACCTACCGCACTTCGCCGTAGTAAATCCAATGAAACCAGAGAAGCTTCGAGTCGTCCACGACGCCGCCGCGAAAACTAGAGGGGTGGCCCTTAACGACCTACTACTTAAGGGCCCCGACCTACTACAGTCTCTACCGGGAGTTGTCATGCGATTTAGACAACACAGTATCGCAGTGACAGCCGACATCAAAGAAATGTTTATGCAAGTGAAACTCAGAACAGAAGACAGAGACGCGCTACGTTACCTATGGCGCAATGACCGACGAGATGACCAACCACCCGAAGAATACAGAATGACGTCACTTATCTTCGGCGCATCGAGCTCACCATCTACAGCCATTTTCGTCAAAGATTTAAACGCTAAGAAGCATGAACATACTCACCCGGAAGCCGCGCTCGCCATACAGAAAAAACATTATGTCGACGACTACTTAGATAGCTTCAACAGTACAGAAGACGCCATACGCATCGCTACAGAAGTCCGTGACATCCATATGAAAGCCCATTTCGAACTAAAACAGTGGAAGTCGAACTCACCACAACTTCTACAAGCTCTCGGCGAGAATAAAAGCTCAGAAAATACAGAAATCTACAGTAAAGAAGAAAGAACAGAACGAGTACTGGGCCTCATATGGAAACCAGACACAGATGTCCTGGCCTTCAACCTCAACTTGGCCAGAATACCACCGCAACTGATAGAAGGCAAGACGCCAACAAAAAGAGAAGCCCTGAAGGTCGTCATGTCTCTTTTCGACCCGCTTGGCTTCGCATCGGTCGTCACGATTCGTGCGAAACAGCTCTTACAAGAGGCGTGGCGCCGTGGTACCGCGTGGGACGACGAGCTCAATGAAGATCTCACAGAACAATGGCGAAACTGGCTCGTACATCTGAGAAACCTACAGAACGTGACCATTCCGAGGCAATACTTACACTACAGCGACGCCTCCGTTCTGCAACTACACGTTTTCGTCGACGCCAGTGAGTCGGCCTACGCGGCGACCTTATATTGGAGGGCAGAAGCGCCCGACGGCACAGTTAACATATCACTAATCATCGCGAAAGCCAAGGTCGCGCCGTTAAAAATCACTTCAATCCCACGACTAGAACTTCAAGCCGCCGTAATGGGAACGCGCCTAACAGAAGCGGTCATAGACGAACATGAAAGAAAACCCGCATCGAAAACGTTCTGGACGGACAGCAAAACAGTACTCACATGGATAAGAACCGGGTCCAGATCCTATAAACCATACGTCGCTCATCGACTCGCCGCCATAGAAGACGCCTCAACAGTAAACGACTGGCGCTGGGTCCCGAGCAAATTGAACGTGGCCGACGACGCAACTCGAGACGTGCCACCATCCTTCACCAAAAACCACAGATGGTTCCGAGGGCCCGAGTTCCTATATCAACCTATGGAACATTGGCCAATAGAAAACTCACAAACGACTACAGCGCCGGCCGATACGGGCGAGGAGAGAACTAACCATATAATAGTCGATAAAAAACATAAGTTACGTCTATCTGAAGGACTTCCTGCAACTTCACGATTTTCCAACTGGGAACGACTGCGGTACGCGACAGCCAGAGTCCTGCAATTTATACAGCTGTGTAAAATCAAAACACACAGTATACACTACAAGAAGACAAAGAAAAACAAGGAAAATGACCCAGAATGGGCGAAAATTCAAAAGAAAAATAATAGAGCATCGAAACACATAAGAAAGACAGAGACAGAAAATAGAAAATTTCACCCGATGACAGCCGAACTTTTACGAACAGCTGAAGACCTACTTATGCGCGCTTCACAACAAGAATCGTTTACAGAAGAGATAGATAACATCAAAAATGATCATAATATCAAGAAAGAAAGCCGACTTCGTCAATTAAGCATAGAATACATCAACGACGAGCTACGATTAAGAAGCCGCATTAACGCAGTCGAGGCCTCAGACACTTTGAAAAGACCTCTAGTATTGGACGGCGATCATCCTACTGTGAAACTATGGATAAAGAACGTTCATAAACAGATTCATCATTCCGGTATCGAAGCCACAGTGAACGAGTGTCGACAACAGTACTGGATTCTACGCCTACGCCCCGTGGTACGCACCATAGTAAAACAATGCTTCAGCTGCCGTATGAAGACCCGACAACCGCCACATCCGAGAACAGGCGACTTACCACCATGTCGCCTCGCTCACCACAGGCGTCCGTTCACCTTTGTTGGCGTCGACTACTTCGGTCCGATGAGTGTGACAGTTGGGCGCGCACACCAGAAGCGCTACGTAGCCATATTCACCTGCTTAACCACGAGGGCAGTCCACTTAGAAATGGCAGCTTCACTCAGCACAGATTCAGCGATCATGGCTCTCAGAAGAATGATAGCACGCCGAGGATGTCCTGCAGAAATCTGGTCAGACAACGGGACTAACCTAAAGGGCGCAGACAGAGAACTCAGAAAGGCGCTCGACGGTGCGACGGCCGAGGAGGCGGCAAAGAAGACCATCTCGTGGCGTTTTATCCCTCCAGGTGCTCCATTCATGGGGGGCGCCTGGGAAAGAATGGTGCGCTCAGTCAAAACCGCGCTAACAGCAACGCTCCACGAGAGAAGTCCAGGCGAAGAGGTCCTAACAACCCTCCTACTAGAAGCCGAGTACACAGTCAACAGTCGGCCGTTGACCCACGTGTCAGTCAACCCTGAAGACCCAGACGCCCTGACCCCGAACCATTTCTTACTCGGCGGTCCAGCGCGCGTCCCAACGCCCGGCGAATTCGACGAAAAAGATACGATATCGAGACACAGCTGGCGAGCTGCGCAACGACTCGCTGATTTATTCTGGACGAGATGGGTCCGAGAGTACCTTCCCGACTTACAACAACGAAGAGAACCGCACGGACGAGGGCCACCAGTCAACATCAATGACTTGGTACTTATAGTCGACGCTAACTTGCCTCGTAACACCTGGATCCGAGGCAAAGTTATAGCAACATATCCCGGCCCTGATAACGTCGTGCGAACCGTCGACATACGAACGAGAGGCGGCGTGCTACGGCGACCGGTACGAAAGCTGGTGATCCTGCCGATCCAGAGCGCCGAGCCAGCACCAACAGCAGCTGCGACGGGGTCGCACGGCGGGAGGAATGTGCAGGACGGCGCCAATATCGTCGTATGTGACAGTGTGTGATAAGAAGTGATAGTGTGTGATAAGACTAGTTGATAAAAATAGTGATAAAAATTGTAAAATAGGTCGGGGCTCTCCAAAAAGTCAGGCAGCGTCATACTTCATTAAGTGCGAGCGGGACGCATAGAGCGAGATGCAACGAAAACAGACGCCACCGAAACGCGCTCCGTGATTGGCCGACCAATGAGAGCCCCGATCTATTCCTAGTCGCTTTTGTATAAATATAGGCTTAAAATTAAAATAAACATCCAGTATCCGGCATCCAGTCCCCGAGTCACTTCACTAATAGGTCGTTTTATTCTCCAAGTCTCCAACCCAGCCCCGCAGTCCTACGTGAACTCCAAGTAATCTGGAGCCCTAGCGCTTCGCCCCTCGCCGTATAATTCGAGCTAGGGCTTCGCCCTCGCCACATTATTTGGGGGTCACGTACACTAGTGTTACACTAGGCGGCCTTATCGCTGGAAGCGATTTCTTCCAAGCTTCACGCCTGTGGTTCTTTTCTTAAGCACGTTACAGATAAAACATGTTTCTGGAGTCCATATGACACTTTGTACCATTTACATTTTTTACCATCATGTACTTTATGGAAGCAGAATAAATGAATTATGAATTATGAAGTGATTATGCGTAGCAAGTCGTAGCTCGTAGACTTTAGCCCCTAAGGTCTACGAGCTACGAGCTACAACATGCTACGCACTACGTCGCTCGTAGCGCTAGCACAACCACAATTTCAAATTACTAGGCAGAGAAAAAAAAATAGGGAAAGCACTTTAGCATAGGTACATATTTGTGTATGATGTATAATTTTGAAAATTAATCCCGATTCCTTGGTTACGGCATCACGCGTGAATGCCTGGATCAAGATGGCTAAATCTTTGTATTTTTTTGTGTATTTGTTACTGTCATGAGAAGGTTCTTTTGAAAGGAAAAACAAAAAAAAAATATCAATTTAATTTTACCATACAAAATGTTCCCACATGTAAAAGTTGTCGTATCTGGTGTCTGGTTGTTGGTGGCGCTAAACGCCATCGAAATTAGTGTGACAGATAAAAGTGATATGAAGTTCACCGGGTCAGCTAGCCGTGAAATAAAGTCGACTGTGCCACATATTTTAAACCAAGGTAGGCAAGGTAGTACTGCGTCCTGCAGTAGACTATTAAAAAGGCTGGTACAGTACTGTTCAGTAAGGAATAAAACATGTGAAAAAAGGGCCACGTAGTATGGATACATTCCTAGAGCTATGCTCGTTTTACACACAAGCATCGTAAAGGAACATGACGAAGTGACAGAAAGCTGTCTCGCTGAGTTCTCGTGACGCTCTGTTGCGTTCTATTTCAGCGAGCGGTGACCTGAAAGTGTCACGGAGACGAGCGCAGGACGTGCCCGATATAGTCCCAAGTTCATACATACCGGCTAGGTGCGACTGGTCGGTATCGATACAGGATGGTGCTAAAATCTACCATACTATATTGGCTTAACATAGGTAATTTTTACATTGAGACCCAGCTGGTAGCTGGTAGCTAGGCCTCAATATAAAAAGGCCCCGACTTCGCGATAAGCGATAATGTTGTATATGAAATCTCTAGGGGTTAAAGTGATATAAATTTGGAACGTCGTAATTCGTAAATCATTCAACTTGGTGGTTGTCATGTAAGCTGCAAGCTGTAGATGGCTCAATCCTGACTGAAGCTAACATATGTTGTTTTTAAACTTTCGCGATTTGAACACATTATTATTATATACTACGGGACTAATCGCGCACTAAAATTACGAGATAAATAAATACCTCCTAATAATAGTATACCCGTGACCACGGTCGATGCAACTCGGCCGAAACATTGGGATGAGGAGGTATTTATTTATCTCGTAATTTTAGTGCGCTATTAGTCCCGTAGTATATATAATAATAATGAAGCTAACATAACAGCTGCACAATGATTGGGTTATACTCAATTTGTAGCTAACATCACAACCGCCAAGTTGTATGATTCAGCCAATATCAAAACTTTTTTAGAAAAAACAGGAAGAACAGAACAGAAGCATTGTATAGAGAATTTATTCGAAAATCTTAAAGGCCACTATAGAAAAAAGGTGCGACTGTAAAGAATGATAAAAAAATTACAGTAGTGTGTCGAATTTTCTCGCCTGCCGCCGCGCGTACACGGTTTCTTGTCTCGTACGTCACGATGCGACCGATCTCACTGTACAGGCTTGTACCGTGCACACAGAACCGTGCACGATTTTTAAATAGGAAATTGTTAGTCGCAGAGGCAGAGAGAGACTACAGAGTGGTCCATTGTATACTTGATTTTTCACTAAGGATTTTTTCTTCGACTTCATTGATAAGCTTAATAAAATAATAACTTAATAAAATAATAATATCAAAGTTTTTGTTACACCCTGTATATAGGTTTGATGTGGTGGTGAACGAACTGAGATTAGAATAAGCGTATTGATAAACTAAATAGCTTTAAAAAGACTCTGAAGTCCTGGCTAATTTCAAAGGTATTTTACTCAACTAAAGAATACTTTGAAAATCACAAAGTAATTGTCTTTGGCTTACCTAATTTATAAATTACTAGCGGCCAGTCCCGGCTTCGCACGGGTAGACATAAATAGGTACTACAGTAATCTAGTACTAAATATAGCCTATGTTACTCAGTGATAATGTAGCTTTCTAATGAAAAAAGAATTATTAAAATCGGTCTAGTACTTTTTGAGTTTATTCGTTACATACAAAAATACAAATCTTTCCTCTTTATAATTATCATTCACTCTCGACACATAAACAATATTTACACACAGCTCACAACTTTACTCCATCACTCCTAAATTACATGCAGTTTCATTCCTTACTGCAACACAGTAGTAGCTTTCCTGATAGACTATTTAAAACTATAGGAAAACAAATACGATCAATCTACTCCTACGCTAATTATGGGTAACACACCTCAACTATCAGAAGAAATTGACAATCTAATCGTGTCAAAAGCATATGAATGCGATGTAGAACAATGCGTAAATTTTCTCCCTCGGTCTAACAAAACTCTCACTATACTGGCACAAAATATAAGAAGTCTGGGATGTAACCTAGATAAACTCGAAATTGTGCTTGCTAGACTTGGTTTTGATTGTGATATTCTTGTGCTGACAGAATGTTGGCTTGAATGTTTACCTATCATTCCTTGCATAGAAGGATACCGTTCTGTCAGCACCAAAATAAACGCAAACAGAAGTGACGGAATAGTAATTTATATTAAAAAAGAACTTAGTTTTTCTCACGACGAACCATATTTTATTGAAGGAAATTGCTTAAGTATCCAGCTTGACTCTAATACAGTTATTTTAGCAATATATAGGTCTCCTTCTCACAAGAAAATAGATAAATTTTTGGAATCATTAGATAACACACTCAAAAGACTTTCACCAGTTAAAAATGTATTTATCACAGGAGATGTCAATATTCCGATAAATATTGAAAAATGTAATCAAGATTCCGATCAGTACTTGGATTTACTGGCCTGCCATGGACTTTATCCGGCACACTCATTTGTGACACGAGATGAAAGTGGTACATGTCTAGACCACGTTATCCTTAAAACAGTTTTTTCTGCAACGACCATAGTTCCTGCTACAAATATTACAGATCATAAACCCACCATTTTATGCTTGGAACGCCATATTTTAAGGAATTACTCAAAAAGGACATATTCTAAAATTGATAACATAAAATTAAGAGAAGACATACTAAATATTAACTTACATCCAATTTACGAATCTAGTGATCCTAATTTTGCATTGTCCTATCTTATAAATCAATTACAAACTACTTTAAAAAATAACACAACTATTATTAGCCATCCTAGGCGTAAAAAAATCATAAAACCTTGGATGACAGCAGGACTTCTGAAATGTATACGAAACAGAGATAATTTGAATAAGAAATCAAAACTGTCTCCTGACAATGCAATCCTAAAACTAACTTATACACGTTATAGGAACTATTGCAACGCACTTATTAAAAATTTAAGAGCTGTTTATGAAAGCAGTCAAATTGAGAAAGCCGGAAACAATAGCAAACAAATGTGGAATGCAATTCGTGAAATAACTGGCACTAACACAAATCACGACTATCCCAAAGAACTTCTTAATATAACTAACTCCTCAGACTCGTCTGTAAATAAAATAAATGAGTTCTACGTTAGTGTTGGCAGCAAGTTAGCGGAAAGTATACTTGTTTCACCCACCTCATCATTAAAATCTTCACAATCTTTACATTCTAAATCTTGTTCTAGCTCTCTAGGACCAGTCAAAAACTCTTTTGTACTCTTAAATACAGATCTAGAAGAGGTGGAACGATGTATTCTAGAACTCAAAAATGAATGTTCAATTGGCTGGGATGGAATCTCGAATAGATTTTTGAAAGAACATAGAGATGTTCTTGTACCTCCACTTACCTTCATCTTCAATCTGTGTTTTGAGAAGGGTATTTTTCCAGTTGACCTTAAAAAATCTTTAATTATTCCCATCCATAAAAGTGGGGACAGAGACTGTATCTCTAACTATAGGCCCATATCTATTCTCCCAGCTATATCAAAACTGCTAGAGCGCCTAATGAATAACAGATTAGTAAATTATTTAGAGCACAATAACATTTTATCAAATCAACAGTTTGGATTTCGAAGAGGAAAGTCTACTGATGATGCGGTGCATAACTTAACTAAATTTATTTCTCAAGGATTAGATAGTAGAAAAAAGTGTATGGCAATTTTTATAGATCTCGCTAAAGCATTTGATACAGTCTCTGTCCCCATACTTATATCCAAACTTAGAAAAATTGGAATTAGAGGTGACCAGCTCAATCTCTTTAAAAGCTACTTAACTGGTAGATTTCAATGTGTTAAAATTGGTGGTCATACCAGCAAAGAATTACCAGTGACATACGGGGTGCCACAGGGCAGTATATTGGGCCCAACACTTTTTTTAGTGTACATCAATGAATTGTGTTCACTAGACTTAGAAAAAGGTGAAATAATATCATATGCAGATGACACAGTTCTAATATTTTCGGCTAATACCTGGAGAGAAGCTTATGGGGCGGCTCAATTGGGATTCAATAAGGTCACAACATGGATGCATGATAATGTACTATCCCTCAACACGGATAAAACTAAATATATTACGTTTTCTCTCACTAATGTTCCTCGCAATAATAATGATTTCAAACTAGTTGCACATAATAACCATTGTCTCTCTAAGGTCACATCAATATGTAGCTGTAATTTTTTGGAGCCCACTCTTTTCATCAAATATTTGGGAGTTATTATAGATAACAATCTTAACTTTAAGCGACACATCCTGAATGTTAGCAATAGGATTCGGAAAACTTTTTTTATTTTCAAAAAATTGAGGTATATAGCCAAACCCGAGCTTATAAGGCAAGTTTACTTGGCTCTCTGTCAATCGATATTAACGTACTGTATTTCATCTTGGGGAGGTGCGACAAAAACTACCTTACGTTCCTTAGAAATATCTCAGCGCGCTGTATTGAAGATTAGCACTGGTAGACCAATTTTGTTTGACACTGCTCTTTTATATGAAGTGTGTGATGTTTTGACAATAAGACAACTATTTATTTATAGTATTATCCTAAAACAACACTCACTTATAAAATACGAACCGGAATCGCATAGTAAAAGACGCAAACATGATGTTTGCACTTTGCCTTCAAGAATAAACACTAGTTTTATCAGAAGATTTTTGACGTTTTTAGGGCCTTTTTTGTATAACAAAATCAACAAAAAGTTAAATATATATCACTTGTCAAAACACGAACTAAAACTAAAAATCACGCCGTGGTTAAAGTCGCTCGACGGAGGAAATACCGAAGATCTTTTGAAAGTTATGGAGTAGTATAGTTTATACTCGTATATAGTTATTTATTGTAAACCTATCGTTTAACTAAACTTTAGGAAGCCTACGGAGTAACTTCATATAAATTCATCAATTATTTATTTTCATAATAAACACCCTCTCACACTCACTCATTCACTCAAATACACATCACGCGCATACATACAGACACACCGAGTTTTACTGTGTACTCAGCTCTTTCGAGAGGGCTACACGGTAACATTCTGTGCATATACATAAACACACACTAGACACCACTTCACTTCACGCACACCGACACACAAATACATGCACCTTAGGTACTCACAGAGAGGAACAGCTCACACACACACGTATTGCATCAATAGTATCTTGTCAGATGCATTATGTTAATGATATTAACAAATGTATTTATATATATATATATATATATATATTTATAATATACACGTAGTCTGAACGGAAAAATAGTGTCGATATTTTTCTAATTGTATTATACTTTTCTTACAAGTAGGTACCTAAGAGGTATTTCGGTACTTCATACTGTAATTAGTAATGCTTGGATTAATTTTAACTGTCTCTCTTTTTGTATTTCATGCTTTTGTTCTAAGAATAGTAAGGATTAGGTGAAATTGGAATATAAATATTCCCTGCCTACCTGCTAGTCTGACTAATACTCGTAGCTACCCACGACACGACAATTAAGCAGGTTGAGCAATTACTTGACACATTTGTCTGATTGGCTTTGAATAGCTTCAAACATTTTTATTTAATTTAAACTTATTGTAAAAAGCATGCTTGTTTTTATTGAATAGTTGGGAAACAATTTTTAATGATAACTAGACATTTTTTGTAAATACCGTCATCCTAAATTAATTTAAGTTGGTTTTGTATGGGTACCTGCTCGTTTAGATTTTATTCATCCTGTTTTTAAAACTTCAGTTTTCAAAAATGTTATGGCTGGAAATGTGCATATAGGGGGGAGGGCACTGTAAGCTGAAACACAGGCTTCGGCCTAGTTCGGCAACAGAAACCTGTTATAAATTTTCTTAGTCAATTATTCTAGCTTAGTTAAGTTAAAATATGTAAACTTTGTTTTGGTCAAATAAAGAATTTATAATATTAGTGTAGAATAATGTCAACTCTTTGTAATTTTGCTTAAGATAATTTTGATTTATTAGGTAGGTAATTATATAACTTTTAATTTTATAAGTGCATTTATAGTGTATTGTACGCCCGAAATGGGCAGGTTATTTGAACTTTTGTATTTCTTATAACATCTTATTGTATGTACACAGCAACGCAATAAAGATTATTTCTATTTCTATTTAAATTGATAAATTTAATAATGTTCTGATAAGTTATACATAGCATAGAGTTAGTTGTATGTATTTTAAGTTACTATATTATTTAAGCTTGCTGCACATTTCACATAATTTCACTTTCTCAATTAAAGTTACTTTACATTAGTTAGTAGTATAAACTCATACCTAATTTAGAGCTAGCATAATTATTTTTTACAGAATAATAATAGCTCTACTTAACGAAATATGGGATTTAAACTAATTATCTAATTCTATATTTATATTAATAGTTAGCATGCTGACATCGATTATTATGTTACATGCTGATATCGATATATTTTACCTACTTTAAAAATATCGCATTGTGATCTAAAATTACCGGCATTTCGTCATTTAAAATAATGATAACAGTTTTAGAACCGCTAATTTTAGATTTGACATAATTTAGCAGAGTCGATGATATTCTCATGTTATTGTAAATCTTATTGTAATATGGGTTATTAGGTCACCTATTTATAGGAAAAGTATTAAATAAATTACTGTGCAAAATTATTCAGAAAGGATGTCGGAATACAGAAGAGGTTGATTCAGACCATTATTATGAACAACTTTTAATGAGAGGTCCACTCGAAATTCGAGAAAAGAAATTAGGTATTCGATACATTTTTATCGATTCCAAGTGGTAATTTTGTACAGTAGCTTATTATTTATTTACGTATTGTTACTCGACTTCCAGGTTGACTCAATAATAATAATAATTGTTGATAGCGATGGTATAGACCCCAATTTTAGCTAAGAACTATCAGCCAGAGAGAAGCCGTTGTGGTCTAGTGGTAATGAAGGGGGGTGCCCCTTACCATCCTGGGGTCGTGGGTCCAAATCCCGGCCCCGTACCAATCAATTACTTGGAATTTATGTATGAAATCTTTCCGGTGAAGGAAAACATCGTGAGGCAATCGGCATACCCGCACTGAGCCAGCGTGGTGGATATGGCCCAATCACCCTTCATGGGTAGGCCTATATCCTGCAGTGGAATAATAAAAAGGCTGGTGGAATATTAAAAAGTTTGAATTCAGTCAATCTTCAGCTCAATCACGCACAGTTTCTGTCTCTATAATTTTGATAATGTCTTTAGAGACATTATCACGATCTTGCGCTCTTAAAGCCATCTGGTGTCAATTAATTCATAAAAAATATATTTATTCAGATTTCCAGAATTCCTGCACTATTTTCTCTGTTCCAGATTGGTTCTAGATCTATTTCGATTTTCGCGTGGTGTTTTTCGTTCTAGTTACCAATCGCGTGCACATCGGCGTGTATTGGATCGCATCTCACTGAATGACGGCGTCGATACAAGCGGAAATAGCTCGGTACGTCCACACTATATCATACTCCAGAAGCGGCGGCGCAGGGCCGGACTCGCTCGCTGCTGGAGAATTCCAGCAATTATTCATAATTAATAATTACTGGAATCAAAAATTCTGGAATTTTTTTTTGTTAATAATTTCTGGAATAATTTGACGTATTTTGATGGACATCGTCTACTGGTTCACACTTGTCTACGTCTGGATACATTTTTCGTATTGTATAATTATTTACTGGAGTTATAGACCAATCTTCTAGAAGCAATGATTTTATTTATACAAATATTAATATTTTTGTTATTATAGTATAATTTTGACACTGTTTGTAATACGAGTATGTGTAATCAAATAATGTGAACTGATTTCTCTAAAATACTCTAAATTAACGGATAATGTACATGAAGAGGAGGATTACCTACGTCATTATATATTTTTGAGACAAGAATTATAAAAACAAAGCCAACATCATGTAGAGGGCACGGCACGTGCCACAAATTACCCGAAAAAACACAATAATAATTAAACCCTGATCTTGAGAATTTCTTAACTGACAACTAAATTAATCACCGTCCGTTGGAAACGAAAAATAGAATTTCCTCGTCATTCTTAAATAAACAAATATTTAACAAGCTGTGGACGAAATTTCTTCTCAGTTGCCAATAGTTCGCTATAGTGAGCACATCTGAGAGAGAAATAAAAAAGAAAAAACTCAAGATGACCGAGGGACACAGTCTGATAGCCTCCTACTGCATCATGCTTCTGCTGCTGATTGCATTGTGGTTGCTGTACTCGTCAGCTTTCTAAAACTGTGAGTAAATTCAGTGTCACTTTTTCAAAAGTTGCGGGTAGTTTAGTTCTCCAGTGAAGCGCGCAATATTTGTACCGAGATTTATATTAATATCATCGTAATCGTAATCCGCTCTCTAGGCGGACACTTCGTCTGCCAAATTCTCCCACTATTTTTTTCTGCGATGAGAAATTGTTCGAGATTCTTATCTAAATATAAAAATAAATTATAATAAAGAATTCGTAGTATTCTTTTGTCTTAGATTCCTCTGTTATGTTTAGATAATCTATTTTCATTAGGCATATAAATAAACTCAACGTCGAAATTAACTTCACTGTTATTTTTATTTGTTATCGCGACAGCTGAATCTGCTATAAAATTAGCTTTTTGTTTTGACACAATCGTGTGTCGCTTTTTAGTGTGGTGAATGGTGTTTAAGGATGTTTCTGTTGGAAGATTTACCCTTGTAGAGTATTGGGTCTAGGTAGCGTTCTGGGTCCTTTTTTATAAACTCCTCCCGATCTTTACAATTTTATAACGCTTCTTATTTGTCAAATTAATTAAGACTGTAATCAATCAATCGGGTATATCCTGGAGCGTCCTAGTTTGTCTCTGGAGCATGACGTACATTATGGGGCGAAGCGGGTCGAGGATCCTCCAGCGGTCAGTCCAGCCTTCACCGCGTGTGCATGCGATCAACCATGCCCATCAACGCCGAAACCGTTAACCTCGCTGCCACGTACATGATCCTCGTGATCCTGCTCTTCTTCCTCTGGCTACTCTACTCCGTCGTCTTCTAAATACCCAACTGTAAGTTCCACGCTGACATTGTTAGTTTATATATAATAGTGTTCTTAAATGTGTTGACCGTGTCCTTCCGACAACTCTATTTGCCGATGATTGTCCATAGTTTCAGCGTGTAATGACCCTGTTTTTCTACAACCTGTCTATAAGCCGATACGGTGTTGCTACATCGCCGATTTGCTGTCTCGCTGATCGTTTTATTAATTACGCGTAAAATGGATGGACACCTGTCACAGCGGCTGTTATTATAGGTAATGTTCATATTTATAAATGTGGACATTTAGAGGCGCGGTCGCGTAGGCGCGCGGTGCCAGTTTTCCGCCAGTTCCTAGGAGCCGCTTGTCCAGTGAGGGTGTCCTGTCGCCGCCGTCGCCATGCCCAACCACGAGACTACCAGCCTCATCGCCACCTACCTCATCCTGGTGCTGCTGCTCGCCAGCCTATGGCTGCTCTACTCGGGAATGTTCTAAGGTGCCTACTAGGATTTTCACAAGCTTTACATATCTCTTCCATTTTACAACTTTGTTTTCCATTTGTGGTGTGGTGACATCGTAGTGTTTGAAAGGTTTATGTCTTCACAGTTTTGGCATTCTCATCGTGACATACGTAACACACCTAATTGATGTCGTGACAATTTATTGCAGACGTTGTAGTTTAGGTTTACGAGGTTTGGAGACAGTAATGTGGTGGCCAGTGTCGCATATTTGAAGTGGTGCTCATTATCGTAAAACATCTAGTGCTGGTTAACGTTTCAATGAATATCAATGGTGATTTATATTCCTCCCCATCAAATGTACTTGCGAAGATTTTCCCATACGTATTTCTCAAGTAATTGAAAACAGATGGCTCAAAACAAATCTGGTTTATAATCGAGCTAACAACAATACATATTTCAGCCTCGAATTGAAATTCCGATTGCGAAATGAAGCAATGAAAATAAAGATAAACATTGCAGATGTTATCGCAACAAAACGGTGTAACTGGAGGCCTGGATCTAAAATAGTACTCGCCGGCGCCACACAGAAATCATAACATTCCTTCGTCTAAAATTACAAAACCAAGCTTCTGAACGAGCATCCTCCGAGCCTAGGCGGTCAAAAATGTCGAAACACTATCGTTTTTCACGAGCACTGTTCTTGTGCCAATTGCGCTTTTGAAAAGTGATCAAAACTGGAGCATTTGCCGTAAAAATGTCAGAGGAATGACGAGGACTCCCACATTGTAGATGCTAGTGTTAGAGACATCAAAGTCTTAGATTTCAACTACACGATGTGCGGCGAGATTAATGCTCGTTGCGAAGCTGAACGTTATGATGTGTTACGTTAAGCTGTTTGAGTGCTATCAAAATAAATCCATCAACACTGACCGCTCTTCGCTACCACGAAATATGATTTATCAAAGAAGAACTCTTCAGTTATTTTGAGGCTATATATAACATGCTTATCCAAGAGCGATTACTGGTCGTTAAATAAATTGACAGAAAAAATATACACAATGAAAAAATAGCACTAACACCAATCGACTCTATTGCTAAAAGTGATACGTTCTAAACTGCAATGTTTGCTATTATTAGTGAAATATTAAACTCAATACTATTGGCTAGCAAAATTACTAAAATCTCCAGTACCATTGAGAAAATAAACATAATCAGTCTAGACTAAACAGAAGGCGTATTGGCAAAACATCAATCAGCATTTGAATATATACCTACAGAATCAATGCACTGCTTATTGGCAGCTTCAACAAAACAATAATACGTACGACTTTTTCGAACTTTCATTCTGCTGCACAAACAACAACCCACACTCGAGACAATATATCTGACGACTTAGTAACAACTGCGAAAATTGAGAAACATAATTTTATTAGGTATTTTCTTCGCAACATTGCGCTATATTTAATTTTATACATGTCCGTTTATTTTTCGATATTCACTAGAATGCTTTATTTTCGGCACACATTTATGCTGCTATAAGCGATTGTTTCATAATAGCATGCTTTCGTACTATTTAGCATATTCTATCTTTGTTTGTTACCAGTACAATGCATAGCTGTTCTTTAGCCCCCGGAGTACGGATAGTCAGTTTTTCATCCAGCAAGGTTTTTGTAGGTAGAGCAACTTCCACATCTCGTGGTCCTCGGCCAGTGTCTTCATCTCCCAAACGACATAACATTTTCTTTAATTTGACTTAAAGTGGCCTTCCCTATCTAATAGTGGAGTAACTTATGTTTTTATCAGTTAAATTATGTGTTATATCAACAGCTGTTAACACTAATGTGTCTAAGTGAATGAAGTGGCGAAGTAAAGGAATTTTTATTCAAGGCAACGGGACAGAATGTTTACATATTATACTCGTAGATACGGATTTCTGGACTTTTCTGGTGTTATATTTTTTTTTTCATGGAGCAGGTCGAACATTGTTGCTGCCGACAGAATAGTTGTGAAATTTACAAAATACGATTAATCATAAAAGCTTTGCACTATTGACTCGCGACACAAAATAAAATTTTCGCATTGTGAAGAGACAGCGGCAACGTGATTATTTGGATGTTTTTGGATAAAATTAAATTCATAAGAATGTTAACTACTCGTAAGAGTAGAGTTTTTGATAGATGAATACAGTAGTGCTTTAAAGGATAACTTTGCAAAAATATATTTAGCAAATTCAACTATTTTTCTGTAATAAAAGTCAAATCTCACTTTTTACTTTCCGGTAGATAAATCTTCGAAGCTACAGTTTAAACCACAGCGGCGGGACAAGAATTTTAAAATAAAGCGAATAGATTAGAGAAAACAGAGAAACCATCAATAACCAGCCGCTAACGTAACAAAGTGACAAAGTGTGTGACAAAGTAGAAAATGTAGTGACAGCCCACATAATGAGACTGTAAATCATCATGTGGACGCCACCGGCCACCAGATTCGACACCTGGCGTAGACAGGAGTTAAAATAAGCTTGCAGTCTTATTTATAAGAGTTTATATTTATCCATAACAAATATATTGTGATAATTACGTGAACCGACTAAGCCGCTACAACATAAATTGTACTGCAAAAGAGTAGACTACTATAGTTCCTCGGTGGTAGATGACAGTTGTCTAGGTAACAATTTTCCGATAGCTATGTACATCGTGATCAATTTCAACAGATTTCAGTTTGTTGCAGGTCGTAAGACTTCTTTCTCTTTCGGAAATGATTCCTTCTTTCAGTCAAACTTATCCAAGCAGCTTGATACTATGCTTTCGTGTTTCCATGTGGCTTGTCTATACTCTGTATTTCTAGGTTTGCTGCAGATAATACGTACGATGATAGTAAGGTCACGTAAAGCGATCTTCTGGTAGAGGTAGAGTCTCATTTTAAAGATTCGGAGGCAAATCAAAGTCATGGTGAAGAAATCAATGTTTCCAAAGACTTTATAGAAGGCTGGGGTCAACGTATTTTGTTTACTTCTCTATTTAGTGATCAAAGATCTTGTGAGATACATAGACTACAGAGATCTACAGAGAGAACGAAAGGTTCCAGAATTAAATAAGCTATCTCTTGCGAACTTCTTTGCAGCATGTATAATTGTATATGTAACAATTCTGTGGACTATTACGTTGCTAATAGCTATTAGCATAGCTATTACATTGAATCTTTGGAGAACTCTTGACACTTATATTTAGATTAACAGAAAAGGATCAAAACCTAAATTCTCCATCTCTATCTATATTTGTCCTGAGATATACATAAGAAGCCGTGGTGGTCTAGTGGTAGTGACACTCGCCTTACAATCGTGAGGTTCTGGGTTCAAATCCCGGTTCCGTACCAATGAGTTCTTTGGAATTTATGTACGGAATTTAACACCGCTGGCTTTTCGGTGAAGGAAAACATCGTGAGGCAACCTGCATATGTCAGTAGAAGAAATTCGATGGCGTATGTGAATCCACCAACCCGCACTGGGCCAGCGTGGTGGATATGGCCCAAACACCCTTCGTAGGTAGGCCTACGTCCTACAGTATACATAAGCGCAGATAACAACATGAAACTTTTTAAACAAATCCTTTGCTAAATGCAGTTGATTTTAGATGAAGTTTAGATTTTAGACGCTAGGAAACGTACGGAAGAATAGTAATATATCAAATACCAAAATAGTCTCAACCATATCAATTATTTCTTATAACTTCTATGTACCTATTTTAAAACTGATCCAGTTTCTCAGAATGCCTATGCATTTCATCTTTTGCTAGCGGAATCAAAAATTACCTAATATTACTACTCTACTTACACAAAGATTTACGAAAGAAGATATGAAATAAAATTTCATGAATAATGTCTGCACATTACATTGCTTTGCGTTTTATAGCACACATTTCTCATTAAATTCCAATTACTTTCGTAATATCATGCCACATAACAACTCTGCACATTATGTGTCATGCCAGAAAATAACTTATCACATTAACAATTAAATTATGACGGTTATTTTAAATTAATCGTTTACTTTCCTCAAGCCAAGTACCGTATTCATAGAGTTATAATAGATTTCATTTAGCGTTGGAGATGTTCCTAATTTTTTAAAATTAGCTGATACACATAGTAGCCCAAATGAATTTACAGCAGTGAAGTTCTAAATTAAATGTTGTCTCCAACGACCGTGTAGGCTATGAAATATTATAATCATCAAAAGAGATGCTCCACCGCCCGTGGATTCTGGAAACACGTCATAATTTCATAACGTTTGGCAGATATATCTCGAATATAGCCCAGCCGGGCTGGATCCAAAACATAAATAACTGATTATTGCGACATCTTAACGACACCGTATTTTTTACTCCAGAAATGTTTTAGTTAACATTGAAATTAAATATTTATTTATAAAGTGCACACTGACGTCAAGGCGACGATATTACTCAGTTTTTTTATTGTCACTATGAATCTCAAAATAAGCTCTTGGAATATCCGCGGTCGTTAAATTGATGACAGCTGACACATCGCCAGAATGCTGCATTTTATCTCAGAGTATATTTAATAACAACGTCTTGTTTGTTCCAGATGCTATCGAGATGAAACACTCAAGGGTGAGACCAATCAAAGATGGCGGATAGGTGAAAATTAAAAAAAAACATTAATTATAAGAAACCGTAACTTTAGTGATTAAGTTATACGTAAGTTATACAATGTTGTTAAACACCCAAGCATTTAAATATCATAAGACGATAGAAGCGTTGACTGCAACGCAGCGAATGATAATACCTATCAATATGGGAAGAGAACACCAAGACGAGAATTTAACAGTGCTGGGCATTCCAATTTAAGTAAAGTCTAAAGTTAAAATGTTAAGTGAAAGACAACTAGCTGACAACGCCCCGCTCAAATAAGCAGCTAATTTGTATATGCGGGCGTTTGGTGCAAAATCATCTTGTTAAACAATTTATATTTTTGTTGTTGAGAGCTGAGAGAATTTTGTAATAAACGTTTTATAAAAATGTACGACTTTCATTTTTGAAGATAAACAATATTTTAAAATATATTACTTTAAAGCGTTAGCAGGCCAAATCTTAAAAGCGTTCCATTAGCCAAATCGTAAATATGAAAATATGAGTGTTGAAATTAGTTGTGAAAAGCCAGATGTTCCACAGAAATAGAGATTTGAAGAATGTTGTTGTCACACTATTAGATGCGCATGGTACATACCAAAAAACAAGCCTAATTCTGATTAATATGATTGTTTAATATTTTATCTTTACAAAATCAAATCAAAATTTAGAAGACCCATAGAGCCCACATGATTTGCTTAGTCTATTGATATACTTACGACAGAGGTCAGGCACGGAGCACTATATGTACAACGGGGTCGCAAAGATCAGAATGAAGACTTAAAGACTCATTCATATCTTTTATAAATTACCCCGATTCCGCATGCATTGTTTCCAAATGGCATCCAAATGGTCTTGTTAGGAATATATATACGGCAGTTATAGATATATTTTATTATAGTATTGTACCTAGTGGAGAATCTATATCTAATATTCGCACGTGGATATAAATATGTACAGCTTCATGCAGTGTAATCGTTCGGAGAAGAATTTCCATGGCGTAAGTGGACTAACCCGCGATTGGAGCAGCAAGCATAGTAGTTCTACTCGTAGCCCAACAATCCTTCGATTCAGTGGCGTAAATATATCATCTGGGGCCCATGGCCAATAGGGATGTTTACTGGGTATGAAAATCATTATTATAATTAGTCCGTCAGTTAGATTGTTGAAAAATATTGGACACGTATTTTTTCTTTTGTCAATCAAACAATCAGTGACTAAGATAAACCTTGGCAAAGTTTGAGAGTGGGGGCTCGTGACGGCACTAGCCGGTACATTTCATAGCGGTTAGTGACGTCACGCGGAACTTTAACAGGCTATATCTTCATCAATTGGTGTTAAATTGACAAAATAAAAAATACGTGTCTAATATTTTTTGACAATCTATTTGACGGACTAATTATATTTTTTTAGTAAACATCCCTATTCTTTAGATTTAGGGGCCCTCCCAATACAAATTTGCACGTTGTAATTTAATTTTAATAAACCACTTAAGCAGTTAAATATTGAATGTATTTTAAAACAACTTTTGGATTGAATTACAAAATTTAGCCGTATAAAAACTTAAAAACTGAGCTAGCGGAAACTATTTTTTTTTTTATATTTTATTCAGTAAAGGAATAAAGCTGAGATGAGATGCCACGAAAAGAGACATTTCTGCTTGTACAATAATTTTCTACATTTTTTTAATTAGAGTAGTAAAATTTGGAAAAAAGTAAGCGACGGAACTCACTTTATTTTACTGAAACGAGCGTAGCGAGCATATTTTTTTACTCTTCAGGAAAAAAAAATGTTCAAAATGTTAGGTTATTTCGGAGCTTGCGGCCTTTTGGGCCGGGACAGGTTCCCGTGGCATTTTGCCACCCCTGCTACCCTATAGTTACTCCATTGCTTCGATATATGCCTATGTTCAGCAGTGGACTAATTAGTGACGATGGTATGATACTAAAACGTTTGTACCTGCACCGGCTGCGGATAGAATATCTGATCTTATTGTTTATCTTAGAATAACAACGTCAACAAACGAGAATAGAGGCACGAGTAGTAAGGAGTTGAATACTAGTCCCAGTTTGATTAACCATGGTTATTCCATGTCCGTTGGCTGCTCGCCAAATAAACATCTCGGCTGTCCAACCACTGGTATAGCAGCTATGAATGGAATCTCATAGACGTCTATCATATTATAGTATCTACTGATTAGGGCACCCATTTGAATAACGAATTTTGACAGCTTTTGGAAACATAAATACTTATGTTGAACGACAAAAAACTGGACCACCAAAGCAGAAGACCGGGCCGTCGGGAAGAAGAGAGGTAAGGCTTTTGCAGCAGTGGGCTAATACAGACAGATAAGAACAAAATTACAGGACGAGGCGTGTTCGAGAATTATATTAAACAATTGATCATAAATACTTTTTTTTTAAAACTACCACATGTACAGCTTATTTTTGAGATATGTCAATATCATATTAGTTCGGATTCGCTGAAATAGTTTCAATTTTAATGACTACGGAAATAACTTTTTTATAGTTTAGGTCCAGCAAGTTTGCAATCAAATAATACAATAGCCGTTTTGAATAGGTAGATATGGCTGACCAAGAAGCAAAACGATAGAAATATATTCATTACTGAAGCGTTGTGGGAACCCATTAGACTTTGAAAACTAGTTTTATCAAATTGACAAGACATGTCTCTTCAAATTGAGGCATTCTTTATTCGTTCTAATTGTATCCAGTACTTTTAGGTTTTCCTATTAATTCTACTATTATGACGAACTTAGAGAATTACATTCCGGACCATATTTATGAAGGATATTATAGGGTAGTTGACAGTATTGAATTAGTTAAATGGGTGAAATGATGATGATGATGATGATTAAGATTACTGAATTCTGCAATCAATTATGATTCGTAAACTGAAAAAATAACTAAAATTGGCTAATCCTGTTCAGAGATAAATAAATAAATATATCTTTATTGTACACAGAAACACAGTACAGAAACTACACAATATACAACATGCTGTACAATGGCTATAAGCTTGTAAAGATTTTGGTAGGGATTAAGAGGGGATGTTTTGTCCCTTTCCCACAAAGCATAACATATGGCGAATGTATGACACTTACGGACTGTGAGGTCATATTCTGCCATAGTGCGCTCTTTGTCTAGTAAGAAAATAAAATGCTTGTAATTTCTTTATTTCTAAGTTGATTTTAATTTTATTTTCGATAATAGACTCTGTTTATGGTTAGCTGTTACAACAGGATTTAAAAAAAAATGTCAACTAGCCTATTATAACAAAGAAACAAAGCACAAATTGTTTCTTACACATATTAGGTAGGAAACATTATAATTATTTTTTGCAAAAAATAGCATGACTGATTTCACCCGAGTACAGAATTCGCGAATATTTCGCACAGATCGATGTAGCATTTTTCACATTATTCTTGATGTATCGTTTATCAAAAATGGCTCAGCCGATTCACATAAAATTTGAATGGGACCAATTTCGAAGTGTACTCTTTCCAATAAAAAAAGAATTATTAAAATCGGACAACTACGAAAGAAGTTATGCGTGGCTATACACTAAAAAATATATATATATATATATATATATACGCGTCGAATTAAGTACCTCTTCCAGTTGGTTCGTCGGTCAAAAAATAGGGAGTATTTATTATCGTTCCTTTTTATTATCTTTTTTCTTTTTCGATGGCCTTCCTAGCGTAAGTTGGGACGTGATACTGGCTATAGATGTGTTAGAGCCCACTACAGGAGCCTGTTCTTCCTCCAAAGAGCGCGTTCGTTCTGGAATTACATCACTATCAAATATGTGCAGGTTACGCTGTTTATGCAACGTTTTTTCGCTAGTCTCTGGAGATTCGGGCTCGTTTACAGTTTTCTTTGTTTTGTTATCTTCATACCGCACGTGTATTAGCCGGCGACCCTTAGTCGTAGATGCTACTCGTTCTTTAATCAGTCCCTGTTGTGACTCTGATTCTTCCCTCCTCTTACTCTTGTCAATAGAAGTGGCAGGAATTTCGCCACCACTGTCACCAAATTCCGCTGCTCCAGCGGGTATTTCTTCTATAAACGGTTCTATATTTGCTTTTGATCTAACTTGGGTAAGATCTAACTTATTAGTTTGTATTCTCTCCAGATTTGTACTAGATGGCTGATATCGATCTCTAGTCTTTTGATTTTTGCCGCCAGATAAATCAACTGTCATCATAGTAGATTCTTCACGGTCGATTTCAGTATTTTTATCACTTTCAGATTTCCCTGTAGTCATGACTATAGTGATTATCTCTGATTCGTTGTGTTCGACCTTTTTCACATCATCTATAGATCTACCTTGAATCATGTCATTTCTATGAGAACTTGCTTCGCCACCTTCAATATTTGTTTGTTTTTCTCCACTAGATGGTCCAGCCGTCATATCAATAGTAATTATATTGGATTCTTTCCGCTCAACATTTTTCCCTTCATCATCGATAGATCTTTCTCGAATGAAGGGATATCTAGTCAAACTTGATCCTTCGCGTTGAAATGGCGTATCTTTCTTACTAAGTTTTTCGATGGCCATGTCAATGGTAATCATATCACTTTCTTTACGTTCAATATTTTTTGATAGGTTTTCTATAGTTCTTTGCATTTTTTCTTTCTCAGATTTGTTTACCAACATGTCAACAGTAAATACTGATTCCTCACGTTCAACTTTGATCACTTCTTTTTCTTCTGTTTTAACCTCAGTAAAATCTTGTTGATCTTCAATATTTACCAATGGTTTTGCACCTTTATCTGCAATTTCTACCTTTGCCAGTTCTTCTTTTTTGAGTTTTTTATCGGTCATGTCAAGTGATACTATGCTTAATTCTTCTTGTTCAACGTTAATTTTCTTATATGCCTCAGTTTTTTCTGTCATGTCCATTAATACCACACTTAATTCTTCTTGTTCAACATCTATTTTGTCTTCAGCAATATTTAATGTAACCACATGCTGCTCATCACCAGTAATGCTAGTCGCACTCATGTTCGCTAAAAGTTGACTCGCAGTTTTCAACTCAGAATTTCTGGTTTGGTCTAGTTCTTGGTTTGCAGTGTCTTTGATTTTTTGTGGTAAAAGATTTGCTGCCAATAACTCAGTCGTAGAAGGATGTTCTTTTTTGCTTTGATTGTTCGAATTAATTTCGTCTCTACTGACATCGCGGGTGCCGGTTTCTAAGTCGTTCATCTTCATGTCAGTTTGCAAGTGGCCAGAAGGTCCAAGTCTAGATTGAAGTGTTGCTGGTTCATCGTCATCCGAATGCCATTTTGGCGCTTCTGGTAATATGAATCTTGAGGTCTTTATGGAAGTTAACTTTTCATCAGAAGGAGGAGAAACTGGTGGAGGTAGTTTAGATTTACTGTCACGTTTCACACCTTTATCTCGTTCGAGATTTTCCTTGGGGGTGGTATCTACTTGAGAGCTTCTTTTAGATGTGTCGTCAGGCGCTGGTGTCTTATTTGCTGAAAAAAGGGTTACTCTGCGTCCTGGATCACGCCTATGCTTCGGTGGAAAGGTTTTTTTGGTCCAACTGTTTTCTCTACCTCCGCCTCCACCACCGCCACCGCCACCGCCTGTGTCATATTTGACGTGGTGATTGATTGCGTCACGGCTCGCCGGGTAATGTTTGAGCAGATAGAGCCAGTTGTCGAGACGCAGAGACAGAACCTGTGACTTGTGCAGGGTTCGGTAAGAGTGGGTGTAGGGCAAGTCGTGCATCAAACCTTGTACCTGAAAAAATCAATTAGTCTCCCTCTATCGTGAAGGTATTTCATGCTTATGAGTGGTTTGAAATGCTTCTTCCACCATTTTATGCTTAAAAAAGGGTAGATCACATTTTATTTAATAAGTAAGTTCGTATAGGCCGGGTGGATTGCTCAGAGACCTTAAAAACTCTGATACCATCAGAGTTTTTAGGCCTCTGACATGGCTAAACGGTTAATATAACCGGGACCTACAATTTAACGTGATTATTTTATTCAATTAGATTAGGTAGATGATGCGTAGGGTGATAGAACTTACGACGCCGAAGTACGAGCCAGCTGGATAGATGCGCGGCACCTTGTGGGCCTCGTCCGCGATCTCCTCGATCTTGCCCGCGTGGATCAGGTACATCGAGTCGGTGATCTCACTGGACTTCACCACATACATATCTGTGAAATATTTTACCATTAAGAGCAGTTGTATCAATCAAGAGTGATTCTATCCATTAATATACAATGTGTTTGTCTACCGGTGTCGGAGCCTTAAGCGGTGACATATATGGCAAATTTTGAAAAACTTTCTGTGGGGTCTACTCTGAAAACTCAAAAAAAAGAAACAGCTATTCCATACTTTTTGTCGAAAGTATGGAATAGCTGTTTCTTTACTACACTACTGTCTTGCTAAATGAAGTTTTTGCCCATAGAGCATAATGCAATTCAGTATTACATAAAATTTTGAACTTCTGGCTAAGGATACGCAGTTCCCTGCGCCGGGCGTTGATAAGCAGCTATTTCAGGCTCAATATTGCATTTTAGAATAAATTACAGCAGAAAATACGTATTACAGAAATAAGTATTAGTAAATGATAGGTACCTTCGTTATAAGTCATCAATTGCAGACAACCTACTAGCTGACGGAGGAAGGCCATCTCACAATTCTCGAATACGTGGTGCTGGAAACATTCATCAAAATGTATTTCACGGGTTGAAAATTAATGTCAATGATTTTGTGTTGGGTGTGCATTTTAAATAAGAAGCATTCATTAAATGTAATAAAATAAAATAAAATTGAAGCCAAGGTGATCAAAAAGAGCAGTTACGAGTAGCTGATGAATTTACTGTGGCGCGAGGATAATGATATACCATCAATATCATTTAGATGATGCGTAATGTTCTAGGAAGCAATTAACTGTTGAAGTCGTCCTGGTCCTCACCACACCACCTTTTGAGTAACCTCGATAACCTAATAAGACGGAGATATGATCAGCTTGCTAAGATGGGAGAAATACCTACGCTTCAGCTGTGATATAGTCGCTGGACTGGCCATAGAACGGGGTATTATTTGGGAAACACTCTACGGTCGGCCCTGAGTCCTGACTGATCTGTGGGGTTACGTTGATGAGGTAAGCCTTCGTCGTAATCTATCTTTGTAGAAATGTGTGTGGGTAGTAGTCAGCTTGACGTGGTGCAGAAAGCAGTTCAAGAATGAGTAAGTGAGGTGGTTTAGGTAACCTTTATGAAATTTGTTGGCAGTAAAATGACAAGGTTACTCGGGTGAGGTAGGCGGCTGACATGACCTTGACGCGTGATCGCTTCGTTAAGTGCGGCTCCTGCATAAAAGTGTCGGCAGCAGTCGGGGGGGTGATTACCTTGGTGAGGTGGTGTAAGCAATAGTTCGAGGGTTGTCTGCCCTAATCAGGGGGTTTAGATAGTCTGCAACAAATATTTTGGTAGTAGAGGAGGGTGAGTTACCCTGGTGTTAGAGTGCAGATAGTGAACTCTCAACGCAGCGCGCGCGGAATCCTTTTCAGGAACTGTTCATGCACAGTATTGTATGAAGAGTACCGGATTAGCGGTATGAAGAGTTATACAGGATTCCGCATATTTAAATCAGTTTGTGGGTTACCCGAGTGAGGTGGTGCAGTCAGCAGTTCAGGTATTGTCTGTCCTAGTTCTGTCCTGGGTTGGATTAGCTTGCATGAAATATGTCAGAAATATGGGGAGTAGGAAGCCGTAGTGGCTTAGGAGGTCGCGGGTTCAAATCCCGGTCCCGTACCAATGAGTTCTTTGAGCCAGTTTGAGCCATTTGGTACATAAATTTACGGAATTTCACACCACTGGCTTTTCGGTGAAGGAAAACATCGTGAGGCAACCTGCATATGTCCGTAGAAGAAATTCGATGGCGTATGTGAATCCACCAACCCGCACCGGGCCAGCGTGGTGGATATGGCCCAATCACCCTTCATAGGTAGGCCTACGTCCTGCGGTGGACTATTAAAAAAAGGCTGATACAGTACAGTACATGGGGAGTAGGTTACCCTGGTTAGATGGTGCAAGTAGGCGGCCGACATGACCTCGAGGCGCAGCGCGCGCGGCGCCGTCTTGAGAAAGTGCGGCTCCTGCATTCCGCGCGTCTCGCGCCACATGTGCAGCGAATACCTGTTCACGATCTGCACCAGGTTCTTGGACACGCGGTGATTTTTCAGAAACTCCTGAAATGTAGAACATTTATGGAATCGACCATTAAAGTATTGAAGGGTTCGGAAAAAAACCTCCATATTATATCATAAAGCGGGGAAGGGGATTAATAAGATGTACGTATGGGTACCATACCGTACCGTACTAGCCTTTTTAATAGTCCACTGCAGGACGTAGGCCTACCCATGAAGGGCGTGAAGTTGACGCTATTGGCTTAATTTGCGCGGAAAGCAGTCTCATAAGTAGATAATAAATAATAATAATAATAAATAAAATAAAGTAGAAATAAGTAGATAATAATCCATGATTTCACAAACATAGGTTTTGATCAGTCTCTTATTTGACAAATTAAGGATTTGATAAGTCGCGAATTTGGCAAATATAGATTTGACGAGTATAGAATTTGATGAATCAAGTATTTGACGATCGTCTGCGTGTTCATGGCAAATGGAGATTTTGACTTCCCACCAATTTTCATTCCCTCGAAGAGGCAACAAAGTATGGATTTGTATTGACAACTGACATTAAAAGTGGATAAAGTGGTTTTACTCCTTTGTCATGCTAAGGGTGCAGGAAATATAGATTGACTGGAGAAGAGGAAAACATGAGATTGTGAAGGTAGACGACCTTCACAATCTCATGTTTTCCTCTTCCCACCTGTTACCCACCTGGAGCTCTAGATACTTGCTGTAGAAGCTGCAGGCACGGAAGGACTGATATTGGATGATGTTGGAAAACTCCCCCACGTAGATCATGTACATCATCGTCGACAAGATTTGCAGAATTATCACGAAGATCACCTACATCAAAAATTAAACCGGTTAAGAAACCTTTTTATTATTCAGAAATATTTAAAAAGTACACATCATAGTTGTGATTATTTAAATTAAAATATAGTTAGATAGCTATTTCTCTCCGTCTCATGCGAAGAAATTCGTCTAACGTGATTAGACCTTATTTTACTTTAAATTGATTACCAGTTAAATGAGTAAATATGTATGGTTATAAGTTTATAACTTAATATAAAGTGAAAAAAAGGACAAACTCCTGAAAAATCAGCTAATGTCCAAAGAGGAAATTCCACGGCGTATCCGTGAATCCTGTAAACCGTAACAGGAAAGGCGAGATGAATATAGCCTAATCATCTTTCTGTAAGACTGTATTTAACACGCAGATTCCGCGATTATGGTTACATATGATGTAAGTTACATCATATACAAACACAGTTTAACTCCCTGACACCCTCTTGCATGATCCATATGCTCGTACACCGAGCGCAGTGCCAAGTTGATTTTAATATTTTTAGCTTTTTCACGAACAAAACATTTTTCAGAACCATATGTTTTGGATTAAAACATCGGAGACGTACTAAGGTATCGTATTTTACGACCCATTTTACACGCACTAATTTATAAATAAATCCTGAGACTTTGTAGGTACGTTTATATTGTTACATACTCATAAAACTCGCCCAAACAAACGTAGGATGTAGGGACGTTAAGTACCTATATTTATAGGGATGTGGTTATAATGGTTTTCGAAAAATGGCCAAACACTAACTAAATATATTCCATTCAGTTTAATTTTAGATCGCCTAAAGGGACAAGAATTAAATTAAATCTGCTTCAAATGGGTTCGGCAAAATTTACAGTCCATGAGCGCATTGTACCATCTAAATCTAACGTCATGTTCATCTCAAATTAATCGCAAATGGCCAATTTCCAAAGCACCATCGAAAATATATAGCATCCTAAAATACAAATATATTCTTTAGAATCCATCAAACTAAATTGAAGCTCTTTCCTGGTTAATAAAACTTCTCCACCTCACATATTAATATTGCAATGATATTTATAGTCCTGGTATATGTTATGGGGTCAAACACACAGTCCTATATCTCTCACATTGTTATCTCGCTGATATTCCGAAGTGCTTCGATAAGTGCTCAGAATCCCGCCGAACGCTTGAAGAGCAGCCAACACTCGCCAGTATTGTGGAGACATAAATCTGAGAGGATTTGTAGATCGGCTCCAAATGGGTTTGGCAAAACTTATCAATGGGCGTTACGATCGGAGTTAGTCGGACAATACTTGTGCGGAGAGTCGGTACCGACCTACGCACGCTGTGAATTTACATTGTCTCTGAATTTTATTTTGTGCTGTCTGAACTTGGAACAATAATGATGAGATTGATTGAAAGATTAACAATTCAACAAAGTTCAATGTAAATTTAGGCGACGTTTGTAGCTGAGTTCCAATAATTCCGAAACTGGTAACTGGGTCGGTAGGGATAACCCAGCGTCATCGCAGGTTCACGAGTGTGATGCGAACTTTAAAGTCAGTTTTGTGCTGAAGATGCTCACCTCTGATTGTTTTTTGGGCATGATATCTCCGACGCCGTTCTGCGTGAAGGTTGTCAGCACGAAGTACGTGGAGCAAACGTACTCGCTATTGCACCACGACTCGCCGTTATCTACGAATATAATGATTCTACCGATCAGATGATTAAAAAGATTCTCGATCGTTTCTGGAAATAATTTCATAGTTAAATTTGTGTTGCATTCACATCGCATTTGATTCTGAATACAAAGATAACTTATGTCTGGGCCATCTTACTGTGACACAGAAACATTGTACTTTTTCGAGATAAAAAGTAGTCAATAACACTCTCCAAACTTAAAAGTATATCCATGCAAAACGTCAAGTCGATTCGTCCCTCCATTGCTGCGTTAAAGAGTAACAAACAAACCAAAAAAAAACAAACTTAGAATAATTAGTAAAAATAGAATGTCTACTGCTAGATATAGACTGTTTGGAGTATCCGAGGTGATCATCATCATCATTATCAGCCATAAGACGTTCACTGCTGGACATAGGCCTAGAATTTCCGTAAAGCCCGGTTGGAAGTGGTCTGCATCAAACGCATTGCAGCGGTCTTAACTGTATCGTCGGTCCACTTAGTTGGTGGACGTCCTACGCTGCACTTGTCGACTTTTCGAGAACTTTACTGCTCCATCGGCCATCAGTTCTCCGAACTATGTGAGGTGATATGCTTTATTATTATATACTATATTGTAGACATGGGTAGTCTACCCGTGACCATCGATGCAACTCGGCCGAAACGTCGGGATGAGGAGGTATTTATTTATCTCGTAATTTTAGTGCGCGATTAGTCCCGTAGTATATAATAATAATGTGTTCAAATCACGAAAGTTAAAAAAAACAACAGGTGATATGCTGTCTTTTTTTCTGCTAGACTAGTTTGAAGCAGTTAGTTAACTGAACCTTTGTATATCCATGAACTCTTCTCTTGGCGCCACTCCTCAACGGTCCCGATGAAGTACCAGAGGCAAGAAGTGCAGTGCACGAACAGTGCAAACCACATGATAGCTGCAAGGCACGTTGACAAAGTCAGATTGACGGTGATGCGGGTCTCGTGACGCTTCAAGCCTTTGTACACGCTCACCTGGGCAGAAGGAAGAAACTCGGTGCAAAATACATTTAATTTCAAAGTACAAAAAACAATGTAAAATATAAAAACATTAGTTTATAGTTTTTATTTACTAGCCGGCTTTATATAATAATAAATTTATTATCAAATCAAATTAGCTCTGAAATTTGACTAGGTTGATGGACCTTGCACTTTTCGTAACGAAAAGATACTCTTCTGCAGCAGTGTAACAACCAAGACACATAGCAAGAACAATTATATAAAGAAAAAGCTTGTGAAATTGATATTATTATGCTGCTGGTGAGGTGATAAATAGAGATGAATGACTAAAAGTTAGGAAAATCTATGTCCAACTAATAGTTTAAGGCTGATGATGAATATTGACTATTTGTGATGACGAATAGTGGAAATGCTCACAACTCTAAAGAACCGGTTGAGCCGCAGACAAGCGAAGATGCGCCATCTGTTTCTGTTAGCTAGAAAGCTGAACAGCTCGAGCGGGATACAAGACATCAGGTCGTATCTGAACTCGCCCTTGAAATAACTGAAAAATAACGGCCAAATTCTATTGTTGTATGAAAATATGCCTGCAATAATCTGAAACCAGTATTACAAAAATATTAGTTGTCTGTATAGTTGGTTTACGGACGATAATTTTATGTAATTACGTGATATATGTCACAAGCCGAACGCTTAGGCTGATTGTGCCTCTCTATTGCTTTGTAGCGACTAACTTCACTCTATTCGCTACAAGATGGCACTAGCTACGCGCGCCGTCCGGCAACCAATCACAAGCTGTGTCGCCGCGCCTCAGCCAATGACGAGCCGGAGTCTCCATCGCGCAAACGAAATTTATAGCAATGGCCGAACCATATCAAGACCTAAGATTACACTGTCGGATAGCTATCCCCGGGCACAACAGCTCGCCCGGTGGAGTATTCCTTTGCGAGATGTTATCCTATCATCATCATCTCGACATGGACGAACAAGCAAGCCCATAGCTTGTTCCGCGCTCTCGTCTTGCACGTTCGACATAGGCGGGAAGTGACACTTTTTCATGCGTGCATCTTGTTGTTCGATTTATGAGATTTTATCACGTCAAAAATATTTGACAAATAATACAAAAAATGCAATTGGATCATCCACAGACCCTTAAAGGTCTAAAGATAATCCAAATGCTCAAGCCCACTGCCAGTTGGCAGCATGTCCAGCTTGCTAGCAGCATTGCCACATTGACAATGCTTATACGTTGAACCAAATAAACACCAGCGTTTTGGTCACGCGTCGCATCCACCAGACGCTCAGAAAGATAATATCTTTGGATATTGTCCGTGCTAGTTATTGTACGACAGAGTTATTTTCTGTTGCGAAGTTTCTATCAACCACCAAACAACCCATTCAGCTCTAATAGAAACAAAACTAACGCTTTCCTCTGAGGCAGCAACAGTCGTCTGACGCTGATGGCATCCACGACTAGAGGCTGGATGTACTGCAGCAGTATCTTGAAGCAGAAGCAGAGGTCCAGCGAGTATAGTGTTATGATCAACTCCAAGCTGTTGTCTTGGAAGCCGGCGTTGTACACGTCCAGGAATACGCACACTATTGCCACAATTATTAGGAATATCTGCAATATTGTAAGCACATTACAAATATTATAATACATATTATTTTATTTCAAAAAACTGGGCTGCAAATTATCTTGGTCGATCAGTTTTCAAAGAAAAAGAAAAAACTGCAAGTGATGGGTCTAGAATCTCCTAGAAGAAAACATACTCTGGTTACATTTTAGAGATAAATATAAACTTAGCACCATTTTAATATCTTAGACAGTTTGATAAAAGCAATTTCATTTTTGGTATATAGAACGTAAAAATTAAAATTAGTTTAGTATTGTTATACTCGTATAATTACTTGTATGTATTTGTCCTTGAAGTAGAGATGTTTGATGAGCCCCTTCCTGCTGGTAACAATGAAGGGTGATGCGGTGAAGCTCTGATAGTCCGTCTTCGACCGAGCCCCTTCAGCCACGTTGCCGAGAATATAGCTCTACCGAACAAAATAACTATGCAAAGGAACCTATATATCACCTACATGAAGCTTCGAGCGACACGCAAGAAGAGTAATCTTATTTGTGCGGAACAGGCAGGGAGTTCATAAGCACGAAAATGGGAAGTGGTGAAGCGGTACGACACTTGATCACGGGCAAGATATGAAGTCACAAACGTGAACGATGTGACATAAGTAACTTCGTTGGCGCGGAACTTATTTATGAGCTCGGTGACGGCGATGAACTTGGTGATGATGTAGTGGAAAGCAGCCGAGTTGATAATGAGCAGGTGAAAAACAGCTACAAACACGACACGTCACGGCAGAGAGAGTAAAATAACCTCATTAGTGCGGAACTTGTTTATGAGCTCCGTGACAGCGGGGAAGTCGCTGATGATGTGACGGAAGGCAGCCGAGTTGATCATGAGCAGGTGCACGCGGCTCGTCGCTACGAATGTGAACGGGCAGCACACTGTATCCTGTCCGTTTAGGTTGCCGAACACGCTGGAATTACAATCAATGTTAATATCAGCAAGGCAGCCGTACACGAGCCATATAAGTTCCACTGCTGGATACAGGTCTCCTTTATGGGAGCCAATAAGACCGGTTCGAAACGGCTTGTGTCCAGCTTATGTATTCTGTCCAGGTCCACAATGTATGGGATGAAACTATCTTATTATTAAAGCCACAGTAGCGCCTCAAGTTATGGCAAAGAATCTAGGAGTTAGAAATCAATAATGTATTGAATCCTATAAAAAGAGGTCACCTTCCCCTCGGCAGCTTGGTGAGCGTGCTGTACTCGCCGACTGTCTCCCTCGCGTCCACGCCCCCGTAGTCCACGAAGTACATGTCGGATATGACGTCACTGGCTTCCACGATCACCATACCACGCAGAAAGTACGCGCTGTGCACCGCACGGCCAATGAGACGCATGAGAGGTACATCCGTATGAGTTAGGATGGGACACTGGCAGACAAGAAAAAGAAAACAACGTAAAAAAATATTTGTCAAAGATAATTTCACTGGCTTCTATGACTACCAGCCGCGAAAGAAGTATGGTCTGTACTCTGCGCGTCCATGATGTCCGTGGATAGGATACTAGCAGACAACAAAAATAAAAATAGAACATGGTAATATGCTTTCGCCATCGATGATACGAGTGCAGCAATTGGAGCATTGGGGTTGAAGAAGTATCGTAGCGTCTTGTAATTTTCAGATATTGTTACACTTTTAAACAATTTATGGTACATGTCACTAGAACTACAAACGCTGACGGTAAAAGAAGAAGCAACAAGCAATGTCGACTTTCAGGTGAATTCACTAATGACTAAAGTATGAAGCGTCAGCGGCGTTGGTTTTGGCTGAGGCGGCACGCTTATTGGCTATGTACTCGTACCTTAGCGAAGGTAGGTCCGTAAATATGCAGGATCGCGTCAGTGCGCAGGGTGATCTGCGAGCATAGTTTGAACATGTTGCGATAGTCCACGCCTCCCATCTTGTCCCACGAGTACTCATAGTACTCCAGCACTATTCTGAAAATGATTTCAATCTCTCAGTCAGTAATATTATACTATGAAGTAAATGACATGACTGATTGAGAGCTAACGTCTATTAAATTATTATTCTCCATGTAGAGGTGTCGTGGGTAGCTATGTGTATGTATACAAGTATTATTGGAACATCTAAAGTATTATCATCACCATTGTATCAAACCGTAAAGTTGCTGAATATTAGTTTATCTTCGAAGGGTGATAGGACATTATTGACCATGGCCCAGTTGCGATTCGCTGTCATCATTATCGATTTTCATCATACATTTCATCCATCCATCAGCCATAGGACGTCCACTGCTGGACATAGGCCTCCCACATGGATCTCTAATAAGACCGGTTGGTAGCAGCTTGCATCCAGCGCAATCCTGCGGTCTTAATGAGGTCATCCGTCCACCTTGTGGGTGAACGTCCTACACTGCGCTTGCTGGTACGTGGTCTCCACTCAAGATTTTTTCGATCACATCAGTCACCAGTTATCTGTGCTATAAGCCCTACCCACTGCCCTTTCAACTTCAGTCTTTTATCACACATTCAATGTACGTTAATTGACAAAAAAAAACATTCTTCCACCATTTAAATCGTGGTGTACTTAATAATGTTAACCGTTGCCTTACTTCTGCAAGTCCTTAGATAGACTCTCCCTCTTCATGAAAGCCACCATATCCTTCATGTGCTCCTGGAACTCGGCTAGGTCCTTGTTCACGTTGGCCCGAATGCTGATAATCCTCACCGAGAAATAAGTGATCATCATGGAACCTAGGATCGATTGTGATCATTATAATCATTATCGTTACTGTACAAGGACCTCTTTTTTAAGGTAGGCTTAACCCTCTGCAGCTGAGGTGGGATTTTTGTAATCATTCCGATGAGGTGCGGTGTATGTCAGACCTCTATTTTAATTCCCATTATTTTTATTAATCATATTTTTTTGTGGCTGTAAGTTCGTAAACATTATTTTATAGTGTTTTATAAATGTAAAAAAGCTTTATCGAATGAAATTAAACAAACAAATTATAATAATATTAAATCTTGTTCATAAACTTATATTAGTAATCTTGGGAACTTTTGACATCGATGTCTTCAAAAAATCATAACCATTTTTTAAATTATTATATCAACAATTATATTTTTAATTTGCCTTTTTCTAGCATTAACTTAACAAAAAATTAATTATTAAGAAAATCGTTGAGTAGTTTTTTCAAAATCTGCCTACAGCTTTACTTTTCTTTTATCTCACATTTTCACCCTACATTTGATTTTGCACACACACACCACACAGATTTTGTTATATCAGACACGTCACTTATTACTGACCTGCGGTCCTGGTGACACCGAACAGCTCTAACTCTACCTGTAGGTATGCGTGCTGCAGCTGTCGTTGTTGCCACGAAACGGTGACGTAGCGGCAACAAAAAGGTATTAAAGAGTCTCTCAGACCTCACGTCAGTTGCAGAAGGTTAATAGATTAATTGTTCTATGGTTAATAAAGAGCAAGCCTATCCAGTACCTACCTACATATATTATATACAAAATACGTTTGTGGTATTAAAAAAGTTGGAGACCTGAACCATAGATAAAATGGGTTTAATTGTTTGAGGTACCTACATATGCTGCAAATGCATCAGATATGATGTCATAAAAATACACGAGATCGATCTTCTTTCTTATATATAAAACAATAGTGGTTTTTGTTAGTCTCGCTTAAACTCTAGAATGGCTGGACCGATTTACCTAATTTTAGTCTTGAAATATTCTTGGAAGTCCAGGGAAGGTTTAAATGGTAAGAAAATTTATAAAAGTTGCGATAATAATTATAAAAACATTAATTTTATTTTCCGATACAAAATGATCCTGCATGTAAAAGTTGTCATTGAGAGTTGACACATGGTGAGATGAAGTTCACGGGGTCAACTAGTAATATAATAAATGTAGGTGTGATATAAAATAATGTAGGTGTCTTCAAGTCCCGAGTAAATAGGTATCTTCCAGGTAAGCGTGTTATACCCTAGACTAGACCGCATATCTGTTTAACATCAGGCAGTGTGTAATCAAACGCAAACCTATATGAAATAAAAAAATATAAAAAAAATTATAATTATGTACAATTATTTAACGTGTGACATATGAATAAAAAATATAATTATCTATAATTCGTTGTACGAAGGGCTGGGCACTCCGCTAGGAGTACCTAAATATTTTCTTTCGCCGGGCACAACAACTATTCGGATCAGTCAGTCAAAAAACTATTAGTTATTGTAGGGAAAAGTGGTATGTTTTGCAATTTTCTGCAGTATAAAAACAATGGTCCCGGGCAACAGATGATATGGTTCCTCTATAGCTAGTATAGCTTAATATTATGTTATGCTGTTATTCGAAGCCTTTTAAACATATATATTGAGAATGCATCTTCCGTTTCCGGCCGTATTTGCGGTTGTAGTTCCCTCTGTTGGGCTAAAATGGCAACCCAGGCCGCCAAGTTCACAGGCAGCTAATAGTTCTCCTCATTGGCGTCTTAACTTCCGTGCCGTTAAGTTACGTTAACGCTGTTAGCGTTCGTCGTTATTTCAAAATGATTTCATAAAATTATTTTACTTCTATTGTTCTAAATAACTTAAATAGGTTGTAGTTTCTTAATATTTTTTCTTCTTCTTCTTATAGTTCCACTCCTATCGGAGGTTGGACAACATCAGGGCAATTCTAATTTTTGAAGCTGCTGCTCTAAATAATGAGGTGGTACTGCAGCCGAACCAGTCCCGCAGGTTCTTTAACCATGAGTGCCGCCTTCTGCCAGCACTTCTCTTTCCGGCAATCTTTCCCTGGATGATGAGCTGGAGTAGTCTGTATTTGTCATTTCTCATGATGTGACCAAAGTACGACATCTTCCGATGTTTGATGGTATTCATAAGCTCCATCTTCTTCTTAAGCCTGCTTAGTACCTCAACGTTGGTAATTCGGTCACGCCATGAAATCCTCAAGATACGGCGGTAGATCCACATTTCAAACGCCTCCAGCTTCTTTGTCAAATTTTGTGTGAGAGTCCATGTTTCTACGCCATATAATAGCACCGAAAAGATGTAGCAACGTACTATGCGTAGTCTTAAGTCAAGACTCAGGTCTCTGTCACACAAAACTTTATTCATTCTGAAGAAGGTTGAACGAGCCATTTCTATGCGGACCCTTATCTCCTGCGCATGATCCCCACTCTCGTTCATCCAACTTCCCAGATACTTAAACTTAGCGACCCGTTCCACTAATTCTGTACCGATGTAAAGCTTTGAGTCTTGTTGTGGTTTCTTGGAGATCAACAAATATTTGGTCTTTGCAACATTGATGCTTAAACCCATGTGCTTACTTAATTCGTTAACATTATCTAGAAGTTCCTGTAATGATGCCAAATTGTCCGAGATCAAGGCAGTATCATCAGCATACCGTACATTATTAATAGGAGTGCCATTTACAACAATGCCGGCATGACTAGCAGATAGTTTCCGAAAGATCTCTTCTGCATAAATATTAAAAAGGAGTGGAGATAAAATACAGCCTTGTCGCACCCCTCTTTGTATCTCAGTAGGAACAGTTGTTTCGTTCTCCACCCTTATTGCAGCTTTTTGGTTCCAGTACAAACTTTTGACAATTCTGATGTCTCTTGAGTCTAAGCCTTTTGATTCCAAAACCTCGAACAACTTTTCGTGTCGAACTCTATCAAACGCTTTCTCGTAATCGATAAAGCAGATATGTAAGTCACGGTTCATGTCTAAGCACCTTTCGCTCAACACGCGAGTACAAAAGAGGGCGTCCCTAGTACCGAATCCATTTCTGAAGCCAAACTGTGTGTCGCCAAGACCTTCTTCACATTTTCGGTAAATTCTACCATGTATTATTTTAAGGAAGATCTTTAAGACATGGCTCATTAAGCTAATAGTTCTGTAATCACTACAAGCTTTGGGTCGACTCTTCTTCGGGATGGTGATAAAAGTTGAGATAAGCCACTGTTCTGGTATGATACCGGTCGCATATACTTGATTAAAAAGGTTGACGAGTAAATCTAAGTCATCTTCCTCTATGAGTTTGAGTAATTCTGTCATAACCTCATCAGGTCCCGGTGCTTTACCAGTCTTAGCGTTTCGGATCGCAGCAATTACTTCACTTTTTTGTATATCAAGACCTGATTCGTTTTCTACATTAACTTCAATCTCATCTGGCCTCGAATCGTGAAATAGTTCCTGTATATAATTAGTCCAAACTAACAGTTTTTTCTTAATATCCAGCACTGGAATATTGTCATGGATGAGAACAGGAATTTCCCGCTTTCGATGCATCCCAGCCATCTCTTTGACTTTCTTGTGAACGGCAAAGCTGTCATGTTTTGTCATAGCTGTTTCCACTTCAACACATTGCTCTATCCACCACTTGTTCTGTGCATTTTTCATTTCGAGCTTTACTGCGTCATGTGCTTCCTTGTACTTATTGCTGTCAACACCTTTCCACTGTCTTCGTTCCTCTAAAAGATTTAAAATTTTATGTGTCATCCATGACTTTCTACCAGTAGGCACCATTTTGAGCGGTTGTGCTGCTTCCACCATCGCAGTTTTAATAAGATCATATTGTTCGGTCACATTGCCATCATTACGGTGTTTTAAATTATTTAGGGACTTGTGAATTGCCTCTCTCACTTTTTCTCTCTTCTGCTGATCCTTTAATTGCATCATATCCAATTTTGATCTCACGGTCTTCTTTGCAACTTTCTTTAGTCTCAGCTTAACTTCCGCAACTACCGGATTGTGATCTGAATATATATCTGCCCCAGGGTACGTCTTTGCTGACAAAATACTATTTCTAAAACGCCGATTCGCTAAGATGTAATCTATCTGATTCCTAAATATTTTCCCATTTTTGCCATTCTTAGGGCTTTTCCAGGTATACAGACGTCTTGGCGGCAGCTTGAACATAGTATTTGCCACAATAAAATCCCCCTCCTCGCAGAATTGAGCAAGTCGATCACCTCTCTCATTCCTGTCACCCAAGCCAAACGGGCCGATATTGTTACCACTTTTCCCTGCGCCAATTTTAGCGTTGAAATCTCCCATGACTAAGTTTAAGTCATGCTTCTTAGTGAGCTTAACAGCTCTAGAAACTTCTTCGTAGAAATCCTCTAGAATGTCATCACTTTTGTCTGCTGTGGGTGCGTAAACTTGAATGATATTAATAGTAGCCGGTGCGGCTTTCATATTTTTTCTGAAAGTGAATTAATTCAATTTGAAAAGTTATATTTCTACCTACATAATGACTGAAATAAAATGTGCGAAAAATTCGTAAAGTTGTTAACGTGCTCGTTGAACCTAGTCGACGTCATCGTCCTTTAGCGGTACTAGGAACCGAAGGAATATTATATATCAGACCTCCACGCCGCCGTCGCTGTGGGGACCACCACTTGGGCTGCAGGTGGTGACCACGTGACCGCCAAGTCGCCGAGGATGTAAGCTTCAAAAGTAAGGTAGTAGAACACCTTACTGACCAGGTATGGCAAATTCAAAACTATATCTGTTGTACATACTACCCTCGGTTACAGGCACGCACGTAGCCGCTGGTCGGTCCCAAGACACCAAAATACCTCAGAGTAGAATTATTCCGGCGCCGATCTAGCAGATAGAGTCTTCTATAGAGGTGCCCGCCGAGGCGGCCCTTATAATTTCAATTAATTTTGAAAATATCTGAAAAGGCAGGACTATTTGTTTCAATGAAAGGTATTTTATTCGGAGATTTATTGCAACATATTAATTTTGAAAACGATTAAGTTCGGTAATAGCAAACAATCTTGATTGCTACGATAAAATTACACATGTTTTTCATTTTAAGCATGAAAATGTGCAAGCAATTCATTCAATTTTCGAGCGACTTGTTCTCGATGGTCTGGTATTGCTTGGCGGTCACTGGAACCACCAAGATTATTTCATAAGATATAGAAAAGATTCCATATAGAAAAGTTTTGTCTAGTAAAAGCAAGTTCTCAGAATTATTTTCATAAATATTAATGGGGGTACTTTAGTAAACTCTTTTCAATATCTTTCAGACAATTTGAATACTTGTAAAGGTTTGATAGACACCTAGCTTATACAAACATACAATCCCAACCTTCCTTCTCCGATCAGAAGGTAGGTAGTTCCATGGATATCAGGCGGCGCTAACCCTGAATCCTGTATAGAATAACTCAGCCGGTCGCCTACGGCACCGTCGAGTTATATTCTTTGACAATGCTCACAAACATCTAGATTTTGTGGTGCAATGTAATCATATGTGCCCATGTTGCTATAATATGCATTCATTCATTATGTTTTCAACTAATATGTATTGCTTTTTATAGTTTTATATATAATAACATTTATTGATACCAATCTAATGATATGCGCCCATTTTGCCATATGCATTCATTTATTACGCTTCATCTTAATGTGTATAGTATTTTGTGATCATAAATAAAATAACATTTAATGATTGCAGTGTAATTAGTATAACAATGTAATCATATGCGTTTTTTTTTAAGGTTTATTGTATCGCCTTTTTGTTGATGCAATGTACCTAATTACTGCGCGTTCTTGTAGCCATTTGAGTTCGATTGTGATTTACATTGCAATTGTTTTGGGGTTGTTGTTGCAGTGTAATTGCTATACAATGTAGCATTCAATTATAATTTTTCAACTTGCTTTTTGCGTGAATTTTAATACTGCAACATAGGTATATGAGCCCATGTGCCATATGCATTCAATAATAATTTGCCAGGTTTGTTTTATTATGCTGTTGTGGTTAATAAAATATTGAAACCACAGTAGTTTACCACGGTTCAACAAGTCCAGGTAAACTTAATATAACCTTGAAATCAATAAGTCCATTGAACCAAACCAATGCCGGGAGCGGCAGATGAGAAGGTAAATTTGATGTAATACTTGTTTTGCGGGTAGATTAAAGCGTTCATAAATACGGGTGAAAGAGCGCCTACCCATTTTGGTGCTAATAATAATGGGAACTGTAAAGACAGGTCTCCTTTTAAGCGCAGCCCGCCGCTAGATCTACGGCACTGCATTTACGGTCACTGTCATGAAACTGTTTCTTGACAAGTAAGTAACCGACGATAAGCAAGTCAAAAAAATATTTTTTATTACATACATGTCTCTGAAACCAAACCCCGGTTTTTACCACAAAAAGCGATGATTCCATGCGTCCCGTTGTCCATCGGAATAAATTCAATTGTAATTTATTTCAGACACATACTGCCCATATTATTTCTTGCTTGAAATATTAAAATATCGCTTATTGTTTTATGAATCCTATAGTTTTGCAATTTGGATTTGAAATCGCTCTCAGAGTGATTCAATACTCGAATTTGACAGTATTTTTGTGTGTCAGTCTGTCTGAGGAGTCGAATTTTCGTATTCGAACTGCTATGTTTCTCTATTTATTTCATTACTATAATTATAGACTCTGGAACAAATCGCGGCTGTAGAGATGATTCAGAAGATATTCAGAATAATTTGCAATTTATAAGAGGATAGATCAATGCTTCTCCAAACTGTTTGTACAACAAAAGCTACAGTTTCACATACTGCAGAGTCAACTGATTATATTGAGCCCTTAGTAAAAATTACCACAATACCTACTTAGTGCAGTGGTATTTATGGGTTCTGTAGACAGAGCTTTGGCAACAGCTGATTAGAGTTTTAAAGAAAAAGTATTGAACTTTGACCTGCTGGCTACCACAGGGTCGACCATTTTTTGTGAGAAATGTTTTTCACTCATAATATAATTATTATACTTATATTTGCTTCGGATATTGTCTCTGCTTTTAAAGACAAATTTAAGTCGTGCATGCGAAAAACGTAAACCATTTTCTAGTAAACACGGCGGAAAAATGGCAAAATGCTTAATTCTATCAGTCTTGACTAGGCTGATAACAAAAAGTTTAGATATGTAAGTCTTTTATTTACGAAGCGTGATCTATTTAGCGTGGATATTTCCTCTTCAGAATCCAGGTCCACTAGTTTCATACAACACATGCGAGCCTACGCAATGACTCGTTCATGGGTCGAGCGAGAGTGCAAATAATTTAAAAATATGGGGTTAAGTTCATGGCTTGTTATCATAATATGTGTACAACAATAGTACATTGCGAGCAAAGTAAAAAGAATGAGAGATAAGACTCTTAATACCTGTAAATTTGTTGGATAAAATTAACAGTAGATATTCCCCGAATCCAGTGTAGCATAACTAAGCCGGTCCACGCCACCGTCTAATTACAGATAAAATTAACAGTAGGTACAATACCTAATCAATCATTTATTGCATTGCAACGTACATAATATTTCCATTTAGTTTTTATGTAACATGGTCTGTATAGTTTACATATTTATGACCCTATAAGGGTATGACAATAATTAGAATAATTCGTGAAATTCTTGGCTTCAGAGTTATCTTGGCTTGGCTTAAATATTATCATTTCAAATATTCCAGAATCAAATTCAGTTTGGAAGCTTAGCTTCGAACATGTGAAATGAAAGCATATCAAATAATAGTGCTAAGATTAGTCATGTTCAGGATATATACAAATACGTGTACTATTCAATTGATGGTCAATTTTTAATCGACCTACTCATAATTTGCGGGAAGCACCAGGACGCTGCGACGGTGTGCTAGTGTCGGGTTATTGTATTCATTATTGGATACAAAGTTCAACACGTTTGAATCTAAGAGTTGGTTATATACCACACCAAGGTTTTCTAACGCGGGATAAAGAGGGGTGCTGTAAGTCATCTTGACTCGCTCGCTCGCTTTGAACAACTGTGAGGAGATTTAAGATTACAAAGCCCACTGGTTAGAAGGATTTAACTGAGTAACTATTTTATTTTGGTTTTTATTAAGTCTTGCTTGTTATTACTTAATTGAAATTCTGAATTTTTGTACTTATAGTTAAAAATATCGTTTTCAACATATAGTATCTACCTTCTATTACTGTAGATGTAGACTGTACTGTGATGTAGATCTATTAAAAAAAGCTAGACAAAGAGGCCGCAACAAAATGTCAAGTCCGAAACCTTGAACAGTTCAGGGGTTTTGTTGTGGACAGATTTTGGCAAATGTACAATTTTATTTCTAATTCCGGTTTCAAGTTTTGTGCTTAATAGGATCGATCGCTATTGCCGTACACCGGTAGTGAAAACTGCATCTTAAACTGGAATCACCGATGATGTAAAATCCTTTATGCCGGAGGCTGAAAGTGGTGATACCACCATTGCTGTCGCGTTCAAAGAGTGAATCAACAGACTATTAACGAATGATAAACATAATCATTATTTTAATTTAAGTTACTTTCTTAAATTCCTAATTGATGCAGTATTTATTAGCGATAACATTGAAACTGTAAGACAGCAATACTATGTGACTATTAAGTATTTGGTTCTGTACAATAATAACATACATACATACGTTACCGGGGCAATATTCGAAACTAAGATGTTATAGTAGCAGTGACTATTATATTAGTTTTCTATATTTTTATGTAGCGCTACATAATTATATCCGCTATATTAACATTACGTTATTACATTTGTGACTGATGTTTTTCATACTGTTTAATTCTATAAATATTAATGTTGACGTTATTCTGTGCATTCACATTGGCGTCTCGTTCACCAGGCGAAAACAAACACGTCTCAATATATATGTTTAAAAGGCTTCAAATAACGGCTCAAGGACATAATAGACGAGTTTTACCTACCAATAAAACTCATATTATGTCCGAAGCCTTATTCGAAGCCTTACAGCAAGTTCTGCCTGGTGTTCATTAATTCCTTATGTTATTGAGACTTCAATGAGGAGAACTATTCGCTGCCTGTGAACTTGGCGGCCTGGGTTGCCATTTTAGCCCGACAGAGGGAACTACAACCGCAAATACGGCCGGAAACGGAAGATGCATTCTCAATATATATGTTTAAAAGGCTTCGAATAAGGCTTCGGACATAATATGAGTTTTATTGGTAGGTAAAACTCGTCTATTTATCAATAGGTTAATCAGAATGTGCAGAAGCTTGAGCAGGTTTTTGTGTCAAAGGTTGAAAATAAATTACTGATTAGCATCCCGGCAGAGAGCAGTCGGATGAGGTTGACGTTGCTCGGTTTGATGCTGCCGTAGCCCGTGGTGGTGCACTCGTACACCACCCAGAAGTATGTCGCCAAGTGCAGGTGGAACGGCGACTCCGTCAGGTTGAACCGGACTGTACACGCAAGACATCTCATAAGAACTAATCTCTCGCGTGGATGAAACAGGAGTCGTTTGCTTGTCTGTGACTCTGTGATCTAAGAAAATGAATCAATTCATCAAGTAGGAATTTAAAATGATAATGAATATGTTCGTAATCATGACCAAACTACCATTGACTCTCTTCCTAAATGAATCGAAATTGAACAACTAAAGGAGTTCAGTAATTTGACACTTAGAGCATCTATACATGGTTCTAGAGACAGACTGAAAGACTAAAATAAAGACAGAAACGTATACCTCCTTTCTTTGCTGTAGCGAGCCGAGCCGCCCTCGTTGGCTGGATGAGCCAGTTATCATTGTCCGTGTAGCGTTAGAAGAGACCCTTAAATCGGTTAGCGAATAAGTGAACCTACGAGCCGCCCTCGTCCCTCGGCTGGATGAGCCAGTCGTCATCGTCCATGTAGCGGTAAAAGAAACCCTTACATTGGTTGGCGAACAAGTGCACCCACGAGCCGCCCTCGTCCTTCGTTGGCTGGATGAGCCAGTCGTCATTTTCCAAGTAGCAGTAAAAGAAACCCTTACATTGGTTAGCAAACAAGTGCGCCCACAAGCCTCCCTCGTTAGCTTGATGACCCAGTTATCATTGTCCGTCTAGCGGTAGAAGAGACCCTTATATTTAGCAGCGAACAAGTGCACTCACGAGCCTCCCTTATCCCTCATTGACTGGATGAGCCAGTCGTCGTCCATGTAGTGGTAGAAGAGACTCTTACACTGGTTAGCGAACAAGTGCATCCACGAGCCACCCTAGTCCCTCATTGGCTGGATGAGCTAGTCGTCGTCCATGTAGCGGTAGAAGAGACCCTTACACTGGTTAGCAAACAAGTGCACCCACGAGCCGCCCTCGTCCCTCATTGGCTGGATGAGCCAATTATCATTGTCCATGTAGCGATAGATCTCGACGGAGCTCAGCACCATGAAACTCGTCACCACGTTCAGCAGCACGATGAACAACGGGATGGCTTTGAACCTAAAGACAATAATGATACTTCTTAGGATTTCGTAGGCCTCTTGTTTGTGAGAAGTCACTAACTATCGATTATGGACAACTGTATTAGCAGACAGTTGCCCAGATTGATCTATATTGCCTCATTGGCCTAGTGGTTAGTGACCCTGACACCTGAGCCAAAGAGGCGTAGGTTCAATTCCCACCTAGGGCAAGCATTTTTGTGATGAACATAGATGTTTGCTGAGTGTATGGATGTCATTATCTACAGAAGTGTGTATTTATAAAAATATGTATATGTATGTAGTATATCAGTCACTGACAGCCATATTACAAGTTTTGCTTAGTTTGGGGTCAGATACCGTGTATCTTACACACGTCCCTTAATATTTATTCTAAATTTATTTACTAAAGATCCTTCAAGATGCGGATTCTGTATATATTTTTCTTGGTCGTAAATTATTGCTTTGCTGGAAAGCCTCCATGCGGAAAAGCTTAGCAAGATTTCAGAAGACATTTTTTATTGCTGCTGCTGTTTTGTCATGTTATTTTTTGATAGCGTACACAAGAAGTATATCCCGTCGTTCGATGAAGTTCTTGAGCACCATCATGGCGCTTGGCATGCGGTAGAGCTGCAGGAGCCGGTTCATCATCAGGAACTGCGTCATCGAAGTCACCTGGAACTTACCTCCAGTGCCTGAAAATTAACAAAATTGCTAATCTTAAAGTTTTCACAATCTTTTCAAATTTGCATCCGCAAAATTCTAAAGTATAAAAAGTATAAAGTATATATTAGTAATGTAATGAGCTGTATTTAGTACAAAAATCAAGACGACTCACACCAATTTGACAAATGTTGGTTCTGCGCTATGCGTTAGCACAATTTATATAGTGCGTGAGCTCAGTTAACCTTTTAAATTTTTTATTGTTAATCTTGACTGTTAAATACACTGTCTGGCATTAATAATAAATAATTATGCTACGGCCTATTAGACAGGGTGAATATGTAATCTACTGAATTAGCACTAATTATTCGTCTTAATAAGCTAAGCACTGATAGTAATCACATGTACATATATCTTGCATGAATAAATAAATAACTGATTTTGATCAGGACAATAACATCTTTGATGCCTCATTTGTAAATACTTCTTTACTCTCAACAAATACCGTTATCGATACCGAAGCAGCCGAAAGGTCTCGCCTCTCCTAAAGTAGGTACCTAAGGCAGGAATGTTATTTCCTCTGAGTAAGAAAAGTGTACCGGTTTCAATAAGAGGAGTCTCCAGGTTCTCCAAGGCGAGGCAGCCAAAGAGGTCGACGAAGAAGGCGCCCTTCATGTAGTGCGCGGCCGCGCTGGACGGGTGGGAGATCAGGATGCCGCTCTCGTCGTAGTACGCGACCAGCATGCGCTGAAATCTGAACAGAACTGCTCAGCCTTAGAAGAAGTTATAATAATTATAAGCGTGACTCAAAATGACATATATTTTAACACTGTAGTAAAGACTAAAACTTGTGCTACATTTAGCCATGGCAACTATATGGAGTGGAACAAACAGATTGGGAAAGTACAAAATGTCATTAAATCTATCCATGTTACTCACATGCGGGGTCGAGGTACTGTGCAACTTGTTACTAACTTTACAGATGACATTAAATTGAATTTGACCATATACACCATGGAAGAGGCCAAGGTGGTTATTATGCTCCTTGGAAGAGGCTAAGGCTATTTAGATCAGTGTGACTCACATGTCAAATATGGCGGACAAGTCAAGCAGCAGCGCGACGTAGTACAGCCACGTCCACTGTACAGAGAGGAACGAGTAGCTCGGGAACACCATGGCGGAGATCATGGCGCACGTCGCGCGGAACCACTCGTACCGGATCAGGTACGTGCCGTCCGGACGGATCGTGAACCGCGGGAATATGTACCTGGTGACGTCAATTATGTTGTATACCTACATTCTGTATAACTACAGATACTTCTACGACGTAGAATAGCAGATGTCTGCCGTAGCAGTTTACATATTGGATCAGCAAAATCAAGACTCACATTGAGTAAGGGTAGATTTATGGTTAAAAATAAATAACCTGTTTGTGTAAAGTAGAATTACTGTGATGTAGGTAAATATAAAATAAATATTAGTTGAATATATTATAGGTAAATATAAGTTGGCTGTGCCAGGTCAAAGGGTATGTGTGTGTATAGTAACAATGTGTATTGTATGGCTATTACTATATATAATAAAAATTAACTTTTAATAGATTTAAATCAAAATTATTTAAATTTCTTATTGGCAAGTGCTATATGACATTGATGAATTTTTAAAAGAGCGACTTAAACTAACAAATGTATAATAATTAAATTTGACAAGCATGTATATTTGTCCCTAAAAAAACAATATTTGTACACCTGAGATAATATTTGATACTATCTTTGTAATTAGACCTACATTAGACAATATTCTCGCAAATAAACTGATTTTATTTATTTATTATTTATATCATTTAGGTAAGTAAATACTCGGTCATATATACCTAGATTATAAGCGACCTACCTATACTATTAACAAGCCAACCTCAAAATGGAGAAGAAACCCAATCGATAGAAAGGCAGGAGGAAGTCATTGTCAGGCTCATGTTTCCTCGGCAGAGGGAAGGTTGCCCTGTTTGGAATCGGCGCCGGCTCTGCGTATGAGACGAAAGGCTCGCGCCGGATCAGCAACCCTTGGTACTCCTGCGAAAGATAAATAGTGCTTTAAGCACGAGCGTCAAGCGATAAACATGAGACTTTTGGAACGGGGAATCTAATTAGAGTGTTATTGTGTCAAGTGCCAAGTAAAACGCACTAAGTCAAACAGGACTAGTTACCCCAAGACGATACATAAATTGATCTCCGAAATATGCACCCGGCCAGATAGTGAAACAGAAACTCTATCCTACTTGGAGTAGTATGACTGGAGGTGATTCGCGAAAACGCGGGTCATACCCATACATGGTAGCCCTAAAGTGAATGTTTGATTTGTACTTTCAGCTCCAGCGTAAATTTGGGCCTCCAACAAGACTGCTCCAGTAACTTGGGTGGAAGTACGTAATTTATGTGCTACAGAATGTCCACTTAGCTTAGCTTATTTCAACAAACTAAATCTAACCGGCTGCGCTCTGCTAAATTCCAAGGTATTTTTTATCTGAGGCATTTCAAAAACACGCTTCAGATGTTTTCTTGATACAGTAAATACTTGCACGTTGGTAGCCGTACGAATCGTGTAATAAGCTGGAATCCCTAAAAACAAAGTAATGATTATGAAACAAAGCATTCTAGAAGATTATTCGCAAAAATTCGTGACCATGAAACATCTTTATAGAAGCTAAGAGGAATCCGAGGTCGAGCTTCTTCTCTAGGCTTGTCATCCATCAGTCAAAGGATGTCCACTGCTGGACATAGGCCTCCCGTATGGATCTCCGATAAGACCGGTTGGAAGCGGCTTGCATCCAGCGCGATCCTGCGGTCTTAATGAGGTCATCCGTCCACCTTGTGGGTGGATGTCCTACGCTGCGCTTGCCGGTACGTGGTCTCCACTCGAGAACTTTTCGACTCCATCGGTCTTCAGTCCTCCGCGCTATGTGCCCTGCCCATTGCCATTTCAACTTGCTAATTCGTTGGGCTATGTCGGTAACTTTGGTTCTTCTACGGATCTCCTCATTCCTGATTCGATCCCGCAGAGAGACTCCGAGCGTAGCCCTCTCCATAGCTCGTTGGGCTACTTGGAGCTTACTAATAAGGCTCATAGTGAGAGACCACGTTTCTGTTCCATAAATCATCACTAGCAACACACACTGGTCGAAAACTTTCGACTTGAGGCATTGAGGTATGTCGGACGAGAAGACGCTACGCAATTTTCCGAACGCTGCCCAGCCGAGTTGGATTCGGCGATAGGCCTTTTTGTTGAAGTAGGACCTACCTAACTGGACTACTTGTCCTAGGTAGACGTACGAGTCAACGACTTCAAGAAGCGAATTTCCAACAGAAATCGGGGTGGGTAAAACATGGGAATTAGACTCTTCCTCACCTTCGGTGTGCCGACGATATAGTAGTCATGGCAACATCAATGGAATAGCTCAGCACGATGCTCGAAGGCCTCAATCGGGTTTCTCAACAGGTGGGCTTTTACCTTCTTGCAAAGCCGGCGGGTAGGTTGGGTGCCTCATGGAGGGCACCGCAACTGAGTTTCAGTGTTATATGGGCGGCACTGCAGCTGAAAAATGGAGGCCGCGGCGGGAGAGGGCTGTTGGAGTGTCGTTGCCACTTTCCCTACCTTCTACAGCCTCGAAGAGGTCGCCAGCATTAGATGGCGGACTCGGTGGGGCTATAAGGGAATAAAAGCGTCGGCACCATATTACCATGGCGATGCGCCGCTCTTCCTCTCCTCTGCAGCTTAAGTAGTATGCGCGGTGTCACTTTAATTAACTCGTTTGATCCCGAGTTTTGAATAATAATGTATTTGGTGTTCTGACACTTCGCCATCGTGGCAAAGTGGAGCGCAAGCTCCATGAGTGTAGAAGCGTGCCCGTATACCAAGCGCTATGGTAGAAAACTCCAGGGTTCTTAGTGGCCTTACCGACTAGTCAGCGGGAACTCCCACAACCATCCAATGCCTGTCGCGGTGGTATCCATAAAGAACTTTTCCTGGACAAAACTGTGGTGGCATTAGAACTACCGTAACTTAAGACATACTAAGCAAACAACCGATGACGCCAAAGTGGCATTTGGCGTTTAGAAGTCCTATGACAGTTTTTGTGTCCGGGCTGAGAATCTCGCAGATGCCTTGCTTGATGACGTACACCTCGTTGCAAATGTCACCCGTATTTAACAGGATCTCATTGGGGGACGTGTAGAACAGCAGAGCTTGTGACGATATTGCCTTCAGGTCCTCTTGGGAAACGTACTGAAAAAATATTTCCATCGGAAATGGATGCTAAGGAACCTAAACACATATTTCCTAAATTTGATACCAATTCCGAAAATGTGTTTGTTACTTTTTCAGTCAGTAACGAAGCAACCTCGAAAGATCGAAAAATGCCGTACGTGGTAGGGTACTTTTTATCTTAGAATAATAAAAGGTTCCTACATGATGGCACCGGTAAAAGCTGCTTGTCAATAAGATCCCAAATAACATATTTGAATTTGCGAGATACATACTTTAAAAGCTCCTAATCGAAACTAGCAGGGTTTCGTTTTGCCGATGACATTAAGTAGGACAATGTTGAAAATATGAATCGCGGCTAGATAATGCGGCCAAATCAAAACAGGCCGCCCTGGCCGCCTAATGCGCGTAAGCAAAAAATAAATATGGATTACCTTCATGAAGGGCAGCGTCTGTATATACCTGCTGCGTTGTTTGGCCACGATGTCCTGAAACACGTGCGGTGGCAGGTCGTAGAATATGCTCCTCTTGTTCGTCATATCGTACGCCTAAAACATTTTCAATAGTTCGCTGATGATGTTCCAGCTCACTTATTTCTCTCCACTTGCGGCTGCATATACAACTAATTCTCGCAACTGGTTGTCTATGAGGAGTTTTCTCTCTTTGTTGGCAACTAGTTGAAATTTCCTTCCAAAAACCTTTCCTTTAGTAGTTGCCAACAAAGGAGGAAAGCTCCTCATAGGCAACCAGTTGCAAACATCGCTTGCGAAAGCTTCTCTGCAAAGTCTTTTATTTGGCAGATATTTTTAAAAGATACTTGGCTCACCGGAGTGAAACAAGGTTACGTGGACAATAAAATTTCCTCGGTGGTCATCTTCTATGACTCTCAGATAGATTAGACCTAAGATGGCACCTGACAGATGAAATATATTCAGGGCGATACTCCCAAGACACGAACTGAAGAAAATACTGAAGAGAAAATGTAAATCAGACATTTATTTAATCATGATAGGTTACCTTATCCGTGTACCAGCAGAGCTGTAAGTAGGATATAAACCGTTTCCTCAGCACTGGATCCACTTGGTTCCTAATCATGAAGCTTTTCACTACCGCTATCGCTGCGTCATAATCTTCGCTGTAACAAAATAGACAGGCTTGTAGCCTTTGCTTATAGTAAACGGCACATGAGTTGCCTAGCTAAAGTGTTAAATTATCATATTATCAATTTAGGAGTTAAATAATTATTATTTCCCTGTATTGGGTTTCACTAGTAATTTATTAAGAGCATGATGGAGCCGTCAAATTCTCAAACGGAGACCATCTACCGGCAGGCACCATAGGATATCTACCAACAACGTGAGGTGACAAAAACGACATGGCACACGTACCTATGCGATTTAAGTCACTTCCAATCAGTCCTAATAAAGATATTAGTGGAAACTAATTTCTATCAGGCGACAACCTGCTGTGATAATGGTATAAATGAAAAAAAAATGATATCAATTAAGACGAAACGCTAGAAAAAGTTCTGAAATAGTCGAGCCTTTGATTATTTGAATAATCTAAGAGTCGAGCCTATTAAGCAAAACTTCTAAATAAATCGTCGGCTCACCGCAAAGCCGTAGTGACCAGTATGGTGGCGGAGTAGACCGCCTCCATGAAGATGCGCAAAACAATGCACACCTCCAGTACCAGAAGCGTGTACAGCACGTTCTTCCAGTTTTCGGTGCCCCACGTCTCTATGTGATCTGGAAGCGATACGAAACTACTATAACACATTGATGATGTAAAGTGAGCGGCAGGTCACTGACTCCTGCAGCTAATATCGTCGATAGGTAAGCCTATTTCACTGTAATAACAGGTTTTGCTGCATGCTATACTTACTCGTATATTCATTTAACTTTGTACGACAACAGTAGGCAGCAAGGTCAACTGAGTAGAGAAGTGGGCAGTGCGACGTCTCTTGGATTTCAATGTCACCATGCTCATGTCATTGCGGCTATCGCTGATCATTTGATCGTGGTATGAACTAATGTAAATCCGTGTCCTTAACGACTGTGGCTCGGATGACACGATAAATTTTAGGTTCCGGCTGTTTTTACCTTTTAGCCATGGCAGAAGTCTTCAGGAGGTTTAATAACTCTAACATCAGGGCTACCATCCGGCTTATACAAACTTTACTCTTTATTGGTAAAAATCTCTGTTTTATCGACAAATGTAATCAGTACAAGTTACCACATCACCTATTCCTAGCGCGCGAAGAATAGACCGTTTCGCACGCGCGGAGTGTGCGCGGCTTGGAGCGGGCGCCGGCGCGCGCGCCACTCTCGCCCGTATTACCTGCCGGTATAGGGCGGGTGTGGCGCGCGCGACACGCAGCGGCCCGCGCGCGCTCGTGTGTGTGACCAAGCTATGACATAGCTCTTGTAGTTGTGAACTGCCGAGCGTTCTTTTAAAATGCGTTGCCGCGCCTACCTCCTTTGGTTGAATATTTTTCATTACGATAATAAATGTATTGCTATACTAAAGCATATGTAACTTAATTATATGATGTTAAACAATATACATATTTTCACATGTTTAATCCCGAAAAATAATATACTCATTTCAAAAACTTTATATGAGCCTGCGAGCTCGCACAAAATACACCTACATGTAAATCATTTTTAGCGGTACTACCAGGAAGCATGTACACTGGTATTGTACTTATGTGTATTTGTTATATTTATGATATATAAAGACTTTTAAAAATTGAAATTGACTCTTTATTGGTCATCAAGCTTAGCCAATAAAGTTACCTTACCTGTGAAAGCGATCATGGAGACCGCCCAGTACATGGAGAAAGCTAGCCTTTTGTCTATGGTCTCCTCATCCAAGGGCTTTTGCTCCCAGAACGGAGAATGGGTCAAGTTTGTTACTAGACAGTAGTCAAACCTGAGAACCAAAACAGGAATTTAAAAAAATCACGTGGCTATGGCTCTGTTAGAGTGGTGACATATGCTGATATTTGATGACAGTAATGAGATGTTTGATAACCTTTTATGAAAAATAAGTTTAGAAAAACTTAGATTTACTTATTAAATCAGGTTACTCCTGATTCAACGACGATTGATGACACTCACCCAAACCTATAATATAATCTATATCTATACTTGTGAAACAATGTGATTATCACAGTATCAACCGCAGTACATCCACTGCAGCAGATCTGACGAAATTTCCAAAAAAAAACGGTTGTGTATGTGCGCTACGTTTCTTCTCTGACTGTCTCTGTATTCCCCTGCAGGGAATGAGATTCCTCGCTCATTCACCATTAATTGCAAAGTTCGAAATAAATAAAGAGACTCGTTGATCACTAACTGGTAGCACATGAAGCTCTGCTGTAGAGCCGCGATGATGTAGCACGCGATGAGCATCAGCAGTAAGTACGACATGAACCGCAGGATATGGCTCTGGTATACGCACGTTTCCTCCTTCGATTTTAGAAATCGGAACACCTGTAATAAAATGCGCAGGATAGTGCAGTTTTACATGTTTGTAACGCATCAAGCGAACGTCTCTCACTAGTTAGATAAAGATAATATAAGATAAATCTGCTTTGCAAAAACTTACACTAGGTACACAATTTTAAGCAGCTCTGCCTTTTGCGTTAGTTTAAAACTGTGTTGCAAAAGGCAGTGTCTTCCAGATGGAGCAGGTATAATTTTGCAAATACAAACAAACCAAGTCAAGTCAATTATGTGCATTCTTCTTGTTATTTGGGGTAGTATTATTATATATTTGATTTGGGTGTCTCTCCAACTAGTGAAAGTTGGAACTAGCTCGGCATTTTTGTTTTAGTCTTTGGCAAGGTGAAAGACTTCGGCAGCACTCTCGAGCCTCGTCCATGCTCGGATATTCCGCAACCAAGGCTATCATCTACGGTCGGATTTCTATCTCCTATCACTATTACCATTGTTATAAGTTACTGGTGTTCGTAAATCTCATAACGAAGCACAGTATTTAGATATGAAACTACGCTGTTCAATGGTTTGCAAAAGTTTGACCAATCCACTGCAAAAATAAATTATAAATTATCTACTTTGTACTTATGACAAATGCTATGCTCTGGCAATATGCAACAAGTACCTTCGGCACCCTCAAAAGCTTGTTGATACCAGCAAAATGTCCATCGCCGACGAACTCGAAGATGGGCGCCGTGCCTAGTACGTCCAGTACGAACCAGTAGCTGCGCATCTGCTGTGCTGACGTCTGCGCCAGCGTTATCGGGATTCCTGTGAAGTTATTACGTCTTCTAAGCGCGAGTTTAAAACTAAATTGAGTTGGCTTGAGTCTCGTTTAATCTCCGGCTGGGAAGGCGAAACAAGAAATTTAAAGCTAAGGAAAAGTTGGAGCTTTATAAATAAAGAAATACGCTATAACGCGAATCAAAGTGAAAGTAGCTACAAACTGCGCAAAATCACTCCTCACCCCCGCTGATATTTCAATTTGCTGCTGCGCAATGACTCGCTTCATATTCACAGGCATCATTAAGTTTCATTAGGTAACACTTAAAAATTTGCATCAGTACACAACGGTACCTGATATTGATTGGGGACAACGAGCTGCCATTATTAATATATACGTAAGTATAGTACTTATCGGGTTTTATATTAAACTAACCTTCTTCTACATTAGCACCGGTAGATAGATGGACATAAAGATCCAAAATGAACAGCAGAGTGACGAGGTAATCGAAAAACCGGAAGGCGTCCGGCACCGTCTTGGAGAAGACCAAATAGTAAGGATGCACCTGAAAGAAATTCATCTGATAGGGGCAAAAATCAGTTATAAAACAAGTAAGGATTCATGCAAGGGCAAAGAAGATATAATAATACTACTGAGCAAGGTGCAAGTCACTTATTGAAATTGCATAATTTTACACCTAGACAAGACTATTTATTTGAGACTAGGCCGTCTCAAGGTGTAGGTATAGCAATGCCACGAGTCGTTCTCAAATCTCACTTAATGAGTAAAAATAATTGACACTTTACATCTACAACGTCCCGATAACCAATCAGTGTGTGAAAAAATTTTTGATTTCATTTTGGTTTCTGATTTATTTTACGTGACTTCACAATGGGCCTTGTTTTTTATGTCACCTTGCGCCTTCACGCCGTTTCTCTATTCCAAGTAGACGAATACTTACAAAACAGACAGCTACGATGACTGTGGTGGTGAGCAAGTTCCAACAGTCGAGCAGCGAAGACGCTGGCTGCAGGATATAGGGGAACGTGGGCCGCAGACAGATGGGGTCCGACTCGTCCGTCAAAGTCGCATCGGCGCGCTAAAACAACGTAGGTACCTTAGGTCGTATTGCACAACTCGGCTACGACTTGGCTGGCTTGGCAGGGCTGGGATGTTAGCTACAAGCTGTGGATAGCCAAATCCTGACTAAAGCTCACTTACAGTTGCGCTAGGATTGGGTTAGCCGCTTAGTTATATGATTCAGCCTATACTAAAATTATTAGATAACGCATGATGCGACGCAGTGGCCACTGTTGCCGTAAGGTGCAGTAAGGCGTGTAGTCTTTTTATCCATGGTCTATCAAATAAGTTCACCTGGGTGAACCAAGGGGACTTGTTCTGACCCTTGTTACTCCTATGAGATGTTGAAGTGGTCAGCATAAACCCCCTTAGTTATCAGAGTCAGAGGGTCAGAGGTATCGATGTCCCATGTAGGGATGCAGAGTGAGATGTGTCGATCAGTGATGGAATTGAATGGAATTTTGTTGTGAAAAGACTGGGAAAAATTCTCACACAATCCTCAGGTATTCTTATAATGAATCCGATTGTGTGTTTGTGGGTTTATTGGTTTGTTCCTCTTTCATGCAGCAACGGAGAAACAGATTGACTTGATTTTTGGCTTGGACATAGTTTGAAAGACGCAAAGTCGCATAGACTACTTTTTAACACAGAAAAACATGTTCCCATGGGATAGCACAAAAATAAAATACCACGCGGTAGTAAAGCTAGTGGAGTATAAATACTAACATTTCTCATGATATATGATTCAGCCACCTCCAAAAATATGTCAGTGCGCGCCAGGATAAGTTGGTTATGAGCATCCTTGGCTTCCTTCAGCGCCAACAAGCACCGCTTCAAATGGAAGATACTGCTCTTATGCCTGTAGAGTGAAATCATTTCATAGACCTGTATTTTTAACAGACTTCAAATAAGGGGCTCCTCAATTTGACTTTATGGTTTTGTATGTAACCGATTTTGATGATTCATTTTTCGTTTAGTAGGTCATACTTCAGAGGTGGTCCCATTTAAATCTTATCGAAATCGGATGAGTCGATTTTGAAAAATCAACAATAATGTGAAAATGAGTACCTACTAGATGATTCATCGATCTGTGCGAACACTCGGTTGAAGTCGGTTAAAATGACATTTTCGGCAAAAAAATAATAATTATCTGAAAGAGATATCAAATGCACAAAACACTTCACGCGGGACGTCAGTGCAGGACTTATCGCCCCCACATCGAGTAAGAATGAAAAGGTATCAAGGTATTTTTTTTTATAATTGTGAAGTTTTTACGGTGCCGAGTATTCGTACCCGTGCCCTTGCTGGTCTCGATTATAATTGAAAAATAAAATAAGGTGATAGAAATTGTAGAAAAAAAAACCAGACATGTGCGAGCCTGACTCGCCGACACGTTCCGTACAAATCCAGAAAATTTCAAAAAATTGGGAAGTAAATTGTTAAAATCTCTGTACTTACTATAATCATCGAAAATTTTATTTTTTAACTTGTTTCGTCATACATCGAAAATTTCACATTTTCAAAATAATTAAAAACCGGTTTTAGCATGTACTAATGAAGCTTTTTTATTTGATATTTATGTGATACCTTACATGATACGATTTACTCACTTTAAATTTTGAACCCATATTTTGTGAATTTTGAGGCCCGATTTTTTGTGATTTAAATAAAAATGTACAGTTTTCAGGTTTATTCCTATATGTGTACTTTGAGATAATGCTTCTCGCCAAATTTCATAGTTCTATGTCAACGGGAAGTACCCTGTAGGTTTTGATTTTTGTAAGTGTCGAAGTATGCGGTTTTTTACGACATAAACGGCTCTAACTATACGATAACTGAGAAGTTTTTGTTTTACACAACTGCAAGATACCATAGATATACGTATGTAGTTTAAATTTCAACTCGATAGCTTTACGCGTTCCCGAGATAAAGAGTCTTGACATACAGACAGACGGACGGTTTTTTTTGCTTTTGGGGTACGGAACCCTAAAAAAGAAAGTACCTAGAGAGTGAATGAGAGAATAGAATCTTACTTCACTTCCTCCCGTTCCTTTGCCTTGTAGTGTGCCTTGACTCTCTCCAAATGATCCTGAAGTAAAAACAAAACAATGTGACGCAGTGACGAGTCACGTAATGTTTGTTGTAATGTTCCTTGACGTAAAGAATAAGTGCTATTTTCTTCTTTATCATTAACCTTTTGAACACTAAGTTACCAATACTTGACCAGCACATTTGGGCGCTAATGTATCTGGTATAAACATAAAATGAAATGAAATAAGGAATTGAAGTGTGATGTTCAAAAGGTTAATGGTTTCTTCTGTGGGTTTGTAAGACAAGTATTCTGTAAAATGAGTATGTCAAGGTCCAGTGGATCCGTACGCTTACATTATACGAGCCCAGAATCATGAGCGTCTCGTCGTCGGTCCGGCCGTGCTTGATGACAGCGTTCCAGAGGTCCTTGGTCCCCAGAACGTGCGCGGTGCAGAAGGTGGCCGCTCGCACCTTTTCCATTTCAAAATATCTTTATCGCAAATTAGGTACCTATAACTTATTGTAAGTTTCGTCGATTTCTATGGCGTTATTTATTAGCCGATTGTGATATTAATTGGCAACATTGTTTAATAACTAAATCTTAATCTTGCGAGTATGAACAAAATCGGTCAAAAGCGACTCGAATATAGGCTTATGAAAATTCAGTAAAGAGATGTATATCGAGGTCTACTTAGCGAAACTAATAGTAAACTAACAAATAAATTTGACTCGAACCTGGAGATGCGCAGGCGCACCCGGCGGTGCGCATACCGAGTACGGTGAAAGCGCTGAGCCGCGCGTCAGTCGCAGAATGGCTGTGCTGTCATCCTCCGCCGTTACCATCTTACAAACAAATATTACATACAGGTGCGGAACATACAAGCATGAATCTAGCTCACAAAAAAAGGTTTTGGGCATGATCATCTAAAATTCGGCCCTGTGCAAGGTGAAGCAAACTATTACAAGAAATTGTATTGATCACTTAACTCCACGAGTTATGGAAAATAAGAGACCATGTACTCGTAGTTTAGAAGAAGCTATAAAAATTAAATATAAATGGATAGTTTTTAATAGATTTTGAAGTTATTAACTCTGCCAAAATTGTATCACCTCGACGTCCCCGTAGGTGATGTAGATGTAGGCAGTCTTGCTGGAGAGCCGCTTGATGATGGAGTCGCCGGGGATGTAGTGCACAGTCTCCATCTTCTTCGACAGCTCCGACAGGAACTGGTACGACAGATCACACAGCACCTTCGACTAGAATAGGTATTGAAATAAGTAAATTCATTTAGGCCGAGTTGTTAGCCCAGTAGGCCAAGCATGCGACCCCAGAAAACCACGAAAAGATTTCTTTTCACACGTCGAATCTCTATTCGACGTGTGAAAAGTGACAGGTAGGTATATACTTCGCCATAACTCTGTCTCATTCTGACGCGTCGCAAGAAATATTGCATGGTGCGCATCCGAGCCCGGCTGGTATCAGTTTTTAAGCCAATGAAAGCCTCTGGAATGTTTGAAGCAATTGAGACCGATTTATTCTCTAATTCCAGGTGTGTGTTGATCAGTGTTGATCTGAATCGCTCCCTTTCAGCTTATTCAGAGCAAGCAGATAATTCTGTATATCTTAGAATAGTCCAGTGGCACAAGATAGGAGCAGGCAACGTGAGCAGATACAGCGGCAGCAGCTGTATCGCCGACACCGCGCGCTGATTGTGCTATTACAATTTATAACACCTCTGTACAGGTTGTGATGTACTCGTACCTTCTGTATAGCCTTGAAGTACACATGTGCCAGTAAATGTTGTACTGGCACATGTCTGTAGTGGTTGTGATGTGTACCTTCTGTTTAGCCTCGAAGACTCGAATTACACATCAGTGAAGATAGAGGCAGCAGTTGTGTAGCCGATACGGCGCGATGCTTGTGCCAATATCTAAATTATGTAGAACTTCTGTACTGACTGCGAAGGGTGATTTGTACCTTCTGTGTAGCCTCGAAGTACACATCGGTGAAGATAGTGGCAGGCAGTGTATGCGGGAACAGTGGCAGCAATTGAGTGGCCGATACGGCGCGTTGCTTGTGCCAGTACATTTTGTAGAACGTCTCCACGCGGTCACGCTGGCTCTGCGGCACTTTTGAGTCTTTCTGTGGGTGCCAATACAGTATATCGTAAAATAATATAATGTGCTATTTGATTTTGTGGACCTATGGGCCTTATGACTTTAGCCGTACATATATCCTGCACATACCAACAATTCCAGGCGAATCTAGCGAATTTTCTCATTAGGTATTCTGAAAAAAAAAACTAACGCATCATAACCTGTATCCAAAATCACAAAAGCGTATAGGACTGTATCTCTAAACTCGGCACTGTTGCTTGGAGGGTTGCTTCCGTTGGATATCAGAGTCCAGGAAACAGCCTTGCTTTATGAAATTAAGAAAGGTTATTCCCAGCAAGTAACGGGAGATAGAGAGATAGAAAAGTTGGTCCCTTATATTAAAAAGCCACACCCAGCGCAGCAGGAGGAGCTGAAGTTCATATGCCTGGCAGACGGAGCAGCATTAGAACAAAATCTTAACCGAGAAATAAACATATTTACAGATGGAAGCAAAATTAAAGGGAAAGTCGGGGCAGCATTATCCATTTGGGATGGTGCCGCCGAGATCGGTACCCGAAAGCTGAAATTGGCCGATTGGTGCTCCGTATACCAGGCCGAGCTGTTGGCACTTCTTGAGGCTACCGAAAAAGCATTAAAATCCACTAAGTCCAGCTGCAGCATCTTTTGTGACTCCAGGTCTGCACTCGAAACGGTAGTTGGCGTCTCTTCCCTTCATCCCTTAGCAGTAAAGTTTAAAGCTAACATAAAGTTACTACATGCAAAACATAAAACAGTGAAACTTTTTTGGATTAAAGCCCACGCGGGGATGGAGGGAAATGAGAGAGCGGACCAGCTAGCAAAGGACGCAGCACTGCACTTGAAGTGCAGACCTATTTACGATGACTGCCCCGTTTCGTTTGTCAAGCGACAAATCCGAAAGGACTCTCTTGACGAGTGGAACCGGCGGTATCAAGATGGACACACAGCGGCGGTAACCAAAACATATTTTCCGGATGCAGGGGCGGCATACAAGATCATAAGAGAAATAGCACCAGTGGGAATCCTAACTCAAGTACTGACGGGGCATGGTGGGTTTTCCCAGTATTTACATCGATTTAAATTGAGGGAAAGTCCATCGTGCATATGTGAACCCACAAATGAGGAGACTCCACTGCACATAATCTTGGAATGCCCAGTTTATGGAAAGCAGCGGTTTAATTTAGAGCAAAAGATTGGAATTAATTTGACACGTGATCAGTTAGATGAAATAGTGAAAGATAGGTATCTTAGAAGTAATTTTATCGAATTTTGCACAAATATTTGTAGAAAAGTAATAATTAGGAACAAGTAGGTATAAACTTGGCTGTGCATTGTAATGTGTATTATAACTGCAAACAGCCAAAAATATAAGTATATTTTTAGTGATAAGACAAAAATAATAACTGTAATTAAGACCCCTGATCATGTCAGGGATATTTCGCGATATATTAAAAAAAAAAAAAAAAAAAAACCTGTATCCAAAGTTTCAGACCGTAAGATAGAAATATTTATACCTCACGACGACGTATCAGGAAATGAAATAGGTAATTGACATAAGATTACCATTTCCTTAATGATGAGACGGTATCTCGCACGGAAGGCCTCCTCGGGCCGCAAGTACAGGCTGAAGACCAGCGTCAGAGACGCCACGGCGAAAGCCGTCACCACCAGGCAGCCGGACAGCATGATGACCAGGCACGTGAGCCGCTCCAGGTCGTTCGCTGGAGGCACTGAGGTCCTGAAACACCACGATACCACAGATTACAAATAAAAACCAGCGCCAGTAACACCACGGCGAAGGCCGTCACTCCCAGCAGCTGGAGAGCATAATGTCCAAGCACATGAGCCACTCTAAGTTGTTCGCTGGAGGTACCGATGTCCTTAAACACGACGGTACCATAGATTACTTATAAAGACCAGCGCCACCGACGGTACGGCAAAGCACGATGACCAAGTATGTGGGCCGCTCTAGGTTGTTCGCTGGAGTTACTGATGTTCTGAAACACCGCAATATAGTCTAAGATCCCGCTATACAACGACCTTCACCGAGATGCTTATTTAATGAGACGTATTTTTTATGTTATTAAATATGCCAATAAATATATCCTATATGGGTTGCCTAACAAATTTCAGTCCACAGTATTTTTAATTAATAATTAAAAGAAAAATTTTTTTTTTAAACATTGCACCGGTGTGATTATTAAATTAATTTGATACCAATCGAAAGTTTGAAGCCCATAGAATATGCAAACGTTAAATTGCCTATTTTTTTCCGGTCACAACCACGGGTTGCCAGGTGTAAACAGGTAAATCTATACTAGCATTTAAAAAAATAGGCAACCTAACGTTTGCATATTCTATGGGCTTCAAACTTTGGATTGGTATCAAATTAATTGAATATTCACACCGGTGCAATGTTTAAAAATTTTTTTTTTTAATTATTAATTAAAAATACTCTGGACTGAAATTTGTTAGGCAACCCATGTAGGATATATTTATTGGCATATTTAATAACATAAAAAATACGTCTCATTAAATAAGCATCTCGGTGAAGGTCGTTGTATAGCGGGATCCTATACTAATAGAGACCAGTGGCGGAGCAAGACGCAAAATCTCCTGTAGGCAACTTACATTTTGCGAGGCCCAATTTTTCTGGATTGTGACCACCTTTGATGAACACAGGTTCCAATAAAGAAAGAGAAGTTCAGAATGTTGTAATGCACAATCACTGCAAAACGTCGAAAACGCATAAAAAGTGCTATGTAATTGTGACACAATTGTTCAGGCAGTTTTAAACTACTCTATCGTACGACTAGGCAGACGCGACCAAAGCGCCACCCTTTTATGGTGGACATTACGCGCGTTAGAACAAAATTTTTCGAATCCTCATTCCTCATACGAACAGCCAGAATGTGGAACGCTTAGCCTGGGTCTGTCTTCCCGCTTAAGTACAACGTGGGTGTCTACAAATCCCGAGTAAATAGGTATCTTCTAGGTAAGCGTGCTACATCCTAGACCGCATATCTGCTCAACATCAGGCAGTATGTAGTCAAACGCAAACCTACAAGGAATAAAAAAAAAAAAATCTCTATCCCAAATTTCTGAGAGCTTTTATCCAGCCGCAAGTTTTCGAGCGCTCGCCGTGTCTTCGTACCGTTTCATTTGTTTGCGCGCTGATACTGATAAGTTCGTATAGGCCGAGTGGCTAGCCCTGGTGTCAGAGTTTTTAAATCGCCTGAAGGCGACATGGTTAAACGATTATAACAACCTGGACCCACAATTTAACGTGTTATCCGAGCCACGGCGGCGCTTAGTTGTAATTGCCACCCGCGGTCATCCACCCGATGGACTGGCCGTGCCAAAAGTTGCTCATCTTCAGTGATAACTAGGTATGCAACAGTTGAGTGCCTCCAGTTGCCTATGGAATGAAATGATCTATCTATGGATTTAAGAAGTAGAAAGCTTGTAGGTTACCCGACGGGTATGTACATCTTGTTGATGAGGTAGAAGGCGCTGAGGAACTCGGTGGCCGCGGACTCGTCGAGAGCCTCCTCCAGCCGCAAGTCTTCGAGCGCTCGCCGCGACTTACTGCTGTTCCCTTTGGTTGTGCGCTGATACTGATAAGTAGTGTTGATATTGAAATTAATTTTCAAACGATTTGTAAAAGGAGGTTTTCAATTTGACTTACTCCGTCACTATGGACTGATTTTGATGGTTCTTTTACGTTTATCCCCCGATGCTCTACTGCTTGGCTCAATTTATTGTTTGGTAGATTATACTTCAGAAATGGTCCCATTTAAATTATTGACCGACGCATGGGGTACTCAATTCGACGAGTAATTTTTTTTTATGTATAACCACGCATAACTTTTTTCTTAGTACTTACTCCGATTTCAATAATTCTTTTTTCATTAGAAAGAATATACTTTGAAATTGGTCTCATTTAAATCTTATCGAAATTGGCTGAGCCATTTCTGATAAATCAACAACAATGTGAAAAATGCTACATCGATCCGTGCGAAATATTCGCGGATTCTGACATTATTCTGTACACGGGTGAAGTCGGTCATGCTATTTTTTGCATAAAATATTCTTGTGTCTAAAACGGATGAGGCTTAGAGAAGTAGATAATATAATTAATAGTCTTAAAAAGTAGACTTCAAGTAACTATATGAAAGTTTTAAAATGAAGGCATTTATTTCTAAAACATACCCTTTATTGTTGCGTAATACATGTTGTAGAAGAACTAAAGTTACCAAAATAGCCAAACGGATTGGCAAGTTGAAATGGTAATGGGCAGGGCACATAGCGTGGAGAACTGGTGACCGATGGGCTCGAAAACCGATTTCCCGAGTGGAGACCGGCAAGCGCAACGTAGAACTTCCACCCACAACGTGGACGAATGTCCTCATTAAGCCCGCAGGATTGCCCTGAATGCAAGCCGCTTCCAACCGGTCTCATTGGAGATCCATAGGGAAGGCCTAAGTCCAGCAGTGGACTTCTTATGGCTGATGGATGAATAAGTATGGGCCGAATCATACAAGTCGACGGATGCACAAGCTGCTCGAAAGCAAAACCCAATCAACGTGCATTTTTATGTGAGCTTCAAGTTGGATTGGATATTGCGCAGCTTGTAGCTAACTTCACATACGCCGACTTGTATGATTCGGCCTATATGTATACCTCGTCAATATTGAGCCAGACCAGGGCCCAGGTGACCCTCATCACAAGAAATATGTAGAAGAACTTCAGGGCGGTGCCCAGCACGCTGCTCCTCAGATTTTTGTTGTTCATGTTCCCTAGAGAAAACGATCAAAGATGGAGGAGATCTCGGTCTTAAATATTCATGTAACGTAGTAATTGTATATATATATATATCTAATCAACGTGAAAAAAAATACATAAATTAGACTTTTTAGTCCAAGAAGTCGGAAAAAATATATGTTTCCGTCAAGACAGTTTCTGTTTCGGTTTGTGAGGTGGACGGAAAACCTCATTAAGACCGCAGGATCACGCTGAACGGAAGCCGCTTCCAACAGGTCTTATGGGAGATCCATAGGGGCAGCATATGTGCGGCAGTGGACGTCCTATGGCTGATTGATGGTTTCTGTTTCAATGTAGTTTTGGTATTTAGACACGTGTTAATCAGATATACTTTTCTGATTAACACGTATCTAAATACCAGCTATTTACGAGTATTATTGAAATATGAATTGAAAAATGTACTTACACAAGTAATTAAACGGCCTGTGCAAACGAACGTAATAACAGACCAGTTTTACAGTCCTATCCTTACTCACGTAGTGACAAAATGTCATCACGTCCAATAGGAAAGTGACTGGAACAAGATTAAAGATTAAATAATAATCTTAAAGCAAGCGTTTACTATGGAAGCCATATTCAATGAGCTCAAATGTAAGTAAAGAGCTAAGAACATATTCAGCAATGGAATAATAAAGGCGTTGCACGAAGTAGGTACCTATCTACGCAATACGCAGACGTATTCTAGAGAGTAGAAAGTTTCTTAGCGATTACCAAAGATCTTCGGAGATGAGAGACCGCGAGTTGCATTTACAATTGAGCGCTGCCGTGGATGACACGGTTTTAGTAATGACAGACACGTTCAGGCGGATTAAAAATTCCGTCACTAGGACTAGCCAGCTAGCCTATAAAATCTTACTTTTCTTGGGGAGTTGGGAATACTGACAAGCCTTATAGAAGGTAAGCTCGCTGGCGTCAAGCTTGACCAGCACAGTATAGGTGACAGCGAATACATGGGCCGCGTAGCTGATGTTGTACAGGATGTCCAGCACCAACAGAATCACGTTGCGGATGTCGATGGTCTCCCATATGATGCCGGCGAGGACCATCATGCAGATGTACGAGTTCCAGTACGGATCTTCGCATAATGAGAAAAACTCTTGCTTCAAACGGTTGCGCGTCCACCATGTTGGATGCTCGAACTGCAAGATATATTTAATTTTGTTAACATGGCTGCCTCTTTAGGCGTAAGATAACCTAGCGTCGCGACGCTAGCCCAAAGAATTTTCTTTTAACAATAAACTTATTACGGTTTTAGATTGACATGCTGTATTTAAAAGCGCTCTGCTCTTATCCCACTATGCCTTAGCCTTAGTTTACTTCTTAGCCTTAATTCATACAAAATTGGGCTGTAGCGCCGGTCTCTGTTTCGCCTATTGATGGAATGCTGCTGTTACTGCTGAGTAACGACAAGCTACCGTGCCGGTCTTTGCTAGTCTGTCATTCAGCTAACCTCGTTTCGTCCAACGGAGGTCCTACCACGCCGGTATCGGCCTCTGAAGGTGAGACTGGACTGCGCGCTGATGTGCCGGTCTGTTGATCTGCCGTACGTACGTATACGTGGTCTTTGGTCACTGTATTGTCTATAGATGGAGTGCTGCTGTAACTGCTGAGTAACGACATGCTACGGTGCCGATCTTTGCTAGTCAGTCAGTCAGCTAACCTCGCTTCGTCCAACGAAGATATCGAACTCGACATCCGTGGCGCCGGGTCCGCCGCCGCGGCCTGACATGCTGCTGGCGCTGCGGCCGAGCGCGCTGGCCCTATCGTGCTGGGCCCTGCCTCCAAATGAGAGGCTGGACTGCGCGCTGATGCGACGGTCTCTGCTGCCCCGCTGCCCGCGGTCTCTCGTCACAGTGTCGCCCACGGAAGGAGCGTTGCTTGTCCGCTCGGGATCACTCATTTTTACAGCTCTCTTACTTAATTTTGTTAGTACTTAATATCCAGATGATTCTCCTACTACATATGGCTTTTTAATAAAACGATAAAAATATGTATTGTATTGTAAACAATAGTACATTGAGTATTCTGTCAAAATTAAAATGATAATCAAATGATAATGTAAAATTTATGACATTTTGCTGTCACATGAAAGATTAAGAAACAATGAGGTAGGAAACAAATAATTCATTGTTTAGTAATTTCAAAAGAACTTTACATAAAAAACTTCTTATTACTAATCTCTATGGCGTGAATTTTGGCGGGAAAGGTAAGGAACATAAATTTTTATTTCGAAGATTTTGCTATTTCTTCTTCTTCTATTTCATTTTGATGTCGCTTGGTTTATGCCACAGATAGGTATCTGTTTTTATGCATTTGCAGATTAAGGCAATTCGATTTCCATACAAATTTCACTTGAACTTATTTCGTAACCTGATATGATTTTCAACTTAACATTACTTAAGATAGGCCTAATTTAGGCTTTTACATTCGCAATTTCAATAATATAATCATTTTATAGCCGAGAAATACATTATTTCAATCCAAAAATTTTGGCTTATTTTACATTTGTAGTAGTGCAAGTTTTACTAGCACGTCATAATAGCTGACGTAGATTTTGAATTCTAAGAACGACATTGTCAGACTGTGCAATGCAAGAATAGAGCGGCGCTATATCGCTGTGTTGGTGCGACGCGACGTTGCCGCTTCGCGTAAAAACATTTTTAGCATATAATCAAAAGTACAAAAACCAAGTTGTTTTCTTTATAAGTTATTATTTAGTTTTACCTGTCCTGATGTCCGCTTACCGACTGAGCTGAAATTTTGCATACATGTGTAAATCGCGTGACAATGCCAAATTATGATAATATAGTGCTGATCTGATGATGGAGCTGGATGGAGGTCAAAGGAACTTCGCAATGAAATTACACAACCTCATCGCATCGTAGAGTTTGACCTTTTTTGAATCGTCTTGACGAGTAGTTTGTTCGGTAACCAGGGTCAGATGATGGAGCAGGCAGAGTCATATGAACTCGGTATTGACATGACATAACCCCACAGAATTTCAGCTCGTTCGATCAGTGTTGGCGAACAATTTATTTCTAGATGGTTATCAGGCTATGATCTGATGATGAAACTGGAAGATAGTCATAGGAACTCAGAAAAGAAATGACGCAGCCCCATCGAGTCTCGGCGCGTTTGTTTTTCTTGACAAGCACTTTGGTGCTAGATGGTAACCGGGGTCTGATGATGGAGCTGGAAGAGGGATTTAGAAACTCCGAAATAAAACGAAATAGTTCCATCGAGTATGGACTTCTCTGATTTTTCATGACGAGTAGGTACTTTGGCACTAGGTTGTAACCAGGGTCTGATGATGGAGCTGGACGGTAGCCATAGCAACTCAGTGATTAAATGACATAACCCTATCGAGTATGGGCTCGCTCGATTGGTTTTGACGAGCACTTTGGTGCTAGATGGTAACCAGGGTCTGATGATGGAGCTGGAAGGTGTATTTAGGAACTCAGTAATGAAACTATATATCTCTATCGAATATGGACTCATCTGATTTATCATGACGAGTACTTAGGTACTAGACGGTAACCAGGGTCTGATGATGAAGCTGGAAGGTGACCATAGGAACTCGGTAATTAAACGACGTAACTCCATCCAGTCGGGTCGTTCCCGTAAGTTCTACTATTAGTTCTACTATTAGTTCTACTATTAGTTCTACTAGTAGAACTAGCGGCATTACAGGTGTCACAGTAACAGCTGTCAAAGTGACAGCTGTCAAAATTCAAAATGATTTATCTCGGTTATTATCGATTGTAGATTTTTACTGTCTTCACAAAAGTGATAGAGCTCGACGAGATCTACATTTCGGATGACAGCTGTCCAACTTTAAAGTGATTTATCTCGGTTATTATCGATTGTAGAACACTGCTGTCTTCACGAAAGTGATAAAGCTCGACAAGATCTACATTTCGGGTGACAGCTGTCAAACTTCAAAGTGATTTATCTCGGTTATTATCGATTGTAGAACACTGCTGTCTTCACAAAAGTGATAGAGCTCGACAAGATCTACATTTCGGATGACAGCTGTCAAACTTTAAAGTGATTTATCTCGGTTATTATCGATTGTAGAACACTGCTGTCTTCACGAAAGTGATAAAGCTCGACAAGATCTACATTTCGGGTGACAGCTGTCAAACTTCAAAGTGATTTATCTCGGTTATTATCGATTGTAGAACACTGCTGTCTTCACAAAAGTGATAGAGCTCGACAAGATCTACATTTCGGATGACAGCTGTCAAACTTCAAAGTGATTTATCTCGATTATTATTGACTGTAGAACACTGTTGTCTTCACAAAAGTGATAGAGCTCGTCAAGATCTACATTTCGGGTGACAGCTGTCAAACTTCAAAGTGATTTATCTCGGTTATTATCGATTGTAGAACACTGCTGTCTTCACGAAAGTGATAAAGCTCGACAAGATCTACATTTCGGGTGACAGCTGTCAAACTTCAAAGTGATTTATCTCGGTTATTATCGATTGTAGAACACTGCTGTCTTCACAAAAGTGATAGAGCTCGACAAGATCTACATTTCGGATGACAGCTGTCAAACTTTAAAGTGATTTATCTCGGTTATTATCGATTGTAGAACACTGCTGTCTTCACGAAAGTGATAAAGCTCGACAAGATCTACATTTTGGGTGACAGCTGTCAAACTTCAAAGTGATTTATCTCGGTTATTATCGATTGTAGAACACTGCTGTCTTCACAAAAGTGATAGAGCTCGACAAGATCTACATTTCGGATGACAGCTGTCAAACTTCAAAGTGATTTATCTCGATTATTATTGACTGTAGAACACTGTTGTCTTCACAAAAGTGATAGAGCTCGTCAAGATCTACATTTCGGGTGACAGCTGTCAAACTTCAAAGTGATTTATCTCGGTTATTATCGATTGTAGAACACTGCTGTCTTCACAAAAGTGATAGAGCTCGACAAGATCTACATTTCGGATGACAGCTGTCAAACTTTAAAGTGATTTATCTCGGTTATTATCGATTGTAGAACACTGCTGTCATCACGAAAGTGATAAAGCTCGACAAGATCTACATTTCGGATGACAGCTGTCAAACTTCAAAGTGATTTATCTCGGTTATTATCGATTGTAGAACACTGCTGTCTTCACAAAAGTGATAGAGCTCGACAAGATCTACATTTCGGATGACAGCTGTCAAACTTTAAAGTGATTTATCTCGGTTATTATCGATTGTAGAACACTGCTGTCATCACGAAAGTGATAAAGCTCGACAAGATCTACATTTCGGATGACAGCTGTCAAACTTCAAAGTGATTTATCTCGGTTATTATCGATTGTAGAACACTGCTGTCTTCACAAAAGTGATAGAGCTCGACAAGATCTACATTTCGGATGACAGCTGTCAAACTTCAAAGTTAGAAAGAAATAGATCTTGTCATACTGTCATTTGAGATGTAGATCTCGTTGAGTTCTATTACTTTTGTAAAGACAGCAATGGTCTAGAATCGATAGTAACCGAGATAAACCACTTTGAAATTTGACAGCTGTCATCCGAAATGTAGATTTTGTCGAGCTCTATCACTTTTGTGAAGACAGCAGTGTTCTAAAGTCAATAATAATCGAGATAAATCACTTTGAAGTTTGACAGCTGTCATCCGAAATGTAGATCTCGTCGAGCTCTATCACTTTTGTGAAGACAGCAGTGTTCTACAGTCAATAATAATCGAGATAAATCACTTTGAAGTTTGACAGCTGTCATCCGAAATGTAGATCTTGTCGAGCTCTATCACTTTTGTGAAGACAGCAGTGTTCTACAATCGATAATAACCGAGATAAATCACTTTGAAGTTTGACAGCTGTCACCCGAAATGTAGATCTTGTCGAGCTCTATCACTTTTGTGAAGACAGCAGTGTTCTACAGTCAATAATAATCGAGATAAATCACTTTGAAGTTTGATAGCTGTCATCCGAAATGTAGATCTTGTCGAGCTCTATCACTTTTGTGAAGACAGCAGTGTTCTACAATCGATAATAACCGAGATAAATCACTTTGAAGTTTGACAGCTGTCACCCGAAATGTAGATCTTGTCGAGCTCTATCACTTTTGTGAAGACAGCAGTGTTCTACAGTCAATAATAATCGAGATAAATCACTTTGAAGTTTGACAGCTGTCATCCGAAATGTAGATCTTGTCGAGCTCTATCATTTTTGTGAAGACAGCAGTGTTCTACAATCGATAATAACCGAGATAAATCACTTTGAAGTTTGACAGCTGTCACCCGAAATGTAGATCTTGTCGAGCTCTATCACTTTTGTGAAGACAACAGTGTTCTACAATCGATAATAACCGAGATAAATCACTTTGAAGTTTGACAGCTGTCACCCGAAATGTAGATCTTGTCGAGCTCTATCACTTTTGTGAAGACAGCAGTGTTCTACAGTCAATAATAATCGAGATAAATCACTTTGAAGTTTGACAGCTGTCATCCGAAATGTAGATCTTGTCGAGCTCTATCACTTTTGTGAAGACAGCAGTGTTCTACAATCGATAATAACCGAGATAAATCACTTTGAAGTTTGACAGCTTTCACCCGAAATGTAGATCTTGTCGAGCTCTATCACTTTTGTGAAGACAGCAGTGTTCTACAGTCAATAATAATCGAGATAAATCACTTTGAAGTTTGACAGCTGTCATCCGAAATGTAGATCTTGACGAGCTCTATCACTTTTGTGAAGACAACAGTGTTCTACAATCGATAATAACCGAGATAAATCACTTAGAAGTTTGACAGCTGTCTCCTATGCCACCTGTCAAACGACCAGTTCTACTAGTAGTACTAATAGTAGAACTTACAGGAACGTTCCGACTCGATGCGGTTATATCGTTTAATTACTGAGTCCCTATGGTCACCTTCCAGCCTCATCATCAGACCCTGGGTACCATCTAGTGCCAAAGTACTCGTCAAGACGAAACAAACGAGCCGAGACTTGATGGAGCTATGTCGTGTAATTACTAAGTTTCTATGACCACCTTCGAGCTCCATTATCAGAGCCTGGTTACCATCTAGCACCAAACTACTCGTCATGACTATTCAAATGAGCCCAAATTCGATGAGATTGTGTCGTTTCATTGCGATGCTCCTTTGGCCAGCAACCTTCCAGCTTTATCATCTGATCAGGCATCATAATATTTCATTGTCACGCGATTCGCATATCATGCATACTATGCAACTAACTGGGAACAAATTATTAGGTAATCTATGTACAATAAATAAAGAAAAAAATCTTCTGCAAAACTGAATATTCCGAATCTAAGATTCGAACTCAGTACTGCAGATTGGAAATCCTTCACATCACAGTACAACTTTGCTATTTGGGAAGATGACAATGTGACCAATTTTGATGTATAGTTATTACTGTTTATTTCATTTGCTAGTGTGTGTGTTTTGTTTACACGCACGAGAGTAGATCTTTTCATTGACCTTTTCTCAGGAGTTTAGGTACCAAAAGTTTCAATTGTGTTTTATACGCCTAAAGAATGAAAGGAAATATTCTCAAAAATACTTTAAATTTGTTATTTCTAGCTAAATAATGAAAAATAAAGGAATAACATTAGTTTCGAAGAAATAGCGCCATCTCCCGGATTAAGTTGCTTAGCTCCACGTGTCAAATACCCTTAATGCTCCGACACAGACAAACACATTGTATATCATCATCTAACTAGAAATAATCTACATTTAATTAGGTGCCTCTAATTATGGGCTTGGACGTACAAGGGCACTACGATGACCAAAAACATTTTCCACCCAAACGTCCACCCACCTAAGTGTTTTCAATTTACCTAATATCAAACATTGTAGCCAATGTAATTCTTCTGAGGAAAAATCTATCTTCCTTAGAACAAAAAATCTAGAATCCCCATAATCTGTGGTGCTTCACATTAGTATACGGTCATTAAGTAGGTATCATTTACATGAGTATAACTCACGAGGGCTTCCAGGTCAATTAAAAGCAAGTTGTAAGCTTGTAAGGGAAAAAGAAATTAAAACGTAACAATAGATTAGTAAAATATTTATAACAACATAGCATAATCTATCTATTACAATATCACAATCACTTTGTCGTAAGACTGGAACGAAAGGTAGATAGATACAATAAGTATATCACAAATACGGCACTTAAAGTTGCCTACAGAATGGTACATAAACTTTTTGCATTTTTCAAATATATTTCATAATCAATAGAATATTGTACGTTCACTTATGGATAGGAAAATGAAATATTTAACATGCAAAAAATTAAATATTTAGAGAATCGTTTACAGCTGTCATGAAGACTTTCAAAAGATACTCATTAAAAATAGATAAATAAAACAATACAAAATAAAATTAGGTAGTACCTACTCATTATAAACAAAATAAAGATCGAAATATATTTCTTAATCGAGAAAATATGATCAGCTGTTCCATACATTTCGTCGAAAGTTGATGAACTATTTTTATGGTATACTTAGCTGATTTTTTTTCTTTAATTTCGTGTTTGCTCCTGTTGCTTCTATAGAAAAAGATGTTCAAAATGCGTAGTAGTAAGTATTGTATAAATATTGCTGACCTAGAATATAGAATAGTCCGTAGTCTATAGAAACACCATTCATGTATATCTACTTACCTAAGTACAATACTTCCAAACTAAATAAAAAATCTAAGTATAACTGCGTACCATTTATACTTACAATTATTTATAAATAAGCCACAAATAATAGCATTGATTTTAAAAGACAATATATTGTATAAATGCTATTAAAATTTCATAGCATACGATAAGTAACAAAGCTTTCACAAATTTAACTGAAGAAATTAATATCAGTAATATTAAATCCTTAGAAATATTAAACATTAAGTATATTATGTGTTTGACTTAATTCAGAACTTTTTTATTACCGGCCTCAGATTTCTCATCTTTCTACTCCTTAGTTAAATATGTTTCCCTTCAACCCTACGCGAAGTCTAAATTATTATCATTACTTTAATACCTAATAAAAAATACTCAAATGCCTAATTTGAACTATATAATCTAAACATCTCATTGTAAGATAATATTCTGATAAATAAACAAATTTTGATTTCATAAAATAAGCATATGTAGAGAAGGCTTTTTAAAATTAAATTCATTTAAATTATGCCATATCAGAGGCCTTCAGGCGGCTAAAAACTTTGACACCAGGGCTAGCCACTCGGCCCATGCGAACTTACTTATTTAAATGATGTGACAAAATTAAGCGGAAATACCGTTTAAAAAATCGGGTAAGTACCTATTTCATATTGTCTAACATCAAACTTTTTGTATGGTGTTCCACAAAAATATTTTTTGACATGTATAGATTGCAGGTGGTACTCGTATATAGTATACCTCTAGATAAGTGTTGTTAAGATGAACACCAAGCTGTGAATACTTGTTATTTTGTAATGTTTCTTTAGCGACTTTGTTTCTCGAACAGCACTCATCTGTTCTTACTCACTTCTCTGATGGATATTTCTATAGCTATATTCTATAGCTTATATTATGAATAATTTATATTATTCGTGCATAATACTTTTAATTTGTTCTTGTATAAAGCCTCGGAGTTAGCCTAGCTGTGATCATCACCCTGATTATATCAACTATAGAACATCCACTGCTAGACATAGGCCTCTCCCGTGGATTTCCAATAAGACTATTTGAAGGTAGCTTGCATCGGCGTTTGCTGCGGTCTTGGTCCGATCGCTGTGATCAGTTGGCCTTGATTTTGGCGTTTTGGAGGTACTCCGCGCGGAAGTCCTGGTTGAGACGAGCGCCGATCTTTGTCCTGATCCACACCGGGGAGACCTTGATGAAGAAAGTCTGGAATGAAAAAAAGGCTTTTTTATTTTCATAAAATAATCAGAGATTTTTGTCTCATGTACAGATACCGTATACCTGGTCGCTGTTTTGAATGGTGTCTTTTAGGAGACAACTGTAAGTCTTTCTATACAAATCTATTGTCTTTCCTACCATCTACACTAAGTAGATACACTAGTTGTGGCCACTGTCTCTGTTTTGGTTATTTGATGTCATTTAATGCATAAATATTTAACTACATTATAAACAACGTAACACCGTAAATATTTTTTGTTAAAGTGGCTAAAAATAACACTGTAATGGTCACAATCGATGCATCTACGATATTACTAATAACTTTTTTGTTGGATACAAAATGAGTTTAGTGGCTCATTTTTACGCAAGATTTGCCGAAACATCCGTTAAAAAAATAAATGTACAGCGAAGACACTGCACTACCTTAAGAAGCATGTGATTACCTAAATGCCATGTAGCCACTAGCCCGTAGTTTTCGTGACTCTACCGAGCGTGGTGGCAGCGTTTCGCGCGTATGTGATCACATCAGGCATTAGCAGGTTTCCTTTCATCAGGCGGTCAGAGAAAGCGTTTATCGTAGCAGATACAAACAGCAAGGAGACTGAACGTGATATGACCTTGAGAAATATTTAATTAATTACCTGAATGCCATGCAACCAGTAGCCCGTAGTATTCGTAACTCTACCGAGCGTGTTGACAGCATGTCGCGCGTATGTGGCTGCATCAGGCACTAGCAGGTTTCCTTCCATGAGTCGGTCGGAAAAGGCGTTCATCTTGGTGGACACGAACAGTGGCGCCAGGTGCTGCACGTGGATGCCTTGGGAGGAATATTCCTCGCGGATGGCGAGCGTGAAGCTATGCACGTACGCCTGGAATTAGATAAGGGAACTCATTAAAGCGTAAAGATCTAACACATGACATATTCTATATTCAATATATCTTTCCATAGAAATTGTCAGGAGATCAAACTCAGCAGCACCGTATCGAACAATATAATTATTATAGTGTTTTCAGACCATTCTATGCGGGATTTTTTCCGGTCGACCCTCCTCTCATGTCGACTAGTTGCAATTTGCAATATAAGGTAGGTGTGCCGGCTTTGACCTCTTTGAATTTCAATGATTGTGTAGAAAATTTTAATGATAAAATAATATTTTTAAAGGAATTTTCAAACGTCGACATTAACAGAAAAAATATATCATGTTACATAGTTTATAATCTACGCGTACTTTATGAAATAATTTTAACATCAAACGAGCAAATTCCCCATAATGGCCAAAACCGGTAAGTACACCTTAATACACTTCTCTCAGCAGAAAATTCAGCTTAGACCATAATTTCTTTATGGTTGTTCACCTGATCACTGTTATTCGTTCATTGTTCGTCCTATCATCCCAAGGATGACAACGACCTTGGTTTCGGGCGTCCCGTCATTGGCATGTCATATCATGTTGGACATTCTGTCATCATACGAATCTTATGGCGCCTCTTCACAATCGGCGATCATAGACGATTACACTCGAGCACGATCGTGTAGAAGGGCTACTCGCCTGTAGTCGGCCATGATCGTCCATAGTCGTCGTCGTGATCGCGACGATCAGTGACTTGTCGGTTTTTCGGACACGCATCAAAGAGAATCGCGTGTAGTTGGGAAGCGCGTGCCCACACGATCGCCGATCATTCATTCACCGGACAGCGAAGCCATGCGTACGTCCGTCGCGTCGTTTTTTATTATACTACTATTTACTTTTACTATTACGATGAATGCTCAAACACCACCATCTTCTCTTCCATTTTTTTTCACAACTTTTCGTTCAAGTACATTGATAAAATGATTGTATATGGAAATTAAATTAATGGTAGCTGCAGCTATAACCTCTACGTCCATCTTGAAGGCTTGCCGCTCAATAAATGAACACGGACGATTGTGTGGATGCTTGCACAATGATCGTGACAATTACCTTGCCAATCACAGGCGATCAACGAGTGTCGATCATCGCCGATTGTGAAGAGGAGCCATTAGTAGCAGCATAGACCGCCATCAGCGGCAACGATCGCAGCTATGATTGAAGGACACGTTGACCAGCGTGCCGCGACCCTTGGCCACCATCTTGGGCAGCACAATCTTGCTCATCATGGTCACGGCACCAACGTTGATGTTGATTTTGCTTTAGGGTGCTCTGTCATTGGCATGTTAGGCCATCTTTGGCTATTATACTAATTTACTAACCTTAGTAGCAGCATAGACCGCCATCAGCGGCAGCGGCTGCAGTTCCGACCCGGAAGACACGTTGACCAGCGCGCCGCGACCCTTGGCCACCATATTGGGCAGCACGATCTTGCTCATCATGGTCACGGCACCAACGTTGATGTTGATCAGATCCCAGGTCTTGGGAGTGGGGAGCTCCGTCAGAGGCATGGGGTAATCGTATTGCGTACCGACGTTGTTGACTGGAAATGTGTAAAATAGACGTAAGATTTTGTTTTGAAACTTTTGCAAATAAAAGGTAAGTAATATATTAACGCATTTTTACCTATAACTTTATATCATAAAAAATGCATACTTGATCAAGAACTACATAAACGAAATATATATTATCGAACCCAAGGTCGACTCCACTATAATCCTATCGCTTAACTTAGTCCTCGCCTGCACAGTACAGGGGCGCCGGGAGAGACGACAAAGGGGACTGAGACAGGTGAAGGCGGCGGGTCGTAGGATTATATAGTGTATTTCTACGTACTTATAGATACTTACGTATTCTAATTAGGTAAGTACCTACATGTGTTTATTTTTCATATTTTACGACCTAGATTGACAACTTCCTACTTGACTCAGAAGAAAAATAACTTCGAATAACGGCCTCTCACTCTTACTCTATTAATCTATTTCACTATCAGCAAGATAGTTACTTCTCACCTAAGATGCCGACTGGAATATCTTTGAGCTCGTTTTCAATGTGAGGGAACACCTCTGCTCCCTTGCTGAAGTCTGCCACCACGATCTTCGTTTTAGCACTGTGTTCCTTCTCTGCAATATAAAGATACAAGTAGGTATAGTTAGTTTCAAAATAAGAATAAAAACTCCCATTACAACATTCATCTGGCCTTCGCGCAAGTAGGCATAGTATCTCCTGTCTTCCAAGGTACAAATGTTATATACCTATGTAATAATATGCGAATCAACTTCGTATAAAAAAATGTACTGCTAATAAAAATAATAATGTTTGCCTATTGTATACATATTTATATAATACGTACTTATTATGCGCGTAAAATCTTTTTATGTTCTAAGGTAAACTTAATGAGAAATAAAACAAGGTTGACTCGTAGGAACAAGTAGATTAAGTAAGTATTTATTTGACCAAGCAGACTAAATAAATTGATCTGCAAACTTATTGAACAAAGCAAACAATTAAGTTAATACGTACTCAACTCTTTCTTCCTTGGTTTTAAGCTTGTACGATACAGATACTTAGTAAGTATATAAAAGTCGTTGTTTCCATGTGTCGGTGTGTCCGCTACTTTAGTACAGGTTTTGCATACGTTTAAGTTTATTAACTTGCGAGTTTGCGTGTGGCTCTATACCTTTTTGTTAGTTCTCAATTTACGTACTATATTCTCCTAAAATTCCTAAAATATGTAACAGATTTTAACGGTGTTTGATCACTATCTTACATGTTTTGATTGCTTCACATTTGCAAGGTTGTAAGTAAAAATGCGGCATAGTCAGTAGTAAAATAAGTAATTATGTTTTGATTGCATTGTCTTAGAAATTTGATTTCACAGACTGACGAACATCGAAGGGATCTTAATCTGGCCTCTTTTACTTGTTACCCGACTGGCAAGGAAGGGTATTGTTTTCGCGCGTACCTACTTATCTTGTATGTTTGTTTTTTTTATTTATTATACCTACACACCATGTCTGATAACAAAAACAACGGGTTGCACTCTGGGAGTACCGGCAGAAGTGAAAACTTGAACATCTATATCACACACACAACAAGGGCCCTGCGCCGTCTTACGAATTTTCGATCAGGTCACGTGACCTGACGCCATTTTAACTTTTTTTACCCATGCCAAAAAGTGCATAACACGCTAAAAGTTTTCACTTCAAAAAATACTTTATAAACGCGCTTTTTAACTCTGTCACAATGAGCACTTGTGCTCAGTGGATAGAGTAACATTAGAAGCTACGCAACTTTCGTAGGGCCTCACCTCGTGGCCCTTTCGCAAGCACATAACTCTTGACACAGAAACGGTTGCGTAACGGTGATAGACACGTAACAACTATTCACTGTTATGGTAACTGCAAGAGGATTACATTCCATATGCTCATTGTTACTGTGACTGCTTAGTTTGATACTACACTGCCAAAAAGAAAGTAATCCCTGTCTTCTCACTATAAAATGATAAACAAAAATTACACAGAGCTAAGTACACGTCATCGTACGTAATGGATATGGTCGCTGCAGCCGAAATCGACATCATAAACATAAATTAATGTCAACTTGGAATTCTTCAAAATATTTTAGGTACCAAAGTAAAATGAATGAGGAGTTCCTCGTGGATCAACTGCTTTCGCACATCTAATACGAGCAAAAGACAGTTTTTTATAGTTCGCAAATTTTGCATGAGCTCATTTTCTTCGTTGAAATTTAAACCATTGCATATATTTGTCAATCTGAATCAAGAATCTGTGGCGAAATAAAAGTAGGAAATAGAGCTTTTTCTAACATTTCCTTATGTTCAGGACACAAGGAACTTGATTTCCACGTGTAGTTTTCCAGGAGAGAGTTTTCCCCATTTCATCGGTAAAAGTATGCAGCTCATTCTTATAGGTCGAATCAAACTCGTTGATGCTTGTTATATAAGCTAGCAAGCTGCAGATCCCCAGCTACCCAATCCACGCGCAGTCGTTAAGCGAGCTTCAGTCAGGATTGAGTTATCCGCAGCTTGTAGCTAACACCACAGCCGCCAAGATGTTTGATTCGGCGTATAGCAGATGTCATTCTAGGACGATTCTTATATACCTATCTCAGCGGCTACCGCGTGCAGCTTGTCTGGGTTTCTGCTGACCAGCACGATGTTGATGCCGCGCGCCGCCAGTTCTTTCGCGTACTGCTTGCCGATGCCGTCCGTCGCGCCCGTCACCACTGAAACGATAATACAAATATTTTTTGAACCGACGAAATGGAGGAGGTCGTCACGTGACACATATTTTTAACACGCTTTTATTAATTTCTCATGTATGTTTGCTTGCTTGCTTGTAACCAACCCCTTTGAGCTCGATTTTGACCTACTTTGAGCGATCAGATTGTCTTTAAACTTTTCACACCCATCAAAGACCGATGACAATGCATTTTATATATAAAAAAATATGTATCCTAAGCGTGTTTTATTAGTTCTTTTTTAAACTAGATTTATATTATTTGTACATAAATATGCATAACTTATTACAGAGTACTTAGTCAGATTTTGATAATTATTTCTTTACTGGAAAGAGGTGAATTTTTCCCATATCAATTGGTTAGGTTTCGAAAAATCAACAACAATCTGAAAATGGCACACAACTTTAGGCTTCAAGTGACGGCAAAACAAGCCTACCGAATAAAAAAATAAGAAAAGCCGTCAGATCTCTCCTGCTGAAGCAAAAATCCCGATACGTGTAAGAACACTATATCAAGGCCAATAATTACTTACTAGTCTGATTTCGATCTTTGTATCAACTTACCTACATACTTACATATCTATCTTTTGCCGCTTGCTTGTTGTATGCGGAATTTTAAAAGTTGGCTTCATCATTCATCTTTATGCAAGTCGAGGCTGAATACCAACTTAACTAAATAGGTACGTAAATTCTCTTTAGAAACATTAACATTGTTGCAAACTGCACTAACTAAATAACTAACTGGCTAACTAAACATTGTAAAACAAATTACTCTACAACAGTAGGGGCGCTACCACTGCATATTCTCGTAGAAAATTAAAGTTCTTTCATCTGGCCAAGTTGAATAAGAAGTTGGTAGGTACCTACTAATTGTTTGAGAATTATTGCAATTATTTTATTTTGGAGTGACGAAAGCTTACGAGACGTCTCGGCCCGATTGCTGTAATAGAACTACTACTAGCCCGGGAGGTAAGCGCAAAAATTGCAACTACTTTCTAAGAGCTGAATTTTAGGTATTACGTTGTCATGGTGGTGTACAACAATACCGCGGATTCAGTCAGCTGGGATGCTTAGCGTTTGGTGGGGATACCCGTTTTATTTATTTTTTTAAATAATTGGGTATCTTGTATCTACTTCTAGCTCTTTTAAGAGCTGAAAATCGGTGTACGGGTTAAAAAATAACTAAAAATGAGTTTAACCACAATCAGTCACCCAAAACAGAGCCTGTTAGTCAGGTTGTAAAGCGGCGCTACTTAAAAGCCTGACTGATAGGTCTTGTAACTTGTTTCAGGTAATTTTCTGAGGGTAATCTTTTTTTTAGTTATTTTTCTACCCGTACACTAATTTTTAGCTTTTAAAAGTAGTTTCAAGATACGGTTATCCCCGCCAAACGCTAAGCACCCTAAGCAGCTGACTGAATCCTGGGTATTGGTGTATGACAACTAGGGTTGCCAACTATACTGTTTAAACAGTATTATACTGTTTTTCAATAAATTATACTTTTTATTGTTGGTCAAAAATAAAGTATATAAAGTACTATTTTCAGCATCAAAATTTAAACTCATTATTATGTGTTATATGTACTTTGACGCTCACACAAAATTGTTTTTATTTAGTCAGAGGGCGCTCACCGTTCGCTGCTCAGTGCAGCGCAGCCACAAACAAATCACTCTTAGTTTCGGAACGAATCTGTCAATGTCAAATATTCAAGACTGTCACTCACTGACAGACATGGTAGTGTGTGCGTTCTCAGAACATAGCCTTTGATATATTTTTTGATTTTGTTCCACAAATTTAACAAGAAATAAATAAAATACTGTTCATTTTTCTAAAATAATGTTTAATATTCTTCAAAGACCTGGGGCCTTATTTTGTAAGCGCTCTGACGTTCGGCTTCGCCTTTCCTCCCGCTCGCTCTCGCGGCGTGAGTAACTGGCGCGAGCAGGAGAAAAAGCGAAGCCGAACGTCAGAGCGCTTACAAAATAAGGCCCCTGAACATACTTTATTTGTAAAAAAAAGTTGGCAAACCTGATGACAATGTAATAGCAAAAATTCAGCTCTTAGAAAGTAGTTGCAATTTTTTGCGCTCACCTCCCGGGATATGTGTTACTAGCCCACAATGTTGCATGTAAGTACATATATTCATATAGACCGGGTGGCTAGTCCTGGTGTCAGTTTCTTAGCCGCCTGAAATTCAGCTCTTAGAAAGTAGTTGCAATTTTTTGCGCTCACCTCCCGGGATATGTGTTACTAGCCCACAATGTTGCATGTAAGTACATATATTCATATAGACCGGGTGGCTAGTCCTGGTGTCAGTTTCTTAGCCGCCTGAAATTCAGCTCTTAGAAAGTAGTTGCAATTTTTTGCGCTCACCTCCCGGGATATGTGTTACTAGCCCACAATGTTGCATGTAAGTACATATATTCATATAGACCGGGTGGCTAGTCCTGGTGTCAGTTTCTTAGCCGCCTGAAACGGGGACCCACATTTTAACGTGATACCTGTTTTGTTACACACAAAACAATAATTAACAAATGATATAAGAAATAGTGATAAAAGTTATGTGTTGTGTCAATACATAAAATATATGAGGCATAGCGGATTCTGTAAAAGGATGAAGCAAACAATTAAAAATGCAAATGAGTTCGTAAAACCATAATTTTACACACTTATAAGTTTATAAGGTGATTTTGAACCGGCTGAGAAGTTCTTATGATGATTAATTTATAAAAGAAACGCAAAATATATCTAATAGATAACTACTACAACTACCCTACAAGCTTTGGCCCGCGGCTTCGCCCGCGTGTTTTTTAATTTTTGTGCTATCCCGGGATATAATGTAGCCTGTATCATTTTACGTCTTTCAAACTATGTTCATGACAAAAATCAAGTCAATCTGTTGCTCCGTTGATGCGTGAAAGAGGAACAAACTAATAAACCAACAAACACACTTTCGGATTTATAATATTAGTAAGGAGTAAAGATAAGGATGGTAAGGATATTTTAACCCAAAGGCCAAGGAAGGGATTATGGTTTTCGGGTGTATCTATAGTACCTACTTATGGATGAACATATTTCGTATATATGTTTATTATTGTATTGTACCTACCAAGGTGAAGGTGGCAAAGTGCGCCTAGCGGATAAGTGCGCCTACCACAAATATCTTGAAAACTACCGATCGGATACTAGTAGGGACACTTTACATCGATGATACAAACTAAAACATAGTTCTTGGTGATAGTCACAGATGGCTCTAGTCATGTGAGTTTGAGACACGCGCCATTTTATTTTCACTGTCATTGCAAGTGGTAAGGAGAGATGACAGTGGAGTAATCGTCGTCATAAATCTCAAGAAATTGAGTTTTTATCGACATACGAGTGAGGTAAGTGCACAATTTAAATATTGTGCATTGAGATTTTGACTTTATATCACGAATATCTAGTAAAATTTATATATTTTTTTGCAAATTTAATATTCTGATCTCAAATTTTTATAGTTGGGGAAGTGCGCCATACTGACTTTTTATATGGCGCACTTCGCCGCAATCCAGAGGTTTGTAACCTTTTTAAACGTGTCTTTTTATAAGCTTTTATTTAACTTGCAATGTATGTTTGCTTGTTTATATGGTCGGGTTATTATTATATTATTATTAATTCTTGATCCAATAAGAAGTGTGTGCTATATATTGTTGGAATTACTTCGAATCCTAATGTCATATGTATATATGTTTATTTATCGTGTTTTATGAGGCTACCCTACATACATGCACACAACACACAATCACATTCAGTAAAAGTCACAATAATTAATTATTATTTACCTGATCATGATTTTTGTTTAAGATAGGGATCTATGTAAGAAACTGAAGGTCCTTAATGGTCCAGAGAGGCTTTGAATGAAGCAGTCGAAGCTGTTCGATTAGGTAGGATGTCTGGGTATGCAGCCGCATCAACCTTTGCTATCCCAAGAAAGACTATTATGGACCACGTCACAGGTCGAAGGGGCCAAAAGTCATCAAGTCTAGGCAGACCACTAGTATTTAAATATGAGACAGAACTTGCGGTTTGCGGTCCATTACTTGCATGTAATGGACCGCAAACCGCAGGCTGTAGAGGTTGCTCGTAAGAAAGCCGCAGACCCATTTGTCATCCAAGAATTTTATGACATGCTAGAAAGAGTGATTGACGAGTTAGAGCTTCATGACAAGCCTAAAAGAATTTACAATTTGGATGAAACCAGTTACTGCAGTGATCCACAAAAAAAAACATACGTCTTAGGGGTGATGGAAATCAACTCGGACTACATCATCCTCCGGAAAGTCAAATACAACAGTTTTGATGGCGAGCAACGCTGCTGGGGAGAAATGAGCTCCATTTATGATTTATAAAGGAAAGCATGTGTGGAGTAATTGGACCTCTGATTTAGCGTACCCTGGAACGTTGTATACAGCCACATCTAATGTCTGGATAGAATCGCAAGCCTTTTTGGAATATTTTTTATTTATTCCGATGATTGGCGATACGATTCAGCCAACACTTCTCATCTATGATGGTCACAATACACATGTATGAATGGCTGTAATCGAAAAAGCCTTATAACAACCATTTAATAGTTCCATTCCATGGTATTTATTCGTAAATAAAAGAAAAAATATACTTGATACTCGATTATCAGTATTTAGAAAAAAGGTTTACAGCCACTGATTTAAGATTGTATGGCGCACTTAGCCGAAATTTGGTTTGACATACATAGATTCTTCTAGAATGTGGCTATGAAGAAAAATTAAATGTTATGCGTTTCGTTGCTTGTTTTCTTATAATATTATGAGGCTGTTTTTATCCCTACGCTTCATTATTGCGTTTTACTAATACCAGGCGCACTTACCCGATTTGACGGCAAAGTGCGCCTGGTATTATGTTTTCTTATTTTGTGCTAAAAATCATTATTTTAAGGTTCAGATTGCAATGACACGACATTTGTTGTAGTCGCAAAACATCATAGATCCATAAGATACCACGACAAGTGTCATTCGTAAACTAAAACACAAGTTATATAGCACCAAAGTCAACTATGCAAAAAATATGGCGCACTTTGCCCCGCTCACCTCAATTGGTTAAATAGAGAAATAAATTTTAAAAGTCTTTTTATTATTTGCTATAAACCTAAACATATTTACAATTTTGAACAATGATTTTACAATTTTAATGTTAGTAGAATTAAATTAAACCTAGTGTTAGTGTATGCAGTGATTATGTTTATATAGCAATCCCTTGCTGGGTATAGGCCTCCTCCAATTTCTTCCATTTTTTCCAGTTTTGTGCTACTTCGATCCAGTTTTTTCCCACTATCGTAACTATGTCGTCCGCCCAACGTGTTTGTGGCCTCCCCACGTTTCTTTTTCCTTGTGGCCTGCTCAATTTTGTGCTCTTAAGAGTCCAGCGTTGGTCGGTGCATCTCGCTACGTGGCCGGCCCAGTGCCATTTCAGTTTTAGTATGCCTGAGTGCATCTGTGAGCTTGGTCTTTTTTATAATTTCATCGGTTCTTATTTTTTGAATTTTTCTTAGACTCAGGATGTTTCTTTCCATTGCCCGTTGACGATTGGATAGATATTCGCCTTAAAATATACTATTGTCGATAACTGTTTGAAGAAAAATCTAAATATCGGATTTTTAAAGCCATATTATTAAAATACCTATTAGCTACTTGTAATGTATTATACTTAGAATACCTATGCCGGATGTTTCTCTAGTCCGCGGACTATTTGATTCTATAGGAAATCATTGTATTGTTCTCATAACGATGACCATCCGAAATCAGGAAAAAAATCAGCTGTTCCATATTAGAATAAAACAGACAAAATATATTTAGCAACTGATTTTTACCTCGCGATTGACTTTGGGATCACCATAGTAAAAGTTAGTCATAGGTACATAATATAGGTATGATTAGGACAATCTAGGCGATAAAAATTTTAAAAAAATCTAGGCGTCTATCTAGTCGTCTATATAAGCAAACAACTGTAGGTAAGGTATAGAAGACTTACTTGAAACACTAACTTGTTGTGACATAATAAATAAGGTTCCCAATGGTAAATTGCAAAAAAATCTAGTAATTTAGTTATGTAAGTAATACATTATAGTCCTCATTTAGCTGCTAAGATTATGGACCTACAATTTACGATTTTGGAGTTACTCTTAACATTGCTTTAATATTAATAATTAAATAATAATGATAATAGAATCGTAATATATAATCTGATAAACTACCTTCAATAATTAGTTTTGACACCTAATTATTATAACGCTCAGAGCAAATAAAAAAATCAAGAGGGAACGTCGTTGAACAGTCAAGTGAGGCCGGTTTTTTATACATGTGTGAGTGCGTCGGTGTTGCTCCGCCATAGTTCGACCACGGTAAAACAGACTGACAAGCCAAGGCGTAGTTTCATTGTACGTGGATGTGTGTGTAATCGTCAGTACACGGCGAGGCGTAGTTTTGGTTGGCTTCACTTGTTTGTTCACAACATTCTCTCTTCATTTGTTTATTTGCTCTGAGTTATAATGTATATAGAATCTTAATTTTGACAAATCGCTAGAATATAGTTATATAATAGTTTTTTGACATGTAATTTCTTTCTAAAAATTAATTTTTAAATCTGGAAATAAAGGCTATTGTTATTTTATTTATTTAATAGTTTGTTCTCAATGTTGGTGGTCGTTCGGCCTTCTATCATCAAGCAGCGGCGTACGAGTATGTCTTCATAACCAATATACTAATTTAAGAAAAGGTTAACATGTAAAAGTCTTCGGCCATGAATTAGTTAAATGTTTGTTTAAATCATATTAGCCGTGGTAATTTTTAATTCATGAATGACTAAATCCTACTAATATTATAAACGCGAAAGTTTGTGAGGATGGATGTATGGATGTTTGTTACTCTTTCACGCAAAAACTACTGAACAGATTGAGATGAAACTTTGCAATAATATAGCTTATATATAGAAATATATGACTATAAATTATAATGATATTGCGTCAAAAATCAAAATATCATGCGGCCACCGCGGCTTCGCGGTTAAAAACTAGTAAGTAATGCATAACAAGGCAACTTTTCAACGACAAAACTGAAAAATATTTAGGGTCAAAAACCACGACTTATCCACTGACTATTCAACTAAATACTTATTATCTTACTTAACATATCGACCACTTAGAATTTTGCACACACACATTATTGTTGATTAATTAAAAATGGCTCAGCCGATTTCGACAAAATTTAAACGGGACCAATTTCAAAGTATACTCTTTCCAATAAATAATTAATTATTGAAATCGGACTACTATGAAAAAAGTTATGCGTGGTTATAAATAAAAAAATATATATATACGCGTCGAATTGTATACCTCCTCCGGTGGTTCGTCGGTCAAAAACAAGTTATGGGTTGCCCCTAGTAACTGGCAAATATTCTAACAGACCTAGGTTGCCCCTAGCAGCCTTACTAAACTTGCTTACGGATTTAAAAGTATATCTATTCAAATCAACTAGGCACCTAACTCTACTTCAAGGTTATTTCCTTATTATTAAATTGTATTTATCATTTTTAAATATATTTCAATATAACAAAATATAAAACTGTTTAAACTAACTATTAATTTTGCTAACTGCCTATGCTGGCCAAAGGTCTCACTGATTTTTTTTCTCGTAAGTATCCCGTCTTCGGCCAAGTATAATATGCAATAGCTGGATCGTCCCTAGCACACTAGACAGAGACTAAGTAAGTTTCTATCTCTACAGTTTAGTCTAGAGACCCTGTGTATAGAAGATGCACTGTAGTTGGACTCTTACATCACATTCGCGCAATTTTTCAAATAATATTATTTTAGAAATTCACTCAATACATTTCTATAAAACCATATTACAAATGTTCCATAATGATGGTTCGATGCGTTCACGCCACATATCTGCTAAACAAAAACATAAGGCAAGATGTGAACAAATAATGTTACAAAGAAATAAGTACTTACCTAAGCATTTCACGAGAAGAGCGAATAATGGTGTCGCAAGCGCAGTGATTACTGCATCAATCGTCGCAGGCGCATTTGAAGATTCACGTTACGCAACTGTCTGTCTGTTGTCTCAATAACAAACTTTCAACTGGTAGTTAAATACTATGTATTATATATGTAGATTATAATGGGTTGGGTTCACACCAAATGGTCCCGTAATTTATTTTTTCTTTTATTTTTGCTTTAAGTAAATAATAAATAAATATTTGGAGACATCTTACACACGGTCTCTGACCCCAAACTAAGCAACGCTTGTGATATGGCTGCCAGAGACTGATATACCACTTAAACATATTTTTTAAATACATACCGTCTTACCACAAAAGTTTTACGCACGGTTTAGGCATTGTTTAACAGTATAAATTGCATTGCTAAACAGAGTTTAAAGCGTGTATAAGTCTTTTGTAGTAAGTCGGATGATTATTACTTATATAAATAATACCTAATTAACATCCAGACACAGAGAAAACACCTATGTTCATCACATAAATGGTGGGAATCGAACCCACTCCTCTTTGACCTAGCAGTCAAGGTCACTAACCACTGAGCTACCAAGGCAGTCACTATTTTCTTTTCCTTTTCCAATGGGTTTCACCTTACTACATTTTTTTTTTCACTTTTTACGATTTTCAAAGGCTTCTGCATTGAACTAACCAACCACCAAGTTTTCAGCACGTCTATGTCCAGCAGTAGAAGGTCCTATAGCTGATGGAAAGGTAGATGGGTCCACACCGAATCGTGAAATGAGATAAAAAGGGTTGGTTCCATAGTAAATGCTGAAGCTGCCCTTTAGCGCTTAGCTAAGCTTTAGCTGTAGCGCGTAAGTTACCGGGAACACTGTACCTATACCTATTACCTACCCAACAATTACTTTTCACCAAAAATGGGTTAACCGACTTAAACCGTGTAAATAGTTCGCACGGATCTTGATTTATCTTCGATGTAATAGATAATATTCACATTGTTGTGGATTTTTCAAAAATGACGTAAGTGAATTCAGCTGACTTAAATAAAATTTAAATGGGACAATCTCTAAAGTATGGTCTACCTACCAAGCCAAAAACGAATCATTAAAAGATGGTTCATAATAATTATAGTTCATATTATAATTGTCGAAGTAATCGCGTAACACACTCCTTTTTTGATGTTGTTACAAAAATATATTTATCGAATCACTTAGGAATCGTACTCAAAAAGAAGTTCGTTGATGGTGGCATTTCGTAACTGCCATGCGATTCTGTAACTAAACTCGCTTGGGTGACCGTCGAAGCGAGTATCAGTCTAGCGGGTAGTATTATTATATCTTCTTTGCTAGCGGTGAGATGTCAAATTCGTATTCTGACGTCACGCGTGTTTGCAGTGGCACTTACTCGCATCTAGGAAAGTCGTCTGGTGTGCGGCCGGCCGATCTAGACTCTAAATATCACAGAACAGCTACTTAAATTAAACACTTTGTGAATTTTATGAAGAAATCGGTGTTGGGATACAATCTTGTATGCTCAAAATTATTTCCTAACTTCATAATAATTATGAAGTTAGGAAATAATTTTGAGCATTATTATTAGCCAACGTTAACTCTACAAGAGTTTATAGGATTGTATGTTTCTTTATAGGTAGAGTTTTATCTAATCGATCTACTTAGTATACTATGAATGAATTCTATATCATAATTTTAGTAGATAAGTACCGTACCAGCCTTTTTAATAGTCCACTGCAGGACGTAGGCCTACCCACGAAGAGTGACTGGGCCATATCCACCACGCTGGCCCAATGCGGGTTGGTGGATTCACATACGCCATCGAATTTCTTCTACGGACGTATGCAGGTTGCCTCACGATGTTTTCCTTCACCGAAAAGCCAGTGGTGTGAAATTCCGTACATAAATTGCTAAGAACTCATTGGTACGGGACCGGGTATTCGAACCCACGACCTCATGATTGTAAGGCGGGTGTCACAACCTCTAGACCACCACGGCTATTAAGGCACGGCCAGTAGATAAGTACGAGTAGATACAATCCAGAAACAACGTGCAAAAATATATTTAAAAAATAAGTAAGTATGCAGCTTTAATATTTAAGTAAATTACTGGTATGGTACTTGCTTAACTGCTTATGTTTCTCTACTTATCTGTACATTATGTAAATACTTATAGTTATATCTACGTACTGTACTGTACCAGCTTTTTAATACCAGTCCACTGCAGGACGTAGGCTTACCCATGAAGGGTGATTGGGTTTATCCACCAGTACGGGTTGGTCGAATTTTTTCTATAGACATATGCAGGCTGCCTCACAATGTTTTCCTTCGCCGAAAAGCCAGTGGTGTTAAATTCCGTACACAAATCCCAAAGAACTCATTGGTAAACTACCGAGATTTGAACCCACGATTGTAAGGCGGGCATCTCTACCACAGTACAATCTACGTATTGTATGCATAAAAGGGAATGTAAATGGTGCATTGTAGGTACATTGTGCAGTAGACTGATTTTATTATAGGTTGTCATAAAGATGTCTGCGCAATTAAGTACAATACATTTAAAAGGGTACCGTACATAAAAAAAAAATTAATTACTTCTGTTTTGGTAGCACCTGAACAGGTTCAGCCATTTTGGATAGGATTCTAGACGTCCCTGAGTTTATTTGTGTTATTTGTTTACAATCTACTTTTATAACACTTTCAACTTTGTGCAGAATACTCGTATGCAGATTCACCAAATTAAACATTTTATTGACACACTTTTCTTTCAAAACTATTTATTTATTAGCTAGTTCCAAGGGCAAAGATATGATACAACTAGACCTACGCATAATTTTGAATCCGAAATGCTCGTGAGACAGCAGAGCGGCCAAGGCTCCGACCAATGCTGGGTTGCAACACTCCTAACCTATCATTCTGTAGGCCCAACGAGCCATTAGGTAGGTACATAACTATCTTTCGATATAAAATATAGGGAATTTACGGACACAACGTAGGTTCCTGCTTATCCGAGACGGACTATTGAATTCACAGAACAGGAAAATCTAAATTGAAGTAAAGAAAGCTTTTGTTTTAACCGTTTAGCCATGTCAGAGGCCTTCAGGCGGCTTAAAAACTCATACTAAGGCTAGTCATTATCATTATTATTTAATATTATTTGCTTATTTATTTATAGAGAAAAAATAAATTGAACATTTCAGCAAATCCTATTGTATTCGATTAGTAGATAACAGCATAGGTACTTATGCGAATAGTAGCAAATAGTAAAAATGGGAAGTATATACCTATTCCTACCAGGGGGAATAGCTTGGTAGAGATAAGTGTACCTACCACATGGAAATGGCCAGTGCTCTACCGGTAGAACTAAATCTACAAAAAGTACACTACCAGGGAGGATAGCTTGTTAGGGATAAGTGTACCAGCCACAATATATAGTTTGTTTAGAAATATTCAGTAGGTATGTAACCCCAATGTTTACCTACTAGGCACTCTGAATGTTAATGGTATTTAGACAATTTATGCAAATTCATATATACCTATATGTATTGACTTCTGAGTATAAGTATCTCTTAGTAAAAGTCATTCGCAAATTGGAAGACTTCCTCTAGCTACGTTAATCTATATTACTAAGTTCGTTCACTCCCTTTCAGCTTATCACAACCGTTGCATGTAACCTCGTACGAATAGTTGTCTATTGTGACTTAGTTGTCTATTGTGTAGTCGTATGTTTCATAAAAAGCTGTTAAACAGAACTTTATATGCAGCGAAGCAATAAAATGACAATTGTTAGTTGTATTTTGCTTCGTTGCACTTAAATTGTTACAAAAGAATTCTGCCATTTTAGCTTAGTTCTGCTATTTTATTAGCTAATCGTGTTTACCTCACTGCAGCAATGTAATCAAATTACTACCATGTCTCTACTTACGACACGAAGAGATGTAGGTAGAGTCTACATTAACTGCTGTTTAGCATAAAAAATGCAATAAAATGAGTAACTAAATATCACTTATGTGTAAATTATAGCACCTTTAAGAAAAGACACAAAGACATAAATTTTTGGAATGGCGACAGTTATCGATGTAGTTATTTTTGTCCCGAAGACAATCAGTACAATACCTAGCATTTTCTATAAATAAAGCAGCATGCAAAATAGTCAAGCTTTAAGCTACAAAAACCTAGTATAGTTAAACCTAGAATACATCATTGCCGTACCCGGTCTAACCGGTCATTTTGGTCTTCAAGAGGTGACTTGATCTTAAATTTCTGACGTCAATGTACTTAATTTAATTTTCTTGAAACTAGATGCTAACTCCCCGAGCAAACACTATATTATGTACGACGTGTTTTTAAAAATACTTGATTTGGAACGTGTACCTATTACCTACGTAATAAGTAAGTAAACTATCTACTAAGTACTTAGAGTCTGCGTAAGTAACGTGTGTCTAGGCAAACAGCACCATTTACATTATTGCTGCTAGTAAGTATCTTTAAAATCATAGATCTCACAAAATAAGGCATGTCTTATCGATCCAGCGAAGACTATAGGCCGAATCATACAAGTCGGAGTATGTAAAGTTAGCTACAAATTGCGCGAAACCCAATCAACGCGCTGCTTTGTGTGAACTTCAGTCAGGATTGGATATAAACTTTCTTTTTGTGATAAACATTTCAAAAATTGACGCGTTCGCAGGATTTGAACCTGCATGCTCTGAGACTCCGGCCCAGATGCTTTGTCCAATTAAGCTAAAACGCACTCTGCGAAGGCGCCGAATTAGTGAAAGTGTTTATCATCTTTACCAACTACTACATTGTTGGAAGCGCCATTTGTGAGAACTGCATTAAACCAGCCAGTCACTTAATGTGAAATTATTAGAACTTCTTACCATTAACACACACTCATTTATCACAAAAAGAAAGTTTCTATACACCTAGTGTGTGAAGCACGATAAAAATAATTTCATTGATTAAGCAATGCGACATTTCTCGTTAATGGTAAGAAGTTCTAATAATTTCACATTAAGTGACTGACTGGTTTACAGCAGTTCTCACAAATGGCGCTTCCAACAATGTAGTAGTTGGTAAAGATGATAAACACTTTCACTAATTCGGCGCCTTCGCAGAGTGCGTTTTAGCTTAATTGGACAAAGCATCTGGGCCGGAGTCCCAGAGGATGCAGGTTCAAATCCTGCGAACGCGTCAATTTTTGAAATGTTTATCACAAAAAGAAAGTTTCTATACACCTAGTGTGTGAAGCAGGATTGGATATTGTGCAGCTTGTGGCTAACTTCAGATCCGCCGTCTTGTATGATTCAGCCTAGTGCCTATACAATCCTTTTTAATAGTCCACATACCTACGCCATCGATTTTTCTTCTACGGGCATATGCAGGTTGCCTCGCGATGTTTTCCTTCACCGAAAAGCCAGCGGTGTGAAATTTCGTACATAAATTCCAAAGAACTCATTGGTAAGAGGCCGGGTGTTGATTCCTATTGAAAGACAAGTGTAACGGCCACTAGACCACCACGGATTAGCGAGGACCTATTTTCACTCAAAAGCTTCTACAGATAAAATAATAACAACGCGATACTTCATTAAATTTAAAAATTATTCCACACATTAAAGTGTCGTTAACGTTTAATCACTTCGCAACTTGCGTTTTGCGTTGAATGATTTGTATGACGATTTGCTGCATATAAAATATCCTGCGCTCTGGCTAAGTAAAGGCCTCTATTGCCTGTAGATCTCTAGAGAATGGTTTTATTTTTAAACGACGCCAACGGGTACAGATACCTATTCATTGTATATACTTACCTACATAATTTTGTTACGCATTAAGCACCAACATCAACTCTTCAAATAATATACAAGGTAAGTAAAAAAGAAGGTAAGTCGTTATACATGTCCTAGCCTGAGAATTAATATAAAGCGTACAAGACAACAATTTACTCTCAAAAGCGTCATCATATTTTATTTTTTCGAAAGTTAAGCAACTTTAGTATGGTTTATTTAGTACTTTTAAAGTTGATTTTCGGCTTTAAAACTTTAATATGAATTAAAACAGCTGTTTTTCATGATTTTATAAAATAATCATAATACATTACCAAAACGTACTCTACCTCTGAGAGCCGTGAGGTGGTGTAGTGGTGGAGGCGCGGTTATCCAGTGGTGGTAACACCCGCCCTACATATGTGAGTTCGTAGATCCAAATCCCGATTCCGTACCATTAAGTTTCTTTGGAACTTATGTACGGAATTTCACACCAGCTTTTCGGTGACGGAAAACATCTGAGGCAACCTACATACATCCTCAGAAGGAATTCGATGCGTATGTGAAGCTACCAACCCGCACTGGGCCAGCGTGGTGGATATGGCCCAATCATCCTTCGTTGGAAGGCCTATGTCCTGCAGTGGTCTATTAAAGAGGCTGATACAGGCTCAGGTGCCTACTCTACCTACTTGTACTCGTAATTATCCGTAGGTACGTACATATTAAAAATAATTGAGCTGAAGTGCGTAAATCACAAGAAATAAAATCATTTAGCATTTTTTACAGCCAAATAGATCTAGGCCTACAAAAAGTAGTTCCGCATTCATCAAACAACCAACATAACAGTTGATGTATTGTATATAGTTTTTCACTAAACGCCACCGGACATGTCATAGATATTGTTTGGGATAGATAGCAGATTTTTTTCTCCAATACCGGGTTGGCCCCGTAGTAAAAGTGATTCGAAAGGATAGTCTTAAACTTTCCAGGATAGGCTGAATCACACAACTCAGCGGATGTGCGGTTAGCTACAAGATGTGCAAAACCCAATCAACGAGCAGCTTTATGTGAGCTTCAGTCAGGATTGGATATGGAATAATTTGAATTTAGATATTGCGCAGCTTGTAACTAACTTCACATCTTCTGACTTGTACAATTAGACCTCTAGTTACTCTAATCAAGGGTCCAATAAGATAAGAAATTGCAACGTTTCCGGTTGCCACAGGGCGTAGGGACCTACATGCAGTATGTCGGTACATTTTAGCGATTATTAACAGGTTCGGAAATTATAGGTAATTTTGTTATTTTGTACTTAATGCTGGTACCTATTTCGTATTTCTTAATTTTATATCGAGTACTGGTAGCGGCACGTAAGTGACGTAGGTGTAGCGCTGAGGGTAGTGTGGAGGGGATGGCTGCGCTTGGTGACCGCCACACTAAGCCCATGCGCAACCATCCCCTCCACACTACCTTTAGCGCTACACTTATGTGCCGCGACCTAAACCATTTTTTACACCACATTTGCAATAGGTTAGCTAATCCTACATAGGTACCTAAGTAATATTTACAATTAAAATCTTTGGGCTAACTCATCTTATCTTCTATATTATTGCTCTTGGACGTCCACCTTGTTGGAAGAGTTTCTACACCACGCTTAATTCGTGCGTGGTCTCCATCCCACCTACTTCAATTAATCTCACTCGGATTCCAAAGAAGGAGAGAGTTCAAAAAATATATGACTTATATACCTAGTGTATGTACTTGCAACAATAAAAAAATGAAATAGATGTATTAGGATGATCGCAAATGGATAGTTAACGACTCTAATTGTAAACATTAAATTCGTATTAAAATTCAAATTATTCCATTGACCTTACAAACGGCCGTCAACCGGCATATTTACTATACCTTCATTATGACCAAAATAAAAAGAATAAACTTACTTAACCGTATAAAAACAGGTAAGCTACTTCTTACCAGGAAACTTTTGAAATGTATTTAGAGTACTCGAAAATATTAAACCACTCGAAATATAATTCCAAGCTTACCAGCCCAGGGTCCGAATTTGTTCGCCAGCGGCTGCACCTCAGCCGGCAAGAAGTACGGCATCAGGTAGGAAGTCACCAACTCCAGAACACTCCATAAAGAATCCAGCAGCGCCAGCGCTACTGCGATGGCTCCTACTACCGCGAGAACAACCACCAACATCGCACCGATCATCTCTTCACTTAAACACGAAACTTCTAACTTGCTGAAAGTCTATGTTCACAACACACGTTGCCCTATCACGGCAGCACGCCGCGAACTGAGCGAATCCAGCTACTAGGCAGAATCGATCGATTAGATCCATGTCGCGACTTCATTCAAGCTACGACTGCCCACTGACCCAGTCAGTTACATCACGGTTCCAAAGTCAAACGATAACATATTTATTTGTTTTATATCATTAGTGTTGTATTCGAACATAGACAAATATGTACTACGCTGTACTAGATAGTATAAATCAGTGAAAGTTTGCCTATCCGTAGCAGAAAGTCTGTCGTAAGAGCTCGTTACGTAGTCGATAGAGGAGGCTCAATTCGCGCTCTAGAACGGCGCTTCATGGTCTTTTATTTAATACTTGCTGAGCCCCGCGGCGCTACCCGCATTAGCCAGAGATAAAAAGTAGCCTTTGTGTTAATCCAAAGTCTAAGCTACCTCCATACCAATTCTCATCTAAATCGGTTCAGCCGTTTGTTCGTGAAAGAGTGACAAACATCCATACATACTCACAAACTTTTGCGTTTATAATATTACTAGATTTTACCCGCGGCTTCGCCCGCATACGCAATATATCATTATAATTTATAGCCTATGTGTTATTCTGATATATATGCTATATTATTGCAAAGATTAATCTCAATACTCGTATGTTCAGTAGTTTTAGCGTGAAAGAGTAACAAACATCCATACATCCATCCATCCTCACAAACTTTCGCGTTTATAATATTAGTAGGATGTGTTATTCTGATATATAAGCTATATTACTGCAAAGTTTCATCTCAATCCGTTCAGTAGTTTTTGCGTGAAAGAGTAACAAACATCCACACATCCATACATCCATTCTCACAAACTTTCGCGTTTATAATATTAGTAGGATAGTAGGGTGTATGAAAGCAGATCTAGAAAAGTAAAGTTAGAAATGTACCTGAGATGCTGGTCTTCCTTAAGACCGTTACAGAATATAGATACTTGTACTAGTCGTATTTTACTGTTTACTGCTATTACTATTACCACTATTACCTACTTATTTATTGTAACATCTGTTGTTTTGACGCGACGTTTGACTTGAAACGCCTCCAAAATTGCACATGCAATACCCGATCCTCGCAAGCATATTTTTGTTATTAGATTTCAAAAGGCGCAAAGATTCTAATCTCTGTGAGATAATAAAAAGTTTTAATAAAAGAAAAAGCGTAACGATATTTTTACAGCCAAATGAGAGATTGAGAATGTGGGTAACATTCTATGCCTCTACAGTCTTACATTCTTCTGCATACTTTTCTTTAATTAGTCAAAGAAAATTGCGCGCCTTTTATTGTTGTTGCAAGTAACCAGCTGGGTAACTACTAAAACAGCTTAGATACTACGTTACCTATTTGGTATTAGATAAAATTCCAAATAGGTTCCCTTTGCTCTACTAGTTGTGCCAAGCAGTTTAGCCATGAAGGATAAATGGAATACCTTCTAAAATCAAAGATCCATCTATCTTGACTCTACTTGTGTAAGTAGGTACAATAATGGTAGTCTGGGCCCTTGGCACATACACACGAAGAAAAGAAACAACGTTTTAAAATGTCACATTTTATTATTATTATTTAGGTTGGCAGGTTGTGGACATACACAATAATACACATTCATAGATTACCTACACATAGAAGTCAAAGATTATGTTTAAAAAAACCGGACAAGTGCGAGTCAGGCTCGCACGCCGAGGGTTCCGTACAAATCCAGAGATTTTGACAAAATTGGGAAGTAAGTTGTTAAATTTTTTTTTTTTTTTTTTTAAATTTGCCGATAAAGCAGCATAATATGTGTTTATATTCTAAACATATAGATAAAAGACATCGAATGGTAATACTACTCTACTACTACATAGAAAGCAATTGGATCATCCACAGACCCTTGAAGGTCTAAAGATAATCCAAGTGCTCAAGCCCACTTCCAGTTGGCAGCGTGCCCAGCATGCTGGCAGCATTGCCACGCTGAATGGCAATGCTTATACGTTGAGCCAAATAAACACCAGCATTTTGGTCACGCGTCGCGTCCACCAGACGCTCAGAAAGACTTTTGAAAACGAGATGAGCTCCCGGCCCCCACGGACCCAAAGTCTCAACTCCAAATGGCTCAAATATGTAACCACTACCGAGGTTAGCATATTTGCGCCGCTTGTGCTGCTCAGCTGAATTGGCCGCCGCTCCAGCCCTACTCTGAGTCTCAGGAAGATGTGACGGTGCCAAAGTATCGACGCAAGTTGCGTCCCATACTAAGGGCCGTCCACACTTCCATGGGACCAGCGTCATGCCGTCAGGCCTTTTGCCATCACCACGCGCCAACCCACTCGGTTCGAGTACGGCTGCGATATTGGCGGTGACAAAAGCCCTGCGTATGACATCGTTAAGGCTGGCGTGGCGTCCAATCCGACCAGCGCTTCTTGAGCAAGAGAGACCGTGGTGACCGAGCTGGTCAACTGCAGTACCACACTGACAGCGATGAGCTTCACAACACCTTGCACCCAAGCGTAAGCTGACAGCTAGACGAAATGCAGTTGGGTCTAAAAGGTTACCAGTATTGAAAGAGGGCAATGCTTGCAACCAAAGACCGGACTCCCATACAGAGACTGCAAGGATACGAGCGCGATCCGCGACGCTAGGACACGTGTCTAGAAGAGATTTCCGTGCTAGTTCGCAGATCGGCCGATCCCACAGTTTCTGCGACGATAAAGTCTTTGGAAGCTCGGTATTTGGGCAAGCGACCCTCCAAGCATTCGTTGCCTCATTCAAATGAGCTACATCTACGCCAGAATGGCCTAAAGAAGGTGCGAGGATTTTTTCAATCAAGTTCTGAGTACTATGAATGGAGGACAAGAAAGCTGGTAAAGCAACACTTGAAATTTGGCGGACCCCTAACCCTCCAAGCCTAACAGGCAAGGAGGCTTGTAGCCACGCCCTTTCACTCATGTCAATATTCAAAACCGATACTAGGGACTGCTTTACAACATCGTCTAAGCTCAAAAGGAGCTAATTGTGTTTCCACAATGGACTACATCGTAAAGCGTACATAAATTTTGGTACAAACAGACAACATCTTATAATAGTAAAAGCCATGTGGGCGTTAATTTTGAGTAGCCTATCAGAGGCACTCAAAAAATTTTGAATTTTTTCTTGAACGAAAGGCGGAAAAGACTCATCTAATATCGGCGAACCTAGAAGGCGAAGAGAACACTTGTCTACCGATTTGATGTTAGGTGCCAAATCATTAAATTTTTTAAGTATCAAATCTTTATCCGGACATGAGTCGCAAACGAAAAGTTCGCATTTCGAAAAATTTAGCTCCAAACCAATTTGACGAAACTCGTCAATAAGAATTTCCAAATCACGTAGGACTGTGCTCGCATCGCCACCCAAAGCCCCGTCATCCAGATACCAAACGTTGAGTTTAGATTGGAGACGTTGAACAATTGGATGAATGGCCAGGCTGAAAATGGCTGGTCCGAGAGGGTCACCTTGTTGACAGCCAACGGAAGATAGCAAAACATCATTTTTGTAAATTAATTTAGTGGGTTTGCCGTAGCATTGCCAAAGAAAATTGAAAAGATCGGGAATTTTGTCTTTGACCTGTGCTAACAAGGCGTCTCGATTAACCGAATTGAAAGCATTTTTGACATCCACCTTAAGCAACACTTCTCCACAATTTTGACCGAGAAAAGTACGAAGCGAATGAACAGCAGCCTCACATCCACCCCGCGAACCAAAGCCAAGCTGTATTGGTTGAAAAAGGCTACTCAAAAGAGCAACCTTTTTTCCACAACCGGCTTTGGCTGCGAGACGACGATATGTGGTGCCAACAGCAATAGGTCTGATGCCACCATCTTTTTTGACAAGTGCGCATAGGTTAGCGCCATACAAGACTTCGATAACGTCATCATTGACCTGCCCAGATAACATGAGATTTGCCAAACCCGTTAATTCTCTCAAGAGAGACTCAGCCACCTCACCAGAGCTAAAAGATAGAAGATCTTTTAGATGTTGAGGCGAGAGACCATCTAGGCCTCCGGCTGAGCCGCTCCGAAAAGAAGAAACGGCCGCTGCAATCTCCTGAGCTGACACTTCAATGACAACGTCATCAGGGTGTGGTGGCTCAGGCAGGTGGAGACATGCTGCCGGCGGATGCTTGTCACGGAGTGACTGGACCGTATCGGGTGTGTGGGGGGCAATAGTGTCGCTGGAGAACAGGACTCGTGCGGCGCCTTTGATATCGCCATCACTAATTTTGCTCTCTACTATTTTAATGGTAACCGAATCGTCTGTTTTTTTAGAATTTGGTTTATTCTGCCTTGTTGGCGGAATAATGCTTTCAAAATCTAAAGAGTTCTCTTCCAATGCGCTGTACTTTACGCAATTTTCCTTTACCCTAGTGGTAAGGGATTTTTTGTTTGTTGGGTCCGAATGTACGTAAAGCACAACGTAGGGAAAAGTCAAGAGGTGTTCCCAGGCGTCTAAAGAATTTTTAGAAATAACATTCCGAATAGCAGCAGATAAACACTGCGCAACCGAAAAACGTGCACCACGCGGGATGCGTTTTAAAACAGGAAGAGAACTTTTGAGTGAGCTAAGAACCTCCCAAAGCGGTTTGGAAGGAGCAGCAGCGCTCACGGGACTGCTGCTGGCTCCATCAGAGCCTGCAATAGGGGCCGAAAGTGTAATTTGGCTATTTTTATGGCACCGCGTACGGTGAATTTTGAGGCCTTTCTGTCCTTTAAAAAATCGCACTTGGGAACACTCTAGGCACTGAATCATGTCCCCCTGCGACACATTAACGTATTGGGAAACTGCATTTGGCCCGGCCGGGGCGCAAACTGCCATGAATAACAAGAATTATACCACAAATATAAATAAAAATAAACTTAGGTTCTCTGAGTGGAGACGTCAGGACGTCAGACCGTGACGTGGGCGGTCTGCGCAGACTCGGATGGCGTTGACATGGAAACAAGAAAACAACAATGAGCCGCGACTGTCAAAAACCTACCGAATATTACAACACAATAGAAAACAATTATTTGACTATCTCTAGCTCTACAAATATTACCTCGAAAGAAAATAAGAGAAAAAGGAAAGATTGGAATAGAATTTGGCCCGCTAGAGCAGAAAAATCTGAAAAATAAGGGCCGAGAAAAATCCTGCCAACATACGTTGACAGCAACTTTTTTTTTTTCAAGTTGTTAAAACATCTATATTATATCATCGACAAAAAGTTTTTTTTTCCACCTTTCTCGTCATACATTAAAAATTACACATTGTTAAAATAATTAAAAATTTGTTTTAGCATGCTCTCTTAGGTATATGATACCTTACATGATACGATTTACTCACTTTGAATTTTCAACCCATATTTTTTAAATCTAGGCCTAATTTTTTATGATTTAAATAAAAATGTACAGTTATCAGATTTATTCCTACATCTGTACTCTAAGACAATGCTTTTCGCCAAATTTCATAGTTCTATGTCAACGGGAAATTCCCTGTAGGTTTTGATTTTGGTATGTGTCGAAATATGCGGTTATTTACGACATAAACGGCTCTAACTTTTTTATACGGTAACTGAGAAGTTTTTCTTTTACACAACTGCAAGAGACCATAGATATACGTATACAGTTTCAATTTCAACTCGATATCTTTACCTACGCGTTCCCGAGATAAAGAGTCTTGGCATACACACAGACGGACAGACTGACAACAAAGTGATCCAATAAGGGTTCCGTATTTTCCTTTTGAGGTACGGAACCTTAAAAGTACCGAGACTTTTCGCTAAGATAGTCGATTAATCTTGTAAGAGGATTCTGAATCGACCAGTGTTTTCGCGATTTCTATAGAACATCGAGAAAATTCGCGGTACATTTTTGATAAAGTTTACGTTCCAGGAGAAAACTCTTTTCACCTCTGAAATTGATATTGCACGTTCGTATTACGTACGTCTAGCTTATTTTTTTTTCAGAATAGTTTTTAGTTTCTTGACACTTACTTTTCAGATTGTTTCTACGTAAAAATATATGACTTTAGAGGCTTATAACTTTAAAGCCGGAAGCTTTATGTTTCCGGCTTTAGTTCATTTAAAAAACCGTAAAAACTAAGATGTACAGGTAAACCTAGCTATTGAAGTACTGATTATATGAAAAAAAATCACTCAAATCGGATAATATTTAGAGATAGACAACAGCTTATTGTTTTTGTATGGTCAAGTTGTCCTTAAGTGTTTAATCTTTAATTGATTACGTTAGAGAATTTATAACGATTGCTTCTATTTTCAATGGCTTCAACTAATCAGTCCGCAAGGAAAAATGGTAATACACCTATTACACAATAACTCTTGATTTCAAAGAAGTAAAATAATATTTTAATATTTATTTACTAAAAGCATATAATTATCTAGCACCTGACTATCACAGACACTTCAGATACTTTATTAGCATATATGTACAATTTTTTTTTATCACAAAACTATGTTTCTACCCTAGCAGGCACATGTTGCCAGCGGGCGCCATGGAACAGCCTCACGACATCAGACAGTTTCGCTGATGGTGGGCGGCTTGGCTGCGGGTTCCACCTCCTCCTTGAGGGTCTGCATACCCTTCAGGCGGTTCTTCATCAGGTTGTACGGAGCTGGAAAAAAAAAATAAAGGTTAGAGTAAATCGTAAGTCCTCGTGCTTCATCTTCTACCGCAGTGTCGCTTGCCGCCAGGCGAGATAGTCAAATGCGGACATATTCGCATTAGTAATAAAGAAACAGTTTAGTCTTAATGGTCTGGTTAATACTGCTGTAGGTACCTACTCAAGACCACCAATAATAATTATTATAATCATTATCATATCAGCCATATAGACAATAGACAATTCTTTATTAAGACAAAAATAAAATTAAACATAACCACAAAGTAAACAACACAGCAAAACAAAACAAAATAAACCTCATAAACAATTACTCATAATTATTTTACAATGCTATCCTACTTAATTTTATTTTTGTCACAACCCGGTCCCACCTCAGCATATGCTGGTTGTGGATATAGGAATACCACTAAGAGACTAGATCCAATCAGAGCGTACGCAGCGTATTTTTTGCTTTGCGTAGGAAAGTATATATATGTATTTCTATTTGACATCCAATGGCTAGGAATCTTTCTCCACCCAAATTCATCCATTCGCTCCGTAGGTACTACTTTTCGAATCCGACGCAACAAACATAATCTTCCCTCTATCTAGATTTCCAATGGGACACGTTGGCAGTGAAGAAGAAGGAACGCAGACACAAGTTTTTCTTTTTTCAGAGAAAATGATAAATCTACGAGTACGTATTTAGTCTAGTTAAGATACCCATGTGCGTGAACCTATATAGATAATATTATGTGCGCAATGACTAGGTACATTACAACCTACATAAGTACACCAAAGTACAAGCGAACACGCAAAATTACCGAGCATTTTAAACTTTAATAGAAGACTCTATTAAAGTAGATATGCACTCGCTATTGTACGATCATTACAAACAATTATTTTACAAACTTATGTGCGTCATGCCAACTTTGTACAACAAATATTGATCGTACACATTATCTATTTTGAAACTTCCGTCTCCGTCTGCTTATTTATTTACAAAAGAACTGGTTACGGCATGAAACGTGATACACGGACAAATAGCTTTAGCTAGTCTAGAAACGTTGAAGGCCTATACTGTGAGTTCTATATACCGTGAATCTGAATTGAAACACATCGTAATAGTCATTTGGTTATACCTACTTATACAGAATGCTTCTTTCAGAATTAGAAATCGTTTATTGCAACACTATCTGAGATGGACGTGGCTATGCGAGGGCATAGGTGGACCTTGCTCACCCTCGAAATTTACCTTCCCGAGAAAACCGGTAAGTTAACAATACATTCCATTTTTCTGGGGTGAGCGAAGGTAGGCAGCGCTTCGACTAGAGAAATTATTTAGCTACGCCAATGACTACAGACATTGCTATGATATCTAGCATTCTAAAATATATCCGTCGTTTAAAGAAACGGTCATTTTATGGTTTAGAAATATTTTTGTTAATTGATAGATTTCTCGCGTTTTCTTCAACTGAAAGAACTAAATGTCGAAACTCGAAATGTTGAAAGCCAAAGCGCTAAGCCAACGCTAACAACTCTCGGTACGCGGTCAGGTACCTACACAACCACAAAACGCGACGACTACTAACTTACAATACTTACATACACGTGTCTAACATTGACGACCGATTTCTAAACCATTCTCATTCGCAGGGAAACAATGGCTTTTGTCTGGTCGTCGGTTATGTCTCCTCTCACGCGGTGTACATTTGGACACAATTCTTTCGGCTCAGGTAGGACAGTAGATAACATGTTACCTACACTAGATAACACTTCATGCCTTAACCACGAGTCTAAAACCCTTGCTATACGACTTTCAAGGCCCTATTTGTATAAGAGTTATTTTTGTGATAATTATTTAAAAAATTCGTCGCGTCCTATATGTTGAGCGGGCGTGCTCTTCATTTTTCATTACACCCTTTACTTACTCTACATTGGGAAAGCGTACCTACGTGTGCCCTGTGTATGTATCGTGCAGTGTAACAGGTACTCGTTTGACTGAAATTTGTTATGATTGCAGATTGCATTATTTGTCACCGTTGATAATACCTACCTACTTATGTGTTTGGGTTAGAACTAGCGATATTCTAAGATTGTTGTTTTTGTGATAAACACTTCAGAAATTGACGCGCTCGCAGGATTTGATCCTGCATCTCTCTGGGATTCCGGCCCAGATGTTTTGTCCAAATTAAGCTAGAACGCTGTACTACGAACCTTCCAAATTAGTGAAGTGTTTTATCATTTTACTACCAACTTCTACAGTGTTGGACAAAGCATCTGGGCCGGAATCCCAGAGAGATGAAGGTTCAAATCCTGCGAGCGCGTCAATTTTTGAAGTGTTTATCACAAAAAAAATAACATTTCTATAAACCTAGTGTGTGAAGCACGATAAAAATCATCTAATATTCTAGGATGTCATTGTACTCATCATTGCAAACAACTTCTACTAAGGCACCAACATCGAAATCGCAAAAAATAGCTGTTCCATACATTTCGATAGTCGATGAACTTTTTGTATGGAACAGCAGTTTTTTTTTGCGATTTCGAGGTTGGTCCCATAGTAAAAGTTGCTTACAATAATGATCACATTGATATCCTTGAATATCGGTAGTTTGACATTGTTTAAGACATATTGCAACATACAAACTTGCATCACATTTAAGTACTGAAAACTGATAGGAACTAGGTAGACATGACACAAAGCCATAGACAAGCCCACTCTGCTGTGACTGTTCTGTGGATAAGCCGCCTGGGCGGGTGGGCTTACCTACAGGCTAACAATGCCCCGGGGACTCTGCCTGCTCTATCATTCGAAACGCTTTCGTAAGGACCAGCTAGAGCTATTTTTTTCGCAACAATGTTGATATGCATCATCTTGTCATTGCATTGGTATTATGTATAATCAGTTAAGTAGTAATTACCTAACAGTGCCATTATAACAAAATAATATCATTGGCTTGTAAATTCGAATAGTTAATAAATAAATTACTTAATAAAAGTAACTTTTTTAATTTTATTGTTGTATTAAGTATCACAGCCCGGTGCACCCCAGTTACTTTCGCATTTTATCCTTCCTAAAAAACAGGATAAATCAAGAGTACCTAAGTTAATTCGTATAAGCCGGGTGGTTAGCCCTGGTGTCAGAGTTTTAAAGCTGCCTGAAGGCTTCTAACATAGCTAAACGGAGCTACTAATAAATAACCGGGGCCTACAATTCAACGCGTCATCCGAGCCACGGTAGCTCTCATTTGTAAAAGCCAACCGCGGTCACCCATCGGATTGGTGCTACGCTGGTGCATTATGAAAATTAGAGAGTGCCTCGGTCCATTCAAAATATATCGAATGATCTAAGCGTCTGCGAGCTGCGCCCGCGCCGGTATCGGCGGCGACGGCAGCGATCTTAGAAAGGTTTCAAAATAATAAAACTATGCATGAGGCATGACTATAATGTCGCAAACCGGTGGAACTAATTTCGGCAATCAATATTCAAGGTAGAGTCCATAATGAAATGTTAAACTCTTGCTGTGATTTTTGCTTTTACTCACGATTTTTATTTACAGTTACCTACACTAGATAAGTAATACCTATTATCTTCGAATTTATTTCATTTAGATTTTCTAACTAGTTATTATGTAGTTACAATACATTGCACTGGATTATTTTGTCACGATGAAAGCCGTGTTAGTCCCGTGGTTATAGAATATTATCATCATCAAATCATTACCTAAGTCCAAGCGTCATCTTGGCCAGTTTTCACTAATTACATTTTCGGCCTTTCTATAGTATGACTTTTTGGAGTAAGTAGGGACCTACTCGGTATTATAGGGTTCCGGTTGGGCGATGGGTTTCACGTCAAATATGAACATTTTGCTTGCAATAAAGGCTTTAGCAACATAATAAAATTTAGTAATGGCTGTGGTTTTATACCCATAATTTACGAGCGATATAAAGTCATTAAATAGATAAGTTTCTTTATGTGCAACAAAGTAAGATCTGAAGCTACGCAATATGGCAATCACAGCCCCTACAAAGTTGCGCTTGCGCACGGCTCCGTTAATCATCCCTAATCATAGGCAAGGAGACGATTGACCCGAACAACATTATAATAAAGGCATGAAAAGCCGCGCTTTGACCCAAATACCTTTTTAATTGAAGTGTATTTGAAAACAATCTGTTGACCGACCAATGGGACAGGTGCCTTCGAATAGACGGCACAATTGAAATTTATGAAATTGCATGACATTTTGTATTGATATTTTTAATCTTGACATTTTTGATTTCTAATCTTGACATTATTGTAACATTATATTGTAATAGTAATAATTTGTATTCTATAAGTATAGTTAATTCTGTTTTCGATTTGTATTTTGTGAGATGTATGTAAATGGTTTAATTCGTTTATATCTCAATAAATAAATAAATAGTTGATCAATTTGAAAATCATACCAGCCAGGCAGCCGCCAACTATTTAGTAGCGAAAATATTTTTGACTGTAAAGAGTTTTAAAAAACTATGGAAGACGCTTCCAGAGCGTGAACAAGACACATGTATTCGTTTTAGATTTTAATTTATCGTTCTGTTATCTAAACTGAATGAATAGGTGAGTGATAGGCCTACCTTGAATCTAGCTTTACTTACCTACCGAGTGTCTCTCGCAAAGTAGGTATACCTATAAGCCATACCTATATATATTATATTAGAGTCATCGACTAGGCATTTCATTTATTTCTTTCTTTTTTCTTTACTTGCACAATACATTACAATAGTTAAACTAATTGAAGTACAAAACGTAGTCCCCGTTATGGCGCTGCAAGAGAACAATACTCTTAATTACGTATTACTAATTTATACTAAGTTACGTAGTATTATTATATATTCTTTGACTAAGTCTAACAATGTAATATAGGTATTTAAATAAAATTATTTACAATTTAGCCATGGTGGTCTAGAGGTAGTGACACCCGCCTTAGTGACCCCTTTCTTCTTTATATAGCTTGTCAAAATCCGATTTTAACTAAGCGCCACACAAATCGGCGGATGGGATGGGAAGTTATGTGCAGAACGTTGCGCAAAAGCCGAAATATAGGTATGCGCGGGAACCACAGAGCCGAGACGCCTGGGCACACTCGCCCTCCAACCTCATGACTCCCGCGCGCTCCCTACTCCCGTGCACATATGCGCAACAATTAGCGAATCACGGTGAAGTGTCATCTGCGGCTAACTTATCATCCGCCGATTTGTGTGGCGCTTAGTATAGGTAGGTAATGTATTTAAATGTAAACTCCATCTCCAAACAGGATCAGATCAAACGCAAGGCTGTAAAACACTTCTGTGGTAAAACACGACCGACGGATCGTAGTGTTACGAGATGCGGGTTCTTGGATAGTCAGTTAAAACGCCGATTATTCACTTTGCACTTTATTGCACACAATCACTTCACAAAAGTCACAAAAACACACGACACAACTGGTTTGCACAAACACTTTACACTGGCACTGATATTCACACAAGCTAGTCACTTCACAATCACTGGTATCGCACTCTAACCCGAGTAGTTATCGCTTCGACGGTAAACGAATAAACACTGATCCCCAAGGGTCGGCCGGCGTATTTATATCCGTTATTTCCTACAGTCTCGAACCTACGAGATATTTCGCAACATTACTCGATCTCAATAAACGCCATTGTGTTAACAAGTAAACAACTTGAAAGTTCGAGAATCCCTATTGTTTTTCAAATACGTAAACACCAAACAAATAAACTCGAGTCATAAAGCCATAAAACTGAATACAAAAGGCACTAATAAAAATACAATAAAGCTTCACAGAACAATAGAGCTTCCCAGAACCGGATCCATACCTACAACGGGCGTCTACTGCGTTACACTACCCCCTCCTAAGACATGCTCGTCCCGAGCATCGTTGCACCCGTAATATCGCGCCAATCGATCCACATGAACTATCTTGGGAGCACCTCGATGTCCCTTCTGTATGCGGAACGTCACGTCGTTGATCTTGGTCACCACTCGGTATGGTCCATCCCATTTGGCTTGTAGCTTTGGAGATTTCCCTTTTTTGCGTATAGGGTTGTGTAGCCATACTAGCGAGCCTTCCTCGAACCCAGGGTTGTTAGTCCTTCTGTCGTATCTAGTCTTCATTCTTTCTGATGTTTGCTGGCCATACTCTCTAATGTGCTCATAGATGTCGTTTATCTTGTTCCGAAGGTCACTGGCGTACTCAGTTATGGGTTGTGGAGAATCCGGTGGGACACCAGTTATTAAGTCGGCGGGTAGCCGTAATTCACGTCCAAAATTGGCAAAAGCAGGAGTGACATTGGTGCTCTCATGAACAGCACTTCGGTATGACAACAAAAATGGCTGGATATGCTTGTCCCAATCCCGTTGTTTGCTTTCGACTACTTTTGCCAGGTATCTCTCCAGAGTTTGGTTGAATCGCTCCACCATTCCATCTGATTGCGGGTGGTATGACGTTGTCCTTGTTTTGTGTGCACCCATAAGCCGACACGTCTCTTGAAACAGTTGAGATTCAAAATTTCTTCCTTGGTCACTATGGATTTCCAATGGTACTCCAAAACGACAGAATACTTCATGGACCAATTTGTCTGCTATCGTCGATGCCTCTTGGTTTGGAATTGCGAAGACTTCCGGCCACTTGGTGAAGTAATCCATGACGACAAGGAAGTACTTGTTGCCACTTTCGCTCACAGGAAATGGTCCGGCCACATCCAGTGCGATTCGCTCCCATGGTGCTCCAACAGTATACAGCTTTAGTGCTCCTCTGCTGCGGGTATGCGGACCTTTCACTGATGCACAGCTCGTGCATTTCCGTACCCAGTCTTCTACATCATCTCTGCAGTTGATCCAGTAAAACCTTTCTCGAATCTTCAACAGTGTCCGTTTCACACCCAGATGTCCTCCCGAAAACCCTTCGTGGTACAGCTTCAAAACTTCGGGAACTTTTGCTTTGGGTACAACCATTTGGAGATGGCACTGGTAGCCTCGAGCATTTTCCCATTTTCGGCACAGCACTCCCTCTTGAAGCACCAGGCTATCCCATTGCCCCCAATAGCTCTTTGTCGTAGCACTCAGTGAAGCAATAGCACTCCAGTCAGGCTTACGGGCTTCTGATTCCACCTATTCAAGAATTGGCTTGATGTCAACGTCTTCTTTTTGTGCAGCCTGAAGGGTTTCTTTCCATTCGTCGCCGATGTCAGCTTTGAGCATTCTGACAGGTACTGGATCTTTCGACTCTTGTCTTGAGCAATGCTTGCAGTCCTCTGAGCATGGCCTTCTTGACAGTGCATCTGCGTTGCCATGAGATTTTCCACTGCGATGCTCCGTGGTGAAGTCGAACTCTTGTAGTTGCTCAATCCATCTTGCCACTTGGCCTTCGGGATCCTTAAACTGCAGTAGCCACTTTAGAGCAGCGTGGTCGGTCCTCAGATGGAATTTTCGCCCGAGCAGGTATTTGCTAAAATGACGCAATGTCTTCACCACTGCAAGTAGCTCCTTTCTTGTCACACAGTAGTTCCTTTCTGGCTTGGACAGGGATTTGCTGAAATACGCAATCACCACTTCTTGGTCTCCTTTTCTTTGCGACAATACTCCTCCGATGCCGGTGTTGCTGGCGTCAGTGTCCACGATAAACTCGTTCTCGGTGTCCGGAAAGCCGAGAATAGGCGTATTACAAAGTCGCTCCTTTAGTCCTCGAAAAGCTGCGTCGCAATTTTCATCCCAGAGAAAGGGCCGTTTTTCCTCAGTCAGTCTATGCAACGGCTTAGCGATGTCAGCAAAGTTCTTCACGAATCGCCTGTAATAGGAGCATAATCCCAGGAATGCTCTGACTTCCGTCTTGTCTTTTGGCACAGGCCAATCCTTCACAGCACTGACTTTACCTGTATCCGTCTGTGCACCAGCTTCGGAAATCACATGTCCCAAGAAACTCACTTGCCTCTTGAAGAAGGAACATTTCTTCGGACTCAGCTTAAGATTGGCAGCACGTATTTTTGTTAGGACTCGTTCCAGGTTTTTCAGGTGGTCTTCGAAGGTTTTTCCCACAATTATGATGTCGTCTAAGTAGACAAGGCATGCGTCACCAATTAGTCCCGCAAGAACTAACTCCATTAACCTTTCGAACGTAGCGGGGGCGTTGCACAACCCAAACGGCATCACTTTAAATTGCCACAGGCCTTTTCCCGTAGAAAATGCGGTCTTCTCCTTATCTTTAGGGTCTATTTCCACTTGCCAGTACCCGCTCTTCAAGTCCAGCGTAGTGAACCACTTCATGCCCGTCAGTGTATCCAACGTGTCATCAATCCTCGGCAAAGGGTAGCTGTCCTTCTTCGTTACGTCGTTGAGTCGTCGATAATCAACACAAAACCGCATACTGCCGTCCTTCTTTTTCACTAGAACCACTGGCGAACACCACGGACTGGATGAAGGTTCTATCACACCATTTAGCGCCATGTCTTCAATCATTGACTCAACTTCTTTTTCTCGAGCCACTGGTATCCTTCTTGGCCGCTGTCGTATCGGTGGCACGTTTCCTGTATTTATCGTGTGCTTCACTAAGCCAGTCTTCCCGTTGACGGCATCATCGAGGGCAAATATGTCGGTAAAGCGCTGTAGCATCTTCTTCGCCATCAGAAGTTCTTTTTCAGAGAGATCTTTCCGGGAATCTTCCAATAGTGTTGACACGTTGCAACTCCCAGCACAGTTGTATTCCTCCTTTGGTTGTTCTTGGCATCTGCGCATCCAGTCTACTTCTTCGCATGTACCAATCGGGGTTCCTCCTTTGATGAGTTGTTCCTCGTTACTTGTGTTGAGCACACGCACCACAGCAGTATTAGTAGTCCTCACCAAAGTTCGGGCCACTAACCATGGTTGATCACCTTCCGATTGTTCTATTAGAACACATCGTTGTTGATGTCCCAACTTTGGCGGTAATCTAACTGCCACAATGGTTTCCGATCTAGGTGGAAGGACTGTTCTCTGCAGACAATAAACCTTTCCTGATATGGCGCCTTCCATAAAGATTTCTTCTCTTCCACACTTCAAGATTCCTTGGTTGACGTCAATCTCACAATGATGTTCTCGCATGAAGTCAAGACCCAGAATGCAATCGTCAACTATATCTGCCACAATGACTTTATGTTGGAAGGTTTTCTCACCCAACTTTAACTCCACCAGCTTCTCTCCTTGGACGGATATGTGCTGACCGGTCGCTGTCAGAAGTTGAACTGTTTTGCAGCTTTCGAAGTTCGGAAGAAAGCGCTTAGCCAAATGGGAACTGATGATAGTGCGAGAAGCTCCAGTATCCAATGTCAGCTTGCACGAAGTTCCGTTGATGGCACCATTGATGATCAGGCTGTTCCCATCGTGAGCTTGTGATATCAAAATCTTTGGCTTTTCTGACCCGGTTAACACTCGCCAATTTCTGCTTTCTTCAGCAGGTCGTTTATTCCTCCATAGTGAATGCGTCGCCTCACGATCCGTCCGTTCTTCCAATAGTCGATCGTCCCTGGTTCGGCATGGCTTTGGGCAATTCCGCCATAAATGGCCTCTTTCGTCGCAGTTGTAGCATCTAGGGCCAAACCTTGTACGAAGTGATGCGTCCTTTACCTCCCTTATATGTTGGATACCCTTCGCTGGATTTCGTACAGCCTCGACTTCTAAGGCTTGAGCCAAAGCTTCCTTTAGTGTCTTATGATGCCCGAGTTTCACTGCAGTTCGTACTTCGAAGTCTGCTATCCCGTTAGCAAACGCTTCCACTAGATGTTCGTCGTTGGGTAATGGCGCGGACTGATAAGCCTTCCGGAATAGTTTCTCCACCTCGACGGCCCACTGTTGAAGACTTTCATTACGACGTTGCACCCTGTTCTTCAACTGCGCTCGGTACACACGTTCCAGGTGCTCATCACCATAGCGACTTTCCAGCGTTTCCATTAATTTATCGTAGGTCACTTCCTTACCCACGGCATCCAGAATACTCAGGGCTTCGTCATGAAGGCTCATGATGAGGGCGTTCTTGGCTTGGTCCTTGTTCCATCCATTGGTTTGAACGGCGGCGTCAAATTGAATTTTGTAGGCTGACCATGATGATGTCCCGTCGTAAGGCGTCACTTTGATCTTCTGTGAGGCTGGCGAGAAGGTTGTAGATGCAGCGGTTCCGCCTCCTAACTTGATAACGTTGAGGGCTTTCCTCACATCGGCGATTTGTGCTTACGCATCGACAATACGGGATTCATGCTTCTTTATGCTGGCGTCGTGCTGATCGACCGTGTCCTTGACCTCTTTAATCTCTTTGCCCAAGGTCGTATGCAGGCTTGAAAGCAGATCTTCTTTTTGTCGGGCCTGTTCTTCTCTGTTGCGGTCCAATTTTTCTTCAAGCTGGCGAGTCTGCTTCTCGTTGTTTCGGGCCTGATCTTCTAGCTGCCGCGTCATGGACTGCATCATCGACATCAAAGCAGCCATATCTAATGCCACAGGGACAGCTGGTGCTGCAGCAAGTGCCGCAGCAGGTACTACAGTAGGTGCTGCAGAAAGTGCCGCAGCAGGTGCTTCCGGATTCCTCGAGTCGTCGTTGGTTGCTCCGAACTCACTGGCTTCCATTAACAGCGAATTGTTTCCGATGCGTCTTTGGTCGACCTCCTCCTGGCGGCGTTCCTGCTCCTCTAGTCGGCGCGCTTCCTCTTGTCGGCGCTGACTTCGTGTGCGAGGCGTCTCATCGTCGTATGGTGTTACCGGCATTTTCAGATATCCACCCTTCTGACACCAAATGTTACGAGATGCGGGTTCTTGGATAGTCAGTTAAAACGCCGATTATTCACTTTGCACTTTATTGCACACAATCACTTCACAAAAGTCACAAAAACACACGACACAACTGGTTTGCACAAACACTTTACACTGGCACTGATATTCACACAAGCTAGTCACTTCACAATCACTGGTATCGCACTCTAACCCGAGTAGTTATCGCTTCGACGGTAAACGAATAAACACTGATCCCCAAGGGTCGGCCGGCGTATTTATATCCGTTATTTCCTACAGTCTCGAACCTACGAGATATTTCGCAACATTACTCGATCTCAATAAACGCCATTGTGTTAACAAGTAAACAACTTGAAAGTTCGAGAATCCCTATTGTTTTTCAAATACGTAAACACCAAACAAATAAACTCGAGTCATAAAGCCATAAAACTGAATACAAAAGGCACTAATAAAAATACAATAAAGCTTCACAGAACAATAGAGCTTCCCAGAACCGGATCCATACCTACAACGGGCGTCTACTGCGTTACAGTAGCAAGTCGATCAGTAACCGCATTGTTTTAAATTCTAGGGTAACATGGCTCTAGAATTAAAATTATGATTTGTGAAACCACACTCAGAACCTAGAAACAAGTAGGTAATAAAAAAATCTGTCAAGGCCCACTAATGAAATTATCGTGGTGTGTCTACGTGTTTAGCTGTTTAGTGTTTATATACCTTAGTATTTGACAAATAAGTTGCCACTTTGAACGAGATAAAACCTAATAGCCCTTCCACCCTTTGATTATTTAATTATCTAAGCTTCCACCCACCATGCTAGAGTTTCCCATGGAGGAAAATATATAACTAGGCAGGTATAAGGAATTTCATCAAGATATTATACAAGTATTCCTTCATTGGCATCTGCCTTTTTTCTTCTATCTCATAATTAGTATAGTGTAGAACTTATGTCTGTAATCTAAATCTATTTGTTCAGTGAAACTCGGTGTAGGCAGCGTGTCGTGTGACCTACAGATACTTTTGAGATGGCCTGCAGCTGAGATGATGATAAACTTGCAAATAATTCATAAAAAATACAAAGCTCATACTAAGAAGTAATGTTATACAATGCCATGCTTTGTGTAGAGGCAAGTTGGAGGTCAAGCATCGCAAAAAACTTTAGGCAGATTACTTCAATTCATTATTTTATTCACTATACAAACACGAATAATAGGTAGGTATATAGTTAAATCACGTTTCCGCCCCGTCAGACTGGCTACGCGGCTATGGCCTAATTTTTTTATGTGAAAAACTAGCCTGGCAAGAAGGTGTGGTCGAAGATGAAGCACGCGCATAAACCTTTTATAATTATATTACAGTGTGCCTATGCATATGCACTGTAATATTGTGTGTAGGTACCTAAATACTTAAGCCCTGCGTGATTCTGACTGCTAAAATATAGATTTTTAGAGCAACGTACCTAAAACTTGTGATTAGCCGAGCTCTAACCGATGATTGAAGGACAGTCGAACATCAGCAACAACCTAACTGTAAGACAGGTCTCACAAAAACTTGAAATTAATTTTATTGCCCACTATGGCTTTGATTTCGTCTCGCTTATGTACCTACCTAGGTGTATGTAAGATTTGAGAATGAGACAGAAGACAAATAAACTACTTACCTATCAAGTGCATTTCAATGTCAATAACACGAACACGTAGTCTCACCTGTCAACAGCACGAAGCGTTTCTTGGACCCCTCGCTGGTCTTGAGGCACGACGCTATGACGTCACATATAGCCAGCAACGTCAGGAATATCAGCAAGCTGTACACGATCAGTTGCAGCATGATGTGGGCAGTCGACGACGCGGTTTACGTTATTCTGTGCAAGGCTACACACGGGTTAGCGCGCTCGTCGCTCAGCTCCGACTGTGTGCGCCTCACCTCACCGCAAACATTCACAAAAAGAATACTAATTAACCAGCCAGGTATTAGACTAATGTGAGACAAAGTTGAGTCTAGAATTTAGAGCTGTTGGACACGAGAAGGCAACAAGATTCTTATTGGATAGATAGCTGAATTATTGAGTATCGTCTCAATATGTAGAATACCTATCTCCTACCTATAAAGATAATAATTATTGTCTGATCCATGAGGAACATTGTAGGTATCTGATAAAATATAAGTACCTAGGCGTAATAAGTAGGGCACAATCAACGCAAACAATACCAACATATTGAAAATTTGAATTTTATTGCGTCCACAGTAATGTAAGTATATAGGTATTGTTCTAGGTAGGTTAATACGAGTATAACTATTATACCAAATAGGTACAAGTAGATACAAGTTGTAAGTAGATACCGACAATACTTTCTACAAGGTTATTCAGAAGTGATGTAGTAAACCGAAAGGAGGTAATTCATACCATCATACTGAAAAATGTGTTTACTATGGGGCCAACCCGGATTTCGAGAAAAAAAATCGGCATCTACATTTTGTCGGTTCCAAGTTTTGCAATTTTGTATGAAACCTTTTTTTCTCGAATTCCAGGTTGGCCCCATAGTAAAAGTTGTTCATAGTGATAATCTTAAGCTGGAAACATACTATCGGACGCGGCTGACGCACGCGACTGACAGCCGCGACTTAGCAATGTGCACAGTCATAAAACATCCGGTGTGCCAGATCTCTCTCGGACGTCCGAACGCTCAAGGTCAGCCTAAGGTGACGTCCGCGACTGATGTCCGATAGTGTGCACGGCTCACTGTACATTCATTATCTAGATACCTATCAGTCGCGGCTGTCAGGCGCGTCCGATAGTATGTTTCTAGCTTTAATCACCTCCTTTCGACTCACTAGGTACATCAGTTCTGGATCTGGACCGTGGTACCACCAAACATCATTTGTCCAATGGGAATGGCCTTGCGAACGCTCATTTCAAAATAATCGTATTAGCTAAATTAGCTATTATTCTGAAGTTTTAGCCGTGTCGTATCCATAAATGTAGCAATTTTATATTAAGGTCATTAATAAGTAAGAACTTTGATGATTGCGCTAAACGTTGAACGAACGTTATGTTGCTTATGAAATCATCAGCGTCAACAGCTCGCTTAGTAGGCAAAGGTCTTGGCCGATTGACGACCCAAATCCCAATGACCTTGTTGTAGGTATTTCTTTGTACATCCAAACCGTTTCCGGATCATGGTAGAAAAAAAACTGATTTGGAATTTATTTGGATCTTATTTTTCAAATTGTAAGTAAACAAAAAAAATAGTAGTTAGAGAATGATATGAGAAAGTTAGCCTAAACAACTGCTTAATAGGTGTATCATCGTGTCATATTCCGAGCTTTGAGCATATAGATTCCGAGAGATAATTTAAAAAATCTTAGTTTGACAGTCAGTTGTCAAGAAAAGTCAAAGTCATCAAACAGTTACCAGGAGTTACCAGCACATTACACATTTCTCGTAAAGTGACTAATCTTATATTTTGCTGTTACTTTTTGTAAATGATCAATAAATAACTGATATTGAATTATTTATTATATTATTGGAAGACTGAAAAAGGAAGGCACTTAAATAAAAACAGATAGTTTTAATCTTAAATTCCATCACCAATTTATGAATCGCAAAATTGGTTCTATTCTAGACATAATATTCGATAATACAAAAAAAACAATAGTTACTGGTAGCACTGGACAAGTTACGGAAACAGAATTTTGATTTTGCTTGTGCATGGTATGTTTTTGTTTATTTAGTTTCCTATAACGTTTTCTTTCCGAAGAAGCTCAAGAAGCCTATAAAATTCTCTAACAGTGAAGAGCATCAACGTATAAGATTTACTAAGCTCCCAGTCATGGAGAAGGAACTAGATAAAGTTATAGAGGAAATAATGTCAACACCCAATATAAATGGGTGCCTGGTGGCAGATCACCAAGGTCTGTGCTTGGCCTCCAAGGGTACCGCCCACGTAGATTCAGCGGGGATTATCGTAGCGATATCAGAGCAAGCGTGCAAGATACAGCCGAACCTGAAGCCGCCCACCGTATGTCTAGAAACTGACACCAAACAATGTCTTATTCAGCGACACGGTACAATCACTGGAGCTCTGTTTAAACAAAAAGCCTGGTTAGTATCTTTATGAAGTCAAAGTCAAATTATTTATGCAGTTTGCATGTTACATGGGTGGCATTAAAATAAATCACAGCATTCATTGCTCAGCACAAACTTGCCTATTCAAGGCGTGCGACATTACTGGCAGCTTTATTTGTTTTACAACTCACGGGTTGCCCCGGATCTTTGAAGGGCATTGATGGGGCCGAAACCAACACCAAGAGCCCCTTTTACAATTATTAAGAAAAAAAAATCCAGTTTTTGGGTGATAGGAAGACGGAAACTATTGAAAAGGCGGGGAATAGGTACTTCTTAGGCTATTTTAATGAATTATTACATGATTATGAGCTGGTCTATGGAATGAGGTGCGGCACCCGCCAAGTGATGCCTCATTTCAAAATATTTAGGCGGGTGGTGACTTGCCATCCACTAAATGGGCCCCCCATACCAATTTGGCGCCGGAGGGGCAACATATTCTAACTAATGAAGATGTTTTCTAATTACTTCCTTACTATTCATTGAGTTAAATTGGTAAATTGTAGTTTCTCAAACTAAAGTTGACCATAAATTATTTATAGGTATAGGTCCATTCATAGAAGTCGGCGGATCTGAAGATAGCTACAAGCTGTGCGAAACCCAATTAACACATAGCTTTATGTGAACTTCATTTAGGATTACATATTTCGCTAACTTCACATCTGCAGACTTGTATGATTTGGCCTATACATTCTTATTCAAACCCTTATGAGTGGCTGCTAACTGCCAATGTTGACTAAAATCTGAAGTAGCTTATGTGTCAAATTCCACAATAACTACAATCATCTTCTTTCAGATTCCAAGAAGCCAGTTTTACAAAACTCTTGGCAGTTTCCATGAACGCCTCAGCTTTGTGACATCATTCAATTGTTTATTCAAATAGTATGTAATTAAGTATATGTAAAAATTATCTATGTGAATATAAGCTTGTAAATATATTTCTTATTTGAATCAATTGTTTTAGTACTTATTATCCAACATGATATCTTATTATCAGTTTGCAACCCCATAGAAGCAGGGACATTTTATCTCCGGACTAGTAACGCTCTACCATTCGCACTCACTACATTCTGTCAGCTTTACGTGAGGCGCGGGGGAGGAGGTGTTCACTGAAATTTCGACCTTAAACATATCAGGGTAAAGTCGAAACGTTAACGGGTGACGGGTTTATGGAGCGGAGCGAGCGAGAACAATGCATCCAGATGCTGATAATCCATTTTCGCCTTAATTGCTTGAACGCTTAAGTCTAAAATTGTGTAATAAAATGTCCGGTGTCTCTTTTACGTGTAGGCACAATTTTTCTTATACCGTGGCAGAGGGGTACGCGTACTGAATTCTTCTCCAGTAGCTAAATTCTCTAAACATAGAAGCGATGCTAGGTAAGATATAGTATATCTTATGTAGGGAATATATCAAGGCTTCTAAAACTACAACTTGCAGGCGCTCATGTGCTCAGTGAAGGGCTCAGCTTTCATGCAGAAACTGATCTGATCATATCGAGTATTTTGCACCACCCTAACAAATCAGCTCAATCAAAGCTTTTTACCCACTTTGGATAATTCAAACTGCATTGGGATTGACAGCCAACTCACACTGCGCCGTGATTCGTTAATTATCGCGCGTGTGCACAACGCCGACGCCGCGTGGCGTAGTGTTGAGCACGGGCGTAGGGAGCGCACGGGAGGCATGAGGTTGACGGGCGGGTGTGCCCTGGCGTCTCATCTCTCTGGCTCCCGCGCATACCTATATTTCCGCTTTAGCGCAGCGTTCTGCGGCATAACTTCCCATCCGCCTTTTTAATAGTCCACTACTGTATGTAAGCCTACCCTAATCACGAAGGGTGATTGGACCATATCCACCACTCCTAACGCCCGTGCTCACCACTACAAACGCGGCGTCGGAATTGTGCACACATGCGCAATTTAGCGAATCACGGCGAAGTGTCATCTGCGGCAAACTTCTCATCCACCGATTTGTGTGGCGCTCAGTATACAGTAAAGTAAAACACTGGACCTCAATATACACACATTTATTACAGATATGCATTCCTAAACAGTAACATTAACTCACGAGAACAACTGCTCTATACAACTATGTATACATAAATACATCTTAGTGATTACATTACATTTATTATGATATTAATTACTATAAAATAATTATAATGGAGCTGTATAAAACATGAAAATTACGTCATAACAAAATTTTTATTTGAAAAAATACTCAAGTCAGTTTACAATTGCGTTGGTATCGCAATACAAATACAAGTAGATTATATAATTATTATGAGTTGATAATTAAGTCCAATTGGAGAGATAAATCACTGTACAGTCCGAATCTACTTCTTGGCTAAGCTTCTTGGCATCTGTGAAGATAACTACACACATCCTCGCTTCTCGCGTAGCTTATAGGAGTAGCTCTGTGCTTATAGGCCACGTCACACAAGTTGTCGGAAATGAAGTTAGCTACAATATCCAAACCTGATTGACGCTCACACAAAGCCGCGCGTTGATTGGATATTGCGCAGCTTGTAGCTAACTTCATTTCCGACAACTTGTGTGACTCGGCTTGTAACATAACGAATTTGCTGTTGCAAAATCACTCGTCTCGTGATCACAGACTTCGGCCTATAGTAATTAATTATACACTGTATAGTCATCACAAAATAATAGGCCCGTTGACATTTGTCTTCGCGTCATAACTAGTGGTGTAACCATACCATGGATCAGTATGAAAAAACCGTTATGAACAGCAGTTAGCCGAGCGGGCGGTACCCATCAATGACAAATGTAATTAAATCGAACATTTCGATCGTTAAAAAATTGAAAATCAAAACGGGCCTTTTATTTTGTGATGACTCTAGTAATTCATTATACAATCTACTTGTAAAAGACAAATTCATAAATTCGTGCTTCCTATTTTTCTCAAGTAGTCAATATGAACAAATACATAGATCTCTTATAGTTTTTACACTGATCCAAAACACATGAATTCAGAAAACAATTCGTAACAACATTCATTTAACTTTTTCAACAGTTTATAAGAGTTTTGATACACTAACTCTTTATATACAATATTGTTACACTGAAAATTCAAACTAATATCCATAAAAAATAGTAAAAGGAAGCACAAAGTCTACTCTGTTCCAAATAAATCAATCCTAAAAAAATTCATTACTGAAGCATTCTAAAAATATAGTGTATAATTATTACACATAAAAAAACTTACCAAAAATATTGGCTGTGAGCAAAAACACTAAACCTAATGAAACATTATCTAAGACTAGGGTCTTTCTTATACACAATTAATACTTTTTGCAGCAACAATCCTATTAGTTCTGTATATCTTATAAAAATATTTAGAAATTGCAGTAACAGTGACTTTACCATATTTGGATTGACAATATTTTACCAAGTGATATCTCTTGCAGAAAATGAGCCATAGCTGGCATAAGCGAGTCTATGGCTGAATCTTTTTATGCTAACTAATAAGAGTGAAAACAGTGACAGTGATCCCATATATTCAAACACTGATGGACAACATTTTCAGTAAAAAATTGGGTTGTATCATGTTTTTCATTATGATAATCTTACATTTTTGGACAATAACAAGTCTGCAATTTCGGCGTTAAAAATACCTCCAATGTAAGCAAAACTTGAAAGCATATTATTATCCGTATATTTCCCATTCGATGTACTAATAATGCTTACATTTTTACAAGCAAATCTTTCCATCAATGTGGCATTATATTTTATTTGAAACTTCTTTGACTTACAATTTTAGGACAAGTTATATGCGAAGATATTACTAATTAAGACTATTTAATAACATCAAGTACTAAGTGCTTATACACTGTCCCAACAAATTGACATTGTTGTAATAATGTTTGTACCTCGAAAAATAAGAAAAGACCCATTACAGACGTAATTTGGAATGCATTAGATACAAAATTGGCTATTGATATAAAATGTCTTAGAATATCACATAGTAATAAAATTAAAATAAATAAAGTAAAACTAGCGCCGTAAAGGCGTGATACGAGCTTATTCTTAGGAAACTCATTAATGGTAATGAGTTTAGAAAACATTAGGATACAAATTCATTACGATAGAATTTATGGAATAACTTTGCAGGTCACAGAGGGATGCATTTATAAGTATTGTGACCGTTATGAACTCAAACGCGAGTCCAAAAATGCTATCCAGTTCGACCAAATATGTAAGCAAAGTAAAAGTATTATGCGTAAATAGAAATGACTGTTTTGCATTCATAACAAAACACCTTACACCAATGTCAAGAAAAATTTCGCTATCTATACAGTCATGAATAAAAATACTATAATAAATTCTAATTTTTGTAACATCTTCAGCTGAAGGTGTACTGGCAACCCGTTTTTTGGGATCACTGAAAATTGGCTGAAATTCGACTAAACCAGCGTATGACGTAAGCCGGAGCATGAGCTGACTGAGCAACTCGATTAGTGTTGGAAATGGCTCGTTATGAGCAGAATGGTATTTACACGCGAGCATGAGCGTAGCTAAGGTGGGCAGTGACTTCTTTGCCCATTTCAAAATACTTGAAAAACAACACAACTCTATTTTTCTAAGGTGGCCAAAGAAATAATAGGCACTTGCCTCCTAGAGAAAGTCTTTAGCTACTCTAATGCATGCGAGCTGAGCCCGCTCGAGGCACGCATGCTCGCGAGTCCGTACGCCGCTTAAAATATGTATATCTTATGATATTTTTGAAGGACACATGTAATTATAGAGATTACATGTCAAACCCTTACCAATTTACACCTTCAGCTGTAAGATTTATGATTTAAAACTCTAAAACCGTAACCAACGATACTATAGGTTATCTGGACACCCTGCAAACAATAATGACAGATATGCTGAAATAACCCTCTATATACGTCGCATCACTTAAAAATAACGATGGAGTGTCAAGCTGCTTACAAGGGAATTTAACTCATATTGCATAGCTAACAGGAGTTAAATCTCCTTGCTGCAATTAAACCTGCATACTAGGAGATTTAACTCATATTACCAGTGCAATAGGAGTTAAATTTCCTTGTGCGCAGTTTGAAGCACCAGCGTCCAGCGTTCCTTTTATATGACGAGACCTCATCGGGCAGAACTTTATAATTTAAACCTATAACAGCCTTTAACTACATGTCGCTATCTTAAAACAAAAATTATACATAGCTGCGTATTTTAATGTGTGTATTTTCTATTATTTTGCCCTATACCTGTAGCAAAACTGATTAGTTTTAACTTGACCGTGTTTTATGTAGTTTTCATAAAATTGATGCAATATTTGCTATCAGAAATTTATTTGCACGTATTGGTCCGTTTGTAGTCGTCACAAACATACAAATAAGTTTATTTAGAGTCATTCCCACACGTTATAGGAAAATAGCCTCTATTGAAACCGGAAATATGGTAACAAATGTAATAAATGGAATTCTATTAACCTAGTGAATGAACGTGTACATATGTGCTTAGCTCTATTTAACATTAATCTCTATTGATATCATTGTGTAACATTGAATTATATATATTACGTAAAAATATCGATGCCGAAATTAATTTAAATCTTACCTAAAAACTGAAACAGTCCAAAATCAAAAGTAGATTGGAATACAGTATTTTGGAGGACACTGGTTTATTGTTTATTTATATAACTTAAAAAAATACGTGAAATGAAATTTAAAACTCCGATGTAAGCCTTTCGAAACTCTCCCTTGTATTTTTACAAAACACCGATGAACACGATTAAAATTTTAAAGCCCGAATAATATAAAATCGAAAAAATCCACGCCATTTAATATTTTTGAAGTGAAACTTGTAATGCGGCTTCCAACAAGGTTGCGTTAAACGTTTAACGCTACCATGGAGGGGGTATAAAATCTCTGTTCCGTCGAAGTTTCACTTCTTCCGCGCGCAGGGACTCCACGCTCTATTTAGACTAAAGAGCCCGCAGTCTCATAAGATAAGGAATTATAAGATTAATTCATTATTCGCAAACATTCAATAAGGTAATTTACGGTATAGAATGCTCTATCAATTTCGCAACATGCTTATGATGTTTTTGAATGACATTCTTATATATTTTTTAGAATGTAGACTTTTGAAGGTTGTAGGAAGATTGTAGCGCCACTGCTAATCTCAATTCAAAATTATGTATCGCTCTCTCCGCTGTAGAAAGAGATAGACGAATGAAAAAAAAGTAATTTTGAATTGGTGGCTATGAGACCGAGAAAAAAGCAAAGTTCATTCGATCTAAGCACTGGTCCTTAGAGATCAGGCAATGACAGGCCTTATAGCAAAAAGCGCCCGCTCATCTAATATCAAGTTCCCTAAACGCAGCAGCAAAAGCCACATTAGACGGGGCTTCCATCGCTGAACACTGGTTCACTTTACACAATTTGTCGATATTCCAAATGTGGGCGATAACTACGAGCTGTATTTAATAGTGAACCAGTCGCTTGAATAAGCATTCACCTAACCGTCTATTGTGACAAGGCATAACGTCCAAAAAGCTTTATGAACATGAGCGTAGCCTTAGGCACGAGTGAGCGCAGCCCACCCTAGAAAGAATCTTCTTTACCCACCCTAGAAAACTTGAAAGACAATACTCTATTTATCTGGGGTGTGCAAAAATAGGCCGTTGCCAGTGTCTTAGAGAAACACACCAAAATTTACGACGCGTCTTCCAGACAGTACAGGCGCGGCTGTGATTGAACCATCCACCAAACACAAAAAAAAAACCGGATTAGTTCGTATGAGCCGAGTGACTAGCTCTGTTGTCAGAGTTTTTAAGCCGCCCGAAGGCCTCTAAGATGTCTAAACGGTTAAAACAACCGGGAGCTACAAATTGGCGTGTTATCCTAGCCATGGTAGCGCTCCGTTTTAAATGCCACCCGCGGTTACCCATCCGAAGACTGACCGTGAGGAACGCAGCTTAAATTCGATAATGATCGGTGGATGATTAGGTCACAACCACGCCCACATCTTGCCCACAGCTGTCTGGGGGACGCTTCATGAACATTGAGGCCAGATATTTTCTCTAGAAGGGCAGAATGCCTACTTACGCCCACCCGATAAACATAGAGTATTGACTTTCTAGAAGTAAGTTTTCTAGGGTGGGCAACGTCCACTCGTGGCCAAGGTTTAATAGTTGTTAGCCGAGCTCTGATAGGCGGAGCCTCAAGAGGAAGAGAGATGAGAGTAGAGTGTGTGGTGTCAGTGTCTGAGCGGAGATCCTGTGAAGCTGGTGGGCTGCTCGTTGGCGACGAGGTTGGCTCGCGGCGCCGTGGTGGTGCCCGGACCCAGCCCCGCCTCCAACGTCGCCGCCGACGTGCGCATGTCTTCTGCTGACGCCCTGTACAAATATTCTTTATCAATTATGGAACGGAGTAAAGGTGTCTGCCCACTATAACGTACCATACCATGACCGTGTTAAGAACGTATCAGGCACGGAAACTACACCACACGCTCTATTATGGCCACTACACATCAATGTACGACGATAATGTCTTGCCGGTGCCTGCTCGCTCCGCGCGCGGCACGCGACGGTTCTCCGAGGCGACGGAATAGTCTAGTAAGTATAGTCTCATACTTTTCAATACAAAGATTTTTTTTTTCCTAATACGTTACTAACACGGTCATATGGTGGCACCTTCAAGAACAGCAATAACAAGGAGAACAGAAATCCCACCGCCGCAGTGTTATATACGCGAAAATCTTTTTAAGGTCTCTGGAGTTAGGCACGAGACGCGCACTACGTAGGTAGGTACAGTGCGTTTCACGAAAGAAGTACCGCGGCAAAAAGTGAATCTAATTTTAACAGATGGTGTAAAGATTAATTTATTGCGCAGCTTGTAGCTAACTTCACATCTGCCAATTTGTGTGGCGCGGTCTATAACATCGGTGGCAAAACTGCTTCGTGGTATTGTTACTACTAAGGGATCTTCCATAAAATGTGCCACTCTTCAAGGGATCATCGTTTGAAATCAGTGGCGTAACTATAGGGTGGCAGGGCTGGCAAAATGCCACGGGCCCCCGACCCGAGGGGTCAAGAGGCCATAACCTAACATTTTGAACAAAATTTCTAAATTTTACTACTTTAAAGAAAAAAACCATGTAAAATTCGCGCTCGTGCGCTCGCGCTATGTACATACAGATTGAAATATTTGTTTTAGTCGCATCTCATATCAAATTTTCCGTTTACTATGTAAAACATCCAAAAAAATTCGCGATCACTGCGCTCGCGTTCAATGTTAATTGTTTTCTTTTTTTTGACTGTTCTCCTCTTTATCTAATGTTTATATGAAATTAAAACCTGTAGTTTATAGTAACATCACAAAAAAAAGGACTTGTTACGCTCGCGTGAAAGATTTCCCGTTGGCTCAGATTTCATATGGCTAGATTTTGTAATTAAAAACCAAACCAAAAGTAATATTCAAAAGTCTGTGTCCCCTTCTTGCTGCTTTAGAAAATGAGATTTACTAGGTATTGAACTAAAACACACATAATATTATTAATAGTGTTGGGTAATTGTATATGAAAATTAAATTACAACGTGTGAATTAAGTGGTTTATTAAAATTAAATTACAACGCGACAATTTTTATTGGGAGGGGGCCCATCTAAAGAATTTGCCACGGGCCTCAGATGATATAGTTACGCCACTGTTTGAAATCGTCAGTTTGCAGTGTGAAATATGACACAATAAATGGATGGTCCATATGTGCATATTCAAGATAGACGTGTGCATATCAGCCTTCTCACATTTACACGCGATAGTCAAAAATGTCGCAGTAAAATGCTTAGCTGAAAGAAATGTGCAAAAAAATCATCATTTACAACTGAAAAACGACCCTATATAATATAAACATAATTCACGTGCAGAATTGCAGATTTATATTATTATTTCACATTTAGCATAAAAACTAGCAACTTTGATAAATAGCTAGCTATAAGCTTACAAAAAATAACCAAGTGAATTAAAAGTCTTTCCTAATAATGTAAAATAAAAACTAGAATAACAACACTGCTATCCACACTAGCAAATTGAAACACACACCTATACATGTAGGAGAATAAAAAATAAACGAATAATGTCTAAATAAAAACTAGTTCAATTAAAAATCATAAGTAATGCATCCTTTATATACAATTACACATCGTTGCTCTAATAACCTTATTAAATTAACAATGCAAGACGAGTTGAACGGCGAATTAGCCAACTAGCGACGCGCCCCGGTTTCATCCGTTGAACAAATTAAGAGTCCAATTTATATTAATAAACTGTATAATCATGTGCATTTGAAAACCACCCGGAACACAAGTATTGGCGTGTTCTCTTTAGATGTACCTAATATTAGTGTAAATTAGGATTAGGTATCATTAGGGATGGTTTATATTAGAACGGGGCGTGCACGGGACGGGCCTGGACAAGGCAGTACGACGCACGTTCCATACATTTCGTGTAGTGCCCCGGGCCTTATCCGGGCGTCATCGTAACGGACCGGTACAAAAAATATGGAACGTGCGTCGTCCGGGGCCGTCCCATTATAATATAAATCATCCCTTAATCTGCCTTGGATATAGATCTCGAGTTACATATATGTAGTAAGAAATTTAATTTACTTTAGCATCAGACAATGCTACCAACCAATCTATATTAACTAAGAACAAAAACAAAATGCAGACAGGCTGTTAGCATGCACTAGTATAATAACATGCCAAAATATTTACATAACGTTTCAAGCAAGTAAGTGTAAGGCAAGCATACGACATGCAATGGCATGCACTTTTATAATCAAAACACTTGGCTCACTCGCACGCTTCTGACCACAGATCTCTATAATCTTCTGACTGAACAGTAGGTAGGACGTTTTAAAGTATTTGAATGTCGATTTGTGCCGTGTCAGGTGGATAAAAGCTAACATTGTTTGGCAAATTCTTGTGCCTTATAATACGTACACGGATCTAAAATTTAGCCATACAAATTATAGTTTTGTATTCTTGCCATACTTACAAAGGTAATGAATCTCATCGTTATGTACAACTATTATAATAGACCACTTTTTTTATTTCAAAAACTTTGCAACTCCGAAGAATATGGATTTTTTTTGCGATTTCAGGATTAGTCCCGGAGCAAAAGTGGTTGATAAAGATGAATAAATAACTGAGTATAAATTGCTTCTCTCAATATAGCAACAATACAAAACAACAGCATGTTTACTCTTGAATACATCTTGGATTTAAAATCTGTATATTTTGCGGGACCGTTCGCAATATTTTGTAACAATTTCCAAGGAATAAGTCATTTGTAAAGAATCAAACAATCAAGACAGATAAGCTGATTAAAATTATATGATTGCGTTGAATTCAAACCCACTTAGTGCTATAGCAAAAGATGACACTTATAATAAGGAAGGCGTATATGTGGTAGTGTAACGTTATACGGCTGAAATTTTGGAGATGAACCAGTCAACAATAGCGGTAAGGGGACGTCCGTATATTACGTCGAGTCCATAGATCGCAGTCAATCAGTGATAAAATTGGGCATTACAATATTTCAATATCTTTGTGTCGGAAAACAATTACGTGATATTTTCCAACACCCCTCTCTCCCACATGAAATTAAACTCGATCTCTCCCAATCACGTAATTTACGGACGCCTTCCGACTGTTCTATCAAAATTCAAAAGCATGCGAGTTTTTTTTTGCATCTAGCAGTGGTCGTCTGTCTGTTTGCCTTTAGTTGGGGCGCCAGACGTCGGGGTCCTCCATGAGCGTGACGTGGTGGTCGTGCGCGGGCGGCATCGGCGCGCCCGGCGGCGTCTGCCCGCCCGCCGCCATCGCCGCCATGTCGTCGCGAGACCCTCTGACACGTCACATGTTAGCACACACCACACACAACTCTTGTGAGTCACATATTATATGTTATAGGTATTAGACAGACACCACACACACGGGTGGGAAGATCCATAAATTACGCTCGCTCGGAGACAGACATTATGTGACACCCCAAAAGTCAAGAGTCGAGAATAATCTATGGATGGTCCTTAACCCACAAGTTAAGACAGTGTGATATCGGTGTTTAGTATGAACGACGGTGGTTGCCCACCCGTCGCATTCGCCGCCAAGTTGTCACGAGATCCTCTGCGCGTTACATGTTAGCACACACCACACGCATGGTTGGGGACGATCCATAAATTACGACACACATTTGTCAATTTTCATTCGTGTATAGGCTGAATCAAACTTTTAGGCAGCTGTAATGTTAACTACAAGCTGCGCAATACCCAATCCTGACTGAAGCTCACATAAAAGTTGGGTTTCGCGCAGCTTGTAGTTAACTTCACAACCGCAAAAGAAGTTTGATCCAAACTATACCTAATCGTAATTTATGAATATTCCATACCATAACCCACACAGTTAAAGCTCGAAACATACTATCGATCACGGCTGACGGACGCGACTGATAGCCGCGTCTTAGCAATGTGCACAGTCTTAATACATCCGGTGTGTCAGATCGCTCTCGGACGTCCGAACGCTCAAGGTCGTCCGAAGGTGACGTCCGCGACTTATGTCCGATAGTGTGCACGGCTCAGTGTACTTTCATAGTCTAGGTCGCGGCTGTCAGTCGCGTCCGTCAGCCGCGTCCGATAATATGTTTCCGGCTTAAAAGTAATACGTTACGAGTATAAGCAGATAATTCGTGTATTTTTAGTTCAAAGTAGTTATGAAAAGCGGCGTCTGCCCGCCATCTCGTCTAAACGATATATGTTAGCCAAACACGACACACAACTCTTGTGTTTAACATATTGTGTTATATGTTATGTTAGCCTAACTCCATATGCAACTGGACTGATTCATAAATTACGACTCCCATTTGGGGAACAAATTGGAGGACACTTCAGGTTTGTGGTAACACTCCAAAAATCATGAGTCGTGTGACGTAATTTATGAATGGTCCCGTAGTTGCCATACCCCACAGTTTAAGTTTACGTTATAAACAAATATCGACCATCGCGGCTATATTATAATTATGTTAGCACACGCACACACACGCCACGTTAGATTTATTCATTGTGGTCCAATACATCGTGCTATCAATGAGATTACAAGGAAATCTAATTCTAAACTGTTTTAAGCGGAGGCGTGATTAGTTTTTAATTTCTAAAGATACCCGTTACCAACGTCGCACCGCTAAAGATCCAAGTGAATTTGTACGGGGCTGTGGATAACTCTGACACAAGTTTCGCAAAATATTGTAAATTTTTTGTACCTACACTACGGAGTATTACTATATCTTCTTTGCCTACACTTTTTAGTAGTTTGTTTAGTACCTTTACAGGGATTTTTGACCGTCGAACCACCGGAGGAGGTACTCAATTCGACGCGTATATATATACGCGTTCAAAAATTCTTTTTTATTGAAAAGAGTATACTTCGAAATTAGTCCCATTTAAATTTCATCGAAATCGGCTGAGCCATTTTCGATAAATCAGCAATAATCTTGTTATAACAAAGTATCATAATGGATAATTCATGATACAAAATTTAATATCCAATTTTTTTTGCGAGAAGACACTAATAAAAGAATATACAGACCAAAAATATAGGTAGGCATAAAGCTATCTAAATATAACCTGTCGATAGCAAAAGTTTTCAAAAATATTCTTTATTTAGCTACAATTTAATTCCATGTAGAATAAATAGATACTGTTATCGTATTGCGTAGGTATAAATCCATTGACCCCGTTTTATTATTGTTGTTCACGTAATACATAAATACCTATATTATAAACACATTAAGTTAACCCAAGCTAATGTGTGCGAATCTATAGAATAGATATAGAAGCTGTTTAAAAATCCTCCACCAGCTTTTAACAGTATCAGCATTATACAGGGTTAGGTGCTTAACCCGTACTTAGCTGTAAGGGGGTGATTAAGACCATCATTATGAACAACTTTTACTATGTGGCCAACCGAAAATTCGAGGGGAAAAAATGAGCTGTTCCCTCAGACCAAATAAAAAAATAAAGACAGAATGTTGTGAAAAAACAAGTGAGGCCGACCATAACTACGCCTCGCCGTGTAGGTACAGACAATTACACACACATCAACTTACAAGGAAACTACGCCTTGGCTTGTCAGTCGAACTATGGTGGCGAAACAGCGACGCACTCACACATGTATAAAAAACCGGCTTCACTTGACTGTTCAACGACGTTCTCTCTTGATTTTTTTATTTGCTCTGAGGCTGTTCCATACAAAATTGCTACTCAGAATCGCCAAATTGTATGAAACAGCTGATTTTTTTTTCGAATTCCAAGTTAGCCCATGGTAAAAATTGTACAGGTCAAGCAGGTTATCTGCTGTGCCTGTACATAGCACATCAAAAACATATCAGCTTCGACGGAGTACAAAATGGTATAAGAGCCTTCACACTCCTTATTGTCATCTTCCGGGTTTCCCCGAATTTCAAAGAAAGAAGAATGCCAAATTTTAGAGATGGCATCCCTATCCTTATACTCGAGACCTAAGTCGTTCGCAAATACGGATAATTTATAGAAGTATTAAGTAGTAGACTCACTTCTTTCCTAGCGCCATCATGCCGTAGACCACGCCGGTGGCGAAGATCAGCCCGCTGCCGAACCACGTGCTGAGGCTCAGGAAGCACAGGAAGAACGGCGGAAGCGCCAGCCTGGAACCACACGGTTTACACTCTATTACCAACAACTGAAGGTCTAAATTAGCAAGTCGCAGTCTGAGAAACTGCTGTCGGTTTGGTCATATTTCTACTAGCCAGGATTGAATTTCCAAATGGACCGATTGGCAAGAACTTTATAAGAGAACTTTTATGATCATATTCCTTATTGGCTTATTTTATTCCACTGCTACATTGCGTGCTAAGGCTGTGGAAGCACAGGAAGAACGGCGGCAGCGCCAGCCTGAAACCACCGAGTTCATACTTTATTACCAACCCTTGAAGTTCTAGATTATCTGCTAGCGGTTTGATCACATTGCTGCTAGTTAAGCTTATAGATTCCTAAAAGGACCGATTGATATGAACTTGTATTGGGCGCATCACGCAGTTTACACGTTTTATTCTCATTCGGTGTGGGGACGACAAGTTCTGCACTCACGTCCCGCATGGGATTTTGTGCTTTTTTCCCCTCAAGCGTCTCTCCGAGCCAGTCCAGCTCCTTTAAATAACGGAGCGTAGCTCTGGACCGCTAACACAACTGCTTCAATGGCTTGGATGGTGATTATTAATTGGATGCATGGTCATTATAATTAATCACCATACCTAGCTATCTTAATCACTGATTAAAATATCGAAGTCGAAACCATATCATAGAAATAGTCAAACGGACATCCTAAATACTTTACGGATTAAGACGAGGCATCGGGCCGAGAAACACGAAAACGAGTACTTTTGAATGCGCGATGTGAGAGGACGAATGATATTGATTCAAATTTAAAAAATATCATAGATAAGGGAAAATCTTGAAAAATTTAATGAACCGGTCAAAATTTTGAAAAGTGACCGGCTTTATTGAAAAAAAAAACTTACAAATTCCTCACCAAAAAAAAGTTTAATAATTCGACTGCTCAGAATTATCAGCGTCAATACCCCATTATTTGTTACGAATAAAATAGCCAGATCACTTTTCTATTTAACAGACCGAGAAGTTATTTTTTTAATTTGTACATTATGAGTAATTAATTAAAAACTCACTGCCGCCCACCGCTCTGGCGCGATCCTGTCGAGCGCGACCGCGTAAAATTTGTCCAAGTGAAGGGGCGCGGTACTCGATTTTTGAGAAATAATAGTTCGTCAATGCGTCACCTTAATAGCCATACTTGGATATTTCACTAAAAAGACACTAGCCAGTTTGTATAGGCCGAATCATATTTCTTGGCGTCGGTGAACGAGGCGAGTAATTGTGCAATATCAAATTGCTTCTGTCAGCTGCGCGTGAAGCGGAGATGTACGCAGCTGGTAGTTAACGTCACAGACGCCAAGAAGTTTGATTCGGTCTTGATGTAGATTATTATTTCTCTACGTAGGTACACCAACTCACCAGCAGCGATAAAATCCTTAATGAGCGGCATAATAATCATAATTGAAAGAGCACAAGAACGCGGGCACGGGACAATCGAATGCTCCGAGATAACGGCGATTAATCCAATACACAATGGAGTTATAAAAGCGTCTTGTTTGTTGTGGTGACTCACTATCTCACTTTTACACGGTCGATGTACGCTTTACGAATGTTACGTTTTTTTCATAGTACATGGAAGAAACCGGAAGGACTCTCTAGACCAGCGGCGGATTTAAATATTTGCTCTTATTGTGTCAACATTTCAATAGCCTACTGGCAAGTAAAAAAGATCCTTTATCAATCGTATTAGGTGTGATTGCAAAAAGTAGGGATCGATGTCAGTTCCTGCCTGATATAGTGAATATTGCACAAAAAATCGTTGTTTGCCACGTTTTTGAGCTAATTTTGGCTACAAAATTGCCGCCCCCTAAAATTTGCCCCTCTAGGATTTAGCCTACTCAGCTTTAGCGTATTCTGCGGACATAAATCCGCTACTAGATGCATTTTAATGTTGTGTGCTAAAATTGACATTGACAACACCCTTTACTTCATTTCTTTCAAAGCGAACTTTGAAAGACAGAGAATACTCTCTACAAACTACTCTAGAATAGTTTTTGTGACTTCACTTTTTGAGCACAACATTTCCTCTGCTTTTTTCCGTGTTCGAAGACTTTTTTTCTAATAAATTCATAACGGTCAGCGTGTTGTTTTGACGCAGATTGGTGAATAAGCGAACTTTGAAAGACAGAGAATACTCTCTACAAACTACTCTAGAATAGTTTTTGTGACTTCACTTTTTGAGCACAACATTTCCTCTGCTTTTTTCCGTGTTCGAAGACTTTTTTCTAATAAATTCATAACGGTCAGCGTGTTGTTTTGACGCAGATTGGTGAATAAGCGAACTTTGAAAGACAGAGAATACTCTCTACAAACTACTCTAGAATAGTTTTTGTGACTTCACTTTTTGAGCACAACATTTCCTCTGCTTTTTTCCGTGTTCGAAGACTTTTTTCTAATAAATTCATAACGGTCAGCGTGTTGTTTTGACGCAGATTGGTGAATAAGTGATGCTAATTGCTTAACAGTTGCGTAGCAAAGGGAGGAAGCTCGGGAATTAATGCAAGGTTAAATTGAAACCTTACACGTTTGTAGCATTATTGCAGAATCTGCCGTACCAGTATTTATTTGATGTTAGACGAGCAGTAACAAACCGTGTTATCGATGAAGATATTTTATTTTTCATTCACAATTAGGTAATTCAAAACATACCTCAATCGTTTGACTTCATCCAAGTTAAACAATAAATTTCACACCACAGGCTTTTCGGTGAAGGAAAAACATCGTGAGGCAACCTGCATACGTCCGTAGAAGGAATTCGATGGCGTATGTGAATCCACTAACCCTCACTGGCCCAGCGTGGTGGATATGGCCCAATCACCCTTAGTGGGTAGGCCTATGTCCTGCAGTGGACTATTAAAAAGGCTGGTACAGTACAGTAAACAATAAATCAATAACATTAATTACGAGCAAAATGGGGCTAAAAACCCTGAAAATATTTCACTGCAATACTAGTAGTACCGTGGGCACAAGTTTTCTTACCGTGGTCCTACCAAATACTCTAGTAGTACTACGGGAAGAAATCTCCTGCCCGTGGTACTACTAGTAGTAAATCTGAAAGGATCACAGGCAACAAACGTAAATAAGCAACACTTTACACTCATAGCCCTCACTAGGATTTCCTTGGTGGGGCATCATGGAACAAACACAATGTCGAAAGCAACTATTACCCAGACCCAGGAGCGGCTGTAGGAACCTCGACCGTTGACAATGATGCGTGGGCTTTTACCGCACTTAGGATGAACAGAAGTAAATTGCTATTGGTATCATATATATGAAAGTGAAAATAAATATATATGAAAGATTCTCACCCACAGTACAGCGCCGCCTTCTGATAATAAGGGCGCGTCTCCATCTTGTCGCTGAGCACCTGCACGTAGTCGATGAAGAAGCAGCAGCACGGCGCCTCGCACACTATCACTATGAACCCGGCCAGCATCTGCCAGATGCCCGCGATCAGGCATGTCACGTTCAGGACTATGATGCCCGTGCAGTTGAACAGCCCGAGGATGATCGCAACTGGAAGGGAAGATTTAGTTAAGCACGATACGAGTAACTTTAGACAAAAACTATGACTGAAGTTTCGCAAGTGGAAAAAGGGCAACTATAACAGAAGTTCGATCACTATGAACCCGGCCAACATCTGCCAGATGCCGGCGATAAGGCGCGTCACGTTCAGGACGAGGATGCAGTTCAACAGCCCGAGGATTATGGCGACTGGAAGGAGAGAAGCGGTTTAGACAGCTACGACTAGTTTTGGGACGTGGAAGTAGGGAGTTAAAGTTTAGATGGCTACGATGGAAGTTTGACCCGGTAACATCTCCCAGATGCCGGCGCTCAGGCACTTCACGTTCACAATGATGAACAGCCCGAGTTGGAAATACCCCACGAACCAAAATCGCCGACGGAAAAAAATTGGTTGTAATATAATATAATTTTACGTGATCATACTAATATTATAAATCCGAAAAGTTTGTTGGTTTGTTCCTCTTTCACGCAGCTACGGAGCGACTTGATTTTTGGCATGGATATAGTTCAAGGGCCGTAAATTGACATAGGCTACTTTTTATCCCGAAAAAATAATAGGTAAGTATAATAATAGATAGCACAAAAGTCAAATTCCACGCGGGAGGAGCCGCGGGCAAAAGCTAGTAAAGTTAAAAGTAAACATTGTTGAATCAAACATCTGAAATAAGACGAACGCTTATCATTATGCTTAGCCGCTTATAGACCAGAGTAGAAGCCTTAAAAAATAATAAAGAGTGAAAAAAATAATAGTAGGATAAAACCTATTAGAAAAGGAGGGGAATATTATAAAAATAAAAGGAAAAATAATTTACGGGCGATCTGACGTCGGGAAGGGGATGAGGGGGGGGTTTTAAGGGGAAAAAACGGTTTTTCTCGATTTCCGGCAAAACTAAAAGTCCTATTGAAAAAAGTCAAATGGCAAAGTTGTAGGTAATAAAAAGATCTAAAACTTTTGTATTGACACTTTTTTCACATAACTTCAAAATTTATGTGAAAAATCCAAAAAACCAAGTTTTTGGTTTTTTATTTTTATCTTTTACAAAAATATTTTTGATTTAACGAAATTTCGTGAAAACTTACCTTTTTAAGTCCCAAATACGCTGTAATTTATTTGATTAAAAATATTAATTTTTTTCACCTTATTTTGAATTAATATCGAAAAACACCCTAATTTTCAATCGAAAATTCAACACGGTTGAATTTTCGAAAATTCAACACCTCATCCCCTTCCCGACGTCAGATCGCCCGTAAATTATTTTTCCTTTTATTTTTATAATATTCCCCTCCTTTTCTAATGGGTTTCATCCTACTATTATTTTTTTTGGTTGTATAAATTATCGACCCCGATGTATTAGCCGATCACGCCCTCTCTATCACTTGTTCCGCGGTCTCGCTTGCACGCTCGGCTCAGGCCAAACGTCACATTTTTTAAGTGAAAACTTCATTAGCGGCGTTGTCCACTTTTTGGGATGAGTAAAAAATGTTAAACTCACGTCAGGATACGTGACCTGACCGAAAATTCGTAAGACGGCGCAGGGTGTTTGCGTGAGTATGCGTGTGTAATTGTATTTTACCACATAAATGATAGTACGTTATATGTTTAAGTTTTCACTTCTGCTGGCACTCCCGGAGTGCAACCCGTCGTTTTTTTTTTTGTGCGTGCAGCCGGCGTTCATCGATTTATAAGACATGATATACACGTCAAAAACATTAATATATAGAACCTGTGTACAAAATTGCGTCAAGGTTCAGTGAAAAATACGACCTGTAGAGAAGAATCAGCATCCAGACAGACGAAAGCAAAATTATCCAATTAAAACCGACTCTCTTTGATCAATAAATTTTTCGTCTTAGAACGTAATAACATAATTTTAAAAATATGGCTATGGCCATAGAACGTAATTTTTTAAAAATGTTTGTTATTTTATGTAATTTATAAAAAAAAAAACTACTGCACTTACGGACTCAATTTGTCAAAGATGATTATACGGGATCAAGGAGCAAACTTAGGCAGTTGTCATATTTTTAAAACCTCGCATTTAAAAGTGAACTTTTGCGTAACATGACGCAGTTACATTCTATTGGTGCTGTCAAAAAGAAAATAAACGGTTGGATCTATTATAACAGAATAAAGCTCTGTTTAAATTCATCTTCATTTAGACATGTTGGTAGCACTGTGTAGAGTATAACTGTCTAGTCTAAACTGATCCAACACCCACATAAGCAATTGGGTAATTTAAAACATACTTATCTGGATAAAGAAACCACAATGGAATGATCTACATCACATAAACCAATTCAGTTAGGCAGCAACCTAGATCTTGAATCATTTCACGGGCGTTTGAATATTTCATTCGCATATCAAATGACACTCATGGAGCCAAATATTTATGGAGATTTATTATAATAAGTAAAAACTGGATTCAGAAACTCGTTTTATGGGTTTTGCACATGGCATTTGTATTTAATTAACACCTAATTTGATTTTTGTTGTTCTGCTAAATAAAAAGAAAGTGAAGTAAAAACTGTTTTAAATAGAATTATTTTTATTGTATAGTGCTTACTAATATTATAAAAATATCTGAAACTGTGTTGTTGGTTTGTTGCTCTTTCACACAGGGGCTGTTGAAGTATTACATAAGCAGATTTATTACAATTATTTATCAAAAATAAGCAAAGGATAAACCCCTCCACCCCCTATAGTGCTTACGTAATACTTGAATGGCCCCACAGCAACAGAGCAACAGATCTACTTGATTTTTAGTATGGATATAGTTTATAGGTTGGAGAGTGACATTTTACTTTTACAGAATACAGAAAATGTTATTTAAATTTTATTTTAACTTTTTTATCCCCGAAAAATAAAAGTTTCCTATATAAAAATCAAAATATGACATGGGTGATGCCGCTGGCAAAAGCTAATGAGAAATAAGTCATAACCCTCTCTTCAAATAGGCTCTGGTAGTCACAAAGATAGTGAATGTAGTAAATATCATAATCATATAGAGTTGATTCAGCTTGTAAAAACTGTGTTGCTTTCATTATAAAACATATCTTTACTACTAAGCTAATAAGATAGTGCCTAATGATAACAGTAGTGATAATAGGTGACATTGTAACATTTAGACGATTTGCTATTATTTCTCATGTTTTTACACATAGCTATTATAACTAGAGGGAAAATGTGGTTGATCAAGAAAATCTGAAGGAGATGCATTGATTTAATATAGCATGAGTTAGAAAGAGATACGAAAAATATCTCGATTCAGTGGCTGTTAACATGTTATTCCCGATAGTGTCAAATTCCAATTCATATTTGAGAGTTATGGCAACTCTGGGAAGATTTTCCATACATTTTTGTGGGTGATTTTTTTTTTTAATGGGCACAAGTGCCTTTATTAACTACAATATGATATAATACTACTTTATATGCTAAAACTACCTACACTACTACTACATAGAAAGCAATTGGATCATCCACTGAAATTGCCTCAAACAAAACACCGCTATCTCTCTAGTTGTATTAGCTCGGTGTTTTTATGATTAATTTGACTTTGAAATGTTGTTATTATGTTATGAAAATGTATTACTAATAATAAAAAAGAATATGATCAAGAGACAGGGTCAGAGTTATTGAATGAAAAGTTTTTCTAAGCGATTTCCTCAAATAAACAAAAAGCAAGGAATACCAATGTTATCATACCTTATCATGTGATGACTAATGCAAACAAATTAACTATGACATGTATTTGGTAGTGTTTTGTTAAAATTAGATACCAATCAGAATTTGTAAAGATTATATATTAATTGTTTTTTGTAACTAGTACTACGGATTGTAAGTTTCTTTTGACTTTAGTGAGTATACACTACAACATTTACTTGTAACAAAACAACTTTTTAAAACTTTTTAAAGCTTTATGATATGTTCTAATGTATCACCTTTCACGAACCAGACGTCGAGCACGCTTTGTTATTACAGCAATTGTTTAAACCAACAAGTGTATTGGTGTGACATTTTGTAGAGCCTTTGCGCGAGCGCGGGCGATGCGCGGGTGCGACATTGTACGTCCGATATTTTAAGAAAGAGTCAACGCAAGGTACAACTAAATGTTACGAGTAAATGCACACTGGCTGTGAACATTACGCCGAACAGAGTGCCAAGCATTCGCAGGAACGTTACATTACATTGAAATGCTTTGGACTCTGAGCTTTTTCCTGTATTGTTCCATTCGTAAGAACGTTACATTACATACAAATGCTCAAGAATATATTGTAGTCTATACTCACCTTTAGGCGACAAGATTTAGTATAACCCGAATCAAACTTCTTGGCAGATGTGAAGTTAGCTACAAGCTGCGCAAAACCCAATCCTGACTGAAGGTCACATAACAACCGTGACGATTGGGTTTCAACAGGTTGTAGCTAATTTCAAAATCTCGCAAGAAGTTTTAATCAAACCTTAGTAAGGATTGTAAATTTTTAGGTGACAAGAATTAGTAATTAATTGAATATGGATAAATTAGTAGGTAATTTTCCTCTAAGTGTAGACTGAGTGTTTACCAGAAAATGCTAAGAACAAGAGAGTGAGCTCCGATTGGAAGGATCATTAAAAAAATGCAATTGGCTTAGTAAAAAATCCACACGCAATAAAGTGAAGATAAAAATAGATTCTTTTGTATCAGCCAGGAACACAATATTATGCTGTTGCCTGCTACACTTATATCATCTTTATTCAAAGTAAATATTAAACATTACAAACACTGCTACAACTTCACACCTTATGCAATTGCAATAGGGTAGGGTTTGCAATTTTAGGCAGTGTCCCAGAAGTTCAGTGCACTCAGAGTCATTATGAACTAATTTTGCTCATTCATTGCAGACTAAGATTTAAATTTACCGCGCCACATCCAGGTTTTAGGGGTGGCTGGACGTATGCACTTCATAATTAAGACATGTGAAATGTCCTTTTATTGCACACTTTTAAATACGAAGAGTCATTGAAGAATTAATGTATTTAAATGTAAATAAAGACTCACTGAAGCTGCCAACTGTTCCCAACCCTCGTCCAGCGTAGCGCATCCACCACGGGACATCATCTTTCTGGGCATTGTCGCCGCCCGGCCGCGCCATGAGCATAGCAAACTTGTCCGTCAGCGACTGGAATTGTTATACACATTATGAGAAACACTATATTCTCTTGCTGAGTTTATTATTTTAAATATTTACAAATTTCCTCACCATTTTTGAAAAATCAATTCACTGCCTTGTCTTGTCAGCTGTCAAAACGACGACGAATGAAAAGAATGAAGATATAAGAATGAACACAACTTCACTTTGACCCTCTATAATCTAAGCTTTGACGTCGTACCATGGATTTATCATATAAACAGGATTGAGTACTGGCAAAGAAAAACGTGCCGACAAGGATACCACATCAGATGATTGTGTCTCTTTTCCAAGTAGGATGACCAAAACATCTCGATCATCTTGGGATATAATTTTTCTTTGGAATGTTACTGCACGCAGCAATCGCAGTTATCTTACCCCTAACTCGTCGTCCTTCGTCATCGTCGTCGCTTTAGCAATAAGACGCCTACTGCTGGGCATAGGCCTTCCTTGAAGATCTCTATAAAACCAATCTCCATAAAAACAATGGTCTAGAATTAATATACACGGAGATAATTCAGTTTCAAGTTTGACAGCTGTTATCGGAAATGTAGATCTTGAAGAGTTCTTTCACCTTTGTTAAGACAGCAATGGTCTAGAATTGATAATGACCGAGATAAACCACTTTTAAGTTTGACAGCTGTCATCGGAAATGTAGATCTCGATGAGTTCCTTCACTTTTGTGACGACAGTAATGATTTGGAATCCATATTTACGGTGTTGAACAACGTTGAAATTTCATAGATGTAATCTTGACACATATCACGCAACCCGTGTCAGTACTTAACCACGAAAAATTTTTTCACATAAACTTTTTCACGGAAAACTTTGTCACAAATAGACCTTATCACGAAAAATCTTAATCACGAAAACTTGTCCACGAATAGACTTCCGTAGTTAACAGAATTTTAAGGCTTCCGTAGTAAACAAGGCATCCATTTTGAAATAAAAAATAGCGGACTCACTTTTTTGAAATTGTCGTCATGGGTGTAGTTTAAGAGGTTTTCGGGGTGTATATTTCAAAATTGGCATCCATTTTGAAGAAATGTTCGCCATCTTCAATTCCAAAATGAATGCCAATTTTGAAATATAAACCCCCGAATTCTCAAAAAATAACACATATGACGACTTTTTCAATAAAAGCAATATCTGCTATCTCTAATTCCAAAATAGATGTCATTTTTTAAATCTACACCCCCAAAAACCTCGAAAACTACACCCATGACGATTTTTCAAAAAAGTGACGTCCACCATCTTTAATTCCAAAATGGACGCTAGTTTTGAAATCTACACCCCCAAAAACCTATTAAACGACACCCATGACGACTTTTTCAAAATAGTGACGTCCGCCATCTTTAATTTCAAAATGGATGCCATTTTTGAAATCTACACCCCCAAAAACCTATTAAACGACACCCATGACGACTTTTTCAAAATAGTGACGTCCGCCATCTTTAATTTCAAAATGGATGCCATTTTTGAAATCTACACCCCAAAAACCTCAAAAGCGACACCCATCGCGATTTTTAGCAAAAAGTGACGTCTGTTTCAAAATTGGCATCCATTTTGGAATTAAAAACGATTTTAATTCCAAAATGGATGCCAATTTTGAAATCTACAACCCAAAAAACCTCGAAAACTACACCCATGATTTTTTCAAAAAAGTGACGTCTGCCGTTTTTAATTCCGATATGGATGCCAATTTTGAAATCTACAACCTAAAAAAATTAAAAATGACAACCACGACTATACACCAATAATAATTGTACACCCAGCATGTTTAAGAAATATGTCCAGCATAGTCACCCTACTACAATTCTTTGTATACACCATAGTACGCCATTTGCAATCGACGGTGATACTCTAGTCAAAAAAAAAAAAAACCGTTAATCATAAAGACGTAGGTATATTCATACAAAATAAATATCAAACTCTGTTTTATTGGCATCTATTCGCAATTTTAACTAAAATCTTATCAAACTACATTGTTAAAAAAACTAAGAAATGGTTAAGACAGTCGCGACTTTACAGGTAATAATTCTACCAATTATAAGTGTCGTTTCGTAATGGCAATAGTGCGAGCGGGACAACTTCATCACTTTGGGAAGTCTCACTCGGCACAGCGTCTCTCTTATGCCATTTCAAAGGAATATATGTTTTGTTGCAACGCATTAAGGTTGAATTTTCAAGTACATTCCTAGAAAAATTAAATGATCTTGGTTAGAATTTTAATACCGAGTTCCTTGTAAATCAGGTACAACTCCTTTCGAGTTCGTTTTCTTTGTTTGAGAAAACATAAGCATTTTATATTAAGTCTTAATATACGACGACCCTTTTTTGGTGCACCGTATTTAAAATAAACTCAAATCAAGCAAAATAATGTGATAATTTTATATCTTAAGAATCTTGTGGAAAAACAGCGCAAATAAAGACAGAGCAACCGTGTGCAAAGACAGTTAAAAAAAGAAATAGAAAACGTACTTGATAATGTTATTTTGTATGAGTCCCTATATTGTACGGCACGTATTTGATGACACCAAATTGCACAGTAACAGTGACAATATATTTAAAATTAAATTAAAAAACTGGCTCGTCTCGAAGACATATTATTCTATTGACGAATTCTTCAAAACGGAACGGAAATGTTATTTAAATAGTAACGGCAGAAGAGATCTTGTGACTTAGTCAATTGTATGAACTGTGTGTGTAATAATTATGCGATAACTTAATGCGATTGAATTTTATTAATATTTTAATTTTGTATAATTATTATTATTTTTTAATCCAAATCAAATGAATTTTGTAACTTTAATTGTTACGTACTCGTATTTAATTATTTTTTATTTTGTTCAATACTTTTGTATTGAAGTTAAGTACTTAACAAATGATCTAAATGATTTAACTAAGATTTGAATGACATGTAATTTTTAAAACCAAATTACCAATAAATATGTTTATCTGTTTATCTGTTTATCAGAGTTCAGAGATTTATTTAGAGTCAAAATCGGAAATGTAGATATGGAGCAAGTGAATTCAATGACGTTTCTGGGATTTCAACTGGACAGTGCTCTCACGTGGGAGGAGCATATCGACAAACTATGTGGGAAAATAGGAGCGGCTTGTTTCGCGCTGTGGCGCGTAGCTGCAATATTGCCGTACCCCATGGTCCGGCAATGCTATTTCGCGTCTGTGCACTCGCAAATCCAGTACGGCATCGAGCTCTGGGGGCGCGCTGCCGATTGGGAGCGCGTCTTCAGAATGCAAAAACGAGCCGTGCGAGCGATAGCGCGAGTGTCACAGGACACACCCGCGATTTCGTATTTCCAGTCCATGGGGATACTGACTGTGCCGAGCCTCGTGTGTCTCCAGGCGGCGATGTACGCCAGAGACCACCTCGATGAGTACTCGCACGTCGGAGACTCGCGGCCGCGCAGCGCGCTTCCGTCGAGACACGCTCACCGCCTGTGCGCCGTACCTCGCCGGCTCACTAAGACATCGAAACTGGTGCATGTCACCGCTCCCGAGGTATATAATCGAATACCACGTGACATCAGAGACGCTCCGTCTAGGGAAACTTTCAAACAGAAAGTAAAGAAATGGCTAGTCGAAGAGGCGTTCTACAACTTTAATCAGATGACTAATATTAAGATTATCTAATGCAATTTTCAAATTTATTACAATTTGTAATTATTATTTTATTGTACCTGTTCCAATGTGATTTTAAGGATACCTATTTTTTTAATTAATATTTTGACATGTAACACAATTATGTTATGAATAAATGACTATGACTATGACTATGACTATCTATTGTACGGGCAGGAAAGCACGGCCCGTATTTCATGTCCCATGCCACCAATTATCAGGCTGTACAATACGTGTCGTACAATACTGGCCGTACATTATCACCTCGTGCCAATAATGTACAGCCCGTATTTTGCGACCCAATAATGTACAGCATGATAAAACGTGTCCCAAAGAAAAGGACACAAAATAACATGCTGTACATTATTGTGTCGCAAAATACGGGCTGTACATTATTGGCACGAAGAATATTTGCTCCTATGGGTTGGTTTGTCTGTAACTTCTGACAGTTCCAAATAGATATAATATGCGCCACTCAAGTTGGCGGATGAGAATTTGGCCACAGATGACACTTTGCCGTGATTCGCTAATTGTTGCGCATGTGTGTACAATGCCGATGCCGCGTGGCGTAGTGGTGAGCACGGGTGAAGGGAGCACGCAGGTTGGCGGGCGGGTGTGCTAACGTTTCGTTTCTCTGGCTCCCGCGCATACTTTTAAAGTATACTTAACTCGTAAAAAGGACAGGTTGTTTCTGGCGCTTCGCCGGCCGCTGCCGCGGCACGCTCGCTTCGCTCGCTCGGCTCGCGCATTGTTGTCACTGTTCACCTAACCGAACCTAACCAACAGAATCAAATTACCTAAGACAACTCATACCTTGTGTATAAAATAACCAAGGTCCAGGGACACAAAATATCAGGTCGTACAATATCGGGCCGTGCAATACTGTGCCGGACATTATCGACACAGGCTGATAATGTACGGCCTGTATTTCATAGCCCAATATTGCACAGCCTGATATTCCATGGCCAGTGACACAAATTATCATGCCGTACAATATCAGGCTGTACAATATCATGTCGTGAATTACTGGGTCGTACATTATTGGCTCTCTTTTGTATTTGTTCATTCCATGTTCATTCTATTGCGTTTCGTTTTGAGGCTAATGGATTTTCAAAAACTATTTAAAAACATAATTCAGTTAAGATTTGGTTAAAATTACCTAATTTAATAATCTTTTACATTGTTTCATGGATATTTATTTTATAGTGGACATATGATAAAAATACATCATTATTTAAACAACTAGGCAAACTATGTATTTTAAATTGAAAGAAAAAAAGTTAGAACGAAACGCATTATTAATGTCGGTCGGCTTCAGCGGGCCGCGTTTGTGATATTTTGCAAAAATATAATTCTATTGATACTTTGAAGTTAATATAACAAATTCATGAGGACAGTAGAGGCTTAGAGCTACGATGCAACCAACAACAATGCTTCCGAAGCTAACAGATACCACTCAAACAATGTAAGTCAAAAGAATTTATGATTAAATTTCCACACAAGCAATTTTCAAGACAATAACTGATTATTTTCGGTTCCAAGTCCTATCTCAGTGCATTATGCAGTAAAATGACAAAGTTTCAGCAGTTATGCAAGCCTTATAACCTGTTGCGGGTTGCCTGTCATGTTTCGATGAGTTCATCTTGCTCTCGGCAGAAACTTTCGTAAAAATTGTTGCGGTCACTTGTAAAAATAACATGCTCTTCCTAGACAATATACAGGAGGCAATTTGAACTCCTCGAAAATACGGCATTTTTTATCCAAAAACTTTTATTTTGATAAAAACACCCACTTCTAAGAGCAAACAGGTCCAAGTTTTGCTGTGCCTACCTAAATTCGTTTAGTTTTTGCAACATATTCCAACAGCTTCACTTTTAAAACTGAAAGATTATTAAGCATAGTGCAAAAAATAAAGTTGTCTATTGACATGAAAATATGCTTACAGATCCTTCTCGGAAGGGGATGGAGTGTCCAGTGCAGAAGTATTTGCCAAGGGGGTGGTGGTAACCACCAATGCTGGCAACCATGACCATGGCAGCTCCAAAGTCAAGCTCAAAAACCTTGTTGACTACAACTGGGAGCCTAAGTTTTATTCTGGACAACTTCTTGCTATACATATGAGTGGGAAATACTTGGCTTACTGCATCAAAGGTCTGTATTTCACTAGTAGTAGATAAGTAGTGTGTAAAGTGATGTATTATCCCTAAGGCAACTAAGGCCTAGGGGTCCCTAGACAGTTGCCTAGAGGCCCTTAGTGGATGCTTACTTATTTAGGGTTCACCCTAAATAGTAACAAAAAAGGCCCTAAAAATTGCATTGCCTAGGAGCTATGCAAGGGTTAATCCGGCCCTGAATATAGATTACTAGCTGCCCGCCCCGGCTTCGCCTGGATATGATTGGCAAAAGGCAGACATTATAAGTATTGTGTCAAAATCCGTTGTGTAGTTTTGAAGATTTAAGCATACATAGGGACGGACAGACAGCGACAGCGACTTTGTTTTATACTATGTAGTGATTATTGTTGGCTTCTGTGAGAATGTAGATACAATTTAATCCTTTTGCATATATGAGGCAATATTATCCTGTCATTCACACTATTGATGAGATTAGTAATCAATCAATAATCATGGGGATGGCCCCATGATTATTGATTGATTACTAACACCCAACAGAGCAAACTAGTAGTGCAGCTATGGAGCTGCACTACTAGTTTGCTCTGTTGGGTGTCAGTCGGCAATTTGAAGTTGGCAGCTCGGTTCAAAACAGCACCTTTATGGTCAGATACTGTATGTAAGATATCCCTAATTATTGATGGATTGAATGTAGTGCAAAAGGTCTTTACTATAACCCCATGATTTTACTTTTGTGTGTCTAGATGATGATTTTTCTTTACGGGTTACATTTTTCAACAAATCTCAACTTTGATATACATATAGGTTCAATATGCTAATGGATTTTATGTCATTAGCGATTTTTGATTGGGGAGGTATTTCCCGATCTGGTTTTCCGGGATCAGAGAGCTAGTGCAGAGTGCAACTTACTTAATTTAGCCTAAGCTAAAGTTCTTTTTGGAACAAATTGACTATTATTTATTTATTATTTCAGCACCTAGTGCAGTGAACCCTGGGACTTCGAGTGGCATGGTTAGGGTGGTGTACAATCCTGAGCCAGGCTCCGACAGACGGGCTCTCATCAAGGGAATGAAAGGAGAGGTTGGTGTCCAGTTGGTTCTAGTTCCAGGCTAACTCTCACTTGATTGTTCTCTTATCATTATTTTTTTTAAATGTGCAATATAGTTCAGTTGTAACAACTTGCCAGTAAAACAGATATTTTGTCATACTAACCAAATAATTCCACTAATTAATGACCAGAAAATGTTATATGATGCATTTGTATTCATAGTTAACCCCACACGAGGTGTAAGCGTAGTCGTATCGTAGGCGTATCCTAATACGCGCGTAGGATGAGAGCAATACGAGCGCCTACATGCTCAAACGATTCCGCACACAGAGCGGTGCTGCAGCGTATCGTAGGAGGCAGTTACTGTCATTACGACAGGCGTAGCTTACTGGCGTAAAAAAGCAGGCGTGAAAAAATAACTGTTGGTTAATTTTTGTAACTACTTACGACTTTTAATTTCAATCTCCGAACAAATAAAAAAATCAAGATAGTATGTTGTAAACAAACAAGTGAAGCCAACTAAAACTACGCCTCGCCGTGTACAGTTACACACACATCCATGTACAAGGAAACTACACCTTGGCTTGTCATTCGAACTATGGCGGCGCAACACCGACGCACTCACACATGTTTAAAAAACTGGCTTCACTTGACTGTTCAACGACGTTCCCTCTTGATTTTTTATTTGGTCTGAGATTTCAATATGAATAATACCAGTGCAGTGATTGAATTCGTGAAACTGGTTGAATCGTTCCCTTGTCTACATAATTATTTATTGAGTAAATTTAACATTCATGGGAAAATGTAACAGATAAAGCAGATATATCGTCTAAAATGAACTGATGTTATAAAACGCCAATATAAAGCTCCAATATAAAGCTATGATTTCAACTGAGATCTTGTAAAACGATTCATGTGTGGACTACTGTGGACTACACTACTCGTCTCTAAGGTTTGCAATATTTAATCCTGACTGAAGCTCATATAGAGCTGTGCTGTGATTGAATTGCACAGCTTATAGCTAACTTCTCATCGGCCAACTTCTATCATAGCAGTTGGCAGATGTGAAGTTAGCTATACTGAGCGCCACACAAATTGAACGATGGGAAGTTATGCGCAGCGTTCTGCGCAAAAGCCGAAATATGGGTACGCGCGGAAGCCAGCGAGATCAAACGCCGGGGCACACCCGCCCGCTTACCTCATGCCTGCTGCGCGCTCCCTACGCCCGAGCTCACTACTTCGCCATTTGTATAGGCATTGTGCACACATGCGCAATAATTAGCGAATCACGGCGAAGTGTCATCTGCGGCTAACTTCCCATCCTTCAATGTGTGTGGCGCTCAGTATACAACAATATGTCATTATAGAATCTACAATTTGGCCTATATTTATCTTATTTGAAAAAATACTAGATGTGCCTTTTTTCTTAACATGGCAGTAGTAGAAGGATAGGTACGAGTATAACTTGCACTGTGCATATAATTTGTTAAATACTCTTGTCCTAGTATCTTAGGTAGATATTCTTTACCATATTATGTATTTATTTATGCACAAAGTAATATTTCCATTGCAGGTGCAAGACTTGGCATTTGCCCACATAAACAACCAAGTAATTCTAGCGTGTGTTGACGAACAGGGCAACCTTTATATCCATGAGATTGAAGTCACTGATTCAGGATTGAGGTAAGCATAATGATTTATGTCATTATAAGTACAAAATAACATTAAAAGTTTTTGCTGACAAATAATTGCGTAGCTTAGTTTTTAATACATTCATTTGACTAAAAGAAACTTGTTCAATTTCAGCATTTGAATGTGGTAGCGTTAAAAACGATATTGCTGAGATAAATCTGCAATTTTGCATGTAAATTTCATGGTTTCAATCCTTTTTAGCGTTCTGAGCAAAGAAAATATTTACTCCTAGCGGAGAGCGGGTTCCGAGCCCAAAGGATAAAAACGGGATCCTATATTACTAAAACTCCTCTGTCCGTCTGTCTGTCTATCACCATGGTGTATCTCATGAACTGTAATAGCTAGACAGTTGAAATATTCACGCATGATATATTTTTGTCGCCGGTATAACAACAAATCCTAGAAATAAAATAAGAGGCCCCGGACAATAAACGTGATTTGGCCGTTTTTGCTCGATATTATTCACGGAAACAGGTAGGTAGTCACTTGAAATAGTCACCGAATATTTCGTTGATTAAACTAAGTACTTTAAAAAAAAATTAAATAGATATTTAAAGGGAGCTCCCATATAACAAACGTGGCTTTTTACACGATATTAATAACGCCAACAATTATTTAAGGGGGTTCCCATACAAGAAACGTGATTTTTTTCCGGGGGGGCTCCCATATATATGGTACGGAACCCTTCATGCAAGAGTCTGTCGAATACTTGGCCGATTTTTTACTATCAAGTATTTTTGATCCGTAATTATTGTTCCACAGATGCACTCTCCTGGCCGAGATCCGGGACGACACGGGAGCCTCCGGGCCCGGAAACCGCGTGGTGTGGTGCCCCTACATTCCTGATGATGACGACGAGGGGCCAGACGAGGACGTGGCCAAGCTGCTGCTCACCACACATGGCAACATTGGTACTTACCTCCTTGTAGCGACGACACGGGAGCCTCCGGGTCCGGACACCGCGTGGTTTGGTACCCCTACATTCCTGATGATGATGACGAGGGGCCGGACGAGGAACCGAAACCGCCTCGCTCATTCAGGGTATCCACCGAGGCCCACGCGAGATTTGTTCATTCTATGCTATTCTACTAGTGATTTTCGCTCGCTCTGTCGCCCCCAACTACATACACCTAATCCTTCAGGCCACAATTTTTCACTAATTATTACTGATAAAAACACAAGTTTAACAAAATAATACAATGAGGCGACATGACTTTTTCGCGTTCCCGCCAAAACTCGTCTCATACTTTTCAATAGAAAGAATATTTTTTTGACTGATACATTCCTATCACGGTCATGGCCCTCTAGGATGCGACCCACGAGAACGATCTTATTTCTAGTACAATAGAAATATTCCGATACTTCTACCTCCTCTAACATGACAACACACTTATTTCGTCTATTTTTACTCTGTGGTGTAGAATTCTCGCGAATGATTTATGTACTTGTGGCACTTTTATCGACAAACTCTAACATGTGCATGCGAATTCAGCCGTATTTTGACATTTCACCGCGAATATCTTTTCGTCAAACTTTTTGAGGACGAAATACTACGAGATAGGTAAAAGAAACTAAAATAAACAACGAACTCTGCTGAATTGCGAAGGATTTGTCAAATAACGGGGAATTATCTACATTAGAGATTGTTGTGGGGATAGATATTTTATTGTATCGATTTAGGGATGATTTATTTTAGGACGGGGCGGGCGCGGGACGGGCTGGACGGAGCCGTACGACGCACATACGACGCACGTTCCATACATTTTGTGTAAAAGCTCGGACGGCCCCGTACGGGCCACAAAAAAAATGTATGGAACGTGCGTCATATGTGCGTCGTACGGGCCTCGTCCGGACCATCGCCGGCCCGTGCCGCTCTCGCCCCGTCCTAATATAAATCAGCCCATAGCGAGGTAGTTTTTTGAAAACAGGCTGAAACTCCTTGACAATTGCAATTTGGCGAGGTATCAGTTTAGATTGGACATCGAGATAATTTTTCTCCTCGATCGGGAATTAGGAAAATCGGTATTTGCAACGCTGTAAATATCAAACACAGAGCTAGTACAACATATCAAACTTACACTATCTATAATCTAAGAGTGCACTGAGCTCTTAGGTGATACTGTCACAGACTACTAAAGATACTATGGTGTTTTTACGCACTCCAGATAAATTTTATGCTGGATAAAAATTATTCTGTGTGGCGTCCGTGAACGGAGTCATTGCTCTAGCTAGACTAATCATAGCCCTCAAATTTATTACAAACCAATCACATTTATCTATATCTGGAACCATCTGTCAAATTCGATTCGATTAATACTAGCTTACCAATCAGACAAGATACGGGTGACATTGACTTAACCAGTTTAATTTTTATCGTAGTCTGAAGTGCTTAAGCGCACCCCTACGTATCAGACAGGAATCTTCGAACAACCAATAGCGGGCTGGTATTTTAGAGTTTGACATTTATTTATTTTTTAAAACATGGCTACTAAAATGGCGGCGTTACTTTTTTGGCTTCATATTTATTAATTCTTGTACCTATGCATAACATTCAATCCTCCAAAAAGTTTATTTATTATTTTACTAATTTTAAAACCTACCTCTATAGGTAGGTTTTAAAAATGGTTATATATAGATGTATAGAAGTTAATCAATAAATAAAGCTAAATACTGTGCTACTTCATGTTTATTTATCGTTCACATCAATTTCTTTGGACATTTAACTTTAACCTATTAACTTTCGTAAAATAAGGTTTTTCAGTTTTGCACAGTTATTATTGACAGTAGACACACACTTGAGTCATATTTAACTATTTTGGAATACGTTGTATCCTAATTATGCTTCGCCTGCAGTTGTAATTTCGATAAAATATTTTACAGGATGCACAATTAATTTGTGGTTTTGTAGCAGTTCATTTCAACGTCACAAAAAGCAAAACTTACGTTAAATATGCTTAAAGTTACCTGTTTCAGTCATAATATACACTATGATGATAATTGACAATCGTAGAGGTACCTTTGTGATAATCACAGACAGAGGTATCTCTGTGATGTTAATGGTTTTCCTTCTTTGTTGTTATCTGTTGTATTTCTGTTGTCAAATTTCTATTTAAATTTAAAGCTCTTCAATGAAAAATCTGACAAGAGTTTATATACCTTTTTAACTCACGTTATATTAAAATTAAATCTATGGATCTCTTTCAGATTATTTTGATAGTCCACATTATCCCTTTGGAATCACTGTGTTTTGAATGAACTAAATCAGTGTTGCTTCATTGCAAAATTAAATATCCAAATTATGTAATCACAGGGCGACACTAGTTTTTCGTGACCATAGATCACGATTCTATGACAAGAATTTACTTCTCACGAATTGGTATTTCGGACGAAATAATTGCTTCGGGTCGCATGCTAAGCCCAATGGTATGGTACGTTATAGTGGGTAGACCTTAAATCTGTGTGTTGTTGGCAGGTCGCATCTGGAACATGCGCGTGGTGATCCCGCTGCTATCGAGCACGGAGGGCGTGGGGTGGGCGGGCGCGCTGGAGGGCGGCGCTGGGTGCCGCGCCGTGCCCGGACACGAGGCGCGCCTTGTGGCCGCCGCCTTCTCGCCCGACGGCACCGCGCTCGCCACCGCCGCCATAGACGGCTACGTCATGTTCTTCCAGGTGCCTGCTGGCTATATCTCTACCTCACAGTATACGCCGGGGGCCGCGCCGTGCCCGGACACGAGGCGCGCCTAGCTTTGCCCGCGTGATATTCTGGTTACTACGCTATTTTATATTGCCCTAATATAGTGTTGTTACGAGATGGATAATAATCAGTTAAAATGCTGATTACTCACTTTTGCACTTCATTGCACACAATCACATCACAAAACACACGACACAATTCGTTCGCACGGAAATACTTTACACTTGCACTGATATTCTTTTATTCTTCTTCTCTTTTTTTTATTCTTTTATTATTTATATTATTTTGTTTTACTTTTAAAGTGTCCTCTAAATTAGCACACCTCGTCGTATTTTCTTTTGTACCTATCTCTCTCCATCCTAAGGTTGCCTGGAAGAAATCACTTTCAGTGATAAGGCCGCCGGTTGCTTCACATGTTTTTAGCATCTATTTTAACTCTATTTTCTGTTTTATGTGTGTGTGAATGTGAATCAATAAAGAGTTTATCTATCTATCTATATTCACTCTTCAATCACTGATACTGAGATAATTTCGCTTCGATGGTAAACGAAAGACTGTGTCGAACGAAAGCCATCGCTCTATTTATATCTGAATAAAAGTTACCTCGAAATCTCTAGAATAATCGACGCTATTTTGTTTGACAAATAAACAACCTGAAAGTTCTTGAAACCCTATTGTCTTCAATAGAAAAATACATCAAAAAAAAACTTTTAAACTACTAGTATATTCATGCAATAAATCAAGTCGCTCCCTCTCTTGCTGATTGAAAGAGTAACGAGCTAGAGTAACGTCCCATCCTTCGTTTGCCATCCCGCGGCCGGACTTACAGGTTGGCTCTATGAAGATGTTCTCCTGTCCAGGTGCACATTCAATCCGACAAGCCGCGCTGCCTGCACAAGTGGCAGCCGCACGGTGGCAGTCCACTATCCTGTCTGTTCTTCCTCGACAACCACACCAACTACAACTCCGAGTGAGTACCTCCACGTTGCTACATTATTGCACTGCCAACTGCCAGTCGTCGTCGTCGTCGTTTCAGCCATAAGACGTCAGCTGGTGAACATAGACCTCTCTTATGGATCTCCAATAAGACCGGATCGTAGCGGCTTGCGTCCAGCGCGATCCAGCGGCTAGATGAGTTCGTTAGTCCACCTCGTAAATGAATCCTTCGCTGCGCTTGCCGGTGCGGTGTCTCCATTCGAAACTTTACGATGTCATCAGTCCTTGCTATGTGCGTGCCATGCTAGACCAACTGCCAGTGTGCATTTGGATTATCTTTAGGTCTATTGAACCGTTTCGGCATCAGACTGCGCTTAAACGATATACAGACTTACCACAAAAGTTTTACGCAGGCTTTAGAAAATGTTTAACAGTACAAATTGCACGGTTAAACACTGTTTAAAGCTTGTTTAAATATTTTATGGTAAGGCGCATAATATATAAATTCACTCATGTCAGTATGTGATAAAATGTTTTTTATTCCCTAGGGTCCAATTCTGGAAGTTTGCCGTGACAGGCGCAGAGAACAACACCACCATCAAAGTGTGGTCGTGCAAGTCTTGGGACTGCTTGCAAACCATCATGTTTACCCCCACACTCGGCGGAGAGAGCCTGGGACTCAAGGTACTGTATCAAAGTGTGGTTGTGCAAGTCTTGAGACTACCTTACCTTACTGCTAAGGCCATCGTGTTTTACCCCCACCCTTGATGGAGAAAGCCTGGGAATTTACTACTACTACTGGCTTTTCGGTGGAGGAAAACACCGTGAGCCAACCTGTATAAAGAAATTCGATGGCATATGTGATCCACCAACCCGCACTGGGCCAGCGTGGTGGATATGGACCAATCACCCTTAGTGGGTAGGCCTATGTCCTGTGTCCAGTGGACTAATAAACAGGCTGGTACAGTACAGTTACCCTACTTTGACGTAGGTAGCGCTATAAAACAATTCAGTCTTTCTTAGATTTCACTGACATATGTTACGATTTGTACCGTGACGAAACTGTCACTAAACTATACTATAATGTGTAGATAACTATACTGGTTTTTATCTCAGAGAGTGACATTAATATACTGTTACTTGCTCTCTTTCTCTCTAAAAGAGTTGCCAGAACAGTTTTTATATTATATGTATATACAGGGTTATTCCTAATCAATTATTAGCATCCTTTTGGGGGCTTATTCTGTACATCAAAACTAATAACTTTGCTTCTGCGACTATTGTCAAAACTCAAAAAGAAATATTGTTGTTCCATAGAAAAATATCGTTCACCCCCGACAAAATATATGGGATAGCTGATATTTTTTTGAGTTTTGAGAAAAGTCGCAGAACAAAAGTTGTTAGTTTTAATGTTCAGAATAAGCCCCTAAAGGGTGCTAATTGATGAGGAATAACCCTGTATTCCAGGCCATGCTAGACCGCAGTGCCAGCTACCTTCTCCTGTCGGACTTCAAGTCACGCAGCCTCTACGTACTGAACATGGCGCGCGACAGCGACGACACTGAAGCTTATTGCAAGAGCATCTCGGAGTTCCTGCTGCCCTATCCTGTGCTCAGCTTCTGTATTATTGGAGCTGGTGAGTGTCTTATGTATTGAGGGATAGAGTTGAAAATTTGCTAACTACGTATTACAATATCTCGGAGTTTTTTACTGCCCTACCCCGTGCTCAACTTCTGTATCATTGGGGTTAGAGATGACTCTTGTGTATAGAAAGACAGAGCTCAAAATGTATCATCTATTTGTTGCATAACCATGATTATAAAGATTCATTGTAAGAGCATATATATACATATTGTTACGAGATGGGTTCTTGGATAATCAGTTACAACTCGATTATTCATTTTGCACTTAATTGCACAAAATCACAATACACAAGATACAACTGGTTCACACAAACACTTCACACTGGCACTGATATTCACACAAACTAGTCACTTCACAATCACTGGTACTGCACTTGAACACGAGATGTTATGGCTTCGACGGTAAACGAATAACTGAGTCCCCAAGGGTCGGCCGGCGTATTTATATCCGTTATTACCGTCTGGAATTTAATAGATAATTCTTGACATTACTAGATCTAATAAACGCTATTGTGTTAACAAGTAAACAACATGAAAGTTCGAGACTTCCCTATTGTTTCTCCAATACTAAAACACCAAAACAATTAAACAATAGACGGCAGACAAAGGCCGACCCCGCTCGAGTCATAAAACCATAAATCTCGCATTTAGGTGTAAACAACTCACCGTCATTACCGCGCGGCATACCTACTGCGTCACAATATACTGGAGTTTCTACCTTATCTATCTCTATCTTTGTGAAATTAAAAGTTTAAACATCTGCTAGCCTTGGGGCATAGAGATCTTGTTTTATTATTAATTTAAATTGATAAGCAGCAAATCTAATTTCGTAAAGCATCCCTCAATTTCCTATTGTATTTTCAAACATTGTCCATAGGAAATGTTTGACTGTTTGCCTGCCTTGTCGTGTAGACATTATTTTTTTATTTACAGAGGAGCAGCAAGTGAAGTGCGAATCGAGCTGCGACGATCTCTTCCACCGGAACGGCTCGGCCGGCGACGTCGGGGAATCCCCCGACGATTTCGACATACATCACGACGTATGTACTCACAAACTACATACTACACCTATTATTCTATACAGGGTTATCGAAAACTGGTGTACTAAGCCGAAAAAGATGCTTCACACATCGTTATGAACAACTTTTGCTATGGGACCAACCCGAAATTCAAGAAAAAATATCAGCTATCATTTTGTATGAAACATCTGAATATTTTTTGACTCAAATTCTGGGCCGGCTCCATTGTAATAATAAGGAAGTTTCTTTTATCATAAAAACTAAAAATAATTATATACATTTAAAGACGTTAGAATTATATTAGATACAGTGAAAAAATTACTCGAATATCTTAATAAATGACGGAGTTATGGATGTCTAAACATGACCGCACGAAATCAAAAAACCTCGCGACGGATTTACGCGTGTGACGTCATCCGGCTCCAGAACCGCGCCGGGATCTAGAATCTAGAAAACGGGAAACTTCCTTATTGTACATAATGATGTTCTATATCACTTTCTTTCGTCTTAGGACACCAATTGGGATAGCCTGCATGCAAATAAAATTAAGCCAAAAGTTGCACCTTATGCCCACTGTAATTAATGCAAATTGAATCTTTTATTTTTGTTTTTAGGAAGAGGAAGGCGGCAGTGGATCGGTCGGTTCGCGACGCGTGTCTGTGAGACTCTACATCGTGCAACCCAAAGGACTGCAAGAAGGACGTCTGTTGTACTCCCCGCCCGACCAGCGCCCGCAGCTCATGCATGGTGAGTTATATGCAGCTATACAGTGGGTCGGGAGTCTGTGAGACTACATAGTGCAACCCAAGGGACTGCAAGAGGGACGTCTGTTGTACTTCCCGCCCGACCAGCGCCCGCAGCTCATGCATGGTGAGTTATATGCAGCTATACAGTGGGTCGGGAGTCTGTGAGACTACATAGTGCAACCCAAGGGACTGCAAGAGGGACGTCTGTTGTACTTCCCGCCCGACCAGCGCCCGCAGCTCATGCATGGTGAGTTATATGCAGCTATACAGTGGGTCGGGAGTCTGTGAGACTACATAGTGCAACCCAAGGGACTGCAAGAGGGACGTCTGTTGTACTTCCCGCCCGACCAGCGCCCGCAGCTCATGCATGGTGAGTTATATGCAGCTATACAGTGGGTCGGGAGTCTGTGAGACTACATAGTGCAACCCAAGGGACTGCAAGAGGGACGTCTGTTGTACTCCCCGCCCGACCAGCGCCCGCAGCTCATGCATGGTGAGTTATATGCAGCTATACAGTGGGTCGGGAGTCTGTGAGACTACATAGTGCAACCCAAGGGACTGCAAGAGGGACGTCTGTTGTACTTCCCGCCCGACCAGCGCCCGCAGCTCATGCATGGTGAGTTATATGCAGCTATACAGTGGGTCGGGAGTCTGTGAGACTACATAGTGCAACCCAAGGGACTGCAAGAGGGACGTCTGTTGTACTTCCCGCCCGACCAGCGCCCGCAGCTCATGCATGGTGAGTTATATGCAGCTATACAGTGGGTCGGGAGTCTGTGAGACTACATAGTGCAACCCAAGGGACTGCAAGAGGGACGTCTGTTGTACTTCCCGCCCGACCAGCGCCCGCAGCTCATGCACGGTGAGTTATGTGCAGCTATACAGTGGGTCGGGAGTCTGTGAGACTACATAGTGCAATCCAAGGGACTGCAAGAGGGACGTCTGTTGTACTTCCCGCCCGACCAGCGCCCGCAGCTCATGCACGGTGAGTTATATGCAGCTATACAGTGGGTCGGGAGTCTGTGAGACTACATAGTGCAACCCAAGGGACTGCAAGAGGGACGTCTGTTGTACTTCCCGCCCGACCAGCGCCCGCAGCTCATGCACGGTGAGTTATGTGCAGCTATACAGTGGGTCGGAAGTCTGTGAGACTACATAGTGCAATCCAAGAGACTGCAAGAGGGACGTCTGTTGTACTTCCCGCCCGACCAGCGCCCGCAGCTCATGCACGGTGAGTTATGTGCAGCTATACAGTGGGTCGGTAGTCTGTGAGACTACATAGTGCAATCCAAGGGACTGCAAGAGGCACGTCTGTTGTACTTCCCGCCCGACCAGCGCCCGCAGCTCATGCACGGTGAGTTATGTGCAGCTATACAGTGGGTCGGTAGTCTGTGAGACTACATAGTGCAATCCAAGGGACTGCAGGAGGGACGTCTGTTGTACTTCCCGCCCGACCAGCACCCGCAGCTCATGCACGGTGAGTTATGTGCAGCTATACAGTGGGTCGGTAGTCTGTGAGACTACATAGTGCAATCCAAGAGACTGCAAGAGGGACGTCTGTTGTACTTCCCGCCCGACCAGCGCCCGCAGCTCATGCACGGTGAGTTATGTGCAGCTATACAGTGGGTCGGTAGTCTGTGAGACTACATAGTGCAATCCAAGGGACTGCAAGATGGACGTCTGTTGTACTTCCCGCCCGACCAGCGCCCGCAGCTCATGCACGGTGAGTTATGTGCAGCTATACAGTGGGTCGGGAGTCTGTGAGACTACATAGTGCAACCCAAGGGACTGCAAGAGGGACGTTTGTTGTACTTCCCGCCCGACCAGCGCTCCCACGGCTCATGCACGGTGAGTTATATGCAGCTATACACAGTGAGACTACATCGTGCAAGCCAAGGGACTGTAGGAGAGACGTCTGTGAGACTACATCGTGCAGCCCAAGAGATTGCAGGATGGACGTCTGTTGTACTCCCCGCCCGACCAGCGCCCGCAGCTCATGCACGGTGAGTTATAAGAAGTATACTATACAGTAGGTTACGGCGCGTGTCTGTCAGACTACATCGTGCAGCCCAAGGGACAACGCGTGTCTATGAGACTATATCGTCAGTCAAGAGGGATGTCTGTTATACTCCCCGCCGGACTATCGCCCGAAACTCATGTATGGTGAGTTATACATAAAGCTATACATCGTAGGTAGAGGACGTAAGCAATGACTATCGACTATAAACTATCGTCTTCTACTAATATTTACTAATACTAATATTCCAGTCACTTAATAATTTTTGAAATACAAGTGAACCGAGATAACTAAGTTTTTTATATTACGTGGCAGGAACGGTGAAAGTGGAAAAAATCACAGGAGCTTAATTGGAGCTCGTAAAATAAGCAAGTTTTTCTAGATCACGTAAAATACGTAATATTCAAAATTAAGCCTTAAGTGATCCGCAGCTTGCAACAAGTTATATGATTCGAGCTACAAACTACCTATAGAATATCGACTATAAACATCATTGTCTTATTGTTAACTGAACTCCATTGCCTCTCCAAGTGACCATATGCATTAATTACAGGCATGTCGGAGCTGGGCTTAGAAGATAAATCGTCCGAATCGTCGTCGAGTATAGCGGCCAGCATGCTGCAGCAACAAAGTCAGCAGCTTAAAAACTTATTGCTCAGAGCACAGGTACTGTACCCCGTTCATTTTTAAATTGATCACGTATCATTTAGCAAAATTAACGAAACCTAGGAAAGCATACATTCTTGTAGAGTATTAATTACTTTGTTTAAGCAAATTTTTTGTAAAGTATTTTTTTCTCTATTTATTGAAGCCAGTCTAGTGTATTTCCGCTCCAGTAAAGATGAAACACGTTATAAAAATAACCTCCGCTAAGTAACGCGTTTACAACTACTAGTTTTTACCTGCGGCTTCGCCCGCATATGCAATATATCATTATAATTTATAGCCTATGTGTTATTCTGATATATAAGCTATATTATTGCAAAGTTTCATCTCAATCCGTTCAGTAGTTTTTGCGTGAAAGAGTAACAAACATCCATCCATCCATCCTCACAAACTTTCGCGTTTATAATATTAGTAGGATAAGCTGTGTGAACAAAAAAATGCTAATTTTAGTTCCATCCAAGTGACAGTAAGCATTGTTATAACTTGCAGCCGCAGTCGAGCAGTCTAATCGTGCAGCATCCAGAATCTCCGCCCAGCGCTCCGCAGTTGAATCTCATGACTCCTGACGCTTTCAGGTATGCTAAATATCCTCTACTCTGAAAATAACACCCTCCTTATAATAGATCCAACCGTTTATTTTCTTTTTGACAGCACCAATAAACGTAACTGCGTCATGTTACGCAAAAGTTCACTTTTAAATGCGATAGCCACACACGATAGCCATAGAACGTAAATTTTTAAAAACGTTTGTTATTTTATGTAATTTATAAAAAAACTACTGCACTTATGGACTCAATTTGACAAAGATGATACGGGATCAAGGAGCAAACTTAGGCAGTTGTCATATTTTTAAAACTTCGCATTTAAAAGTAAACTTTTGCGTAACATGACCACAGCCCGGACACTCCGCGATTCTTCATACAAAATCTGCTGTCTTACGCACACAACAGTACATTTTACTCACAGACACTACACATACGCACGAACGCTACACGGGCATTTGTGTGTAGAACGCCTATGGTTGTCAACGACCCATGTCGACCGTATGAATTCTAATTCTGACTTACCAAGAAGTTTTGTGAGTACTGATACGATGTACTAGCCGCTGCAGGTTTCACATACAATCGTACATACACTTATTTCGATGAAATCACTCATTTACCTACGTAGAACATAACCAAAACACGGCACTGTTACGAAATTCCCTTATTTTTCTCACATATTGTTGAAGTATCCAGTAATATGAACACGCACACACACGATTATGTATATTTGTAAAATCCTCCCATAATTTAAACAAAAGATATACCTAGTAATTAACGATTAAGTAAATGACGCGCTCAACGCACCGACCGATGGCCAACTGAGGGAAGTCCCTAATTTCATATTTCATACACCTACGCTAGTGAGGCCCCTCACTGGTTAAATAGCGGTTGCGGGATCGTTGCTGGTTTTCATAACTGTTTCTGGCAATGTTTCCGAATAATTGCAAAAAAATATTTTTAACCCTAGACGCAAAAAAGGAGTAAAAGTTTATCACAATATTCTTAGTAGCTTAACATGTATCAAAGAAGATATAATAATACTACGTACAGTACATGTCTTGTGCCAGTGTGATGAGAATCCAGAATTTTAAACGGTATTTTTTCGGTGTCTCTGTCGACTTTTTAGAATATAATATCAGAATTTTAGGCATATTTGCAGAGGTCGTTTTTTTTTAATAAATATTGATATTTTGGGAAAAATCTTAGTAAAAAGATTTTTTGAGAATGTCTAGAAGATTTTTTTGTAAAAGGTATAATTAGCTTGATGACAAAAAAATATAATTAGTCCGTTAGATAGATAATTATTAAATAATATTTGACACGATTTTTTTCAGACGTCAATTAAGTAGCACTAAATATTTATCCAAAACAATTATTTGAAAATTGTTAATGATATAGCTCGTTGAGGTATGATTAAGGACAGGGCGGGCTCAGGACGGGCGCGGACGTGGGCCCGTACAACGCACGTTCCAAACATTTTGTCTTATGTAAATCATCTCAAAAATAAAAAAGAAAAGTATAACTCCCTACTCCCGAACTTTGACAAGGTTTATCTTTGTCATTTATTGTGAGATTAACAAAATCTAATTCTTTATGTATGAAAAAATATTTAGTATTAGTATTTATGTAGAAAAAATAACTACAAATTATAGGACTGTACATATTAACTCAATGTTATATACATATTTACAGAAAATATACAAATACAAATTAGCACTTATCTACTAGGTATGTATGTGTTAACGCGAAACAATACATTGCATATCGATACCGATATTCTGTAACAGTTGCGTTACGATGATAACTAGTATTTTCACGCCCATGGCAACTCCATCTGTGATCAGCACGACGAGCGAACGAGAGATTATGCGCGCGAGTAGCGGCGCTACGTACGTTATGTTGGTAGCATTACGTATTCTCTATCAGCATTGAATTAGTTCCCAATTTTGGCCGCGCGCAGAATTATCTTGGCGTACTTTACGACCGATCCGCCATACTTTCATGCGGAAGTGAGCTAGATGCGAAATAAATTTACAAAAATGAATATCATTCTAGTGCTTATAAAGTATAATGAATTCATAATAATTTGACAGCACTGTAACTAAAAGTAAGCGATTTATTTTATTTGAAACAAATTATCAAGAGAAAGGAACTAAATTTGAATAACATAATTTTTATAACAATATTATCTACCTACTAAAAGTAAATAAGGTACCTTATTTTATCTTTAGGGAAATAATGAAATTATATTTTGTCGCGAATTGTTGTAGAACAGCCATAAACAGCACACGTCTTCCCCATTGTAAGTCTGTATTTTTTGTAGTCGAAATCACCGGCCTGTGCAACCCGCGCGCAGAGTGAATTTTACGAGTCCTGACGCGGGGTGGAAGTGAGGAAGACTCAAACGGGTGGGGGGTAACGAGTGGCCGTTCTATACGTAATGTAGGGACAAGATAATAGGTCACTTTTGACAGATGTCAGTTTTATATTCATAGTGAGGTGACCTGCTTAAAAACATCGATTAAATGAATGAATCGGATGAATCGATACAGACTTGAAACATATGTGAATTTTAAAAATGATCATGCGAATCCCTGTCCCATTATTATTTTTTCTTTCATAAATTAAAGGAGCAAAATAAGACAAGTACCTACGTAATTTATATCCTGTATAATTTATATAATGTATATCCATAAATGTGGTTGCGAATTGCAGTAGCATCAAAATTATCAACGTCAACAATTTTCTTGTCCCTCTTTCGTTTTTTCGGTGTACGTAAAGTATTATCTTCTGAGCCTGATGGTCCGTATTTCTCTTTCAGAATTTGAGTTACTGTCTTCTTCCCTATTCCCAATGCTTCGGCAACGCGTTCTCTCGGTGGTTTCAATGGTAAAAGAGGCCCATCGTTAACTGATTCACGTCCAAAATAATTGTACAATTTCAGCACTAGTTCGCGAGATTGACTGTTTAGAGTTTTCCCCCGTTTCGACATAGTAAGACTGTAATGTTTTTCTTGTTTAATAATCGTTAAGCAATCGGAGTCCAATTTATAGCCAGGTAAACGTAGTCAGTAAGATCAGTTCAATGAAAAAGCCGGATCAGAAGAAAATAACAGAGAGCACACCAAAAACGCACAGTCACTTCGCACAACAACAAAAGACTGCGTCATCATCATGTTATGGCGACATGACATGCGTCATCGACAGGCACTGGTGTTGCCAGCAACATCCACCTAAATTGCACCCAACATCAATGACCTTTCTATTTAGTTATTTTTTTGTATTTTTATAGTTAGTTAAAAGAATAATAAATATGTATAATTAGGTTTTATTATAATCACAACGTGGTTATAAATTTATGGTGATTTTTCTTCACAAGTAATCATTGCATTCGATTCAACTTACAATCCTATCAGCTTTCGATTTTTAGAGTAACATCCCTAGTGTTTAAAAAGAAAAAGGGTTGACTGACGCAACATTGTAACGACGTTCAGTTCTTTAGATCAGAAATTGTTTATTATGTTTAGAATGGTTTATTAGTGAAAGCAAATCGTAAAATTACTCGTATCGGTCATTATTACAATAAATATGTAAACGTAATTGAAAAAAGTTAAGCAAATGTGCAGTTCTTATTTTATGCCCGCCGTTACAAGGTTACGTTGTTGAATTTTGATGAAATGTCAAAAGTGACCTATTATGTCCTTGAGCCGTTATTCGAAGCCTTTTAAACATATATATTGAGAATGCATCTTCCGTTTCCGGCCGTATTTGCGGTTGTAGTTCCCTCTGTTGGGCTAAAATGGCAACCCAGGCCGCCACGTTCCCAGGCAGCGTATAGTTCTCCTCATTGGCGTCTTAACTTCCGTGCCGTTAAGTTACGTTAACGCTGTTAGCGTTCGTCGTTATTTCAAAATCATTTCACAAAATTATTTTACTTCTATTGTTCTAAATAACTTAAATAGGTTGTAGTTTCAAAATATTTTTTCTGAAAGTGAATTAATTCAATTTGAAAAGTTATATTTCTACCTACATAATGACTGAAATAAAATATGCGAAAAATTCGTAAAGTTGTTCACGTGCTCGAGGATGAACCTAGTCGACGTCATCGTCCTGTAGCGGTACTAGGAACCGCAGGAATATTATATATCAGACCTCCACGCCGCCGTCGTTGTGGGGACCACCACTTGGGCTGCAGGTGGTGACCACGTGACCGCCAAGTCGCTGAGGATGTAAGCTTCAAAAAGAGTAAGGTAGTAGAACACCTTACTGACCAGGTATGGCAAATTCAAAACTATATCTGTTGTACATACTACCCTCGGGTACAGACACGCACGTAGCCGCTGGTCGGTCCCAACACACCAAAATACCTCAGAGTAGAATTATTCCGGCGCCGATCTAGCAGATCGAGTCTTCTATAGAGGTGCCCGCCGAGGCGGCCCTTATAATTACAATTAATTTTGAAAACATCTGACAATTGCAAATAAATGCTGATAACTATTACTATTAAACCAGGAAAGAGTAGGGCTATTTGTTTCAATGAAAGGTATTTTATTCGGAGATTTATTGCAACATTTTAATGTTGAAAACGATTAAGTTCGGTAATAGCAAACAATCTTGATTGCTACGATAAAATGACACATGTTTTTCATTTTAAGCATGAAAATGTTCAAGCAATTCATTTAATTTTCGAGCGACTTGTTCTCGATGGTCTGGTATTTCTTGGCGGTCACTGGAACTACCAAGACTTATTTCATAAGATACCCCCATATAGAAAAGTTTTGTTTAGTAAAAGCAAGTTCTCAGAATTCTTTTCATAAATATTAATGGGGGTACTTTAGTAAATTCTTTTCATTATCTTCCAGACAATTTGAATACTTGTAAAGGTTAGATATACACCTAGCATATACAAACATACAATCATAACCTTCCTGCTCCGATCAGAAGGTAGTTAGTTCCATGGATATCAGGCGGCGCTAACCCTGAATCCAGTATAGAATAACTCAGCCGGTCGCCTACGGCACCGTCGAGTTATATTCTTTTACAATGCTCACAAACATCTAGATTTTGTGGTGCAATGTAATCATATGTGCCCATGTTGCCATATGCATTCATTTGTTATGTTTTCAGCTTAATATGTATTGCTTTTTGTGGTTTTATATATGATAACATTTATTGATACCAATCTAATGATATGCGCCTTTTATGCCATATGCATTCATTTATTACGATGTGTATTGTATTTTGTGATCATACATAAGATAACATTTAATGATTGCAGTGTAATTGGTATAACAATGTAATTATATGCGTTTTTTAAGGTTTATTGTATCGCCTTTTTGTTGATGCAATGTACCTAATTACTGCGCGTTCTTGTAGCCGAGTTCGATTGTGATTTACATTGCATTTGTTTGGGGTTGTTGTTGCAGTGTAATTGCTATACAATGTAGCATTCAATTATAAATTTTCAACTTGCTTTTTGCGTGAATTTTAATACTGCAACATAGTTATATGAGCCCTTGTGCCATATGCATTCAATAATACATTGCCAGGGTTGTTTTATAATGCTGTTGTGGTTAATAAAATATTAATACCACAGTAGTTTACCACGGTTCAACAAGTCCAGGTAAACTTATTATAATCTTGAAATCAATTAAGTTCATTGAACCAAGCAGATGAGAAGGTAAATTTGATATAACACTTGTTTTTGCGGGTAGATTGAAGCGTTCATAAATACGGGTGAAAGAGCGCCTACCCATTTTGGTGCTAATAATAATGGGAACTGTAAAGACAGGTCTCCTTTTAAGCGCAGCCCGCCGCTAGATCTACGGTCACTGTCATGAAACTGTTTCTTGACAAGTAAGTAACCGACGATAAGCAAGTCGACAAAATAAATTTTTATTACATACGAGTACATGTCTCTGAAACCAAACCCCGGTTTTTACCACTAAAAGCGATGATTCCATGCGTCCCGTTGTCCATCGGAATAAATTCAATTTTAATTTATTTCAGACACATACTGCCCATATTATTTCTTGCTTGAAATATTAAAATATTGCTTATTGTTTTATGAATCCTATAGTTTTTCAATTTGGATTTGCAATCGCTCTCAGAGTAATTCAATACTCGAATTTACCAGGATTTTTGTGTGTCAGTCTGTCTGAGGAGTCGAATTTTCGTATTCGAACTGCTATGTTTCTCTGTTTATTTCATTACTATAATTATAGACTCTGGAACAAATCGCGGCTGTAGAGATGAACCAGAAGATATTCAGAATACTTTTGCAATTAATAAGAGGATGGATCAATGTTTCTTCAAACTGTTTGTACAACAAAAGCTACAGTTTCACACACCACAGAGTCAACTGTTTATATTGACCCCTTAGTAAAAATTACCACAATACCTACTTAGTGCAGTGGTATTTATGGGTTCTGTAGACAGAGCTTTGACAACAGCTGATTAAAGAGTTTTAAAGAAAAAGTATTGAACTTTGACCTGTTGGCTATTCCACAGGGTCGACCATTTTTAGTGAGAAATGTTTTTCACTCTCTTATATAATTATTATCCTTATATTTGCTTCGGATATTGTCTCTGCCTTTAAAGACAAATTTAAGTCGTGCATGCGAAAAACGTAAACCATACAAAAGAATGGCTGGTTTGATTTGCGTATCTGATACATTTTCTAGTATACACGGCTGAAAAATGGCAAAATTCTTAATTCTATCAGTCTTGACTAGGCTGATAACAAAAAGTTTAGGTATGTAAGTCTTTTATTTACGAAGCGAAGCTTCAGAATCCAGGTCCACTAGTTTCATGCAACACATGCGAGCCTACGCAATGACTTGTTCATGGGTCGAGCGAGAGCGCAAATATGACGCGAAAAAAATTAAAAATATGGGGTGAAAGCTCATGGCTTGTTATCGTAATACATATATGTACAACAATAGTATATTGCGAGCCAAGTAAAAAGAATGAGAGATAATACTCTTAATACCTGTAAATTTGTTTGATAAAATTAACAGTAGATATTCCCTGAATCCAGTATAGCATAACTAAGCCGGTCCACGCCACCGTCTAATTACAGATAAAATTAACAGTAGGTACAATACCTACTTAATCATTTATTGCATTGTAACTTATATAATATTTACATTTAGTTTTTATGTAACATGGTCTGTATAGTTTACATATTTATGACCCTATAAATAAGGGTATGACAATAATTAGAATAATTCGTGAAATTCTTGGCTTCAAAGTTATCTTGGCTTGGCTTAAATATTATCATTTCAAATATTCCAGAATCAAATTCAGTTAGGAAGCTTGGCTCCGAACATGTGAAATGAAAGCATATCAAATAATAGTGCTAAGATTAGCCATGTTCGGGATATATACAAATACATGTAGGTACTATTCAATTGATGGTCAATTTTTAATCGACCTACTCATTATTTGCGGGAAGCACCACGACGCTGCGACGGTGTGCTAGTTTCGGGTTATTGTATTCATTATTGAATACAAAGTTCAACACGTTTGAATCTAAGAGTTGGTTATATACCACACCAAGGTTTTCTAACGCGGGATAAAGAGGGGTGCTGTAAGTCATCTTGACTCGCTCGCTCGCTTTGAACAACTGTGAGGAGATTTAAGATTACAAAGCCCACTAGTTAGAAGGATTTAACTGAGTAACTATTTTATTTTGGTTTTTATTAAGTCTTGCTTATTATTACTTAATTGAAATTCAGAACTTTTGTACTTATAGTTAAAAATATCATTTTCAACATATAGTATCTACCTTCTATTACTGTAGATGTAGACTGTATCTATTAAAAACAGCTAGACAAGGAGGCCGCAACAAAATGTCAAGTCCGAACAGTTCAGGGGTTTTGTAGTGGACAGATTTTGGCAAATGTACAATTTTATTTCTAATTCCGGTTTCAAGTTTTGTGCCTAATAGGATCGATAACTATTGCCGTACACCGGTAGTGAAAACTGCATCTTAAACTGGAATCACCAATGATGTAAAATCCTTTATGCCGGAGGCTGATAGTGGTGATACCACCATTGCTGTCGCGTTCAAAGAGTGAATCGACAGACTATTAATAAATATGATAAACATAATTTTATTATTATTTTAATTTAAGTTACTTTCTTAAATTCCTAATTGATGTAGTACTTATTAGCGATAACATTGAAACTGTAAGACAGCAATACTATGTGACTCTTAAGTATTTGGTTCTGTACAATAATAACATACATACATACGTTACCGGGGCAATATTCGAAACTAAGATGTTATAGTAGCAGTGACTATTATATTAGTTTTCTTCTATATTTTTATGTAGCGCTACATAATTATATCCGCTATTAATATAGCGGATACGCATACATTACGTTATTACATTTGTGACTGATGTTTTTCATACTGTTTAATTCTATAAATACCTATTAATGTTGACGTTATTCTGTGCATTCACATTGGCGTCTCGTTCACCAGGCGAAAACAAACACGTCTCAATATATATGTTTAAAAGGCTTCGAATAACGGCTCAAGGACATAATAGACGAGTTTTACCTACCAATAAAACTCATATTATGTCCGAAGCCTTATTCGAAGCCTTACAGTAAGTTCTGCCTGGTGTTCATTAATTCCTTATGTTATTGAGACTTCAATGAGGAGAACTATACGCTGCCTGGGAACGTGGCGGCCTGGGTTGCCATTTTAGCCCAACAGAGGGAACTACAACCGCAAATACGGCCGGAAACGGAAGATGCATTCTCAATATATATGTTTAAAAGGCTTCGAATAAGGCTTCGGACATAATATGAGTTTTATTGGTAGGTAAAACTCGTCTATTATCTTGTCCCTACTGTAGTATTATTATATCTTCTTTGACATGACGCAGTTACGTTCTATTGGTGCTGTCAAAAAGAAAATAAACGGTTGGATCTATTATAGTAATCGGGTAAAAAAATATAGAGAAAAATATTTTTGTTGAAATCCTTCAAAATGGGTATAATATTCGTAAATGCTCAAACTGTTTTCTAATGTCTTGCCACTTAGAACTTATTTTGAAGTGAAATTTATAATGCGACTTCCAACAGGTTGCATTAAATGTAAATCAATTTCTACCCTTCCTATTTTCATTTCCACATTGCGAAATTTCAATCCGCGCGGAGGGACTCCACGCACTATTTTTGATTGATTAGAAAGTTGCTCTCTATGTTAGATAACATTAAAATGATTAAAAAAAAACACAAGCCCATCCGTCCATCCATTGATGATCCATGAAATGAAAATGGCAAAATAGATTGGACAAATCTTACAAAATTAACACCTTAATTGTACTCTATTTTTTGTGAAATAAATATCATTTCATTTCATTTCAAAAGTTTCTATACACCTAGTGTGTGAAGCACGATAAAAATCATATCATTGATTAAGTAATGCGCCATTTCTCGTTAATGGTAAGAAGTTCTAATAATTTCACATTAAGTGACTAACTGGTTTAAAGCAGTTCTTACAGATGGCGCTTCCAACAATGTAGTAGTTGGTAAAAATGATAAACACTTTCACTAATTCGACGCCTTCACAGACAGCGTTTTAGCTTAATTTGCACAAAGCATCTGGGCCGGAATCCCAGAGAGATGCAGGTTCAAATCCTGCGAACGCGTCAATTTTTGAAATGTTTATCACAAAAAGAAAATTGCATTGATGATCCATAAGATGTCAACTGTAAAACCAAAAGTAATGGTGTATTTTTCCGGTACAGTTCCCCCGGCAAACGCGAAGATGACGAAGTGCCCATGATCACATCTCCTGATGCCACAAAGTCTCGCAATTCTACTTCTGGTAAGTTTTACACACTACTTTCTGAGCTTTTACATAATATGCTATAAATTCACATTTGTTTTACGGAGAACAGAACGTTGGAATATATATTGAATATTCGCGGAGTCTTGCGATATCGTCTATTTACAATAATTATTTTTTGCAAAAATTAGTATGATCGACTTCACCCGTGTACAATTTTCGCGAATATTATGCACGGATCGATGTAGTATTTTTGACATTATTGTCGATTTATCAAAAATGGCTGAGCCGATTTCGATAAAATTTAAATGGGACCAATTTCGAAGTATACTCTTTCCAATAAAAAAATCGGACTACTACGAAAAAAGTTATGCGTGGTTATACATAAAAAAAAATATATACGCGTCGAATTGTATACCTCCTCCGGTGGTTCGTCGGTCTTTTTGTCCGTAGTTGCTAAGACTTACTCACTGGGTAGTGCGCATAAAGTGTACATGCATAAAAGTGCATCAATTAATAACTAAGATAAAAATCAATTCAATTCAATCATATTTATTTCAATTAAGTACAAATATACACTTTTGAAACGTCATTAGCCAATTTCAAATAATAATCATGTAACGTCGATTACATACCTAATTATCACAAAAACAACAATAATAATTCGAAAAAAAAAATAAAGAATTAAAGAAACAAACAAAACAATAAAAATTAATAATTTGACATGACATTCTCAACACAATGTTGCCAGAATGAGTTTTGGGAGATCTACCAGTTGGTTTTATTGGTAGGTTTACTGTACTGTACTGTACTGTACCAGCCTTTTTTAATAGTCCACTGCAGGACGTAGGCCTACCCACGCAGGGTGATTGGGCCATATCCACCACGCTGGCCCAGCGCGGGTTGGTGAATTCACATACGCCATCGAATTTCTTCTACGGACGTATGCAGGTTGCCTCACGATGTTTTCCTTCACCGAAAAACCAGTGATGTGAAATTCCGTACATAAATTCCAAAGAACTCATTGGTACGGGACCGGGGATTCGAACCCACGACCTCACGAATATAAGGCGGGTGTCACTACCTCTTGACCACCACGGCTTTGGTAGGTTTACATAATTCAAAAATTATAAAAGTAAATAAAATAGAACGAAATCAAATTGAATGCACTTTAGTGTATACTCTGATCACCATTTTGGAATATAGAAGTATGTACATCTTTAACACTACGTATCCATGGCGGCTGGATCAGATTTCGTAAACTTACGAGAAGTAGTTTAGTTGTAAATGCCAAAATACAATTTATTTTGCGCGCTGACCATCAAACTTAATTGTATTTGCGAAGTTAGCAACAAGCTGCTCGAAACTCGACTGGTCTCGTGTTCACAGACTCCTTTAAGTTTATTTATGAGTTTCATAAAAAATATAATGCAAAAATATAAGCTTATGATTTACAGGTTTCATAAAAGAATTAATGCAAGAATAAATCGAGCTTACGAGTAGGTCATTACCTTGTACAGTATTTAATTATTTGCTGTATTTGTTTTGAAAAATTATTTTCCTATTAATTTCTTTAATGTATGTATCAGCCTTTTTAATAGTCCACTGCAGGACGTAAGCCTACCCACGAAGGGTGATTGGGCCATATCCACCACGTTGGCCCTGTGCGGGTTGGTGGATTCACATGCGCCATCGAATTTCTTCTACGGACATATGCAGGTTGCCTCACGATGTTTTCCTTCACCGAAAAGCCTGTGGTATGAAATTCCGTACATAAATTCCAATGAACTCATTGGTACGGGACCGGGATTTGAACCACGACCTCACGATTGTAAGGCGGTTGTCACTACATCTAAGCCACCACGGCTTTCAAAAAAATATGAAATTCCTTTAAATATAGGTTGTTATTTCTTTAATAACAACCTATATTTAAAGGAATTTCATATTTTTGTTATCTTCAATTGAATCGCAGGGGCGACTTTGTGGCGAGTCGTCGGTGAGTGGCGACACCGCGAACCCTGATTCCCTGGGGCTAAATGAGACCCCTGACTCCTCTCTTGCCTTAACCGGACGGCTTGGAGTGGAAACCACAAGAGCTAAGAACCTAAGCCCCAGGGTGGAAGTGTTAAAGGGCATAACGCCGAATTTCATATTTTTCGTTATCTTATTATTATGAAATTATTTGTAATATGGCGGCGTAATGGCGGGTTTGAACAAAAATCAAATTGAAAAATTAGAAATTTCCAAAATAATTAAGCGTTGATTTTTTCTGCGAATGTGTTTACCAAATTTTCAACGCTTTTTTGGGCTGCTGTACAAAGTCTGAACCGATGTTGCAAGATCTTGTTTCGAATGCTCAGGTACTGTGGAGGAAGCCAGTGGCGTTTGCAAGCTGACGTCGGGCGGGTCCAGCCCGAGCCGGGAGGTGCAGGAAATTATGGCCCATAACGAACACTACTATAAGGTACACAATCGATTGGTGTCAAATTCGTGTAGCTCTCTATTTTTTTTTTTTTTCTTTTTCAATATTAATTAATAATTTCAATATAATTTGCCTAATACCAGTATTGTAGTTAGTTATATACATACAGAAATTAACAGTGGGTCCCAAACTCGGCTAGGCCGGTCTCTTGGGAGCCCTTACAAGTGGAGTTATTGTAACGAAATTCGCGCTTTAACATTTAAAAAAGGGTCTTTGAAAATTGTATTAAGAATTAGATAGTATTATACAGTAATACACTAACTACTAACAGATCGTTCACACATACTGTACTAATTCGTATTATCGGATAAGATTTTTTCAATCGATAGCATATGGAGTTGTATGAGCGAATTCACACACGACACAGTGTTCTGTATACAGTAAAAATATCGTTCCGATAAATTGTGACATTCCGTTTTGTCATCGATTACTTCGTACAATTGTAATTGTAAAATGCCTGGCAGAGATCGCTATCAGCGATAAGGCCGCCCATTGTTACACTGTTTATGTATCTTTGTTTCTTATTTTTGTTTATTTCTTGGTGTGCAATAAAGAGTTAATCTATCTATCTATCAATTTTACCGGATTCGTACTGTGTGCGGGGCAAAGGGGAACGGTTGAGTAGCGTCGGTAGTCTAGCGGTGGTATACTGCGAATTTGTGTGTAAACAACCGCTCCAGACATCCGTCTGGACCTGCCCCCCCTAGCATCCTTTTAGGAGCTTATTCTACATCATCAGTGTACATCTAGACGATTGAAGCGATTGACGCGTGCGCTGGTGTCCGCTACCGTTTTTATTTGTCAGGGTTATCCAAAATAATACGAAAAAAATATTTTGTAGTTTTATAATGGAATTTTAAAGTAAAATTCATACCCTTCAGGATTGTTCAACATCTATGATACGTTGTATGTGAAAGCGCTCTTACAACTAGTGTACAATATTTCATGAATAACACATAGGCTATAAATTATAATGATATATAGCGTATGCGGGCGAAGCCGCGGGTAAAAACTAGTTTACAATATTTCATTCACAATATTCATTTTTTTTCTCCTGTACCAAGACAATGTGATCATCTCACTTTCAAAGTTTTCGCCCGACGTACCCATAGCTTGTCCAATATTTATCCAAGCATCCACTTTTAGATGTTTTTTTTTATAATAATTTTATCTTTAGGGTCCCACAATCCTGGAGTATTTTGGTAAACCAAAATTAGATTAAATATTTTTCTTCAGTCCACTCCATAATGAATACGTAAGTTCGTTTGAAGCTCGCGCCTACGTACTCACCACACAAGCGGTCGTGTCGCCGTGCACGAGCACCCTGCGAGCCGTCTTTGTGTTGCAGCTTGCAGCGCTTCACCCGCGAGCGGCTCGCAGCGGGCTCGTGCTTACGTACTCACTTGATACCATATCTGATACGTTACATGCTACACTGCTGAGTGAGTGGCTTTAGAGTGTTATCAAATTAGCTAGAAGTAAAGTTGACCGCTGTGTCCGTAGGAGGAGCCGTGCGAAGAAGGCGAGGAAGCGGCGCCGGCGGGCGAGCTCGCCGGGTTCGCGGCCGCCATGGACAACATCGATGACGTGTTCCCCGCCGCGCCCGAACACACCCCGCACGTCGGTCAGTGCCTCTCATTCATGTATACATATACTTTTTATTTATAACTATTAGTTTGACAGCCTCGGTGGCTCAGTGGTTAGTGAACCTGACTTCTAGATCAAAGAGGCGTGCGGTCGATCCCCACCCAGGGCAAGTATTTATGTGATGAACATAGGTGTTTGCTCTGTGTCTGGGTGTTATTTAGGTACTATCTATATAAGTATGTATATAAATTATGTATATGTAGCATATCAGTCTCTGGCAGCCATATCACAGCTTTACTTAGTTTGGGGTCAGAGACCGTGTGTAAGATGTCCCACAATATTTACTTATTTTTTTAGTTACAAGTCATTAGCTTTATATAAAGTTCATAAAAAACATGTCTTTAAATTAAGCAATTGACACGTATGTTATAATACAATATTATGAATGAGTGAAGAAACTAACAAAAAACATTCACTAGATTCATTAATTTCCAATTAACTTCTTAGGGTCATTACAGACAATTAAAGTAAGCATCTGAGTCAAAATATTTACTAATCAGTTTATTTCAGTTTTAAAAGCCATACAGAAAATTATTAAAATTACCATTAAATTCAAAATGTCATCAATGATAATTTAAAAATAAAATTACATAAATAAGACAACAGAATTAATAAGGCCAAAAAAAAATTGTCTTAAATATTTTAAAAAATCAGACATGAATAATGTAATGTATAATGTATTACCTATTCTAATTCGTAAATTATGTAATGTATTCTAATTTGAAGTGGGGGCGATAAGTTCTGCACTGACGTCCCGCATGAGGTGTTTTGTGCATTCCCCCTCCAGCGTCTACCCGAGCCAGCCCAGCTCCTTAAAGTAACGGAGCGTGGCTCTGGGCCGCTGGCATGACTGCTCCAGTAGCTTAGATGGTGAATGAGATTATGGCGATGTGGATGACAAGGCTGATGGTAGTGCAGAAGCATCATGCAATCCGTTAGCTATTCTAGTGGCGTCTATGGCTTTGCAGTGCCACAGAACATGCTCTACAGTTTCGTTTTCCTGCAAACAGCCGCCATAAAGCCGCGACCAAGGACTTTGCATACTATCTGGACTGCGCACAGACGAAATTTGGCTCAAAGTTAGTTTAGGAAAATTCGACCTTAGTGCGTTGTAACAAAACATATATTCCTTTGTAATGGTATAAGAGAGACGCTGTGCCGAGTGAGACTTCCCAAAGTGATGAAGTTGTCCCGCTCGCACTATTGCCATTTCGAAACGACACTTATAAATGGTAGAATTATTACCTGTAAAGCCGCGACTGTTTTAACTATTTCTTAGTTTTTTTAACAATGTAGTTTGATAAGATTTTAGTTAATATTGCGAATAGATGCCAATAAAACAGAGTTTGATATTTATTTTGTATGAATATACCTACGTCTTTATGATTAACGGTTATTTTTATTTTTGACTAGAGTATCACCGTCGATTGCAAATGGCGTACTATGGTGTATACAAAGAAGTGTAGTAGGGTGACTATGCTGGACATATTTCTTAAACATGCTGGGTGTACAATTGGTGTATAGTCGTGGTTGTCATTTTAAATTTTTTTTAGGTTGTAGATTTCAAAATTGGCATCCATATTGGAGTTAGCTCGTAGACGCCAGCGCGCGCGCACGCAATCTTTTCACCGCACTCATACTCGTCTCGCTATCTATCCGTCTACGTATCTCAAACTTTTGGTTGCAATGGAATCTTTTAACTGCGCTCGTTGTGACGCTGAGAGTAGGGATGGCGCACAGTGCTCCGTCTGCCAGGGACGATTTGATTTCCCCTGCTCCGGAATCACAGAATCTGGCTACCGTAAGCTTGGCGAGCGCAAGGCCACATGGAAGTGCCCGTCTTGTAAGGGGGCCGGCAGCCCGTTCCTGCATCCTGGTAAAGGCTCGGCGAAATCTCCAGTACCGGCGGACCTAGAGAGTATAGCCCTTGATATTAAGCGGCTCAGTGCTCAGACGGCGTCACTTCCGACCTTAGTGACTTCCTTAAAGGCGATCCAGGATGACATCGCAGATCTTAAAAAACTCAAGACAGATGTAGCCGACCTGAAACTCCTGAAGCCTGAGGTTACTGCCGTGAAAGTTTCGCTAGATTTCGTGCAAGACTCTGTGGAAACCCTAAGCGGCAGACTTGCTGATGTCAGTGAAAAAGTCCAAGGACTCCTTAAGACCAAAGATGATGTGTGTCTTCTGCAACAGCGCTTCGATCAAATGGAATCCAATATACGAGACCTGGAACAGCGATCGCGTATGAACAATATTGAGATTAAAGGAGTTCCAGTATCTCAATCAGAAAATTTATTTGATATAGTAGCGAAGATAGGAAGCCACATTAATTCTTCAATCACCAAAGATCAGATAAACTACGTTGCGAGAATACCAATGCGGAATGATAAGCACAACAAGACGATTTTGATCTCCGTGCACAACAGATATGTCAAGGAAAACTTCGTCGCCGCAGCAAAAAAGTTCACTATCGTTCCCGCCAACCTGGGCCTCCGCGGCGACAAGAGAATATTTGTCAACGATCACTTGACCCGAGAAAACAAGATGTTGCTCAACAAAGCAAAGGATCTGGCAAAAGAGAAGGGTTTTGCGTTCGTCTGGGTCAAAGCATGCAAGATTTTTGCACGAAAGAGCCCCACCTCCAACGTAATAGCAATAAAATCGGATCAAGACTTGAAAAAGATTTCATAACCACGATAATGTCACTGTGTTTATCATCACATTTATTATTTGTTTATTTGTTTCGCGAAAGTTTGAGAAACAACGGCTTGCTCCCACTCTGGTATGCCTACCTGCGCGGTAAGTTTGCATTTGCTACCCATTCACATTTCTTATCTGATCTATCGCTCCAACTCGCTCATGCTCAACTGTTATTTACTATCTATTATTGTAGTGTTATTCATACTTATTACAATCAATGCACACGCACATCATATTTACACTTCTTGTGGCTCAAAGGATGCTTTATTTGTGTTTGTTTTTATGCTCATTTAACCTCGTTATCTACCACTATTCTGCTGCTAACACTTCTTGTTAACAATGTATAACATTTACTATCAAAACGTTCGAGGCTTGCGAACGAAAACATCAGACTTTTATAGGAATGTTTGTCTCAATTCTTACGACATTATATGTCTCACAGAAACCTGGTTATTGGAAGGTATAAATAGTAGTGAATTGTTTGATGACAGGTATCTTGTTTTTAGAAGGGATAGGGATTACGGGAAAACAGGTGAGACTAGAGGAGGGGGTATTTTAATTGGTGTTCGACGCGAAATTATAGCCGAGACTCGTAGTGAGTGGTATTCGAGCGCTGAAGACTTGTGGGTGACGTTAACCATTAATTGTCGTAAACCGAGGGTAGTTTACAAATTACATTTATGTGTTGTTTATATTTGTGATGAGAATACAGGCAATTCTATGTCAAAACAGTTGGAAATATTCTCTAATAATGTATTGGATATCGTTATAAAAAACCCGAGCGATAAATTCCTTGTATTTGGAGATTTTAATATGCGAAATTTATGTTGGAATCCGTCCGATGGTAATTCATTTTACATCCCGGATAACATCCAAGGCACAGTACAACAAAATTTATTTGATGATTTTAACATTTGCAATCTTTCACAGTACAATAATATTTTAAATGACAATAATAGATTACTGGATTTAATATTTTCAAATAGCGACGTCTCAGTCGCTCGTTGCCCAAAACCACTGTCAAAATTAGATGCAACACATCACCCTGCACTTTGTATTGCTGCAGATTTTGTTCAATTCCATAAGCTTAAACTACGTCCCTATACTAAGTACTTATATTATCGAGGCGACTATGATACCATCATGACGAAGTTAGACGCTATTAATTGGCAACAGGAATTTGACTCTAAGCCGATAGATGATGCATTATCTTTCTTCTATAATAAATTAAATGATCTTAGGACAGAACACATACCCTCTAAATTAGTCACTTCCACGAATAAGTACCCCCCTTGGTATAAAAAACCTCTAATTATGATATTAAAAGAGAAATATAAGTTCCATCGTAAATATAAAACTTACGGTAATTATTCCGATTTTCAATCCTTCGCTGTATTAAGAGATCGTGCGAAAACAGTAGAAAAAACTATGTATGAAGAATACATTTCTAGCATAGAATTAAGTATCACTAAAAATCCTAAAGCATTTTGGACTTACGTAAAAATGAAAAAACAAAATAATTCCTACCCCGCGGTACTACGGTTCGGTCAACGCTCCTCCGATTGCGGGGAGGATATTTGTAATATGTTTAGCGAATACTTTCATTCCACATTCCTAGATAATACCGATACCGATTATTCCCACAATTACGAAAATCTTAGTATTACGACGTCAGCTGATATAGCTGATGTTGAGTTTGAGTGTTCAGAAGTGTGCAAGCTTTTGAAATCGCTTGATTTAAACAAATCTGCAGGTCCGGATAACGTTCCAGCGATATTTATTGTCAATTGTGCTAAGAGTATCTCGGTTCCTCTTACCATTCTATTCAGACGGTCTATGTCAGAGGGCGTTATGCCAGCGATCTGGAAATCCGCTCTCATCACTCCTATTCATAAGAAGGGACCAAAAAATTTAATTGAAAATTATAGGCCCATCTCGAAGTTATGTTTGTTTGCTAAAGTGCTCGAAAAGATCGTTTATAGACAACTTTATGCCGCCTTAAAACACACATATAGTCTACAGCAGCACGGTTTTATAAGAGGCAGGTCTACAACATCAAACTTGATTGTCTGTAGTGACTATATAACTGAACACATGTCTAAACCTTCCCAGGTTGATGTTATATATACCGACTATAGTAAATGTTTCGACAGAATAGATCACTCAGAATTACTCCGGATGTTTCATCGCTCAGGTATTCGAGGTAATCTATACAGATGGCTGACGTCGTATGTACATAACAGGTGCCAGACTGTTGTACTCAACGGATACACATCGTCACCAATGTGTATCCCATCAGGAGTTCCTCAAGGTTCCCTTTTAGGTCCCCCTTTTTTCAATTTTGTAATTAACGATATATCGTCATGCTTTAAATATTCCAAAATAATCTTATACGCGGATGACATGAAGATACTATGTCCCATTGATTCGATCGAAAGCGCTCAGCGTCTACAAGAGGACCTAGATCGGTTCGACAGCTACTGTTTATCAAAAAAATTAGACCTTAACGTATCAAAATGTTATGTGTGTTCTTTCACTCGCAAGCCTCAACCTATTACTTTTCCTTACAAACTAAAAAATGCTAATATTAACAGAGTTAATTCGATTCGAGATTTAGGCGTCATTTATGATTATAAGTTACTTTTTGATGAGCATATTGATAGTGTAATAAATCGAGCATCAAGAGCACTGGGCTTTGTTTTACGTTTATCAGCAGAATTTAAATCAATTAAAACCTTAAAAATTTTGTATTGCGCGTTTGTGCGTAGTCATCTTGAATACGCTTCACAAATTTGGAATCCTGCTTACGATATTTACATTACACGCATTGAGCGCATTCAAAGACGGTTTCTCCGTCATCTCCAATTTAAAATTAAAAAATATTTTCCGGATTATATAGCGCGATGTCGTAAATTTCATATACTTCCCTTACATATCAGACGTAATATTGCTGATATCGTATATTTATTAAAGATATGTAATGGCGCAGTCGACTGCCCTGAGCTGCTGGAGCGCATAGGTCTAAAAGTTCCGATTAATTCAACCAGGAGACCGTGCTCACTTTTTGTCCCGGCAGTAAGCACTAATTATAGGCAGAATAGTTATCTGATAAGAGCAAGCCGGAGTTTCAACGAAATATCATCCAACTATGATGTTGACTTATTTAATACGTCCGTTGCATGTATGAAACGATTGCTATCGAGCGCATTTTTTGAATAGCTGGGATTTCGCGGGCGGCGGTCGGCTGCTTGTCTCTGGACTCGCGACAGCGCGTTCGGAGTTGGGTTGGTGATGGCCGCTTGTGCATTCACTGCTATTTATTTAATTATTTATACTTTCTGTCTACTCGATCATCAATCTCATTTAAATTTACTCGTGGAACCCTGTAATTGGCCGTCAATAATTATTTTTTTAATCTATTTTTGTAACATAGCTGTAAGGTTCCCAATAAAAATAAAATAAAATAAAATAAAAAAACGGCAGACGTCACTTTTTTGAAAAAATCATGGGTGTAGTTTTCGAGGTTTTTTGGGGTGTAGATTTCAAAATTGGCATCCATTTTGGAATTAAAAACGACAGACGTCACTTTTTGCTAAAAAGTCGCGATGGGTGTCGCTTTTGAGGTTTTTGGGGGTGTGGATTTCAAAAATGGCATCCATTTTGAAATTAAAGATGGCGGACGTCACTATTTTGAAAAAGTCGTCATGGGTGTCGTTTAATAGGTTTTTGGGGGTGTAGATTTCAAAAATGGCATCCATTTTGAAATTAAAGATGGCGGACGTCACTGTTTTGAAAAAGTCGTCATGGGTGTCGTTTAATAGGTTTTTGGGGGTGTAGATTTCAAAAATGGCATCCATTTTGAAATTAAAGATGGCGGACGTCACTGTTTTGAAAAAGTCGTCATGGGTGTCGTTTAATAGGTTTTTGGGGGGTGTAGATTTCAAAACTAGCGTCCATTTTGGAATTAAAGATGGTGGACATCACTTTTTTGAAAAAATCGTCATGGGTGTAGTTTTTGAGGTTTTTGGGGGTGTAGATTTCAAAAATGACATCTATTTTGGAATTAGAGATAGCAGATGTTGCTTTTTTGAAAAAGTCGTCATAAGTGTTATTTTTTGAGAATTCGGGGGTTTATATTTCAAAATTGGCATTCATTTTGGAATTGAAGATGGCGAACATTACTTCAAAATGGATGCCAATTTTGAAATATACACCCCCAAAAACCTCTAAAACTACACCCATGACGACTTTTTCAAAAAAGTGAGTCCGCTATTTTTTATTTCAAAATGGATGCCTTGTTTACTACGGAAGCCTTAAAATTCTGCTAACTACGGAAGTCTATTCGTGGACAAGTTTTCGTGATTAAGATTTATCGTGATAAGGTCTATTTGTGACAAATTTTTCCGTGAAAAATTTTTGTGAAAACATTTTTCGTGGTTAAGTACTGACACGGGTTGCGTTATATGTGTCAAGATTACATCTATGAAATTTAAACGTTGTTCAACACCGTAAATATGGATTCCAGACCATTACTGTCGTCACAAAAGTGAAGGAACTCATCGAGATCTACATTTCCGATGACAGCTGTCAAACTTAAAAGTGGTTTATCTCCGTCATTATCAATTCTAGACCATTGCTGTCTTAACAAAGGTGAAAGAACTCTTCAAGATCTACATTTCCGATAACAGCTGTCAAACTTGAAACTGAATTATCTCCGTGTATATTAATTCTAGACCATTGTTTTTATGGGGATTGGTTTTATAGAGTCTTCAAGGAAGGCCTATGCCCAGCAGTAGGCGTCTTATTGCTAAAGCGACGACGATGACGAAGGACGACGAGTTAGGGGTAAGATAACTGCGATTCCTGCGTGCAGTAACATTCCAAAGAAAAATTATATCCCAAGATGATCGAGATGTTTTGGTCATCCTACTTGGAAAAGAGACACAATCATCTGATGTGGTATCCTTGTCGGCACGTTTTTCTTTGCCAGTACTCAATCCTGTTTATATGATAAATCCATGGCCGCGACAAAGTGGGCTGTCAGTAGCTCCGCTGCTACTGACAGCTCACTTTATCAGTGCCTCTTCTTCTTTTATATTTTGGCGTCGCATGGTTTATGCATTTGCAAGTGTCAAGTATAAGTTTTTAACATAACTTAGTCACAGTCGTGGTAGATTACGCAGGCGGTCGTCAAATACTTGATACCTAAAGTTCTCTACTCGTTGCACAACAAAATTACAACCAACTAAGTTTGCCACATTCGTAATAAACATAAATGATGAATTGAATTGAATTTTACCCATGAATAATTAAAGTAGGGACAAGATAATAGGTCACTTTTGACAGATGTCAGTTTTATATTCATAGTGAGGTGACCTGCTTAAAAACATCGATTAAATGAATGAATCGAATGAATCGATACAGACTTGAAACATATGTGAATTTTAAAAATGATCATGCGAATCCCTGTCCCATTATTATTTTTTCTTTCATAAATTAAAGGAGCAAAATAAGACAAGTACCTACGTAATTGAACAAAAAAATTGCTTTTATTCACTTGAACTATCGGAACTGCTATCTTCATCACTGCTGTCAGCACTCAGAGATATTATTAATTCATTTTCAATAATATTGTCTATTCTCACATCTCGTTCAAAATCTTGTAAAATTATTTTCTTTGTCTTCTCCACGACTTTTCGCCAGTCTTCTGTAGTGACTTCTGCACATGCAGTTTGTAGCAGAGTCATCATTTTAGCAGTACTGAAGGGTGGTTCAGTATTGTTCCGCGCTGCATGACCCTTTATTTGTGCCCAAATAAGCTCGATGGCGTTATACTGGCAATGGTAGGGAGGCAATCGAATAACTTCGTGTCCATGCTCTAGGGCTAGTTCATCAATTACATAGCGGAGCTTGGACGGCTTAGTTGCTTTTACCAGATTTAACAACTCAACTTTTAATAAAGTTGGACTTGCCTCCACACCATTTCTTACCAGCCACGAGACAATTTCTTGCTTTTTATTTGCTTTAGTTGGTGGTTTATCAACTTGTACAGAATGATACGGAGCATTGTCCATTATAATTTTCGATGGGTTTTCTAAGCTGACTAGCAGCTTAGAAAACCCAACGAAAGCAGATGGAACTTTTGAGGTGGAGGCCGCTGTATCATCGGTCCATGTCCGCGCAACCGTATGGTTCGCATTCAACCATGTTTCGTCAATAAACACGACATTGTCCCAATCCGTAATTTTATTTACCTCATGTAAGAATGTTATTCTCTTCAAAATAATATCGCAGCGTTCTAGCAGGATTTTCCGCTTGTCGGATTTTTTAAATCTAAAGCCAATCGATTTCAAAACCTTTGATAGAGACGATTTGCCTCCAAAAAATAAACCTGCGCCTTTTAACGAACTCAATAGCTTTTCCCGTGTAGGATATTCTTTTCTCGAGTAATATCCATAAATGTGGTTGCGAATTGCAGTAGCATCAAAATTATCAACGTCAACAATTTTCTTGTCCCTCTTTCGTTTTTTCGGTGTACGTAAAGTATTATCTTCTGAGCCTGATGGTCCGTATTTCTCTTTCAGAATTTGAGTTACTGTCTTCTTCCTTATTCCCAATGCTTCGGCAACGCGTTCTCTCGGTGGTTTCAATGGTAAAAGAGGCCCATCGTTAACTGATTCACGTCCAAAATAATTGTACAATTTCAGCACTAGTTCGCGAGATTGACTGTTTAGAGTTTTCCCCCGTTTCGACATAGTAAGACTGTAATGTTTTTCTTGTTTAATAATCGTTAAGCAATCGGAGTCCAATTTATAGCCAGGTAAACGTAGTCAGTAAGATCAGTTCAATGAAAAAGCCGGATCAGAAGAAAATAACAGAGAGCACACCAAAAACGCACAGTCACTTCGCACAACAACAAAAGACTGCGTCATCATCATGTTATGGCGACATGACATGCGTCATCGACAGGCACTGGTGTTGCCAGCAACATCCACCTAAATTGCACCCAACATCAATGACCTTTCTATTTAGTTATTTTTTTGTATTTTTATAGTTAGTTAAAAGAATAATAAATATGTATAATTAGGTTTTATTATAATCACAACGTGGTTATAAAGAAGGATGCGCGAGCTCATACATACCAGGACCTGTTATATACGAACAGACTAATTTTTCCTCACTTATTTTCTAAGAATGATATATTCACCAATGTGATTTATGACGCTTCTAAAACTGTTCAAATATGTACAATTTGGCTAAAATTGAATATAAAATAAGAAAAAACGAAAACAATTTTCAAGCTATAAGTACCTATTTATAGACATGTATATACACTAAAGATTATGGATTGCCAGGTTTGTTATGTTCAGAGTGCTAAAATGGTGCTCGTTTTTAAAAACTTGATGTCATGTATTTTTAGTCAATATTGTCTCAATGATATTTATATTGATTTTTAAAACAGTGCATGTCATCTTGTCTGTAATATCAGATTACTTTTTGGAGTTCATCGATTTATAAGACGTTGTCACGTCAAAAAAATCAATGTCTAGGACTGATATAAAAAGAAAATGAAAAATGGAATGATAAAGAAAATTCGGTATTCATCCATTTCATTGCAAAAGTAAAAAAAAACCCTTCGTGGGTAGGCCTACGTCCTGCAGTGGACTATTAAAAGGCTGGTACAGTACAGTACAGTGTTAGCAAAAGTACAAGAACCGCAACTATAAGTTAAGAATATAAGTAAAGCAGCTATTCGAATAAATTCAGCTCGGCTGCAGCCTGCGGATGCAGGTTGCTAATGGAGGTAGCACACACATGAGCCGCTGCTTGTATCCACAGTTGGGAATGATTCCGATGCTGGTTGCCTACGTCGTACATCGCAGGTACGTTTGACTTGTTTAAACAGGCTAACAACACTTGCAGCCGAGGCTCGGTAGCACATGCTGCCGCAGCCGTGTTCGGAATCTTTTTGTAGAAATTCATACAACGACGTAGATAACCAGAGCCCTTAGTCCAGGTTTTGTGTTGTTTACTAAAACTTTTGCGTTCGCGTGTGGCTCCATACATTTTGGTTAGTTCTTCATCGTTTCGGCCAGGGGCGCTGTACAAAAATGTATAGGGCCATATCGAACAGATGTAATTTCATAGCCACAGCCGGCCTAGTGCAGCTGCTGCAAGTGTAGTAAAGCAAGTGAAAGATTCGAATAGCACCCTTAAGGATTATTAAGAGTAATATTAAAATTGCCACGAATTTCTCGGATAACTTCAACTACTGCTTTTTGTTTTTAGTAGTAAAGTAATAAGAATACATATAAAAATAATAAGAATATTCTTTCTTTTTGATAATCTTTTAGTATACAAAAATGTATGTTTCTATAAAAATGTATAATAACACCTCAGTTTGTAAACATTATGGGCTAAAACGAGTTAACGCAGGATTATGTGCCAATAGTTAAAAAAGAAAATAATTATTACATCAACACGTCAACATTTCCAAAATTGCTAAGTCTGGATACCGAGAACGAAGTCTGGCAACACTAAATACGTCATCTGATTGACTGAATTTGACATTTCCTTTTTTTTTGACAGCTACAGTAATAAAAGATTGTTTTTTTTATTCAAATAATTCGCCCATTTTTGGACACTAAAGCCTTTAAGACCATACCGCCACTTCTTATGTATGTAATCCGTAATGTAAAAACAATAAAAAAATCATTGTAATTTTTCTGGTGGGCTAATTTTAATTTTAATTAGTGATATGAAAACAACAAAAAATCCCTTTATTTTTGAAGCACATATCATTTTTAGAAAAGAAGTTTGGTTTTTTACTAACAAAAAAAAAAAAATTTTGACAGGTTAATTCCGTGCATCCTTCTTTATGGTGATTTTTCTTCACAAGTAATCATTGCATTCGATTCAACTTACAATCCTATCAGCTTTCGATTTTTAGAGTAACATCCCTAGTGTTTAAAAAGAAAAAGGGTTGACTGACGCAACATTGTAACGACGTTCAGTTCCCAGGTAGCATTTATACGTTATTATGACGTCCGTTTACGGTACTGCTCGACGTAAGAGACGTCATTATCATGACGTCGGTAGTTTCTTCAGATGACGACAATTTGTCACAGCCTCATGACGTAAGTTGGAGGACGTTGGAGTGACGCCACATACTGACGTTGGAGTGACGTCATATACTGACGTTGGAGTGACGTCATATGCTGACGTTGGAGTGACGCCATATACTGACGTTGGAGTGACGCCATATACTGACGTTGGAGTGACGTCATATGCTGACGTTGGAGTGACGCCATATACTGACGTTGGAGTGACGTCATATGCTGACGTTGAAGTGACGCCATATACTGACATTGGAGTGACGTCATATACTGACGTTGGAGAGACGTCATACGCTGACGTTGGAGTGACGCCATATACTGACGTTGGAGTGACGTCATATGCTGACGTTGGAGTGACGCCATATACTGACGTTGGAGTGACGTCATATGCTGACGTTGTAGTGACGCCATATACTGACATTGGAGTGACGTCATATACTGCATTCATAGAGACGACACTTGGACGTTTATAATAGGGCAGCCACTGACGTTGGAGCGACGTCATTCACTGTATTCATAAGGACGTCACTAGGCCGTACATATTAGAGCAGCCACTGACGTTGGAGCGACGTCATTTACTGTATTCATAAAGACGTCACTAAGCCGCACATATTAGGGCAGCCACTTACGTTGGAGAGACGTCATTTACTGTACTCATAGGGACGTTACTGGGCCGTACATATTAAGGTAGACACTAACGTTGGAGTGACGTCATATACAGTATTCATAGTGACGTTACTATGAATCCTGTGTATGACGTCACTACTATGTCGGCGGCTGCCTTTGTATGTATGGCCCAGTCCCTGTAAACTAAGTAAATGACGATACTCCAACGACGATGGCTGCCCTAATATGTACAGCCCAGTCACTTTCCTGTGAACAAAGTAAATGACGAAAAGAATTTAGAATTTAGTTTGCGATAGCAGGCATCCTATATTATACACGTACCCTGAACAGACTCTTAGGACTATGGATTAAACCAAACAAAACAATGTAAGTAGCATAATAGATTTATTTTCAAGAAGTATATACATACATAGACTGTTATACATATATAATCAATAATTATTATGAATCCATAGTCTTAAAATTACAATGTCGATCCCATAGCAATTTTATGACCATGGCACATTTAGATGAACTATTTATTCTCTCTTGGAGAAATTACTAATGCACTGTTATCACTATCAGGTTGGTGTTAACTTGTTTCTGCACTTGCATCGGACTTTTGCTGACACTTGAAATTATTTGATTTGTTTGTGCATTACATTACAATGACTCGATGCGCTGGTTGCGGTCGCAAAGCATTTTAAGTAGGTATCTATTGAGGTCAAATCGCACGAACATCGCCTATCTTTTATAACGGTCTTTAGTACCTGAATTTCGTCATTAGTAGCTGAACATACATTTTGAATTTGTAAAATATGTTGGTCTTGCGTATGTAATCTTTTTCTAAGTTCCCGACGAAATTTTTGGAATTCTGATAACAAACCGCCGTCATTCTCCAGCACTGAAACTTCCATTTGACTGCACTTGCTACCCCGTTGGTTATTGACATAATTAGGGCTCGCTATTGTTGGTAACTTCCTATGTTCTGGAGTGCGAACTGGCGTGTCATTCCCAGCACGTTTTCTTTTTGTGCTGTCACACATCGGGCAAATCCATTGGCGCACATAGTCCGTAGAAAAAGACTCGAAATCTCGTCTTTTAATACCGAGACACAATATATGATACACTTTTTCACAGTTTGATAGTGTACACTTCATTATAAGTTCACGGGTAACGTCTTTTTTACAAGCCCGGCAAAACGTAAACATTGCGATCGAACTAAATAGAAATAATTGCTGCGAAAAGTAAACACGTCCGCACCGATGCGAGCGCGCGTGCAAACAATATGGTACAATATGGTACGTCCTAATATTGACCCTAAATAGAGGTCAATAAAACGTCCCCTTTGTGGCGAATATGGTACGTCCTGATATTGACCCTAAATGGACGTCAGTAAAACGTCCACCAGAGACGAATATGATACGTCTTAATAATAACCCTGAAGAGACGTCAGTAAATCTTCCACTTTGTGGCGAATTTGGTACGTCCTAATATTGACCCTAAATAGAGGTCAATAAAACGTCCCTTTTGTGGCGAATATGGTACGTCCTGATATTGACCCTAAATGGACGTCAGTAAAACGTCCACTAGAGACGAATATGATACGTCCTAATAATGACCCCAAATAGACGTCAGTAAATCATCCACTTTGTGGCGAATATGGTACGTCCTAATATTGACCCTAAATAGAGGTCAATAAAACATCCCCTTTGTGGCGAATATAGTACGTCCTGATATTGACCCTAAATGGACGTCAGTAAAACGTCCACCAGAGACGAATATGATACGTCCTAATAATGACCCTGAATAGACGTCAGTAAATCATCCACTTTGTGGTGAATATGGTACGTCCTGACTTTGACTCTAAATTGACGTCAGTAAAACGTCCACTTTGTGACAAATATGGTACGTCCTGATATTGACCCTAGATGGACGTCAGTAAAACGTCCAGCAGAGACGAATATGATACGTCCTAATAATGACCCTAAATAGACGTCAGTAAATCATCCACTTTGTGGCAAATATGGTACGTCCTAATATTGACCCTAAATAGAGGTCAATAAAACGTCCCCTTTGTGGCGAATATGGTACGTCCTGATATTGACCCTAAATGAACGTCAGTAAAACGTCCACCAGAGACGAATATGATACGTCCTAATAATGACCCTGAATAAACGTCAGTAAATCGTCCACATTGTGGTGAATATGGTACGTCCTGACTTTGACTCTAAATTGACGTCAGTAAAACGTCCACTTTGTGACGAATATGGTACGTCCTGATATTGACCCTAGATGGACGTCAGTAAAACGTACACTTTGTGGCGAATATGGCACGTCCTGATATTGACCCTACATGGACGTCAGTAAAACGTCTACTTTGTGGCGAATATAGTACATCCTGATATTGACCCTAAATGGACGTCAATAAAACGTCAATTTTATGGTGAATATGAGACGTCGAAATAATGACTTTTAATTGACGTACATTATGACGTCATCGACGACGCATTAACGACCGACCCTATTATGACCTAAGAGTGACGTCGTTTATGCGTCACTGACGTCACTTTGCTACCTGGGTTCTTTAGATCAGAAATTGTTTATTATGTTTAGAATGGTTTATTAGTGAAAGCAAATCGTAAAATTACTCGTATCGGTCATTATTACAATAAATATGTAAACGTAATTGAAAAAAGTTAAGCAATTGTGCAATTCTTATTTTATGCCCGCCGTTACAAGATTACGTTGTTGAATTTTGATAAAATGTCAAAAGTGACCTATTATCTTGTCCCTACTATAGGTATATCATTTACATAATTATGTTTGCATAAAATACATTTTTTCTAAAATGACGGGTTAATTATAATTTGCCAACAAATGAGTATGATAGTGGCGACCGCGAACCGTGCTTAGGCCACTCAGCCTCAGGCGGACGTTCCGTCGTGAAAGATCTGTCATACAACGTTGGTTCATTATTTCATACGATCTGTCGCCATTACAGACATATCACATCAATCTGTATAAAATGGGATGAATCGATGTTCCGCGATAGGTTTTACGCCTTATATAGCAAGGCACTTACAAGCCAGTGGCTGCATGGCAATCTATACGAATTGCCTATAATAATAATAATAATATATTAGGACATCTTATACACAGCCTCTGACTAAGCAAAGCTTGTGATATGGCTGCCAGAGACTGATATACTACTTATACATATTTTTAAATACATACTTATATAGATTAGCAACTAAATACGACTATGCAGCAATTATACTAGACTACTATACAACAGATATTGCTAGAGAAACTGTTTCACAACAAACAATACGTCGCAATGAACGAAAAATATATAATATGCCGATGAAAATCGAACTAAATCCTTTTCCTGTTTCAGGCGGCGAGACAGCATGGCCACAAATCTCCATTGCGCAAATAACCTCGGCTAATCAACGCGCAGCATCGTCAGCCGACAAGCACTCTCTACCCCCAGCTTTACCCGCCATTCCCGCGGCATTGCCCCCCGTACCCGCATCATTGCCCGCGGCATTGCCCGCTATTCCCTCGGCGTTGCCGGCTATACCCGCCGCATTGCCCACAATACCCCCGTCATTGCCCGCACTGCCGTCGCCGCCGGAGCGGCCGCCGTCTGCGGAGCGACCCGCTCTGCTGTCTAAGGAAGACAAGGAGAAGCTGGACTCGCTTGAAATGAAGCTCGATAAACTTACGGGTACGTATACTAACAAGAGAACAAAACAGAATTGCCATTACCCTTATTGCACAATTCATTTCACTTGCATCGATCATGTCTAGCTTCTACCGTCTATACGTCGAGAAAATGTTTAAACCATGTTCGAGAAGGGAAACTTGGTTTGATGTTATCGTGTGGTTTTTTAGATCTGGTGGAGCGTCAAGCGATGGAGCTGCGTGCGCTGCGCGCGGGCGGCGGCGCGCGACTGGCCGAGGAGGCGATAGAGGCTCACGCCGTGCGCACCGCGCAACTCGTCGAGAACTCGCTCTCGCACGGGTCAGTCTCTGTCACACACAATACACAACACAACCATTTACCATAGAATAAGGACAAAGCACTAGGAACAGTACTAACATAGCAAGAAATATACATCACTTTATCCCATTTTAAATATGAAATTTAAAAGGTGTTAGATAAATATGCACATACACCCGAACTTACGTTATTTCGAAGTGTTTCACAAACTAGCATTGAGTTATCTCGGGTGTCCAAATTCAAAAAGGTAAAAAGTAGAAAGGTAAAATGATCAGAGATTTGAACCTTGTTACTGGAACTAGAGGGTTAAAATTTCCGAAAAAGACAAATGACCTAGTCTAACTAAATTTTAAACATTTTGGCATTCCAACCATTGAGGAAGGAATCAAATGGAGATGGTGCAATGACATTTAGATACTTTGACATGTAATAGTTTAAAAACCGAAATAATAATCATATAGGCGTCTCTTTCAAATGTACGTAATAAGAATAGACCAACATTATACATCACAGTTTCGCTTGTGTCTATATTTTTCGTGACATGTCGCGCGTGCCTGGTCCGCCATATTGAGTCGAAAAACAATAGCGATGTTCTTATTATATCAAAAAAACTATCGATATTTTGGTTAGTTTTTATTCGTGTTATTGATTTGCTAAAATTTTGAATTTTTATTTCATTTCACTTTTCATGTCAAATTTGACAACTGTCATTCCAGAATTAATACAAGTAAAATGGTATGACAGGTGTGAAAGTAACAGCTGTCAAACTTAAAAGTATTATTATCTCCGTAACTATCGAAGCTAGACCATTACTGTCTTAATAGCAGTAATAACACTCAATGAGATCTATTAGATTGTTCTAATGACAGCTGCCAAACTTAAAAGTGGATTATCTCCGTAACCATCGAAGTTCGACTATTGCTGTCTTCACAAAAGTGATAGAACTCAACGAGATCTACATTTCGGATGACAGCTGTCAAACTAAAAAGTGGAATACCTTCGTAATTATTAAAGCTAGACTATTGCTGTCTTCACAAAAGTGATAGAGCTCAACGAGACCTACATTTCGGATGACAGCTGTCAAACTTAAAAGTGGAATATTTCCGTAACTATTAAAGCTAGACTATTGCTGTCTTGATACAAGTGATAGAGCTCAACGAGACCTACATTTCGGATGACAGCTGTCAAACTTAAAAGTGGAATATCTCCGTAACTATTAAAGCTAGACTATTGCTGACTTGACACAAGTGATAGAACTCAACGAGACCTACATTTCAGATGACAGCTGTCAAACTTTAAAGTGCAAAATCTGTGTAACTATTGACCCTAGACCATTGCTGTGTTTACAAAAGTGATAGAGCTTAAAAAGATCTACATTTGATGTGATAGCTCAAACTTAAAAGTTGATTATTTCCGTAATATTGATAGCTGTCATCTGAAAGATATCATATCTCTCTTTGAGCTTTATCACTTTTGTGAAGACAGCAATGGTCTAGCATCGACAGTGATGGAGAAAATCCACTTTTAAGTTTGACAGCTGTCATCCGAAATGTAGATCTCATATCAGTTTAGTGAAGAAAGCAATGGTCTATAATAGATAGTTATGGAGATATTCCACTTTTAAGCTTGACAGCTGTCATCCGATACGTAGTTCTTAATAAGTCCTATCACTTTAATTCTAAGTCATACCTCAGTAGGTAAAGCAGTGGAAACTCTTCTAGAGGTGTCTATGGAGTTTTGGTAACAACACGGAACGACATGATACGTCACATTATATCACTTGCCCACACCCATGCAAGTAATTCAGCTCATAATCAATGAAATACCACAAATTTTCACTAATTATCACTGATAAAAATACAACTTTAACAAAATAATACAATGAGGCGACATGTCTTTTCCGCGTTCCCGCCAAAAAACTCGTCCTGCCATTCTAGTGTGGATTCTTGAATATGACAGCTGCAACCTTGACATCTGTAATTTTTTAAATAAAAGATTGCCATTATGTTTGATTCGGCTAAAATTAATTTGTGTCGATAGTTTTATCGATAGGTACGGGGAAATCGATAAGTGTAGTGTGGTAGTAACAACACTAATCCGCCGTATTATGTGCGGTGGGTATCCAGGTTTTTCTCGTCGTTATCCATTTGATTCCTTCCTCAATGATTCCAACAGGTAATTTTGACGTATGCGACAGACATTGCGTTTTTTTTGTTTTACTCACTCTCGCGTATGCTGTATAACCAGATATGAATGTAACGTAGTTTTTATTTGAGTAAAATTTAGCAATACTTCTATTACTTGCAATTCTTCTAATCCCGAGTGGCCGCGGAACGCGCTCGGCCAATCACAGAGTAGCTCGCGGCTCTCGCGTCACGATGTTCAGTCGACGCGCGATGGGCTCGGAGTCCGCGACACTAATCTTATCATCTCCCTTCCCCAGATGGGACCGTATCACGCGTTTAGGCGAGACGGCGAGCTCCCGCGCGGCGCAGGCGGCCGGCGTGGGCGCGGCGCGCGCGCTCGAGCCGCTCGTGCAAGGCTTGCAACACAAACTGGCCGAGAAACTCACCTCCACTGATCATCTGCTCAGGGACAATATTGAAAAACTGGCCAATAGCAAGGTGAGCTACCACACAATCAGTTAGAGTGTATATGAGGAGCTAGTATTCACAGGCAGCATAAGCTCCAGGCGTTTGTGTATTGCGTGCGGGGACAGCTATCATATACCTACTATTTAGGTATACGTCGAATCGTGCAATTCAGCGGCTATAACGTCAGCTACAAGCTGAGGATAGCCCAATCCTGACTGAAGCTTAGTTAACAGGACGAGGACTTGGTTTATTAGTCTTGCCCACCCCAGAAAAATAGATTGTTTTGATTTTGTTTTCTGCGGTGGGCAAAGACTTTTGTGCTCAAGCTTCGCCCATGCATTTACATCTGGATTGAATGTGAATTTCCTCCCTCAGACGGTGACGGACCAGCTGAGCTCGTCGATCGCCAAATCGGTATCAGAGAACGTGCGAGAATCGTTCCGTACAGCATTGTTTGAGAGCGTGATGCCCGCTATGGAGAAGGCGCATGCGCAAATGTTCCGACAAGTCAACCACGCGTTCCAACAGGGCACAAAGGAGTGTAAGTACAGTGGTTTAAATACTACTGCGAAAGGAGATTCAATCAACACTCTTTCGTAAATGTTCCTTGATTTTCGCCAGTCTTGAAAGCATTCAATTCGGTTAACGATTCGAACAGCCAGATCTTCATTCATTCGTTCAATGTGTTGTCTGTGTTGTGCAGTTGCGACCAACACCGAAGTAGCGGCGCGCGCGGCGGCGGAGCGAGGCGGCGCCGCGGCCACAGCTTCCCTGCGGGCCGCGCTCGACCGACACGCTGAAGCCCTAGCGCTGGCGGCGCGCCAGCAGCCCTCGCACCAGCAGCTCGCTGCCGTGCTCAAGGAGGCGGCCCACAGGTACTAGTGACGTCACTGCGGCCCGCGCTCCACCGACAATACACGTAGCCCGTTTCTAACCTCTACTCGCACTTGGTATCTTTGTGGATATTTATCCTTATCATATACCCAATACGCGTAATTTAAACGCAATAGAATGTCCAGAGGGAGTAAGTTAAACAAAATAAATAATAATGTATTGAAAACCTGTACATGCTTCTTTCATAGGACAGTAGTTACAGCTAACATTTGTTTGCAGTGTGTTGGAGAAGGAGATGTCGTGGTGGCGCGAGCAGGCGCGCTCCGTGGCGGTGCAGATGTCGCGCGCGCACTCGCCCGCCACGCCCTCTGTGTCCGTCGCCGACAGACAGGTAACCACGAATACAGGACTTCATATATGCACCTTCCTCACATAATATACACTCCCCTTCAGATAACAAATAAAGAATTTGACACACTGGATGCGGTCTGCGGTCAGGTCAAATCGAACGATTAGATCGAACGATCAGATAACATTAGAAAGGTTGTCATTCTAACGGACAGCCGAAGTGCTCTACAGCATATAGTTCGATGCGCTTCTGGTGCCAAAAGTGCTACCGTAGCATATGCAATAATAAGGAAGGCGTTGCATATCATAAATAAGGGTGTAAATCTGAGACTGCAATGGATTCCCTCGCACACCGGTATTCGGGGAAATGAGGTCGCAGACCAATTAGCCAAGGAGGCCAGCTCAAATGGGACGGAAGTATTTATTTTGCCAGAAGATACGGACATTTTAGTTAAATTCAAATCTAGGTTGTACCAAAAATGGAAACATAGCTTCATTGATATTTGTTCTGAGAAGGGAGCCTGGTACAGAACCTTGCAGCCTGAACCTCCTCGAATACCGTGGTGCGCAAACATCCGCATAAAAAGATGTCATATTGTGATAGCGCATAGACTTCGCTCCGGCCACATGCCACTTAACAACTTTGAACATCTAATGGGTAGGGCTGAATCTTCGGCTTGCTCGCTCTGTGGAAGCCATGAGGATGTTTCCCATCTTCTCGATGCATGTGGCCGGAGCAAGGATATGAGAGCATTTATGATGCGGGAGTACGGAGTTAATCCTCGAGACGTTGGCATGTTTCAAGGTATCCTGGCTGCACCCATGAGCGATGCAGCAAGGACCTTGTATGCCATGGTCTCGGACATACTCACTCAGCGTAGGGACTCAAATCCCTTTTGAATGTACCTTATCATTAGTAAAACGGGGCTGGCATAATCGCTTCGCGACTAAAGCCCCAGTATAATAAATCAGATTAAAAAAAAAAAAAAAAAAGCATTATATTATATGGGTAACGTTGTCGATCTCAAAATACTTTGGTAATTAAATATGTATGCGATCTGAGTCACGCAGGAACGTAACAACATTAAGGCCATAATTACGAGGGTCATTCAATAAATACTTAGCCTACAAAAAGTAAACGAAATTTTTGGAAAAGTGGCAATTTATTTTTCAACATAGTCTCCTTTTAGTTCGATACACTTAGCCCAGCGATGCTCCAACTTTTTTAACCCGTCCGAAAAATAGTTTTTGTCAAACTCTGCAAAATAGGCCTCCGTGGCGGCGATGACCTCCTCATTTGATCCATATCTATTCCCGGCGAGAGATTTTTTCAGATTAGGAAACAGAAAGAAGTCACAAGGGGCCAAATCTGGAGAATACGGTGGATGGGGCAGCAATTCGTAGCGTAATTCGACCAATTTGGCCATGGCAACGGCAGACGTGTGAACCGGTGCGTTGTCGTGGTGAAACAGCACTTTTTTCTTCGCCAGATGGGGTCGTTTTTTCTTTAATTCGGCGTCGAATCGGCCCAATAAATCGGCATAGTAAAGCCCTGTAATTGTTTTACCCTTCTCGAGGTAATCGATGTAGATCACACCTTGTGAATCCCAGAAAACGGTGGCCATAACTTTTCCGGCCGATTTTATAGTTTTCGCCTTCTTTGGAGCACGTTCCCCGGTCTGGATCCATTGTTTTGATTGCTCCTTGGTCTCTGGTGTGTACCAGTGGATCCAGGTTTCATCGACGGTCACAAAACGATGCAAAAACTCCGCTGGATTCCGCTTAAACAGCGCCAAACACGTCTCCGATGTGGTCTCACGGTTTCACTTGTTTTCCGGTGTGAGTAAACGCGGCACCCATCGCGCCGACAGCTTTCTCATGCCGAGTTCCTCGTGAAGAATATGATACACTGTTCCTTCTGAAATGCCTACAGTCTCAGCTAGCTCCCGAACCTTCAATCGGCGATCTGCCAATACGAGATCATGGATTTTTTTAATGTTTTCCTCCGTAGCAGCTGTTTTCGGTGCACCTGGACGTGGTTCATCAAAAACCGACGTACGGCCATGTGCAAACTCGTTGAACCAATTCTTGACGGTGGCCATCGATGGAGAAGAGTCACCGTACACAGCATCCAAGCGCTCTTTGATTTCGATGCGCGTTTTCCCTTCCAAAAATAGGAATCTAATCACCGAACGATATTGCTCTTTTTCCATTTTTGTAAAACCGATCGATACGTTCGCTTCCATAAGTTGTCAAATTAAAACAAATGAAGGGATTGGAATGAAAATTTGAAAAAAGAATTAAAAAAGAATGTGCTACACTGTGGTAAAACTCTTTTGAAACTACAGCGCCCTCTGGCGATGAGGCTAGGTACTTATTGAATGCACCTCATATCAGTCACTTTTACTATGGGGCTGAAAAAACGTCTAAAAATGGTTCATAAATTTCATAATGATGGTCTGGATCGGCGCATTTCAGTCCAAACCAGTTCTTTATAACCCTCTGTATAATCACAAAAAGAAACAACTGAATCAAGAATTTCCAAGGTATTCTCTCTTTGAAAATCAGTTGGAAAAATAAAACCAATGCTTACATTTTATTGCAGAGATCCCAAAGAAACGCCCCGCGAAATTGTGTTCAAGAGTCTTTGCCTTTTCTAGTACAAGTACTTGTATTCTTTCAATTTTAGTCCTAGTAAATTACAATAGATTTCATCTAGATTTTAGTAATTATTTTCGTGTATTTAACAATTTAAAAGACTAATGTTTTCAATTAGTGTTATTTGCTACTAGATTATTTGACTCCATAGAAATCGTATTTTCTTGTTATTAGCTAGCAAAGTAATGACTATTTATGTGTTGAATTGTTCTGCTCCATTTTATTAATTTAGTTTAAACTTAATAAGCTATCCAATCATTTGCCATTTCAAATGAACAATTATGTCATGATTTATGTTCAATGTAAGAAACTGTTTGACCTCAATAAAATTGATGTAACCTCTTACTCTACGCTTTCCCTGGGTTAGACCTTGGCCTATCCTGTACTAAGCCAAATTGGGTGATATATACTAAGCGTCACACAAGTCGGCGGATGGGAAGTTACGCGCAGAACGCTGCGCAAAAGCCGAAATATAGGGATGCGCGGGAGCCGGAGAGACGAGACGCCGGGTCACACCCGGCCGCCAACCTCATTCTTCCCGCGCGCTCCCTACGCCCGTGTTCACCACTACGCCACGTGGCGTCGGCATTGTGCACACATGCGCAATAATTATCGAATCACGGCGAAGTGTCATCTGCAGCTAACTTCTCATCCGCCGACTTGTGTGGCGCTAACTATACCATCATTATGAACAACGTTTGCTATGAGACAATCCCATAACAAACGTTGTTCGAGAAAAAAAATTTGGTGTGGCAGTGTCATGAACACGGCCGTGTGTTGTACGTGAATAACTTTACATAAGCAAAATAACCTCAAAATGGTGGCGCTTCCCCCTCCACTCCCACCGATGCGTCACAGTCCTCACTTGGCTTAATGAATTCTTTGATCTTTTAGCTATCCAGCGGTGTAATTAAATTTAGGATGGAGATGATAAATTTGAAGCTGCGACACCAAATAGTATCCCCCGATTTTGTTATCACTGATTTTATACTACACCTGCTCGGAAAGTACCTTGATACTTTATCAAATTTACGGTAGAAAGTACGTCATTGCATATCGAACAAATATGCGGCGAGAAAACGCATCTGAGCGGGAGAGAAAAGTGTATGAAAATCCATTTCTTACGTGATTTTTCTTTTTTTAATTTTGGGTAAGACTATGCGCTGGTAACCTAAATATCAAAAGCCAAAAGTTTTTACAGTGAGTTTTTATCTCCAAGTTCGCAAAATGACACTGGCCACTAGCTGTGTGTTGGATGGTGTCACACAATTTGAAAAAAGAACATGTGAAAATAAGCTTCACTAACTGCAACAATTTCAATATAAATTTCAATTAGTAAAGATTTAGTTTTTTATTTTCCTCGTAGTATAAACTATGTATCACTCGAGAGAAAGTGCGATTCCCGATCTCTGGTGTTTTAAAGCCCTCGCCTACGGCTCGGGCTTCAAACGACACCCTCGACGGTAATCGGTCACTTTCTCCTCTCGGTGAACAATGTACTATTTTTACTTGCTTCCCTACAAGTCTACACATATTGCAATTTTAAAGACGTATTCAAGTCAAAAATCAGCTGTTCCATACAAAATTAATACTCGGAATCGACAAAAACAGCGTATCGTATGAAACAGCTAATATTTTTTACTCCAAGTTCGTTTCGACCCCAATAGTAGAAGTTGTTTATAATGAAAGTCTGAATTATCTCCATTCGGCTTAGTACACCAGTTCTAGATAACCCTGTATAAGAAACGGTGTATTTAATGTAGATGCAAGTGGCGCAAATCCAGTCGATTATACCAGCGGGTGACGTGAACAGCGCGTTCCAACTGGCCCTCAGCCAGTATACAATATAGGAAACTCATTACAAATCTAGGTTCGGCTGAACCTTTTGCAAGATAACCTCTCGTGTCGCTTCTTGCACCTCTTTCTTTACGCTCATGTATGATGTGTTCGATGCAGATGCAAGTGGCGCAGATCCAGTCGCTGATGGCGGCGGGTGACGTGAATGGAGCGTTCCAGTTAGCCCTCTCGGGCAGCGACCTCGCGCTGGTGATGTGCGCGTGTCGCGCGGCCGAGCCGGCCGCCGTGTTCGGGCCGCCGTGCCTGCTGCGCCAGCACGTGTTGCTGTCGCTCGTGCAGCAGCTCGCCGCCGACATGTCGCGCGACACGCACCTCAAGCACAGGTAACGTTTCAGCTACCTCTGTCGCGACACCAACTGTGGCTTGAACCGTGACGCGTGCGTAGACTGTAGAGCCCATTGTAAGTGAGTCCCTACTCACTGTTAATGTAGGAGATGTTTTCAAGGAAGAATAGCAGTTAGCTGACGCCGGTATTTGCCTCCTGGAGCGTCTTCTAGGACTCAAGGGTTCTAATATCTAAGAACTATTGCTTATGTCATTTTGGAAACTTCAGTAACTCCAATAATATTACTGAAGGAGCGAATGGGAACCGTCACCAAAAAATCAACTACCTCAATGCAATACTGATTTACTCTTCACAAACTGACACTTTATTAATTTTTTTTACGTACCTAATACTTATATCTTACTACTTATTTTTGACATTTTTTATTATTTTCTAAGAATTTGACATTATTTAGATTTTTTATACACTTTGTTGCCCCTTTACAGCATTGTTAAATAATTTTGTACTTGCATTTAATGACGAGACCTATTGTTGGCGGTACTATGTATTATTATACAGATTTTGTATTTTATTTATAGTATTAAGCTCGATACGTCAATAAAAGATTTTGATTCTGATTCTGATTCTTAAATCAGCAATACAGTACAGTACCCTTAAACATTGCCTTCCACTCACAGGTTCCTAGAAGAAGCCGTAATGAACCTGGACACGAGCAACCCTGTGACGCGCGAGCACCTCCCCGGTGTAGTGCGAGAGCTCCAAAAGCAAATCATGGCGTTCCTCAACGCGTCTCCCTCGCACGCGCTCGCGCGCCAGTTCCGAATGCTTCTGATGGCCACTGAGGCTCTAGTCAAGGGGTCGGCGTGACCGCGCCGCCCGCTCAACCTCGGGGCACCGCTACCCAACCCCAGGGCACCCCAACTCAACCCCCGACGTGCCCTAAACTTCGATAGCCGTGCCCCGTTCGATGGACGCACCCCCAAGTTCGGTGGTTGGACCTATAACCTCAACGGGGGCATGTAATGGCCCCGTCTCGTGTGATGACTAGTGATAACGGTGTAACAGTGATTTTTAAGTGCTTGAGGAGCGTGGACAGGTGTGAGTATGGTCTGTTGGTTTTGATTGTGTTTGTAGGTTGTATGGAATAGTGATATTATGCCAAAATGAGCATTTACGCCAAAACCTCGAATCATACAACTTGGCGGCTGTAATCGCGCAGCCGTTAAGCGAGCTTCAGTCAGGATTGGGCTATCCGCAGCTTGTAGCTAACGTCGCAGCCGCCAACTTGTGTGATTCGGACTTTACTTGTGACTTTTGCTATGGGACCAATACTGGCATAATAAAACTGAAATAAATAAAAGAAATGACAAATTTTCTGCAATTCTGAACGATTTATAGTAATTTCAGTGCTAGTTCCATACGAACAGAATAGGCATCATGACTAAAAAATATAATTAGTCGGTCAGATTATCAAAAAATATTAGACTTATTTTTTCTTTCGTAAATTAAACCAAAATGTATCCCGTTCAAGTTCCGCGTGACGTCTCAAGTCACATATAAATGTAAAGACTTTTGTCAGAGAGATGACGTCACGACCCCCACTCCCGAACTTTAACAAGGTTTATCTTTGTCATTTGTTGTTTGATTGACTAAAGAAAAAATACGTGTCTAATATTATTTTATAATCTAACTTACGGACTTATTATAATAATGTGTTTTTACCCAGTCATCTTGCCTATTCTTGATGCTTACAATTACTTTTTTGGCATAGTACACTATTGTTTATAACCAGTATTGATTGGGATGTTTGTATTGAAGTGCTAATATTTATATTGTATTGATTGAATTATAGCCACATCGGACCTCACATGTTACTCACAGTTTTGTAAATTGTTGCTAGTGTTACTAATTTTTTTTTTCATTTCATGTTCTTTAAGAATTTCTACTATGTCTATGCATAACTATAACATGCAGTCAACAAAATTGGCAGATTTTTTGTATTAAGTAAGTTCATATAGGCCGGGTGGTTAGCGCTAGTGTCAGAGTTTTTAATAATAACATTATTATCAAAAGTTCCTCTGCTAAAGAGAAATAGGTACATGTGATTCTAATACTTGAAAATTGAAAAACGTTAGAAGAAGAAAAAAAGAGTTGACATGACTATTTTTTTTTTTTTATTCCTATGCCTTAGTTGATGATTTTAGGAAAACACTAAATTGTTGTTACTGTGTTATTAACATTTTTACTGCTATATTTACTTTTTTCAATACATTTTTTTTTGCAAAATTTGTATGGATGTGAAATGTCAATTGACTCATGTGTTATTTTGTACTAAATAGATTTTACTATGGAACCAATCCGGAATTCGCGAAAGAAAATCAGCTGTTTCATACATTTTGTCAGTTCTAAGTTGCAATTAAGTGTGGAACAGTTTTTTTTACTCGGAATCCGGGTTGGCCTTACAGTGAAAGTTGTTCATAATGATGATCTTAATCACCCCCTTTCGGCTTAGTGCAGGGCATGTAGATAACCCTGTATTACTAAAGTCTCAGATTCCAGTATAGGCCAAATCATACAAGTCTAGTGATAGTCTATGGATGTGACGCTTGAGCACTTCTTGTTTGGCTTGCACCTTGGACACATAGCCCTCCACATTTGACACATCTTGTGCTGTTGCAATACCATTTTCACCGGAGACAGCTGTGAATTCAAATAATAGTACATTGTTCACCGAGAGGAGAAAGTGACCGATTACCGTCGAGGGTGTCGTTTGAAGCCCGAGCCGTAGGCGAGGACTTTAAAACACCCGAGATCGGGAATCGCACTTTCTCTCGAGTGATACATAGTGCTTTATACTACACCTACGAGGAAAATAAAAAACTAAATCTTTACTAATTGAAGAAAAACTGAATCCTAAACTGAATCCTCAAACAATGGCGTCTGCAATTTTCACAATATGTTCTTTTTTCAAATTGTTTGCCACCATCCAACACACAGCTAGTGGCCAGTGTCATTTTGCGAACTTGGAGATAAAAACTCACTGTAAAAACTTTTTGGCTTTTGATATTTAGGTTACCAGCGCATAGTCTTACCCAAAATTAAAAAAGAAAAACCACGTATGAAATGGATTTTCATACACTTTTCTCTCCCGCTCAGATGCGTTTTCTCGCCGCATATTTGTTCGATATGCAATGACGTACTTTCTACCGTAAATTTGATAAAGTATCAAGGTACTTTCCGAGCAGGTGATCAAAAAATAATAAAACTATCAAAATGATAAGTAGTTAGTGATGATGAGTGTAGTATAAAGGTGTAGTATAAAGCACTATGTATCACTCGAGAGAAAGTGCGATTCCCGATCTCGGGTGTTTTAAAGCCCTTGCCTACGGCTCGGGCTTCAAACGACACCCTCGACGGTAATCGGTCACTTTCTCCTCTCGGTGAACAATGTACTATTCTATGCATTTCATTTGTCTGTAGACCAAAATCAATGACTGAAATATTAATGTGATATGACAACAAGCCTATGGAAGAGTTGAACATCCAATCCTGACTATGACTGAAGCTAACAAGCTGCTCGTTGATTGGGTTTCGTGCAGCTTGTAGATAACTTCACATCCGTCGACTTGTATGATTCGGCCTTTAACAAATTGCAAGCTGTATGGCTCCAGAAGGATTTCTAGTCACTGACTCCATCCTTAGCGCAATTTTATTTTTGGTATTCGTGAAAGAGTTTTGGTGCTTTGCGCTTGGGGCTTATTTTGTGCTAAGAATTTAACAAAAAAACATTACTGCCCAAAATTCAATAGGTTGAGAAAATGAAATAAGCTGCTTTATAACTAATTTCTTTTCGCTACCTTTGTCTCGGCTTTAGGATGACATAGCCTTTGTATTTTCAATAGGAATATATTGATTAGTTCCAATGTCGTTTTGTCTCTTTGCACCTACCATACTTGCTGGTATCTATAGGCCAATTCATATAAGCCGGCGGATGTGAAGTTAGCGACAAACAGTGCAATATCCAATCCTGACTGAAGCTCAGATAAAGCTGCGTGTTGATTGGGTTTCGCCCAGCTTGTGGCTGACTTCACATCCGCCGACTTTGTATGATTCAGATTTAACAACGCCAATTATGAAAAAAAAAATCGTTTGACTTTTACAACGCGGTCACATTAAAGGCTCCTTTACACACAGGCGGTACGAGCGGTATAGCAGACGGGCGGGCATCTGTATTGTACTGGTTATATAAGAAGGGCTCACACAGGTCCGGTCGCGGTACTGCCGTACCGCCCTTTACCGCTCGTACCGCTCTACCGCTCGTACCGCCTGTGTTTGATGGAGCCTTAAATCGACGCATCGCTGTAATTTTTAAGCAATTTTTACTCGATCTTAACAAACAGGTAGAAACTTATCTTTTATAGATGATAGTTCGGAACCTTTCGTGCGGGAGTCCGACTCGCACTTGGCCGGTTTTTTTGTGCACACCGTACTTGAGCGCCAAAATAACGTCACATGGTCAAGCGTCTAGTTAATGTGACCGCGTTGTAAGTGATAACTATATTTTGTTACAATACAGTTGATTTAAAGCATGTACTTACGTGCAATTTCAAGTATTTTTTTAAATTTCTTTTTTTTTACTATTGTTTTTGAATATGTTCAAACAGATCTTTTGACTCATTGCAATAACTATAAGTAAATTACGATATTATAACTATATATTTTAAGATAACTATTGATTAGTAATATAGGTACTTTTGGTACTGTAATAGTATATGTGTTTGCTGTATATGCTACGATTGAGCTAAAATATGCCAGATTTATATAGTCAAAGCCCAAAACAACAGTAAAAAGATTTGTCAGTTTTTTTTATGTTATTTTTTTTCATTGTTTCCTGTTTACTTTAATGAGAAATGATTACGTATACTCATTATTTATTTTTTTCATACCTTAGTAAGTACTAAAAATAGTTGATTTCAGAAATCTAAGTTTATCAAAAATTGAAAAAAGATAGCCAAAAAATATGTACAATATATCCACATATAAACACTTAAACTACTCATGATAAAAAATATGGAAATTGGATTATTTTCCGGGTTGGTTCTATAGTAAAAATTCATTTTGCAAAGCAACACCTTTGAAACTATATGCTAATGGAAACTCAGTTTGTGAGGGTTATTATACTAAGCGCCATACAACTCGGCGGATGAGATGTTAGCCGCAGATGACACTTCGCCGTGATTGGCTAGTTATTGTGCATGTGTGCACAATTCCGACGCCGCCTGTCATAGTGCGTAGGGAGCGCGCGGGAGGCATGAGGTTGGCAGGTGAGTCCCGGAGTCGCGTTTCTCTGGCTCCCGCGAATGCCTATATTTCCTCTTTTGCGCAGTGCTTTGCGCTTAACTTCCCATCCGTCGATTTGTGTGGCGCTCAGTATCCAGATCTTATTCAAGATGTGTTTCTAAGCAACCATTGCTATAACTTGTTACGTTTTACGTTTATTTTATATGACCATGTCCTTTATTCACTATTGTAGATGTATTCGTGACTGCATTACAGACTGTATTGTATGTTATAAATGTTTGTAGACGAGTATGACTGCTATTTATATAACTTTATGACTACTCAATACTACTCATTAGTTGTATAAAAACGGAACCTCATTGGTTTGTAATCATAGATATTTGTTAGTTGACTGCTGATAACCTTCGAGCAAATATTTATAGTCATAATCGTGCAAAAAAGTGTCCTAGCCAAAACTCTGCCCAAGCTACGTAGTGGGCAGACTTTTTAGTTAGTTACGGCCGATGTGAAGTTCGCTACAAGCTGCGCAATACCCAATCCCAACTGAAGCTCACATGAAGCTGCGCATTGTTTGGATATTGCGCAGTTTATAGCTAACTTCACATCTGCCGACTTGTATGGTGCGGCCTATACTGCGACCTTTGACAAAGACTCCATTCCCCAATCGTCAATCAGTGATTTGATATGTTGTTTATATCTTTATAGGTCGAATCAAAATTAGTAGTATATGTGAGCGCGAGGCGAGTAGTTGCGCATTAATATCAGCAGGGGGTGAGAAGTGGGAACTTCACAGTCATTATGTTTGATTCTACTTATAATAAAATCGTTTAACGTAACTAGCTGCAACTTCTTTGTGCAAGGCAAATTTATCACTACCAATATGGCCATATGCACCACGATATGCTATTATCGAATCGAAATGTGAAAATGTGACCAATATACAGCATGACTTTTTATTCAGTGCACAAATTTTTATCGCGCAATAGATATCATTAATAGAACATATTTCGCTCATAAAAAGATCGACTTATTTTTTTCATCAATTTTTTGTCAAACTATTCCAAAGAAAATTATATTGAATGCACCCTACACTCCAGACAATAACTACGTACCAAAACGTCTCGGGCGTAGGTACGACGCGGCCGCGTAGGTACTCCGACGTAGGGTGACATTGATTACTCCGTTTATCTGTATACTTTCTCTTGAAGTTATTTCAATATTTTTGTACTAAAGTGAGTAAAACCAATGTAGGGGTTTAATTGTTTGTTTATTATACTCTCCGTTTGCAAAGTATGTGCACTGAAAAAAACCACCCTGTATACCTCACCATAACTTAGTCTCATTTCGTTTTTCGATAAAATTATATCGTGGCGCGTATGCTAGCCGGGCAGGTGCCAACAGAATAGTATGACATCCAATGTCCACTATACATAGTATAAAATAGTCCGCTACCCGTTGACGTAAAACGCTGTTTTAAAATAAATAAGCCATACAAAAATATCTAATATTCGATTCGTATGAATCAAAAAGACTGAAAGAATCTTGAGTAAAACATTCGAAGCATATTCTTATAATCCGCGCCACAGAAGTCGGCGGATGGGAAGTTAGGCGCAGAACGCTGCGCGAAAGGCAAAATATAGGTATGCACGGGAGCCAGATACTCGCGCCGGGCACACCCGCCCGCCAACCTCATGCGTCCCGCGCGCTCCCTACGCCCGTGCTCACCAATGCCTTTGTGTCAGAAGTACCATTGATTTGTAACATTGATTGTACAAGTGATACAACTTTGTATCTTTAGTACCAGTAAAGAAAAATGAGGATATTCCCCCGTAATGTTAACCGATAACTATGGAACTAGTGATACAACTTTGTATCTCAAGTACCATTAAAGAAAAGTAAAGATATTCCACGTAATTTCATTTTTGACATGCATTTATTTTCGTCTATCCCCCGTGGCTCTACTGCTTGGCTCAACTAGTAGTGCCAAAAGAAATTTCTCTCTCCCGTGGCACGATCAATTTTTTATGGCTGCTTAGTCTATACAATCTAATTACTCGTGAACTTGGCCATTACCCATGGCACTACTGAATTTAGGAGGACGAACAATTTGTAACATAAATTATTATATTTTTTAGATTAAAAAATTACAGATGTCATAATGACTGCTGTCAAAATCAAGAATTCGTATGAGTTTCATGACAGGTGTCAAAGTAACAGCAGTCATTTTCTAGAATTCATACTAGAATAGCATGACAGGTGTCAAAGTGACAGCTGTCAAACTTAAAAGTGGATTATCTCCGTAACTGTCAATGCTAGACTATTGCTGGCTTCACAAAAGAGATAGAGCTCAACGAGATCTACATTCCAGATGACAGCCGTCAAACTTAAAAGTGAATTATCTCCGTAACTATCCAACCTAGACCATTGTTGTGTCCACAAAAGTGTCAGAACTCAACGAGATCTACTTTTCAGATGACAGCTGTCAAACTTAAAAGTGGATTGTCTCCGTAACTATCAATGCTAGACTATTGCTGTCTTCACAAAAGAAATAGAGCTCAACGAGATCTACATTCCAGATGACAGCTGACAAACTTAAAAGTGGATTATCTCCGTAACTATCGATGTCAGACTATTGCTGTCTTGACAAAAGTGATAGAGCTCAACGAGATCTACATTTCAAATGACAGCTGTCAAACTTAAAAGTGGATTATCTCTGTAACTATCCAACCTAGATCATGGTTGTGTTCACAAAATTGATAGAACTCAACGAGATCTACATTTAGTATGACAGCCGTCAAACTTAAAATCTGATATATTATCGATGGTTACGGAATTAATTGACTTTCAAGTTTGACAGCTGTCACTTTGACATCTGTCGTTTTATAAAGTAAAAAATATAATTAAATGGTGCAAATTGTTATATCATTGGATTTGTTTATGTCACTATTGATTACGGGTAAAAAAGAGCTAAAAAATATTATTATATGGTTTTATATACTAACAAATGAAATTCTTTATTAGCTAGCCCAGTTGTGTCACTGGGAATAATATTGCCCGTGACACTACTGGATACGGAGTAGTGTCATGGGAAATGTACTTTTACCCGTAGCACTACTAGTAGTGTCACGGGAAAGTAAAATTTCCCTTCGCTCTACTAGTTGAGCCAAACAGTTGAGTCACGGGGATAGACGTTTTTATTTTGTATTGTCACAAAGATATAGGTAAAATTAAAAATAAAAACGAAACTTCTTAACGCAAATAAAATTAAGTTACACAACTACCGGCGTAATTTTTCTAGAAATAGTGGCACATTGATTTCGCCATTAATGAGCTGCATTTGAACATGCTGTATATATGCATTTCGCTCGATGACGGATTTTGACCGTTTAAAAAACGGCATCGTTGTATGTACTTTAAATTATTAGTGGCCAGTATTTGGCATATCGTAAGTATAGTACGGTACTTAAATGTTTAGTTGTACCATTCATGGTACTAGCGATACATCAATTTTTATGATGGTACTACTGATCCTAAATAATTGTCACTAGTACCATTAATGGTACTAAGGATACAAAGCTGTGTCACTTGTACCATTAATGGTACAAATCAATGGTACTTCTGACACAAAGGCCAACGCCACTTGCATCGGCCTTGTGCACACAAGCGCAATAATTAGCGAATTATGACGAAGTGTCATCTGTGGCTAACTTCTCATCCGCCGAATTGTGTGGCGCGGACTATATCAGCCTTCTGTATATTCGTTAGAAATATAATTATTGCGTTATTAGCTAAGTTTTTCTCTCAGTACCATTACAAATGAACATTTACATTATACATTGTAAATGTGTACAGTATTTTCTAAAAGTACGGTATGATCGTGTACCTATTATAATTAATTATCTACTACTATAATTCATTAAAAGTATGACCCTTCCATGTTTGTAAAAGGGTTTGAATAGTTTTTGTAAGCCTGAAATCTTCCTACAACGACGTAGGTTCACTTTACTGAAAAATATGCAGAGAAAAATGCTATGTAACTCGCGTCACGTAAAAGAACTCTGGAGTGTCAAGCTGTACACAAGAAAATTTATTGCATACGTAATAGGAGTTAAATCTCCTTGCTGCAATTACATCTGCGTACAAGAAGGTTTAAATCCTATTTACCTACTGTGCTAAATCTTCTAGCTTTAATTACAGCTGCGCAATAGGAGATTTAACTTCTATTTACTGTGCAGTAGGAGTTATAGTTCCTTGTGCGCAATTTGAAGCTCCAGCGTTCTTTTTACATGACTCGACCTGTACGCTGCTTGAGAAGAATGCATCACATATGGGTGCGCGCGATGGACGTCTGTGCAGAAGGGTTTCTAGCTTGTTGGCATAGTCATCAGCCAGCTGTCTTTGCTATTCTTTTTTCAATGGCGTACTTAAAGTAAATCACTTTTTACAATGTTTATAGAACAAAATCTCGAAAGCAATAATGTCTTGACACAAAATAGCAATAAGCAAAACTAAAAAGTGATTTAACTGAGTCGGTAATGTGATTATTTGATATATTGTATGGTACAATAATGATACCAAGTGTGTCTAAAAAATGCTTTGGTTTTATCTCACTCGTTTTATCGTAGAGAGAGCGAGACCCGAGACTAAGCGGTGACAATGCCAAACTATTCAGACCCGCAGTGCCAGAACCTCTATTTTATAGTTTTTTGAATCCACAATGTGCCTAACTACATTCAAGTAAGAAGCATATAATTTGGATGTTTGTTACAAAAGTGTATGTTGGATTTTTTTGTCTTTGACTGATTTCATTGACCCGTTTACTATGATTCCCTTTAGTATTATCATAAGAAGATTACCTATGATAAATAAATTAATCTGATTTATAAGCTTGTTTTTTATTTCATTTCTACATTTACATAATGATGTTATTTTGTACAGTTTTATAGATATAAACTCATTTGAAGACACCTACGTTGTACTTTAGCGGGAAGACAGACTCGTCAATGCGTTCCACATTCCTTATACGAACAGCCAGAATATGAAATGCTTTGACTGAGTCTGTCTTCCCGCTAAAGCACAACGTCGATGTCTTCAAATCCCGTGTAAATAGATAAGCATGCTACACCCTAGACCACATATCTGCTTAACATCAGGCAGTATATTGAGCGCCACACAAATTGAGGGATATGAAGTTATGCGCAGCGTTCTGCGCAAAAGCCGAATATGGGTACGCGCGGGAGCCAGAGAGAGGAAACGCCGGGGCACACCCGCCTGCCAACCTCATGCCTCCCGCGCGCTCCCTACGCCCGAGCTTACTACTTCGCCATTTGTATAGGCATTGTGCACACATGCGCAATAATTAGCGAATCACGGCGAAGTGTCATCTACTGCTAACTTCCCATCCTTCAAATTGTGTGGCGCTCAGTATACATATGTAGAAAAACGCAAACCTAGAAATAAAAAAACTATGGTGTCAACTCTTCACTCTGGTGATGATGAACTTTCGAATCATTACTGCTTGATCCATGAATTAATTTTCAAACAAAAAAGAGTTCATTGCTCTTTCTTTAATAAAAGCTGTATACTTATTTTTTTTTATACCTACTTGCCAAAATTGTAGATGTTTTTACAAAGGAAAGAGATTATACTATAGGAAAGATAGGGTTTGCAAGTGCTCAAGGTGAATTAGTTTCGGACGTAGGTGTCGTAGGTAGTCCGAAACGAATCCTTTCAGAATCTGTAAAAGTTCGTTCCAGAGTACAATATAGTCATAGATAGTTTACGCACTTGATAAAATTTCCGTCATACCATTTCTAAGGATAATAAATTCTTATAACGGATTCGCTTTGGACGCAGTGTGTTAGATAGCAGAATTATACAACTCGGCTCACTCAACTCACTATGTGTTGGTCCACGAGGAATTCCTCGTATTTCAAGCCTGCAGTCAAGGTAACGTGCCGTGCTGCAGTCTTTGAGTAAATAATAGTGTAGTATAATACCTACTACAGTGTAAAATACCGCTCCGTATATTGATATTGATTGCGAAATAGGCCGAATAATACAACTTAGCTGTGATTTCAGCTACAAGCTGCGGATAAACCAATCCTCGCGTAGCTCTTACGTAAGCTTCAGTCAGGATTGGGTTATTCGCAGCTTGTAGCTAACATCACAACTAAGTTGTATGATTTGGCCTATACCGCAATCAATATCAATATGCGGAGCGGTATTTTACACTGTAGTAGGTATTATACTACACTATTATTTACTCAAAGACTGCAGCACGGCACGTCACCGTGACTGCAGGCTTGAAAATACATAGTGAGTTTACCTTCACAGATTTTTTAGGGTTCTGTACCTCAAATGGCAAAAACGGAACCCTTATAGAATCACTTTGTTGTCCGTCTGTGTGTATGTCAAGACTCTTTATCTCGGGAACGCGTAAAGGTATCGAGTTGAAATTTAAACTGTATACGTATATCTATGGTCTCTTGCAGTTATGTAAAAGAAAAACTTCTCAATCATCGTTTAAAAAAGTTAGAGCCGTTTATGTCATAAAAAAACCGCATATTTCGCACTCGCAAAAATCAAAACCTACAGGGTACTTCCCGTTGACATAGAACTATGAAATTTGGCGAGAAGCATTGTCTCAGAGTACACATAAAGGAATAAATCTGAAAACTGTACATTTTTATTTAAACCATAAAAAATAGGGCCTCTAAATTCACAAAATATGGGTGCAAAATTTAAAATGAGTAAATCGTATCATATAAAAAAACTTCATTAGCACATGCTAAAACAGGTTTTTAATTATTTTAATAATGTGTTTGTACGGAACCCTCGATGAGCGAGCCTGACTCGCACTTGTCCTTTTTTTTTCTTTTTACTTCGTATTACTATTATTCTTCTACCCTCAGTTCAGTTTCAGATGTACAGTCGGTCGACGGTGGTGTACTCGGGATCGATTCGATCGTATCTTACAATTATGATGGAGAAAGAAGATAATACCGAGCTTATAAAGAAGTCTAAGTCAGCCTATGATATACCAGATGCAGTGCTCAGCAACGCAGCAGCCTACACCAAGGGAAAAGGCAACTTTTGTGGTAACAGGTTAGTTTAGTTAGATTTGCTTGCATGCATTTGATTATATGTATCGGGCATCGGCTACTTAGCATTTTTTGGTTTTGTTTACGCAACGGTACTAGCTACGTAGTCTCCATTCGAATACTTTGCGGCCCCATCGGCTTCTGAGCCCTATCCACTGCCGCTTTAACTATTTAATCATTTGGGCTCTGCAAAATGACGAATTTATTTCATCTATTTTTTATGAAGATAAAATTGGTAAATTATCTCCTGAATGAAACCTGCAGGAGGCTAAGCCGCACGTTCAGCGAGTCTTCCCTGAACATGGCGGTAGACTCCGACTCGGAGGAGGCGCACTTCACTGACAGCGGTGTCGCTGACCAGAGTACTTCCGATGGCCAGGCTCTGCTTGTGCTGGAGCAGAAGATCGACCGACTCAACGGTGCGTAGTTGCACAGGTCGCGGCATATAAGTGTAGCGCTTAGCGAAGCGTGGAGGGGATGACTGCGCATGGGTTTAGTATGGCGGTCACCATGCGCAGCCATCCCCTCCACACTACTCTCAGCGCTAGACTTACGTGCCGCTACCTGTACTTCTAAGTTGAACCAGGGTACCTACACCCTAACTTGTTAGGTAGGTAGCCTAGCTTCCTACCGCTAATCTAACGGTAAAGTAAGTTCGCCCTGCCTGGAGCCCTGGAGTCTGAATTTTAGGCCGCCTGAAGGCCTCTGACATGGCTAAACAGTTAAAACAAGCGGAACCTACAATTTAACATGTCAAGCGCTCAGTTGGAAAATGCCACCCGCGGTCACTCATCCAAATACCTACTGACCGTGCGTGAGGTTGCTTAACTTCAGTGATCGCTGTCAAACTACGCTACGAGCGCTACCAATTACTGATAATAATCTCATTATAAGGCTTATTTGATGAAATAGATAATATAAAACTATTTATCAACTTCACTTCACACCATGTCTGTTCCTACCAATACAAACATGTTACAAAAATATCTAACAAATAGTGTTACAATCGGCGTCTTTATCACTGGAAGCGTTCTCTTCCAGGCCACCTTTAAAGTACAGTACACTGAAACTTGCCCAGAACAAAAGTCACTCAGATTATCGAATTCTAGTTGTTCAGATATTTGCGCGGCGATGCATGTCTCGTTCTCAAATCTAGTTCCTCTTTCTTTTTGATCATAGCACTTCTTTTCAGCCGTAGGACGTCCACTGCTGGACATTGGCCTCTCCTAAAGATCTCCAATAAGACCGGTTGGAATCGGCTTGCATCCAGCGCGATCCTGCGGTCTTGATGAGGTCATCCGTCCACCTTGTGGGTGGACGTCCTACGCTGCGCTTTGATCATAGCACTGTTGCCTTTCTATTCAATAAACAAAAGTGTAAATAGACAAACTTGCGTTTGCCTAAGGATATCATGAGTGGGAGTCACCAGTTAAGTACTACCTATTAAAGTTAGTCATTAGATAGAAAAGTTTTATAAAATTCAGTACCTACAGTGTGATATGCTTCGTCGACAGATTTGTTCCAAGAACAGTGCCGCCTGCTGACCACCTTGAAGGAAGACATTCGCCACTCTAAGGCGGCCATGGAGAAGGTGGAGCAACATGAAACCGACGTGCTGGCTGAATTCGTGAAGAAAGCTGTCTTTCAGAGGTTTGCCGAATTGATAAACATGCGAAATGGATAATGGAGCTGACTCTTTGTCGTTCGCCTCCAATCTTTTCTGTTTCATGCCTATGCCCTCCCGTCTTCCTCTTGCTTGCCGTGCTTATTTGTGAGCTTTTCATTGTCTACTTAGTTAAACTTTTACTCTATTTGATATAGGTTTGCGTTTGTCTACATTGATGTTTTTTTTTACATCAATGGAAGACACCCATGTATGCTGTACTTTAGTGGTAAGACAGACACAGGTAAAGCGTTTCACATTCTGGCTGTTCGTATGAAAAATGTGGATTCGAAACGCTTGGTTTTAACGCTAGGAATGTCCCCCATAAAACGGCGGCGCTTTGTTCCCGACTGTCTTGCCGTACAAGAGAAAAAAGTGGCGAGTGAAACTTAGTCTTGTCTTTACCACAGAACAGACGAACTAAGTTTCTTTCTTTCTTACTTTCTTTCTCTCTTCTGTGGTCTTTACATACAATAAAATGATCTAGGTACACTTCTGACCTTTTTTGCAGCACTGTGAAAGAGTACGATGACACAGACTCTGTATTTGAGACGAACAGTCGCGCGCGAAGCTTGCTGAATGCCATCGAGGTGCGCCAGGGTAATGCAGCCGACCGGGGGTTCAAAGATGCGTTGGCTGACTTCTTGCAGAGTGATGTGAGTACCCCATTCATCATCTTAGAGCCGAACAGTCGCGTACGGAGCCTCGAACCATCCAGATCCGCCAGGGAAGGCTGCCGAGCAGGAGCTCAAGGATGCATCGGTTAACTACCTGAAAAGTGATGTGAGTATCCAATCATCTTCATCTTGAGGGGAACAGCTGTGCACGAAGCTTGTTGAATGCCATCGAGGTGAGGCAGGAGAAAGCAGCTGACCGGGGGATCAAAGTTGCGCTGGCTAACTTCCTACAGAGTGAGTAATCATGTGAGTACCCAATCATCATCTTCATCTTCTGTGGAACAGTCGCGCGTGAAACTTGTTGAACGCCATCGAGGTCTGGCAGGGGAGTGCCTGCTGATCGTGAGCTCAGACTCGCTGGCTAACTTCCTACAGAGTGAGTAATCATGTGAGTACCCAATCATCATCATCATCATCATCTTGAGTGGAACAGTCGCGCGTGAAACTTGTTGAACGCCATCGAGGTCTGGCAGGGGAGTGCCTGCTGATCGTGAGCTCAGACTCGCTGGCTAACTTCCTACAGAGTGAGTAATCATGTGAGTACCCAATCATCATCATCATCATCTTCTTCTTGAGTGGAACAGTCGCGCGTGAAACTTGTTGAACGCCATCGAGGTCTGGCAGGGGAGTGCCTGCTGATCGGGAGCGCAAAGACTCGCTGGTTAACTTCCTGCAGAGTGATGTGAGTCATCATCTTTATCTTAAGTGGAACATCTGTGCGCAGTTTGTTGAATGCCATCGAGGTCCCCAGGGTAATGCAGCCGACCAGGGGTTCAAAGACGCGCTAGCTACGTTCTTGCAGATCGACGTGAGTACCCAGTCATAATCTTTTCGATCATAGGGCGTGTAGAGGGCCTTTCCATTAATAAAACAGCTTTTAATAACATTCACCACGCCTTTATGAATCCGGATCTAACCATAGACTAAAACCATAAACTATGACCACTAGGGATGTGCATCCACTAGGGATGTTCGGATTATGAATCCTACAGGGCATCCACTGTTGGACATAGACTTCTCCTACAGATCTCCAATGTCTTATTTTCTTAGAAGGACAAGGACATTCCGGACTACAACACGATTTCAAACCACATATTATTTTCTGGGTGAAGCTGACATGTTAGTGATTTTTTTCGTCTATCGTATCTTCAAAATTAAAACTTCTCAACACAGCACCTGATTCTGAGTCTGCATGTACATTGCTCAACCACAACGTCGCTTTATCATCAGTTGGAGTCGGATAGGAAATATTCCTAATATATTTATGTATCATACACAGGATCTGAAGGAGCACATGGTGGCTGCAACCGCGGAGTCGGTGCGAGACGTGGTAGGAGAGTGCATCTCGCGCGAGCTCTCGTCTCTCTATCTGCCCATGTTGGAGCTCTCGCATCGCAGGCTCGTGCGCCAGCTCGCTCGGACTGTGGAGGACGCCTTTACTGAACGTGAGTCTCTCGCTCTAAATCAGGAAGAGTGACAGAGCCGGTGCGAGGTGTGATAGGAGAGTGCATCTTGCGCGTGGTCTCGTCTCTCTACCTGCCCATGTTGGAGCTCTCGCAGTGCAGGCTCGTGCGCGAGCTCGCTAGGGCTGTGGAGGACGCCTTCAGTGAACGTGAGTCTCTCGCTCTAACTCAAGAGGAATGACAGAGTCGATGCGAGGCGTGAATCTCGTGCGAGCTTTCCTCTGTAACTGCCCATGCTGGAGCTCTCTCCCGCAGGCGTAAGGCGTGATTGGTGATTATTATTAGACCAACAGAATCTAACTGGGATACTTTTCAAAAATTACCCTATTAGGAAGGTGTTTCTATTTTCTCAACCGACCTTTATTCTTTCTTGCGGTGTCTAATGTCTTACCCTTGTATCAAAGTTTTTAAACGGTCTTGTAAACATTTTAAAATTTCTTTGGCATGGCTAAGCAACTAAAACATTCGCTACAACTAAAATCTATCATGTAACGGTCAATTGGAAATGCTACCCACAATCTCTACCCCAAGATATATAGGCCGAGTTCAAATCAACCGTTAAAATTTTTAGATTAACACCGGATACAACTCACGATTATTTGAGCGGTCGAGCCGCTATGCGTCCGACCGGTTTCAGAGTAGTTAGTACTCTTTCTTCAGGGAATACGCGCGCCCCCGACAACGGACGCCCGCGCACGGTCCGGTCGGACACATAGCGGCTCGACCGCTCAAATAATCGTGAGTTGTATCCGGTGTTAATATAAATTTTAATAATGAATCCTCACGCTAGTTTTAATGAAGTAAATCAACCGTTGCTAGATGCAACGTTGCATTTCTAATTCTTCGTGTATATTTTCCAGTGGAAGAGAACTCCGCCTGCCTGTCCCGCTCCGTGTACAAGATATCCCGGTCGCTGCGGCGCGCCATGGAGCGGCACCAGCACCTACTAGAAGCCACCGCGCACCCGCGTCACAACATGGCTGCCTTCAAGTGTACCGTGGAAGAGTAAGATCTTTGTGTTCCAGTACCAGTCTGTCCTCACAATACCATATACCAGACCACCGGGGGTACCAGACTGACTCGAAATATTGCAATGGCTCCGCTAATCATTATGGCTCGGCATCCATGGCGTTTTATTTGTACTTAAATATATATACCACAGGATCGCGCTGAATGGAAGCTGCTTCCAACTGGTCTTAATCGGAAATCTACAGGGGAAGCCTTAGTCAAGCAGTGTCCTACGACTGATGACGATGATATTACCTACCTCTGTGAAAAAGATGATACGATGAAAATGGGAGGCAATTCAGATGTGACGAATATTCGTCCTATGATAGAGATGAATGGAAAAAATCTACATAGTACTGTACCGACCCCACATACATGAATAAAACAAAGATAGATAGATGATGATAATTAAATCTATAGCTACCAACAATAATTTGAATAAAACTAAATGTCTGTGTCAGATTGCTGCACAATGAGGTGAAGCAGTGGCGCCAGAAGGTGCTGTCGGTGTTCACAAGTGCTCCTTCCGAGTTGGACGACATCCCAGAGCAGATTCCGCCGGAAAATGTACCTCTCAGTCCGCTGCAGCCGCCCGACAGCCACTCCGTTATCGACCAGCTGGTGAGACTTCATATTTATATCATACTAGCGGATCCGCTGTAGCGCCATCTGCCGGGCTGATTTATGAATCTAAACCATCCATTGCGCTACCCAAACACATACAAAAAAATCATTTAAATCCGCCTTAAGCTGGAAATATACAATCGGACGCGACTGACAGCCGCGACTTAGCAGTGTGCACAGTTGAAAACATCCGGCGCGCCAGATCGCTCTCGGACGTCCGAACGCTCAAGGTGAGCCCAAGGTGACGTCCGCGACTGATGTCCGATAGTGTGCACGGCGCAGTGTACATTCATTATCTAAATACCTATCAGTCGTGGCTGTCAGTCGCGTCCGTAAGCCGCGTCCGATAGTATGTTTCCAGCTTTACAATTGTGAGGTCGTAGGTTCAAATCTCCGTCCTGCACCAAGGAGTTCTTTGTAATTGCTATACACTACAATATACTGATATATCACACATGGGCGCCGGCAGGGGGGTGCCAGGGGGTGCACTTGCACCCCTTGGGAATCTCGGAATCAATAGGAATTATTGAAATAAAAAGTCGTCTGTAGGAAATCATTTTTTTATTCACAATAATTAGTAGGCAGTAATTATATAATTCTCATTTATTAGCAACTGCAGCCGGCGGGGTTTTTGACCGAACTTATTAATGACGTTTTCTATAAAGTTATCTTTATTGTCCTTGGTTATCTTGCCTCGGTGGACACTTAACAAGCTTAATTCAGACAGTCTCTCGTCACCTGTTGTGGACCTATTCCAAGTTTTAACTCTTTTCAGTGTGCTAAAAGATCTTTCTATCGTGCACGTTGTGACGAGTAGACTAAGACCAATCTTGATCGCTTCTGCTACTGAAGGAAAGAAATCTTTTGTCTCGTCAATGTAGTCTATAAGATGTTTTTCATATCGATCAACTTCACTGATATAATTTGCCGCTGGCTGTGGATATTTCCACATTTCAAACCAAGTCGTGATTTCTGAAATAAAATTAGGTAAAAGATCGCCAAACAAATTTTCAATGTCTTTTGCAGCTCTAAGAAATTCTTCTTTACTGAGGCCTTTAATTATTTTTGGGTGTAGTTGTAACAGAGAAAATGATTTTTAATGTGTTTCAGAAAATCTGTCTTTTAAAGAAGAAATGATCGAATCAAGGTATGAGATGTATAAAGCTCTTCTGTAAAATTCTTCAACGTTTTCGGATGGGTGGTTGGAGCGATGAGCCTGTCGTTTCGTAACTCGTTGGCATTAATTCTCAAAATTAAGGTCTTCGCAACTTTGTTTAGCTTCTCCAAATATAGCAGTAAATTCTTGCGATGCGTTTTGTCTGTGACCTTCGGTGGTCAAAGCAGTGCGCAGTTGGTAAGCTCTAACCTTTGTCTTAGAATTAGTGGCTTGATCTTCTGAGAGGTCTTGTAATGCTTCTACAATTTTGGTGAAATTTTGAGCGAAAATTCGAATACTTTTGTACTTTGCAGATCATCTGGTTTCGCAAAACAAGGGAACATATGGAATTTTTTTTCGCCGTAAAATGTTCTCTCTAAAAAAAGTTATAGCTCCTTAATCATTCCAGCTGTATTTCTTCTTTCATTCAAATAACTTAAATCATTAACAACATTAAACAAGATTAAATTTTTTAGAACGTATAACCACTGGCTATTTGCGTGAGATTTCGCACACTCATGAAATTTTTGATATTTTTTGCATGGCCGAACGATAAATGGCTCCTGAGTACTGCCTCAATGAATTTGTACGGGAAATAATACACATGTACTGCAAAGTGGTCCTTTAGCCTGAGCAGAATAAGCTAACCAAGGGTATGCTGTGAGCCACTCGTGGCGAAATGCACGTTGTTGTGTTTGTTTTTTATGATCAATGTCCTGCTTGAAATCATAATTTTGCGGAGGTTTCCACGGTGTTTCGAGCACTTTAAACCGTATTTCATCACTGATAGTCAAATGAAGCTGTGGTGGCCTAGAAGTAGTGACACCCGCCTTGCAATCGTGAGGTCGTGGGTTCAAATCCCGGTCCTGTACCAATGAGTTCTTTGGAATTTATGTACGGAACTTCACACCACTGGCTTTTCGGTGAAAAACGTGGTGAGGCAACCTGCATACCTACTTCCGTAGAACAAATCCGATGGCGTATGCGAATCCACCAACCCGCACTGGGCCAGCGTGGTGGATATGGCCCAATCACCCTTCGTAGGTAGGCCTACGTCCTGCAGTGGACTATTAAAAGGCTGATACAGTACAGTCATACGAATAGTCAGAAATTTGTAAATGTCTCGAACATTCAAACTAAAATTTCATCTTTTTATTAACAATGAAATACGGCAAAGATTGTAAGAAAACTAAAATCTGCACCACCTGGAAATTATTTCTGCCGGCGCCCATGATATCACATGGTATTGGACATACCTATTCGTCAATATCTGGATGTCATGAATTTCAATATTAAAATTTTCCTTATATCAAACCAATCGAGATTTAGAAACCCACCGCAATACATCTCCAATAACCGCTAGTGATTGATCCATGATGTAGAAATATGTTGCACATACAAAAGGAAACGATTGACATATACAGGGTTATTTCTAATTAATTAGCATGTACATCAAAACTAACAAATTTTGTTCAGCAACTTTTATCAAAACTAAAAAAAAATGGGTGTTCCATAGAAAAATATCGTTCACCCGCGACAAAATGTATGAAACAGCTGATTTTTTTTAGATTTGACAAAAGTTGCAGAACAATAGTTGTTAGTTGTGATGTACAGAATAAGCCCCTAAAAAGATGCTAATTGATTAGAAATAACCCTGTATAGTTCAATGAAAATGAAATAGGTACTCTATATTTTTATTCTTTATAGGCCATTTTTCGTTTGCAGATGATGGTAGCAAAGATCACATCCGAGATCGAAACCGGCGACATAAACGCGGCGTTCGAGCTCGCATTGAACGCGGCGGATCTGACGCTAGTAACAGCTGCGTGCCGGCGCGGCGCCGCAGCGTTCACGCCGCGCTGCCGCCTGCGGCAGGACGTGCTGCTCGCGCTGCTGCAGCAGCTCAGCACCGACATGCTGCACGACACGCAGCTCAAGTGCAGGTCTACACGCTCGACATCATTGTAGCTATATGACCTCCTGTAGATCTCTCCGATGCATGTCCAATAAGACTATAAGAGCAGCTAGCACCCAGCGTGTACCTGAGATCTGGATGATAATTAAATAGGAGCTCAGAACATCAGACTCTGTAATGAATGTGTCGTGTCAGCGGTGGTGAGGGGTGGGATTCTGCGCAGCGAGTAGCGAATTACATAGACGCCATAAAGTTTAATGTGCAGTGTAGGTACTCGAGAACTCGCTAAATAAGCAACTAGATAGGCAATCGACCATGTTTTAATAAAATAATGTGTCCCATACAAAATTGTAATTCAGTATCAGTATATTCAGTATCGACAAAATGTATAAAACATTTGTATTTTCGAATTCCTGGCTGGCCCCCCGATGGCTTTATCATCCCCTTTTCTCTTAGCACACTTTAAATATCTAACTTTGTTACAATCTCTGAGTTTTCTACGTATACGATATACATATACGACTGTACATTTACTATTTTTATTACTATTTTTAATACGCTTTTATTAGTTTCACCTGTATGTTTGCTTGCTTCCTTGTAACCAACCCCTTTGAGCTCGATTTTGACCTACTTCGAGCGATCACATTTTCTTCAAACTTTGGACACCTATCAAAGACCGATGACAATGCATTTATAAAAAAAGAACAAAAATACAAAAAAAAATTAAAAAAATTAAATATCTTTTTAGTCATTGCCACGAAATAATAATAATGAATCCATTTATTCGATTACTAAAAAGTGAAAAATAAATATATGTAGGTAGGTATTTAAAAAAAATCTAATCGCTTTGTGCCATAATTTTTGGTAAACCACCTTTTTTTACTATAGTATTGATATTTTTCGTTGAAAATTATTTTACACTTTTTAGTCTCATATGCGCAATCATATACGCAAGCGTGTTTTTTTTTAACAATATTTATTTTTTGTGTAATATCGAATGAACTTTTTTCCTTTTATTTTAAATATGTGTTAATTGGCCAGGTTCCTGGAGGACTCCATCATGAGCCTGGACGCCAGCGACCCCGTGACGCGCGCGCACCTCCCGCTCATCGTGGGCGAGGTCCGCAAGCACCTCACGAACTTCGTGGCCTCCTACCCCGGCCACGCGGCCAGCAAGAGGATCGCTCTCATCGTCATGGCTGTTGAGAATCTGCTCAAATAATTACCATTTCTGATAGTGTAAAGTGACTTGCTGTGAGCGTCCGTGTGGCTTAACTTATTTTTTAAATATTCTCGGGTTCTCTTCCCGGTGAAGGGAACCTGAGAATCAGTTAATCGTGGACGAGGTCCACAAGCACCTCACGAAGTTCAGTGGCCAGCAGGAAGATCGCTCTTATCATGTCATCGTCATGGCTGTTGAGAATTTGCTCAAATATCTATCTTAATTATTTTTTCTTTCAGGCTTGCTATATACTCACATATTCGGGTCAACACTATCGGCACTACTGAATGCTAAAAAAACGAATACGTGTATTTAAATCTAAACGTGTAGATTAATCATTCGGTTCGGCAAATGCCAAACGTGCCAAACTACTTTCGCTAGGTATCCAGGTCCTCGACCAAGCTACTCCAAAATAGTTAATTATCATTTTTGATAAACGCTAACCACTAACTTGGTGTGAGTGTCAGTGACTTTATTGGTAAAGCACCGGGACGAACACCTGAGAATCAAATAATACAGGGTCGAATTTACGCCATGGCACGACAATTTTTTGATTATTTATTGCAATAAAAGAAATGTATCACTAGCTATTGAGAAATCTCTTTATCGTTGTCTTAGCTGTTGAGAATTCGCTAAAACAATAAGTAATTTTTGATAGTGTCAACTGGTTTGGTGTGAACGTCAGTGTGGCCTAGCTTACCTAATTGGTAAAGCACCGGGACGGTAACCTGAGAATGCAGGTTCAAATCCACCACACCATGACTAATTTTTGATTGTTTATCGCAATAATAACTCTTAATTATCATTAATTCTACTAATAATAATCCAGGTACTTAAAACAGTAGGTGGTTTAGTCCACCAGCTTAAGCGGGAAGATTACCCAACTTATTTTTCTTTTTTGCTAACTTACAGTAAACGCATATCATACTAATATTATAAATCCGAAAAGTTTGTTGGTTTGTTCCTCTTTCACGCCGCAACGGAGCAACGGATTAACTTGAATTTTGGTATGGATATACATTATACATAGTTCAAAGGCCGGAAAGTGACATAGGCTACTTTTTAGCACAAAAGTAAAAAACCGCGCGGGCGGAGCCGTGGGCAAAAGCTACGTATACCTATATAAGAACGCAAGAACGCATAATATTATATTAGGATTATTTACTCGTACCTACCTACCATTGTTCAGTTTACTTTTATTTTGTTTTGATCTATAAAGTATATCTATCTCATTGGGCTTTTACTTATATAGTTATAAGAACCCATTGCAAGCGTGTGCAGTAGCAATATATTGTACTCATATGGTAGCGGCGCAAGAGAGGGGATGCGCGCAGCTTGTAACTAATTTCGCAGCCACAATGAAGTCTAAAACCTGCGTTTTCAGACGGTTAAGAGTGTCATACTCCCTGGCAGGACCACATCGTTATATCTTTATAATAGATAGTGGAAAAAAATGTACATAATTTGTACAAATTTGTACAGAAATATTAAAATTTGTACATAAGTACTTTTAGAGTAATCGTCAAATGAAGGTGGTCCTGCCAGGGAGTATACTCCCTGGCAGGACCATACCCGAAATATCAGCATTTTCAAGGAGGTGATGCATGTAAATAATTGTACAGAAATTGTACACCTCAAAAGCGCTTACAGCTTTGGTCTATGTTAGGTGAATGAAATTTTAATCACGTTTCATTATTTCTCAGAAAAGTGCTCCTGTTTTAATTTACATAGCAACGTGAGATCAGAAATGTATCGTATTTAAGTAGGCGTTGTCCTTTATTTTGTAGTCGCCATTTCATTACAAAGACGTGCACTGTTGGACATAGGCCTCCGCTATAGATCTCCAATAAGATCGGCTTGAATTCAGCTCGATTCTGCGGTCTCAATGAGATCACCCGTCCATCTAATGGATGTACATCCTACGGTGCGCTTGCCGGTGCGTTGTCTCCACTCGAGAACCTTTCTACTACCTCATTAGTCATCAACCCTCTATGCTAAGTGCCCTGCCCACTGGCTTGCCCATTGCACCCATTGACTTTGTCACTATATGTTACACATAAAATTTTCATCAAAAAAGAAGCATACATACGATTATTTTTTCGCAAGAATTTGTATTTTTAAGGTTTTGAATTCCCAATTACAGCTCAAATGTATATTTTAAAATCATCGATGTAAATATTTATTTTGTCTCACTGCTTTACGCCCTGTCAGTATTTCAGTATCCCATACATATTTTTTTGACATCTTAAAATGTCATATTAATAGAATACCCTTCGAATTATTACGATAAACCGTACGTATGAATGGAAGACAATATACAAATAGTTGAAAGAAATAAATGTGTTAATAGGTACTAAACAGTCTTAGTAACATGATCTGTAGAAGTAACATGAACCAAAGTTACCAACTTAGCCCAGTGGATATGCAAGTTGAAATGCCAGTGGGCAGGGTACTTAGCATAGAGGGCTGATGACTAATAAGGTAGTAGAAAGGTTCTCGAGTGGAGACAATGCACCGGCAAGCGCACCGTAGGATGTACATCCATTAGATGGACGGGTGATCTCATTGAGACCGCAGAATCGAGCTGAATTCAAGCCGCCTCAAGACGATCTTATTGGAGATCTATAGCGGAGGCCTATGTCCAACAGTGCACGTCTTTGTAATGAAATGGCGACTACAAAATAAAGGACAACGCCTACTTAAATACGATACATTTCTGATCTCACGTTGCTATGTAAATTAAAACAGGATCACTTTTCTGAGAAATAATGAAACGTGATTAAAATTTCATTCACCTAACATAGACCAAAGCTGTAAGCGCTTTTGAGGTGTACAATTTCTGTACAATTATTTACATGCATCACCTCCTTGAAAATGCTGATATTTCGGGTATGGTCCTGCCAGGGAGTATACTCCCTGGCAGGACCACCTTCATTTGACGATTACTCTAAAAGTACTTATGTACAAATTTTAATATTTCTGTACAAATTTGTACAAATTATGTACATTTTTTTCCACTATCTATTATATAGATATAACGATGTGGTCCTGCCAGGGAGTATGACACGGTTAAGAGGTATTGTTAGTAACTGTTTGATATACTGAGCGCCACACAAATTGAAAGATGGGAAGTTAGCCGCAGATGACACTTCGCCGTGATTCGCTAATTATTGCGCACGTGTGTACAGTGCCTATACAAATGGCGAAGTAATGAGCTCTGGCGTAGGGAGCGCGCGGGAGGCACGAGGTTGGCGGGCGGGTGTGCGCCGGCGTCTCGTTTCTCTGGCACCCGCTAAAGTCTATATTTTGGCGTTTGCGCCAAGCTCTCTGTGACTAACTTTCCATCTTTCAATTTGTGTGGTGTTCAGTATACAGCGCGACACAAAAGAGTAGAAATTAATTATTATTCAGGAACTATGACGTCACTCTTGCTGGAACCACTACCTAAGCAATGTTAATTTTCTTGCAATTTTTCTTGTTTTGTGGGTTGTGAATAAGAAAACAGTGTCCTCGTGAACAAAACTGTGCAAAATATGCTAGTAAAACGATGGTGGCGCCCTCTTATATCTTCAACTCTTATGTCGCAATGTACCTACCTAAAGACTTCTTGTAGGAATCCATGGAAATCTCAAAATATTCCAACGTGCGACGAAACAAACTTTACCGGATTAGCATGTTAAAATGGCAATGGGTAGGATACATAATTCATAGAACTGGAGACTCTCAAATGGAGGCCACCACGTACCGGCAAGCACAGCTTTGGTTGTTTGCTTCCAACTGGGCTTAATGGAAATCCGTAGGGGAGGCCTACTTCCAGCATTGGACATAGGCCACTGCTAGGACGTCCTACGACAATGATGAGGAAACCATGGATTGGAGAAAGGCATTAACAATTTCGTTTCCAGTTGGCAGTTGCCCGTAAAAAAAATCTAGAAATGCTACCAGATTGGAGCTTTTTCCTAATAAAAGGGGACTTTTTACCAGAACACATACATATTTCTGAGGTTATCGATCATAACAGCGGCGAACTAGGTATGTATGTAAAATTTTGTTACCTGTAAATTGTTAAGCGTTGACTAGTGGCCAATAATTTCATGAATTTACATGCTTTAAAACAAAACAAATCATGCCGTAAATTCACAAACTTAACTCAAAATAGGTCTACAAATAGGCTGAGTCAAACATATTTATGTTATGGTGTCTGTGAACTTAGCAACCGTTTGGCAAAAAGTCTAAAGTGGAACTAGCGTTTTTATGGCAATTCTTGCAAATTCAATTTCTTTATAATTTTACAGTCAAAACCAAAACGTTACTTAATTACACACAGAAAATAGCTTAAAAATCCATAGAATAGCCACCGTTAAATTCAATTCTTTTTTTACCTAGCTGCGCAAATCCTTACTCCTTGCGCCAATGATAATATATTAATAAATTTCTAATTCGCAGCGACTCCCCTCGTGTTCATAGATGCCATTATAAGTTTGAAGGCTCCATCAAACACAGGCGGTACGAGCGGTAGAGCGGTACGAGCGGTAAAGGGCGGTACGGCAGTACCGCGACCGGACCTGTGTGAGCCCTTCTTATATAACCAGTACAATACAGATGCCCGCCCGTCTGCTATACCGCTCGTACCGCCTGTGTGTAAAGGAGCCTTGATTCGATCTATAATATGTCTACAACTCTACACCTTCTAAGTAACCTAGATTATTTAAAATGAGGAAAACTTAAAATTACACCTGGCAACGCCTCCAATTCCGAATTGTCATTTATGTCAAATCGCGAGTTATTTTTATTTCATGACAAGTGGGTGTTTTGTTTAATTTTTATCAAAAAAGAAGAGTAAAATGATATTTGCATAATCGTGTAATAAAACAACAAAACAAATAACGGACTCAGTGTTACTACTCTCAATAAAATGGCTCTCAAATACTTTCTGTCCATCCTCCTGACCCATAACCTGCTGATGTCCTGCGCCTCGGCAGCAGTCCACAGCCACAGCGTGGACACCCAGGAACGGGAGAGCGATGGGAGCTACCGGGCGCGGGACGCCGACCACTACGGAGACGCGGGCCATAACTCCGAGTTCGACCATGAAGCCATTCTAGGTACCTACCCGGTGTTTTATTGTTATTGTTTTTATGACGTCGGCCGCGGCGCGAGGTTTCGCAACGTTCGCGTTAGTCATTGATAAGAGATGCGAGCGCTCGGCGGCTATGTCTGTGAAGATCGTGTTGTTGTGCCTTGCTCCTGTGATGCTGGGTGTAACGTTGTATTATTCTTTAGGTAGCGTGCGAGAGGCGGAGGAGTTCGACCAGCTGAGCCCTGAGCAGGCGAAGGCGAGACTCGCGAAAATTTTACTGCAGATGGATCTCAACAATGACCAGCATGTAGACAGAGTCGAGCTCAAGAAATGGATCATGAACAACTTTGTGTAAGTGCTATGAACTTTAATGAAAGATAATGATATTGATAATTTTTTTTACAAAAATCTTGGATATTGCTGCCTTTGATATACCTCACTCTAACTAGTCAAGATTTGTTACCATACTCAACATTTTTTAAAATTTGCATGAATTCAATGAATAATGAAGAAAAATAATTACAGTTACAAAATTTCGAACTGAATTATCTTAGTCATAAAATACCTAGCCTTCAGGGATGCAACGTGAATTTGGCAAAATGTAGAATTCTTATAAGATTGGAAACATCAAAATTGTTGAATCCTATAATGTGTAACTCTCAAACTGATAAAAAGGAAGGACTATGAAGGGAAGTTTCTTGGATAAAACTTTGAAAATTATTTTTGCACAAATACTAAGTTCAATATTTGAATGCTCAATTCAGTAGCTTTATGCTGCTGGTTTATCTTTAAATAAGAAAATAATATTTAAAAAAACTTGATACAGTGCTATTTTTATCTTTTGTTTATGTTATATGGTTAGCACTTGTGCAACAAACTTGAATCATTTTTTAAGATCAATCTCATGAATGACTCTATAAACTACCGTAATCTAAAAACCAGTATCCTTAATACATCTGTGTACACAAGATAAGCAGTCTAGTCAGTATCTTGAGTCTCATCGAGCTTACTTTAACATAATTTATTATCATTATATTTATTATCATATGATCATACCATCATATTTAAATTTTCTAAAAAACTTGTTATTCTTTGATGGAATATAAACTTTTAAACTATTTACAATATTTGTATGGTGAAGTACTTTATTACTGTTTTATTTATAGGTAGAGTAACTAACTCTATTCCTTCAAGAAACACTATAGCATATTTTATTGCATTAAAATACAATTGCCTAATCAAACACTTCTTTTTTATACTTTATGTGACATTTGCAATAGTAGAGACTTATCAATAATAATTTCCAGTTATTTTGTAAATTAACTCAATTAACTTCACAAAAACACATATTCGGGCTAATGCCAATTAACTCCAGCAAATACTGCCTATTAAGTACTGATAAGAAAGCTAATTAGATGTCAAGCTATTCATAATATTTTTTTATAGGGCAAATGCCTTTATTAACTACTAGTAAACAAGACTTAATAATTTAAAACTACATACATAACAAGTAATTGTATTGTCCATAGACCCTTGAAGGTGTAAAGATAATCCAAATGCTCAAGCCCACTGCTAGTTGGCAGTGTGCCCAGCATGCTAGCAGCATGCAACATATATTAAGCATTGCCATTCAGCATGGCAATGCTTATATGTTGAGCCAAATAAACACCAGCAATTTTGGTCATGACCACTAGATGCTTAGAAAGACTTTTGAAAACAAATAATAATAATTATTTGCACATTTAAATTTTTTTTTTGACGTGACAACGTCTTATAAATTGGTTTGCCGGGTGACACTTCAAGAAACTGCGTTACGCTCCGCTCACGTTATGCGCTCACAATGAGAGCGAGTGAGAGGCACGCGTCATGGTTAGCCCGCCTAAGAGCGAGAGAGACAGACATTTTCATCCTTCTTCCTACTATACGAATGAATATACATTAAAATTATTTTACCACTCAAAGTCGTTGTCACGTAAAACTTTCGCCCGTATACCGACTTTACAGGCAACCAATTTTTTTCTAAATCTATGCTGCTAGGCAAAGGTCTCCCCTACATCCTTCCACTTTTCGCGTTCCATCCCGCTAAATCCCGCCAACCTTGCCTTGAAAGTGTCGAGATAATCACGCCAGAGTTTTTAGGCGGACCTTGGCGTTGTCTGCCTTTTAATATTAACAAACATTAAAAATCTGAATGAAAATACATGATAAAATACTAACTTCGAATTCCAATAGTATTTTATGTTGTAAGTTTCAAGGATATTGTATTAACTGACTTTATCTAAAACATGGGAGCTTTGTTGGAATAATTCAATATAGTTATGTGTACTTGATAAATTAAGTACCTAACCAAAAGGAGCCGACACTGCAAAGCGTACCCCTCTGCCAAAAGTACGCGACCGGCGGTCATGCTCTTTATATAAATATATTGGTCTGGTTGCGCTTGTGTTGCGTTAATTTTCAGCTAGTGTTAGTTAATTACATTTGTGTGCGTGTAAACTTGCTTATATTTTGGTTTGTGTGCGTTTCTTCACCCCCCACTGACTTGGCAGACTTCGGTGCTTAGGCGTGTCGACTCCTTTTAGTTAGGTACTTAATGACTTGATAGCATTTCTCTGGCCATATTTTTCAATACAATTTATTAAGTAACAGGTAGTCAATTAGACTCATAACTGCTAAAGAACTGTAATACTGATATCACCTATATTTCTGCTTGTCCAAGAGATTTTCAAGAGAAGTTCGAGCTAAGACTCAAACAAAGATAAGAGATGAAGTATGTACTTCATCTTTTTTCTTTGATATTATTTATAGGAAAATAATCAATTTGGATTTTCTACTGTTTTTCTTGTATTAAAAATAAAGTTACGAAAAAATGATAATATAAAAAGGTCATGGATGGATTCGCGGATAGCGTGCTGATATTTTTTCGTGATTTCGAGGTTGGTCCATTGTAAAAGTTGTTCATAATGACTAAAAATATAATTAGTCCGTCAGATAGACAACCAAAAAATATTAGACACTTATTTTTTCTTTGATCAATTAAACAAACATTGATGAAGATATAGCCCGTCAAAGTTCCGCGTGACGTCACAAGTGCCATACATTATAGACTTCTGTAATAGAGGTGACGTTACGACCCCCACTCCCAAACTTTGACAAGGTCTATCTTTGTCATTTGTTGTTTGATCGACAAAAGAAAAAAAACATGTCGAATGTTTTTTGATAATCTAACTCACTGACTAATTTTATATTATCGATTTTCTTACCCAGTCATCATGCCTATTATGAGCATAGGCATAAATATACCTTTGAAAATACCTGCTTTTTGCTAAACCTTGTATAAAAATAATGGCGTACTAGTGATAAAGGACAATAGGCGAATATCAAAATAAATCCTAAGATAACTTGGTCTAGACATAATCCATTATCATAATACACCAGTTTAAATTCTCTTGCTGGTATTTTTTTTTCTGCTGTCACAATATATTAAGTAAATAAGAAGAATTAAGTAGATAACAAAAAAACCGGACAAGTGCGAGTCAGGCTCGCACATCGAGGGTTCCGTACAAACACGTTGTTAAAATAATTAAAAACCTGTTTTAGCATGTGCTAATGAAGTTCTTTTATATGATACCTTACATGATACGATTTACTCACTTAGAATTTTGAACCTATATTTTGTGAATTTTGAGGCCCTATTTTTTGTGATTTAAATAAAAATGTACAGTTTTCAGATTTATTCCTATATGTGTACTCTGATACAATGCTTCTCGCCAAATTTCATAGTTCTATGTCAACGGGAAGTACCCTGTAGGTTTTGATTTTTGTGAGTGCGTTTTTTTACGACATAAACGGTAGAGCTGTTTATGTCGTAAAAAAACGCATATTACTACAACTTTCTTAAATGATAACTGAGAAGTTTTTCTTTTACACAACTGCAAGAGATCATAGATGTACGTATACAGTTTAAATTTCAACTCGATATCTTTACGCGTTCCCGAGATAAAGAGTCTTGACATACACACAGACGGACAACAAAGTGATCCTATAAGGGTTCCGTTTTTTCCGTTTGAGGTACAGAACCCTAAAAAGGACTATTAGGAGCAAGTAAAGCTAAAAACCAGTCTTAAACTGATGTAGGTAGTTTAGGTTCAAGTGTTTAGCCATCGCAGTGAATGCGCGCTATTTAATCCACTTAGTTCAAAACCCTGCGCGGTATAGCGTAGTTCTGTTTTAGATCTTTTGTTGCCTTGACAATCATAATCATATTTATTAGCTTCTTCTTTGCGAGTCGATGTAGCGTGCTAAAAATTATATTCCGGCTTTTGACCAAAAATTTGCCACCTCAATGGCGCTCTCTGTTGCCTCAGCTTCCACAATGTTATAAAAAGATGGTAAAAACTTAAATTACTTATGTACAATTGTGGGCCCCGTCATACTAGCATATTATACACATATTAACATATTATAATGCTTGCATGCTAAGTATACTGCCTAGAGGTAGAGATACTGCCAAAAGTCTGAGCCTATAAGAAAATTTTCCCTAAAAGAGCTCCACTACACAACCACATCACTATTGATGTTAAAATGCTATTTTTTAATATCAAGGTGTACTAACATTCAGAGCCCTTAGTCCAGGTTTTGCGTAGTTTACTTAATCTTTCGCGTTCGCGTGTGGCTCCATACATTTTGGTTAGTTCTTCCTCATTTCCGCCAGGGGCGGTGATAGAACGATACGGAAACAACTGTAGTTTCAATTTACGTGTAAACCTGGACTAACCCCTTAGATTCAAAAACATAATCGTTATGACCAGCGATATTGCTTACTGTTGACATTGTGACCCAATCGTATTTGTATCCTGACAGCCAGTCATGTTTTGTAAATAAGATCTAATTGCAGCAACTATAACACATATTTTAGTAAATTGTTTTAATCGTACGTTTTTTGGTATTTCTTGTAGGTATCGAGTTAAAATTTGTAGACCAGTGTAATCAAAATCTTGGTCTTTTCAGGGTCAAAGTGAATAGGTATCTTAAAGTCCTTGTGCTTCATTTCGATAACATCGTCGCCTAGCATCAGACGAGTGGTCAACTACAATACCATAGTTATAATAGGCAATAATAACCTACAAATTATGTCTATTAACCAATCAATGACATAAATATTGGTCAAACGCGGATTGGATCGATCTTATCCACGTTGCAAAAAAAATGTCTTTCAAATAAGTCTAGTTAAAGCTTTCTGCAGACGGCCTCGTGTTCGCTAAGACTTTTGAATTTGTTTTGTCCCGTGAGGATGACTAGACCGCAGCTGTCTGCAGGAAGCTCAATATTGCCCACACCACATTTTCCAATGTATTTGTAACAGCAAGCTGTCTCGAGAGGAAGCCGAGGAGCGCATGCAAGACGCGGACGACAACCGCGACGGCGAGGTGTCGTGGCCGGAATACCTGCGCGACGCCTTCGGGGTCGACGCCGAGGACGAGATCGGCCCGGGAGACACGGGCGATTCCGGGATGGTAAGTAACGCTTTACATTCATAGCCAATGCTAAATAGAGGTAAGAGATAGAATCTCGTAACTCGTCATTCAGCAATAGTCTACTTAATAATAGTGTACGTACTTGGTATTTTTCTGATCAATAAAGAACTATTAAAAATCAAAAATCAATCAATAGTCTACTGTATTTATGGTACGTAAAAGCTTTTTCGCTTTTATTAATTTCACCTGTATGTTTGCTTGTACTGTACTGTACTATATCAGCCTTTTAATAGGCCACTGCAGGACGTAGGCCTACCCACGAAGGGTGATTGGGCCATATCCACCACGCTGGCCCAGTGCGGGTTGGTGGATTCGCATACGCCATCGAATTTCTTCTACGGAAGTATGCAGGTTGCCTCACGATGTTTTCCTTCACCGAAAAGCCAGTGGTGTGAAATTCCGTACATAAATTCCAAAGAACTCATTGGTACGGGACCGGAATTTGAACCCACGACCTCACGATTGCAAGGCGGGTGTCACTACCTCTAGGCCACCACGGCTTTTTATATTAAGTATGTTTGCTTGCTTGCTTGTAACCAACCCCTTTGAGCTCGATTTTGACCTACATTGAGCGATCAAATTTTCTTTAAACTTTGCTCACTTATAAAAGACCGATGACAAGGCATTTATAAAAAAAAAAATATGACTCCAAGCGTGTTTTTTTTATGTATATTTATTTTATTTATTTTTACAACCAATGCCCTGTATTTCACAAAGCCATCCCGCGTTTTTTCCTTACCAAAGAATCCTAAAAATCAGCAATAGCGTCGATGACGTCAATTCTGAAGTCACTCACGGAGCTTCGTACATGAAATTTACCCAAATACATGCGATGTGATCGTAGACTCGACGTAATCCCACCCCTGATCGCGCGAGCACGCTCTCGTAGTTCGCAGCCATTCAAACAGGCCCAGTTTTATTTTCTCTAATAATCCTTGTAAGTAATGCAGGAAGACACATTGCTCGTCTTCTCTGTCATAAACTTAAATAAGTTTGGTTTTCTTCCAGCTACGTAGATCTGATGGGGTATGTATTATAAATTTAACGTGTAAAAGTATCTAATGCCCAAATAATTGCATAAATTCTATAAATATGGTGTATTCTACTAAAGCCACGCGCTGAAAAGTGCTAGTAAAAATATAAATAGGTAGTCGACTAGTAGGTAAATTAGTACCTATACTGGATTTCTTGTTTCATGGTAGATATAAGACGAATAATCCGGAGGATCGCGTTGAGTGCAAATTGACATTTCAAATGTTTAACATAGTTATATTTATTTATTATCTGAAAGAATATTGCAAAATAACTTATACGTATTTTTTATTTTTTCAATACGACTTATATTTTCCGTAAAATTAAGTTTTGAAAAGTAGCTTCTATACTAAAAGGACGTAACTGCAAAATTTAGGACTCATAAACAATTTTACTGAAGCTACATTAGAAAAAAATAGGTGCTAGCGTTGCTGTCACTATCAATGCCAATCAATCTGTCACAATTCACAACAAATAGGCCGGGAGGTCAGCGCAAAAAGTCTACTATGTTCCGCGGTATACTATGGGAAGAAAAATATAAAAAAATGTTTAACAACTGCCAATCACCTGAAATATGTAACAGGGTCCATACAGGCTTTAAATTAGCACCACTTAAACGAAGAAGAATAAGTAGTACCTACTAGTTCCAAGACACTTTTAAAATTCAAACGGATTCTTTCACCAAATGCTAGGGAACCCAGCTGACTGACTCCAGGGTTTTGATGTACACCAATTTGATAACTTAGTACCAATAATTCAGCTTTTGGAAAGTATTTACATTTTTTGCGTTTACCTCTCGGGCTAAAGCAAAATAAGTAATTTGAAAATGACACTGACATTTTATTTTTAAACTACATTTTATGTGTCAACCATGTCAGTGTTAACTGTCATTTTATATTGCTAGTATTTTTTTTATCATTGGCAACTGAACTTTTAGTATAAATCCCGAAACGGCTAGAGTGAGAGTTTTTATCTAATATCTTAGCAGTTACTGCACTAAACATTTTGGAAAAATAAGCATAATGATCAGCATCCCGATATCTCGAAATGGTTTTGGAATTTCATAGCCTTGTGAAATATGAAAACTTGTCAATTGCTTAAAATAGTTCTTAAAAGAAGATCCTAGCACGCCTGTTTCCAACAGTGGATGACTTATAGCTGATGATATTATGACAATGATGATTATAATGAATACTCTTTAAATTTGTATCATGTTAGCTGTAGACTGCCGATTGATGATTTTATGATTCACGGAACTATTTCATCATTTTAAATGAAACAGAATTTCTAATCAGCCATTAGGGATCGTTTTGCGGCAAATTGTACAAAGTGGCCGTATACCCTATCGTTCTCTCTTTAACGTGTGGTATTTTTAGCTTCTTTCTCTTTCACTCTTGTTAAATTATAAACCTTGTTTCAAGTCATTTGACTCGCCTAAAGTTTTTTATAATATGAAAAACGCAAGTCGCATGCCTGATAAACATCACGCCTATGAATAGATTCGCATAATAATTGTTTTACGGTGCAAGAAATTTATTGCATAATGTAGGTAAATACAGGTGTTACAACTTATAATATTATTCCTCGTCTTTTGTAGGTTACTTGTTTTTAGTGAGAAACTTATTACAAGTACACAAATATCGTTGTAGTTAAAAGACCATGGTTATGTCGCTGTTTTCACGGTTACAGCACACGTATCAAATCGGAAAGGGACTGATTCCGTATCAACTCGAGCCGTTCAGTATTATTTGTATGAAATTCCTTACTACATGCACACTAATTGTAACCGTAATGTAATCGTCTCGTCTCAATGAAAACTCATAAACTATGCGGTGCGTGGTCAACTTGCAGTCCTCACGATTACGCCTCTGTACTCGAGCTTAGATCTCTTCGTGTACCCTTGCCCTTCTCACGTCTCCCGCGGCAGCATATTACTGATGCCGAACATGCTGCCATTCACAAGACAACTTCCAGTTATCCGCACCGCTCGAGCTGAGGTTGTTTTACGCGTTTCGATCCCCTTGGTTTCTGTTATGTAGGTACCTATACTGTGACGTTTAGTTGGTGACTAATCTTCCTGAATAAGATTATTACAAGTACACAATTTAATTTTAGCTCGTGCAAGAAGAGAAGGCGATGTGGACGGCGGCAGACAAAGACGGCGACGGTCGACTCGACTTGGAAGAGTTCACAGTGTTCACCAACCCCGAGGAACATGAGGCCATGCATCCCTTCCTCATCAACGAGACTCTGAGAGAAAAGGACACCATCAAGGACGGACAGATCGATTTCCACGAGTTCGTCGGAGAGAGAGGTGAGTACATCCACTTCTGAATCTAGTTTTCACCAAGTTCTTACCCAAGGAACATGAAGTTTTGTATCCCTTCTTCATCGACTACAGTCTAGTTTATCATTGAATAAACTTAATATGATAAAAATAAATCTAGTTACAATACCCTGTGTCTGACTCCTGCAAAAAAAAGGACACCAACAAGGATCGGCAGATCGACTTCCACGAATTTGTTGGGGAGAGGGGTGAGTACATCCCGCTTCTGAGTCTGTAGCGTCACAGTATACACCAATCCCGAGGAATATAAGGCCATGCATCGCTTTCGCATCGACCAGAATCTTAGAGAAAAGGACACCTTAAGAATGGACAGATCGACTTACACGAGTTCGTCGGGGAAAGAGCAAGTCATTTTTCCCCATTCCAAAACTTCAAAATCCCATTCCAAAATTCAAAATGTTCTAGCACCATCCCCCATGGTGTTAGATTTTCGGAACGATATTTCGTACCATAAAATATTTGATAAGTTGTTGTTACACAATTACGAGAGACTCGTAAACTGTAAGTATAATAAATATCTAGACTTTCTTTAGAACAAAGTAAAAGTTGTCAAATGTAGGTGAGACAGAAAACTGCGGAATGTGTCTATTTTATGTAGAACAATGTTCAAAACCCGAGATAGATGCGATTCGGCACACCACGTGTTATTGAAAACGCCCACCTGTACCGACACACAGGCCATAGAAACTCGTAACTAATCAAAGAGAAACTCATGCGAGTTGTATAATATGCTACTCTGCCCATATCAATAGATTGGATGTTATTTTTGTGAGTAACATTTAATTTTTAAAGATTTAAATGTTTATAATATTGATATAAGTAAAAAGTAGTTGACAGGGACTATACTAAACGTTGTCCATCCATCCATTCATCAGCCACATGACGTCCACTACTAGACTTAGGCCTTCCCTATGGATCTCCAACCCAGTTTCTCCGGTTGGAAGCGATTTGTATCGAGCGCAATCCTGGTGTCTTAATGAAGTCATCGGTCCACCTTGTAGGTAGATGTCCTACGCTGCGCTTGCCGGTGCGTGTTCTCCACTCTATAACTTTTCGACCCTATCGGTCATGAGTCCTCCGTGCTATGCCTTCTGCCTACTGCCATTTCAACTTGCCAATCGGCTGGGCAATGTCAGTGTTTCGGTAGGTAACCTAGGTTCTTCTACGGTTTGGTTCTTAACTTTGCACCCAATATTAACACTACATGAGAAGCATAAATAAATTAAATGAAAAGCAATTTGTTTCGAATGAGCCGTATCATTCATAAATGAGTTATTTTTTGATTTTGTTCCATTCGTTAACAATGGTACCGAAAGTTTCGAAAGTACCAGGAGATTACGGTTCTAAAGTCGTTCAGTACCGAATATCCCGTATTGACAACCCTAGTTGACTACGATGTTGACCCATAGAAACCCTTGCTGGTTTCTCTGCCCATACGATATACGACGAAGTCCACAAAAAACCATTTGGTTCTTGTTTCGCCACACTGCATGCTTTGTGTAGAATTAGCCGTGACCGGGAGCGTTCAAATTATATTTAATTTTACGAGATGTGACTCACAAAGCGATTGTTTCAAATGTAAGAACCAGATCGCAATCTGGCATAATGTTAATATAACTATGTAAGTACCTTAGATTCTGCCAGGATTGTGTTGGCCTCACGAAGGCTGTCCGACCTCATTCATTTGACATGATAACGTCTTAAATCGGTGATCGCCGGCTGCACGCTCAAAAAAGCATGACTAATTGTCACGATCCGCCTGACGAGCGTGCAATCGAGAGCGCGTAACAAGCGATAGAGAGGCACGATCGGCCTTAGCGTTCGGCTTGTGACGTTATCACGTAAAATCGTCCGTAAACCGATTTTACAGACAATTTTTTTTTGCCTTGAATGATCTAATTCCATGTCTCGATGACATGGAATTAGATCATCCCAGACAAGGAGAAATATGTATTTTTCGTTTTGTGAATCAACATTCTACTCTACGCCATACATTCTCAAATCGGCTCTATTATTTGGCTAACACTAGTTTTAACATCAAAATATTAACGGGTTACAAGATTTGTAATTTTAGGTGTAAATGTTAACATTTTAAAATCCATGACATACAAACAAACAGACATGCTAGACTCACAGCAATATTACTTCATAAATCTGACAATTACTAAAATTAAAATCTCAGACGACCTCCAGAGTAAATAAAGATTTATCATCATAGTAATGTGATATGATTGTGTCTGACCTATTCACTCATGTTTTATTTTTTTGCTAACCAGGGTTCTTGGTGGGCACAGGCATTTATTCCGTATAGAAATGAGGAGATCTGTAAAAGAACTAAGGTTTCTCTAAACCAACCGACGCCCTGCGGATTAGTTGAAATAACAGTGGAAACCATGTACCGGCAAGCGCAGCGTAGAACATCAGGATCACGCTGTATGCAAACTGCTTCCAAAGGGTCTTATTGGAGATCTATAGGGGATGCCTATGTCCAGTAGTGAACGTCCTATGACTGAAACAACGACAAAGAACCCCTGATCTTTTGTTTGTATAAGATCTGTTTTGATTTGGAAATAAACATTTATTATTATTGTTGTTATACCGACATCTTCAAGTTGTAGGATGTTCTCGCCGGATGCGAGACGCAGGCGTGACTCTGCACGCGGGTAACGAACGTCGGAGAGTTTACAAACACACGCACGCGTGTCAGGTTAAACATGTTGTTATCTGGAAAACTAACTCCATGCAGCAAAAAACTTAATCAAAAAAAAAGAAAATGTATTATTTTATTTACACACTTACAACTGTCTAGTCTACTGCAGGATGTAGGCCTTACCCACGAAGAGTAATTGGGCCATATTCACCAGGCTGCCGCGCTGGCCCATTATAATAATTTTTAATACAAAATAAATTCGATTATTTATTTTTTTTAAACTAAAATAAATAAATTAAATTATACAAATCATTCCAATAACACAAATTGCAGAATTGTTGCAGAAAATAGAAATAAAATCAACTTAATTAAATAATTATAAAGCTTCATACTAACAGTAAGCCCGATTACAGAGGCGCCAGCGTAAATTTAATAGCAACGTAAAAAGCGTTCTCTCTATCGAATGCCTAAAGTGAAAAAGAAATATAACTACGCTATTTAGCTAATATAATTACGATGGCGCCTCTGTAATCGGGCTTAGTATGTGGTTATTTTTAGCGTCATGAATTCTTTTTCTATATTATAGAACGCCTTACTGATGACCCACCTTATGTACCGTGTGCAGGTTGCCTCACGATGTTTTCCTTCACCGAAAAGCCAGTGGTGTGAACTCCGTACATAAATTCCAAATAACTCTTTGGTACGGGTCCGAGAAATGACTTCCTAGAGGATGAAATTAGAAATTGACAAACTGTATTTAATAACGCGATAAGTATTATTTATAATATTATACAATCGATAAATTTTGTTTAATTACCACTCTTTATTCCTACCACAAAAAAGTATACCATACGTAGAAGCGCTTTCACGATAGCACCCGTCCTCCTGACGTCTATGTGTGCGTTTCTCAATTTCACTTCTGTCTCGCTCACTCCTGCACGGCGCGAATCTCTTCATATAATAATAAATAAAAATGTATCATTGGTGTCTAAAAATATAAGCAATGCAATTATTATTGTACCTTGTGTAATTGTGTTATGTGCATAAGTTAAGTATGTAATATTGTATGATAAGAATAGTGTTTTAATAATACCTATTTAAGTTTGTACTAGCTATTGCTGCGCCCTCTATACAGGGTATATATGCCTTATATTTAGTTAATCTAGTTTTTAACTGAATTATGTATATATTTGCAATAAATGAATAAATAAATAAATAAGATTTGTACCCTTCAAACCCACGGCCTAACAATTATAAGGCGGTTCTCACTACCACTAGACCACGGTTGTAGAGCGATATTCCACCGCATTTTGTTAAAGAAATAAATAATAATAAATAAATATTAGGGGACGTCTTATACACGGTCTCAAAGCAAAGCTTGTGATATGACTGCCAGAGACTGATATACTACACATACACATTTTTAAATACATACTTTTATAGGATTACTGATTACTGGTAATCAGTTAGCATCCTTTTAGAAGCTTATTCTGTACATCAAAACTAACAACTTTCGTTATGCTACTTTGGTCAAAAAAAAAAAAAAAACAGCTGTTCCACACATTTTGGTGAACGATATTTTTCTATGGAACAGCATTTTTTTTTGATTTGATAAAAGTCGTTGAACAAAAGTTGTTAGCTTTGATGTACAGAATAAGCCCTTAAAATGATGCTAATTGATTGCCAGTAACCCTGTATAGATAGTACCTAAATAACACCCAGACACAGAGCAAACACCTATGTTCATTACATAAATTCTTGCCCTGGGTAGGGATCGAACCCACGCCTCTTTGAATCACAGCAAATACGCCACTTGAGTATTTATTTACTCGATTATTTGCAGGCACGCAGCAAGACAAGGCGTGGGTGATATCGGAGAAGGACAAGTTCGACCACGACTGGGACCAGAACGGCGACGGAGTCCTGGACCTCGCTGAACTCAAGGCCTGGATCATTCCTGACAACGAGTGAGCTTTCTTATTACTCTCTTTCTTCCTCTTTTTTAACCAGGGAAAATCCTCATTTCACTTAAATTAAAAGCGCTTTCCAACAGAATACCAGCGCTGGTTATTTAAAACCAATGTTGTTTTTAAACTTTCGTGATTTAAACACATTATTCTTAATTATATATATATATATAAGCAACCACGATCGATGCAACTCGGTCAAAACGTCGGGACAATGAAGTATTTATTTATCTCGTGATTTTAGTGCGCGATTACTCCCGTAGTATATAAGAACATTTAATATTTGTAAATATTAGTAATCAGTATTTTAAACTGGTTTGTGACCGGTTTTCGTAGCAACAGCTGGGCATACAGCAGGAGTGCACGATATGGCCTCAAGGCCTGGATTATTCCTGAGAACGAGTGAGCTTTCTTAGTGTTCTTCGCACAACCTCTTAACCGCTCGGTCACGAGCTCCTCACTTTTTAGTGACGAGCTCGTGGAGGTAGCGGGGCGCGGGGCGGCCAGCGAGAAACTTATGTAGTAAAATGTTGGAATGACGCCATGACGTCCCGCTCCGAGCGCTCGTAGTCCCCGCCGCTGCCTTAAGCCGTAGCGCGAATTCGTGGCCGAGTAATAAGACTGATATTGGCGTAGCTTTATTTTTTCTTCCCCTCTAGAAAAACAATCTAGCTGCCCACTTTTGCCCACCCCAGAAAATAGCCTGACCTAGAAGTTTCTGGGGTGGGTATAGATAGTCCATCTGCGAACCCCCTGCAGCGCGCAGAAAAACCCTTCAGTCAATTCAATCATTTTTTCATCAATTCCGGAATAAAAAAGCTAAAGTCTTTTTTATATTCTGTGCTCAGAAGTAGACACAATTTTATGCAAAGCAGTATGCTGAGTGTGAGTTTTGTCATAAATAAGCATGTAATTTGTATGAAATTGCTCTCGCACAAAGTGTTTCAAAAACGCGCCGCTAGTGGCGCTGTACATTTTTTCATACAACCCTTCAGTCAATTCAATAATTTTTTCATCAATTCCGGAATAAAAAAGCTAAATGTTTTTTTTTATATTCTATGCTCAGAAGTAGACACAATTTTATGCAAAGCAGTATGCTGAGTGTGAGTTTTGTCGTAAATAAGCATGTAATTTGTATGAACTTGCTCTCGCACAAAGTGTTTCAAAAACGCGCCGCTAGTGCGCTGTACATTTCTTCATACAAATTACATGCTTACGACAAAACTCACACTCAGCGACCTGATGGATAGTGACGAATCGTATAGTAATTAAAATATTGCTTCAGTTACATAACCAAGTTTATTATTCGATTTCGCAGAGAAATTGCTGAAGAAGAAGTTTCCCACCTATTCGCATCAGCAGACGACGACCACGACGACCTGCTCTCCTTCGAAGAAATCCTCCTCCATTACGACGTTTTCGTCGGTTCAGAGGCCACCGACTACGGCTCCGACATGCTCGGCGAACACTTCGACGACGAGTTGTGAAAGAACCATCCGTACTGTGCCCGCGGCGGCGGCAGTTGATACACTTTTTCTTGTTGCAGTACAAAACTGAATGTAAATATAACTTTATAAAGCTGAAACAAACTTTTTGGCGTCTTTGAATACAATGCTAATCATTGCGTAGTAGCAAATTTCTTAGTTGAGCCAGTAGCGGGGATGTGCGCAGGTTATAGCTAACTCCACAGACGTCAAAAAGTTTATTCGATTCGACCTATACAAACATTTCAAACTTATCAATAAGCTCTTGACCACAAGATGTTGCTTTGCAAACTGTAAGGAGTTACATCGTATATTCATCGTTGTGAACAACTTACTATGGGACCAACCCTGGAATTCGAAATAAAACAGCTCATCCATACGAAAAATTAATAAAATATTTTGTTGATTGAACAGCTGATTTGTTTATGCGATTTCGTTTCGGGTTTGTCCCATAGTATAAGTTATTGAAAGTCCCTGAACTTTACTAGACAACTCCTTGTATATTTTAAACTTATCCAATTTATCCCTAAGCTCTGGACTATATCAAAAACACGGAATTGACTTATTATATACTACGGGACTAATCGCGCACTATAATCGTGACCACGGTCGATGCAACTCGGCCGAAACATCGGGATGGGGAGGTATTTATTTAACTCGTAATTTTAGTGCGCGATTAGCCCCGTAGTATATAATAATAATGTGTTCATATCGCGGAAGTTTAAAAACAACAATTGACTTATTATTATCAAACGTTTTGACAAACTCGTGTCGATTCGCTTTCGACTGCATTTCGAGCTTACATGTACTTGTTCATATTACATATTATTATGTAATAGCACAACGTAGGTAGTACGCACACTTCGCGACTAATTTTAAAGGATCTCTCTTGATTCAGTTATTTCACTTGCTAAACTAAAACGATATGGTAACAAATAGTCATAACGATTAACATAATCTCGATCTTTTCAAGGTCAGACTGAATAGGTATCTTCTAAGTCTGATTTATTCGACCAGCATCACTTACCTTGAAGGTAAGATGGAGGTCAAATGCAGTCTTATTCACATAAAAATAAACTAAAATTGTATCTCTTTATCATTTCGATAAGTTTGAAAAAGATTAAGCGTACTTTTGTATAAAATAAAAGTGTATAACAAAATCGACAACACTGCCATTTTAAAATCAAGCTTTGAATTGCCATTTTATTAGATGTACCTAGCTAATATTGGTCACCAAAAAAAAATTGCCGTACGAAATGTATCATTCGTGCAAATAGGTAGGTTTGTTTGTATAGAGAAGCTAGTTCTTCCAGCATCTTGTTATCATGATACAAATACAAAATAATTTTATTGTTCATAATACACGTAACATAGTTAAAATATAGAAACCCTGCCTGCTGCTTTAGCGTTAGCTGTGTTGCAGCAGTCAGTGTCTTCCCCTATTAGTGGGTACATATAAACAGTAAAATCAAACCAAAAATATAGTTATTGTCTTTTTCAGCATGAAAATTCAGATGATAATACAACAGTAAATGGCACTCCACAACCGGTTTTTAATTTAATTTGCAATCAATTTTCCATTGCCATTTTAATATACATTTTCAGTAAAAATATTGTTGTTTTGACCGTTAGCCTTGCCAGAGGCCTTTAGACGGTCTAAAAACTCTGACACCAGGGCTAGCCACCCGGCCTGAACGAATTTACTTTAGCAAAAATATTGACTTATTTCACTAACTCTAAAACAGGCTTCAATCTTTAAATATGTATAACAAACCCACTGCGAGGCAATGGCCTGTTATCAGGGCAGTATTATACTTACGTAGCTAGTCTAGGTGTATAGAACCGATTTATACTTGTAGATAATTACATAGGCTGAATCGAACTTCTTGGCGGCTATGAAGTTATACTCTATAAAATTTAACTTGATCTCTGCGACAGCTGTCAGAAAAATCACGCCTATGAAGTCCTGAATTTCTTAATAGTACAGACACCTGTCAATGTCAAACTTTATGAGCATGCCGATTAGTGATGGGCGACGAATGATCGTGACCACAGAGTTTTAGATAAAGTTTTATTTAAAATATCGATAGTTTATACTAACGATATTTTAAATAAAACTTAATTTATCATTAATTTTATTGTATATTTTAATATCATAACATTTTTTACATGTGTAATTAAATTAAACCCAATTATATGTTACATTAGCATCGATAATAGTGAAAAACGTCGATAAATACTTTCGTTACGTTATTATGAGTACTTAATTAATGTCATAACATTATTTACATGTGTACATACTTGATCTTAAATAGTAGTAAGTAAATAAAATCCAATTTCTCACCTTCAACTACTCATTCGATTTCATTACAACATAGCTTGAAAATCGATTTTTTCCACCACTATCTCAACTAAAAATGTCAATCTTCTATGTCAATGTCACTGTCGCAGAGATCAAGTTAAATTTTATAGAGTATAGCTACATATAAGCTGCTCAAAAGCCCATCTGTAATGTGAGCTTCAGCCGTTGCGCCGCTTGTTTAACTTCACAGCCGCCAAAAAGTTTGATTCGGCCTATACTTGCCTTTACTTTAGACGAGCTGCCCAACATTTTGGCAAACTAATGTGAACATTTATTAAAATTATTATATTTTAACAATAGGAACATTTCAATATTTTCTTATTTGGAATAAGTAATTTTCATAATCATTTTAAGTCTATGGTTATGGTCTTCATCAACATTTCAGAAATATTTTCAGTGTCATAATAATAGAAACAAAATGGTCAGTTTCAAGCTCTGTGGTTTCAAGCAATATTTTACTTGTTTCGTTAGCCCTAGTCATACGATAGGTATAAATGGTACTAAGTAGAAGTTTAATGTCTGTTACGACTAAATGTAATATAGTGTGTGAATGCATGATACAAAAATATATAAGTACTTATTTCGTCTGTTGATTTTATCGTGTCTTCATTGTTTATATTAATGTCTAGATAAATCTACAAAATAATATTATTTTAACGAAGCGAAATCTCAAATTAATGGCTCTATATTATTATAAAATGATCCATGGATTATTCAATTATTGGTGTAGTTCCCATGGATGTCAAATATTTCAATTATTCAAAGTTGGCACGAACAACGTACTATAATTCAGTGATTCAATGTAATTTTAGTCCTCAAATGTTTTAGAGCCACTAGTATTATGTATTACGTACTTACGAGACCAAAATGTCTTTATTTTAACTTTGTGTTATCTAATATAATAAATAAATTATTTACAGATCTTGTTATTTTTTCTTAGATTACTTATTTCTCTTAGACTCGTGTTAGTACCATATTTTTATAGTCAAAATGTTCGGTACACATAGCTGTACTTCATGGTCGAGATGCACGAACATGAAGTACAACATTGTGATCAGAACATTTTGACTATAAAAAAAAATATGGTACTTGATGCGCGTGAGTCATTACGCGTATGTCAATGTCAATGTCTCGCGTATCAAGCTATATTTTACAAGGTATAGGACGGGGCGAGCGCGGGACGGGCTTTTAACGTGCGTCATGTGGCCCCCGTCCTAATCTCCAATAACACCGGTTGGAAAGGAAATATACACGCAATCTCAGACAAATGAAACGCATAGTCATTTACAATATTTTTTTATTCAATATAATAATCTTAATAAATCCAAAATATTTACACAATACAAAAACATACAATATGACCTTGTTCTTCGCTAGCCTGCGGTTGTTTCCTTCGTATGATCAACAAACGCGCAACGAGTCCCGCGGTGTGTCGTAACATTATAGCAAACATTACTTGTAATGTTCGAGTCAAACCGTCCATACATAAAGATCGGTCATTTTACACTGATTCATTGGGCTATAAATATTTTCTGTCTCGCTCGCATAATTTAGCCTTACGGAGCGCTTTGGTGACGTCTATGACCCAATGACGTTAAAATGACCGTGCCATAGCACTCAACATTGCAATTTCTGTAACAAAATCAGTCGAGACACCGACGGGGGTTGCGTTTATATTGCACCGTTCCATGGTATGCAGGAATTTACAACTTAGATTTATACATAAATAAAGAAATACAGGCAAAGTACAATGCGACCCGTGTTTAGGAAACCAAAACTGAATTGAATAAGCTGACTGCAAATGGTCGACATTTTTTAAATTTTAAGTTTCATTTTGAACTTCTTTAAGTCGCATTGTTAAGATTGTATGTGGAAAAAAATTTGATTATTGAATTGTTTATTCACCATATACTGAAAGTATACGTCATTGACATAATATATTGTATATACAAATGTACGTAACGTTGAAGCGTCAGGACGTCACCGCTCATTCACAGATGTTCGCTTATCGCTCTGATACATAGAATTACGCTAAGGAAAAGTGACGCAAGCGTTAAAAAATTAAACTAATATATTAAAAGAATTTCTTCGGATCGGTCACATCTCATGTGAGCGTGTTCACTCGCTACTTGCAGCAGAATCTAATATCTCTTAGACTATATTATCATATTTGCATATTTCCGAAACGAACGTTTCAATACGATGAACAATATCTACGGTAAAAAAAGGTTCCGTACAGTAAACTTTAGCTACATTTTTCTGTAGTTTCGTTATTCAACATCCGATTGTCTCCAGCCTGAAGCAGGCATCTTCATGGAATGCGATTACAACAATGTATTAATGACGATAAGTCACAGTTAAACACATCTAAAACTTTACAAATAATATTTTTATACATACATAATTTATTGAACATGGCGTCCATATATTAGCGTTAAAATTAACTAAATGAGAAGGGTGAACTTATCCTTTTAAATAACTACGTTATGGGCATATATTTTGAACTGAATGATGATTATTCGTACACGAGTAGATGAGATTGGCCAGAAATCACGCGCAGTCGTTTTCTCAACAATATGAATTTCTACACAAATTGATTTTTTTTATACTTTAAAATGTGAGATTTCGCGACTGCGCGTGGTTCAGCGAATATCTTATGCGTTTAGATGAAAATGTGACAGACAGTCGTAAAATGCGAGTGAATACAATCGAGGATAAAAACAGTCAGCGTTGAAAAAAAAATAAGGCCTCAGTATCGACCTGACGACTCGCTCCTCGACAAACATCAACAATTTAGAAAAACCCGCTATAACAGTACTGTACAATGACACGCCGGACGTGGGATGAGATGAGTCGAGTGTAAATGCACCTTCACCACTATGTAGACGTTACGAAGCTCGCGCTCGTGAAATAAACTTAATATAACAATACGACTAACTGGCGCTTTATGGCGCGCCCGGATTTGCAACATTTGGAGCATAGTTTAGCACCACGATCTTCGAAATTATAGATTCCATTTTCAATTGCCACAACAAAGATTTTATACAGTCATTCGTTTTGAAGAGCTAAATAGGTTCAAAACTTTAGTACGATTTAGTTGGGTATGTTAAATCTATAATTTCAAAGATTGTTGACATCAAATGACGTGAAACATTTTCGGCGCAAGTCTCGCTACAAAAGATACAAACGCGGACGTGTCGCTATACTTCATTAGTAGAAAACTGATTTATATATAAGGTCAATCTATTATAATATTATTCCCGAACTAACGCGTATTTATAGTTTATAATATAACACAAGCCATCGACAAGTGGCCGCTAAACCGATAGAATTTCGCTAGAGTGCGTTTTAGATAAATTAATAACATAATCTTTGTTGCACAGAACATCGAAACTTGAGCGGCTCAGAAGGCGGAAAACAGATTTATATGGCCCAAATTGGACAACTGACTCACGTTTTAGAAACCTAGTATTGTATAGCTGAGCTAAATTGATTTCAGCTCGAAAAAATATACTTGGTACACGAATCTCAAGATCGCAACAACTGTACAAAATACTTATTCAGTAAAAGTCATATACTGAGAAACGCTTGCAGTTTTACCCGAAACGCACTCTAGCCTTCCTAGCGAACAGTGCCACCGCCTATAACATGATACAAACGAAATTAAATATAATCTTTTACATATTTTATTACAATTACAAATAAGTTTTTTTTTATTCTAGTTATCAATATAATTAGCTTTTTATAATAGTATTGTTACTGGTGACGATGTGGACGTAGAAACTAGAGTGCTGTCTCATTGGGAATGGGATACGGGGTAAGGGCGTATTTTCGTCTCAGCGGGGTGAATGGTGATACGCCCGGTTGCTCGCTCGGGTCGAAAACGCGGCCTTACTCGCGTGAAATTTAAACGAACGTGTATGACATTATGAGAGCGCTATAACTACTTTAGTCCCCTTTCACACCTAAGAAAAGAATATTAGTATTATCCGCGTTTATTTAACATTTAGCCTTTTTAGGGCAAGCGCAATTTGTGACTTATTAATATTTTATTGCTGTATTTACAACTAAGCCGAATTCAAAGGAAATCTTATCCAAAGAGTCTCACTCTTCTTCTAAGCATAAGTAGAAAGAATAAGATGCGAATAAAATACTTTAGCGAATGTAAAACCGACCGCGTGCTGCAAGCATTATGGTGTTTTAAAAAAAAACCCACTGTGATACAATGATACTAATTTAGACACCAACTATTTTAGTCCATGGTATCTAAATTGTGGTTGAAAAAAAAATGTTAACGAAGTTAAAATTGCCTTTATTCTATTCTTATACATAGAGATGGAAAATATCAAGGCATATCTTGTAATATTGCCATAGTAATACAGAATATCATATGGCTTCAACGCTGGTTTATTTCAACGCGTTTATTTTTATCCAAAATATAATAGTTCTTTATAAAATTGTTCAGTATGAACAATCAATGTTGCCTTCGTTTGACAAACAAAGAGCGCGCGCTAAACCGAAAAGGATAAAAAGTATTGTTATAAAAGTAACGCTTTGAAAACTTCGCTGGTTACGTGCTGGGTTCGGTTGATAACACAAATTGAATTATACCAGGGTTTTTTGGATAAAAGATGGTAGATAATTAGAGTCGGCCGGTGGATCCAGTTTGAGAAATAATGTCTCGAGTGAGCGACTATGATCGATGCGATGCTGCGCGAAAGCTATCTGTCAATGCTACAACTTGTGATTGACTGGGATACTTTCTATACAAGTTTGCGCCGTAGAATAGGTAGAGTAAGCATTTAAGTTCAATTTCGTTATCCTAGCAGTTTCAGTTATCAAAATTATTAAAAATAATACAAAACCTAACTACAACTGATTTTATTTTCTTTTCTTTACACAATTAAACTCGGTAAGATGACAAAAGAAAACAAAATATGTAATTATACTTGACAAGTTCTGACGGTACAATTTGGAATAAAGCTAACGATAATACTCCACTTCACAACTGCTACAATACGACGTAAGACACGCTGTTTTATATTATCGCGCAGCATCGCTTCGCCACGTCGAACATCTACATGAGACATAGTAGTGAGCATAGTCGGTTTCTAACAGGATATCCCCTACAGATACCGCATCACGAGACCTTCGTTACTACAAATTGAAAAAAAAAATGCTGATTGCGACGACGCCTTTTCACTAATTTTTAACCAACAATGAAGTTGCCTGGATTACCGATGAAATAGGTATTTATTTGCGAAGTGCACGATGTCTTGAGATGCGGAATGTATAGGGGTCCTGAGTTCCTGGCTACGCGGTGATTGAGTGAGTGAGTGTATCCGGTGAGTGGGTAAGTGAGTGAGTGAGCGCTGGTTTCTAGGCCCACACCGGAGCGGGCGCCGCCGCCGACTGTGTGTTACCTACGGAGCTCGCCCGCCACCAACTTGCGATTGGATCTGAAATGTGAAAAGTTCCTGCTACATTTATGTTTACAAAAGTGTATAAGAATAATATAGAGGAGGTTGCAGAGTGACGTCCACTTCCTCCTCCTCCTCTCTTCAAAGGTTATTATTTAAATCACACACAATGATGACCAAATGCATAGTTCTAACCCGAATTCTATGGCTATAAAAGACCGAGTATTTAATAAACTGCCAAATAATTAAATTAAAAAATCGTCCAATTTTTATTTTGATAATTAAAATACGTAATAATGTTCCGAAACCGTTCCAAATGTTCCAATGTAAACAATAAAATTGACGTACTCTTAACTATATAGAACACGTCATTTTAAGAATTACATGTATATAATTCTCTTGCAATAGATGAATGAGTGTTCTCTTTCTGAGCTAGATGTCATACCCGAGAAGCGCTGTCTGATAGAGGCGACAGTGGACCGATGGAAATTGTACTGGTTCACACACCGCTGTTAAAATCGTTATCAATTTCATCGTATACCATCCAAGCCACTGGAGCAGTTATGCCAGCGGCCCAGAGCCTCGCTCCGTTATTTTAAGGAGCTGGGCTGGCTCGGGCAGGCTGGAAGCGAAAATGCCCAAAACACACATGCGGGACGTCAGTGCAGGAATTATGTAATGTAAGAATAAGAAACGTTATCGATGCAGGCCTCGGCGCGTGGTTGTCTGAAGGGGGGCCTTGATTCCGCTGACGTTTGCGCAGATAGCACTGCGTGTAGTGAACTTGGTGGCTATAAATAAGTACCTGTGTGGGAGCGATCACTTGCAGCAGGTGGAAGAGCGCGGCTGCTCGCCGTCAGCGAGGCGCCGCGCGCCGCCCGCCGCGCCGCTGCCTCCGCCCTCGCTCTTTGGTAACTTGTTCGCTGTAACAATACGTCACGAGTTATACCCCGCACACAAAGCTAACACAAAATTTTCACTGAACAATTGTAAATCACACACACGGATTAGAGCTTAGAAACAATCCACGATCGGTTGAAAAGATGGAAGTGCATGTCTTTCACAGATCATCATCATCAGTCCGTGATAACCCAGTGGCTGGACATAGACCTCCCGTTGTTGATTGCCAACTGCATCCATTTACAGCCTACTTCTTTGATGTCATCGGCCCATTGTTTTCTCAGTCGGCCTGGATTTCGCCGTCTTAACCTGGGCTACCCACTCGGTTGTGGAAATAAATGCCCCACCTGCCGTCACCACGTCTCGCCACATGGCTTGCCTAACCATCAATAGATCCTCGATATCGACCAGTTTGGTGCAACGTCGTAATTCGGTATACGGTCACAATTACACGATCGTGGAATATGAAGGAGAGTATGGTTCACATCTGGAGCAGTCATACCGGCAGGCCAGAGCCACTCTCCATTACTTTAAGGAGCTGGGCTGGCTCGAGTAGATGCTGAAAGGGGAAATGCACCAAACACCCCATGCGGGACGATCGTGCAGGACTTATCGCCCCCACATCGAATAAGAATGGCGTGCCCCTATATTATTCTATTTTATCATCATAGGCTTCGAGCAAATAAAAAAGTCCGAGCGTCGTTATACTTGGACATTTACACAATGACCCAATCTCGAATCTCGACGTTATGTCACCTAATTAGTGCTTGTAACCGAGCAGTTTGGCATCGCGCGGTGTTGCAGTCGGTTTGGGCAGGGTTTTGGCTCGGACACTTTTTTTTCTGACTCTATACATATTTGCTCGAAGGTGATGATTTAAATGCTATTTTTATTCCATTATAATGTTACTTGTTATTTTTGACTACATATTATTTTTCTTGTTCTTTTCTTCTTCTTTTATTACTTGTCGGCCATTGTTAAAATACTAAATGACAGATTGTTCGGTAATTGCCTGAAATAAAGTAAATTTGAATATTCAATAGCTGTAGTGTTTGGCACTCACCGATAGCTAGGAATATGTCGTTGACGTTCATGGCGGTCTTGGCACTGGTCTCCATGAAGAGCAGGCCGTTCTCGTCCGCGTAGGCCTGCGCCTCCTCGAACTCCACCATGCGCTTGGCGGCCAGGTCGCTCTTGTTGCCCGCCAGCGCGATCACTATCGACGGCGACGCTTGCCGCTGCAGCTCCTTCACCCAGTTCTTGGCGCGACCGAATGTGTCCTGAAACATCACAGTTACGACACTTTACTCGAAGATCTTCCACTTATTTCTAAGCGTGACCGAAAGTGTTCTAAAACTTTACAGTTGGGATCTTTTATTGAAAGCATTTCACTTAGTTCTTGGCGCGACCGAATGTGTCCTAAAACGTAGCATTTGGAACATTTTACTGAAGATCTTTCACTTAGTTCGTGGCGCAGCCGAATGTGTCCTAAAACGTAGCAGTTGGGACATTTCATTGAAGGTCTTCTAAAAGTTTGTAAAGGGACCGCATATGTCCTGAAATGTCGCAGTAAAAAGATTTTAAGAAGATCTATCAAAGTTTTTATTACGACCCCAGATGTGTCTTAGTTTTATAGAAAGTCTTTGAAATAGTTTTTAACAATACTATTACAATACTACCTACTATTTTATAGGTCCTGAATCGTCGTAAATACAAAAATTACCTGTAAGTCAACATTTTTATTACATGACCGAATGTACCCAAACTTTACTTCAAGGTGACGTCCACAAGTGGTATATTATTTAGTGAAAAATCGAACCAAGATGATATATATGTCGCAGGCAATTTGTATGATTCCGCCGTTTACATACTGCGTCGTCAGTTTAAAAACGCTCGCAGTTATGTAAAATGCCGAAGGCAAAATGACAACTCGATCAATTGTAATAATTTCAACGTCGGTTGCAGTTTTGGGGTGACCATAACAAAACACATTTCAGACAAATCAATTCAATCAGATTGTGTATAATCTCGATATATAGTTTGTTTTATCGGTTGGAGTGTACGAAAGGGGGCACTGAGCCTAAACCGACCTTCGGAATGTGATGGGATGTGGGAGGAAATACTGACCTTGACTCCAAAACTTGACCCCTTGACATTTACGCCAGGATACGCCAGTGGACCAAACTTAGTGACCTTAGGCCAATCTTATATAAGGTTTGTAGGTTAGGTTAGGTTTGAACAGTGAAAACAATATGTCCTTATTACGAGTGTAGGACCTTCCGTTATATATGTATAGTATACTCTAACATTACCTAACCAACATAATTTAAGCACTTATCTAGAGTATTTCGACTTCAATTGTATCCTCTGACCATTTTTTAACGATGGTCGATATATAACAATCGGAAGACTATTGTATATTTCAGGAGTCCTCGGAACACCAAATTCTATGGACACCTTAGCATTTTTTAAGTACCGAAAAACCTTGTAAGTTGTACAAGGCGTGTTTATTGCTTTCGTTTAAGAATCGGTAACTTTTTTTAAATTCTTTATAATAAAATAATGTCTTTAAAATCATAATTATTTTGCGAAAAGCCTTTTGTACACGTGGTATTTTCAATATTTTTTTTGGTCATAAAACCACTACTTGACGCCATTTTGTTTGTTTTGATCAACAGCGACGCGCGTGGAAAGAAACAGAACTAAATACTTTAATTTGCCGCGGCATTATGTATACGGCGTTTCAATAATATATAACATAATATATAATGCCACGGCAAAATTCATTTTGCCTTCGGCATTTTACATAACTGCGAGCGTTTCTAAACTGACGACGCCGTATGTAAACGGCGGAATCATACAAATTGCCTGCGACATATACATCATTTGAAAGCTTGTTATATGGGCTTCCCAAAAATATTTAATTTAGATTTTTTCACCCCGGCAAAATGCCACGGCAAAATTCATTTTGCCTTCGGCATTTTACATAACTGCGAGCGTTTCTAAACTGACGACGCCGTATGTAAACGGCGGAATCATACAAATTGCCTGCGACATATACATCATTTGAAAGCTTGTTATATGGGCTTCCCAAAAATATTTAATTTAGATTTTTTCACCCCTCCAATTTTTTTTAATTGCGAAAAATAAATTGTATGAAAAATAACAATACAGCTTTGTATTTTTTCTAGTTTAGCAATAACAAAGTGCTTCTATCGTTATTTTACTTGCATTCGTGGCTGATTCTTCCACATTCATCTCTTAATTTGCTATAATTAAAAATTATAACCTTTCAGTCTGACCAGTTAGTAGGTATAATGTGACAAAAAATCACTTAAAGAGCGTGTCTAATTGGTAAAAATGTTTTTATTTAACAATTTGGAGGTTACTTAATCAGGGCTGCTATAGATAAACTACCTATTGAGCGAAATATATTTATTTTTCCTAATAAAATCAAAATTAATTTAAAAAAAATCGGAGGGCTCTTTTTTGTTTTTAACTGTTGTATTTCACTCCGAAAAATATGAACTTTCTAGAAATGTAACGAGTGTTGTGGTTAGAATTTTTGATTATTATTATTATACCAGCCTCCATGCATTTCGTGGACATGTCCTTTATTTAATTTAATTTTACCTAATATCAAAAAACAATAAAACAATCACATAAAAGTTAATTATGTGGATTTCCCGTTCAAACATAGTAACAATACCACAACGAGGAATTTTAGACAGATTATATTATTACGCCGACCGGAATTTTGATGACAAAACGCTAATTTATTTGGAAAACGCGGAATGATTCATGTTACAATTGTGTACTGATTATATGAGTGTATAAAATAGTTAACTATAGATCGAATCATACAACTTGGCGGCTGTGATGTTAGCTACAATCTGAGGATAATCCAATCCTTGCGCATCTAATAAGTAAACTTCAGTCCGGATAGGTTACAAAAATCAAAAAGAAAAGTGGAGTATGGAGCACAATTACCTGCTTAAGAGATAACAACTTGGCTCTCGAACAGCCAGGTTAACATAGGCACTACGACATAATTTTATCAGCGTGTAAAAACGAGACAGAGTGATGGTGAAGTATATATCTGTCAGTTTTTACCAAGTCGACAAAAAATATATCGTGGCGCTATGCTAGTCTAGCTGGAATCTAGTAATTTCATTTTCTAGTCTAAAATCGTGTCCAAAGCATAACGATCGGAGCCCCTGGAAAGTGTTATTTTGCTTCATGTCGTAAGCTACGTACTAATACGAGTACTGTCATTATCTCCCATTATCACTTTCTCAACATCGTAGGAACGTTGCCACTTGCCACGTTATACAAATATTATAATGTTTTTATGTTTGCTTAGTTCAGAGTTATTTTTACTAGACTACAAAGGATCTTGGTACAGAGCCTGGTAAACATCTTGAGAAACGATTTAGAGCTCAATGTCGAAGGTTTTCTAAAATTAATTTTTAAGTGTTGCTCTCTTCTATCCATTGCAATGAAGTAGACAAAGTCCTAAGACCATTCTGGAATAATTATTTTTCACTAAAAATGGCATGACCGACTTCAACCGTGTACAGAACTCGCGAATATTTCGCACGATCGATGTAGCATTTTCCACATTATTGTTGATCTATTGCTCAGCCGATTTCGATAAAATTTAAATGGGACCATTTTCAAAGTATATACTTTCCAATACAAAAGATCTATCGAAATCGGACTAATATGTAAAAAGTTGTGCGTGGTTATACATAAAAAAATACATACGCGTCGAATTGAGTAAGTACCTCCTTTTCGTCGGTCAAAACACTGATCGAGCGATTCAAAAATATTTTTTTTTTAAATATGAAAAACACCCTGAACTCGTGCCTCATGATATTCTCCCATTTCCCTTTAATCTACTAAATATGACAAGTGTATTATCTGTATATAAAGTCTTCAAAACATATTATAATTGTATTGAATCGAAGGACAGATGCAATTATGTTTGTTATCATAAAGTCTCTGGCTTATGTCAGAGGAAACCCTGACGAACATACAAAAAAAGGTTTATAAAACATTTTTTAAATCATTATAATAATATTATTACAACAGTGGTAGGGATATAGATATAGACAGTAACAAAGCCCTACACACTTTTGGACTACATAATGGCATAGGCACAGGGTCGCGGTACAGATCTAGGAAAACGTAATAAGCGCTCCATCAAAAGCGGTTATTACATGCCAAATTAACAAAGTACTCCAGATATTGATGTAACACACGAACAATAGGTATTGTATGCGAGAGATAAATCGCTATCGGTGGCGCGTCTGGCCGCGGTACCCTTGAACTGAAGACCCGCCCGCGCGCCCAGGGCAGACGCCCGCCATGTTGGAAAACTTATTTACGGCTTATTCACATGACCATTGTTCTAACATATTCCATGTGTGGGCGAAACTTACACTGCCTGAAAAGCTTGGTATACCGGGACCTTTAGCTTGAATATGAATAGATATAATAGCATAATTTCTTTCTTAACCGCGGTAATGGTACCTAATAGTATTGTGACTCTGCCCTGTCCTTTAAATAAATAGCTGCAGCCCCGCGTGGCCACGCAGTACGTCACACGCGCTAGGGCTGCCCGCCTGGTAGGTAATTCGGACGCTTACTGATTACAAACCCACACGTTCGTTCGTCACTACCGCGCATCTGCGATTGTTGGTGTACCGAGTGTATACCGAACTCCGAAGTGATATTTACGCGTGAGATTAGCGTTCCGACTGTTTATATGAAGAAATAATACTGTTAGTGACCATTACCGTGCCTAAACTGTCCTACTGCTGGGCAAAAGACTCCATTTCCATAAACGTATCGCGTTCCACAGCTAGATCGTCACGCCGGCTTTTTTAAGCCTTCCCTGGCTTTGTTTGCCATCACTATCATTATGTAAAGAATGTTGGTGAACGGTTGTATTAACCTTTTAGCCATGGTAGAGGCCTTTAGGCGGCTTAAAATTTCATACAGGCCATAGCCCTGGTGTCAGAGCCAGGGCTATGGCCTATATGAACTTACTTATGTAAAGAATGGACCCATCTTTCGGGATGCATACGAGCCACATGATCCGCCCAATCAACTAAACTAATAAAAACTGTAAGACTTAGGGAGTAAAATGACTAACAAAGGGAGCCTTGTTACAGGGCCCTGAATACCAAATGCTATAATGATATTGTTAGATTGTAGCGTATTAGATTTGGACAAAAAAGATTTATAATTGATTTGGGGACCTCATACTGCACACAAAGAGTCTAGTGCTTTGCTAGAATCTAGTAAAATCGAGTAAAACGGGTAAAACCAACTCTGACGGCTTCCATCCAAGGTTTTTTTCATCTGTTTCCAGACAAGAATATGATTTTAAACACCACTTATGTAATCTAATGTTTTATTTATCTGCGACCTGCCAGGTATATCAAAATTACCATGAAGGAAGCTGGATAAAATCATCGAGCTAAAAAGTGCTTTAAAACGAGTCCTGCGTCGTTTCGCCCCGCAAGCGGTTGGTCCCGCGGGGCGAATCGACCAAGACTCTTTTTGAAGGTAAGGTAAGGTTTAAGGAAGGTTTATTCGGCCCGCTCCAAACAATGCGGGGCGAATGGGGACCTTCAAAAAGAGTCTTGGGCGATTTGCCCCGCGATTCACTTTTTTATCTGTACATTTAAGTAGAAAAGTAGTCAATGGAAAAAATAAACAATTGCATTATTTTGAGGGCGTCATTCTATGAGTCCTATAGGAGTGTATGAACAAAAATGCATTTGTTTGAATGATGCAATTGATGATTGAATGATCATCACATGAAACTAATGTGCCAAATTGGTTTCACGTGTTTTGTAAACATAAATATTTCATTTGAAGCAAAAAAATGAACCATTCGATGTCTTTTTATCTACAATACACTTTTTAATTTTATCTAGAATAAAAATATAATTGTCATGGGGCTCTTTAGAAGTTTGTGGGTTTACCAACCGTGTCCCACAGCTGCCATGATAGAAAAAGATTTTTATGGTAAATCTGTCACACTATGTCTCACAGAATTTTTTGAAAATCATTTATCTTCTATCTATATTTATAAAAGAAAGTCGTATTAGTTACACAATTTATAACTTAAGAACAGCTGAACCGATTTGGCTGAAAATTGGTGAAGAGATAGCTTAGAACTAGGAAAAGGATATAGAGGATACTTTTTTCCAGTTCCTTTTAATATATTTTTTTACTTTTACTTATTACCTGCAAAAGCTCTGTGTGCAAAAGTAATCCGTTTGCATGAACTTTGCTTTGACAGCTGTAAAAATTATAAAATGACAGCTGTCAGTTAAAAACATCAGCTACCTGTCATATAAAAAATGACAGCTGTCAAAATTAAAAGAGGTATATCTCTGTAACTGTTAATTTTAGACTATTGATGTTTTCACAAAAGTGATAGAGCTCAACGATATCTACATTTCGGATGACAGCTGTCAAACTTAAATCAATTGAATCAATTGTTGAATCAATAATAACCGAGATAAATCACTTTTAAGTTTGACAGTTGTCATCCGAAATATAGATCTTGTCAAGTTCTATCACTTTTGTGAAGACAGCCGTAGTCTAGAATCAATAATTACCGATATAAATCAATTTTAAGTTTGACAGCTGTCATCCGAAATGAAGATCTTGTTGAGCTCTGTCACTTTTGTGAAGACAGCAGTAGTCTAGAATCGATAATTACCGAGATAAATTACTTTTAAGTTTGACAGCTGTCATCTGAAATGTGTATTTCGTCGAGTTCTATTACTTTTGTGAAGAAAGCAGTAGTCTACAATCAATAATAACCGAGATAAATCACTTTTAAGTTTGACAGCTGTCAACAGAAATGTAGGTCTCGTCAAGTTCTATCACTTTTTTGAAGACAACAGTAGTCTAGAATTGATAATGACCGAGATAAATCACTTTGAAGTTTGACAGCTGTCACTTGGACAGCTGTTACTGTGACATTAGTCGTGACAAATTACAAGATCCGATTTCTAACGTGTACGAGGGATTTTTCTCATCTTCATTTTAAGATTGAACGGTTGTCGTCAAAACCTTTTTTTCCCGCTAAATATTCATAGAATACTCGAATACTCTAGATTTAATGTCTAAATCGCTACCGGCAACACTGGTCGCCGCGGTGACGCCGCGGTGCGATGTCGCGGCGACACCGCCCGTGTGGCATGTCTGAAACTGAACACCTTTGATCCAAATTGGCAAGAATCAACACAAGACCGATAAAACTGGAAATCTCGAGAGGAGGCCTTTGTCCGACAATGTGATAATAAAGGCTCATAAACAAACTAACAATTCTTTTTATAGCGTTGCACATCTGTTGATTTTTTTAGTCGGATTTTTATTTTATGTCATGTATTATGCGTGGCTGTACCATAAGAAATACGTAATACTGATGCGGGAAATTGATCTTTATCAACGTGGGCCCAAACGACCTCTTCCTTCATAGTTCTCTGCGTTTCGCCCCGCGGGCCCAATGGGGGCCTTCAATAAGAGTCATGGTCGATTCGACCCGCGGGACCAACAGCTAAACGCCGCAATACCCTTTAAAACCGTATTCCGTTCGATTTAGAATTAATTTTCAAGTATAACATTGTACTATCTCCGCATAGCTCATAAATGTCGTTCTGTCCGCGACGGAAATGAATAAAACAATAGTAATATTAACAGACAGATAAAATGCTATAAAAGGAACACTACATAGCGTAGAAGCTAGTGCCACAGAAGTGATAGTACGATGTATAGCGGAGTCGACGAGGGCGGTTTCATTAATAATATGATAACTATACTTAGCTACGTCTGTTACTTCGCATACCGCTAATCAAGTACCATCTCTATAAAGGTAACATACTTACCGACTTCCAAAAAGAAGAAGGTATTATATTCGTCTGTGTCAATTTTTGTGTATGTTCATCGATATATTCTACAATAGAGAACCAATTTGAAAACATATTTTTTATATTCGGTAGAGGTAGGTACTCCCAAAGTGGTCCCATTTAAATTTCATCGAAATCGGCCGTGCCGTTTTTGATAAATCAACAATAATGTACATGGATGACACATCGATTCGTGCAAACTATTCGAATTCTGTATACGGTGGAAGTCGGTGGTGCCATTTTTTGTGATATATACCAACTGTACTGTACTGTACTGTATCAGCCTTTTAATAGTCCACTGCAGGACGTAGGCCTACCCACGAAGGATGATTGGGCCATATCCAACACGCTGGCCTAGTGCGGGTTGGTGGAATCGCATACGCCATTTCTTCTACGGAAGTATGCAGGTTGCCTCACGATGTTTTTCTTCACCGAAAAGCCAGTGGTGTGAAATTCCGTACATAAATTCCAAAGAACTCATTGGTACGAGACCGGGATTTGAACCCACGACCTCACGGTTGCAAGACGGGTGTCACTACCTAGTAATAAAACTAGTATTATATTCAGAATCAAAGTTCTTGGGAGCCATGGAGTTAGCAACAAGCTGCTTGCCACAAGGACCAATCACAAAATCGCGATACAATCAGCATTAGTTAATAGAGAGGTCGTTACAGTACAGGAAACATAAGAACCAAAGTTAATTAGGCTTGTAGTAGGTTTAGGATTTACTAAACGCTGAGCCAATCAGGTCTCGGGGTCATCGCCCGCTAGAACAATAAGTACAGAACGGTAAAGCGTTCGCCGCCTCGCTTCCGGCACGCAATAAGATGTCAACAAAGATTTACTAACGGCTACAATATTTGCCTACTTCTCCATTTTTAACCGACCCCCAAGGGAAGAGGAAGTTCTTATTTCTTTTTCATAATAATTCATAATATCTTTAATTGCGTATTTGGGTAAGGTACATTACAACACAGGTGGAAGTGTATACCTAGTAAGTTTTCGAGCGTCATATTCCACCTTTCGACAAGCAATTATACAAATATTCTTAAACTTTGTAACTGTAACTACTGACATTATCATGCAACTTATTTAATTATTTTGTGTTCTTTTTTGGGTTCCATACCATAGAAAAAAACTGAACCTTTATAAGAAGAGATAAGTTAAAATGAAATAAAAACCATTTGACAGGCGCAGAGACCAATTTAATTTAGTTAGGTATTAGACTGGTAACATAAGGGCGTCGCCGCCGAGACGTGATGCCGCGGCGACACCACGGCGACCAGTGTTGCCGGTAGCGTCTTAGACATTAAATCTAGAAATCTAGAGTATTCGAGTATTCTATGAATAGTTAGCGGAAAAAAAGGTTTTGACGACAACCGTTCAGTCTTAAGCTGAAGATGAGTAAAATGCCTCGTACACATTCTAAATCGGATCGTGTGATTTGTCACGACGAGTGTCACAGTAACAGCTGTCCAAGTGACAGCTGTCAAACTTCAAAGTGATTTATCTCGGTTATTATCGATTCTAGACCATTGATGTCTTGACAAAAGTGATAGAGCTCTCTACATTTCGGATGACGGCTGTCAAACTTTAAAGTGATCTCGGTAATTATCGATTCTAGACTACTGTTGTCTTCACAAGTGATAGGTGTCGGCGCGGCGTCGCCGCGGCATCGCGTCGCGGCGACACCGCCTGTCTGGTACCTAATAGTACCTATCTCTCTTAGGGTATTGCCCGCGGCTTCACCCACGTGATATTTTGATTTTTGTGCTGTCCCATAGGTGTATTTTATTTTGTGGGATAAAAAGTAGCCTATATCACTTTCCCTCTTTCAAACTAGGTACCTATGTCCATGCCAAAAATCAAGTCGTGAAAGAGGAACGAACCAACAAATACACCTTCGGATTTATAATATTAGGAAGGATGTTATTTAAGTAATTAAGAAACCCTGCGGTTTTAACAACTTGGTTTTGTGGGATTCCCGGCATTTGTACGGAACCCCCCGGTGGGCGACTGATAGCAATTGGCCGGTTATTTTTTGCGTATTTTACCGAATATTTTCCTACTTGGTGATATTTCGCCTATTTTACGTGCTTTTGAAATGTGTAGCGTCAACAAGTTAGTCAAGTCGTACGAAACTGTGGTGGTCAGTTCTAAGTATACCGTACCGGCTTTTATAAACTGTCCTAAGCTGAACACAGGCCTATCCACTAAGAGCTATTGAGCCATATCCATCGTACCAACCCATTCGTGCTGGTAAAACAAAAAAATCACATACTTCATCGATGTTAGAAATGTACAGTACATTATTTTGTAAGTTATTATTAAAAAGATATTTTGTCAAGATCAGGAGATTACAAAGATTTTAAGTAAAAGAAAAAAAAATGACCTCGAAGGTACAGGTGATTTAGGCCACAGGTAGCGTGATGCGCTAACTTGACTACAAATAACAAGTGAACAGGGTCGGAGCAGGTGCTGGGGGAATTTTTTAATTCTAATATTTATCTATAAAATATCAAAATAGTTTATTAATAATAAACAATTGACTATCAATCCCTATCATGATTATTATCTTTTAAAAACATGATTATTATAATTATTTAAAATCAACAACATATACCTACCTACAGGTAGATAGGTATGTATGTATGTACCATTAACTAAGATGCGAATAAATTTTTGTTGTTACTTAAATCAAAAAGATTTCCGTGATTCAATCTATCATAAAGCCAGAGATCAACGAAATCTCTTCAATCATTATACAATCTGGAATCGAGCGATAATAAAATATAACAAGGAAAAAGCTTTGGTCATTTAACAAAATTACCTACCGACAAGCTTTTCGAATGTAAACAGGATGTATGATTAAGCGTCGAACGCGCCCTGATTTCTTGTAAAATTCACCCGATTGCGTTTCGATTGTGTACCTACATATTATCCATCTTTGATTAAAACAAATAAACTTCAACATTTGTTTTGTTCGGCTACAAAATCACTGAGGCAACCCGCATACCTCCGTAAACGAAATTAGACGGCGCATGACAATCAAGGGCCCCGCACTGGGCTAGCACGTTTTGTGGATAAGCTTATGTTCAGCAGTGGACTATTAAAAACACCGGTACAACACAAAAATTACTTTGTTAGCGCATTAGTCCATAGATACCTTTTGAGGGAAGGTAAACCTGGTCCAGTTGTCATATACTCCCAGAAATATCATCCTAAATGCGCCCATGCAGCTGACCTTTAGTACTGACCACTCTACCACAGTGTCGACAGCAGACAGTACCGTTAGCACTGCCTTGGCACTAGGATACGGTGCCGTTTCGTAAGTCGAAAACTTTACTTGGATTTTCATAAGAATGTACCTAACTTTGAAGTACATTAGGTGCCTTTGACGTGGTTATATTAGGTGCCTTTAACGAAGGGCAGACCTTGTCCACAGCAGTCATTTACCCCGCAGATATATCATCCTAAATGCGCCCATGCAGCTGACCTTTAGTACTGACCACTGTGCCACAGTGTCGACAGCAGTCAGTACCGCGAGCGCGGCCTTGGCGCTAGGTTACGGTGCCGTGGCGCGAGTCAAGGAAAACCCGACTTGGATTTTCGTAAGAATGCGTCTGATTTTGATTACTTACTCACTGTTGTTCTCTGTGGCTTTTCATGCGAATTGTTGGCTAGTAGTTTTATACGTAATCTGTCTACAAGGAGAGTAAAATAGGAAAGGAAAAAGCTCTTCGTGGGTACAAGGCTATGCGACGCTGTATAAATGCTAATTTTGTTTATTTCTTTAATCTGAGAGGAAATGAGAACAAGAATTCCCTGTTGCAACAAAATGCAGTGCGTGAATTACCTACGTCTTCATTTTTCAGTAGACGCTTAGTTGGTCGACTATAAGACAGTAATAAATTGACTTATCGATATAACAATACAACAGATTATAATGACATTATAGGCCGTACCAAGCATCTTGGCGGTCGTGAAGTTAGCTACAATAATAATAATAATATACGCGCAGCACACCTCTCGACACCCTAAGCCGTCCACACCAATGCTGCCCTTCCGGCGCCAACTTAAGGTAGCCTTTATGGGGGGCCCATTTAGTGGACGGCAAGTCACCACCTGCTACGAAATTTTGAAATGGGGCATATATAGCGGGTGCCGAACCTCATTCCATAGTCCAATTTTACAGAACATTTAATATTTCACCTCAATAGCCCAGTTTCAATATTTCAAGTCTTTTTATATGCCATAGTTTGTCTACAACGCTATTCTTTTTTATACGTACTGCTGTTTTTTTATATTTCAATTGTAAAAAGGGCCTCTCAATGTTGGCTTAGGCTCCATTGATGCCTATTAAAGGACCAGGCCAAGCCTGTGAATTCGACTGAATAATAATATAATAAATATTTGGGGACATCTTACACACGGCCTCTGACCCCAAACTAAGCAAAGCTTGTGATATGGCTGCCAGAGACTGATATACTACACATACATATTTTTAAATGCATACTTATATAGATAATACCTAAATAACACCCAGACACAGAGCAACACCTATGTTCATCACATAAATATTTGCCCTGGGTGGGGATCGAACCCACGCCTCTTTGACCCAGGAGTAAGGGTCACTAACCACTGAGCCACCGAGGCAGTCAAGTACAAGCTGCGCAAAACCCAACCCTGACTGAATCTCACTTAACAGCTGCTGTGCGAGTATTGTTTATGTAGTGAGTAGTGTATTCATTCATTCATTCATTCATCTCGTGTCAATGGCTAGACATTTTTTTTTATTCGATTTTTTTTTTTTTTAACTTTTTAGTTTTTTATTTTTTTTATCTATATACAAATTATTTACATGGTTTACATGTTTTGGGACCAGTATCTGGCGTGTATTAGGAATAAGAGATTTAACATCAAACACTTTAGGACCCAAAAGGTAGATGGATGACCTCATCAGGAGAGCAGGATCGCTCTGGATGAAAGCCTCTTCCGGTCCGGTCTTATTGGCGATTTATAGGGGAGACCTATGTCCAGCAGTGGACGCCCTGTAGTTGACGGATGGGTGAACTCTAGTACACTCAGCACTCGCACGATATAATTTTGCCCGCCCTTTTTATCCTTGCGTTAACACAACAAAGTGCAAAATAACTTGCATTCATCTTGAAAACAAAGAAAGCGATTAAGAAAGTGGGATATGACGCACACAGTCATTGTTCTAGACCACTAGAGAATATCAGATAAAGGTTATCAGGAACCCGGTATTTAATCAGCCTTGGCATTCCGTGATAGATTAATTTGTATATTGAAATATTCGTTACATAACAGAAATAATCTGGTTCCATCAACCATCTGTCGAATAAATGCATAATTACGTATACCTAATACCTATACATATACTTCTTATTAACTTCTGCTTTTCGTACTGGGTTATTGGTTACCAGCATATTTTACAAACTAATTTTTCCACCTAGTCGCCCAATTTCTATACGCCCAATCATAAAGCCCATACGTATTTATTTACGAAACTGAGGGGGTTAGTACAAGTTTATATGTAATAAAAAACGAAACTACAGTTGTGTCGTGTGGCGGCCCTCCATACACCCCATTACAGCGCCCCTGGAGGAAACGAGGAAGAACTAACAAAAATGTATTGAGTCACACACAAACTACGTAGTTTAAATAAACTATGCAAAACCTGAGGTTCGTCCAAGTTTAAACGTAAATTGAAACTACAGCTGTTTCGATATGGCCCTATACATTTTTGTACAGCGCCCCTGGCGGAAACGAGGAAGAACTAACCAAAATGTATGGAGCCACACGCGATCGCAAAAGCTTAGGTAATCTACGCAAAATCTGAACTGTACTCAGGCTACTGTGATTGTAGTTGATACGGAAGCGTTCAAGAATATTTTAAAATATTTTTAAGAAAGCAATAAAAATTTGTTCCTTTATGTTTGAATAAATTGCAGTATTGCATGCAACTAAATACATTCTGTATTAAATTGCCGCCTTATTAATAAGTTCAGAGTTATTTCAAAGTGGTTAGTCAGTTTTAAGTGAATTAAAGTAAACACGGACTAATTACTACTACGGACAATGCAGGGTTATTTCTAATCCTTTTAGGGGCTTATGCTGTACATCAAAACTAACAAATTTTGTTCTGCGACTTTTGTCATTATTAAAATAAATGTTGTACCATAGAAAAATATCGTTCACCTGCGACAAAATGTATGGAACAGCTGATTTTTTTTTTAGTTTTGACAAAAGTCGCAGAACAATAGGTGTTAGTTTTGATTTATACAGAATAAGCCCTTAAAAGGATGCTAATTGATTAGGAATAACCATGTATAAAGCGGCTATCCACCAACCTGCACTGGGCCAGCGTGGTGGATATGTCCCAATCACCCTTCGTGGGTAGGCCTACGTCCTACAGTGGATTATTAAAAAGGCTGGTGCAGTAAGGCGGCTATCGCAAGTTATCGTTGCTATTAAAAAATAAAATTATCGTTATGAAAGTAGGTATCTTTTTTACTCGTACATATCTAGTAGCTTTGACAAACGTTAAATATCGTAAGATCGTCAGAAGTGGAAAATTCGCGGGGAATCCTCAGTCCAGGTTCGGGTCATCAGTGCGATTACAGCAAGTATCAAATCGGTTTTACCTGATTAGTGATGTCGTAGACTACGATGGCCGCCTGCGCTCCTCTGTAGTACATCGGTGCTAAGCTGTGGTACCTGCAACAAGTATCAAGATCAGTACACAGCGTCAGCTTGCATTATACAGGGTCAATCCAAAACTGTGTACTAAGCGAAATGGGGATGTTTTAGAGCATAAATGGGCTTTAGAATCTGTAAGTTTACATACAAAACTATTTTTATTTTTCCTTATACATATTTACAAAGTTTCTAGTAGTAAAAGTCAATTTTTAATGTAGTGTACATTAAAAATTGACTCGAACAAGCGTGTGACATCACAATTTTACACCTTACTTCTATAAAGTGTAACATTGTCACTTTCTTTTGAAATTTAAGATCCAAACATTTCAGAACTAAATTTTGAAAAAAATAATATCCGAAAGACTAACGACCTGGACTAAAGAGACCTGCGTTAAGATTTTTCTGATGGTGTTCGCTCTGTGTCTGGATGTTATTATCTTCAAAATATAAGTAGATATTTAAAAATAATATAAATAAAATATGTAGTAGGTATATCAGTATCTGGCAATCATCAAAAGCTTTGCTTATTTTGGTGACAGAAACTGTGTGTAAGAATGTCCCCTAATATTTAATTATTATTATTTATATGAAAAAAATTTACTACAATTAATTTAAAGGCTATCAATCATGATGGTGATGAGGTCTTAGCTTTCTATCTTAATATTTTGTCAGTTTAAAAAAAACTCAGTAACACTAGTGACCTAGTATTGAGATGAGATCAAAATATACTTGGTCACTTGCTTTCCTTGAAGGAAAACCGGTCGGTCTATTTATATCTCAATTCAGAATTGAATTAATCAGATTCTGTGAACAGAACAAAAACAAAAAAGACAACGTACGTCGCAATGGAACCACTTCTTTTACCCAACTGCACAAGAGAATAACGTTTTTAAAATATGTATTTGTAACGACCCGCCCGGCTTCGCACAGGTGTATTATACATATAAACCTTCCTCTTGAATCACTCTATCTATAAAAAAAACTTATCAAAATCCGTTGCGTAGTTTTAAAGATATAAGCATACATAAAGACAGGCAGACAGGGAAGCAACTTTGTTTTATACTGTAAGTGATAACGTCTGTCTAGCAAACGGCTGCAGTGATTTGTTTGAGATCTTAGGAGATTACCTCCATGTATTTGTTTTAAAATTTAAAGATGTTAATATTACGTAGTCGCACAGAATCCTTACTAATATTATAAATCCGATAGTATATTTGTTGGTTTGTTCCTCTTTCACTCAGCAACGGAACAACAGATTGACTTGATTTTTGGCATGAACATAATTTGAAAGACGGAAATTGACTTAGGCTACTTTTTATCCCGAAAAAATAAAACGTTCCTATGAGAAATAGCACAAAAACCAAAATATCACCCGGGCAAAAACTAGTAACTAATAGAGTAGCAGGGTAGCTGCCATTTTTTTTCTATTAACCACTTGTATGTATCGTAATGAGACACAAGACTTGGGTTATTAATTTCCTACAAATGTTCTAAGAAATCCGTCGTAGTAAACATTGAATAATACAACAAACAGAGTGAAAATGCGTGGAATGCCTCAGCCTTCCATCTATGGGCAATATGCACATGCATTATGAATCACTGTGACGTTCGCTGACGTATGGATAGATTACACCACCTAATGGGCTTAGGTATTCTCGGCCCATTCATGTCGACTGATATTGTAAAGTTCTAGCTTATTTTCAATAAGGAAGTTTCCTTTATCATAAAAACTAAAAATAATTATATACATTTAAGGACGTTAGAATTATATTAGACACAGTGAAAAAATTACTCGAATATCTTAATAAATGACGGAGTTATGGATGTCTAAACATGACCGCACGAAATCAAAAAACCTCGCGACGGATTTACGCGTGTGACGTCATTCGGCTTCAGAGCCGCGCCGTGGGTTAGGCGGGAGTAAGGAAAAAAGGAAATAAAGTGCTTCATTCTATGCTGCGTATTTTTCTAATCCACGAATACGTTCTAGAATATCATTGTACTTATCTTGATGTTATGATCAACATTTACTATGGTACTAACCTCCCAATATAATGAATAAAAAGTCAGCATTCCCATGATTTTGTCGTGAGTAAATGAACTTTATTTCTAAATGGAACAAGACTTGGCGTGTGTATCTACTGTTCTGCGGTTCTTACATCTGTATATATTGACTAGTAGTTTTCCAAATAGTAGACCTCACAAGTATACATTTTGGTGAACATTTTCTGGTAATCAGTTTTCAAAAATGCACAACTAGCACAGGCAAATATAATCATAATTACAATATTCTATCCTAAAATATCATTGTAAATTATGACCAACTTTTACTATGGGACTAATCCCCTGTATAGGGTTATCCAAAACTTCTCAGCCTAATATTTGTTCTTATAAAGTCATTGTAGGTAATAGGTTTTTCAGGACTTATTTTTAGTTCCGAAAATGACAGATGTCAAAGTGACAGCTGCCATTATATGGCATATTATTATAGAATTCATACTAGAGTGGCATGACAGATGTCATCCGAAATGTAGATCTCGTTGAGCTCTATCAATTTTGTGCCTAAAGTAACGGTCTAGAAACGACAGTTACGGAGATAAATTACTTTAAAGAGCTGTCATCCGAAATATAGATATTGTTGAGTTCTATCACTTTTGTGAAGACAGCAATGGTCTAAAATCGTTAGTTACAGAAATAAACCGCATTTAAGTTTGACAGCTGTCACTTTGAGACCTGACATGTCATCCTAGTATGGATTCTAGAATTTGATAGCTGTCACTTTTAGGGTTTCGTAGTAAAACGAGGAACCCTTAAAACTTCGTTATGTCCGTGTAACAAACGGACACCGTTTACAGACCATATTAAAAACTTTCCCTGAAAATTATTTTGAGCACTGTGGAATCATACATTTTTGAGCTATAAAGAAAAAAATGAAATTTTTAAGCATTAGAGGTCATCGACCTCACATGTATATTTCATACAAACAAACAAACAATCACACTTTATTAGACAACCACATAACATAAAAAAATTACAGGGACAAAACAATAAAATTAATAGGTTTCTAACTGGTGGCCTTATCGCTTTAAGCGAATTCTCCCAGGCAACCAAGAATTCATACTACGAGTAAATTACGTTTTCCTAGTAATCAACCATCTTAAAAATTGGTTTTTATCATCCTCATAATCATCGTCACGTCTACGGAAGCCTATCATACGCATGTCTTGACACGCACTTGACAACTTATTGGGACTAGAAAATAAAAGCCTTGAAAAAAATTATCTAAAGACTAATTACTTAGTATTTAATTAGAACAAAATATATTACGCTTCACCTGTTCTAGCTAGCTAACCCTGTATAGGGGATCAGTCCCAAACTCTGACACCAGGGCTAAACACCCGGCCTATACAAACTTACTTAGTCCCATTATATACAATAATATCTTAGTAAAGAACCTTAGCATTTTTATGATTAAGAATATATTTACCTGTGAAAGTTGTGCATTTTTGAGAACTTATTGCAAGAAAATGTATACTTGCGAGGTCTACTGTTTGGAGAGCTACTAGTTAATAGTTACAGATGTAAAAACCGCAGTACACTAGACACATACACCAAGTCTTGTTCCATTTAGATATAAAGTTCATTTACTCACGACAAAATTATGGGAATGCTGACTTTTAATTCGTTATATTGGGAGGTTAGTCCCATAGTAAATGTTGATCATAACATAAAAATAAGTACAATGATATTCTAGAACGTATTCGTGGCATAGAAAAATACCCAGCATAGAATGAAGCACTTTATTTTCTTTTTTCCTTACTCCCGCCTAACCCACGGCGCGGCTCTGAAGCCGAATGACGTCACACGCGTAAATCCGTCGCGAGGTTTTTGATTTCGTGCGGTCATGTTTAAAAATTCATAACTCCGTTATTTTTGAAGATAATTGAAAAATAAAAACACCATAATTTATTGCAGACTTAGTGTAATTTAATAAAAATAAAACTAGAAAACGGGAAACTTCCTTATTACTCTGAATAGATTTGACTATGGAAACTGTCACACATTTTAATCTGGCCCTGTATGCTTAGTGTGAGTTTTGTCGTAAACATGACGCGCTCTTCGGTGATCGCGTAAGCATGTAATTTGTATGAAGAAATGTACAGCGCCAAATGTACAGAAATGTGGCGCTGTACATTTCTTCATACAAATTACATGCTTACGCGCTCGCCGAAGAGCGCGTCATGTTTACGACAAAACTCACACTCAGCATACAGGGCCAGATTTAGAGGTGTGGAGCAACAAAAGAGCGGAGGTCCCTTTTCATGGTCTCCCGAACTCATGCTTATAGGTTTGAGAGATTTGGCGAAGCCAAATTGTGACTTTTCACATGATTTTGTTAGATTCAGATGTAGACTTTCTTCAGAGTGAACAAATATTAGAAAGATTTTTTATATATATTGTGGGTAGTGGCTAATTTTATTCAGTTTTAGACCAGATCCAGAACATTTATTTTATTTTAACATCATTAAAAAATAATTTAAAACCAAATCTAAGGAGCCCAACAACAATATCAAGAAAGCCATCGGCACAAATGACTATAGTAAAAAAGATTTCTGTATCCTATTCACACCTATACTATAATTATTATTATACCTAATTGGGAATTTAAGCATTAATCACGCAAATGATAACGTGATGATTATTAAACTAATACAAATAAACTGATATTACACTTGATATGGAGTAAAACTGATATTATTCGCTCGTTGACGCTAGATGATTTTATCAACTTAAGACAATAAATTGACACGCAAAATTGGATACGTATATCTCGTCCTTTTTTTTCCTTGTCTACCCTTGAGAAACGTGGTGTGTCACTATGAGCCTTATTAAAAAGCTCCAAGTAGCTCAACGAGCTATGAAGTGGGCGGTGCTCGGAGTTTATCTGCGAGACCGAATCAGGAATGAGGAAATCCGTAGAAGAACCGAAGTTACCGACATAACCCAGCGGATTGGCAATTTGAAGTAGCAGTGGGCAGAGCATATAGCACAGAAGACAGTTCACCTATGGGGTCGAATAGTTCTCGAGTGGAGCAACGTGGGCCGTCCACCCACAAAATGGACGGATAACCTCATTAAGACCACAGGACGTTCAGACGTTCTACGAGCTAATCGACGACGAAGCAAATATCTATACCTACATAGATTCAATAGATAGGACACCTGTTTATGTAGGTACTACTTTAGCATATTGTGTAGTCATAGCAAACTCCATTCTATGAATAATATACAGATCACTGCAGATTTCCATATAATCTAAAGATTTATAGTTTACTGTTTGCGTTGGGTTATCTCCAGCTTTGTCGATTATCTGTTTCTAATAACTTTCAAGTGTTATAAACAGACTTTTGTTGTAATTTCAAACTATCTTTAGATATATATCAATAGATAAATAGGACATTGGTAGCAGACTAGCTGAAAGACAATTTTATAAGCATAAAAATTGTGATCTTAAATAGCAGTCTAATTTCCTTTCTGGGGCTTTCTACAATATTTTAAACGCTACGCTATTTAGGTACAATTCTTATCTTCTTCTTGTTTCTTTCTATATTCTAATATTATATTTGTTTGTTTTATTATACTAAACAAAACCGCTTAAATGTAACAATATCAAAATGGTAATTATTGAGGAGCTAGGGGACCTACCAAAGGATAATGTTGGAAAACCAGATATAGTATACCAGAACCAGATACCCTAATGCTATTCTACTTCGTGAAGGCTCAATCCGAGCAATATTCATGCTACATTAATATTCAGATTTGTTAGACAGGGAAGTTAACAGCAGAGCACTCGTACGTATAAATACGTAAGTATTGTTAAATATATAGGTACGTAATGGGTCACTAGCGCTAGTAGCGCTGTTACCGCTCATGCCGCTGAGGCGATGGGATGACGCTACCTGTTACCTATACTAGTAACGCACGTTATGCTAAGGAGTAGTCGAAAGTATGACCAGTATGCAAGACTGACCTCTACTGGCCGGCCGTATCCCATATCTCAAACTTGACGGTGGTGTTATCGAGGCAACGTCTGCGTGAGGAACGCTGCGCCGATGATGCTCTCCTGGTACTGCTCATGAAGCGACAACCAGGCTAGCTATGTTAATGTGCGAGTATGCCAGACTGACCTCTCCTGGCCGGTCGTATCCCATATCTCAAACTTGACGGTGGTGCCATCGGGGTAGATGGTCTGCGTGAAGAACGCCGCGCCGATGATGCTCTCCTGGTACTCGTGGAACTGCTAAGGAGTAGTAGAGAGTATGATGAGTAGTGAGACTGACCTCCTGACCGGCCGTGTCCCATATCCCGAACTTGACGGTGGTGTCATCGAGGTAGATGGTCTGCGTGAGGAACGCCGCGCCGATGATGCTCTCCTGGTACTCGCGGAACTGCCAAGAAGTAGTAGGGAGTATGATGAGTAGTGAGACTGACCTCTCCTGGCCGGCCGTGTCCCATATCTCGAACTTGACGGTGGTGTCATCGAGGCAGACGGTCTGTGTGAGGAAGGCCGCGCCGATGGTGCTCTCCTGGTACTCGTGGAACTGGCCCTTCACGAAGCGCAGAACCAGCGACGACTTGCCGACCGCCGACTCGCCCAGCAGCACCAGCTTGAACTGGCACACCTTGGTCTGTGGCGCACCGTTCGGCCGCTGCGCCGCGCCGCTCCTGTTTGTCGCCATCGCCTGTGCACAATACGAAAATGTTTCATACTCATACATGTTTCAGCCTCCAAGGGTAATTTTTGTGTAATAAAGTGGCAAATAGGCTGACAAGTCCTGACGGTAAGAGGTCACCGCCACCTGCAACACCAGAGTCATTACTTTCTTATCTTCAACAGTGGAGAATCTCTCACACCACGCCACAGCTACAAAAGCTGACAATAGAAGATGAAACCGACACTATTTATAAAATGTATAAGTCCGAGCGATGGCTGAATAAAGGGTTCTTCAAGCTAGCACATTGTGCTACTGCACTGGGGCTTGGATACCGACTGGCGCGAAAGGAGATGCTCTAAGATTATTAAGAATCGAGATCTGAACGCGTGTAGATATATCCGTTCTGTACCGTATAAAGTCGTACTGATTGTATTAAGTGATTAAAGTATTTTGGACATAATTTGTGAAACTACTAACGGCATCTTTTCTTCAAAACACAAATCTCGAGGAACCCTGAGAACGCCCACATACGATGACAGATTCGGTAAAATCAGCGGAAAAGGATCCCTCCGCAACATATAGAAAACGTCGGTGGCAACGTTTATGGCGGTGGCGACACGCTCGTTTGCGATGGTACTAAACCGCAATTAGACCGCGTAGCAATGCTACATTAATAGTAGCTAGTATAGCTTATTATATCTCTATGACTTAGGACTAAGGTAAATTAAAAAGCTATTTTGTGCGCCATTAACAAGGGACTCCAGTACCGGAAATCATCCACAATGCTATTAAACGAATTGAACTCGATGCTTTCTCGTCAACACGTACCTACAATACCTACCCAAGCTTACGACCTACACCCAAAGATGCAAACAAGGCAATTAAGGTGAACGACTTGTTTGTATCTGTTTATAGCATGCCTGTTCAAAACAACGATTAGCAGACATGTCCTTTATTCACGATTTAATAAAATTGTACCGAGGAAGAAACATGCATAAAAGAGATAATGCAAAAATATATCGAGCTTAGGCCATTAGACAGTATTTAATTATTTGCTTTATTTGTTTTGGAAAATGATTTTTAAAGGAATTTTATATTTTCGGATCTTATTATCTTGCCTTGAATAAAAATCAAATTAGAAAATGCGAAATTTCATTTTATTTAAGCATTAAATACCGTTGTTTTCTTGTGTGAATTTGTTTTATGTTGAAAGTTTTTTTTTTGGGCTACTGTACGTACGTAGTCAGAGCCTACTTTCCAATATCTTTTTTTTACACTATTCAGAGAGCCTACTTTCCAATATCTTTTTTTTACACTATTCAGTGTCAAGATTACCAGTTGCATCATTTTTGACTTTCGTTCGGCTTGGAGGTATAGGGAACTTTGACAGATTGTATGGAGAATCCGTAATGTTTCATATACGCCTCGATACAAGTTCCGTATACGTCCGAGCCGTTCGAAATTCAAAAATAAACATGGACATGGGCCCCAGGAGCCCAATTTTTGAAACGCAGATGATCGCATGCATGCGTTCCCGTTCGCACAAGCATAGATTTTCAATTTTCTATTTCTTTTTTCAATAGATTTTCTGATTAATTGGTGTCATTCTAATGGTTCAATTATAGAGCCCCTGATGTTAAGCATTTCCCTTATCAGCTAACAATGGTGGTGTTTGACTACGCGTTTGTTCCTCCTTCCACCAATTATTCAGGCCACACGAATGAGTGGAGCTCAACTCTAAGCCCAAAGCCATTTTGCTTAGCCAAAAAAGTCAACAATATACTCGGATTTTTAAACAATCAAAACTCTGTGCAGCCAGCACTGTGTACATAGGTATCTTCTAGGTAAGCGTGCTACACCCTAGACCGCACATCTGCTCAACATCAGGCAGTGTGTGGTCAAACGCGAACCTATTCGAAATAAAAAAAAACATCTCTTTGTGATATTAGATGTAACATCTTCAATTGCCCTGAATTGTTATTAGTGGAAATTTTAATAAAAATAAATACAATTAGTATTGGTTGGTTGGAACATTTAGGAGCTATGATGACACCAGACGCACATTATTTTTTTCCTCATTCTGTTTACCTAAGGGTTAGCAATGCGTACAATACCTACTAACTGATATGAATGATTCCATAAGATTCAACTCTAAAAAAGTAAACAAAAACAGTATTTGTCATGCCTTTCATATGATGCCTCATCTTATCTTATTTACTAACAAGTCGGAATACTAGAGGTTTTTACATTATTTCTATAGAAAACTCACAACAAAACATTAAGAGAATTGGCCGTAGTGTCGCCATTCCGCAATTTCTGCAGCAATTTGACAATACAATACTTATTATGTAACTTAGTTGAGCCCAAGGTCGTTTGGAAACAGAAGTGTAGTGATAATAGGTAGATAGTGCAGCTGCATGTTGCTCAGTGTGTAGTGTAAGTGCAGTCTATACAAAATCTATGGTTATATAAAGGATCCATAAAAATTAAGATTTCAGTATTTATCAGAACTATCAATAGGAAAAATCTTGTCCAGTTAATAAAACAATTAATTTGGATCAATTTGCATTTTTATACCAAACAAAAAACGAATTGTTGACTCTTATTTCACATGTTTGTTGTTGCTCTTTTTTCACGCGACAAATGATCATGGAGCAACTTGATTAATGCATGGATATCAAAGGACACTTTTATAAATCTTGAGTCAACTTGTCAGAAATAAATGATTTCAAAATTTTATTATTGGTTTAATCTAATTTTATCTCAGAAAAATAAAAGATTCCTATAATATGGCACAAAAATTGAGTATTTCCTTACTTATATTATAAATCCAAAAGTGTGTTTGTTCCTCTTTCATACAGCAACGGAGCAACGGATTGACTTGATTTTTGGCATGGATATTGTTTGAATTATGGAAAGTGACATAGGCAACTTTTTATCCTGAAAAAATAAAAGATTCCTATGGGATTGCACAACAATCAAAATATCACGCAGACGAAGCTGCGGGCAAAAGCTAGTCAGGAATAAAATAGTCCCTTTCATATATTCCTGACTGTTTATTGTATGACAATGGATCAGTTCAATTGGAATTTAATTAGACACAATTTGTTATGTCAATGTGAAGCAGTAGTTTAACATGGTGGAGGGGTGTAGGTAATAGAAAGAAAGAAAGAAAGAAAGAAATTTATTTATTTGCAACAAAAATAATAGGTACAATAACAACAATATACAACAAAACAAATCATAAAACACAAACAAAAACAACAGTATTATACCTAAAATCCCTGTCACAAAACTGGTCCCAACTCAGCGTAATGCTGCTGCGTAATAGTAGGTATTAATGTGACTTATACATTACAAAATTATTTTACACACTGAATTTATACAATTAAATGTTACTACAAAACTATAGAACCAAATAACATGGCCAAATGGACAATTGCCATAGTTAATTGGTTGATAGTAATTTCATTAACTAAATACATGTTCAGTTATATTTGAATAAATTATTGTACAATAAAAATAATCAATTAATGTTCTCACTTTATTTTTTGTATGACATAGATCTTATCTACTTATTATGTTTTATAATGTACTAGCGACCCGCTACGGCGTCGCACATGTGTATTATACATATATAAACATTCCCCTTGAATCACTCTATCTATTAAAAAATCGCATCAAAATCCGTTGCATAGTTTTAAAGATATAAGCATGCATAGGGACAGACAGACAGGGAAGCGACTTTGTTTTGTACTATGTAGTGATCCAAATAAAAACATCTAATGAGATCTTTTTAGTTGATCTGTGTGTATCATCAATTTAGTGTCTGGATGTTATGCTATTACTTGAGACAAGACTTAATTCTCCCATCGCTAGGATGACGGGTCAGTACAACACTATGTTAAACTGATATTGACATTTTTGGTGACAGCATCAACAATTTTAAAACTACTCTAAGGTCTCTGATATTGATGGCAGTACTACACAAGACATTGGCGAAATTGTGAAACACCCTCACAGAAGCCACAAACAAGAATTGAATTGAATTGAGGTCTCTGACAATCTAAGCATTAGCGTAATAATTACAGATTTATTTTTTTCAATTGTTTGTTTTGCTTTTGATGTTGAGTATTATTTTTGTATGTATTCGAATTTTTAATTATGTTTTTTTTAATGATGTGTTTTGTTCAATTAATTTTGCGAGTTGTCTTCGCCTGTAATTACTGTGACATTTGACTCTGTTTTGTTTACTATGTTAAGTTATTTTTTCTGTGATTTTAATGATGTACATAGTGTAGGCTGACTAAATAAATAAGAATAATTACATAATATCTCATGATACATAATGCAACAATGTGTGTTAGTGGGTATACAATGTTTTTATTACGGCAATAATAACAAGTCAGACTGGCCAATCACCCCATCTATCATCAGGCAATCAGGAGTGCTGTCCATTTATCTCACTGACCTACATAAACACAGATATGGATACCTTGGCAAGCAAATAGTATTTTTTGCAGAAATTACTCCAGAAAGTCTCAAAACTTGGAACGCTTTGCCTGGATCTGTCTTCCCGTTAAAGTACAACGTGAGTGTCTTCAAATCCCGAGTAAATAGGTATCTTCTAGGTAAGCGTGCTACACCCTAGACCGAGCATCTGCTTAACATCAGGCAGTGTGTAGTCAAACGCGAACCTATTCGAAATAAAAAAAAAAAAAAACTTTCAATATGACTTATTTAGGATGTCTTCTGATGTTGTCTATGAGAGGCTTATCTCTAAGATAGACAATCTAAAAAAAAGCAAAAAGATCATTTATAGCTGCCCCAGCAATATTGGTGTTTAAAAAAAAATCTGATGAAGAGGTAACTCTTATCACTTAGGAGTATAAAATAGCCTAAAACCAATTCTAAGCCCAACCAAATACAAACAAAAATGTCATAAAAATTGGTCAAGCCATTTTAGAGGAATTTGATAACAAAAACTGTGGCATGTGATTTTCATACATTTTGGTCTAAGAGCCAGCGGCCCCCAGGCCTTCGTTAAAGTATAAAAGCTGCAAGTTTCTCAAAGTATGTCCCCAACACAGGTAAGAACGAACCCCGTCTATGAAACTTGGGTCGCGGTGGCTTTCGCACAGTTACAGTTTATAAAGTAAGTGAAAATCAGTGTGATCATGGAAGGACAATTAATTTGTTTTCTATGTAAGAAAAGTGATGGAAATATAATGTTGTTTTCGAAAGGAACATTAAAAAAATGTCAAACTATTTTAAAGGCGAGGAAAATACACAACCTCAAATATAACAGCGTTACTTTGCCAAATGAATATACAGATGGTGGTTAGAGATTGAGATGAAACTTTGCAATAATATAGCTTATATATCAGAATGGCACATAGGCTATAAAATAATATATTGCGTATGCGGGCAAAGCCGCGAGTAAAAACTAGTATACAATAAATGATAGATCATGCGCAGTAAAACGTCGCGATGGACCGAACGCGGTATTTCATTCGCACCCGCTAACACATATAATTATCCCTCGCGCTCGTATCTACATTAGACTTTTGATGTGTCTGGCAACATAAAGGAACTACTGAAACTGTCTGGCTATTGAGAAAACATCATTTGATAGTTCTCCTAATAACATATATAAATTGCAGCTTTTATACTATACCGTAAGTATAGTAACAATTAAATATACTTTAAGGGTGTCTGGCGGAGGGTTGCAACCGTACGAAGTGTCTGGCATTCAGCATGGTGACTTCTAGGATTATTATAAGTAAAATATGTAAAAACTGAGTTTTATACTTTACCGAATTCAACACACAATTTTACACACCTTTATTACCTGATACCTGCGAAAGCCACCGCGACCCAAGTTTCATAGACGGGGTTCGTTCTTACCTGTGTTGGGGACATACTTTGAGAAACTTACAGCTTTTATACTTTACCGAAGGCCTGGGGGCCGCTGGCTCTTGCTCTATTTGTTTTTATTTTAAACTTTCCACCAGAGATGAAATGTGCGAGGAAAAGCTGCACCACTAAGATTGCAATGATCAAGTGGCTAGTCCTGGTGTCAAAGTTTTTAATGACCTAAATACCTGTGATGCGCTTTAAAAGTTAAAACAACCACGGAATTCAAGTTAATGTATTATGTATACTCCAATCAGATGTTCCATATTAGAAAGTTTATTGACTTTTGACAAAATGCACCAAACAGTTTTTTTTTATTCAGTATACCCAGATAATCACATTCATTACTATGACAAATATTCATACTTACAAGGTTATCTCTGTTGTAAAGATATGGTGAGAATCTACTACAATTTTTTTTATAAACCAAAATAAAAAACCATCCTAAAGTCATACCGTGTTTTATCTTCGTGATATTATTAGATAATGACGAATTAGCCTTATCAGGTTCAGACAAACCAAAGGCAGACTGATGAAATACCTTTTTTACGGAATAACATTGCATATAAGCAGAATCACACAGGTTGGTAAACATAAATGTGAAGTTAGCTACAAGCTGTGCAAAACTCAATCAATGCACATCTTTATGTGAGCTTCAATCATGATTGGATATTGCGCAGCTTGTATCTTGTATGATTCGGCCTATATCTACGTTTGGAATACTGATGGCAAGATAGTTGATTAATCATTTGTTTCTTTACAGAAGTTTATCATCAAATAGTTGATGAAATGATTTATATCATGCTTCACACACTACTGGTGTATAGAAACTTTCTTTTTGTGATAAACATTTCAAAAATTGATGCGTTCGCAGGATTTGAACCTGTATCTCTCTAGGATTCCGGCCCAGATGCTTGTCTAATTAAGCTAGAAACGCTGTCTGCGAAGGCGTCGAATTAGTGAAAGTGTTTTATCATTTTTACCAACTACTACATTGTTGGAAGCGCCATCTGTGAAATGTTGTGTATTTTTGAAATGTTTATCACAAAAAGAAAGTTTTCATCAAATAGTCTGTCAAATAGTTGTTTTGGATATTTTTTAGACTTAATCGTAATCCACTTTACCACAAAAGATTTAAGCACTCTTTAAGGTCAGTTTAATGGTACAATTTGTACTGTTAAACATTGCCTAAAGTGTGCATAAATTTGTGGTAAGATGGAATATGTTTTAGGGTTTTATCCAACCTAAGACGGAATACTGTACAGGTCAGTATTCCATCTGGGCCAGCATGGTGGATATTGCCCAATCACCCTTAGTGGATAAACCTATTAAATGACTGGAACAGGTTAACATGGAATAGAATATTCAATTCAATGGTAAGAGATCAGGCAACATCCAAGAAGTTACAGGTTTATTGACTACTTTTTACAGTGAGGATCTTATTTTACTTCTATTTTTTTATTCTTATTATATTATTCTATGCTTATTGTAATCTTATTGGAATTTTCTTTCTAATCTCTACTACTAGTACTAATGTATAGAAAATTCTATCATTTCATTATCGATTCTGTGTACCATTTTATTCTTGTTACAAATACTTTATTGACCATTATCTAATAAGGAAGCTGTTTTTATTCTATTCAATAAAAATAAAGTTTAAAACTTTGTGTGATTGAATGTGCATGTAATAATAAAAAAAAACATAAATTATTTACTTTGGAATTCTCTACAAAGGTATTGATCTGTCCCATACATCTTAAGATAATACTTTATAACTATAAAAACTTATACACCTAATACATTAGTATCATGGAAACAACATCAAGCTTAAAAAAATTGTATAATGTGACAAAAAAATACTGAGGATAGGTTGATAGAGATAGATTTGATAATGCTGAAATTATTCTGTTCCTAATTAGAATTGTTTCAAGTACCCTCATGATAGGTACTTTACAGAGATAAGTTATGCATAAGGGTACATACAAGTTCACCTAACCTACATACTACTTTCATTTTGAAATGAGGAAAAGGATGTTTCTAAACTGCTTTAGTAGTTCGAGAGCTTGGGAATTACTTTCAATTGTAGACTCAAACTTTCTCACAATGGACTTAAGTGTCCTAGCTAGCATTGACTCTAAGTAGGGCAGCAAATTTGAATTATTCATCTTCACATTGTACTTACCAGCTAGCAGGCTCACAAAAACACAGTTGGACACCATGGACGGTTCCTTGATATCACTGATATGCACTAAACTGAAATGCACTCAAAACCTATCAGCAGCTCGACCCTCGCGAGCGACAAAGGCGACTGCAAAAAGGCCCGATGTAACGATAAACAAGAACATTGTTATCTCCAGCCCGTATCGTCACCAATCACAAAGGAACGAGCCTACAAATCGACACTTTATCGCGTATTCCGACGCAGTTTTGGACACCTACAAACACATTTATTAATCTTATTATCGGCTAAACTCCAAAACGTGTCTGTTATGGTGATGACTAACCGTATCTGTCCGTGCTGCGCGACTCTGTCCCCGTCAGATCATCCGCTTGACGCCCTCGATCCAATCAGCTGGACGTCATAAAACCACACATTCTAACACTTTACGAGAGAGATTACTTCTTTGAATCGCCTACGGAGTCGTCCACTACTATTAATTATCTTGTTTCGCTAACGCTCTTGGCAATATTCGATAAAATGACGCATTTACTTGACTAAAAGGATATGAAAGACGTACCCTCCCTGTTATTGTATCGCCTTTTGACACTTTTTCTCGGGCGACAGATCCTCACGAGGTCGCCGTGTTGCCGAAAATAACATTAATTACACACTGTAATGAATAAAATCATTAATTTCAAATGCTAAACTGGAAATTCTAGCACAAAAATGCAAAATGACCACGAACAAACATGGAAGCGAGAGCGAGCGAGACGTTTCACAAAAACTGGTCTAGATTGTCTATGGTAGTCAATACGTCACTTTGTAAAAAATAACAAATATTGCCTATGAAATCCACAGATACCCTACTATGTAAATATCTTCGCATCTATACTATCTATACTAATATTATAAAGAGGAAAGATTTGTTTGTTTGTTTGTTTGTTTGTAATGAATAGGCTCCGAAACTACTGGACCGATTTCAAAAATTCTTTCAACTTTGGAAAGCTACATTATCCCCGAGTAACATAGGCTATATTATATTTTCAAAAAAATTAGGGATCCTTACTAAAATTCCAATAATGTAATATAAGGTGTAAAAAAAAGACCTGAAAAATTCCTTACGTCGCGTGCGCTGCGAAAACTATTGATGATGGAATAAAATAATGTACTACGACTTTATAGAACACACCATAATTTACAAAAAATGTCGCGACAAGGAAATTGATAATTGATAATAAATAGAATATAATTACCTATATCAGCTAAGTAAGTCTAGCTGAAGACGATTTCAGTTGATATAAAAATTTTGCCTCTTAGGACAACTTTTGGAAGAATGCTTAACCCGGGAAAAAAAGAGATGATTTTTTTTCGGGAAGCACGAGATTAAGTGACATTGTGGATAACATTTTACTAGGTTTTGCTTACACACGTTAAGGCCCCTGTAGCCCGGGAGCCCCGTATTATTGACACGGCTGATACTGAGGTAGCTACGCCCATACACATAGTATGTGAAACGAATTGTCGACCTTAAAGTTCTCGAATGTAGACAATGTATTGGCAAGTGTAGCGAAGGTCTTCACGTGAATCTAAGATCTGGTCGTGACGTCCGGAACACGTTGGATGCCAGCGATTCGATTCCTTCCATCACAGCTCTTTGGGTTAGCAAGTTGAAGAGGCCTTAGGTAGGGCACACAATTCGTAGAAGTAGAACTGATGTCCAATGTTTTTCAAAATTCTCGAGTGAAGACAAGATCAAGAAACTAACTTACATGGGTAGAATGTATAGACTGTGGGTCTGTAATATTTTAACGTCGCTTTCATTCTCATCATTGTCATTTTCTGAAATCAGGGCTATATATTATGTACAGCCACCCAACACATACGAACTCACTTTTATTTAGATATGTAATACCTACTATCTCTTTTTCATAAACTTCGAACAGTTTAAGACTACAGAAACTCTCGCGTTTTGGGTAGGTTTTAACTCATCATAATGGTTCATCTGGTATGTCTAGCATGTGTGTGGCGCATACCTACATTACGTGGTAAGTATATGTATAGCCAATCATACCCGGGCAAAGCCGGGACGGGCAGCTAGTCGTTTATAAAAATAATCTATATTATCATCAGTGGCAGACACGCAGCGTAGCCAAATTGACCAAGTACAAGCTATTATACCCAGCAGACCCAGCAGTGGTAGCTTGGACTTGGCCAAGCTGGTTACGTAAAAATATTATGCGCAAGCCGAGTCATCGACGACGCCGAGAAGTCAAATGTTACTAAAAATAAAATTATCAAAATTATTTTACAATCAATGTCAAAGTTAAATTTTTCATATGTCAAAATCATACGGACAGATGTTCGATTTCGAAACTTAGATTATAGAGGGAAATGTTTCGAAAAGAAATCGGAATTCGGGAAACTGGAAAAGTGTGATTTATTTTGAATTTTACCCCTAAGCTAATTCAATTACAGAAGGTTTGTATTCAATAATTCCACGATGAAAATTACTAGGTATAAAAAAGTGCAAAAATACTTGAAATTCTACTACAACAACTTTGGATTCCGTGAGCCCTACCAGGTGCTACTCGACGGCACGTTTTGTTTTGCTGCATTCAAAGTAAGTCTTACCATTTTAGAGCTAATGGACAAGACTTAGTTTTGATTACTGCTCTCCTAAAGTAAACTACCTTTATTCTCAGTATAATCGGGAAGGATTAGCATAATAGTTACTAGCTGCGGTGTCAGTAGTGTCGAATCTATTCACGCGTTGTCACTGATGTACTTGACTACTGGAACCTTCCTATAAAATTAAGTCGGAGTATTATGTCCCAATCAATTAGGTACTAGAACTAAAAACACAACATTCAAAAGTTGAACAAATTGAATGTGCAAACTGTGACATCAGTTGTGAATCAAACTTCTGGCATCTGTGTTAGCTAGAAGCTGCGCTAAACCCTGACTTAAGCTCACATATCAGTAAGTAATAGTAATAATTTACTGGCCTTATGACATTCCATTACATTAGGCAAGTCAATTTACAAATTATCAGTAGCACAAGGATCGGGTTATGCGCTGTTTGTAGCTAATTTCACAGTAGATAAGTTTGATTCAGTCTATGTCACTTACGCATTTGAAAAGTTGTTGCTCTTTTACTTGACTGGGACAAAATGCTTAGACTCCTGTCATTATTATCTGATCTTATTACAAAAGTACCTATATTACATTTTTGCTCTATGCAGAATGGATAGCAAAGTCCATCGTAATGGTAGACTGATAGCCGTGGTGGATGACGAGTGGCGAGCGGAACAGCTGCCGCATGAGGACATCGAAGTCCCTCTGGAGGAGCTGCCGGACCCCGAGGCCGACAGCGGAGACTCCCACCTCACATTGAAAGAACAGAGCATGCGCTGGCAGGAAAACTTCCCTGAACCAGCAGCTGAGCAGTAATCAAAACTAGGTATTCCATACTCATTTTTGCTAATACTTTGTGTTTTGAGAAAGTCTTAGTTAATTTAAAAATAAATGTAAATACATCATTGTTAATACTAATAACCTGTATAAGGGCTGGCTAGCTAGTCCTTATGTCAGAATTTTTAAACTGCCTGAAAACCCCTGATATTTAAGGTTGCCTGGAAGAAATCATTTTCAGTGATAAGACCGCCGGTCGCTTCACATGTTTTAGCATCTATTCTTCTCTATTTTCTGTTTTATGTGTGTGTGAATGTAAATCTGTTGGCAGTAGCGCGCAGTATCCAGGTTGGGCCCATATGTGGATCTTGTAGACGCAAGGATAAATAAGAATTCAATAATTTAAGTAGAAAATATAGATAGTATATTTTCAGGTTTTAAGACAACACACGCAATGTGAAAAAATAACAAAAGACTACACATTTTATAATTTGAAATAAGAACAACATCTATCTAATAAAGAGTCTAATAACTAGCAGAACATTTAACCTCTTTCAACACTCCTCCTTAAATGAACTACTAGAACCAGTCCAAACTCCTCCTTAATGCTGCATCTCTTTCAAACATCTCTCATGCTTCTCACGACTAAGACCTTTTGTCAAGATATCAGCAGGCATCTCACTAGTGCACAAATACTTCAGCTTCACTCGTCCCATTCGTACCATCTCTCTGATATAGTGATGCCTTACATCAATGTGTTTCGTCCTGCGATGATGCATTGGGTTCTCGGCGATTTGAATTGCAGATTGACTATCACTAAATAGGTCTATGGCTCCAGTTAAAGTTGACCCATACAGCTCTGCTAGAAGTGCAGTCAAGAACACGGATTCTCTACATCCCTCAGATAAAGCTACGTATTCCGCTTCTGCACTTGAAAGTGATACTGTCGATTGTTTCCGGCTCTCCCAAGAAATAGGGCCTCCTGCATATGTGAATACAAAACCAGTATACGATTTCCGATCACAAATATCCCCTGCGTGATCTGCATCCACATACCCAACAAGTTTCTTGCCAGTCTTTCTATATATCAAACCGACCTCCTTGGTTCCCTTCAAATATCTAAGAACTCGTTTTGCAGCTTTCCAATGAGTTTGATTGAAACAGCTGTTAAATTGGCTCAAATAACTAACTGCGTATGCTATATCGGGTCTTGAGCAAACCGATAGATACATGAGCGACCCTATCAGCTCCCTGTATGGTATTTCGCTTGGTGGAATATAGTTTTCATCTTGTGGCTTCTCAAGTTTAATTCCACTTTCCACAGGAGTCTTCACACTCTTGCAGTCGGTCATCCCGAATCTATTTAGTATCTTCTCAAGATACTCGGTTTGATTCACCCGTGTACAGTTCTTTTCACACTGAATTTTTAGTCCCAGAAAAACATCTACTTCTCCTAAGTCTTTCATCTGGAACTTGGTGTGGAGTTCTTTCTTTAATGATATTCTCTCTTTTTCATCATTCCAGAATATCAGAATATCGTCCACATAGACAGCAATGATCATCATCGTGTCTTTAGTCTTCCGTGTGTAGACACAGGGTTCAGTTTCACATCTCTGGAACCCAATGTCTAACAACACCTGATTGAGCTTTTCATACCAAGCTCTGGGACCTTGTTTCAGTCCGTAAATAGCTTTTTTCAACAGACAAACATAGCCTTCTTTTCCTCGCTCTTCAAACCCTTTTGGCTGTCTCATAAAAACTTTTTCTTTTAAGTCCCCGTTCAAAAATGCGGTTATAACGTCCATTTGGTCCACTTTAAGATTGTTTTCTACAGCTAAAGCTAGTAGCAGTCTTAAGGTACTAAATCGTACAACAGGCGCAAATGTTTCATTGTAGTTTAATCCTTTTCTTTGCGTAAATCCTCTGGCTACGAGTCTCGCCTTGTACCTTTTCTTCCCCAGCTCCTTTTTGATTCTAAAAATCCATTTAGAATCTACGAAGTAGCCATCAGCCTGTTCTACTAGCTCCCACGTTTGGTTTTTCTTCATAGCATTGAGCTCTTCTTGAATAGCTTGCTCCCATTTATCTCTATCATTCCAGATAAAGCCTCTTCAATCGTCAAAGGTTCTTCGATTATATCTTCTCCAGCTAAATAGAGAACATAATCATCGAAATTTTTAGGCTTCCTTTCTCTGAGAGGATATCTTCTTTCAGGAACTTCATGAGTGGTTTCTTCTCTATCTTCCTCCGCAGAATCAGATATCTCTGTTCTCTCATCCAGGTTTACAATTTCAGTATTATTTCTTACTGCAGGTGTATGCAACTCTTCTTCAGTTACATTTTCCATACACGGTTCTTCATTAACTTCTTGACAGTCAAAAAATTCATCACTGCTTCTTGGCATTCTCACTTGCCCTTCTTGATAAATTTCACGAGGAACTGTTCTGCTTATGGACCTTTCCAAGCTGCTGTAATCTGTAGGTATCACTTCTGATACTTCTTCGGTGCCTTTTTCATGCCTCTTAATTTGATTTTCGAAAAACACCACATCTCTCGCTTTGTACAGCTTCTTCGTTACTGGGTCTATAAGTCTATAGCCTTTCGTTGTTTCACAGTAGCCGACAAAGAGTAGTTCATTCGTCTTCGAATCAAATTTCCGTTTTTGTTTTGGGACATGCATGAAAGCCCTGCAGCCGAAAACCTTCAGATGAGCAAGGTCTACTTTTCTCTTGCTCCAAGCTTCTTCAGGGGTCATATTTTTTACTGCTCGTGTTGGACACCTGTTCTTCAAATAAACCGAGGTATTCACTGCTTCAGCCCAATATTTTTTATCGAGTTTAGCCTCCTCGAGCATGCTCCTGGCTCTTTCTACGATCGATCTGTTGGCCCTTTCACTCACACCATTTTGCTGCGGAGTATAATCGACCGTCAACTGATGGATTATCCCATTCTCCCGCAAATAAGTGTCCATCTGCTTATTGACGTACTCAGTCCCATTGTCAGTGCGTAATTTCTTGATCTTCTGCCCTGTCTGGTTTTCAACAAGCGCCTTAAATTCAAGAAACTTCGCAAAAACCTCACTTTTGTTTTTCATAAAATAAACAAAAGTTTTTCTGGTCTTGTCGTCAATGAACGTCACGAAATACCTACACCCTGTGAATGATTCTTCTTCCATTGGGCCACAAACATCGCTGTGTATCAATTCAAGAATAGCACTAGCACGTGTGCTCTTCTGTTTTGGAAAAGGTAGAGTAGTTTGCTTACCTCTTAAGCACGGCTCGCACTGTACTTTATCCGGGTCCTTGAAACTTACACCTCTAGCCAGCTTGTCACGTAGCATCTTCATGTTGTGAAGACCTAAATGTCCGAGTCTCTGGTGCCATAGATGAAATTGATCTACACTCTCATTTTTCACAGCTGAAAACATAGCGGGATTAAAGTCAGGTTTTACAACATAAATCCCCTTATCTTCTTTGCATTTCAATTCCACCTTTCCTCTCACCTGACATTCATCTGCCTTATACAACTCACAACCTCTTTTTGAAAATACTACTACTAAGTTACGTTCTACTAACGTACTTACGCTCAACAGATTCGTGGCTAATTTCGGCACATAAACAGCTCCTTTCACACTCACATTCAGTTCCTCTGAACAGACATCTCCTCGGCCTTCACCTTCCACCTTATTCCCATTCGCGCAGGATATTTGGACTGGCTCTTGTAACTCGGTATAATTATCTAGCCAATCTCTTCTGTTAGTCATGTGAAATGACGCTCCAGAGTCCAAAATCCACTCTTGCGATGAATTTGTGTAGGCATGAAGTGCCGTATGTGTACTGTGAGCTTGACTGCCATGCTTCTTTGGGCAAACACGTGCTATGTGATTATCCCCACACACATAGCATTCTATCTTCTTCTGAACTGTCTTCTCTTTATGCTTTTCCTTCTCTTTAGCATAGTTCTTCGTCCGATTAGCACTCAAAGCATTCTGCGGCAAATCTTCCGTAGACTGTTTAATGTCTATTTGCATCAGCTTGGCTTTGACATAATCTGTAGTTAATGTTATATTGCTATTCTCAATAGCCATCCTCATCGGCTCATATTCCTCACCGAGGCCTTGTAACATAAGTGCAGCTAACATTTCGTCATCGACTTCTTTGCCCATATCAGCTAATTGATTCGCCAAAGAAAGTATTTCAGTTACATAAGTTCTAGTACTGTTATACATAGAAAGTCTCTGACTGACGAGTCTTCCCAGCAGGCGACACCTATTGTTCACTCCTCGATCCTCAAAAGCCGCTTGTAGTGCAAGCCAGCTCTCTTTTGCTGTGATACTCTTTCTCACATGTACCAAGCAATGTGGCTTGACCATCAATAAAATTTTTGCACGAACCTTCTTATCCATTTTAAGACCTGCGACGTCTGTTGGTGTAGCCTCGATGTAGTCCCACAATTCTTCCATAACAAGATACAACTCCATTTGTATCTTCCAGGTAGCATAATTGGTGGCTCCGTCCAATTTTTCAATACCTTGAAGAATTCCGCCTGGGACCACTGATGTGTGCTGCATATTAGAGCCAGCACCACCATCGCCAACACCACCTCGTATTTCTTCCATCTTGAAGAAAAAATCGCGTCACGTCACGTCTACCACGCGCGTTCTATATTCTCGACAATATTAGAACGCAGCCCAGCGCTCATGCTACCATGTTGGCAGTAGCGCGCAGTATCCAGGTTGGGCCCATATGTGGATCTTGTAGACGCAAGGATAAATAAGAATTCAATAATTTAAGTAGAAAATATAGATAGTATATTTTCAGGTTTTAAGACAACACACGCAATGTGAAAAAATAACAAAAGACTACACATTTTATAATTTGAAATAAGAACAACATCTATCTAATAAAGAGTCTAATAACTAGCAGAACATTTAACCTCTTTCAACAAAATCAATAAAGAGTTTATCTATCTATTTTCAATGTAATTAAAATTAATTTATTAACAAAACAATTCATTCAGTAGTTTTAATAATAAAACATATGATTTGTTACACTTACTAAGCATAAGATTCATATTATGCAGTTATGTGATACTACTCATCATTTTGCTAACTTTCACTCATCTTTTGTTCCCAGGAGCAGATAAATGTAAGAGAACAACTACCTAAATATCTCAACAAACAAGCCAAACTTCTCACTACTAGATGCATCATTATAGAAACAGAAAAAATCGCCAAAAAGACTTATGGAGCTCTCACCATTTTGAAGCAATTTGGTATACATGAGTGTGGACATAAAGAGCCAGTGATTGGATCAAAATGTATATTGTCTATGATCGGAAAACATAATGACAAGCATTATATTCTAGCATCTCAAGATAGAGACTTACAAGATAAGCTCCGAAAGAAGGCTGGTATCCCACTTCTGTACTTACACAATAAATCACCAACTCTTGAGAAACCTTCACCAGCAAGTTACTCCAAAGCTGGTCATAGTTTAGAAAAACCTCAAGTGTTCATCACAGAAACTCAGAATGAGGCTTTGAAAACTATGAAGAAAGTTTTAGGAGTAGAAGAACAGGTTGAAGATAAAAAGCCACCAATAAAAAAGAAAAAGCCTCACAACCCGAACCCTCTCTCTTGCAAAAAGAAAAAGAAGAAGCCAGGGAAAGCAGAGGCTAAGAAGGAAGGTGTTAATGAAGGAAAAGTGAGAAAAAGGAAGAAAAAGAAATTGCCGTTACATTTGAAAGAGCAGCTGAATATGCAGCATGGTGTAAATATGTAATAAGTACAATTTAATTTTTAATTCTGTTTTTTTATTTGACTTGCTAATCGTAGATTTAGTTGGTTATCTGCAAGAAAACTTTCTCGTCTTTATCTTAATATAGGCCGAATCAAACTTCGAAACGAAATTGTGAAGTTATCTACAAGCTGCACAGATGACCGCAGATTCCCTCTCAAAGAGCAGTTGACATAAGCATTGTATCAGCAGCCTTGGTACGCTACATACAGTAAAGTACAGCGCGAGTTTCAAATGTATGCTTATGTCGGCAGCTGAAATGCACAGGCCATAGGAAATCGCCTCCAACCTATCTCGTACAAAATAGTACCATAGATGATACGCATTGGCGTAGCGTAATCTAAGCTTGGCCGAATTCGCGTCTGCCTGTGAGGTCTTTTTATATTAGTAGGCTTCACATCTGTTTGGTAGAGACTTGGCACCTCGGTGCGGTTTGCTTACGCCGAATATACACGAATACCCACTAAATTTTGCCTCAAGAAGTACATGGTGCACATATCCCTTCTAAGGGGGATAGCTTGGTAGGGATAAGTGTACCAGCCGAATAGTCTGTGTAGATGCAAATGCACCTCTCTGAAATAATTTCTGGCGGTGCCCATGCTTGGCCTCTACTGTTTACTTAAGAAAACGACAGTAGTGTGATCGTTATAACATTTTATTTGAGTTTGAACGGCCAGTGCAGCTTGATCCTGTAAGCGCCGTGCGTGAGGATATGCACAAGAGGCAGGTTTGAGAGGTAGCAGGTGTGGAAGTGCGTCACGATGTCGAAGCACTCCTCCGGCTCGAACACTTCCTCGCCGTCCGGAGAGTCCTGCGCCAATACACTGTGATAGGCCGAACGGCGTCATAAGCTGTAGGGCAATATCAAACTTAATAGCGTCTGTGGAGCTATCTACAAGCTGCGCAAATCCAGTGGGGGCTGACATGAATTTCCGTCCATCCATCAGCCACAGGACGTCCACTGCTGCACATAGGCCTCCCCTAAATATCTCCAATAAGATCGAGCGGCGGCGGCTTGCATCCAGCTCGATCCTGCGGTCATAATGAAGTCACTTAGATATCATTACCGTGATGAAGTCATCCATCCACTTTGTAGGGCATCCTACGCTGCACTTGCTGGTACGTGGTCTCCACTCTAGAACTTTTCGACCCCATCTCTCATCAGTCCTCCGTGCTATGTGCCCTGCCTACTGCCATTTCAGCTTGCCAATCCGCGGGGCTATGTCGGTAATTTTGGTTCTTCTACGGATCTCTTCACTTCTAATTCGATCTCGCAGAGAGACTCTGAGCATAACTCCCTCTGCGACTTTGTATGTTGTTTCATGTTTCTGACAAATAAATTAAGTACAATACCTAGGTATCTTGAATCTCTCCATTATCATAGTTTGTTGGGCTACTTAGAGCTTACTAATAATAAGGCCCGCACAGTAAGATACCAATATTTATGTATTACGAATGTGCTACTGCGCAACGACTCGCCTCGTGTTCAAAGACGCCATAAAGTTTAATTCGTCCAAGGTATACTCCGCGCCACACAAGTCGGTGGATGGGAAGTAATGCGCAGAACGCTGCGCAAAAGTCAAAATATAGGTATGCGCGGAAGCCAGAGAGACGAGACGCCGCCGCCGGGGCACACCCGCTCGCCAACCCCATGCCTCCCGCGCGCTCCCTACGCCCGTGCTCACTACTTCGTCACTTGCGTAGGCATTGTGCATTCATGCGCAATAATTAGCGAATCACGGCGGAGTGTCATCTGCGGCTAACTTCTCATCCGCCGACTTGTGTGGCGCGGACTATACCTTTACCTACCTATTGATTTGATTTATTTGAAACCGAACGACGACGACCGCCAAACGTAGAGTAAAATGTCCACCACCTACAAGGAGGCTATCAGCTGATCGGGACCACAAGACAGTACCTACTGGACGCAAGCCACTTTCACAATCTTCTTAGAAATTCGAAGAGCAGTAGGTCTATATCCAGCAATTGACGTTTCATCACATCAAGCGTGATGATGACGAGGTTCAATCTCTAAAACAAACTAGCCAGTTGGTAGGCATGATGACTAAAGTAATATAATCAATCCGTCAGAAAGAATATCAAAAAATATTAGACACGTATTTTTCTAACAATATGAAGATATATCTCGCCAAAGTTCCGCGTGACGTCACAAGTGCCATACAAATGTATAGACTTCTGTAAGACAAGTGACGTCACGACCTCACTCCCAAACTTTAACAAGGGTTATCTTAGCCATTTCTTGTTTGATAGACAAAAGAAAAAATACGTATCCATTATTTTTTGATAATTTAACACACGGGACTAATTATAATTACGATTTTTTTACCCAGTCATCATGCCTAATCAACGGACCAAACTTCTTCAAGAACCAAATTACCTCAATGGTATGGCGAATCATAAGTTCCTTGAAGTAGTGCCACAGAGCGACGGGCGACAGCCAGTAGTACCACTTGAAGTAGAGATGTGTAGCGAGGTATATGGTGATGAGCACGGACAGCTTGGACGCGGGGAAGTCGCGCTGCGCCGCGTAGTCTATGAGCTCTTCTAGGAGGCTGAGCAGGAATTTCTTCTCCGAAAGCTTGTAGTTAAGGATTATCTTCTTCTCAATCAGGAAGTTGGCTTGCAAAAGAAGTAAGTAGGTAGAGTTCCAATACTTCCGTGCGAGACCTACCTATCATTTTGAAGCCCTAAGTAGGATGCAAGCCACAACTGTAGGTAAGTAGGTATCTACATTTTTTGAAAACCATGATAACTGCAATCAAGTCATTGTCGCTTACCATCAGGCGAGGTGGCCGGGAAATCCTGTTATATGGCAAAGACGGATTTATTCAAAATAAAAAATGCTCACCAGATGATTTTAAGTAACTAAGTCAGAAGTGGCAGTTCTTCTCTCACTATAATACATAAGACGACATAACATAATGGAGCGCATCAGGAATGTTCTTATAACTTACTCAACCATTTCCTCGGACCATTCTCTTTATCAACGTCGGCAGCCGCGACCATCTCCACAACCTCACTCTCCGTCATAATAGTCCCTTGTAGCAGCATCGGCCGCGCTTCTTTCCCAGGCCTTATAATAATAATAATTAAACGTTATATACAGTTCATTATGTCCCTTCCTTTTTAACAGCTCACTGTGAACATAAGCCTACCCACGAAGGGTGATTGGCCCATATCCACCACACTGGCCCAGTGCGGGTTGATGGATTCACATACGCCATCTAATTTCTTCTATGGAATAATTATGCGATATTTCTTCTTTCTTCATACATAAAAGTACAGGTGAACCAAACTAAATGGGTTTATAAAGTTAGGTACAAGCTGAACAAACCTTTCTTGTACATATACTTACCTAACTGTGCTCCTGCGCAACGACTCGCCTGAGTTTGATTAAGTTTAATTTGCCCTATACAATACAAGTGTCTTTCATCATCCTCAAAGTCCCAAGTAAGCTACTACAGTCCAAAATTGTCATAATCGACCCTTAGATTAACGATTGGTGTCGCTACGAGCGCAGCGAGACCAATCATTAATCTAAGCCTTTTACTGTTAACCTCTTGAAAGGCGGAGCGTCGTTTTCATTTAGAGAAAACAAGTAGGAAGGCGCCGACGTCTGAGTTTTCAGTAGACCCTCGTTTGGAGACGCGGCCGGGCACATCGGCACTGAGGCAGCTTTCACCGCCTCCTCGTTGTTCTCAAGTACGTTGCTGCTTGGCATACTGGTTTTGGAATCTTCGCCCTGAATACTGTCCATTAATTCCATTTTAGGAAGTTAAAAATTTAAGACAAAATATTTAGGACCAATTTAGGACATCCAGATGACAGTTAAAATTTTGATTTGATTGAAGTGTCCATCAAATCAGAATCAAATGCTAATTGGGCCCAATTTTGATAGGTCTAAAGTCTAAACTTACTAAAATTATAGCCCGTCTTTTTAGTTACAATTTGTTAGATAAAGAGAGCAACATTTAAAATTAATTTTAGTGCCGTCAATAAGCCTTCAAAATTGAGCCCAATATTGTCAAAGTTAGGAACAAGTTAGCTACTCGCTCTGTGGAACAAAGAGATTGTTTGAAAATCAGAAAAAAACCTTATAACCTACTATCCCCTCATACAAATATGGCTTATGATCATTTCTGTATTTTGTATACCAAGGATCTTATCACGCAATAAAACATGAGAACCGCCCAAATTTTGAAATTGCGCCATAAGTCATTATGGTGCAATTTTAAAATTTGGGCGTAGTATAAGCGTAGTATTATTATATCTTCTTTGGTATAAGGTAATGTGCATAAATCGCGTAAGTTTAAGTGACATTTTTAGTACTAGTTAATAAAACAAAGTAATTTAGACGAAATTACGTCTATTAATTTAATTGATATTAATATTAATGCATAGTTTAAACAGGAAAGTCTGCAATACTACGGTATTTACAAAAAATACGCGTAAAGTTCAATGAGCCCGCCTTCTGTCTCTGCTGCTTTCCGTCCTTTCCGGGCTTCTTTCCACAGTTTCGCGCTTCTTCGCCTCATATGTGTCCCAAAATCGGCTTCCTACAGGTTCGTCCCGTTTTATACTGTCTCCCCTGATGTCCCAACCATCGTCCCTCCGTACGCTACTCCCTCTGATATCCCAGCCATCACCGTTCTCATTATCCCTCTTATCCTTGCGCCTTCTAGAATCATCCTCACCACGTCTTTCTCTATCTCGTTTACGTCTTCTTGAACTTTCTTCGTCGCTACTATCATCGTTATCTTTACGTCTTTCTTTCTCGCTTCGTGATCCTTTGTCCCTTTTCCTCTCTTTTTCGTCATCTCTGGATTTCTCTCTAGAGTTCTTTTTAGATTTGCTGTCACCTTCGTCGCTACTATCAGAGCTGTCTTTACGTCTATCTTTCTCGCTTCGTGATCCTTTGTCCCTTTTCCTTTCTTTTTCATCATCTCTGGACTTCTCTCTAGAGTTCTTTTTAGATTTGCTGTCACCTTCGTCGCTACTATCATCGCTGTCTATACGTCTTTCTTTTTCGCTTCGTGATCCTTTGTCCTTTTTCCTCTCTTTTTCATTATCATCTCTCGATCTATCTCTATAGTCTTTGTTAGATTTACCATCATCTTTTTCTTTCCTACTATCTCTTTTTTCTCTGTCGCGTCTGTCATCATCGTATCTTTTGTTTCTGGATTCGTATCCGCTGTCTCTTTCGCTTTCGTTTCTATCTCTCCTGTAGTTATCTCTGTCTCTTTCCCTTCTTTCGTCTCTATGATCTGATCTTTCAACATCCCTATTTCTTCTGTAATCTTCGGCATCTCTGCCATTTTCGTTTCTGTCTCTCCTATCCCTGTCGCGCCTATTATCATCGGTATCGCGCCGTCTGTTTCTAGGGTCTTCCTCGTCATTCCTTCTTTGATCATCACCATTTCTATCACGCCTTTTGGGAATATTCGGTATTGCAAAGTTATCTTTGTCCCTTTGGTTTCTAGGTTCATATCTCTGCGCGTCTTTACCATAAGTATCGTAAAACCCGTCGTGACCCCATCGTTCGTTTTTATCTTTTTCTTTTTCGGGTTCTTGTTCTGGTGTTTTTGGCGTGTTGTTCTTTTTAGACTTCTTTTTGTCCTTCTTATTTTTCTTTTCTTTTTCGTTCTCGGAATCTGAAAATATACATCTATTATACTATCTGTATAGTTCACAAGAATATGAGAAATTTTGTGAACTATTATATTCATAGTTCATAACATAAAATCACTACATAGTATAAAACAAAGTCGCTTCCCGCTGTCTGTCTGTCTTTATGTAGGCTTATATCTTTAAAACTACGCAACGGATTTTGATGCGGTTTTTTTGCGGGTCACTAGTATAATATAAAATAAGGGGGCCTCGGCTATTATTATTTTATAAAACATACAGGTTTATAGCCAAGCATAACACGAAAAACGAATTCCTACATTTTTCGCAAATAATTGGATCTACTTATGCTTAGCAGAATCAACCCATACAATAACGGTTTTGAGAAAGGGCACTATTTAGCAAAATTTTGGGTACAATAAAATGGTTTGCTATTTAATAAAGTAAAATAAACATTATTCAAAATAACAAAGAATTATAGTATAGGCCAAATCAAATAAGTTGGCGGCTGTGATGTTAGCTACAAGCCTAATCCTAACTGAAGCTCACTTAAAGCTCTCGTCACACAGAATCGGGAAGTGCGGACACAGACATTTTTGTAATAGTCGAATTTGCATGCAACCTGACACATCATACGCGCTTTGCACTGGACCGCTACCGGATTGCTTTCTCGCGGCTCTCGCCTCTGTGTGACCCGAGCTTAACAGTTGCGCGAAGATATCTGCAGCACTCTACCTATACAGGAAATTATACAAACTCACCTTCGGAGCTGGAATCGCTGGAAGAGTCGCTGGAGCTGCTGGAGCTGGAGTCGGAGCTGGAGTCGCTGCCCACCGTGATCTCCGCGGGCGGCACGTTCTGTAATGTTCAAGTTATTATGTAAATCCATAGCCTCAGCTGTAGCGAACAAATATCTTGATTATTTAATGCTGTATCCATAAATGATAATAAATTAATGAATGTACAGATATTATGACATCTGGTACAGCACAATGAATCAGCAAGTTAAAGTGGCAGTGAGCAGAGCTCATATCGAGGAGAACTGATGGCCGATGCGGCCGCAAAGCTTTCGAATAGGGCCCACATAGTGATAAGTGCGGCATAAGGCATCCACTAATTAGGTGGACAGATAATTTGAAACACGCTGGATGCAAGCCATTTCCAACAGGTATTTAGAAATGTATAGGGGAGGCCTATGTCCAGCAGTGGATGTCCTAGTGCTGATTTGTTGTTGATGAAAGAGATGTATGTCGAGGCCGAATTCATTCAGTACTCAAACTATAATGAAAACTCCATATATTCAAGGAGATATTAAATGCAAAATGATGCAAAGTTGTTTTGGCTCTGCTTCATTAACTTAATGATTACGACAAATATTTGACTTCGAACTAAGATCTGGTGAGTAATCCTACTGGACTAATTTTATTTAATCTGTATGGTATATTGCGTTATATTTAAAATTGCAAACAACACTTTAAACTGCGAGACTGTTTTAATTTCGAATTTAGTAGAATTTACAATAGTATATATAATAATAACTAACCGAATAAGAATTAAGGACGAAAACATAGTAAATAAAAGTCACGGAACGCGGTCGTGCGACGAGCGGTTGCGCGCGTGATGCAGTCTGCCACAGCGTGCTACCAAGTTGTACACTACATGCAAAACCTGCTTTTTGGGAGCTGGCCCAAGCGAATAAGATCCTAATGATCTTATTTTATTTTTGTTTGATCTTAGTTTATTGGAATAGCAAAAATGTTACTTTATTATGGATAGGTTTTGCATGGGCGTAAGGTAGTACGCCACAGTCTGTTTAATTAAAGTGTGTAAATCTATAAGGTATCAATAATAATTTAAATAATCCCCTGTAAAAAGTTTATTCACCTTTGGCATCTGTTTCAAGTGTTCACGCAACTCGTCCGTCAAGCCTCCGAGACCGATGGACGTGAAGAAGTTGATGGAAAACCTCGTGTTCTTCGGATTGTCCCGCGGGAACACGCCGGAGAAAGCTGTTTGCAGAGTCCTGGAACAAAAATACCGATTAATTTTACAGCTTTAGGTCTACATTATACGGAAATGCGATAAGAACTCACGGATCTTTAAGACGGTCATTAAGTTTCTTCAGCCCCATATATTCTGCCAACTCTTGGAATAAAATCTTGATGTAAATACGGCTCGAGCTCGTCGTATCTTCTTCATTCAATTTCACACACTCCAAAACCTCCCAGCTTATTGAATCCGTGAACAGGAGGTGCGCAAAAAACTTGCTAACATTTCTCAGTCTGTTAGTGTCTAATCGATGAGCAGTGGAGTATGAATCTTTAAAGATTTCCTCAAAAGGTTCAATATACATCCTGTTTATGTTACAGAACCGCTGAGCTAATAGCCCGTAGAACTTTTCGTATGTTCTCTGCTCTGCACAGCAGTCTAAGAACATGTGGCAGAGCTCGACTTCTTGACCAGGTTTCAATTCCATTTTCATCAACTTATGGGCGCATTCTTCAAAGTCCAAACTAGAGTTAATGGTCAGGTATATAGTCCTACGTAATGCTACTAGGTTAGTCTCCGTGTTATCTATGATTGTGACATTTTTCTGTTCTCCATCTTCCTGGTCCTCTTCATCGTCAGACTCTTCGCTTCCACTCTCCCCAGAGCCTTCTTCGTCACCCGATTCAGCGTCTGAGCCAAGAATCTCCTTGCTCAAGGTCTTGTACTTTTGTTCATTCTCTTCATACTTCTCATCAAACTTGAAAACGTCTGAAAGAAAAAACTTAAAAATTTAATATCATTGCAATGATAGATTACGCAGTACTCCTTATATGATGCCATTCCCCCAGAAATCCCTTGTCCCACCTCTTTCAAATCCCTCCTACCCCTTGAATATACCCCATTTGTAAATATACTATGTAAATATATTAAAATTAATAAAATTAAGTTGTAAATAGTATTAACCACTAATTATATTGTAGTTTAGTATATTTTTATGTGTTTGTATATGTGTCCTATTAGTTTATATAGATTATACTGTGTTTTTTTTCAGAGGTAAAAGGTATGAAATCCTAAAAACTGTGGACTAATTAAATACAGTATTTCATTAGACACCATACAAATTCTCTACGTTTGATGGCAGTACTACACAAGACATTGGCAAAATTGTTGAACACCCTCACAGAAGCCACAAACAAGAATTGAATTGAATTGAATGATAGGTTACATCTATTGTGATTGATGTCCAGTCATCAAAAAGAAATCTTGAGCATTTGATATTTTAAGCCTAAAATGAACATGATTTCATTTGTTGCTAAATTAAGATAAGATTTTTTTTTTGTTAACCTATACTGTCCCACACCTTGGCAAAGGTCGCCCCCATTTCCTTCCATGAGTCTCAATCGATCGCAACTTCTTGCCAACCCCTCTCAAAAATAAGAATAAATAATAATATATAGAGCATGAAGATATCATCAAGGTCAATAATACTGCTTTGTAAATAATAATACTGTTCATTAGTTATCACAAACCAACACTGCACATCACATCCTCTGCGATAGAGTTTGCCTGAGGATATAATCTCAGCTAGAACTATAAACACATCTGAATAGACTGGACCTTTGGTTAATAAAGGAAATTTCTTTGACAGTTAAATACTAATTTTATTTGACTCTACTTGATATACGCACATCAGTATCACTGCTCGCCTATAAACAAATAAACAATAAATAATTTACCTCACTTTTTTTAGCATAAACTGACCACCATACTTTATATCTAGAAAAACTTAGCTATTAGTTTTTCAGATAAAAATACTACAATTATAATACTTACTCAAAATGTCCTGTGGGTCTGTTCCATCATCAAGCATCAACAAATGTGTGAACTGCTCCTCTTCAGGGACCAATTCCAGCTCCTCAATCAAAGCGGGATGATCTTTGAAGCCATCTTTCCACACTTGAAACATCACTTCAATCATGTACTGCACTCGTTTGTCAAGCTGGCCCTCATGCAGAATGTTGCGCAACATCTCAAATATTGCATTCACACCTTTAGATGAGACTTCCGTCAGTTTCTGTCCACATTCCTTCAAGAATGATATTGATACTTCTACAGAATCATCTGTAGGAGTCTCTACTAGTAATGTCAGTAATTCTAAAGCTAAAATTTCATGTGCCACTCGCTGGTTTACGAGATGAGCAATAAATGAAGCTGAGGATATGCAAATTGCTTTATCATTCCGTTTGAAACCTCGCTTGAACTGAATGACAAGTCTTTTGAGCAGTAGCTCCCCAATGTTAGGGAATCGAGAGTTGACAGCGGCAACCAGAGCTGCATACACATTTGTAAAAGTAGGTGATGCAGCCTGAGCTTGTATCACAGATCGGCAAAGCAAACCTCTACCTCTTACAATGTTTTCTTTCAACAGTTCCTTGATTATAATGCCGATATTACCAATGTTAATCTTGTTGATATGGCCGTGAATTGACTTCTTTAGAGCTTCCCATGCGAGTCTTTGGTAAGCAACAGAGGATTTATCAGTAATTTGGGCTTGCATCATCCGGAGACGAGCAGGAGGGATATAGGCGCCTCCAGTTCGCGTGTTAAGCATGTCGGTCTCTTTTGCTCGCCTCGCTGGAGGCTCTGACTTGACTTCAGGCACTTTTGTGAGCTCATTTTTGTCTTCCTGTTTAACAACATTGGTGGGCGATCTTGACCTGGAACGTCTACGCTTTCGCTGGGAATCTTTCTCTCGCCTTTCTTCAGGTGAGCGCGATCTGGAACGTGCTCTTTTTGACTTCTTTTCTCTTCGTCTTTCGTCATCGTCGTCTCTTCTATCTTTCTTACGTTTACCTTCGCTACCGGTATCCATTTTGATGATTATTCCCTTATAACATTGATTGCGAACGTACAACACTGTATACTGTAGGAAATACTAATTAGTAACTTGTTTTTCAGATAAATTGAACCAAAAACGAGTAAAGCGTCCAAGCACGCAGACGATGAAATGAAACGGCGGCCATTTTCTTTGTTTTGACTTTTCTATTATTTGACATGTGACACTGACACAAGCTCAAGCGTTATTTTTTTTATCAGTTGGCTACACCATGTATTGATAATGCTAAAACTTTTTTTTATTTGACTATCATCATCACAGAACAGCAGACCTCTCTCTTCTGTGATCATCATCATTACACTGTCATACTAATTAGGACGTCCACTGCTGGACATAGGTCTCCCCTCTCTATGAATTTTCAATAGCCTCGTAGCGCCCACGCACCTTCTCTAAACCCATATTTGACATGGCCGTTACGGCCCATAGCGTTTCTAGACTGAGACTGAATTACCGCCCAAGGGCTTTTGAAAAAGACATTTAAAAAAAACCGCTCCTTATTTTTTAAATTTCGCGATATTTCGGAACGGTTTGTTTACGTTTACCGAAATGCTCTCATTGGCTGTGATAATTCTTACCATAGAAGAAGTATATACTATATTCATACACGTCACATTTACAAAAATCATTGACTACATGGGTGGCTCGCGCAGACGTAATGTGGAACGCTTTGCCTGGGTCTGTCTTCCCGCTAAAGTACAACGTGGGTGTCTTCAAATCCCGAGTAAATAGGTGTCTTCTACCCCGTACCCGGGTACAGATTTCGCGAATATTTCGCACGGGTCGATGTAATATTTTTAACAATATTTTTGATTTATCGAAAATGGCTCAGCCGATTTCAGTAAAATTTAAAAGGGGCCCATTTCGAAGTTTACTCTTTCCAATAAAAAAAAGAATTATTGCAATCAGACTACCATGAAAAAAGTTATGCGTGGTTAAAAAAAATATACATTTATATACGCGTCGATTTGTATAATTATATCCTCCGGTGGTTCGTCGGTCAAAAATAAAAGAGGCCTCATTGATGTATATAATTAATATTACGTAATAATGATTATGTGGGTACTTTTAAATAAATAAAAATATAGTTTAAATTATTCATATAGTCATAGCAGCCCAATGGCCTTTCTATAGAACAAAAGATAGACAGTCAATTTTACATTTAAAATCATTCTATCCTATCCACAATTATACTAGGAAAATCTCATACCAAACCGATAATTCTAACATTAAAAATTATTGATATGAAATCTTGGGCGTTGATGGGTATTACGTATTATTAGTATTAAAATGTTCTTTGAAAATGACATCGCCCGCATGCAAACCCGCATGTCATTTTCATGTAATCAAGTTTGAGTCATAGAGGAATTAAACACTAGAGTTTGAGTCTCAAAAGCTCTGGGCGCCAGGAGGATATGACGGGCTGGAATCGTCTTGCATAAAGCGCGATCCCGCTGTTGTATTAGATCATCTGTCTACCTTGTCGGGGACGTCCTACGCTGCGCTTGTCGCTATATGGTATCCATTTGAAAACTTAACTGCTCCTGGGCCACCCGTTCTATGAAGTATGTGTCCCGTCCACTGCCACCAGCTAATCCGTTGGGATAAGTCGATAACTTTAGTTCGTCTACAAATCTCCTTATTTTATTCGATACGTCAGTCATCGACGATACTCTTCGTATTTACTACAGTAGAATAACTTATCGAACTACCGAAGTTCCTCCAGCGGCTTTGATTAGTAGAATAAAATTGATTTCTCTTTCATACTTACCTTTTATTCTTTAGGTAGGTACTACAAGGATTATATATTTTATACATTGCTATTTTATATATGCTATTAGCACTACTATGGATAGAAAGATAAGACATCATTTTTAGCTATTTATTTATTTGGGCTTGCAGCTGTAAGTGCGTATATGCATCATCGCTTAGCATTTTTTACATATATACTGGGTGTTGTACTGCAAAGTGCTGGAGTTTTCATAGGTATACTCATCGTTCAGAATAATTTTTACTATGGAATCAACAAATACCCCTGTTCCATATTATATTTCTGAAATTAAGTATTATATTTTAGCTTAATTAACAACATCAAGCGATTATCAGATACTGCTAGATCTAGATACTTGTTCGATGCCTAGCGAGAACTATATATACTTACCTATATGGCAGATAAATAAAACCTACACAACGGTCTACACGAAGTTTCTAGGCAAACATCAATTTAGCCACAGTTGACACGTGTTATATGTATATATGTCCAACTAGTGCGAAAGCAGTTGGTCCACGAGGAACTCCTAGTGTTATACCTGTACTATTCAAATCCTTAAATCATTCAAGCCATCAAACATTGTTCTTGAACATTTCATGAACTGAGGATCAAGTGTTTCTCTCTACAATACGCATTCAAACTAATACTTGTTTACTATTTTCCTTTCTACTTGAACTTGGACTACATACTGAGAATAATCACTACTTATTATAGAAATATTAATTTCCACAGGAGTGAAATAGTTTAAATTCGAAATAATACTCGTTTACTATTTTCCTTTCCTTATGAACTTCTACCAAACTTCTACATACTGAGATAATAATCACTACCTAGAAACACTAAATTCCACAAGAGTGAAATAACTTAATTGGGTTAAGGGGTAATCACAAGGCGACACAAAAAAACAGCAAGATGTTTATTAGTATTTATGACTTTATTTAATACGACAATGAAACTACAAAAGTTGCCTGCACTTCAAACAGCATTATATCTCACAAACTGAAGCACATTAAGTAATAATTATAATAGTCAATCACATAAAATATAAAATTAACTTCGATAACACCATAATAAGAGAAGTGACTAACATTACGCATTACGAATAAACAAAATATAATATCTGAAAGCTATAGTTGCATCGCTATACATGATTCGTCTCGATCGTGAGATTACTAAAAGGCTACACAATACCCAAGGCAAATTGGTCAGAGGTTTTCACTTCTTCACCGAAACAAGCTAGTACTTACACCTAGTGTCTTACATAGCGTAACATGAAGCGACAAGCCTCGCCCCGCCGCGCTCCCGCGCAAGCGATACATCATCTCTTATTATATACAATTACATTATATCGACCGACGTTAAACATACCGACGCTAAATGAATGCCAAAAATATACTATCCAATACAGAAATACTCGAGTCGAGCGAAACACGCGTCTGAGATTTGGTGCGACCGGCTCTTCTGTAGACCAAGCCATGTACCAACTTTTGTGCACTACATCAATGAAGTCACGACCGTGCTTTGATCGTAATACCTGTCTTTAAATTCTAATGCCGGCAGTACACTCTCGCCAAGACATCCGTCTAAATAGACCAGACAGTTTACGAAGCCACGTCATTCACGTCATAATGCGTACTGCGCGAAGGTTTCGCGATAGCTCCACTCGTAAACTATCCGGTTTCCATCGTTTAGGAATGTCTCGGCGAGAGTGTAAATGCCGCATAAAAGACAGACAACTCTGACTAAAATTCATATTTAGCTATTCCATCGTAGGATATGAGGTCACGTAGTTTCAGGCTTGTAGTTCTCTCTGGCGAGTGCTACAGAGAAGTAGGTCGCATTGAGTCTCGTTCGATATGCCATGCCTCCTAGAGCTAATCACAAGCGGCCGTCCCCGCCCCGCGGCGCCCCGCCATCTACCATTTACAAAAAATATAAAACCCTAGAAAGGCAGTTTTATACGTTACTTTATTGATATTATTCGTGAGCCGTTTTACGAATATTGAGGCACTTCCGCTGTTAACTAAACTAGTGTTCAGACTACCGTTTGAGATCATAAAAGGAAGTGATACGACAACGAAACCGTGTAGACTAGATGATGCGCGTCGACACACACCCGATACAACTGTAACCGTAGTATAGTTCACAGAAAGACATCTGAGACTTAGTAACGTTGCGTTACATGGTAAGATGAACCAAGGCGCGGGTGTGTGTGACGCGTTGCGAGTGCGACCGACGAGACGTCGAATCCAACTTCAAGCCTTTCCCTTCCAATCCACAACAAATACATAAAAATACTCCATAAAAAAATGAACAGTCGACAGCGTTACGGCGACAGATCGATGAGATGCGACATGAGAGGAAAACTTAAATTTAGATTATATCTTCCTAAAAATACTGTTGCGTATGATAATAGTTAAAAATAATGATATAAATCTATAACTAACGATTAAGTATTCTCCCCGAGCCACCTCTTGCAAGCTGCTAACATCCGATCGTTATTTCGTTTGCCGTGGGTTCCGTACAAAAATATCTGTATTGAGCTAGCCTCTGCGACACTTCAGTCAAATAAAACCTAATCGAGGTACAATGGCGGCATTCTAGGAATTTCTACAGAACCCCGAGTGATAACGACCCAATTTCAGTTTCAGAATCCTTTTTTGATGAGACTTCCGATGAGTTCTGAAAGTCGGGTCGGTTAGAGATCACGATTATGGCAATGTCTAATTTAAATAGGCCATTAATTCCGAAGTTGCCGGATAACGTGAAATAAACTGTGGTTACACGTTTACGACATTTTTGTCGGAAAGCGTCCGACGTAACCCTAAAAGTGAGTCGTCGGGTGCAACGGGAAGGTAGTAATACAACACAACCGCTCGGTCGCTGCCTGCATTCATCCTACGGTACTTCTACTGGACCAGCCAATCCTTAACCTAGCTTCGTCTGTCGCCTCTTTCACGATAACTATTTTATGGTTTAATCTGGTAAATAAAGCGACAGACGAATTCCTTGAACTTAGAAACCACTGGACAGAAAAATCATCTACAAAAACACACACAAACATCATGTGGAATATTTTGTGTATACTAAGACTTACTAATGTGTTTGGTCCTATAGGACTCAATAGAGACAATCTTCGATACAGAGTGGAAAGTGCGTAACCAAAGTCATTCAAACAGTGGTTTCTAGTTCCAAGTTTACCTATTTCCTCTAGCGATGCACTAGCGACGCCGCCTGGCTTCGCTCGCACACCACGTCAATTCCTTTCCCTGACAGACAGGTAACATGTAACACACAAATGCAATAAGCGGATCGACGTGCGATTTTGTTGCGGCAACCCCGTGGTAGTCGAGTGACAACCAAGGTACGGCTGTAGTGAAAATCCTATAGGTTGTGGTGACAACCAAGTATGGTTGGAGTGACAACCTACAACTGTAGGTTTGAAAACCTTGTCAAAGACAAAATAGTAAGTTGCGATGACAGCCCTAATAGATGTAGCGACTATTCTATAGGTGTGGTCAACCTTATAGGGTGGTTACAGCGACAACCATTATAGGTACAGTTAAGGTGACAACCCTAAATCGATAGGGGTGGTCGAGGCGCATTGCGACACCGCAAACGGACGCTTTGTACTTTTGGTGACGATTTTTTTTTGTTGCGTAACTCGAAAGCTTTATCAAATTTCTCGAAGGGTCTGAATTAGTTTGATGCTGATAGATGGCAGCACTGCGACAAAAAAATAGGATAACACTTCATTTAAATGAAAAATGTGCTTTGTCTCATACTAACGCGCGACTCTTCTCGTCATCGAGAAGTTGACAAAACACTATGAGGCTTGGCTAAAAGTTCATTACTAAAAGGCCTTATCATTTTTGTTAAACACCAAGGGTTCTATCTACTTTAATTATTCCATCAAAAAACAACCGACTTCTCAATTTGCTGGAAATCCATACCGCTCGAGATTTATTCGGTCACTCTCACTCCCATAACATTGCCAAGAAGAGAGACAGTGACCCACAGATCCTATAATAAAATTTGAAAGCAAGGAAAACTTCTCAACCGCTGTGCTTCCATCTACCAGCTGTTAGTACCAACTGGCATGTATTGTTTTCGCGAGTACCCTTTATTTAACTTTGAAAGTTGAATGTATCGGTTTTCACGAAGTACCCCCAGTTGAGTGTCGGTATTCGCGAAGTACCCTGATTTGAGTGTGATGGTTTATGCGAGTACCCTCATTTGAGTGTGAAGTAGTGTGTCGGTGTGTGTGTGCGTGAGTGCGTCCGGCGGTGAGCGGGGAGTCTAGGCGGTGGCGGTGGCGTCGCTCTCTACGCGGGCCGTTTTGTTCTGCCGGACCATTTCGGCGCGTCGCTCCTGGAAAAGGCAAAACGTTATGTTAAAAACTCATGTTGTTGTCTATTCTTGTACAATTTATAAAAGGCTGATTTGGTTTATATAGAAAGTATTATAATCTATATAATAATTATTTTTCACCAAAAATGACTTCAATCGTGCACAAAATCCGTATAGTTCGCTCGAATCGTATGCCATTTTTAAATTTTTGTTGATTTTTCAAAAACGACTCAACCGATTTTGATAAAATTTAAATGGAATTCCCTTATTTAAAAAAAATACAGCCAAATTAAGAACCTTTTCTGAAGTTGTTTAATAAGTAAGGAGATCTCATTGATAAGGGAAGCATTAAATTTAATGAGATTTTTTTCGAGTTATATTTTCGTAAGGGTCTAAATCAAATAAATTACACAATTATGACTTGAAAAACAAGATTATCTAGATCCATCCATCCCATCCATCAGCCATAACCAGTCCACTGCTGGACATAGGCCTCTCCTATGGATCTCCAATAAGACCGGTTGGAAGCGGCTTGCATCCAGCGCGATTCTGCGGTCTTAATAAGGTCATCCGTCCACCTTGTGGGTGGACGTCCTTCGCTGCGCTTGCCGGTAGCAAGATAGAAGATAATAAAGATTAGAAGAAAATATATTTTAATTCAAAATACAAATGCTTAGACACATTTGCCTTCTGCACAAGAGGATCTTGGTAAGACTATACGACCCCCTGGGGTTCGTGGCCCACAGCAAAACACATGGAAAAACACTGTTTCACAGGTTTGAGAGAGTTAGGTTTGAATTCGATCTATAAAGTTTTAGCCTGGCTGATGAGGAAGAAGTTATATCTAGAGATCCCAATAGGTATTTAAATTTTACATACCTACTTAAAATGAAATAGTCAAAACGAATAGCAAATTGAAACACGGATTAACTTTTTAACCAAAAAACCTATTTTAATAATTATTTTTTAATGCTTTCTACTTCCTTTTCAGTGGAATATTCTGGAAATGGTGCTGGTTCTCGGGATTTTACTATAAGTTTCTTTCTGCAAGTACATAAAAGTGAACTACCTATTCCAACCCCTAGTTATAGTACATAGTTTCTAAAGCTAACGATGATTCCGTTGCGTAGTTTTAAAGATATAAGCATACATGGGGACAGACAGCGGAAATCGACTTTATTTTATACTATGTAGTAATAAAAATAATTAACAAAAAAAGCGAAAGGTGAATGTTTGCGTGATTTTTTTACACATTACGAAAAGTGTCGTTGTTAGTATTTTTTGGGGGTACAAATAACAAACCTCTTTCTTAACAAAGTCGAGTTTTTTCTGTATTTCCTTTTCCCTATTCTGCTCAGCGGTGGTGAGTTTGGTCTCGATGTCCTTGGAGATCTCCTCCACTTTGGCGGTCGCGGCCGAGCGCACTTCGGCCAGTTTAATGCTCTAATGGGATGGAAAAATTATAAAATGACAATAAAATAAAATAAAAATAAACATGAAATGATTACTTACAATAAGAAAAACGACCACAAGAGATACTAATACTTTGAGTTGTTTTGGCCAGTGAGCGATTAAAAAAAGCATTACCGAATTGCTAGGAACGATCACACACGAAAAACAACACGATATGTTCTACTATGTCCACTACAACTTGCCATCAACGTATATACGTCAACAATAGTCTTCGAGAATACGGACGATAATTTTACGTTATAACATCATGAGAAAACAATGTTGAATCAACTGAAACAAGACAAACGCTTAGGCCGATTGCACCTCTCTATCGCTTATTCCGCGCTCTCACTTGCACGCTCGGCTTAGGCGGAACGTGACACTTTTTCGTGCGTGCGGCCAACGTTCATCGATTTTTAAGACATATCACGTCAAAAACGTCTAAAGTCCTATAAAACGTTAAAAGTGATGTGTGGTGTCTCTGGTGGTCTTTTAAAAACATAACCAACTCATAGATGATATTTAATGATTGATTCATAAATTAATAATGATGCTGAGCAATCAAATACTTCCAACAGTACTTTTCCTTCCAAATCCCGGGGTGCAGGATCGCAGTAGTCGTTTTGCAGGGCACGATAGCTGACGCAAGAAGTCAATTAGAACGTATACAGCAATACAGGGTTGCACTGTCTTGTCTTGTCTGGCTGGCTAGTTGGTTATTTTAGAGTCCAGAGAGGAGGCAGTACGTAGACGGTTGCGCAACTTTTTGCTCTGCTCATGGCGGCTGATTGGCTGTCTAAATATAGCTGGCTGGCTGGTTATCTCCTGCGGTGACGGATAACGTCTAAGCCCTGTAAGGAGGAAGTACGTACATGGTTGCGCAGCTTCTCCCGCTGCTCGGCCTCGAGCTGCAGGCGGCGCGAGGCGGCCTGCTGCAGCTTGTCCTGGATGGCGCTCTCGAGCTGCTGGAACCGCTCCTGGTTGCCGGCACGGACTTTGCGGACCTGCTCCTCCTGAGAACACACGATTATATGTTCTAGTAATCCACGAGGTACCCGGTCGACATGAAGTTATGTGTTACTTATCAAAACCAGAACCCGTGGATAGTAGTGGTGGCTACCCAGATTGTTATTTTTTAAGTCCGCAAACCTAGGACATGGCTAAACGGTTAAAATAATTAAAGCCTAAAATCCAAGTTACGGTTCCATTCCAATTATTAATCACTAACTTCAGCACTAGTGTACTCTAAAAACATAGTAAATAAAGTTAAAATAAGACGCAAATATAACCATAGTCAAAATAAGACGTCAAAGGCACTTCACCGCAAATTAGCGCATAATCTGTTTCCGTCAAACTACGTTGAGTAATCGGGTTGTAATTGGCACAAAAAGAGCAAGATAATTTGACAAATTGTAATGTTATTTTTCCAGTTTCATTACGCGCTGATTCTTACATCTCACCATAACTCAACATTTTCAGAAATGTACGTAGAACCTATGTATAATATGAAAAAAAATGCGTGCTTACATGTTCACGCAGGCGCTCGAGCATCTTTTTAATGTTTTCGTCGCGCTTGTCCGCAGCCGTGGTCATCTTATCTTCAATCGCCTTGTACACCTCAGCTGTCTGCTGTTCCAGGGTTAACCTGCGCAGAACACCAGTCAACGTGAAGCTTCAGATATGAACAGACGAGGTTGGAGGATAAGATTGATGGCACTGGATTGTGCTAATGGCAGCTTTATGATGGTAGCACACTTAATTATATAATTATATTGATATGTAAACATCAGCGGTCTGTGAGGTCTGCGAAGGCCTCCTTGGTGGATGATATGAAACTATTGACAATTTAAGCCATAAATAAACATTTGGGGACATCTTACACACGTTCTCTGACCCCAAACTAAGCAAAGCTTGTGATATGGCTGCCAGAGACTGATATACTACAAATACATATTGTTGAATACATACCTTAATAGATAGTACATAACTAAATAACACCCAAACACAGAGCAAACACTTATGTTCGTCACATATATATTTGCCCTGGGTGGGGATCGAACCCACGCCTCTTTGACTCAGAAGTTAGGGTCACTAACCACTGAGCCACCGAGGCAGTCAATAAAGTCAAAGTTAGTAAAGTCAAGTCCATAGATAGGGCCGTGGACGTGGTAAAGTCTGTAGTCAGACTCACCTAGTATTTTCAAAGCCTTCGAGATGATCCTTCAAGCGTCTGCGTAGTTTGCTGATATACGCCTCGCGTTTCTCTTCGCGAGTCTCCATCCTGACATGAAGGGCCTCCTTGGTGATCGAGATGAAGCAATCGACAAGTTACGTCATAGGGTACATAGTCTTTGTCAACGCCTTCGAGATGATCCTTCAAAAGTCCGCGCAGTTAGCTGTACGCCTCGCGTTTCTCTTCGTAAGTCTCCATCTTGGCATCGAGGACTTCTTTGGTGGACGAGTGAAGCTATCGACAAGCTACGTCATAGGGCCGCTATAATGTCTGTAGACTCACCTAGTCTTTACAACGCCTTCGAGATGATCCTACAAACGTCCACGCAGTTCGCTGATATAGGTACGCCTCGCGTTTCTCTTCGTGAGTCCCCATCCTGAGATCAAGGGCTTCCTTGGTGGTCGAGATGAAGCAATCGATAAGTCACGGCATAGGGACCTGTGATGTAACTCACCTAGTCTTTTCAACGCCTTCGAGATGATCCTTCAAACGTCCACGCAGTTCGCTGATATGCGCGTCGCGTTTCTCTTCGTGAGTCTCCATCCTGACATCAAGGGCCTCCTTGGTGGTCGAGATGAAGCAATCGATAAGTCACGGCATAGGGACCTGTGATGTAACTCACCTAGTCTTTTCAACGCCTTCGAGGTGATCCTTCAAGCGGCCGCGCAGTTCGCTGATATACGCCTCGCGTTTCTCTTCGTGAGTCTCCATCTTGGCGTCGAGCGCCTCCTTGGTGGTCGAGATGAAGCTATTGGTTTGCTCGCTGCGGATCCGCGACGCCTCCTCGATCTTCTGCATTTTCATTGCGATCGCGGCCATTTTGCTCGCTTCCAAGCTCTGTAAAGGTTTGTCACATGCTTTAGAATAGGCTCTTTTGAAGAACATGCATGCGGGCAGCGCTTTTGCTGTCATTGCAAGCACATGTCCATAGGTAACCAAAGTAGTACGCTTAGCAATAACCAAAGAATAAGTTTAAAGTAAGTTGAGAGCGACTAGTTTACTACTAATAATACCCTTCTATGTAATTTGTGCTTGGCCTAATACCGATGACTACTGCACAACAAACACGCTACTTGGCGCACTGCGTTTTTGTGAAGAAAATACTGTCTATTTGTCTAGAATGGAAAAAAAGGAAAGGAAATAAAATATGAAAATTTCCCAGACAATAAATAAATTAAAAATAAATGTTTCAACATAATTTAAACTTGTTATTCAATAAGAGATCCGAATGTGAACTTGTTATTGCTATATTCAAACGAATGATTTTTAACTGGCCTAAATAACAAAACGATTGATGAAAGTGCTGCTAAATTAGTAATGAAGTGCCTCAATTCTCCAGAGAATTCTGATTTGTTGGTAGGCACTGGCTTCGTCAGAATTACGTCATAACAATAAAACAACTTACGCGTCTCCTCTCCTCGGCTGCCTCGAGTTTCTCCTGAATCTTCTCAATTGAAGGCGTATTCACGGGCGAGTCAGCGCACCTGGGCACCGGCACTCTGTCCGGCTCGGCCAGGATCACTTCATACGAATGAAACAACTTACGCGTCTCCTCTCCTCGGCTGCCTTGAGTTTCTCCTGGATCTCCTCGACTGAGGGCGTCTTCTCAGGCGAGTCAGCGCACTTGGGCACCGGCACTCTGTCCGGCTCGGCCAGGATCACTTCATACGAATGAAACAACTTACGCGTCTCCTCTCCTCGGCTGCCTTGAGTTTCTCCTGGATCTCCTCGACTGAGGGCGTCTTCTCGGGCGAGTCAGCGCACTTGGGCACCGGTACTCTGTCCGGCTCGGCCAGGATCACTTCATACGAATGAAACAACTTACGCGTCTCCTCTCCTCGGCTGCCTTGAGTTTCTCCTGGATCTCCTCGACTGAGGGCGTCTTCTCGGGCGAGTCTGCGCGCCTGGGCACCGGCACTCCGACTGGCTCCGCCAGGATCACTTCATACGCCAGACCACCCTTCGACATCTCTTGGCACCTGATCTCAGTGGCTGTTGGCAATCAATAAATAGGCTTAGTTTTTGGTGTTGAACTCTTTGAAGTGTTCGCATAATATTTTTTCGAACGGATTATTATTTTCAAGAAACAAACGGAGAAAATAAAGCAACTCCACGGGTTTTTATTCAGAAAAAATATGACTAAAGACTGAAATGCTTATTTATTTGGGTAATACTATTTTCTACTCTATTATGTTGATAAATAAATAATTAATTGTATATTATGTTAGCTTCAGTAGAGAATCAGTTCCAAGCACTTGTCAGAAATAATTAGAATTGTGCGAGAATGGGAGGGGAATGAACTGTGAATTTGAAGTTTGTTATTGATCAAATCCACGCCTTCGCTTACATAGAGTAAATTGCGCATTTTAATGCTTTCATGAGTCATAATATCGCAAACACTGTTCTGCAGTAATCACAATACAACCTAAAACAAGAGGTGCAAACTAAATAGCACTAGAAAGTGTGAACAAGCAAAAACTTATTATCAAAGTGTTTGACAAGGCCACGATGAGAGAGCCATTCAATTATTCAAATTGGTGTTAGGGAAATCCTCAGAGCTTCTGATACTTAAATCAAACCGTTGCGTTCATTTTTGGTTGAAGGGGACAACGACAGGCTGTTCGTATTTTTTAAGCTTAATTATAATAATGAGCTTTTAGTCCATTGTTTAAAAGCCTTCTGAGCAAGTTTGGAGAGCCCCCAGGGCGTACTTCAACTCGTTACGAAATAATGAAAACACGCAGCCCCAGGTGTTCCAGATTTTTACGATATTGAGGTTTCGGGCAGTATTTGCTTGTCCCGCTTTTGCGACATTTGTTCGTTTGTGCTTTTTGTTGGATATGACACATTCAATTGCTCTGGAATGAAGTCATTGATCCTAAAACGTGTAGACTAGCGGCTGACCACTTTAGTATCATCTTACTGATACCAATTATAAATCAGAATGTGTTCGTTGAGTTGGACGAGCGAGCGATAGATATACCTACTTGATTTTTTGCGTGGAAATAGATTAAAAGTCGTAGAATGTTATAGACTTTTTAACACGCGGATAAAAATTAAGGTGTTGTAATTATTCTGTGCAGAGACTGTGGTATAGTAAAGTACACTGACAGCTAAAACTGTTAAGCGTTATAGCTAATAAGTGCATACATATTAGTGGATTACTAAAATCCAAGGAGGTATTAGACGATATTTTGTCAACGAAGAAGATTGCACCTATCTGTTAATGAAGTTGTCACGTAAATTGCAGTAACGTCTTTTATTACAATGAAATTATTTATGCCTGGACCTAATCCTCATATAAAAACTGAATTAACTCTCGTTTCGGCTTTGCCCAGGTGCCTATACCTACTCACAACTAATGTGATTGTATTAATGATTTTTTCGAAATCAGTCCAGCTATAGGGTAGCTGGACTGAGCAATAACAATCGTAATAGCAATCGTTTATGACTTCATTTTAGTCATTTGGCACCACCTATGTGACGTTAGCCATCAAAAAAAAAGACACAGTTATAATATCGATTTACCGACCTCCTTGTTTTAGAAATCGCAACAACTTTTTGTCCTCCCTAGAGGAGGTGTTAAAATCATTAGTTTCTTTTAGACATATCGCGTTAATTGGTGACATTAATTTGGACATTTTACCATCTACAAAAAATCAAATGGCTGACGATTACTTACTTTTAGCTTCTTCCCATGGCTTACTACCGGCACATTTGATCCCGACTCGCCTCAAAACCTGCCTGGATCATGTTATGCTTAAAACTTCTTACTCAGCAACAACCCTTGTAGTTAAAAGTACAGTAACTGATCACTATCCTGTTATTCTCTCATTGAATGCACCGATACACAGCTCCCAAAAAAAATATGTTACAAAATTAAATCACTCTAATATTACAGAGTCAATAATGAAACATGACTTTTCATCTATTTTGTCATTGGAAGATTGTAATCTGGCTACAGATCAGTTTATAACATCAATTTCAGAAATAATTAAAAATAATACTGTTATATACTCCCCTTCTCGAAAACTGACTAACATTAAGCCTTGGATGACTCAAGGTCTTCTAAGATGCGTCAGAAACCGAGATAAAATGCATGCTAATCTAAAGGAACATCCTAACAATATTATTTTAAAAACCACCTATAAGAGGTATAGAAACTTTTGTTGCTCTTTAATCAAAAAAGTAAGAGGTGAGTTTGAAAAAGCTGAGCTTAATAAAGCTAAATCCAATATTAAAAAAACCTGGCAAGTTATTCACAAGGTCACGAATTACAAACCTACTAAGGCATCCAATGAAACCCTTCTTTCTGTTTGCAACAAATCTCCTAGAGAAACTGTCGAAGAGATTAATAAGTTTTTTTATTGAAATAGGCAAAAATATAGCTGACCAAATAGTACTTGAACCTAGTGACGAAACATCTAATCTAGCCAACAACAATATCACCTCTCCAAACTCATTGATACTGATAGATACAGACCCATTGGAAGTATTTCATTTACTTAATAAACTCAAAGAAGATAGCTCTCCTGGTTGGGATAGTATACCTTCTTCTATCTTGAAGCAAAATGCTGCTATTCTTGCACCAGTAATCTCTCACATTTGTAACTTGAGCTTCAATACCGGAGTTTTTCCAAATGCACTCAAAAAGGCTTTAGTTCATCCAATATTTAAGAGTGGAGACAAGTCTTTGTATAATAATTATAGGCCTATCTCTGTTCTTCCTGCTCTCTCCAAGGTACTAGAGCGGCTTATAAACAATAGGCTCGTTACATTTTTAGAGAGATTCAACCTTCTGAGCACAAATCAATATGGTTTTAGACGTGGAAAGTCCACTGGAAATGCAGTGCTTAATTTAACCAATTTTGTTGCTGAGGGATTGGATAAAGGAGACAAGTGCTTGGCCGTATTCTTGGATATAAAAAAAGCGTTCGATACTGTGCCGATTTCTCTTCTAACAAGAAGACTTGAACGCCTAGGAATACGTGGTCTTCCACTTCAACTTTTGAAAGATTATCTTTCTAACAGATACCAGTGTGTAAAAATGGGAGAACACGTGAGTAGATTCTTGCCTGTTATCCATGGTGTGCCCCAGGGTAGCATACTTGGCCCTACCCTCTTTCTCTGCTTTATCAACGAATTGTGCAATCTAAACCTTAATCTAGCTACCTCTAAAATTTTAACTTTCGCAGATGATACAGTTCTCTTATTTAGAGAAAAATCCTGGCTGCGAACTTACATAGCTGCTCAAACGGGATTCAACAAAGTAAATGAGTGGCTATATAACAGCGAGCTTAGTCTCAATAAAGATAAGACAAAATATATGACCTTCACGATAACTAATTTTTCTCAACCGACGGAATCAGAATATTATAAACTCAGAGTTCACGACTCAAACTGTCCAAAAACGTACTGTTCTTGTCCGATATTACATCGGACTAACACAATTAAGTATTTGGGAGTAAATATAGACAATAACTTATCATTTCAACATCATATTACAAATTTGAAAGGTAGAATCAGGAAACTGATCCCTATATTTAAAACCCTGAGACATATAGCAGACCAAGATCTGCTAAGAAATATATATTATTCTCTCTGCCAGTCCTTGCTTACATACTGTATCCTAAGCTGGGGGGGAATATGTAAGACTAGTGTCGGCGATCAACACTAATTCGGACATCAAATAGTTTAAGTTACAGTTTCGAATTAGTTTATGATAGATTTTTACGTATTTTTTGCCATTCGATCGAATTCTATTCATAGAATATTCTAGAAATGTGTTCTAGAACCTTCCCGATACAATGTAACCTACTTAGAAAGAAGGGAAGGTTCTCGAACATTCGAGGTCAATTCAAGAATATTCCAGATATGTGTTCTAGAACCTTCCCGTTACATCGTAACCTACTTAGGCCCCGAAGAAAGAAGGGAAGGTTCTCGAACATTCGGAGAATTCTGATTGGTCAACGGTACGAACACTCAAGTAGGTAGTTGATTTAGTATATAAGGGCACGCGGATCGCCCGATAGTCAGTCTTAATTTGAACAGTGAACAGTTCTAATCCACAATCCGATCTCGGGAAGTTAACGTAGTAGTGATAAGTATTTGTACAGTTAACGATTGGATTGTATACGATTATTTGGTGAATAAAAGGGCTACTTAAAGCCAAGGGTTAATTAAGATTCCGGAGTTTTACTTCGAGACCTCTGCACCTCGGCGGCAGATCAGCTACTTCAGGCATCTTCGAGTAGCAAATCCTCGCACTTCACAAAGAAAGCGTCTTAAGGGGCGAGTACACCAGCGCGTACTTGGGCAAGAGAGACACGCAACGCTACTGAGTTTCTCATCTCTCTCTCGCTCAGTAGAGGTGCTCGCCACGCTAGCGACTTACTTAAAGACTTGTCGCCTTCAGCTGGTCCTTCGAGCCGGATCGACGCAGATCTACGTGGGAAACATCATCATGATCAACGTGTGAAATCGAGGATTAAGATGCCTGTAACGAGAAGCAATACGGGAAGCGGTCAACGGAAGACATCGACCGCCGCCGATAACACCGAGGGGAGTGTCATAGCGGAGAGCATCGTGGAGGCCGTCGTGAGGGAAGTCACGGGTGGCATCGGGAAGGACGCTACTAAGGCTGCCGCGAGATTTTGTGCGACAACATTGGGTATCACGGAAGGTACCTTCCCGTCAAGGGCGTCGTACGTAACCGTCTCTGACACTGTGAAGGGAGAAAGAACTCCGACCGGGGGCTATTGCCCGAAGATCTCCAAGGCTATGTCGAAGGCTTCAACTTCCAGAAAAAGGAAAGTAGCGGAAGCTGGCGTCGAGTTAGCTCGCCTTAAACTGGAAGAGGTACAAGCCGCATCTGCCCTAGCTAGGGCACGCTTGGAGATGCTTCAACTTGAAGAAGATGACTCAGTGATCAGCGAACCAATCGACCTAGAAAAAAGTGTGGACAAGTGGGTCAGCGACACAGTCAAGAGGATGTCTGGAGAGGGTTCACCACCAGACAAACAAGGCGAGGAAGCCTTTAAGGACCGCGTCAAGCATGAACCTGAAGAGTCTACATCGGTCGTTGGTGGGACAAAGGAATTAGCTGAAGCAATTATCAAAGCGATAAGCGCATCATCGAAAAGCGCAATGGTACCCAACTACATAGACGAGCTACCGTTCTACGATGGAACCAGCAACGAGTGGTTAGCTTTCAAGACCGTATATGAAGATACAGCAATGAATTTCTCTTCAATCCAGAACATGACGAGATTACGAAAGTCCATCAAGGGAGTAGCAAGAGAGGCAGTCAAGAGTCTCTTGTATTCAGACTGCGAACCCGACGAGGTCATGGAAGCACTTCGTCGTCGCTTTGGAAGACCTGATGCTCTGGTGCTGGCCGAGATGGATAAGCTGAGGAACTTGCCGAAAATGAGCGATAGTGCACAGGACGTTTGTGTGTTTGCGAGTCAAGTCAACAATACTGTGGCTACGATCAGAAGCTTGAAGAAACCGCAATATCTGCACTCGCCAGAAATGTTGAAAACCATCATTGACAAGATGCCGGCGGTGCTTCGTTTTCGGTGGTATGATTATTCATCCAGCACTGAAGAACCTGACCTGGCGTTTCTGGGAAAATTCCTCGACAGAGAAGCGGATCGGTGCGGACCATACGCTATGCTGGAAGCTGTGACCAAAAAGATTTCGTCTGGAATAAGAAGAGAAGCTACTCATGCAGCAATGGAACTAAAAGCTGAAGACTGCCCTCTCTGTGAAGGAAGGCATCGTATTTTCGAATGCAATAAGTTCTTAGCAGCATCAATCAAGGAACGTTGGGTTATCGCAATGAAAAGAAAGCTTTGCTTTAAATGCCTGCAGGGTCGACATCGAAAAGAGAACTGCAACAGACCCGTTTGCAATATGTGCAAGAGATGGCATCACACCCTCTTACATGAGAACCGGCAACCAGAGGTGGCACAGAAGGCAGAAGTTAAAGAAGTCACCAACAATGTACTTCAGGTTAATACTGCGAGAACAGTGAGAGCATACCTGAAGATGGTACCAGTAGAAGTCTACGGCCCGACAGGATCCACCAAGGTTTTGTCACTACTGGATGAAGGCTCCACGGTGACTTTGATAGACGCATCCATAGCCAACCAGCTGGGGCTACGAGGACCGAGAGAAGCCCTGAAAATTGAGACTGTTGGCGGGAAGCTCATCACGATAAAGGACTCCATGAAGATTAACTTGAGGATAAGTGGACTCCATCAGACAAAGAAAAGATCCATCACTGGGGCGCGGACAATTGACGAGCTGCGCCTTACACCCCAATCGGTGGACAAAAAGAAGATCGAAAAATACCCTCACCTGATTAAGATTGCTGAACAATTGTGTTACGAAGAAGGACGGCCGAAGTTGCTCATAGGGCAAGACAACTGGGAGTTGATAGTCTCCAGAGGAACGCGCAAAGGCAGAAAGAATCAGCCCGTCGCATCACTTACGCACTTGGGATGGGTGCTACATGGATGCGACTCGGGGCCATCGAATTCGGTTAACTTTGTGGCATGCGCACACGTCTCTGTCCGAGAAGAAGAACAGGAAAAAACCATCAAGGAGCACTTCGCTGTAGAATCCCAGGTGATCCAACCTAACACAGACAGCAAAGAGCGGGTATTCGAGAACGTAGTGAAGGCCAACCGAAAAAGTGAAAATGGAATTCCAGAAGTTGACCCTGCATTGAAAAAAGACGATGAACAGATGCAAGAAAACTCTGCAGGCGACGCGAAGAGAGACATATTTAAGCAGTTGACAGAAAACGCAAAATCTTGGTCAAAACGAAGAAACATCAAGGCGGAACCAACAAAAGTCGCCACGAGGCTCTCTGACAAGTACTTGACTCCGGGTTCAGCACAGCTCTTAAGTTGGAACCGACTAGGTCAAGATACGAGAGTAATGCAGTTCATTGATTTTTGCGATCGGATTCACCCAGTCAACTTATCAAGGATGTGGAAAAAGTCTGACTGGAGAAGATTCAAGAAAAAGGCAGCAGACTACGAGTCTCAGCAACGGGATCGCCGTCCAGACATTTGTGCAAAGCACGAGGGGGAGGATGTCGGCGATCAACACTAATTCGGACATCAAATAGTTTAAGTTACAGTTTCGAATTAGTTTATGATAGATTTTTACGTATTTTTTGCCATTCGATCGAATTCTATTCATAGAATATTCTAGAAATGTGTTCTAGAACCTTCCCGATACAATGTAACCTACTTAGAAAGAAGGGAAGGTTCTCGAACATTCGAGGTCAATTCAAGAATATTCCAGATATGTGTTCTAGAACCTTCCCGTTACATCGTAACCTACTTAGGCCCCGAAGAAAGAAGGGAAGGTTCTCGAACATTCGGAGAATTCTGATTGGTCAACGGTACGAACACTCAAGTAGGTAGTTGATTTAGTATATAAGGGCACGCGGATCGCCCGATAGTCAGTCTTAATTTGAACAGTGAACAGTTCTAATCCACAATCCGATCTCGGGAAGTTAACGTAGTAGTGATAAGTATTTGTACAGTTAACGATTGGATTGTATACGATTATTTGGTGAATAAAAGGGCTACTTAAAGCCAAGGGTTAATTAAGATTCCGGAGTTTTACTTCGAGACCTCTGCACCTCGGCGGCAGATCAGCTACTTCAGGCATCTTCGAGTAGCAAATCCTCGCACTTCACATAGAAAGCGTCTTAAGGGGCGAGTACACCAGCGCGTACTTGGGCAAGAGAGACACGCAACGCCACTGAGCTTCTCATCTCTCTCTTGCTCAGTAGAGGTGCTCGCCACGCTAGCGACTTCCATAAAGACTTGTCGCCTTCAACTAGCCTAAAATCTTTAGAATGTGCACAGAGAGCTATACTAAAAGTTGCAAATTTCAAGCCGCGCCTCTACCCGACTACTGACCTGTACAAGGAATGTAATGTTCTCACTGTTAGACAACTTTATCTTCTACAATTGTTTATTCAACAACACACTAAGCCTCAGTCAGCAATAAACAATAACTTACATAATAAACGCAACAATAGGAACATATATAATATTTACACTGTACCACTGACAAAAACAGTTTTTGCAATGCACTTTTCCAACTATTTGGGTCCTAAATTATACAACAAACTTAGTAAACAATCTGCTGTTCAGAGCTAAATGCGCATAAATTTAAAAAAAAAATGTTATCTTTCCTAAAAGATATGGACTATCAAAACACTGAAAGCTTTATCTCTGTTCATTAAATTTTTTTCTATTAATTATTAATGTTAAAAAACGATTCTAACTATGCTTAGCATAGTTTTAATACGTTTTAATTAGCTTATGTATGAATGTTTAAATTTTATTATTTTAAATATTATTTCAAAATTTATTGTTAATATTGATTCAAGTTACTTATTTATAATTATTTTAATATAGTGCAACTATAGGGAGAAGCCACCGGATTCCGAGACACAGTTTTTAACTAGTCGGAACCGGTGGATTCAATTCAATAGCATGTATATTTTGTGTCCTAATAAAGATTTTGAATTTTTTGAATTTTTTTTGAAATTACTAAAATGAAGTCATAAACGATTGCTATTGCTTTAGGCGGTAGGGGGGCAGTAGTTTTAGCGCCTATACTTTGATCTTGTTTTTCCTTGTAGAGTGTACGATGCAAAACGTAAATGAAATTACATGGCCTTCGACTATAGTCTGTTTCATTGGCTCTGAGAACGCACACGCTAGAATACTTCGAGTCGGAATGTGGCCCATGCGGTACGACTCTGGTCAAAATATGTTCGCAATGCTCCTCTACCAAAAACGTGGCAACTGCGTTATCGACACGAAAGCGATACATATTGAATAGAAAACGATACTTTTGTTGTCATTTCGGCAAGATGAGTGCTAACATAATACTGTCGAAGTTCTCAGCGCTAATAGGTACTTCAGTAGTATTCGAGTTATCTCAAATCGAACTTCTTGGCGGCTGCAAAGTTAGCTAAAAGTTGCGCGAAACTCAATCTTTGCGCAGCTGTTAAGTGAACTTAGGCCAGGATTGTGTTTTGCGCAGCTTGAAGTTAACATAACATTACAGCTACCAAAAAAAAAACCGGACAAGTGCAAGTCAGGCTCGCACACCGAGGGTTCCGTACAAATCCAGAAAATTTTACAAAATTGGAAGTACGTTGTTAAAATTTCTATACTCATCATCATCATCAACAAAAGTATTTTTTTTTTACATTTCTCGTTATTCATCGAAATTTGCTAAAAAAATTAAAAACCTGTTTTAGCATGTGTTAATGAAGCTCTTTTATATGATACCTTACACACTTTTACGCACTTTGAATTTTAAACCCATATTTTGTGAAATTTGAAGCCTTATTTTTTTGTGATTTAGATAAAAATGTTCAGTTTTCAGATTTATTCCTATATGTGTACTCTGCGACAATGCTTTTCACCAAATTTCATAGTTCTATGTCAACGGGAAGTACCCTGTAGGTTTTGATTTTTGTGAGTGACAAAATATGCGTTTTTTTACGACATAAACGGCTCTAACTTCTTTAATAACTTAGAAGTTTTTCCTTTACACAACTGTAAGAAATCTTAGATATACGTATACAGTTTAAATTTCAACTCGATATCTTTACGCGTTCCCGAGATAAAGAGTCTTGACTTACACACAGACGGACAGACGGATAACAAAGTGATCCTATAAGGGTTCCGTTTTTTCCTTTTGAGGTACGGAACCCTAAAAATTGCAGTCTATATCAAACGAACAAAAAACAAATACCTTTTAGATGTAGAGGTGTAAATTAAGGTGGTAAATATAATACAATTTGCGAGCAATGATATAACATTTGCACATCACATATTCATGAACCCAAACTACTAGCAGATTAAAAGATAATCAAGCCTCCAGCCAGACGGAACGAGATCATTACCATCCTCGCGATAACATCCTCGCTCTGGTACATTTGCAAAAGAATGCCGACCCAACTTATCTAACTAAGTCTATCTTATGTAAATTGTTAATGTAGTCATGAACTTGAACAAAAGTTTCCGCGTTTTCATAAGAATAAATAAACGCAGAATTTCAAAATTTCTATTCATAGCGTGGGAAATGTTTCAAGGAAATTTCGGGGCTAAGGAAGATCTCAAGCTGTTGTGCGCAGAATTTGCGTTCAAATTCGGGGTCATGCATGGCGCTCACTTATTATCCTTCAATTTACCTTCAAAGAGACTGCATAGATCCTTATTTATTAATTTTCTTAATTGCAGATCATCCCCGGCGCGCGTATTAATTCCAATAAAGAGATTAATAAGGGTCTATGCAGTTTCTTTTTCGGTAATTTCAGATAATTATCATCAATCTTCTCTTAACACGTAAGCTCGATTACCTATTTCTTATTTGCGAATTCAACATTATGAGCCGGAGAGTAATGATACTAGTCGGGAAATGTGGACACAGCTCTAGGCTACTAACTAGGACCTCTAAGGCGCCATGTTTAATTTTTTACTAACTTCGAAAGAACGAGGGTTCGTTTCATAATGGTATCAGACACTACGGAGCTGGTAGAGATCTTACAGTCTAAAACTGCACAATCCTCCACTAATCATGATAGCTTAATTTCGGAACAGATATGAGATAATTATTCAAATGTCTACCTGCTTATGTACATGTAATCAAACGTATTCTGCAGGGTTTACTGCAATGCACACAGGTTTCAATATCATCTCTATTACGAGCTAAATCAATCGTGTTAGTCGAGGGGCGTGCAGTTTTAGGCTGATTATAATATTAATTATATTAATAATATTATGACCGATTGTAGAACATCACTTGAAACCTTGCTATAACCAACAAGGGGCGCGCGCCCTCAGGCACGTGCCTATATAGTTTGTCTTAAGGATAAAGCCTCTCAGCCCCTCTCAGTACTTATTACAAAACAAGAGATAAACTAGAGTACTTTATTATAAGTTATACAACCACAATCTATTGTCAACCAGTTTTGCAAGGAATAAATAAAATTACACTGAGAGAAAAACTAACAAAAAAATAGTAATCTTTACTAAAATTTTACTAAATCCGAGGACAACAAATGACCTGTAATAAATACAAATCGATTTTTGTTAATGCAATTAGTAGGTATTACAATATCAGTTCTGTTATATGTAGTAAGGTCCCAGTAGCTTCAATAGATTAGCTTGTAATATCTAGTAAAGTCCATAGTACTCTTTACTAAAATGTTACTAATCCCGAGGACAACAAATGACCAGTTAAAAATACAAATCGATATTTAGTAGGTATTACTAATACCTGTTTTGTTATAGCTAGCAAAGTCAAAGTAAAATCTTAGTAAAGAATACTAAAGATTTTACTAATTCCGAGGACAACAAATGCCCTGTAAAAAATACAAATTGATATTTAGTAGGAATTATTAATACCTGTTTTGTTACATGTAGTAAGGCCCTAGTAGATCCAATAGATTAGTTTTGTAATATCTAGTAAAGTCCTAGTAATTTCGAAATTATAGTTCTGTATCATCTAGTAAACACCTAGTAATTTTGATAGATTAGTTTTGTATTATCTATAAACCCCTAGTAATTTTAATAGAATAGTTTTTTAATATCTAGTCAAGTCTTAGTACTTTCAAAAGTTTAGTTCTGTATCATCTAGTAAACATCTAGTAATTTTGATAGATTAGTTTTGTAATATTTAGTAAGCCTTAGTACTTTCGAAAGTTTAGTTCAGTATTATCTAGTAAAAGTCTAGTAGTTTCAATAGCTTAATTTTGTATTATCTAGTTGATTTTTGTAATGTCTAGTTTAGTTCTGTGTTATCAATTTAATAAACCCTATCCAAGAAAAAGTTATAAAACACTTCAAATTGAAATATTAAAAACTGTTTACCTACTTATAACAATTACCTATAAGTATACAGTTTTAAATATTTCAATTTGAAGCGTTTTATAACTTTTTTATGGAAAGGGTTTATTAAGTAGATATCACAGAACTAAACTAGACATTACAAAAACCAACTAGATAATACAAAATTAAGCTATTGAAACTACTTGAGTTACATATCTTACAAAACGAATCTAAGGTTATAAACTAAAAAATCTAAATGTAAGTTACAAGGTGAATAATAAAAATAACATAAAAATAAAGATTCAAGTGAAGTCATATTATATATTTATTAAGTATTACACATTTATAATATAACACACGAAACAGCCACATGTACAATAAAACATAATTTACATTGCCGGCGAGTATAATGTATTCACGGAGAAATCCAGTTACTCCGTAGATTCTGGGTAAAATTGTCAATTTTCACTTACACTGGTTAAATCTGTACTTATGACACTACACTATTAAACACAGTTAGTTGGTACGCACTGAGTTTCATTCTCCATGTTTACTCTACTGCACGCAACGACGAAATGGCTGCTGGAAAGGCGGGATCGTATTTACTGCGACCCCAATTACTCAGTAAGATGACTGTATAGCTGTTATAACAATGACTCCTGGGTAAGATTGTCAATTGTCACTCACAGTGTTTAAATCTGTTGGTAAAACACAGTTTGTTGGTACTGAACTTCACTCTCCATGTTTACTCTACTGCAAGCAACTACGAAATGGCTGCTGAAAAGGCGGGATCGTATTCATAAAGCAAAACACACCGGACACTTTACTGGAAATAACAAAACATTTCGTTGAAATTACTTAGCTAATTGCTGGATTTACAAAATAGACCAAAAACTAAATGTTTCTGTTGCATTAACTAAAATATTGTAGTAAAATTACAATAGTGTCTTGAAATTAGTAAAGTAAAAGAAAGGAAGAATAATTTCAAACATGAGGATGTTTGAAATTATTCTTCCTTTCAATACAAATGACAATCGTGTTTTGAAAATGATTAAACCCACGCTTGTAATTACAAAACAAGGTAAATCAATTTTTTTTTATCTTCCAAACCAGTGGTATATCAAATACCAATACTTGTCTATACCAGTACCTATCTAGGTATCAACGCGGTGGATTTTTTTGTAAGTACATAGTACTAATCGCCTAAGCATGTCAAACCCTACGAAGTACTCGTATGATACTCGTGTACTGAATTACTGAAACCAAAGCCAAAGCCGTCAAATAAGAATATTTCAACGACGTTGGCGGGAACAGAAAACGCGGCATCAGAAATAAAATTAATGCCAATTAGAATTAATGCTTATGTATTAATTTGAGATTTTTCGAGTGTTAAAGTGTAAACTTATCTCGTATATTATTCCAGTAACTTCAGTGCCCTTACCATGACTTTTGATAGTAAACGTAAACTTTTTTCCGTTTCCGTTTAATAGCTTCATATTGTTACGAGATGGGGTTCTTGGATAATCAGTTAAACGCCGATTATTCACTTTGCACTTTATTGCACACAATCACTTCACAAAAATCACAAAAACACACGACACAACTGGTTCGCACAAACACTTTACACTGGCACTGATATTCACAGAAACTAGTCACTTCACAATCACTGGTATCGCACTATAACCCGAGAAGTTATCGCTTCGACGGTAAACGAATAAACTGATCCCCAAGGGTCGGCCGGCGTATTTATATCCGTTATTTCCTACAGTCTCGAACCTACGAGACATTTCGCAACATTACTCGATCTTAATAAACGCTATTGTGTTAACAAGTAAACAACTTGAAAGTTCGAGAATCCCCTATTGTTTTTCATTCACGTAAACACCCAACAAAAGACGAGATACAAAGACTGATCCCGCTCGAGTCATTAAGCCATAAAACGCAAAACAATAGAGCTTCCCAGAATCGTATACACCGCAGATTACATCATAGTTACTGCATACCTACAAAGGGCTCCTACTGCGTTACACTACCCCCTCCTAAGACATGCTCGTCCCGAGCATCGTTGCACCCGTAATATCGCGCCAATCGATCCACATGAACTATCTTGGGAGCACCTCGATGTCCCTTCTGTATGCGGAACGTCACGTCGTTGATCTTGGTCACCACTCGGTATGGTCCATCCCATTTGGCTTGTAGCTTTGGAGATTTCCCTTTTTTGCGTATAGGGTTGTGTAGCCATACCAGCGAGCCTTCCTCGAACCCAGGGTTGTTAGTCCTTCTGTCGTATCTAGTCTTCATTCTTTCTGATGTTTGCTGGCCATACTCTCTAATGTGCTCATAGATGTCGTTCATCTTGTTCCGGAGGTCACTGGCGTACTCAGTTATGGGTTGTGGAGAATCCGGTGGGACACCAGTTATTAAGTCGGCGGGTAGCCGTAATTCACGTCCAAAATTGGCAAAAGCAGGAGTGACATTGGTGCTCTCATGAACAGCACTTCGGTATGACAGCAAAAATGGCTGGATATGCTTGTCCCAATCCCGTTGTTTGCTTTCGACTACTTTTGCCAGGTATCTCTCCAGAGTTTGGTTGAATCGCTCCACCATTCCATCTGATTGCGGGTGGTAAGATGTTGTCCTTGTTTTGTGTGCACCCATTAGCCGACACGTCTCTTGAAACAGTTGAGATTCAAAATTTCTTCCTTGGTCACTATGGATTTCCAATGGTACTCCAAAACGACAGAATACGTCATGGACCAATTTGTCTGCTATCGTCGATGCCTCTTGGTTTGGAATTGCGAAGACTTCCGGCCACTTGGTGAAGTAATCCATGACGACAAGGAAGTACTTGTTGCCACTTTCGCTCACAGGAAATGGTCCGGCCACATCCAGTGCGATTCGCTCCCATGGTGCTCCAACATTATACAGCTTTAGTGCTCCTCTGCTGCGGGTATGCGGACCTTTCACTGATGCACAGCTCGTGCATTTCCGTACCCAGTCTTCTACGTCATCTCTGCAGTTGATCCAGTAAAACCTTTCTCGAATCTTCAAGAGTGTCCGTTTCACACCCAGATGTCCTCCCGAAAACCCTTCGTGGTACAGCTTCAAAACTTCGGGAACTTTTGCTCTGGGTACAACCATTTGGAGATGGCACTGGTTGCCTCGAGCATTTTCCCATTTTCGGCACAGCACTCCCTCTTGAAGCACCAGGCTATCCCATTGCGCCCAATAGCTCTTTGTCGTAACACTCAGTGAAGCAATAGCACTCCAGTCAGGCTTACGGGCATCTGATTCCATCCATTCAAGAATCGGTTTGATGTCGACGTCTTCTTTTTGTGCAGCTTGAAGGGTTTCTTTCCATTCGTCGCCGATGTCAGCTTTGAGCATTCTGACAGGTACTGGATCTTTCGACTCTTGTCTTGAGCAATGCTTGCAGTCCTCTGAGCATGGCCTTCTTGACAGTGCATCTGCGTTGCCATGAGATTTTCCACTGCGATGCTCCGTGGTGAAGTCGAACTCTTGTAGTTGCTCAATCCATCTTGCCACTTGGCCTTCGGGATCCTTAAACTGCAGTAGCCACTTTAGAGCAGCGTGGTCGGTCCTCAGATGGAATTTTCGCCCGAGCAGGTATTTGCTAAAATGACGCAATGTCTTCACCACTGCAAGTAGCTCCTTTCTTGTCACACAGTAGTTCCTTTCTGGCTTGGACAGGGATTTGCTGAAATACGCAATCACCACTTCTTGGTCTCCTTTTCTTTGCGACAATACTCCTCCAATGCCGGTGTTGCTGGCGTCAGTGTCCACGATGAACTCGTGCTCGGTGTCCGGAAAGCCAAGAATAGGCGTATTACAAAGTCGCTCCTTTAGTCCTCGAAAAGCTGCGTCGCAATTTTCATCCCAGAGGAAGGGCCGTTTTTCCTCAGTCAGTCTATGCAACGGCTTAGCGATGTCAGCAAAGTTCTTCACGAATCGCCTGTAATAGGAGCATAATCCCAAGAATGCTCTGACTTCCGTCTTGTCTTTTGGCACAGGCCAATCCTTCACAGCACTGACTTTACCTGGATCCGTCTGTACACCAGCTTCGGAAATCACATGTCCCAAGAAATTCACTTGCCTCTTGAAGAAGGAACATTTCTTCGGACTCAGCTTAAGATTGGCAGCACGTATTTTTGTTAGGACTCGTTCCAGGTTTTGCAGGTGGTCTTCGAAGGTTTTTCCCACAATTATGATGTCGTCTAAGTAGACAAGGCATGCGTCACCAATTAGTCCCGCAAGAACTAACTCCATTAACCTTTCGAACGTGGCGGGGGCGTTGCACAACCCAAACGGCATCACTTTAAATTGCCACAGGCCTTTTCCCGTAGAAAATGCGGTCTTCTCCTTATCTTTAGGGTCAATTTCCACTTGCCAGTACCCGCTCTTCAAGTCCAGCGTAGTGAACCACTTCATGCCCGTCAGTGTATCCAACGTGTCATCAATCCTCGGCAAAGGGTAGCTGTCCTTCTTCGTTACGTCGTTGAGTCGTCGATAATCAACACAAAACCGCATACTGCCGTCCTTCTTTTTCACTAGAACCACTGGCGAACACCACGGACTGGATGAAGGTTCTATCACACCATTTAGCGCCATGTCTTCAATCATTGACTCAACTTCTTTTTCTCGAGCCACTGGTATCCTTCTTGGCCGCTGTCGTATCGGTGGAACGTTTCCTGTATTTATCGTGTGCTTCACTAAGCCAGTCTTCCCGTTGACAGCATCATCGAGGGCAAATATGTCGGTAAAGCGCTGTAGCATCTTTTTCGCCATCAGAAATTCTTTTTCAGAGAGATCTTTACGGGAATCTTCCAATAGTGTTGACACGTTGCAACTCCCAGCACAGTTGTATTTCTCCTTTGGTTGTTCTTGGCATCTGCGCATCCAGTCTACTTCTTCGCATATACCAATCGGGGTTCCTCCTTTGATGAGTTGTGCCTCGTTACTTGTGTTGAGCACACGTACCACAGCAGTATTAGTAGTCCTCACCAAAGTTCGGGCCACTAACCATGGTTGATCACCTTCCGATTGTTCTATTAGCACACTTCGTTGTTGATGTCCCAACTTTGACGGTAATCTAATTGCCACAATGGTTTCCGATCTAGGTGGAAGGACTGTTCTCTGCAGACAATAAACCTTTCCTGATATGGCGCCTTCCATGAAGATTTCTTCTCTTCCACACTTCAAGATTCCTTGGTTGACGTCAATCTCACAATGATGTTCTCGCATGAAGTCAAGACCCAGAATGCAATCGTCAACTATATCAGCCACAATGACTTTGTGTTCGAATGTTTTCTCACCCAACTTTAACTCCACCAGCTTCTCTCCTCGGACGCATATGTGCTGGCCGGTCGCTGTCAGAAGTTCAACTGTTTTGCAGCTTTCGAAGTTCGGAAGAAAACGCGTAGCCAATCGAGAACTGACGACAGTGCGAGAAGCTCCAGTATCCAATGTCAGCTTGCAAGAAGTTCCGTTGATGGCACCATTGATGATCAGGCTGTTCCCATCATGAGCTTGCGAGATCAAAATCTTTGGGGCCTTTATTAGACCGGCCAGCACCTGCCCCTTGGTCCTGGCGCTTACTCGTTTCCCTGCTGCTGTGTGGTGTCACGGTGCGGCCGTTCTTCCCGTTCTTCTAATGGTCGATCCTCCCTCGTTCGACGTGGCTTTGGGCAATTCCGCCATAAATGGCCTCTTTCGTCGCAGTTGTAGCATCTGGGGCCAAACCTTGTACGAAATGATGCGCCCTTTACCTCCCTTATATGTTGGATATCCTTCGCTGGATTTCGTACAGCCTCGACTTCTAAGGCTTGAGCCAACGCTTCCTTTAGCGTTTTATGATGCCCTAGTTTTACTGCAGTTCTTACTTCGAAGTCAGCTATCCCGTTAGCAAACGCTTCCACTAGATGTTCGTCGTTGGGTAATGGCGCGGACTGATATGCCTTCCGGAATAGTTTCTCCACCTCGACGGCCCACTGTTGAAGACTTTCATTACGACGTTGCACCCTGTTCTTCAACTGCGCTCGGTACACACGTTCCAGGTGCTCATCACCATAGCGACTCTCCAGCGTTTCCATTAATTTATCGTAGGTCACTTCCTTACCCAAGGCATCCAGAATACTCAGGGCTTCGTCACGAAGGCTCATGATGAGGGCGTTCTTGGCTTGGTCCTTGTTCCATCCATTGGTTTGAACGGCGGCGTCAAATTGAATTTTGTAGGCTGACCATGATGATGTCCCGTCGAAAGGCGTCACTTTGATCTTCTGTGAGGCTTGCGAGAAGGCAGATGCGGCGGTTTCGCCTCCAGACTTGATAACGTTCAAGGTCCTCCTGACATCAGCAATTTGTGTTTCCGCCTCGAAGATGCGAGATTCATGCTCCTTCATCTTTTCATTGTGCTCTTTTATGCTGGCGTCGTGCTGATCGACCGTGTCCTTGACCTCTTTTATCTCTTTGCCCAAAGTAATCTGCAAGCTTGAAAGCAGATCTTCTTTTTGTCGGGCCTGTTCTTCTCTGTTGCGGTCCAATTTTTCTTCAAGCTGGCGAGCCTGTTCTCTGTTACGGTCCAATTTTTCTTCTAGCTGGCGAGTCTGTCTTTCGTTGTTGCGGGCCTGTTCTTCCATTAGACGAGCCTGGTCTTCTTTGTTGCGATCGAACATTGACTGCATCATGGACATTATTGCAGCCATATCAAATGCCACAGGGATGGCTGGTGCTGCAGCAGGTGTCGCAGCAGGTGCCACAGTAGGTGCTGCAGAAAGTGCCGCAGCAGGCGCTCCCGGGTTCCTGGAGTCGTCTTTGGTTGCCTCGGACTCGCTGGCTTCCATTAACAGCGAATTGTGTCCGAAGCGCCTTTGGTCAATCTCTTCCTGGCGGCGCTCCTGCTCTTCTTGTCGGCGCGCTTCCTCCTGTCGGCGCTGACTCCTTGTGCGCGGCGTTTCTTCGTCGTATGGTGTTACCGGCATTTTTAATTATCCACCCTTCTGACACCAAATGTTACGAGATGGGGTTCTTGGATAATCAGTTAAACGCCGATTATTCACTTTGCACTTTATTGCACACAATCACTTCACAAAAATCACAAAAACACACGACACAACTGGTTCGCACAAACACTTTACACTGGCACTGATATTCACAGAAACTAGTCACTTCACAATCACTGGTATCGCACTATAACCCGAGAAGTTATCGCTTCGACGGTAAACGAATAAACTGATCCCCAAGGGTCGGCCGGCGTATTTATATCCGTTATTTCCTACAGTCTCGAACCTACGAGACATTTCGCAACATTACTCGATCTTAATAAACGCTATTGTGTTAACAAGTAAACAACTTGAAAGTTCGAGAATCCCCTATTGTTTTTCATTCACGTAAACACCCAACAAAAGACGAGATACAAAGACTGATCCCGCTCGAGTCATTAAGCCATAAAACCGAATACAAAAGGCACCAATAAAAAAACGCAAAACAATAGAGCTTCCCAGAATCGTATACACCGCAGATTACATCATAGTTACTGCATACCTACAAAGGGCTCCTACTGCGTTACAATATATTTAACCATACCTTATTAAATTTTAAAGCCAAAAATTTGCTTTTTATTTGTAAGCGTTTAGAATCCAGCAGCTATGCTTATTCTTCATTTTTTTTACTCTTTACTCAAGACTTGCCATAGCGTAAAATAATTTTATTATAATTTGTTCTGGGAAAAATATTGTTACTTACTACTACTTATGATCTAATATTTGCAATTATTAGGCGATAAGTTTACGTTTTACGGCTAATTTTGTCAATTTTATAACTTTGTTTGTTGTTGAAAAGCAATAATGCTTTGTTTGGGAATTTTATTATCTTGTAATTTCAATTGAGATTATTATCGTAAGAGCGCTTATAATGTTTGTTTCTGAAAAAACAGTACGTCATTTTTTGATTCCTGTGGGCGAAGCCGCTGGATGCTCATAATAATTAAAGCGTGTTAAGATAAATTAATTATATTTGTTGTACCAAATAAAGTTCTTGCTAAATTTTACAAACGTGTGTTGAAGTTAAATAAGCGTGTTATTTGGAATTGCAAAACGGGAAAAACTAAATAATTATGTTGTATCAATATTCTTTATTCAACTTTACTCAATCAAAGTTCTTTATAAATTTCACAAACGTGTGTAAAAAATTAATAAAGTATGTTCTTTGGAATTACAAAAAAGGGAAAACTAAATATTATTGTTGTACCAATTAAAGTTATTTCTAATATTTACAAACGCGTGTTGAAATTAATAAGGCATGTTGCTTGGAATTACAAAAACGGAAATACTAAATATTTTTGTTGTACCAATTAAAGTTCTTTCTAAACATCACAAACGTGTGTTGAAATTAATAAAGTATGTTGTTAGGAATTATTACAAAAAGGGAAACAATAAATATTATTGTTGTACCAGTTAAAGCTATTTCTAATAATTACAAACTAGTGTTGAAATTAATAAAGCGTGTGGCTTGTTATTACAAAAAGGGAAATATTATATATTTTTGTTGCACCAATTAAAGTTATTTCTAATATTTACAAACGGGTGTTGAAATTAATAAAGCATGTTGCTTGGAATTACAAAAAGGGTAAAACAAAATATTTTTGATGTACCAATTAAAGTTCTTTCTAAAAATCACAAAAGTGTATTGAAATTAATAAAGCATGCTCTTTGGAATTACAAAAAGGGGGAAAACTAAATATTATTGTTGTACCAATTAAAGTTATTTCTAATAATTACAAACGAGTGTTAAAATTAATAAAGCGTGTTACTTGGAATTACAAAAAGGGAAAAACTAAATATTTTTGTTGTACCAATTACAGTTATTTCTAACATTTACAAACGCGTGTTGAAATTGAAAAAGCATGTTACTTGGAATTACAAAAAGGGTAAAACAAAATATTTTTGTTGTACCAATTAAAGTTCTTTCTAACAATTACTAATGCGTGTTGAAATTAATAAAACGAGATACTTGGAATTACAAAAGGTAAAAACTAAATCTTTTCTTGTACCAATAATTTTATATTTTCTAAAAATTACAAACCCGTGTTGAAATAAATAAAGCGTGTTGCTTGGAATTACAAAAAGGTAAAACTAAATATTTTTGTTGTATCAACTATAGTCAATTCTTAAAATTACAAACGTTTTTTAAAATTGATTAAAAGTATTACTTAGAATTACAAAATAGGTAAACTGTTAGAAACACAACTACCTTTTCTTGAAAATAGTAATTGAATTTGCGGAATTTACAAAACTCTAACAATATTTACTATAAATTTGTAATAAATATTAAACTTTTGCAATATCTGCATTTACTAAAATCGTATTTTAGGAATTACAATTACAAAAACAAAACTGTTAGTAAAAAATAATAAAAATTGCAAATACAGCAAAACTTTGCTAAATTATACTAAAATTTAGTGTTTTCGCCAAATACAAAGCACTTTTGTAATATTTAGTGGCGATTTTTTTCTCCGTGTAAACTTACCGCATATTTTTTTATAATTAAATAATCTAATCCAAGTATTTCATAAATAAATTACGAGTTCATCGCCTAATTAACCGTCCGAATAATCTGAAGACACCTTTCAAAGCTCATTTAATTAAGGCCACAGCCTCTTCATTAAGGGTGGAATTTTTAAACTCACCCCCAAAAGCGTTGGGGAGATTTTTTCGGGTAAATTACCGGAACTCTCAAGGTCGCGGCACCGACTGGGACAGCGGTATCCGTCGCAGGAATTTAGTGTTGCCAGATTGTGGAGAATATGCTGGAAAATATTTTTTACTAAAAATAAGACGGGTCTCTTTGCCCAGCAATGGGATTTCATCAGGCTTTTGATATGATGTAAAAAGAGGCGAGAGGTGAGGCGTGTACTTCATTGTTAGATGTGACGTGTGCTTATATGTGGCTTATGTTTCAAATTAATGGACCGATATTCATTGACAAGCTATTTTCATCATTATGGCTATTCTCATATAGATGCATTGAAAGACAAGTTTGCAAATGACCGGCCTAACAGTCAAATATCTTAATTTTTACCAAACACTCGCATACCAAAATCTATTGGTCAATAAATTCAGAAGACATCCAGCCGTTACAGCTTTTCAAACCATCTGGCAAGGAGTAAATATTTTCTCTGGCAACCCGCTGCGGGATCCGGTACAGTTTAATTATTCTGAGGGGTGAGGGTGAACGCACTCGGGCCTCCCTCGGGGATGATTCACCGTGCATTTCCAGCGGTGACTGGTCCGCAAATAGTACCCAGGCGGAGAATATGTACACCGTTCTGTGCTTCAGGTGACTAATACCACGGAACACCGATAAGCACTATAATACTGTCTGGTGGACTAGTCTTTGTGACGACATGTTAGATAAAGATTTAGAGACACACAGAACAATTTATTCCTTGAGATGAATTACGAATACATACGTAATTTTGACTCCGATTGAGAAAAGAAAACCATGCCCGACTTGGGTGAAATTAGTAGTTTGCGCAGACGGGCCACTGAACGTGTGCGCCGTGTTTTACTTGTAACATAACGTATGAAAAATCGTGTGAACTGTGTGTGTGTGTGTGTGGTTGGTAGCCCGTTTGCGCCGAGCTTATATATGAAACTAACTAAGCTAACATCACAACTGCCGACTTGTATGATTCGGTCTATACCACGAGGTGACTCTCATTCTCACTTTTCGCTATTCTAGATTTGATAGGACGCTGAAGATTTGGTTGCCTGGAAGAAATCGCTTAAGGCGCCATAGTATCCGCGTAATTTTTCATATGAGCGGGCGAAGACCACGCCCCCGGTTTCGCCCGATTTTTGCATTCAAAAATCTATATAAAATTGATATTACCACTTTTTCCGAAATTTTATGGATGAAAGCTTTAGATAGATTCATGTGCATAAATAACAGATTCACAAAAAAAAATTGTAAACGTGTAGAAAAGTGCCCAAAAATGCAATAAACTTTCTTAGAAATCATGAATTTGTTCTAAAAAGCGGTATATTAGCATTTAATTTCTATCGAGCGAAATTTTTTGAATTGTGTTTCGAGTTATTGAATCCCCTACCGTATAGTTTAGAGAATATTGTGTATATTATTTTTATTCGACAACTTCAAGGTTTGATGTAGAAAAGTCAGTTTAACTAGGGCTCTATAAAGGTATTTTGAGATTGCATGGCGGCTTAAAGCGATAAGGCCGCCAATTAGAAACCTGTCGTTTTGTTTATGTCCTTATAATCTGATTTTTATGTAATGTGGTTGTCTAATACAGTGTTGTTGTTTGTTTGTTTGCCTTATTAATACGAAAGAAAGTACCTAATGATATTTGAGCCGCGCTGACTTAAAAAGCAAAGGTAAAACCACTAATTGCTCATATAATCCGCTTGGCAGATAATCATTATTTATCAGATCAGTATACTTATTGTACAGCATAAGCCCCCACAAAACAATGAAAACTAGACTATTACAACGTAAGTAAACTACGATCGAAATTTTTGTTCAGTACAGCGCGGCGTAGTGCGTTCTAATATTTCTTCTACGTCGTAACTAGAGCTAGCCTAGAGCTTGGAATTTTTTAATTAAGTTTCATTGTCATATCATCATCACAAAAAGGAAGATTCAAATCAAGCGTACTTTCAAGTGAAGCTCACAGTTTCACTATAGAGCGCCGCATAGTGCGTAGTATTATTTTTTCTGTGCCATGTTAGCCTAGTGCTTGAAACTTTTAATTGAGTCTCATTGTCATCACCATAACTATAACAAGGAAGGCGTACTTTCAAATAAAGCTCACAGCTTCAAATGAAGGCATAACAATGGTTTATGGTTTTAAGTGACAAATGGAGACAATGGCGAAGCACCCACGTTCTCGTGGCAACAATAAGTCTCGTATAAGGCGAGAAAGCACTTGACCCGGCCCTTGCCTGGCCCCACAAAGAAACCTCGGACACAAAACGCCAAGAGCAAAGAAGTTTATTCTTTAACAGACTTCCAAAAAAAGGAGGTTTTTTTTTGTGTAAGTTCATCGATATTTTCGCCTATTGCAAACCGATTTCAAAAATTATGTTAGTTCGAAAGTGTATACTTTCGTCCCATTTAATTTTTTTCGAAATCGGCTGAACTATTTCTGAATTGAAAAATCAACAATAATGTTAAAACTGTATACTTACACCAATTCGCGTTAACTATTCGAATTTTGTACGCGATAGGAGTGTGGTTTTGCCATTTTTTGCGAAAAATTATAATTTTTTACCCATAAAATGGATGCAAGCTCGAGCAACGCACCCTGGGACATTACCACTCCTAGCATGGAAATGGGATAAACCCATTTTATGCACTTTTAATCTCGGCGGTTTGGGGTGTAGACATGGACATGAAATCTCGAACAGGAACATGCTGGAACCGTTTGAGCATGGTTACCTTATTATTTACATGGTCACAATATTAGCGAGTTTTTCATAGTTTGCAACGGAGTAATTTACGTCCGCTGCAAACATGAGTTTAGAGTAGAAATTGAGCAATGAAGTAGGTAGTTCACATTTTAATTCGATTTTAGTGGCATCATGACGACAGATCCTTCATCAGGGCAGTACATCCTTTCCAGTTCTGATTTGAATGCTTCACCATGACTGCCCCGCATAGGTACGTGTCTAATTAGTAAAGGCCGAAACACACACACGGCGGGCGCGGGTCGGGCGCGGTGCGGGTCGGGAGTACGGCGTGTCTATTTGTACCTGTTTCAATGGACGACACCACACAGAACGCGTGCGCGGGTCGGGCGCGTTCTGTGTGTTGTCGTCCATTGAAACAGGTACAAATAGACACGCCGTACTCCCGACCCGCACCGCGCCCGACCCGCGCCCGCCGTGTGTGTGAATCGGCCTTAATAGGGGGTCCCGTTTTAACCCCACACAGAACGCGTGCGCGGGTCGGGCGCGTTCTGTGTGTTGTCGTCCATTGAAACAGGTACAAATAGACACGCCGTACTCCCGACCCGCACCGCGCCCGACCCGCGCCCGCCGTGTGTGTGAATCGGCCTTAATAGGGGGTCCCGTTTTAACCCTTTAGGTACGGAACTCTAAAAATGAAATAGGCACATACAAGAGCTTTTCTTCAGTACTTTTGGATATTTTGAGCCCGAGTACGAGGCTGGTTCCCCGTATGAACCGGTCCTGGGGCTTCGCACAATTTATTTTGGTACTGTGGTATGATATTTTCATTGCCAAGTTAGTACAGCATGTTCACTCCCATAAAGATCAAAAAATGACCAATTAAATTTGCTGTGTATAATCTCAATAAAGAGAAAGAATGATGTTAAAACATCATTCTTTCTCTTTATTGAGGTCTTACTCAAATATTCAAAGGTCAAATATTATGACGGCAGGAAAAGCTAAAATACATCTGTATTTTACCTTTTTGTCTATTTTCTGGTAGTCTAGTATACCCTGTATACCTTCTCACTTTTATTGTTACGTTTACCTAAATATTCACCGGTTTCCCCATTATCGGTTTTAGTTTTAGACAACATATTCAAAAGCAATTTTAGCTGCTAATAAATATTATTTATCTTTGTTGGATCGGATATTTTAAAATGTGTCTTGGTCTCTGATACTATAAAGTCTAAGCACCGCCATCCATTTCTATCCTGACTTCCTGAGCGAGTTCGTGCCCGTTTACACCCTGATTTCGAGCTAGTACAGGGGTACAGGTCGCATCATGTAAAAAGAACGCTGAAACTCCAATTTCCAAGCTAATTTACATATTCAACATGTAATAGGAGTTAAATCTCCTAGTATGCAGCTTTAACTGCAGCAAGGAGATTTAATTCCTGTTACGTGTGTACTTGGAGTTAAATTCGTTGTGTGCAGTTTGACACTACAGCGTTATTATTACGTGACGCGAGGTATAATGCTAGTGCAGTTTATCATATTCCTACAACCAAACGTCTTTCGTCAAAAGCTATTCAAATTCAGCCAGTCCGAGACAGCCATCCTCACTTCATCGTCGTCCCCTTCACGGTTGTTATTTTTTGTAGGCGCCGTATTTTCTCGACAAATTGCGAGTTGGAGACAAAGTGCGTGGAGTAATTGGATTCCAACTGCCTCTCGATCCTATTCGAATGTTATTCATAGGCAAAGGTATTACTTTTCATAGAATTGAATCTTGATGTGATCAAAATATGGATATGTAAAAGTGGAATAAGATATAGTTCATTGAGTTATTTGGCAGTATAAGCTGATGTCTTGAAACAAAAGAAGCGGCAATTCTGCACTTTAACCATTTTTATGTAGTCCAGTCAAGTGCTAAATTGAAATTAAAACAAAAGAACAAAAAAAGGTGCAAATAATGTTACAGTCGACAAATTGTGACTTACTAATGAATTTGACTTTCTTTGGCTGCTTGGTCCTTGGTTTGCCCAGTGGTTTCTTGACTGGTACTGACCGCCTGTGCGCTAAGGACAGAGAAAAAATGTCAGAGGAGCCGTCTCAGACGCTCTCTGCTTCACTTACCGAGAGACAATCTGCCCGAATTTATATATTAACATTATTAATTTAAACAGCTGTTACGCAGAAGTCGCTAGAAGTTGGTAGAGCTTTGTGGAATCAAGAAATAAAAGGGATAGTCCATAACATGTTCCACGAGTATCAAACAAGGGATTGAGACCTTAAACATGTGCGCAAACACCAAAATCGCCGGACAAACACACCCCGACGGCCGTCCTCGTCCGAGGACAATCGGAAAACCATTACAAGCGGTCAATTCGGACGGACTAATGCTTATTTGAAGAGTGTTCCGAGAGGCCAGACCCCACGTTAATGAATCCACGTCAAGCTCGCGTGACTCCCTGCTGTATCGATCTGACAGAACTAGAATAAACATTGGAATCGGTAAAGTTGCCATGTTCAACCCACGTGATGCCAATACAAACGGTGGATATAAAATTGATGGTAATCTTGGCTTTAATAGACGAGGTGCATGCAGTAAAGTTATTGAACGAAAGCATTCCAGTTCTAACTCCATCAAAAACATGAGACTAGAACATCGTTAGTACGATAATAGCATATCTGTGATCCACAGTTTCCAAGCCAAGGACTCCATTTAATCTGGACTACATAGTATTAGATTAAACGATAAGTTCGTAAGTAGTAACATAACCTTGTAATCCTATTAGTGTTCCAGACACATTACGAAACAACCCAAACCAAATAAAGTATGAGAAAGCAGCTTAACGGAGCAAAAGTCGTGAATAGTCATTAGATATTTGGAGTTCGAGTCGTGTACGATCGTCTTTGGGGTAATAGTTGGGAGGTAATATCGCGACGGCACGACATCGCAAGATGAGAGGCCGATACGTGAGCGGAATGGCTCGACTCTCGAAGTCGGGAGCAGAGAAAATTTCACCAAATACGGATAATCCCTCACGGCAGCCGTTCAGACCCGGTTTACACGGGCAGACGATGCGACAAACGATGGCGATACGGCTTTAAAACTTGCGAACCACGCCCGTATTATACTTCAATTCAAAATGAAGACATTTAAGACGCGTCGATTTGAATTAATGATCAACATCTTGCGGAAAGACAAATGGGTTATAAACCTGGCCTTACAGCACCCGGATCAAGGAAGCGTGAATTTTAAGTTAATTAAATCACGGTCTTTCAGCCGGGGGTGTTTCGGTTCTGGTGGATTAAATATGCAAAATGGAAGCGAGTTGATTATCATAAAGCCCGATTACAAATCAAGCTGCTGACGGAGCCGAGGTTCGTCTGATTGGGTCGTTAGTCACTGTTAACAGCATTAATTTGGATGCACGAAGCCATAACTCACGTTCTGATGACGGCTGTTTCCAACTGTTGATATGTGTCTGTGGACTGAATAGCGCAATTTACCGACAATCCGACGTAATTTACTCTCTCCCCTAATACGGCGTAGGCAAATCACTGCGGTAGATTCAGGATCACATTTGCGAAGTTCTAGTTTATGTAACCGCAGTTCGCAGACACTGACTAAAGAAAAGCGCTGAATTGGTAACGGAATTCTTGATAATCTTGTACCTAGTTACTTTAAATCCAACTTGAAAATGATTATGTCATCTTGGAAATTATTCTAATCATCATGGGTTATGGTGATATCTGTATTGCAGCATGCCTGCATAAAGAAGCACAAATTCTTGATTGTAAATGAGTAGCTTTTTTGTTTCCACCAAATTATCATTTAAATTGCAAATATGTCCGCTTATAACGACCAATATTAATGCAAATTCTAAGGGTATCCAAGCACACATTTTAATGAATTCAATAAAGCAAACAATAACTGGTAATCGAATATGAAATGGGCAGTTATAGCCTAAAGGTTGAATGCCAGCCCCCTTTGGCGCCGCACGATACGACATAAAAAACTGATAAAATATTTAAAGCAAGGTTTAAACCTGCGAGGGGAGCTGAAAGCGAATTTACTGCCTTTGGGAAAACGAACGTTGACACGCAAGAGTATTTTAAACGAATGCGGTGGAGAAGCTATGCAGAAACAAGGGAGACATTGAATGCGACGTTGGGTTGAAAATATTTCCAAGTAGCGAAGCGGAGACGCATTTGACGACCGCTTTACGAGCTACCCTCATTAGCAAATGGGTGTGACGCAGTATGCGGCGAAGCGTTCCATTTCAAACCTTTCAGAGTGTTATTTTTAAAACCACAATTATCCTGGAGTGGATTAACGCAAGCGTTCTTTTTAACTACTGACAGGTGTGTAAAAAACTTCCAAGTTGTAAAGTAGACGAGTGTGGCGGACAACGGCACGTGCACGCAAACTGTTCGGGTCTGCAATGCATCATTGTGACACACCCGACTTTTCTCCAAATCCCGTCTAGTACGTGCTCCTCCGTTCTATAATATATGAAGATTCGTAAGCCATCTTCGTGTTCTAGAGGATTGAATATTATACTAAAGGGATTTAATGACGAAATTACATAATGTTGTCACGATACAATGGGATTGTAACGAGAATACAAGATGATCCTGTTCCCCTACATCAAAAGGGGTTCTAAACTTGTTGAGCCAATTAAACGCGGTGTCATAATCACCCCCTAAACAATTATGTGATCTCCATCCCCCGATGCCTCTTTACAAATAACGTGGCGGTAATCCAAACACTTGAAACAGCGCGCGACAGACGCCCATTTAACGACATCAACGATGCGAAATGGATTACAATGATTAATGACTCATTTCATAATAGAGAAAGGCAACGTCCCGTCTGGTATTTTTGGTGGTTTGTGGTTTAACGTGAGGTAAAGAAACTGGGGATAAATATTTGGTATTATTAAATAACCTTGACAGCAATATGAGGCAGATTTTACTTCTAAATAAAGGGCGTAAAGTAAAATATGAATTCCGCTATAGTATAAAAGGGAAATGAGTCGTTTAGTCGAACGTGATCTTTGGTGAAATTACAAGCCTTATTACAGATGAAATAAAACAAAAATGGAAATTGCGGCTTCGTAGACACGCTCGGGCGTATCTCAAGGCTGAGTTTTACGATCCCCGTCTGGAGTACCATCAAGTTTTATACGGTGAAACTGCGGTAAAAAAGTTATTTCGCTCTGTGAAACATCTTTTCGATTTTAGCAGCAGTGCTGTTAGGGTTTAAGTGACACTCTTGATAGGTTGATTATCCCATAACAGATTGTTTGAATTTGGGAAAGCGTCCTGTTTTTAGTTGATCCTTTTCTCCAGTTACAAATTAGATTTTTTTAACTAAAGCTATGTTTAGACCATGGCTTAGCAATATGTGAAACCTAGACTGATGTTAAAATAAAATAATAAAGGAGTAACATGAATGCCGAAGAAAAGAACTGAGATTACATGTCTGTGTCCTGATACAAAATGGTGGACACGTATATTTAGGTTCAATCAATACTTCTGGCTGGATTTCAGGGACGAACAGATCTAGACGACCTAGATTGGATCCTAGAACCAAAAACTTTTCATGTAGCCCAGAACAATCAATAGCACTAGATTAAGTCACTATTAATAAATAGGCACAGCTCAAAATCGAAGAAACAAAAATCTTCATCTACCTTCAAAATGCATCAAAAGGTGAAACGGCTGAAACAGATAATTGATATTAGACGATTACACAAGAGCAAGAAAACGCCAATACCGTAACAGAGAGTTCCAAGCTCAGTGCATCCGCAGTGGCGACGTATCACGTGCTTATGTCAGACATCATCGATACCGGCCGGCAAGCACCCCGCCCCTTGCCGGCCGGCGTTTGAATAACATGCCTAATATCTCAAATCTCCATCTCAGCGCGGCTTACAATATGACACTCTAAATAACCGCAACAAACAACAAACCAACTATTTTGGGCATGTTGATATGACTTTCGTGGACCGTTTACATACAGATTTTAACATTTTCATAACTTGTTTTTGCAATAAAACGTTGTGAGCCAAAAGACTGGAACATTTGGATGCAATTTCTAGTGAGTTATCACAAAAATTGGGCATTTGTCTCCTCGGTAAGTGGTAGCAGCAACGCCGGTACACATCTAAGAGTCGGAGGAAGCAGCGCGGGTCCAACCTGCAGGCAGCACGGGCGCGCGGCATGAGTGGCAGAAGCACTGCATCACAGAGTCCCGCACGAGTCCTATCAGCATGGTGATGATCAAATTGACTATCTAACGAGTGACGGAGTCGCGTCGCGGCGCCGGCTCACTGCGCGACTCTCGCCCGGAAACTGAGCCACGCCGGGGGGAGGGCGGCCGGTCGATAGCTGCACCCCCCGCGCCCCGCGCACCCCGGCCTGCGGACCCACCCCGCAAACACCCCTTCGGCGCTACCGTCCCTAACTTGATAACCCACACAAGAAAATAAGCCTACCAAATGGAAAAATAATGTCACCAGCGACATCTATTACTTTACGTCAAATTCTCTTAAAGGAGAGGGTGTTTTTAATGTTATGATGACAATGACATGTTTATGGTTTTTAGAAACAATATTTTTCCTTAAAGGCGGGGAAAATGTTTCAAGTGAAGAAGACTTCTGAGATGAAAGTCAAGAAAACAAATATAGTTGTGCAGTGCAGCAATAAAATAATGCTACCACCACGCGAATCCTTTAGCTTTTGGCGAGGCTTCTCCTAACACCTAGCAACTAAAAGGGCCCTGGGCCGGAGAAGACAAACTAATTTAAGAGCCGCCCAGACTCGTGCGAGTCTCGACGGGCTTCTCGCTCATAAAAACGGCGCGCTGTCGGGGGAAGGCGGTGGGGGCAGGCCAGGGAGGTTCCATGCGGAGGTTCCGCCGCCGTCTCGGCGCCGCCACCCGCAGCCAATTAACAGCCGGCAACGCCACGCTGAATTTGTTTCACCACTCAAAATGCTTCCGATTGATTTCCCGTTCTTAAAACCCGTCACATTTAAAGTGGTTGACACTTAAATGCGGGCAACATCGATAGATCGTAGGTCTCTCACCGCAGGTTCTGAGCGCCGCCGACGTTACGATACGTTGCGTCACACGAATCGAAATGAGCGAGTTTGGCCAGCGAACAGCTCGCGAAAAGTCTAGCGGAAAAGAGATGAAACTAAGACTGCAGTGGTGATGGTGTCGTAACCCCGTGCACCGGTAACATCGGTGTGGTGCGGTGGATCGATGCGGGCCAACAACCCCTAGACCGCGTCCCCCTGCGGTAATAGCTGGGAATACCAGGAGTAAGCCGGAGTAGCGGACGTGCAGACGGGCCCAGCCACGGAAATACCGCCACTGGCGTCCGTCTGACTGACTTTACATAAATTTCGTTTACTTAGCAACAAGAAGCACGACAAAAATATTTTGATTTGATTTCATGAAGTACTCATAGCTAACATGACAACTAAAACACATACTCCCAACTAAACAGAACTTATAAATATTAATTTAACGGTAACGCTCCATTTAAAATCGGTCACAATTAATACTTTTACAAACAGCAAAAATATTTTTTTAAATTAAAATAATTTCCCCATTTTTTAAAGTCAACTTTCCAATAATAAACCGGATCGGAAAACCAAACTTATCTATCAGAGTAAGAGAATTTTATTAGGGAGAGAATTCTAGACAATTTGCGCACACTCCATCAAAAGGACATCTCGTGCTTACAAAATCCCCTCTTGTAGACCGGGCTGTAGATCATATCGCGGCGGTGATAAATTAGTTTCCTCAATAAAAGTTCGTCTGCGACTCTTGGTATTGACTTAGACAAACTTTGAGGACTCCATTAACAAATATGTAGACACGGGAGACCGAGATTTATTTTAGAAAATGGGTTTGAAGTGAAAATGGTATTACTGGAGTACAGTAAATCAGCAGTTTTAAAAGCGCTTTGCTAGTTCGTAACTTTGAATGCAGTCGCGACAGATTGGCGCCCAACGTGGGGCTGCAAGATTAATGCTTTCCACTTCGTCGCTTATTATTACTGCAAATTGCTACGAACGGACGCAATTATTTTAAAATTCCAACAATTCCATAGGGATCACACATTTTTTGTAAATTCATACATTGAGTAGAAACTTTCCGAAAGCCTTTAGGGCACTATTAAAGACATAAATAAACTCAATTAACACAAGTGCTAATACTCAATGGGGTCACTAATGATTGTAATCATGTACTATGGTAACAGCCATTTCTAAGGCAATTTCTCAGCGGAATAGGTGATTATTAGGCAATCAACACCCCTTGTCGCCTTGTCGCACAATTGCAGCCGCATGTTGCGGCTATAATAACGTAGCGACGTCAACGTCTCGGCAACAAGTTGGGTCACGTGCCGGTTAGATTTGGCTGGAGTATAATTGGAAGCCAGCGGCGCGCGACCGTCAACGTCGGCAACACTATCGATTTTACCTCGTCCTAGCTAAAAGACCTCATTCTCGCCTTCTCGAGATGAACCACAGTCCCTCTCACTGCAATAACATTCGAAACTAGGGAGACAGCGACGTCAATATCAAGCTCGAGAGAATGAGGTCGCAGGCGTAGCTCAGACCTCAGGCTTTACCAACCTTTCGGTCGCCCGCGGACCGGCTTATTAACACCCCAAAACAAATATTATTCCCCTGGATTTAGACTGCTTATTATGAACAGAGAGGTTTGATTGGTTTGACAGACGTACGGAATAACGAATATGTGGGAGACGCGAAATACGTGAGTTAAATAACTTGAGTATATTGGATGATGAGGATTATTGCGGATAAAGATGCCGTAGAGCCCGTGCAGTTCAAAAACACCCATAAGGGTTGTTTTTGTTTTTCGATTCAGCAATAACTTAGATATAGAAGTGGCAAAGAAAGGTTATTAATATGGATATCACGTTTGGGAATAAGTAATCAGAGTTGAAAAGTTATGTCATTAATGTTGGATTGACGAGTCATATGAATAATTCAGGGGTCTCACTCTCATTTCAAATCAGACAGAAATATTCAACGCTGAAAGTAATGACGATTTTATTATTTTATGCTCAAAGGATTATCCATATGTAGGTATAAAGTATCGTATACTACTACGCCCTATTAGACAGGGCGAATATGTACACCTACTGAATTAACAATAAGTATTAGTATAATATGCTAAGCACTAATTGTATTCACATGTATGTATATCTTGCATAAATAAATAAACTAAACTAAACTATAGCCACAGTTTCACTCGAAATGGAAAATGGAATGCATAAAAACTTTCTCTACACTTTTAAATTTAGATAAAATATCTGTCAATCTGTTAAAAATTGCAACGAATGTAATATTCTCGTCCGCTTATTTTCATATCGTTGTCAGTGAGAGCTTATGGCAACTGAAATTCGTTCCCCAACACAATAGATCAAAGATCATGATCGCCGACACATGATCGACTATAAAATAAAGAGGAAAGTGGCAGATTGTCGGCATTGGCCATTACTTACTAACCGCATAGTGGATGGGTTTCAGCACATCTGGACGGAAACTTCGCCGCTACAGCTCAAACTCCGCCGAGTATTATTAAGGATATTTCTACTTTAATCCGACTTGGCAAGGTTATTGCTTGGGTATTTTATATTTCCAGAGCTTTGGGTTCAATATTAGTTATTAAAATTTTGCTGCCGATATTTTTGCCTTGCGGTTTTGTAGTACAGTTTAGCAATTATATTTTTGTTGAACTTTATGAGCAAATTTATTTTAATTACAAGTAAATAAATTTATTACTGCGGCGGGACACAAATGTATTCCTTTACGGTTAAATAAGCACGGCGTTTCACCACTTACAGATTAGTACTGGTATAGGGTGCCTTTAGACGGAAATCAAATTAATTTGAGTTAGCGTGAGTGACACCCGTGCGAGCTAAAAAATACCTAATTTTTCTGAGGAATATAATAACTTATGCATGTATGCGTCCAGAACTTTTTAGAAGAAGCGACCCCTGCCTGCCCCAGAGCTCATTTCGTGGATGAAAATAATATAACTTTTAATTTAGTTTTTAGAATTATTGTAGACTTTATTCGTGTTTTGGCAAAGAACTGCTTATTCTAGAGACATTAAAATGAACCATAAAAGTCGTATCGCCCTTCTAGACATTCGTGGGCGAGTCATCAATTCTACATGAAATTTGGCTCCAAGAGGGTTGCTTTTAAGGGTACATGTTGTAACAGACTCGCCGATTGTAGGTACATTTTTGTCATAACTCTCCTCGAATTACATTGTTTGTGTACTTATCTCTGGTTTAATAAAATCTTTGGCAAAACTACTTTGTAGTTTTGTTTTGTATTCTACTTAAAAATATCATTTTTTTAGCTGTTCAAAACAATTTAATGAACAAGGTTTTAAAAGAATTATTGTACAAGAGAGTGAACGCCGATAACTACGCATTTCAGTTTGTTGTCATGACATTTGCGATGGAAGAGAGAAGTGACGGAGATATCCCAAATCGACAGGAAAAGTTAAAAGCTCCCAGTAAATAGTTTACCCGAACGTGATACAACGTTGTTTCGTGCAGGGCAGTTGTTAAATATTGTGTATAGATACCCGGCCTTAGGATAAGTTTGTAAACTATTCTCGTTTTCGTGTGGCTCCATTCAATTTTCTTAGTTCGTCCTTGTTTCTACAAGGGGCGCTTTTTCAAAATACTTATGCAGCTACACGGAAACTACTGTAGTTTTAATTTAGAATGAACTCGAAACTAAGGATGCAAAGCCTTTAGTACAGGTTTTGCATAGTTTACTTAAACTTGCGCGTTTACGTGTGGCTCCATTCATTTTTGTTAGTTCATCCTCGTTTTCGCCAGGGGCGCTGTACAAAGTATGAAGCCATACGAAAACTACTGTAGTTTCAATTTACGTGCAAACTTGTACTAATCCTTCAGATATGCCATTCACAGCAATATTTTCCTGTTTCCACCCCGGCCGCCCGCAATACCACAGGACAGGTATTCCATCCGTTCTAAGCGGACATCCTTTAGTGTTGCCAGTGAGGGGGACACATCGGGACGGGAGGTTAATTCAATTCAGTAAAAGTTTTTTATGTAAGTATTTTAGTATTCAAATCGAGACAGTTAGAAATGCCGCTAAAAATAAGTTTTTACGAAAAATAGCTTCTCGCTTTAGTTAGAAAATATAATAGGTATAACGTCCTACTGCTGAGGATGATGTTGATGGCAGCAATTACCTAGGTACTTATGTCGTAGGTGCTCACATAAAACTAAAGAGATTAATGAAACAAGAATTATATTTAAAAAAATCTTTTTTTACTTCAACAAGCTTTTACTGAACAAGTACTGGCCAAGACGAATCAAACGAGCCGAAACTCGATGGGGTTTCGTCATTTCATCACATAGTTCCTATGACCACCTTCCAGCTCCATCATCAGAATATCAGCACCATGTCATTATTTTATTGCGTTGTAATGCAATTTACACATGTTTGCAAAATTTCAGCTTCATCGGTAACCGGGAAGCGGATCAAATTAAATTTGCAAGATTTGATATCAGACATCGGACAGGTGAAACTATATAAAATCTTGTAAAATTGGGAAATTCTGAGCGGACGCTAAATAAAGACATCGCCAGGCCACCGAAAATCAGAGCATCCTGCGCAAATCAGGAGATTTGTACTTAATTGATCAGCGCAAATAAATATTGCATTATATTGCAACAAATGATTGAGTATTGATCTGGCAACACTATCCTTTAATGCCATAAAATGGCTGCAAAGCACGACCGCCGCAGAAGAAAGCAGTAAAGTGAATGACATGCACGCGGACGAACCACGGATCGATCAAGGCCACCCTTTGCCTGCAGAACTTTGACATATTAAACAAACTACTCCACATCGAAAACAGAACTTTTCATTCCATTCTCATGTAGTTACTCTAATCATTCCACATATTTAGGAAGAATTCTAACCACTTAGATTGGCCCGAAGGTTAGAATGGTCGCAATAAAATCACGTGAGTCAGAAAATGCCTCCAATCACGTCCAAGGATACGCGGAAAATCGATAGGGAGTAACAAAGAATTACCTAGTTTAATAAAGGATCGAGATCGAAGGAAGCTGGTAGGTAAATAGAGATTGATTAAGGTCGGCAAATTGGAGCGTGGCGGTGGAGCCGAAAACCGCAACGTCTCAGGTCAACCAACGGACGAAACACGATCGCCGAAGCCGTTTGATTCGCGATTCATTCGATGGCTCTTCGGTACATATTAGCTTGTCTGTTATGTAACTTCTTGGGTTTTTCAAGGTCAATGTAATATCCACTTAACATCAGTAAGTTGACTGATGATCGCATTAAGGACTGAGCTGGATACAAGCCGCTTCCCACCAGTCTTATTAGAGATTTATAGGAGATCCAGCAGTGGACTTTCTACGGCCCTTTGTGATGATCAGACGAAATGGCAGTCAAAACAAAACGAATCGAATAATTTCGATTCACAAATAATTGAAATAACGCTTTGGTATAGTATGTTATGTGACTATACATATAAGAAAGGCTATTGAGCTGAAATTAGTTCTACATCTTTATACAAGACTGCCTAATAAATACCATATTGTATCCACCTGCTGAACATTACAGATTCACATCAATAAACAGTCGAATTTATAAACCGAACGTACGAGTATATATTATTTCCTCTTGACATATTTCTTTACAATTGTAAAAATAAATAATGAGTCATGGAGCGCCTATCCATCAAGCATATCATTTCAGAGTTGCCCAGAACAAAGCTTCAGTTTCAGTCTACAACCCTTTGTATTTATATAGGTATTATAAGGGGTTAAGTTTAATGGCTTCAGTTTGCAACTTACGTAATTAATATTGAAATTTCAAGTTTAATTAGTATTAAATAAAATAACTTTTACGTAATGGCGGAACCTTATGTTGGGTCATTGTTACTGTTGCCGTTATCAAGGGTTTAATATTTCTTTATCGTCCGAAGACCTACATTACTCAATACCTCAGATCAAAACAAACAACATTATCGCGTTTATAATAAACGCATTATTATTGAAGTTCTTTGTGATAAAATGCATTATTATTCGAGTTCTCGCGGAATATGACTCACGCTTAGGTATAACAATCACAAAGAAGAGCCTACATTGTTGGGGATAGCGTTACGTATTGTAACGTTAGTATTTGATATAGAGATCTCTTGTTAAAACGATCAGCTACTGTAAGTTTTCAGTCACAATTAAACTTTTTGCAAGAAAAAGAACCTATTCATTTTTACCGACTTTCAAAAAGGAAGAGGTACTGTACTATGTTCGTCTAAGCTAGATAACCTTGTCCTCTGGTCTGTGTAAAAATAAATACCGACAAGGAACCTATATATTTTTTGTTGAACTCTCGATGTGTTTCGATTAAAATTTTATCGAAATCAGCTGAGCCGTTTTAGACAAATTAACAATAATGTACATGGATTCGTCACATCGATTCGTGCAAACTATTCGAATTCTGTACACGGTGGAACCTGGTGGTGCCATTTTTTGCGAAAAAATAAATAATTATTTGAACCGTCAAAAAGTTAATGAAAAATCCCTTGGTCGGCTAAATCGATATATATAAAGATAAACATAAATAATATCTACCTACTGTTATTCGATTAGGATTAGCCATTGTCGAACGGTCAAGTATTTTTCAAGTCAAGTATTTCAGCTAGTTTATATCACCACTAATACCACTATTATAGTTTTTGGAAGTGACAATGCACTCAAAAATAGATAACATACAAAATAGACAGACATATATTTAATAAACCTTTATTGATATAACTATCGGGACCAAACTACGAATAAACAAACAATACTCGAACCAAATATTTACGCACTTCAAACAAAGAGATTCCATCAATAAGTATTCGACCAAATAGATACTTGGTTATAAGTTGCTGATCATATCACCGTTGTATTACAGCGAGCCATTGAAATAGTTCCCCTTTTACAATGAAATCCACATTCGTGTAGTTTATAGGCTCAGACGCGGATGTAGGCAGCACATCCGCTGCAGATATTGCGCACATCTGCCGGTTCCCTCGAAATATGCATCTAAAGGGAAGCAAGAGCAAGGATTTGCTTTAAAACGCTTCAATGTTGCATATTTGATCCTGTAGGTAAGATATTGCTAGGTAATATTTGAACTAAACTCTACATCTGCCGGGCTAGTAATGTCTACGAAACACAAAAAAAAAATTTGTTGTGTCAGAACGAGACAGAGTTATGGTGAAGTGTATGATGACAAAACTATTTTCATGGTCGTATGCTAAGCTGGCTTGTATAGGCCGAATTCAACTTTATGGCGTCTGTAAACACGAAGCGAGTCATTGCGCAGTAGTAAATTCATTTTGTCAGCTGCGCGAGATCTGTGTAGCTTGTAGCTAACTTTACAGATGTCATTAAGTTTGATTCGGTATATATCAGAGTTTTTAACGTTGCTTAATTTTGGTGATCGCTAAGAAATACCTAGTCAAACTACGCTATGAGCGCTACAACTAAGCGCTTAGTGCTCATATATTTTCTGTATTAGATCATTTTCAGCCTGATATCGAATACGGCAATCATTTTGGCTCTATACAAATTGTCCAGGATGGACCTACTATTAGTGTTATTACTTTTACTTAGCAGCTATAATTCACTATTCTTTGTCTGACAATGAATAATGACGGTTTATAAAGATATCGTAAAATCTAGCCGTCGTCTAGCCGAAAATCTACGCTCCGCTGGCAAAGGAAACGGAAATAACATCGCTCTCCAAGCGCACCAAAAAACACTAATGCACAAACATAGCGCAAATGCCAAGTCACAGATTAACTAGTATTTACTACGTGCCAAGTCCAAGACCACCTAATTTATACGCAACGAGCTCAGGCCAAGTAAAACTCCAAATTGAATTTCCTTCGAGTGCCAAAACGAGTCCTTTTGTGCTGAAAAAGGATGCAAAAAGGTACCGACAGGATCGATGATCCCAAGGTCAGATATTACGAGACCTTCAAGAAGAGCGTAGTAGACTCAGCATTTACGAGTTCCACAGAATTCACCCTTCCCGTTGTGTTTCATACGTAATAGCCAGTTTCTTTTCGCTCGATTTGTTCATTAGTTATTTTGGTGACAATTAAAAAAAATAGACCAAAGTTGTTCATTACACTTTTACTATGGCGTCAACCCGGAATAAAAAAATATGTTCTCCCATCACAAAATTGCAACGCAGAATCAACAATTCATTTTTCTTAATATTTTTCTTGAATTCCGGGTTAGCCTCACAGTAAAAGTTAGGTCATTATAATAGGCATGATAACTAAACTAGATTATTTTTTGCAAAAATTAGCATGACCGACTTCACCCGTGCCGTGTACAGAATTCGGGAATATTTCGCACGGATCGATGGAGCATTTTTCACATTATTGTTGATTTATCAAAAATGGCTCAGCCGATTTCGATAAAATTTAAATGGGACCAATTTCGAAGTGTACTCTTTCCAATAAAAAGAATTATTGAAATCGGACCAATGCCTAAGTTATGCCTTATATTTGCCAAGTGGCGGTAGGAAGACAATAAGATACTAGAGTCTCTCTCTATCAATGTGAATGTGTCATTTATTAAAGAATAACAACAGCTTATATACTAAACCATATCTATGAGGTATGCGCTATCTATCACGTAAAACATCTAACTCACGTTCTGGTAAATCGTGCTACATCTAAAACATTCCAATGAGCTGCAACATTATACATAAAAAAAAAATATATATACGCGTCGAACTGTATACCTCCTCCGGTGGTTCGTCGGTCAAAAAGTAATAATTAGTCCGACAGGTACACTATTAAAAAACAATAGAAACGTATTTTTTCTTTTGTCAATTAAACAAAAATTGATGAAGATATACCCTGTTAAAATTCAGCATGACGTCACAAGTGCCATACAAATGTATAGACTTCTGTGAGAGACATGAAGTCACGACCCCCACTCCCAAACTTTAACAAGGTTTATCTTTGACATTTGTTGTTTTATTGACAAAATAAAAAATACGTGTCTAATATTTTTGATAATCTAACTCACGGAATAATTAAAATAATGATTTAATAGTAATAATAAATTTAATAATGATTTTCATTTTATTTCACCATGCCTAATCAACTGCCTTTTGCTTAGAATACGCGAGTTGACTCTGTAAATAGGATCCTACTTCCTACTAATATTATAAACGCGAAAGTTTGTGAAGATGGATGGATGTTTGTTACTCTTTCACGCAAAAACTACTGAACGGATTGAGATGAAACTTTGCAATAATATAGCTTATATATCAGAATAACACATAGGCTATAAAATATAATGATATTGCGTCATAAATCAAAATATCATGCGGGCGAAGCCGCGGGTAAAAACTAGTAAAGAATATAAGCTACACAAAACCCAATCCTAACTGCAACTCACACAACTGCTGATGAAGCAAAACAGCATGAAGATTGGGATTCGCGCAGTTTGTAGCTAATTTCATAGTCGCCAAGAAGATTGTTTGATTTGGCCTTTGCCCTGTAGATTGATTGAAAATTCCAATGTACCGTTACCATCTATTTAGGTGACATATGGATATGACTATCAGCTCAAATATAGCGTGTATGCTCGTCGTAACATCAGCCGTAATAGGCTGCAAGCATCTGTTCGTGTAGATTTTTTATCAATGATCCGAGTTGAATTTGTTTCATAGAATCTGCAGAGTACCGTTGGTTGGCACCGCTAGGCACGCTGTAGCTAGACTCTAGTATAGATTATTCACCCCGGTATTCAGTTTAGGTCATGCGCAATGAACCTCATTAAACGTTTTGGGTACTATCCAAATTTTCCGGTTCGATGGTTACGTGTGAATCATTGTTGTTTTAACTATATGATGACGGAGTCATGGGATGATACTTCAGGTAATAAGTGGCAAGTTGTAGCTTAAGTCATAACTACGACACGAACTACCAAGCATTGGTTTATTTCTATTAAATATTTTAGTGATGCTATAAAGATCAGGAAGAAATAAACATAGCTTTGATAAAATAATTTCTGGCAAAAAGTGGTTCAACTAACTTCAATCGTGTCAAAAAATCGAATAGTTTGCTCAAATTGATGTATAGGAATTTTACGTTATTGTTGATTTTTCAACAACGGCCGATATCGATAAAATTTAAACGGGACCTCTGAAGTATGATCTACCAAACAAAAAAGAATTATTGAAATCGGACTATGTACTCAGTAAAAAATTATGCGCGGTCATACAAAAAAAAGATATACGCGTCGACTTGAGAACCTTCTTCGTTTTTTCATCGGTTAATTAAATAAGTTCGTAGAGGCCGAGTGGCATGCCCTGGTGTCAGTTTCCACGCCACCTAAAGGCCTCGTAGAACCAAGGTTACCGATATAGCTCAGCGGATTAGCAAGTTGAAGTGGAAATGGGCAGGGCACATAGCGCGGAGAACTGATGACCGATGGGGTCGAAAAGTTCTCGAGTGGAGACCACGTACCGGCAAGCGCAGCGTAGCACGTCCACCCACAAGGTGGACGAACCTTATTAGGACCGCAGGATCGCGCTGGATGCAAGCCGCGCTTATCAACCGGTCTTAATGGAAATGATTAGGGGAGGCCAATGTCCAGCAGTGGACGTCCTATGGCTGAAATAATGATGATGATTAGAACAACCGGGAACCACAATTTAACATGTCATCCGAGCCTCAGCAGCGCTCAGTTGGACATGCCACCTACAGTCACTCATCCGAAAACTGACCGAACGTTGTTCGACTTCGGCGATCGCCAACCACTCGACTTTGCATTTTTTTTGCTGTCGATAACAAACACCTAGTCAAACTACGTTGCGAGACTTGCGAGCCGCTACTGTTCATACTTCTACCAAATATTTTAGTGATACTTTAAAGATCAGTTAAATAAACATAACATTGATATAAATATACAGTTTACTGGCTAAGTCGACCTAACCCCGCGTGTGTAGTTTACTACGTTTCTGACTGATTTGACTATGAAACACCATATCCTAAATCTCACAGTTTTCGAGATATTTGAATTCAAATACTATTTATAAAAGGTTAATTTTACGGACAATATTGGGTAGTGGGGTCATAAAAAACATTATTTTACAAGTAAAAATCAAATAAAAATAATAATACAACTTACACGTTTCAAAATATCTGAGGTGATAGCCGAAAATTGGGAGTTTAGAGGGGATAAATACCAGTTTCAAATATCTGTTTTTTTTTTTAGGATAGTGTATTTCATAGTCAAATTAGTAACCCTGTATACCTACTTGCGGTTGAAAAAAGTAAATCTTACAAAGTCTATACATCCGCAGAATCATAAAGTATCGACGTTTGATTGGCGATATGGGACGATATTCCAAGAAAGAATATTTCATCTTCATTTGCATTTAGAGCTCTTGTAAAGAATATTCCGAAACAAGTCTCCAGAATCTTGATATACAGGGTTATCTGCTTACCCTGTACTAAGTCAAGGGGACTGATTATGATCATCATTATGAACATTGAATAACTTTTACTGTAGCCAACCCGGAATTGGAAAAAATAATAATCAACTATTCCATACCAAATTGCAACTTGGATTCGACAAAATGTATATGAAACGATTTTTTTTTTTAATTCAGGGTTAGTCCTACAGTAAAATTTGTTCATGATGATAGTCTGAATCACCTCCTTATGGCTTAGTACACCAGGTATGGATAACCCTGTAGAAATATTAGGTAGTCTTTAGTAATCCCGTGGCCCGAGGTCAGATGTGCGGAGGCTCTAAAGGAAGACCGTAAAACGGCTACTAAAAGCGCTGTAGCCGGGATTTATACCGGTCATAAAGTTCAAATTAATGATGAAGTTCTTTCTATACGTGCACTAGACAGACATGCTGGCTTACGCACAAAGGTAATGCTTGAGAAATGGATGGTAACGGTACATTGGAATTTCCAATCAATAGATAGATAAACTCTTTATTGATTCACATTCACACACACATAAAACAGAAAATAGAGAAAAATAGATGCTAAAACATGTGAACCAACCGGCGGCCTTATCACTGAAAGTGATTTCTTCCAGGAAATCTTAGGATGGAGAGAGATATGTAGGTACAAAAGAAAATACGACGAGGTGTGCTAATTTAGAGGACACTTTAAAAGTAAAACAAAATAATACAAATAAAAAAAAGAATTATACAATAGACATAATACGAGTACATACAAATGTCATAAATACTAATACATAATATAGTAAAATAAACTAATAAATACTTCAGGGCATAAATAATCAATCTACAGGGCATAAAGTCCTACTAATATTATAAACGCGAAAGTTTGTGAGGATGGATGGATGGATGGATGGATGGATGGATGGATGGATGGATGGACGGATGGATGGATGTATGGATGTTTGTTACTCTTTCACGCAAAAACTACTGAACGGATTGAGATGAAACTTTGCAATAATATAGCTTATATATCAGAATAACACATAGGCTATAAATTATAACGATATATTACGTATGCGGGCGAAGCCGCGGGTAAAAACTAGTAAGTTATAAAGTTAGTAAGGGTGGCTAGCCCTGATGTCAGAGTTTTTACGCCGCCTGAAGGCCTATGACATGGCTAAACGGTTAAAACACCGGGGCCTACAATTTAACGTGTCATCCGAGCCACGTTAATGCTCAGTTGTAAATGCTACCCGCGGTCACCCATCCGAAGACTGACCGTGTTGAACGCTGCTTAAATTCGATGATCGCTAAAGAACACCCAGTCAAACTACACTATGAGCGCTACGGTGCATAGGCTTCTTGGCGACTGTGAAATTAAGGTGCGAAATTAATTCCGGGTTGGCCCCATTGTAAAAGTTGTTCATTACAATGGTCTGAATTGATTGGGACCCTCTTTCGACTTCGTATACCCTATCTACACGAAAAGCCCTGTATAGACTAATAATATTATACTCTGAAACATTGTTTTTTCAAAATGTAGTTCCGAATAAAATACTTCTATCTTAAACTTTGTCTAGACCTATCCACTTTATCTTCAGAAACATTATTGCTCATGAGTTAATTTAGGTAGGCAGTTCACCCTTGGAGCACGGAGCTGTAATCAACTTACGCCGGGACGCGAAAACTAAAAGGGGACAAACATAGCTGTGGAAGTTGCACGTCCCACGTCTCCAACTTTGTATTATTAGTCCTTCAGCGTTTCGAGAGGGCCATCGCCCGTTTGCAGTAATTATAGAGAACATGTGTTGCAGTCAGTGGTCTCGAAAGATAAAATGTGAAGTGTAAGTGACGAAAAATTTCAGTATATTTATGCCAAAAATAGGTATGCGAATATTTTACCCTGATTATCTCGATAATATCGCACTTTTTAGGGGTCACCAGTGGCGCCCGATCACCACACAAACTATACCTATCGTCAAATGCTCTTTACGCAACTCAAATTGCTATATTTTCTTTCTCTCTCTTCATGAAGTATATGTTTTGTATGCAATAAACCAGTGATTGTCCCAATTGTCTATCTATTACTTTGTTTGAAACTTGAAATTCGGTAGGAAAGGTTTTTTTTTAGGAATCTAAAAGTTGTTGAAAAATTGCCTCATTTCTGTAAGACATGCGCCAATTCGGTAGAAATACCGAAAAATCGGTAGGTTCTAGACCACTGGTTGGAGTACGCAAACTGCAACTTGAACTTGCGAACGTTGAGACAAAAAGAAGATGTAAGTTTAACGACCCCGCATTGTCTCGAGATATTACTCATAATGGACGCAATACGGAATGGGGCTAAGGTTCACGCGGTTATGGACATCTGCATGACTGCGTAGACGATGCCCGATAAGTGCATAAAAATAAAGATTTTTAACATGAAAATCTTACTTTGATTTAGAGAAAAATTTAGAACTTAGTCGCAGAAAACATTTTAATAAAATAATAAAGGCACACAGATCCGAAGCAATGAAATACCAATGATGATGAAGACAATTTAGACTAGAAAAAGTAACACTTTCTAATCCATGAATCATTATGAAAAAAATAAGTAAGACAATGTAGAATTGCAATTTCGGGTTAGCTGCGAGGGTGTGGGCGCAGTGAGACTCGCCCACGTCGCCTTGCCTTTTGTGGACACCGAACCAGGCAACTTTCATCGCAACGGGACCAGCCGGGTCGGGGTAGAAAGCGGTGTAGGAGGACAGCTTATTATTTCGCGAACTTCGAACAAAAACACGCTGAACGCAGCCACTCGACGTGACACGGTGATCGATTGACATGACGTGACGCTAGCTAATGAAATGAAAGCTAGTCGACAGGTCATTAATCGATAAACACAGTTGACTCAATAAGTGCACGGCTAAAATAGGTTATCGGAATGTTCCGAGAAATGGAAAAATTGCTCGGCGACAGTCAAATTAAATTGAGCGGGTGGCGACTGCCGGAACGACGTAACTAACCATTCCTAGTCTGGATCAAATAGCAAATAGGTATATAGCTAGACCAATTTAGCAGAAAGTTTTCATAAAACACATTGTGTTATAAATCTTAATGAATGTAAGCAGTCAATAATGAAATTGCGTTTGATTAACCATTTGGTATTTGACCGACGAGCCGGAGGAGGTACTCAATTCTACGCGTATATTTTTTATGCATAACTTTTTTCATAGTTGTCCGATTTCAATAATTCTTTTTTTAATGGAAAGAGTATACTTCGAAATTGGTCCCATTGTAATTTTATCGAAATCGGCTGGGCTATTTTTGATAAGTCAACAATAATGTAAAAAATGCTACATCGATCCATGCGAAATATTCGCGAAATCTGTACACGGGTGAAGTCGCTCATGCTTTTTCTTGCAAAAAATAATTTTGTTATTTACAGCTTGGCCATATAACTAAAACAATTTAATAAAAGCTTACAAAAAAACGTGTATAACTGAATCTCGAATGCTGCTCTTGCCTGATAGAAAATCTTATTTATATTTCAGCCATATTTCCCCAAAAATTGGGATCGCAAGGCGTCATTCGCTCCGCTAATAAAATCCCTCTGAAATAACACGAGGCCGGCGAAATATTTCGTTTCATGTCTTCATTTACTTGTTTACTGTAACAATGTCATTGTCTACGGTTGTATATGGACAACGGTCAATATTTGCCGAGGGGCGGTCTGCTATTGTGATGATAATGTTCCGGATATGAGCTGGTCTGTTGAAGCATCAGTCTTCTAACAAATGAATAAAGTTCACCGTAACGGGCCATTAGATGCCGCGGTTCGAAATTACATGGCTCCCTCGTATTGTATTGGAATTTACTTTCAGCACTTAAGGGCGATTGCTGTTCCACTCTTGCAGTTTTCCGGGCTTTTAATCAATGGCTCCCTCCGCGGCGCGGGACCTCTTAGCGTCAATTTCAGATTGAACTCCAAATTTAAAGTTCGCTGGAGACCGAGACTGATTCTGCCTTAGACAACATAAATATGGAGGCGTGATTTTCCAGTTTCCTCTTTGCCGAAGTATGTGTCAGCGAGACAGACAGACAGACAAAACTCTTTATTTACAACCACAATTTGAAAAATAAACACTATTAACATATATACGACAAAAATATGATTATAAAGTGGCGGCCTTATCACCCATGGCGATTTCTCCCAGGCAACCTTGAGCGAGGTAAGTGACAGCTTACTTTCGTCATAGCGTCAGCTCTAAACTATAGTTAGCGGTTGTTGTTCTAGTTGAATCCCGTTACCTAAATAAAAAAATCATAGAATATTTTCGTTAGTAACTGGAGCTGTATGTCCTCGCCCCCTTGGTAAGAATAAGAACAAACCAATAAGTGACCTTTTTTTCGTCCTCAAACATTGGCAGATTTATTTCAAATAGATGCCTAGTACTGTCATGTACCTTCAGCAGGACTCCACTAATCAAGGTCTCAACCAAAAGGGGAACCTGCCACAGATTTCGCGCTGTATTTCAAATTGTGACATGACATGACTGATTACAATATTACGATGATGACTTATTTACCAATGAAGGGACTGGGATCCATAGCTTCACCTCGACCCCCACAAAAAGACACAATCTTCTTACTAGGCGCTGTTCTCTCCGTCCTTCTCTCCAAGAGTAAGGATCCTGCTGTTTCCGCGTTGGCTTTATTTCAATTCGTGACACGACTGATTGTTTCAGGCTTTTAATTAAGTCCGTGTTCCGTGCCGGTCGCTTCATACATTAGTAATTCCGGCGCGACAATAGGAGGGAAAATATTTTATTTTCACGGTCGATTAAACGTGAACAAAGGGACTGGTGGGAATTGTGGCCCGGGCTATTGTAGACGGCTGTGCTTTTGACGGTTAGAATAAATCAGACAACTTAGTTTAAAAGCTATATGAAAATGTTATATTGAGCCGCACCTTACCAGCCCCCCGACCGCCTAAACAATAGCAATCGGAATAGCAATCGTTTATGACTTCATTTTAGTCATTTGGCACCGCCTATGTGACGTTAGCCATCAAAGTTGTTCATTCAACGATTGCTTTCGCAATCCGCGCAAAGCAATTGATGGCTAACGTCCCATAGTCGGTGCCAAATGACTAAAATGAAGTCATAAACGATTGCTATTGCTTAGGCGGTCGGGGGGCAGGTTTTAATAGTCTACTGTTGAACAAGTCTAAAGAGAGATGAGAGAGGAGGTGTATGGGTGGAATCATACGATTTGGCGGCGGTTGTTAGTTACAAGCTACGGATAACCCAATAATCCTGTAGCTAAGGTAAGCGTGCTATATCCTAGACCGCATATCTGCTCAACATCAGGCAGTATGTAGTCAAACGCAAACAACGCAACGAATAAAAAAAAAGCTTCAGTCAGAATGTATGGGCTATCAGTAGCTTGTAGCTAACATCACAGCCGCCAACTTGTATGATTCGGACTATAACAACCATACTGGCCCAGTTGCGGGTTAGTAGATTACATGCAAAATCGATTCTTTTCTTTTATTGTACCTACCCATTTTTCTTACAGGACCGTCCGATTATATTCTTTAAAATACAATGACAAAGGGCCCTACCCAAATTGAAAAAAAATCTGTGGTAAGTCCGAAATCGTAAATGCTATAAATACCTACTAACAATGGTACGCAGCTATCACATATGATATGGGTTGGCCCGACATGAGTTGTATAAAAGAAACCAACCAGGTACCTATTCTATTCTCTCATCATCATCATGATCATCGTCTTGCTTATCCCACTAGGTGGTGTTGCGTCGGCCACATAACGACCGACCTCCCCAGACCTGGTGGCAGGTATCCATGAAGGATTTTCCTGGGTTTAAAAAAAAAAGGTGGTCGGCACAGCACTTTTCCTTTCGCCATTTCACACTGTCATACGTCATCACATAATCAACTCTTTTCTCTAAGTAAAATCTCTATGAAGTATTAATGAGAGAAAAAAAATTGGCCATAGTCTTGACTAAAATCAAAACATTCAATGCAAGAACTTTACAAAATCACGCAAACAAACAATAACTTCAAAACTACCTGCATAAGTATTCAAATGGAACCCGGAATCCTTCCTGTTCGCGCATGTAAACATAGGCATTTACATAAAACCCTTGCGCGGAACCGGTTCCACACCACATGCCCAAATACGAGCACCAGTTCACAATACTGGACTGAAGAGACGACGGTGACTCAACCGTTGCGAGCGCTGAGAAAACTACGCACAGAAAAAAATCTGCGCAAAATAAAGGCTGTACGTACAGGTCGTATCGTACGTCAGGCGTATAATTATGCAGTATTTTGAAGAAAAGCCGTTCTAAATACTGCCTTTTTTATGCATACATTTGGCCAACAACTCACCTGATGGAAAGCGAAGTTGTAGCCGAAGATGGAGTATGTAGATCTAGAAGATACCTATTTACTCTTGACTTGAAGATATCATTATTGCAATTGTCAGGAAACGATGACGGAGGCAGGGCATTTCAGTCCTTGGCGGTCAGTATTAAATAAATAAATATTTTGGGACATCTTACACACGGCCTTTGACCCCAAACTAAGCAAAGCTTGTGACATGGCTGCCAGAGACTGATATACTACATATACTTATTTTTAAATACATACTTATATAGATAGTAACTAAATAACACCCAGACACAGAGCAAACACTTATGTTCATCACACAAATATTTGCCCTGGTGGGGATCGAACCCATGCCTCTTTGATCCAGAAGTTAGGGTCACTAACCACTGAGCCACCGAGGCAGTCAAGGAAGAAGAAGAATTATGAAGGAAGAAGCGAATCGCTTAGTACGAGCAGGTACTAAGCAGTCAACTTTGTAGGGATGGTAAGTATTTAAGCGACTTCCGGCTTGTTCTATTGTGAAAAAGAGATAAAGGAATCATGCCTAGTGCCTTGCCTATACGTCACTGCGCAAACGATTGCAGGCACAGAGTAAGAAAAATACTGTTGCGCAAAATACAGGCTAGATGTAGATCTAGGTCGTATTGTGTACACAGCTGTTTTCCTATTAAGCTGTAGAGGTTGTAGGTCGTAGTGGGAATATGGATTGTACTAGACATTGGGAACCGGTTCCAATACCACATGCCCAAATACGTGGAGAAGTTCCATTGAAACAGTTCAAAAATACTGGACGCAGAGACGGTGACTCACTCCGCGCTTAAGTTGCGGGCGCAGAGAAAGCCATGTACAGAAGAAAAGCTGTACAGAATAGAGGATGTATGTTAGTGTACACACAGTTATCCTATTAATCTGTAGGGGCTGTATATCTAGATAGAAGCTGCACAATAGGTCGTACTAGAAAATAGAAGCACTGAACGAAACTGTAAATATACACTTTACCTTGTACCTATTATGTACGATTTTCCAACTGTCGAATCACGCTCTAAGTCCTTTTTATCAATGCCTATTGATAAAAAGGACTTAGAGCGTGATAGTTGACAATATTTGTGTGATGTCCTCTTGTATCAGCTACCAATAAACAGAGTCTATGATCGAAAACAAAATTAAAATCAACTTAAAAATAAAGAAGCTACAAGCATTTTATTTTCTTGCTAGACAAAGAGCGCACTATGCCATAATTCGTCATACTATGTTATGCTCTGTGGGAAAGGGACAAAGCACTTCCTCTTAGTTCCTACCAAAATCTTTACAAGCTTATATAGTAGCCGGCAAACAACTTGAACGTTAAACCATAGTTACCTGTCTTTTGTTTTCTCTGCTAACGAAAGTGATATTTTTTTGTTCAACTTACGTGCCGGGACCTATATCTCTGAACTGGATTAGCTAATTTTAGTTATTTTTTCAGTTTACGAACCAAATTAATTGCAGAATTCAGTAATCTTAATATTATTAATTAATTCAATACTAGTCAACTACCCAAATCAGTGAGCAAAAATCCAATAAAGTCCATTAAAACGGTAGAGATAGGAAACCAACCAATGACTTAGGTTCTTAGGCATATCTCTGAGTAAGTTCTACTCAGCGACGCCGTCGCGGCCGTTGCAACGTCCTTGCGAGCGGTTCGCCTAACAACTGCAATAAGCAATATCTCTAGAGGTTAAAAACCGTTGAGACTATCAATTGCAATGAGCGATATCTCCGAATTTAAAAACGGTTGAGATAAGCAACCAACTTAGGCTTATGGAAGACAGAAGTAACTGCGCACAAAATACAAATAATGTCAGTTTGACAAAATCATTAGAGTTGGAGTGCGGTGAAGACTTCAAAACTTTTTCAAACTAACATTTAATTTTAATTACTTCAATCTTCATAAGGGGACAGAATTAAACAACTCTCAATTCCAATATGTTACGAGTAATCTCTGAGTCTAAGCCGAATCATAATAGTTGGCGGATGTGAAGTTTTTTTATTTTTATTTTTTTTTATTTCGAATAGGTTCACGTTTGACTACACACTGCCTGATGTTAAGCAGATGTGCGGTCTAGGGTGTAGCACGCTTACCTAGAAGAAGAAGTTAGTTACAAGCTACGCGAAACCCAATCAACGCACAGCTTTATGTGAGCTTCAGTCAGGGTTGGATATTGCGCTCCTTGTATAGGCCAAATCATAAAAGTTGACGGATGTAAAAGCTGCGGCTAGCCCAATCCTAGCGCAGCTCTGTCAGTATGATCCGGACTATACCCATTCTATATATCTAAGTAATCAAGTCGACGCCGCGCGACCGTTGCAGCGTCCTTGCGCGCGGTCGGCCGGGCAAGGATGACACACCTCCGCAAAAAACACTTTCTTATTACCAACGGTCGGATTAAATTGGAACTCGTTGTTTGAATGCTTGATGTTTAAATGTGCCATATTCGCGATTGTTAGTAACCGTTTGGTGATTAAACGTTTGATACCTAGAATGACGCGATCACAGGTCAATTTTTGGCAAAATAATCAAGTTATAGGCATCGGCCAGGGAAAAAACGTGTTCGAAGTAGGCACCTAAACCTGCGAGTTTGTAGACGTAAATGTTCTTTTCAAGAACGTTCCAGAAAACGAATTGTGCAGAAAATATTTGGGGTTTTACATCTATGTACTTATAACAGTGCCCTTAACGGCTAAATGCTCTGGTGTTGGTCTTCGCGTTTCTTCTCGGTCGCTAATAACCCGAGCAAACTAACGCGAAGCACAACGTACATACTTAGCCGAAAAGGGTTCAGAGTTCAGAGTATAGGCCGAATCGAACTTCTTGGCGGCTGTGATGTTAGCTACAACTGTTTCTAGGGAGTTTTGGCCGGAACGCGGAAAAATCATGTCGCCTCATTGTATTATTTTGTTAAACTTGTGTTTTTATCAGTGATAATTAGTGAAAAATGGTGGTGTTTCGTTGATTATGAGCTGATTTACGTGCATGAGTGTAGGCAAGTGATTTAATGTGACGTATCATGTTCTTCCGTGTTGTTACCAAAACTCCATAGACGCCTCAAGTAAAGTCTCCACTGCTTTACTGAGGTATGACTTGGACTATGATTGGACTTGACCGCGACTTTATTGGACTATGACGAGACTATGACAGTGACTATTTTGATAAAATATTATCAAAAATTATTAAAACTTAATACTTGACACTGGCAAATGCACAATAATGCGACGCCAAAACTAAGAAGAAGAAGAAGAAGAAGAACTGTTTCTAGCTGCGTAAAACCCAATCCTGACTTATGCTCACTTAACAGCTGCGAGGATTGGGTTTTGCGCAGCTAGAAAGCTTCACAGCCGCCAAGAAGTTTGATTCGGCCTTTAGCGTGAATTTATACGTAGACGGATACTACAGTAGCTTATAGTAGTAGTGTGGCTCCACACATTTTTGTACAGCGCCCCTGGCGGAAGCGAGGAAAAACTAACAATAGTGTAGGTATGGTGCCACACGAAACCGATAATATTTTTTTCGTTTAATATGAAAACCGATACTAAGGCTTCTGCATGCTGCCCAGAAAAACAGCATACAATTTACTGACTTATTGGCAGTAGAATGGCTAGGAAAAGTCCTAATGATTTTACCCCTGACGGGCTTCGCTATAAAGCCTTGCACTGTAAATCAAACTCACGTTAGTATGAAATTATACTATAACACGAAATCACATCAAATGACTACACTTTTCATGTTATGAACAATCTTACTGGATTTTGCGTTTTACCCTAATAATCGCGTGTGGCGATAATTCGTGCCTTACGAATGAGTGGGATCAAAGGTGAAGACCAACGCAACCGCATTTAGCCAATAAGACATTAGCTTCAAAGATGCAAATTACAAGTTTCTATTGGTTTTCTCTAAACTTATAAGCGCCTACAAAACATATTTTTTTTAGGTGTGTAAGGTACATTTATTTTAATCTTACCTTAATCTTGGAAGTTAATGTAGACTTGATTATAACAGTTATTTCTATATTCCAATCTTGCTGAATTTAGTATTAAATTGTTTAAAATAATAAAGCAAAATAAGTAGAGATTTTTAGTAGGCACCTACTGAATAATTAATTGATTCTATAGGCCCTGATCAACATACAAAATAAAACTGCAGTTTTAAAGTTTTCTCTGTGGTTTATAGGTAGTTAATACAGTATACTCAGGGAAAACTGTAAACCAATGTTTTATTTTGTTGATCTATCAGGGACTTAAGTTTAATTTTAGTTCAGTATAGATCCATTTTGGACAAGGTGGATGGGAGAAAACCTCTCTACCTTATGATTTCTATGGACTATATTTGTCACAATAAAATATAATTTTTCTAATATGTTCTAAATGAATGAAGTTTGGCCGATTTGAAAGTGATATTTTAAATCAAATTAGGTATCATAATCTCTATAATTGAACTACAAGATGAGCAAGTTGCTCTGCTCATAGGATGTCAACAGTAAACAGTATTTCGAACATTATCAGTAACTTATTTATTATACCTATTACCTTATCTTCACTGTTATTAATTTAATCTAGCGGTGTCTGAACAAAGCCCACTGTTGGTTAGTAGTGTTCAGAGAGAGCAACATATAATAATTTCTCAATATGAATGAATATACCATCATTTCATCACCGAAAGTAGGTTCCTATACCTAGTAATTCAAATTTTTTATAAACAAATAAATGTATAGGTTAGAGATATGATTTAGGAGTATTAGCCTAGTTTTTTTATGAATAAATAGGTAGAGTTTTTATCATTTATTTGTTGTGTTATCTAGAGTATAGGCCGAATCATACAAGTTGACAGGTGTGATGTTAGCCACAAGCTCCGCAAAATCTAATCAACATACATGTTTATATGAGCTTCAGCCAGGATTGGATATTGCGTAGCTTGTCTAACTTCACTTCCTCGGACTTAGATGATTCGGCCTAGGTATAATTACCATAAGGTGACCAGGTATTGTAAATGTTGTATAGAATAATTACACAGATTTAAAAATAGGTAGTAATATGTAGTTTAATAATGAAACTTACAAAACAAAAATCAAGCAGTGATCTAAGCAGGTACCTACCTACTTAACAGAAAAATCTTGTTGGACCCTTATTAAAATCATGTAAAATAAGTATATCTCTAATAGTTGGGCAGATGAGAAAACAGCTAACCAAAGCAGAAGATTATTAAGTAAAATATTTTGTGAATAAAAAAATGCTTATCTACACAAGAAAATCAAAACATTAAGAAAATTTCAAGTTACTTAACCAGAATTATTTGAAAGAAAAAAGGTGCTTTCTACTGATTCTCAACCGTAGCATTTAAGTAAAGTCTTAAAAATTAATAGCTATCACTTACATTTGGTTTCAACTTCCATGGCTTGGCTTTGGACTTGAAGACAAAGAAATCCCAACAAGCAAAAATCAGCGCACGAGCAGGCGACTGCTTCTCACTACCGACCGTCTGTTTATAAACTATTTACTGCACAAGGGAATACTTTACAACTACTATCCTCTTCGTTATACCGTTTCAACCAGTTATTTTGAAAATACAATTTGAAACAATAAAGACAGGATATGATATCAACGTGACGTTTTCTTTCAGAATGAAATGAAATAAAAAATGGTGATTTGCCGGATGCCGGTTTGTTTGACAAAAGCGGTTGAATGCAGTTCTGTTATTGGTCGAATTCAAAAATGCTGCTATAGAGTTGTTTCATTGGAAGATCTAGAAAGCCACGGTCGATGCTACGTTTGTTTTTTAGACAGTCGGACAAAGAGGAAAACTGAAAATATGTCAACTGTATGGTTTGGAAATTCAGTAGTGGCTCCTTTTCTGTCAACTCAAAGTTAGGTTGGTTAACAGCTATGAATTTTTTAGCGCCATCTACAATTTTTCTACAAACTAATATATAATAAAATGTAGCAATCTATGAATACGCCATCTATCAAAAGATAATTATGAGCACAAAAAAGACTAGATGGCGTTTTACACAAAGTTTTTTAAAATATTTCCTACATCTTCCCATTTAATCAAGAGCGCTACAATCGCATTTTTCTATATTTTTTTTTAATTCTTAGGTGAAGATAGAAGTCAATTTCCCATACTTAGCTTATAATAATAGCTGATAACACCTTAGTACGTTATAAAAATAATAAGCAAAGCTTATGGTCATAAAATAGTTTAATAAATTAATAAAATCTATCTATAATAAGTTTCAGAAAGTCACAATCACCTAGTTTTTCTTTATAAAATGCTTTGTAACAAACATTATAAATTGTAACTAAATAGATATGGCCGTATATTGTAAATTGTAATACCTAGTTTATACAAATTAAGATCAATATAATTTCACAATTATGTACATCTAATACATTGAGATACTTGTTTTAGTAAATATTTGCTTCATATTATATTTTATGCTAAAAGCCCACAATTATTTTGTAATTTAATTCGCCAATAAATAATGGGCTGTGCACATTTATTTTTTCCTAATAATATAATATTGGCTTTTATTTCGTTGTACAAGCAACACAAAATAATACTAAAACTAGGCATATTAGTAGGTACAATATAAATAATGAAAAATGGGATACATCATAGTTATTATCATAGGGGCTACTTAACAGCACTTGCATTGCAGAGTACACACGACTACAAACTTTGTTGTGATAGTAATAAGATTAGTTTTAGAGTACACACCCATTGACCAGTATTACATCATTAGAGTTTACCTAATCCTTCATGGTCACTAAATTCAGCACAGTTTGGAAACAGTTTACGGTTTAATCTCTGTTTACCTCAAACAAGATAATTTCCTCGGCGAGAGAGCGTTATTTTGTCAGAAGAATGATAACTAAGGGTCGTTTAGACTAGCGAGACAAGTTGCAGACTTACTTTTTTTAGGAACATTTAGTAAGAGTAATTAGACCTCTTTGGTTACCATTCACTGTCGTTTTTTTGGCATTTACTTAATGATAGTTTTGCAAGAATTATTTTATGCTTTCTTGCTAGTCTAAACGGACCATTAGAAATACATCTATGGAAAGGTATATCTAAGGAAAATTATTTGTTAACTATTATTAAAATACTTTGAATTACAAATTAATTACATCAGAAATATAAATCAGTTTCCTTTTAAAAGCCCAAGAAAATTATAATTTCTAACATAGAAATTTTAGTTTCGTCATAAATTGTAGAAGGCTATTGAAAAGCACAATATGTGGCACTACACACAATGTCAACAAAATAAATAAGTATTCATCGTTAATACTACACAATATAGCTACATACAAAAGTATTGGAAAATGTATGAGTATTACAATAAATTAATTGCATTAATTCAAATTAGGTACATTGTATATCCAGGAAAAAATCATAGTTATAACGTTGGGGCACAATGTGTGTTATCATTATCATAATACATTGTTTTTCCTGCCATGAGTTTTAAAATTATTTATTAATGGAAACCAAAAGGTCACTGTGGTCATTCACCAGGAAATGGTGCACAAATTGTGCCTTTTTCTTGTCTATAACTTGCTTATTAATTCTTGATTGTTCCTGGACTATGTTAGGGTTGTCACGCAGAAAAATTGCTCCAAAAAGAGTAGACAATGTCTTTTCATCCAGTCCGTTCTCAGCACTATACTGCAAGGCCTCTTGTAAGAATTCACATAAATAAAGAAAAACATTCTTTCGAAATTCTGGCAACTCCATGACGATTTGCTTGCATTGTAAATAGTTGGCGGAGTTTCTTAAGCACACAGACTGTAAGTTATATGGAATGATTGGATCGGCTGTGCTTTCTAATAAAAGTAGCAAAGCTTCAGCTACCGAGTGAATACTGCCTGGTATAGGGCTTTCTACAGCACCGTTATCCAACCAATCTCTAATCTGTAGTATCTCTGTATGAAAACCGGGCTGTTCAAAGAGATTTGGCTCCTTCAACCCGTGTAAATAGATATGATCAGCCAGATACCAAATCTCTTTCGGTATGGAGTAAGTAGATTGGTTCGACACACATTGATCTCTCTTACTTTCTAGTTCAATCAGCTTCCCAACAGGTACGTCTTTGACGGGCTTGTTGAGGTTAACTAGCACCTCTATGGAGCACCCGAAGCAACTTCTTTGGTATGTCCCATTTATGGTGATGAAAATATCTTTGCCACCGTAAAGGTGTAATACTAGAATGTCATATAATTTGTCTGTTCCTGCATTCATTTTGCAAGCAGAAGTCTTATTTATTAGCACTTTAAGTTGTATCTCACATTCTTCATCAGCACAGATACATTTTTTGTATGGTTCAACAATAAGCCACTCTTTACAGAAACTGGTTTCGTCTAATTTTTTTATGAATTCGAACTCAACTGGGAGCTTGCCGATATTCTTGATCTTGATTGATCTCACTTGTAGTTCCAAGTACCGGAGAGTGCCAAAGTCTATTTCTGTCACATCTACTTTCACTTGGGGAATCAGTTCATTTTCAAGTTTATCAAGTTGCTTTATAACTTCCTCATATACTTTTCTGTATTTTTCCTCATTTATAACCTTAACATATGACGTAAAGAGGGCAGATACGGGTTTGTGGTCACTGATGTTTAATGATGGGTAGCTTTTGTAGTTTATTTGTGAGATATTTTCTCCTCTCCAGAATATTCGGTCACACCATGCTGGGGCTCTATTTTTCTCGCTTGAATCCCAGTCGTCTGTATTGGGGTCATATTTATAAGTGGGCTTGAACGTAATATACCCTTCAGTGTATCCAGCAAACACATTATTCAACCTGTGCTGTTGCTTCAATTGATCAAACTCTAGGATGGCTTCAAAATTATTTTCGCTAACCATTTTCTTAACAGTATTTGGATCTAATGCTGTAATGCGGTAATTGAGGTCTCCTAACCAGTAAATGTGATCATGATCTTGGATTCCTTTAGGGAGTTGGTTTGTTTGAACAAACCTAGTCCTCGTACAAATATCTCTGAAGTCCTGGTTCCTCCTTTCATATTCCTCAACATGTGCTGCTAAGTGTGAGTTAACAAAGCACAGTGAAGTGTTGTGGAGATCAAATCTAATAGAGACACCTCCTTTATTGCCCATTTTGCCCATAATGCCTGTGCCCACTGTATTACAAATGATATTTCGAACGTGAGAAATATGTTTTGCCTTTATAAGAATGATGAGCATCATGCCCACCAGCCTCACTTTTTCTACTTTCACATACTTAGCTCGTTCATTGACACAATTAAAGACAGCATTGTACCACTCATCTTCCCTAAAGGTTTGATCAAATAGAAATGTCTCCTTGGATAGGTCTAGCTCTTGGAAACCGACAGCGTAGATGTCAGGAGGTTCCTTGTCCATGTTCAACCACCCCTTCAAAGGGATCACTGGAGACTTGTCATTTACATTCCATGTGCCACAGAATACTGTGAAGTTCTTATTGAAGGTATATTCTTGTTCGTTATCTGCCATTTTATGTTTAATCAAGCTCTCACGGATGGCAACTGGCGCAGAGGGCTGCGTGTGCGCAACGCCACTCCGCGGCACCACCATATTTTCGATGGTTATGTCATCAGGGCCCTTTCCATGATATTTCTTTAACCAGACGAATTCTGGCTGAGTCTGCATTTTATTCACAGCTTCTATCCCCCGAAACACTTCATCGACGAAAGGGTCAACGCGCGGAGTCATCTGTATTTCAAACACAAACTTCTTTTTGAAGGACTGCAGATTCAGGAAAAGAACAGCTTCAGGGTCTGATGGCTTGTTGTCTATTTCGCATTTGAATCCCTTGTCGATGGGTAGTACGACCTCCACTGAGAGGTCTGTGAAAGACTTCGGCGGGCAACATGATGAGAACAAACAGAAGACTGCTTTTTCATCTCCGAATTCTACGATCGCCAACAGCCTGTCTCTCTTTACCCATTCGGGATGTAGTAATTTAGTATTCCAGAGGAACGCAGTCACTCGTTCACTGGAGAGAAACTTCTCTTGAACGACAGATTTTATTTCGTCGTGGTTCATTTTGCCTCATTACTTTATTTAATAATTTAAATTAGAACAGAAATTATAAATTCTCAACAAATCAACATCGCTCACGTAAATTAAATAGTGTGACCAGACTTTATATATGGAAATACTAGTCATTTTGCGATTAGATTTTAAACTACCATCAAATGGAGAACGAATGCCACCAAAGTTCTAACAAAATTACTGGGTGAGATTGTCTTAAATTATAATTTACGATCAGTTATAAGAAGTAGCAATAATAATAATAAAAAATATTTTACCTATTGTCCTACAAAAATCTGATTTTAAAATTAATTCCAAAAAAGAAGAAAAACGCTAGATCTGGTCACATTAAAATCGATTTGACATGTTTGTTTGACATTTATTTTACGACAGCTGCGGTCCGCATTCATTTCAAGATGATTTCAAGTAACTACCTTGAACCTATGATTTCAAGACTTTTACCTAGCGATGCAAATATATTTTTAATTACTTGTTAGTTCTACGTTATAATTACCTGACAAGGGCTGTTAGTGTATGGTACAAGTTAGTTTACTAAGGACAATCACAAGAAGACAATTGAAATACTTAATAGCAAGCTTTCCTGTAAATTATGATAGTGGTGTTAAATACACATAATAATGTAAATATTACATTTTGTTTCGTATCAGGTTTCCCGCGATACAGCCTAGTGCGGGAACCGCTATTTATTTAGCATTGTATTTTTATACAATGCTAAAAATATTAATTACCATAATTTTTCTCTTTATAAAACTTCTCATGTACTGTCTATCTTATGTTTATGTTACATAATAGATATATTTTAACGTTTAATATTGAACAAAGGTATACTATCGAAAAGAGTTAACCAATAGATGATTCCTATTTATTAATTTAATACCAAACTTAAAAAACTTTTCATAAACTATAACTATTAAAATTAACCTACTTAAAATAAAAACTAATACTTAACACTAAAACTTATATTACTAAAGTAAAAATACAACTAATCTAAAAGACCCGGGCTAGAGGGTAACGTGGCCAGAATGCTGGTGGCGTTGCCTCGTTGAATTGCTATACTTATTTTTTGAGCAAAGTAGATGCCAGCATTCTGGTCAAGTGTCACCTCTACCAGTCGCATTAAGATTCATTAATTCATTAATATCATCTAAGATGCCTATTTATATTTCGGACCTACTCAACTTTTACGTCAACGTCAAGTTTGACTTTTGTCATGTTGGAAGTTCGCGAAATCTTCCAAAGTTTGAAGAATTTTCGCTACATATTTATTTCGTTTTCTGACTATGTGTTTAATAAAACGGACTCATGTGGCTTTCTTTAGCGCCTAGATAGTGCTTACAACTTGATTTGTGCCAGGAATATCGATTCAGATTGATGTAACAGGCATGTCTCGGAATAGGTGCGATGGCTTACTGGCCAGAGTTGATTTCCCTCTTTATACGCTCCAAACCCTCACGAACAGGCATGTTCTCGTGGCTGGAGGCGGAGGAGCCTCCAACACGGGTGTCGCAAATGGATTTGTGAGTGTTACACTTCAAATTTTTTCGAATATTAACTAGAATGAAGGAAGACGCGTACGTGTCAGCTGATTATTATACCCTGGATGTGGATAGCCTTACGTTAATCATGTCACGGAAGAGTGAATCGTTCAATATTCATTATGTTTTCTTAGGAAATATTCGAGTTGTCTCACAACGGAAGCCGTTTCGTGGCCGAGGAGGTGATGAGGCATGAAACGGGCCCCAATGTGGTGATGACATGCTCCGTTAGAAGTAAGGAAAACCGGACCTACTTGACTGCAGGCCAGGAAAGCCACTGCCAGCTCTACAAGGTAACTAATAGACCAAGCATTGTATCCATTGTTTTGGTAACATTTTTGTTAGTTTTATCCTATATCTATTCAATCACCAAGTTATTGTACACCAAATAATATATAGAAAGTGATTTCAATCATATAATGATCTCATTAGGTCTAATATCTTTCCTCAAAGAGTTGTCAAAGCATATTTACCATGTTAGTACAAATTACAATCTCTTCAGTACAAGAAGCAGGTCACAAATTATGCTCAATGTCAGTCTGTTCTGAATTCTATAGATATTAGTCATCTGCTGATTGGCTAGCAGCTTTCACTGAAGTGTCTGCATAGGGTGAAATGGCCAGTTTGCCGACCACCACCGGTTCATGACCACTTTTTCATAAAACCACTATAAATAGTTAAATAAAAGAGCGCCAATGTTTGTTTTGGTTTTTGAACGATACTTTAGTCTATCGCTTCCCCTCCGCGACACTGTGATTTGTCTTCTGATATGTGATGCACTTCAATGAGCCTGTGAACCAGACCCATAGTGGACGTGTCGGAATTGGTTGCACAAATTTACGAAAAAAATAGTGAGGGGACACTTTTTCAACTGCAATTAAAACAAGTTTTTGTCGAGATTCACGCATCCAAATGTAGCTTGGAATGTTTAGAAAAACACGTTTTTACCCCTAAAGGTTCATTTTAATGTAAAATATGCGCTTTTAATTAAAATAATAGGTGTTCGGCAAACTAACCTACTAAAATTGTGTATGCATCATTTCACGACCACATGGTCGGCAAATGACTATTTCCCATCGATCTTCTTCATAAATTTTCAAACTGTTACTTCATGGTACAGCATTTTAGTCTTTATCAGTTTGATCTTTAGGACGTGGTTTATGTACACTTCAGAATGCGACCAGCAAAATGTGTTGATTACCATTAAAATATAAAGCATTATTTCGGTGGTCGACAATCGGTCAGCTAATGACCACGTGTCTTATGCCATACAAAAATTACTGAATATGTAAATAATACTATTATTAAAATTACTAAATAAGTGTGAATAGGTGAAAAATAAATATCATTAAAATAATTGAATGAATAATATTAGATAACTAAAATTAAATGTCATTTAAACATGATTATTGGATGCTGTTATTATTTACGACCCTAATAATATGCTCTAAGGCTCTTTTTTCAATGGCTTTTGACTGGACGTCAACTAACGAAAATGTCGGACGCAAACTGACCACATGTGGTCGGGAACTAAAAAATAGCACATTTTGATAAATCATTATTTATTTTATACTTACTAACATAAAATACAAAAAAACTTATGTTTTTTCAATTATTTAAGGTTTTTTCTAAACTTCTGAGTATTATTTGAATCAGAACATTATCATTATAGTGAATAATGTCACTTCAAAGATTACTAGTCCACTAAGTGGTCGTGAACTGGCTGGTTCACCCTATATCATCACTGCAGATGTCTGCCTATATCTCATATTGTTGTAATCTGGCACATACTTGACTTGAGCTAAATATCTTATCTCAGTATTGCACCATGGGATCAAAGTCTTGAGGATCTTAGTGTGTAGAATGAGTAAGTTCCCCATTCTCACATGAATGCCATCATAATAATTATCAGTTGACCCACTGCTGGGCATCTCCCTTTGTTTATTTCCCTGTATCTGTATCAATTTCCATTGTTGTGTAAATAAATCAGTAAATTGTTAGTAAATATGTTTTATGTTCTGTGTATATTAAGTGATATTTATATGACTTTAGTACAAGCTGCACACTGCTACCAATGAATTTAAGATAAATCTGAAAGATATGTTCTAAGATATTGAAAATATCATTGCATACTGTTGTAGTTGCTGACTGCCTTGATGGCTCAGTGGTTAGTGACCCTGACTATGGGATTAAAGAGGTGTGGGTTCGATTCCCTCGATGTTTGCTCTATGTCTGGGTGTTATTTAGGTATTATCTTTATAAGTATGCATTTAAAAATATGTATATGTATGTAGTATCAACAAACAATTACAAACAATTAATAACTCTTTATGGTACACACAAAATAAAAAGAACAATAATACAACAGTGAAATTCTTAAGCTAGTGTAACAATAGGTGGCCTTATCGCTGGAAGCAATCTCTTCCAGGCAACACATGTATGGAAAGGATTGTGCTAAAATTTTAGATGGGGGTGTACAATAAAAACTAAAAATTATAATATAGACCTTATTAATAATACTACAATACCTAACACATAATAATAATACTTCTACATAAATAATAGTTAATCAGTCTCTGGCAGCCATATGACAAGCTTTGCTTAGTTTGGTGTCAGAGACAGTGTGTGTCCTCTAATATTTATTTATTTTATTTTTTAGTAAACTAGACACATTTTCTAGTTTACTAAAAAATAAAATAAATACAAAGCAGCTGCACAGACATATCTGTAGAGACAAATAAGTGACTTGCTTTCTTATTCTTATTTGATGTAGGGGCGATAAGTCCTGCACTGATGACCCATATGTTGTGCTTTGTGAATTTCCCCCTCCAGAATCTACCTGAGCCAGCCCAGCTCCTTAAAATAATGGAGCATGGCTCTGGGCCGCTGGCATGACTTGCTTTATAATAAGTAGTGATGTTTTCACTCAAATAGCTTTACTGATTTTGTATTGTGAGATGCTGTTTTAACAATTCTAGCAGGAGTGTCATAGTCTCAAGTACATTATCCAGTTGTGTTTTGTCTTTGTTATGATAATAGTTTACCAAAGCTAACTTGCAAAAGTGAGTGTATGCTAATGTGACCTCACTTTCATTAATTTACATTTGAAGTGAACATTTGTATTTAGTTGTTATTTGGTGTTCTCAATAGATTTTTCAACAGGCAGGTGTTGGATGTGGCTTGCATTTAATGCATCTTTTTCATGAAAGTCCAATCCTGTCTTTGTTGGTACAGTCTCAATTAGCTAATTTGTGTAGTCTGACCTATGTTACCTAAGTTACTTAACTATGGTGATTGATATAACTAGTTAAACTATGCTATGTGCGCCCAAACCAGTTTACGAATGTGACTTGTCACACAGGTCAAACTAAAACAAATTGGGGCCATGGCAGAGTCTACAACATGACAATATAATTAAACTGCATTTTTGGTTACCTATATCTACCAATATGCATGATGACTTGGTAAAACAATCATTATTATAATTAGTCCATGAATATTGGACACATATTTTTTCTTTTGTCAATAAAACAACAAATGGCAAAGATAAACCTTGTCAGGGTTTGGGAGTGGGGGTCGTGACGTCACATCGAAAGTCTATACATTTGTATTACACTCGTGACGTCATGCATCTTAGCGCGCTAGCTACGTCCATGTATAGGCCGAATCAAACTTCTTGGCGGCTGTAAACACGAGGCGAGTGGTTGCTCAGTACTTATGATAGCGGCGCAAGAGAGATATGCGCATCTTGTAGCTAACTTGCACAGAAGTCATAAAGCTTGATTCACTAGATAAGATACCAACTAATATGATATGATATGTTACATAGTGCTCATAATACCTATAGTTTCACTGGGTGTTTGTCTGCCTGGAAGAGATCGCTTCCAGCGATAAGGCCACCTAGTGCTAATCTTAAGAATTTCACAAATGTATTTATAGTTAGTTTATTTTGTTTACACTTCGGTGAGTGCGCCCAGGAGTTGCACAATCTTGTCCCACCTGCCCCTATCGTACGGCTAGACAGACGCGACCAAAGCGTGAACATCCCACGCGTTAGAACCAAGCGTTTTGAGTCCACATTTCTCATACGAACTGCCAGAATGTGGAACGCTTTGCCTGAGACTGTCTTTCCGCAAAAGTACACTGTAGGTGTCTTCAAATCTCGAGTAAATAGGTATCTTCTAGGTAAGCGTGCTTCATCCTAGACCGCATATCTGCTTAACATCAGCCAGTGTGTAGTCAAACGCAAACCTATTTGTTTTTTTTTTTTTTTATTAACCTGTACTGTCCCACTCCTGGGCAAAGGTCTCCCCCATTTCCTTCCATGAGTCTCGATCCATCGCAATTTCTTGCCAACCCCTCTCGAATGAGTCAAGATCGTCACGCCAGCGCTTCTTGGGCCTTCCCTGGCTGCGTCGTCCGTCAGTCACTTTAGCTTGGCGGCTTTTCGGCCGACATCAACTATCCCTGTCATAGAGCGCATTGTGCTGTTGCGGACTCTATCAGTTCTTTTGATACCAAGCACGCTGCGTTCCATTGCTCTTTGGCAAAACCCAAGTTTGGACCTTTGTGAATCAGTCAGTGACCAAGTCTGGGCACCATAGGTTAGGACGGGCAAGATGCACATGTCGATTAATTTGCTAATTTGAAATTAAAAAAAAAATACAATAAACAGTTATTTGTTTCTTTGTTTATCAGCTATTACTGAAGTTAAGCAACATTCGACAGTTTTTGGATGGGTGATCGCGGGTGGCATTTATAGCTCAATTACGCTACCTGAGCTTGATCGATACGTTAAATTTAAGGTCCCGGTTGTTTTAACCTATTAGCTATGTCAGAGGCCTTCAAGTTGCTTAAAAACTCTGACAACAGGGCTTTATAGCTATATAATAGTATACACCTATATATATCATGCATATATAGTATATATAGCTACCCGGTCCATACGAACTTGCTTACATGTTACTTCAGGTGAACATCCGCATGGTAGACGCGGCGGAGATGCGGCGCGGCTCGTTCCGCGCAGAGAACGGGCTGGTCCGCCGCCGGCGCCGCACCGTCTCCGAAAACGACAACATCTCCAAAAAGGACAGCAACAGCAACACCACCGAGAAACGGATATCCTTCGAGATACGACCTAGTGACAGCGTGCAGACTGACTTTGGGTAACATTGGTTTATATTAGACAGGAACCGAATCCGATTAGTCGAAAAGTTCTCTAGTGGAGACCACGTACCGGCAAGCGCAGCGTAGGACGTCCACCCACAAGGTGGATGGAAGACATCATTAAGACCGCAGGATCGCGCTGGATGCAAGCCGCTTCCAACCGGTCTTATTGGAGATCCATAAGGGAGGCCTATGTCCAGCAGTGGAAGTTCGTTGGCTGATGGATGGATGGAGACAGGAACCGCAAGTCCGTAAGTTTAAGTACGGGAAAACCACAACATCTCCAAAAAGCACAGCAACATCACAGAGAAACGAAAATTCTTCGAGATTTGACCTTGTCACAAGGTCAAGGCTGACTAATTTTGGGCACTATTTTTGGTGCTATAAAGGCTAATAGGCTGACACGCCTCATCGTAAAAGGCCCGTGTCGCAGTTAGCCAACTGCATAACTAAATTTTTTTTCACAAAAAATAGCACTACTATCTTCAACCATGTACATAATACGCGAATAATTCGCACTGATCGATGTCGCATTTTTCACATTATTGTTGTTTTATCAAAAATGACTCAGCCGATTTCCATAAAATTTAAATGGGACTAATTTCGAAGTATACCCTTTCCAATAAAAAAATAATTATCAAAATCGGACTACTATGTAAAAAGTTATACATATACGCGTCGAATTGATTTTGCTTTGAATCAGTTAAAAACTGTGTCAGTAAGAACTTATTCAGAAAGAGCGATTTACATAATTATGTAGAAACCACGCGCGTGAATCGCGTGTTGCCATCTGAAAGGAAGAATTAGAGTCAAATGCGCGAGTGCACACGTGAGTCAAACGCCCTTTCTGAAAAGGCTCTTAAAACGGTCTCGTCCTTCGTCATTTCCAATATTGGCCTTCTGGTCCTTACCATATCTATAACTCACAATTCAATTGCTTCCCTGTAAAAAAAACGAAAGTTGCCAATTTTCACTAAAACGGATTTTTACATACAAGATAAAGCTATAACAGAAATTATGCTGAATCACTATGATTTTAAGTTATCAACCAAAATAATCAAGCAAATCTTCATATTCATTATGACTCAATTTACTCATGTTTTCGCAGCTGTGACGTCTTATTACAATAGTACCTAATAAACAGAATCACTACAGTTCCAATCCCTAATTAGTTCTACTTACCTATTAGCCATCTTGCATTTGCTAAGCAAAATGAAAGACAGCTGTATAGTTAAAATATAAAGTTTTATAGTAAAAGTTGTATAATGCTGGTTTAAATCACCTTTCGGCTTAGTACACCAGTTCTGGATAACCCTGTATTAAATAGCTTGACCGTTACTGGAAGCTTTTATAATGAGAGTGCGTATCCCTTTCCGTCGATCAGCTATCGTTTTCAGTCCCTTTAAGCGTTGTAACCGGAAGCCTCCAGGTGGCGCCCTTGTTGGCGATTGCGCGCCATTTTATTTTCTAGGAAAAATAGCGTGCCTTTTGGCCTCATTGGCGTTGAATTTTTCGTCGAAGCAACAGCTCCGGGCAGCTCTAGCTAGCTCCCGGCCTGTTGCACAGTTTTATTTTATAAAATTATTAACTATATTATAACTAATATAAAGATTAAACTCAGTGAATACGTGGTGGTGCTCATCATCGGAATTAACACGTTATTTCCAAGAAATAACGGAGCTAAGTATACCTGCGCAGTAAGTGCCCACATATTTCATCTATTTCTCTAGAAAATGGATTAAAACAAATTTACTGTGTCCAAGGTTTGACAACCAGTGTAGCATAGCAATTTGTTAATAAATTAATTTTTAACGGCTTTTGCCGTTCGTTTACAAATATTTCCAACAGAGCCTAAAGGTGTTTAACCAAAAGTGCTTAAAATAGGGCAATCGGACGCCCTATACCATTGTTTTCATCCCTGTTAAATATATTCCTTTAAAAAATAGATGAACGCGACTGCTTCAAGAAGTCGTGTGATGTCAGCTAAGCAGAGCTACTTTTTCGGCAGCGGGTAAGCGTGCTGAACGTTTCCAACCAGATGGAGAAAACTATCGATGAAAATGGGTGAGCGAAATTTGGATTTTTGGTAAAATTAAGCTTATATTGCAGTAGCCGTTTAACACTGCAGTGTTCGGCACCTTGAGATATGTCTAGATATACCTGGATTTTTAGTAAAAGAAATAATGCAAAAATTTATCATCCTCAGTTAAAGAAGTTTCTTATTTTCGGATGTTACAATATTTTGATATTGCTTGTAAAATATGTTTGCCTGATGACCACTTTGAACAAAAATCAAATTAGAAAATATGAAATACCATTCAAATTAAGCATCAAATGCGGGGCAGTTATTTTAATATTAAATCTTATTTAATAAATGAGCTACTGTACATAGTCGAGTCATTGTAAGAACTTCTTTAAGCTTACATTGCAGCAGAATTTTGTTTTACTGCAGTTTAATACTGCAGTGTTGAGATATTCGGCACCGTAAGATTTACCTAGGTTTCCTAAACCTAGTATCAAGCAACTTGGGAAAAATATACGGCACCTTACGATAGCCGATAACTACACCCACTTTACGACCTTAATTTTACTTACGAGTTTCTAAATTGATCAGGACTTTAGCTCAGTTAATAAAATTTAGTGCAAAGTTATATTTAATTTGATGTGCTTAGATTTAATTTTCTTTGTTAGAAAACTTGCAAATGATTCCAACACGTGTTGGAAAATAAAGAGTTAATGATTGGTTGTTTAGTTGTTTCTATCGAGCTTGCTGATTAGCTAAGCATCTCCTTGCGAGGAACTTTTGTTGTCACGACTCGAAATATACGTGATATTACATTTTTTCTGCCGTTTTAGGGTAAATGTAGTTTTCAATAACTACCTACTTTCTGATTATTTTTTAGCAAATTGTTTGACAAAACCATATAGTACAGTATGGAAGAAGCAACACTACTATGCATCAATGCATGAGAACCACCCTTGTGGGGTCGGTATTTTTAACGCCCTCTTATGAACGGAACAAGCTACCATAATATTAGTGGCGTGTGCTTAATATGAACATGTTTTTACCGATCATATAATGATAAAATCGATAAGATTATAATACGAACAGGTTAGCGCACCTATGGGATTAACTACCCTCAGGGAATCAGTGCTTTTTGTGAAATTCTCTACTTGGGAAGTGAGTGATACAGTGTACAATGCACTTTTACATCATATCAGTTAACTGCCGTCATGGGGTCAGTGCTTATTGTGATACATGCCATTCCCGCGGAGTGAATTCTACACGATTTATGCAAATAATTTAAAAACTGAGTGTAAATGTACTTCTACAAATCATATTATGTTAGCGTAACAGGATTAAAGACTGAGTGTAAATGTGTTTTACACATATTTATAATATGCTATCCTCGCAGCTCCTTGTGAAATTGTGATGTAACATTAGCGTTGTCCAACTTAATAAGCTGCGAGTACTGTTTTATTCGATATTTTAAGAGCAGAATTAAAAGCGCGATTTACTATTTATTAGCTACAAGACCAGTTGCTTCATTGAATAAAATGAATAAAAATAATTCATGTGATCCTAACTTCAATAATTGCAATCCTGACGTAGTGAAATTGTGTCACTAACTATCAAGCATTCAAAAGCTTGTAATAAATCACTGAAAACGTAGTGATTTTCTTCCTGCTGGCAGTAATCTCAAACCAAAGCAATAAGCTGTTTTATTTGTAGCATACCCAAAAATAATAAAATAAGTAAGGGTTTGTGTAAAATATATATGGGCTATATCATTAAAATACATTAATAAAATATGCCATAAGAAAAATCATACTTTTCCTTGTAGGAAGTTTGTAAATGGTAACAACATAAAGAAATAGCTAAACAGCTCGTATCTATTTAAGCTCTATTAAGTCTGTTCACATTTTCGGGACAGAAAACCATCCAAGATGCAATCATGCAAGAACCCTGTTAAGGTGATAGCAAGACTTGCTTCAGCAGTACTATGTTGTGTTTCTACTAAAATCGAAACTATTTGGAGAAAATTAGTATGTCTTATCCGCAAGGATAGCAATCGTGAACAGTTTCCTCCTACCGATAAGGAGAAACATAAATAATAGATATACGTCATTAAAAAGTGAGTTACATACTCTTTGTTTTTTGCATTTAATAAAAATCGTGTAAGTTTAAAAGATTTTTAAATTATCGTTGCGACATTTATTTTTTTTAATTATCTGTACCCTCTTTTTCTACTATGTTAGCATTGTTTAAGTTAACCATAAAATGAACGTCATTTTATAGGATGTAGATATTATTGGGGTTCATTATAACTGACGTTATAATGGCATAACAAAATGCATAGCTACTAAAGGCCCAGCAACATATCAACCTACCTACTTTATATTATGAAATAGATTGAAACAAAAATACGCGTCAGATAACCCTGGCTAGTCTAGTCTAAATAACAAAACTTTTTTGGTGTGGAGGGTAGGTCTACTACCTTGTTTTTCATAAAATATTATGAATATTTCTGGCAAGTACATAGGTAACGGCGAACTTTACGCCGCCTACGCAATCAATAAAAATAATGAGATTACTTAATTTTTGATAATGTTGTGATCGAACATATTATCATTATAAAAATCAGCCTAACTGATTTTGAGTTATTTAAATTAAATAAATATAATTAAAATCACTTGATTTACATAAAACTAATCGTTAAGTCCAGATCAATCCTACATTCGCAACTTTACAGTCGTGCCGGGAGGTATTAAAATTCAAAGGGTTAATTTAGCCAGTGGTGTTTTTTGTGAGTTATTTCTTAGTTTAAGTTTTCTTTTGCTATTTATTAAAATTCCTTAAGTGAGTTTGTCCAACCTAGCTTTGGAACGAACTAAAGCAATCTATTTCTCGTACATTATTAGTAGCAGTTAAAACAACTCTTAAGTCGCTGCACTATTGCTTCGCATGACAATCTTTAGTCGCAACTCCAAAGACCATTAAATCTATTGAGATTTAATAACAGGTGTATCTGTTAGTATATGTATGTATTCTGTAAGTATAAGTACGAGACAAATAGCTGTACCGTGACAGCTGATTGCATAATTACTTTGATTTTATTTTGGCTGCCATTTTTGGTTTGACCATTATTTTTTTTTTTTTTTAGTGGATCAGTGACATTTTGTATTTCACATTTTTAATATTTTCTTATAATTTGATATGGACTGAATTGGCTTCTACATTGCTAATTTGAGGTCAAAATCTGAAGTACATCAATTTTATTTATTTTTTGTTACTTATTTACAAAGTCGAAATTTATTGCCAAATTATCGACTCATGTGTCGAACTGCACAAGCTAAGCAAGCCATCTACCACCCCTCGCGGGGGAAAGGTACACTAAATGTAACAGTTCCATCGCGTGGGACTCCCTGCTTTAGTAATGACGCAAAACATGAATGCATAACGCATTCCTGTAATAATGGCATAGGCTAAGCAAACCATCCACCGCCGCTCAGGAGGGAGAAGTACTTGAATAGTAACAGTTCCACCGCGTGGGACTCCCTGTTTTAGCAATGACGCAAAATATGAATGCATAACGCATCCTTGAAATAATGGCAAAGGCTAAGCAAGCCATCTACCGCTCCTCACGAGTAACAGTTCCATCGCGTGGAACTCCCTGCTTTAGTAATGACTCAAAACATACATAAATGCATAACGCATCCCTGTAAAAACCATCCACCGCCCTTCACGAGGGAGAGGTACTTGAAAAGTAACAGTTCCATCGCGTGGGACTCCCTGCTTGAGCAATGACGCAAAATATGAATGCATAACGCATCACTGCAATAATGGCACAGGCTAAGCAAGCCTTCCACCGCTACTCAAGAGGAAGAAGTACTCTAAAAGTAACAGTTCCATCGCGTGGGACTCCCTGCTTAGTAATGACGCAGAATATGAATGCATATCGCATTTCTGCAATAATTTTGGGTAAATATCATTGCCGAACAAATCCTTTTCAATAGGATCTATTATACGTTGTCAGATTCTTTCTAGTGGCTTAGAAACCCTCACTTTTGGGTGAGCCGCCCAGCCTAACCGTAAGTATATACATCTTGATATGCGAAGAACACAACGAAATCGCGTTGGTTGTAGAATCCGTTTTTGGATTATGTACATAGTAAAGCTTTACGTATGTTTTACTTAAATAACTGTTTAAATTTTATTTTGCAAATTAAAAGTAATCTTGCCTATTTAAGGTCATGTTGATTAAAGATATTGGTCTTTGAAGTGACCGGAAGATTCTTGATGTCTGTTTTCCTTTGAGATTTGAGTTAAAAATATATATTCAGGACATTTTTCACTATAAATATAGCTTAATTTATTTGAAATAATTAATAAACTAAATTGTCACCAGAGCTATATATCTCACATTGGCGTAATACATAATCATAAGTTATCACATTGGCGTAATACACAATTATAAGTTATAATTAAAAGCCCCACTCCAGGTGACGCCACCAGGCGATAACAAACAGAATCTCATTATAAAAGCTTCCAGTAACGGTCAAGCTATTTAATAGCAGCGTTTTACCTGAAATAAAACGCATATTAAATACTTACCTTACTGGAAGCTTTACTTTTGATTTCTGCCTGGTGGAAATTACAAAAATTAACGCAATGAGGCCAAAAGGCACGCTATTTTTCCTAGAAAATAAAATGGCGCGCAATCGCCAACAAGGGCGCCACCTGGAGGCTTCCGGTTACAACGCTTAAAGGGACTGAAAACGATAGCTGATCGACGGAAAGGGATACGCACTCTCATTATAAAAGCTTCCAGTAAGGTAAGTATTTAATATGCGTTTTATTTCAGGTAAAACGCTGCTATTAGTATACGGCTCCCGTGTTTCACAGAAACACGACGACGACGAGGAAGTTCTAACAACTTACATTTTTTTTTACGAAAACTACTTATGAATGCAGTTCGATAGAGAATTGTATTGCGCGTCGTCTCTGGTTTAAGAATTAGGCACCGAAGAAATATCTCCTATATTAAGATCCATCAGAACCTGATTAACAGTTTTTTCGCCTCCTGTAAAATTAGTTTTTGTAAGTCAGGAGTTGTTAGCATTTCCTCGTTCGACAACTGGAATTATAATTATTACGGTAATAACCGTATATTCGAAGAATTATGTGAATTATATTAAAGAAAAGCCATGGTGGTCTAGTGGCAGTGACACCCGCCTTACAATCGTGAGGTCATGGGTTCGAATCCCGGTCCCGTACCAATGAATTCCTTGGACTTTATGTACGGAATTTCACACCACGGGCTTTTCGGTGAAAGATAACATCGTGAGGCAACCATACGTTCGTAGAAAAAATTCGATGGCATATGTGAATCCAACAACCCACACTGGGCCAGCGCGGTGGATATGGCCCAATCACCTTTCGTGGGTAGGCCTGCGTCCTGGAGTGGATCATTAAAAAAAGGCTGGTACAGCACAGTATAACTGTATATTCATATTTATTAGCTTCCACAATGTTGTAAAAATATGATAAAAACTTAAATTATGTACAATTGTGGATAATAATAACAACACTGATGTGATTTTCAATGAAGAAATACTGATATTGCAGCCCGGATCCGCTGCAGCGAGTGGTGCGCATTAGCCCCAACTGCAAGCTGATGGCGACGGGCGGCTTTGACGCCAAGGTTCGCGTCTGGAGCTTCCCCAAAATGCAGCTACTCTTCGAACTCGACGGGCACACTAAGGAGGTATTATAACCACAGAATACATATAAAATGTAAATTAACTTGTAGGATAGCTAGATCTCGCTAGGAAAACGTAGCTCAACTTCGCTACAGTTCGAGGAGCACCGACTACTGCCACAAAGATCATCAAGGTATATTTCTAGTCTGTCAGAAAAAAATCGGTCAGTTATGCTTCATGTTAGTCTTAACACCAGCCCCCCTACCGCCTAAGCAATAGCAATCATAATAGCAATCGTTTATGACTTCATTTTAGTCATTTGGCACCGCCTATGTGACGTTAGCCATCAAAGTTGTTCATTCAACGATTGCTTTCGCAATCCGCACAAAGCGATTGATGGCTAACGTCACATAGGCGGTGCCAAATGACTAAAATAAAGTCATAAACGATTGCTATTACGATTGCTATTGCTTAGGCGGTAGGGGGGCAGGAGAGACCGTTGCTCAGAAGCAGCTTCAATTCAGCGCGTTCCTACTGTCCATGTGTAATTTCACCAACTTGTCCGTAGGAGTGTTACGTTGCACTTACCAATATAACAGCCTTAGAAGCTCACGATTCATTACATGTATTTTTTGAGGATAAACGCCAATTGACTAGTAGTACAGGTGGCGGCACGTAATTCTAGCGCTGAGGGTAGTGACGAGGGGGTGGCTGCAGATACAGATTATTTATTGGTAAATAAACATTACAAGTCAAAAATAAAGCTTGCTAATTAACACAATACTTAATATTAGGTACCTATATCATTTGTACTATATAATAGCGAAATATTTATAATTTTTAAATTCTTTCAAGCTATAATACGTCTTACTAGAAAGTATGAGCTTTATTAGTTTTCGATGAAAAATTGTGTTTGAAGCTGCATCCTTTATGCTCTCCGGTAGATAGTTGTATAGGGCTGTACCGCACACATACACTGATTTCGATGACTTCGCGAGTGAGTGCGCAGGTGTTCTCAATCTGCCTCTATACCTCGGTGAGGCAGGATCGCGGTTACTATCTATTGTGTCGAATTTTTGTAGGTTTACCCGAACGAAAGTACAGATTTGGTAAATATAGATGGATGGAACCGTTAGTATTTTTAATTCTATGAAGTGGGGCTTAGCCGATGCATCCTACTTAATCCTGACTATCGTGCGAATGGCGCGCTTCTGAAGTATGAGGGCTTGCTCCGATTCCGCCGCGTCCCCCACAGCTCGGTCCTGCACATTAACAAAGAATGGACTATGGTCCATTAAGTAGAAGGCGAAGTAACAGGCGAGCGTGGCGTGGCGGCGAGCCGACGCTGCCACTTGGTTTAGAGCATAGCAAGCCCGACTCAGGCGCGCACACAATTCGTCAATATGGATATTCCACTTTAAGGCGCGATCCACATGCGCGTGGTGACCGCCATGCAATATGTGTGGAGGCACACTTCGCTCTGTGCTAGATTTATATGCCGCGACTTGTATTAGTGTGTTGATTTTATATTTGTTCAGAGTGCCTGGAGTGTGCACACTCTGTAATATTATCGTTCTATTTTGGCATCTGTATCACATATTCATTATTTTATTCCAGTTAGACGATCTCGACTTCAGCCCGTGCAGCACACGCTTGGTGAGCATCGCCAAGGACGGGCTGGCCAACATCTGGTGCTGTGCGGTCCGCAAGCCGCCGCTGCTGCAGCTGACCTGCACGCCGCCCAACGGCAACAAATATCTCTTCCGGAGGTGTAGGTGGGTACCACATGAGCTGGCCAACATCTGGTGCTGTGCGGGCCGCAAGCCGCCGCTGCTGCAGCTGACCTGCACGCCGCCCAACGGCAACAAATATCTCTTCCGGAGGTGTAGGTGGGTACCACATGAGCTGGCCAACATCTGGTGCTGTGCGGGCCGCAAGCCGCCGCTGCTGCAGCTGACCTGCACGCCGCCCAACGGCAACAAATATCTCTTCCGGAGGTGTAGGTGGGTACCACATGAGCTGGCCAACATCTGGTGCTGTGCGGGCCGCAAGCCGCCGCTGCTGCAGCTGACCTGCAAGCCGCCCAACGGCAACAAATATCTCTTCCGGAGGTGTAGGTGGGTACCACATGAGCTGGCCAACATCTGGTGCTGTGCGGGCCGCAAGCCGCCGCTGCTGCAGCTGACCTGCACGCCGCCCAACGGCAGCAAATATCTCTTCCGGAGGTGTAGGTGGGTACCACATGAGCTGGCCAACATCTGGTGCTGTGCGGGCCGCAAGCCGCCGCTGCTGCAGCTGACCTGCACGCCGCCCAACGGCAACAAATATCTCTTCCGGAGGTGTAGGTGGGTACCACATGAGCTGGCCAACATCTGGTGCTGTGCGGGCCGCAAGCCGCCGCTGCTGCAGCTGACCTGCAAGCCGCCCAACGGCAACAAATATCTCTTCCGGAGGTGTAGGTGGGTACCACATGAGCTGGCCAACATCTGGTGCTGTGCGGGCCGCAAGCCGCCGCTGCTGCAGCTGACCTGCACGCCGCCCAACGGCAACAAATATCTCTTCCGGAGGTGTAGGTGGGTACCACATGAGCTGGCCAACATCTGGTGCTGTGCGGGCCGCAAGCCGCCGCTGCTGCAGCTGACCTGCAAGCCGCCCAACGGCAACAAATATCTCTTCCGGAGGTGTAGGTGGGTACCACATGAGCTGGCCAACATCTGGTGCTGTGCGGGCCGCAAGCCGCCGCTGCTGCAGCTGACCTGCACGCCGCCCAACGGCAGCAAATATCTCTTCCGGAGGTGTAGGTGGGTACCACATGAGCTGGCCAACATCTGGTGCTGTGCGGGCCGCAAGCCGCCGCTGCTGCAGCTGACCTGCACGCCGCCCAACGGCAACAAATATCTCTTCCGGAGGTGTAGGTGGGTACCACATGAGCTGGCCAACATCTGGTGCTGTGCGGGCCGCAAGCCGCCGCTGCTGCAGCTGACCTGCACGCCGCCCAACGGCAGCAAATATCTCTTCCGGAGGTGTAGGTGGGTACCACATGAGCTGGCCAACATCTGGTGCTGTGCGGGCCGCAAGCCGCCGCTGCTGCAGCTGACCTGCACGCCGCCCAACGGCAACAAATATCTCTTCCGGAGGTGTAGGTGGGTACCACATGAGCTGGCCAACATCTGGTGCTGCGCGGGCCGCGAGCCATCGCTGCTGCAGCTGGCCTGTACTGGCAATTGGCCTAGGGGCCTCACATTGACTAGTAGCCCATACCCAACCAGGAACCCAACAGATAATCATCCGGTACACCGGTAGTCCTGTGCGCCTATCGTTTTGGTAATTCGTTTTGTTTGCACGCTTAGAAAAGGTTTTAAAAAAATTGGTTGTCTGTAAAGTTGGCCGTGGGGTGCCGGCAGAGTAGAATAGCACCCCCCTCTAGTACCAGGTGTCGTAAGAGCCGACTGAGGTACAGCGGAACAGACTAATGGCGGTATAACCATTCGACTAAAACGTAGCTAAAATGGCACAGGGCAGGGATGGGGAGCAGCATCCCTGCCGCGAAGCTACGTTTCTGCGATCGCCACCACGCTTGCCCAGCGCGGCGATTATGGGCAAATACCCCCAAAATATGGAAAAAACGAATAGACCAGGCCCCCAGTCCCCAGCAGCTCCGCTAGCCCGGGGCTACGGTAGGGGCCCCGGTAACGGCGGAGAAGGGGGTGCTAAGAATCCCTGGCAGACGCCCGGCTACCACTCCCGCAAACGACGACTGGCCCTGGTAACACACAACGTGCGCACTATGAGGACTGACGAGAGGATTGCTGAGCTGGAAGATGAGTTGAGTAGGTTGCGTTGGGATATTGTGGGGTTGTCTGAAGTCCGTAGAGAGGGGGAGGACACGATAATTCTGAAATCCGGCAACCTGCTCTACTACCGGGAAGGTGACCAGCGGTCCCAAGGTGGTGTCGGTTTTCTCGTGCACAAGTCCCTCGCTAACAACGTTATCACCATCGAAAGTGTGTCGAGCAGGGTTATATATCTAATACTCAGAATATCCAAGAGGTATTCGCTGAAGATCATTCAGGTATACGCACCGACCTCGTCACACCCAGATGACGAAGTGGAGACTATGTATGAAGACGTAAGTCAGGCCATACATACGTCTAAGACCCACTTTACTGTTGTTATGGGGGACTTCAACGCAAAGTTGGGCAAAAGAAGCGATGATGAGCTGAGAGTGGGGAAATTTGGACATGGACAACGGAACCCCAGGGGCCAGAGGCTGGCTGACTTTCTGGAGAGAGAGGAACTCTTCATGATGAACTCTTTTTTCCAGAAGCCGCCTCACAGGAAGTGGACCTGGATGAGTCCCGATGGTTCCACCAAAAATGAGATAGACTTCATCATGACAACTGAGAAACGGATATTTAATCAGCAGAGCAGAACAAAGGCTCCAAAAATAGAAGTGTTCGCGAGGAATTTGTCTATTGGACAAAGCCAGTTGACAAAGTTGAAGAGAGAAGATGGCAGTGTAGCGTCGACCAAGGCCGAGGTATTAGATGAGATCGAAGGGTTCTATGGACAGCTATACGCTTCGGTCGCTAAGCCTGTTAGCAGCGTGGCCAAAGATCCAAGAGCCAAGCTGACCCGACACTTCACCGAAGATATCCCTGACATCAGCCTGTACGAGATTAGAATGGCCCTGAATCAGCTTAAGAACAACAAGGCGCCGGGTGATGACGGTATCACATCAGAGCTGCTGAGAGCGGGTGGAACACCGGTACTAAAAGTCCTCCAGAAGCTTTTCAACACCGTCGTCCTCGAGGGCATCACGTCAGAAGCATGGAACAGAAGCGTGGTGGTGTTGTTTTTCAAGAAAGGTGACAACACCTTATTGACGAACTACAGACCCATCTCACTTCTGAGCCATGTTTATAAGCTGTTTTCAAGGGTCATTACGAACCGTCTCGAGCGCAGGCTTGATGACTTTCAGCCTTGCGAACAAGCCGGTTTCCGAAAGGGCTTTAGCACCATGGACCACATTCATACGCTGCGGCAGGTTATACAGAAGACCGAAGAGTATAATCTGCCACTTTGCTTAGCGTTTGTGGACTATGAAAAAGCCTTTGATTCGGTCGAGACATGGGCTGTGCTCGAGTCTCTCCAACGATGCCGTATTGACTATCGGTACATCGAAGTGTTGAAGTGCTTGTATAATAACGCCACTATGTCGGTCCGAGTACAGGAAGAAAGCTCCAAGGCGATCCCGTTAAAAAGAGGCGTAAGACAGGGAGACGTAATTTCTCCGAAACTGTTTACGACTACTTTGGAGAACGCCTTCAAGCTTCTGGAATGGAAAGGATTCGGCATCAATATCAATGGCAAAAACCTCACTCACCTTCGGTTTGCCGACGATATAGTAGTCATGGCAAAATCGATGGAAGAGCTCAGCACGATGCTCGAAGGCCTCAATCGGGTTTCTCAACAGGTGGGTCTTAAGATGAACATGGACAAGACGAAAGTTATGTGTAATTCCCATGTTTACCCACCCCGATTTCTGTTGGAAACTCGGTTCTTGAAGTCGTTGACTCGTACGTCTACCTATGACAAGTAGTACAGTTAGGTAGGTCCGACTTCAACAAAGAGGCCAATCGCCGAATCCAACTCGGCTGGGCAGCGTTCGGAAAATTGCGTAGCGTCTTCTCGTCCGACATACCTCAGTGCCTGAAGTCGAAAGTTTTCGATCAGTGTGTGTTGCCAGTGATGACTTATGGCACAGAAACGTGGTCTCTCACTATGGGCCTTATCAGTAAGCTCCAAGTAGCCCAACGAGCTATGGAGAGGGCTATGCTCGGAGTCTCTCTGCGGGATCGAATCAGGAATGAGGAGATCCGTAGAAGAACCAAGGTTACCGACATAGCCCAACGGATTAGCAAGTTGAAATGGCAATGGGCAGGGCACATAGCGCGGAGGACTGATGACCGGTGGAGTCGAAAAGTTCTCGAGTGGAGACCACGTACCGGCAAGCGCAGCGTAGGACGTCCACCCACAAGGTGGACGGATGACCTCATTAAGACCGCAGGATCGCGCTGGATGCAAGCCGCTTCCAACCGGTCTTATTGGAGATCCATAGGGGAGGCCTATGTCCAGCAGTGGACGTCCTTTGGCTGATGGAAAGTCGGTTTACGAACTATTATATAATGTTTCGTGATAACTTCATAACAAAACATTGTTGAATCAGCAACTAAAACAAGCCGAAGGTTTCGGCCGCTCGTGCTCTATCGTTTGTTCCGCGCTCTTGCATCCACGTGCGGCTCAGGCGGAACGTGCCACTTTTTCGTGCGTGCAGTCAGCGTTTATCGATTTGTAAGACATGTTATTTTATTTTTATCACGTCAATACAAAACATATTTATTTTTCCAGATTCGGTGCTATCGAGGACCAAAAAGACGCGTACCGCATGTTCACAATCGCCAACCCGCTCACCCGGTCCGGCAAGCAGAAGGGCCTCCTCCAGCAGTGGGACCCCGCGGACGGCACGCTGCGTCGCTCCGTCGTCATCAACGAGTCTCTGTCTGCTTTAGCAGTTAGAGATGATGGAAGATTTGTGGGTGTGGGGACCATGTTCAGTGGATCCGTCGATATATACGTCGCGTTCAGTTTACAGGTCAGTTTGACAGTCATTTTAAAGTAACTTTGAGTCATACCCGCAATAGATTTGACAGTCACAATACTCACAATTGATCGTAATAGGAATAGCGTACTGTTGTTTTTGTATTGAATTAATCTTTAGTGTATTTCAAACTAACTAAGAAAACAAAGATTTGTAAATGAACCCCCGCAAAGTAACGCCTGGTTCAATCAAGTATGTATCTGTTCCAGCGAGTGCTGCACGTGGCGAACGCGCACCGGATGTTCGTGACGGGCGTGGAGTTCGTGGGCGTGCGCGGGTTCGGGCCCGCCGTGACGTCACGCAGCGAGGCCGCGCTGCTCTCCATCTCCGTCGACAACTGCCTCGCCGTCCACAGCCTGCCGCCGCGCAGTAAGTCATACCCATGGATTTATCATATAAACAGGATTGAGTATTGGCAAAGAAAAACGTGCCGACAAGGATACCACATCAGATGATTGCGTCTCTTTTCCAAGTAGGATGACCAAAACATCTCGATCATCTCTTTGGAATGTTACTGCACGCAGGAATCGCAGTTATCTTACCCCTAACTCGTCGTCCTTCGTCATCGTAGTCGTTTTAGCAATAGGACGCCTACTGCTGGGCATAGGCCTTCCCTAAAGATCTCTATAAAACCAATCCCCATAAAACCAATGGTCTAGAATTAATTTGACAGCAGCTGTTACCGAAATGTAGATCTCAAAGAGTTCTTTCACCTTTGTTAAGACAGCAATGGTCTAGAATTGATAATGACGGAGATAAACCACTTTTTCAGCTGTCAACGGAAATGTAGATCTCGATGATTTCCTTCACTTTTGTGATGACTATACTGGTCTGGAATCCATATTTACGGTGTTAAACAACGTTTAAGTTTCATAGATGTAATCTTGACACATATCACGCAACCCGTGTCAGTACTTAACCACAACAAACTTATTCACTAATACTTTTTCACGAAAAACTTTGTCACAAATAGACTTTATCACAAAAAGACCTTATAAAGAAAAGGGTGACTATGCTGGACATATTTCTTAAACATGCTGGGCGTACATTTTGGAATTAAAAATGGCGAACATTACTTCAAAATGGATGCCACTTTTGAAATCTACTCGTACACCCCCAAATTCTCAAAAACGACATCCATGACGACTTTTCAAAAAAGCAACATCCACCATCTCTAATTTCAAAATAGATGCCATTTTTGAAATCTACACCCCCATAAACCTCAAAAACTACACCCATGACGACTTTTTCAAAAAAGTGACGTCCACCATCTTTAATTCAAAAAAGGATGCTAGTTTTGAAATCAACACCCCCAAAAAACTATTAAACGACACCCATGACGACTTTTTGCAAAAAGTGACATCCGCCATATTTAATTTCAAAATGGATTTGAAAGGACATGTCCACAAAATGTATGGAGGCTGGTATAATAATAATCAAAAATTCTAACCACAACATTCGTTACATTTCGAAAAAGTGAATATTTTTCTGAGTCTATTACAACAGTTAAAAACAAAAAAGAGTCCTCCGATTTTTTTTAAATCAATTTTGAATTTATTAGGGTAAATAAATATATTTGGCTCAATAGGTAGTATAACTCTAGCAACCCTGATTAAGTAACCTCCAAATTGTTAAATAAAAGCATTTTTACCAATTAGACACACTTTTAAAATGTTTTTTTGTCACATTGTACCTACTAACTGGTCACACTGGTAGGTTATAATTTTTAATTTTAGCAAATTAAGCGATGAATGTGAAAGAATCAGCTACGAATGCAAGTAAAATAACGATAGAAGCACTTTATCATTGCTAAACTAGAAAAAGTAATAAGTTGTATTGTTATTTTTCATACAATTTATTTTTCACATTTAAAAAAAAATGGAGGGGTGAAAAAATCTAAATTATATATTTTTGAGAAGCCCATAAAACAAGCTTTCAAATGATGTATATATCATCTTGGTTCGATTTTTCTCTGAATAATATACCACTTGTGGACGTCACCTTTACAACCCAAAAAAATGAAAAACAACACCCACGACTATACACCTATTGTACACCCAGCATGTTTAAGAAATATGTCCAGCATTGTCACCCTACCACACTTCTTTGTATACACCATAGTACGCCATTTGCAATCGACGGTGATACTCTATATATATCTATAAAATAAAAAATAACCATTAATCATAAAGTAGGTATATTCATACAAAATAAATATCAAACACTGTTTTATTAGCATCTATTCGCAATTTTAACTAAAATCTTATCAAACTACATTGTTATAAAAACTAAGAAATGGTTAAGACAGTCGCGGCTTTACAGGTAATAATTCTACCATATATGTGTCGTTTCGAAATGGCAATAGTGCGAGCGGGACACCCTCATCACTTTGAGAAGTCTCACTCGGCACAGCGTCTCTCTTATGCCATTTCAAAGGAATATATGTTTTGTTGCAACGCATTAAGGTTGAATTTTCCTAAGCTAACTTTGAGCCAAATATCGTCTGTGCGCAATCCAGATAGTATACAAAATCTTTGGTCATACCTCATACCAACCGGCCGTGACGTCACACGAGCCGTGCACAGCCTGCCGCCGCGCAGTAAGTCATACCTCATACCAACGGCCGTGACGTCACGCGAGCCGTGCACAGCCTGCCGCCGCGCAGTAAGTCATACCTCATACCAACGGCCGTGACGTCACGCGAGCCGTGCACAGCCTGCCGCCGCGCAGTAAGTCATACCTCATACCAACCGGCCGTGACGTCACACGAGCCGTGCACAGCCTGCCGCCGCGCAGTAAGTCATACCTCATACCAACGGCCGTGACGTCACGCGAGCCGTGCACAGCCTGCCGCCGCGCAGTAAGTCATACCTCATACCAACGGCCGTGACGTCACGCGAGCCGTGCACAGCCTGCCGCCGCGCAGTAAGTTATACCTCATACCAACCGGCCGTGACGTCACGCGAGCCGTGCACAGCCTGCCGCCGCGCAGTAAGTCATACCTCATACCAACCGGCCGTGACGTCACGCGAGCCGTGCACAGCTTGCCGCCGCGCAGTAAGTCATACCTCATACCAACCGGCCGTGACGTCACGCGAGCCGTGCACAGCCTGCCGCCGCGCAGTAAGTCATACCTCATACCAACCGGCCGTGACGTCACGCGAGCCGTCCACAGCATGCCGCCGCGCAGTAAGTCATACCTCATACCAACCGGCCGTGACGTCACGCGAGCCGTGCACAGCCTGCCGCCGCGCAGTAAGTCATACCTCATACCAACCGGCCGTGACGTCACGCGAGCCGTCCACAGCATGCCGCCGCGCAGTAAGACAAACCTCATACCACCCGGCCGTGAGGTCACGCGAGCCGTGCACAGCTTGCCGCCGCGCAGTAACTCATACCTCATACCACCCGGCCGTGACGTCACGCGAGCCGTGCACAGCTTGCCGCCGCGCAGTAACTCATACCTCATACCACACGGCCGTGACGTCACGCGAGCCGTGCACAGCCTGCCGCCGCGCAGTAAGTCATACCTCATACCAACCGGCCGTGACGTCACAGGAGCCGTGCACAGCCGCGCAGTAAATTACCATCATTATTATTTATGTATATGATGTGAAGTCAGGATCCAGCATATGCCGGTTGCACAGTTGCTAAGCTAAGTTAGTTCGGGGTAAGCTCGTATAGCTGACTCAGTCTTCCAAAGATAGTGCATAGCTCGTATCGCAATCTGCACAGATTATGGAAAACTGATTTAGCTATGTGAGCTAATCCCGAACTAACTTAGCTCAGCTTGGTCTGGAACTCGCTTAAAGTATAAACCTTTCTCCTATAAAAAAAAATAGTGCGTGGAGTCCCTCCGCGCGGAAGAAGTGAAACTTCGTTTAATGCAACAGTGCTTTCTACCCCATCTATGCTAGCGTTAAACGTTTAACGCAACCTTAGAAGTCGCATTAGAAACTTCACTTCAATAATAAAATACGTAGGTATTTATTGCGTACATTTATACAGGGTTATTTCTAATCAATTAGCATCCTTCTAGGGGCTTATTCTGTACATCAAAACTAACAACTTTTGTTCTACGACTTTCGTCAAAACTAAAAAAAAAAAATTTCTGTTTCAGGTACGATCCCCGCCTGGGTCGCCGTGATTCTTATAATTTTCGTTCTATTCTGTACCTTCACTCTATGTTCATATCTAGGCATTTAATTGTATTTATAGTTTAAATATCTGATAAACGAATATTATTCCTATTTAAGTAAGTTGGGGTTATGTTAATTGTGTAATTATATTGTAAATTGTAATAGGTAAATTGGATTCGCTCATACATATTGTTGGTATGTATAATATATTTATAAATAAATAATTAGGTTATATGATTCGATTAAATGCTATGTGCATCAGTACTGTTGTTTCTTATCAAATCCTCATACTATCTCATGTATAGGACGCTCACTGCTAGACATATGCCTTTCCTATAGACCTATGTTAATGACAAGCTAAAAAAATTGTATCTGGTTTGTGGCACGCCACTAAGCACCATAGCCCTGATGAAGTTTTCCTGTTGAAAGTTCTTGCCAAAAAACAGGACAAATTAAGTTCTTACGAGTTCTTTCCCACCGTCCACCTCCTGAGACCACCTAGACCCGGGTGAACCGTGGAATGTTTTTTATACTACACCTGCTCGGAAAGTACCTTGACACTTTATCAAATTTACGGTAGAAAGTACGTCATTGCATATCGAACAAATATGCGGCGAGAAAACGCATCTGAGCGGGAGAGAAAAGTGTATGAAAATCCATTTCTTACGTGGTTTTTCTTTTTTAATTTTGGGTAAGACTATGCGCTGGTAACCTAAATATCAAAAGCCAAAAAGTTTTTACAGTGAGTTTTTATCTCCAAGTTCGCAAAATGACACTGGCCACTAGCTGTGTGTTGGATGCGTTGGATGGTGTCAAACAATTTGAAAAAAGAACATGTGAAAATTGCAGACGCCATTGGCGCCATTTTCAATTTGTGTGTTTTTTGAGGATTCAGTTTTCGTAGAATTTATTTTCCTCGTAGGTGTAGTATAAAGCACTATGTATCACTCGAGAGAAAGTGCGATTCCCGATCTCGGGTGTTTTAAAACGACACCCTCGACGGTAATCGGTCACTTTCTCCTCTCGGTGAACAATGTACTATTTTTACAACGGCTCACCTTTGTCCACCTGGGTGTACCTTGGGAAATTTTTAGTATACACCGTCCACCTAGTTATGAAATCTCTAGAGGAATTAAAATTAAAATGTATGAAGCTCGGTTTGAAGTGCTATATATTTTGATCGTTTTCGGTAAGCGTCACAGAACTGGTCTTTCCCACTGGTCAGATTGATGGTCAGACTAGCCAACAATGTAGCAGAAAATTCATTCACAGTTGAAAAAATATAGGTATCAATAAAATAAATACGTCGACATTGAGACATTTAGTAAAAATATTGAAAATAATAATGTTCATACAACTTCTAAATAATGAAATAAGCGTGGAATACACACTAGAAAAATTGCGTTAAATAAGTTTTTATTTACGCAACAAGTTTATTAAGTTCTTAGGTTATGGTTGCTTTTCATTTTTAAGTAAAATAATGTTCATTACCTAAAGAATAAATTAAGACAGGTGATTACGGATTAAAATATGAAAAGTGTGATGAATTACATAAAATAGGTTTAGGAACATATTTTATTATCCATAGATGGCTAGCACCAAATTCTCTCAGGTGTACCGTCACCAATATCACATTAGGGGCTTTCAAGTTTTATCTGAGAGGTGAGCCACTTTTCACGGTTCACCCAGGTCGTCCCAGAAGGTGGACGGTGGGAAAGAACTGGTTCTTACTCGTAGGTATTTATTATTCATACAAAATCTTTTGTCAGAAGCATTACTTTTGTTTAATTTCCATTTATTTTTCTTTGTTGTGGCATTGGGGTGCTTTAGCACTTGTAAACCTAAGCTGTGCCATAAAAATGGTAGAATATAGTTGACATCATATGTATCTAGCATACATAAAAAGCTTAGAGCTTACATCGAGTGGAAAAGCACCCTTACTATTGGATTTCAATAAAACATGGTATTATTTTCAATAACATTTAATGTATTACATCAAAACAAATAACATACACTGATCATCATCGTGACCGTTCGGCAAGTTGCATTCAAGGATTAGACCGACTAGAGATCTATAATATAAACAGTACGTACATAATATAATACACGTATGGAAAGCTAGGCTTGGAAAGGGGAAGACATTATCAAACATTCGGAAAGACCTTTGAGGTGGTTCATTTCATCTCTTAACATGTTTAAATTTATTTTTTTACTTATTTAGAAAACAATTGCAAATATAATCTTAGCTAAAACAAAACGATCAAATCTATCAAAAAAAAATATTGATAATTTACAGGTATACTAAGCGCCACACAAATCGGGATGGGAAGTTATGCGCAGAGCGCTGCGCAAGCCGAAATATAGGTATGCGCGGGAGCCAAAGAAACATATACGCAGATTACACCCGCCCGCTAACCTCATGCCTCCCGCGCGCTCCCTACGCCCGTGCTCAACACTTCGCCACTTGTGTCGGTATTATGCACACATGCGCATTAATTAGCGAATCACGGCGAAGTGTCATCTGCGGCTAACTTCTCATCTGCCGATTTGTGTGGCGCTTAGTATACTTATGCCTTCGTCAGATTGACGCGATACGATATTGGCTTCAACGGCAGAAGGCGCCCAATCATTGTGCCCGTAACGCTCATCACAAGAGAACGTATCGCTACAACCACGAACACTGAAGCTAGAAGGAGAAGCGACCACTAAAAATACCGCGTGCGATGCATTCATGTATATACTACTACTATGAAAGTCGTCGGTGGCGGGGTTTGTGGTTGTAACGATATGCAAAGTTTGCGATACTTATAACTAAGGACGATTGGGCGTTTCGTCATTTAAACCTACTAGCTCCATAGTCGCGTTGTGTACGGGAGAGGCTCTGTACGTCTAGTACTTGCAGCTGTTAATTTAACTAACCATATTTTATACTTATAAATATTCTACAATTGGTGCAGCATCCAGAGTACAAGACGGAAAAGCATGCCAATCACGTAAACTGTCACTAACTCTCTCACTCGTGCCATGCCATTCTTATGGCGAGAACAGGATAACACGATAGCGACTGATAACGCATCAAATCTGGCGAGCAATAAATTACTTGGTCCATATTTTTTGGTCCAACATCGGACGGACAAAACACTATCTTGCTTTTAATTCATTCCCGTTTCAATTTAAACAATCATAGATAAAGAAAACTATACAAACATTTTCTGAGACAATGTGGTGTACAAAATAAAATATAATCAACATAGTATTTGGATTAATCTTTGTAAAATTAATTAAAGTGCTTTACGTGTGAAAATCAATGTGGATGGATATTTAAAGCCAAAGCGCTCTCTACACATAAGATGGGACATATGTTTCCACATCCACATAACCGAATCAAACGTTTCGGCTTTGATGTTATACCCTGTAAAATATAGCTTGGTACCCGAGACATTGACATTGACATTCGCGTAATGACTCACGCACATCAAGTACCACATTTTTTATAGTCAAAATGTTCGGTACACAATGCTGTACCTCATGTTCGAGATGCACGAGCATGAACGCGTATGTCAATGTCTGGCGTATCAAGCTATATTTAACAAGGAATAATAGCTACAAGCTGCGATGCATATCCCAGTCCTGTCTGAGCTGCGTGAGGATTGGATTAACCGTAGCTTGTAGCTAACATCAGTCGCCGAGAAGTTTAATTCGGACTATGCATACATTATGGCTGCCAATGCGTCCAACCCACGAACTTCTAGGTACAGGCTCGCAGGCCCTAAAGTAAAAAGCATCAATTAACTGGTTGTTTACATCTTATAGTTAGGCCTACATGAGAACAATAGTTTAAGTTCAAGGCAATGTAAATCTATCTAGCAAGATTTACTTTGTCTTTAACTTAAAACGTACTTACAGTTAATTTACTATTATAGGGTCGCGTTTTACGCTGTTGATACGCAGGTATAAATGTTCGTTTAATTGTAATGTTTACTACCTAAATGGTAACATCGACATCTTTGATTCAATATAGAAGGAATAGATATTTTGCTTGATAATAATTGACAGTCATGCGGCCCGCCGATTGACATGTAAAACGAAATTTCGAAATTACTATTCCTCTCCAAAGATTTTAGTTGGTTGGGCAGCCTTGCTAGAATTATGTTGTGTTGTAGAAAAAGATAACAGATAGAAGAGTATAAGAGATTCTGGAAGCATGATAAAAGGTAGATTCGCATGATTGTTCTAGATCTTTTATGCCATAGTTTACTTTGTAACAAAACAGCACGAAAAATGCACGAAAACGGACATACATATCAACAGATTTATATAAATCACTTAACATATTTGTATATTTCGTGGTCCCTGATATAAATACTGTATAATAAATAGTATATTTCATGTAAAACATCTAATAGCGCTCCCGTTCTGTACCAGTATTAAAAAATGGTAGCTCGTTATATGAACCTTATAGTGGTTAGCATAATAAACTGAATTTAAATGATCAGATCGTGGATAAAATTCTACATAATATACACATTTTATTGTACTTGATTTGTTCCCAGAACTACATTTAAAATATTACGTGTAATTGATCTGATATTTTCACATATATAGCAGCGATCTAAAATTTGTATAAAATATATTGAAAAAGTTATTCTACCTTAGTAGGCTGATCTGATCAGTGGTTATTGTATTGAGTAAACAAGTCATTTTGTATAAACTGTATAGGTAATAATATTTGTATGAAATACCGTATAATATAATCTTTACATAATAACAACAATTAATTTATGTAATCCAACCCTTACAACATTGGTAAGGGATTAGCATGACTGTTTGCTACCAAAATGTTTCGACTATTACAAAAATGTACACTGCGAAATAAATTCCTATGAGAGTGAAGAAAGTTTTATGGTCGTTTACGAAAGTTTCAGATTTTTGACTATTTTGTTTGGTAACACGACGCTAGCGCCTCATTCATTTAGTTTAATTGATCTAGGTGTAGTCTGGGAGCGAGTGGGCCGGTGGCACGGTACTGGTGTCTACAGTGTTCCGTGGCGTCAAGGCACGGTCCCGTGTCGGTCTACCTACAAATCCGATATGCTCTACATATACCTAACACTAACATTACATTCATATAAATGGCACATTTAAATATGTAGCATTCGATTCGTATCTATAAAAAAACGAACATTTTCTAACACGATATATATGTTTAAAACTTTTTCTATATATTCTTTGCTCTAGCATCACATCAGTACAGTTCCTTAAGTTTAACTAACTACTATGTTGATTAATAACGTTATTAGTTATACGAGGCTACAGTATTGCCTTGTACTAATCCAAAAGAACTTCATTCCACTTAGAATTGGCTTTTTGAATATTTTATTTATCCAAAATTTCTTTTGAAGATTATATATAGGTTTCTATACAAAACTTCTTTCCTTATATTTACACCTTTACTGTAAAGAGTAACATTGTCACGTCACACGCTCGTTCGATTCGATTTTTAAATGTAGCTTAACTACTAAGGAAATATGAAAACATAAAAGTAGTTTTGTATGGAAACTTAAACACGATCATTTCATTTATCACAATAAAATTATGAATAAGCCCAAATCATAAACAACTTCGCAACCAATCCAAACTTCGCGCTAAAACATCGGTTGTTTCATACATTTAGCTAAAGGTTATGAACTTTATGCAGGAAACAGCTGATTTTTTTCGCAATTTCATGTAAAAAAGTATTATCTCATAAGTTGTCCATAAATTATGAGTACAATAAAGGTCTTTTGCCTTAGTACAGGACAAATTCATAACCCAGCATATCACAATCATTTATATAACACCTATTGTATATTATACAATATGCGAAGTGCACTAATATATTAATGCGATTCAAAACTGAATATACTTCTATATTGTTCATATAATGGTTAATCACATTGACATAAAATATAAATAAGTCAATGGGTATTCACCAAAATATAATGACAATATACACTTATACATAGCTTAAAATACACTCCACATATGTATTGATTTTGTGCTTTAAATAAATGTGTAAATTTTGCTATTAGAAATGGTCCGGTGCACATCTTCCTTTTTGCACGAGTTTATAAGAAGTATAATTATTTTTATATTGTGTATATATTGTAATTGTTCAGGATTGCATCTCTAATATGTAGACATTTATTTTATTACATTAGAATTTCCCGAAGAAACTTTATAAAAATAACAAAATGAAATATAACTTGGCTAAAATTCCGTACCAAATATTTGTGCAAAACAAATCAGACCAAATAAAAAAATCTATTTGGTCTGAGTGTTTATAGTAAAAAAATATTTAAAATACATATTTACATTATTGAATTATATTATCTTTATAAGTATATTTAATTGATATGATTCAAAATTGTTTCTCTTCTTTTAAGAGGTCGAGCAAAAATTAAGAAGGCACCAGACGTCTTCTTTCGAGTAACCAGACAAATTTAAAGGTAAATAGGAATGCCTAATTTCCACCAAAATCAAGCAAAGCCACGCTTTAATCAAAACTTTGCATGCGTCTAGAGCTTGTCAATTTTTTTATGAAAATTATCACTTATTTGTGCCCTTAACTGGATTTACTACTTTGTTTTTTCGAGTCTTGTATTTCTGACCACGAAACATATTTTCGTCTATGCCACGAAATGAGTTAGACGAACTTCCACTCCAGTGTCTACTACGACGCATTTCATTTAAGTTTTTAACATCGATAGTTTGTCTTTTACACAATTTGGTACCAATCGTAGTCATAACAATCATCAACAACATAAATACATATACAAAGCTATACCTAATTAATATTTACAAAATTCGATATCAAACATACATCTCGTAGTTATATATAATTTGTATTTTCCATTAATTTCACTACAAAAATACATACATCTGGTTTATATTATGTACAGATCTTTTATAATCACAAGGATATCGTAGGGAACGTCCATCGTAGTCCGAGCCCCGAGCGCGAGGCCGCGAGCACTCCGCCAGGTCTGAGAGGCCCACTCAAGTCCACATTGCAACTGTACATAATATAAATTGTTCAATAAATTGGCCCTGTAATACTGACTTATATGATGAATTAATTGACGTCTTCAACACATTCCGTCATGCACTTTAACATAAAATTAACTTGAGAATCATAAAAAAAATCCTTATAAAACACACACGAATACATCGACGCACGCGCACACGCCTCTAACGGAGATTATATCGATCTAAACATAACGTCTATCTACGTGTATAAATAGGGACATCCATTAAAAATTCACATAAAAACTGCATTAGTTTGAGCCCACGACGCGTCACCTAAAATGCACTACGGGCGGAGCTTCGGCTGAAACGGCAGCGGGGCCGCTCCGGCCGCGCGACTTACACTGCAAGAAACAAAATGTCCATTAGATAAGACCACAGCGCACCGGCGAAACGACGAATCGTCAACACCCCACCCTAGGGAAATAACAATTGACGTGTCCTTGAAAGATATCACACACCCCGAAAATGAAACAAACGACACGTCAATCCCCAATAGTTAATCGTTACCCCGAGAAAGAAACAGAACGAAAGCGGTCGGACGGGAAGCCCGAACGGGCGCAGTTAATATAGGAATGATTAATGAGGTGTTGTTACGAGAAGTCGCCGTCCAAGTCGTCGTATTCGTGTTCGTCCATGTACTCACCCTGGTCGAAGGTGCTCGGGTTGATGTAGGACAGCAGGTCGCTGTCCGACATGTCGGTGAGGCGCTGCACGGGCGCCGTCATCTCCTGCGACACGGCCTGCGACACGGCCTGCGACACAGCCTGCGACACCGCCTGCGTCACCGCCTGCGACACGGCCTGCGACATGGCCTCGAGCGGCGTCTCGCCCGCCGGCTCCGAGGGCGGCGCGGCCTGCAGGTCCGTCCCCTGCATGCCGCTGCCGCTCTCCGTCGTCAGAATGTTCGCCGTGTTGATCGCTGACGTCACTAAGGCGTTCATGGTGGTATCCGACGTGAGGATTTCCGCCGCCGCGTTGAGGATCATAGACTTGACGGCGGCGGGCGGCGTCTTGACCGACGTGAGCTGCACCTGGTCCGGCAGCATCATGAGCTCGTCCTGAGCCTGCGGCGGCATCACGATGCGCTGGTTCGAGTCGCACAGCAGGCTGGGCGACACCTGCGGGTTGAGGATCACGTCGGGCGGGAGCGCGGAGGTCGGCATGGGCGGGAGCAGGTCGGCCGCGGCGCGCGCCACCACGGCGTTCGGGGAGAGGATCACGTCGGACGCGTGCGACGCCGACGACGGGGAGTTGCTGGTGCCGGACAGATGGTCGTCGACTCGCGAGTTGACCAACTCGTCCAGGCGCGCCGCGTCCGCGGGCAACATGGCCGCCGTCGCCTTCATCGCGTCCTCGACGAGAGCCTCCATGTGGGCGCTCTGTTGCGCGAGCCTCTGCTCCCTCATTTGCGTCGTCTCCATCTCGAGTTTAGTGATGGCACCGAAGGGGTTGAAGGAACCTGGTGGCGGACGCGTGTCGTAGACCATAAGGGTTTGGTTGTCGGGTTGTAACACGGCGGGCATGCCGGGTGGGGGGAGCAGGAGCTCGGGGCTGAGCTTCATTTCTGTTTCGAGCGGCTCCATGGCCGATTTGGCCGAGATTAGTTGGCGCATGGTATCGAGCGGCGCCATGGGCCCGAGCATGCCGGGGTACATCTGCGGCGCCGCGTCTGAGTTAAATATCGCCGCCGTCACTGTCTCCACCATCTTGTCCGTTTGCACCTGGTTCTGTATGGCTTGTAACTGTTGCTGGAAGGAGGCGAGGGGGGAGGGGGGCTCGCTGGACGGCGCCGTCGGCGGGGACAGCTTTATCGCGTCGTATCCGCTCACGAAGCCCACCTGCAACCGAGGGGGCGGTATGGTATTACGATGGGTACGACATTTATGATCGGGGATTCCACCAGATTCCATTTAAAATTAATGTTAAAACAGAAGAAAACCAAAACAACAGTGAAATATTTTAGCCATTATCATATTATTCGTGTCTAAATATCGCAAATACACTAGTAATCATACAATTAAATTTCGCCGAATCTTTGCACGGTCGGACATCGCGGCCAACAATCAACTTTCTTATGCACCATACCAACTTTCCCATACAAGCTTGACATGTATGGGGAATTAGCTTCCTAATATCGAACCTATCTAAACCTGTTTCGGTCATTGTAATCATGACAAACTTAACAACATTGAAATTTGCCTCTCTGACAGCACCGTGTAGTTTTTGCAGAAAGACAATATGCCCAGTTTACCTGCTGCGGCGTCTCGGCCTTGAGCCGGAGGTCGACTCCGAGGTCGTCGGCTTGCAGTCGCGGCGAGCGCTCGCCGTCGCCGCACGCGTCCAGCTCCGCCACCGAGTGTTGGCTGCTGTCGTCCGTCACCTGCAATGTGGGCGCCATTGCTGATCTCACTTTACCCATAACACTGCGCTTATAAAAACTATCGCAATTGTACTAAGCGGGAACGACCTTTTTCTAACAAGATGAAAACTTTATTTTAAACATAGTTTGTAATATAACTAAAATAAAACTTAACTACGACTAGGTAGGTATGTATATAACTAATTACGAGTATAAACGAACTTCCAAAACCTGAGCATATTAGTAACAATAAAACAGAACACCTATCAAGTTGATTTTCTCCATACCTCGCTTTTCAGCCCGAGCGGTGAGTGCGGATCAGGTACGATGATAGAGGGGCGGCGCACGGGCAGCGCGGGGGGCGGCATCATGCCCCCGCCCCACAGCATTACTGGGCGAGCGTCGTCTCCTTGCGCCGGCCCTGCGCACAAATAAGGGTTACAAGGGGCCAACGTGCCACGTGGGACCTGACTACCTACGTGCCATAGCGCCCGAGGATATGACCATTTTAACTGCCCTTTTCATTTTACTGACAATTATATTTCGTAACTAAGTATTCTTACATTACAGTACATTTCTAAGTCTTATTTTGTATTAATTCGGAGTATTTTAGAAAATTCAGATTTACATTTGTCTTTAATTATTAACATTTTTGTAAAGTAGATATTTTCAGATTTAGTCCCAATGAATGGTGATATAATAAATTAAAGTAGCAATCAACAGGTAGGTAAGTCTATTGTATGGCACAATTTAGCAAGATTGTGTCTTAATTAAAAACATAAAATAAATAGATATGTGGAAATTAAAAAAGTATTATACGACATATTATTGGCATTTTACAGATTTTTACATTATTTCATACAGTTTTTGATAAAAATCTGTATCATTCCTCTGACATTTGACACATTGGAATCGGGCAGTGTTTCTCAAACTATGTCACACTCATGCCCCCATCTGAAATGGACTTTATAGTGTTTAAACGTAACTAAAAATATATCTTTAATTTTTGAAATGTGACTTATCAAACAGTTGTACAACAATATAATTCCTTAATTGTTTTTTTGAGCAGCCAAAGTGGAAATACGCCATCTATCGGGCAACAATAATATATGTATATACAACGGACGAGAATCTGGGCACGGTAATATATCTATCTAGGTGGTGTAGGGAGGGGGTCTGTGGAGTCTGTACCTAGAACAATACTGATTAAGTGTCAATGAATAGTCAGCTCTGTGTGATGTGAATTAGAGTTCAAAATGCACGTGAAATCTTACTATTTTATGTATTTTTCATTTATGTGTAAATTGTCATGTATATAAGATGAGTGTTTTGTGAACGGTGTGTTTGCTCTTTTCTCATTTGTTACTGCCCAAATTGTCTTTCAATTATTTTTTCAGTTGTATATAATGTATAAATACGCTATTACTATGCTTCCTGGCATATATAAAGATCAAAATTTTATATCTGACCCGAAAGTAGATTTTTTTTTTATTCGGAGCAGTTTGACTATTTCTTAGCAAATATTATAAATCTCAAATAACAAAAGCAACAAGTGAAAATACGCGAGTAAAACGAGTCCAGAATATTTGTGACGTTTCTGAATTGACATTACTACTTTATAAGAATATCATCAAAAAAGCAGAAACTAGATTTGAAAGAATATCTACGCCTCATTAGGTTATTGCGAAAATGCTTTTAAGTCCCCAAAAGCAAGACATCGAGTGTGTATGTGTAAGGAGTGACGGTGTGTCTGAGTGTGACATGTGAGTGTGTATGTGTGTGCCGTGAGTGTGCGAGTGTCAGTACCGTGCTGGCGCGGGTCAGCAGCGACGACGGGCGGCAGCCGAGCTCGCTACCTACACAGACCTAGCTTGAAAGGGGAAAAAGAAAGAGTACGCCTCAGTCATTTCTTCCAATAATGCGTTTTCATATATTTTTACAATGTAACATATAAATGTAACACCGCACAACGTTAGAATGTTGCATGCAAACACATTCACTTCTGAACATTATGGCATTTGCATATTCTATAATTTATTATGTATGTCCTTTACAATGTATTAGAAACTATTAAAAGGCATTTGATATCCATTTTGATGTTTATCGAGTACTAAAACCGTACCGTACGAATACTTACATAATATTCAAAAGCAAGGGTGTTGAATGTTGTTCTCAAAGCATCAAGTTGTTCTAAGCAACATATGGATTCATTATAATATTTATCATGTTTTTTTTAAAAGCACACATGTATTATAAGCATCGGACAAACATACGTAGAAACTGTTAGTTATACAGTATTTTTGTATCTCAGAATCTTCGGAAATAAATTGTAGGTACATGCTTTTGATATATATTTTTATATTGAATTTAATTACTCGTTAACGCACTGATAACTCGAAACGTTACAGATATTAACTGGGTCACGACTACTGTTGAGTTGTGATGCAACTGCAGATAACAAATATCAACTAGAACAGGGCACAGATGTTATATTCTAAAGCAAAATCAAAACGCAGGTTCATTACGCTCTACAAAGATTAAATTATTACATGCATTAAAAAAAAACAAACAGCTTTCGATTAGTAAATCATACATAAGTCAAAATAAGTTTTTGATCCATGATCAGTATCAAACAATAAAAAAATATGTGCAAAATAAAATTATCAAACAAACAGGAACACTTAGTATATTTACAAACATGCAATAAAGTTTAACAATTGTACAAAAGCATTAAACTCAACGGAGTTATTTAATATAATACTTAGAAAACATTCACAAGTTGTAAACAAGTCTATACGAATAAATTTATTGGGATCATTGATAAACATATTTTATTGACATCATTTGATAACACTGTTTTTATTAGGTTCGTGCGTATCAAAAATAAAACCTCTCCAAATAGAATTAATATTTTATAGTACAACATTTAATTTGGCGTTGGACACCGTTCACAAGAAAACTTAGCTGACAACTAGCAAATATAATTTCAAGCTATCCATGAACGAACAAGCCACCTGGTGACAAGCGGGTCAGTAAATAGAATATAATTATTTATCAATAGCGTGCAGTACAGTCCGACGACTTCGTTGGCGTACAGAAAAACGAACAATAGACTCGGAAGTGACAAACAAATGATGGCTGCAAATTTTCAACAGCCATCCAATCTAGAAATAGAAAAAAATGAATTCAGAAGGCTACTCTCAACGAACGACCTTTTGCGCAGGGGTAATTTTCAAATTTAAAAAACGAATGCAACTAGCTACACAATTTTTTTTTGGAATGCTTATATTCTTCTAATTTGTATCTTAGACACATAATTGTATATAGATACATACTTCTATCTTACATGAGATGGTGATTCATAATAATATATTGACACATTGATATTCATTGTTCAAAAATGAGAATTACCAGAATGTGACAACGAAGTCGCCGAACACTAGAGAAGCTGTACGAGACGAGCACGAATACGAGCAGAGTTATCGAGTAAGCCACCGGAGTCCAGGCGCCATGCTACACGTAGCGGGGGCTGCGGGGGCATGGGGGGCGTTACCTTGCGCGTGGTGCGGTGTGGCGTGCAGCGGGCCGGCGTGGCGCGACGCGGGCGTGTAGTAGAAGGCGTGAGGCTCCGAGGCCTTCCCGCCCGACCGCACGAACACTTGCACGCAAACCGCCTCCGCGATGTCAGTGCGGCAGTACGCCGGCACGCAGCATACTAGGTGCGTCTGCAATAGATTCCACTTATAATAACACCCGCCTCTAGAAGTGCCACCGTTACGAAGGCCGGCCGCGATCAGCCCTTCCCGCGCGACCTAGGAGCTTCCTTGAAGAGGAGAGAATTTCTAATAAAAAACTGATGTCTACGTCGCTGCGTCGAATCGACCACTCCCGTCCACCTACATACTCTATTCACCGTAGCGAGTGTGAAAAGAACCGAATCTTACCTGTTGTAAGAACTCTTTATCTGGAACTACTTCCTCCTCCCACGTGGTGTTACCTTCCCGCCGCTGCGAGAACACTACCCGGGTTTCCTTCAGGAAGTTCTTCCCGAGGAGGTAAAGCTCGAGGCCCCCACTAGCTGGACACGACACCAGGGACTTCCGACAGACTTCTGGCACACCAGGGGGTTGAGCTTCACCAAAACAAAATTAAATGTTTAATACACAATTAACAAACAGAACGACACAACAAAATGTGAAACCAGAAAAGATAACTTTAACATTTAAGTAGGTTCGAAAACTTTACAGAAACTTTAGTAGTGGTACTACTAAAGTTTCTCAATATCGCATTTACAATATTACAATTTGAATAAGCCACGTTCATGACACTATAAATTAGCAGTAGGCCTCTACGCGTCTGCAGCAGCTTATAGATATGACATCGCTGAAACTCCTGATACATTTCCTAACAGTTATTGATAGTACTCACTGCAGATAATTTGCGTGGAGCAGACTTGCAGCGTTTCCTGCTCGCCGATCGCGTTGATGATGTCTGTTCGGAACACCATACGGCAGCGCGTGGATTTCTTCTTGCCTCGGGAGCCGTGGGTCATGCCCGCGCTCGCCGCGCTCCCGATCGATTCTCCGAACCTGTGCTCCACATCTACATTCCGCTCCTGGAGACGAAATATTAATTTTAATAAAAGAGTAAATAATATATATAATAGCTAAGCGTGATACAACTTAGACCACACATCTGCTTAACATCAAGCAGTATACGGTCAAAAGCAAACCTAAATGAAAAAAAACAAGCGCCGTAGTTAGCAATACTAGTTTGTTTTACAACATTACATGTGTAATATAGGGCGAATCAAACTTAATGTCGTATATGAAGTTAACTACAAGCTGCCCAGATCCCTTCTTCTCGCCCAGCTGACATAACGAATTTGCTACTGCGTTATGAATCGCCTCGTGTTCACAGACGCCATAAAGTTTGATTCAACCTATACCTATGTTAAATTTCGTTCAAAATAAAATCAGCGAAAATATTAGTTTCCATAACAGAACAGAACGTTCAAGTGGTTTCTCTATTTATAAAACAACATATTTATGATGTTAAAGATGATGTTAACACACTTTCACTTCATTCAGTAGTTTTTGGAACAACTCCAACGTGGAAAACATTTGTTCAAAGACGCGCAAATCTCACAATGAATGAGTTTTACAAGCACAACTGACTTGAAATTATTTGGAAATAACGAATTAATACTATATTAGCAAGTAAGGAGAATAGGGGGCGAACAATTTCATGTTGGAAATCAGTGTCTCAAAAATAAGATACTTTATTTTTAGTTATTTTCAGCCGATAAAATGTAAATCATAGATAAAACCAACTAGATATTTAGCTTTGTATTATACCTATCATTGTGATATTTATTGAAATTATGCAATACATAATCGTCCACAGCTTTGATAACCAAACGCGATTAGAAACTATTATATTACAAGACTTACCTACATATTTTCGACGATCTTTAAGGCCGCTGAAATACACTGAATGCAAGCCAAATTCAAGCGGTCTTATTGAGAATCCATACAATACAACATGTCTTTATTTTCTCACCGAATATAAATGAAAAAATAAAAATAACAATCAACAGTCCGGTAGAATAAGGGAATCCTTAGGGGGTAACTGTCTACTTTTGCCCACTTCAAAAAATAGCATGTATTAAAAGTTCTCCGGGATGGGTAAAAAAGGTACTAGAAACCCAACCCGTGCCTCCCCATAGCTAAGCCCAGGTGCAGATAGGTTATAAAAAGTAAGTTCGTATAGACCGGGTGGTTTTATTTTATTTAATATATTAATAATATATTTATTTTATTTTATTTAATGTAATGTTGTAACGTTGAATGTGATACTGTTGTATTGAAATTAAATTGATGAATATTATTATAATTTATGACATTTATGACATGTAATTTCTTAATCTAAATTACCAATAAAAATGTTTATCTGTTTTAACCCAGGCGTCAGAGTTGTTTAGCCGCCTGAAGGCCTCTGACAGTTCAATAACCGGGACCTATAATTTAAAGTGTCATTCGAGCCACTGTATAGGCCGCGCCACTTAAGTTGGCGGATGTGAAGTTGTTCAATATCCTATACCACTCAGGTAGGTTAAGTTAGGTTAGGTTATAAATGCAGTATTTGCTAACCTTGAGTATGCCGACGCAGTCGCAGGTGACCTGCCAGTTCTTGCTGGGCTCGAGGTCTATCTCGATGACGACGGTGCCATCGTCCTTTCGCTCCTTGCACGGCGTCGAGTTCTTACCGGCCACGCGGCACGCCTGGTAGAACATGTGAGGTTGCACGCGACCAGTGTCCGTACCTATGTACACCTGCAAACGTAGAGATACTATATTATAAAAAGAGTCATAGTCTCAAACAAAAACACATTTCAAAGTGGACCAGATATTACATTTATTATTTATTTATAAAAAAATACTCCGTTTATTTGCTTAGAATACCTATATAATTTGTTGTGAAATATTTTATCATTTTATTTTCAAAATGACTATTAAACGCCATTCCATGCGTGTGTACAGGCAAATCTTGTAAAAACTAGTGATAAGTTGCTAACTAAAAACAAATTGAAATTGACAGGATTTATGAATAAGGTAGAGAATATAATAAAAAATTTCAATTTTTGATATGTGTTTGGATAAATGGTAAGAAATTAATGGAAATTTAAAAAATACAATCTTGTATTTTCAAAGTTTGGTTAAAATTTCAACTAGGGTTAAAGTAAAAAAAAATATTAGTAATATTATGTGAATTATTCACCTGTAATACAGCTGGTTTATCATAACCAACTAATTTGACTATTGGGAATCCATTCCCCGAGTTGTCCTTCACAGCACCGCGGCTGCCTTCAGTCTGATATCTGAAAAAAGTAAAATGAAACATACAATATTTAGTGTCTCGAAACAATGCTACTATTATAAAACAATGTTAATATGCTAATAATATTACTTACACGATATTATGCAATTTTATATGTTTGAAGGTGATTAAACAGATAAAGATTAAACTTAGCTGAACCATCACCATCACTCACTAGATATCAGTCAAAGTGCAGACAGTTGGGAACTACTGTACACTAACTAATGTACCTAGTTTTTTTGTAAGTTAGGCGGCAGACATCATCTAATCTAAGGTAAATAAAGACGCACTCTTTCCTTCGATCTTGATATAAGCTTTACTAGAAAAAAGTACAAATCGGAAACAGAATAACATCACATAATAAACTTACATGTTCATCAACTTTACCGTTGACATGAACCTACACCATAAATTTATTTACTGGTATATGAATATTTTATAATCGTCGAATTAATGCTAAAAGGATCCAATATCACTATCTATCAATATCACTTCCCAAAACGAAATCTCACCTCGCTCTGTGTTGCGTCTCCGGCTGACATAAGATTTGCAACTCGACGGTGCCATCCCGCGAGCGGCCGGCGAGCGGCGCCGCCAGCCCCGGCCGCCCGGCCTGGGACATCAGCGCCCTCTTCCGCGCCATCGCCAGCTTGCCACCGTACTTGCCCGCCAGCTTGCCGCCCAGCTTGCCCCCCGCTTGCAGCTTGCCCCCACTAGCGTACTTGCTCGCCAGTTTGCCCCCACTGCCAAGTTTTCCGCACGATCTGATCGCGTATGGATCTTGGAACCGTTTTCCTGGGGACTCTGCTATGCTCGGACTAGATATACTGCATCCTGCTCTGATTCTGCAATCGAGAAAAATAACTGCGTAAAAAACTACGAATATGTAGGTCAAAGAAAATATTTACTCCTAGCGGAGATGTAAGTATTGAAATAAAACATTGGACATTTAAAAAAAATTGGGTAGTACGCAAAATGTGCTACGTAGGTAATCATAAAATATGTTTGAGGTTTAAATTATCATGTAATCAGTTACTTGCAAAATGCTAAAATTAGCCTTCCAAAAATTGACAAGAGCTGTCATAATAACGACCTTCCTTAATAACTTTAAAGGGATTTCGGCTGCCATAATGAGTTTGTTTACCATTTGACAAATAGAAATGATAACAAAAGGCAAGTAAGTACGCGCAAGGTTTCCGTACGTACTTACCAATGTTGACAGTAAGTTATACGTTTAACTTAAATAATGATGTAGTGCTGATTGTTAGAACAATTACGTGCAGTGAACATGCGAATCCTGACCGTTAATGATCGTGATGCGGCACTACATGATCACATACCGGACTTTGACACCATCAGTAGAGATTGATTAATAACAAAAATAAAAGCAATAACATATCAAAAATTGTATGTATTTTGAAACCATTGAGGTAAAAATTGTATAACTTCAGAATAACTAAGTTTTACATATTATTTGTACTACACTACTCTTCATAAGCAGCATTTTTTCAGATGTCCACAATCCTGTCGGGTTATGGCTGGTGTTGGTAAAAAAGGTATTGTTCAACGTACACAGGTACAGGCAAAGAGGCGGGCGCAGGCGTGGGCGCGGGCGCGGGCGCGAGCGGCGCAGGAGGCGCGAGCGCGTCGGGCGGCGCCAGCACAGGGGCGGCGCTACGCGGCGGGAAAGGGTACGCATCGTTGGCGTCATCGCACTCAAGTTTTACCGCCATCTCGCTCTCGCGCCGTTGACGCTTCCTTTCAGGATGCTCCCACTCGGACTCCAATGTATCGGATAATCTGCACATACGCCGGACCTTGCATTAGAAATGTTAATGGAATCCCCGAGCCCACTGTGAGCTTAACATGCCGATTATTGATGATGTAAAGTGATGTTGCGAAATTTAGATGAGGCATTAGATATGACATAAATTATGATCACGATGTATTGAAATACATATCTGTAAGATATTTTATAATACAATCATATAATTTATCCACTGGAAAAATGTAAAGACAGCACAATTCAGTTTGTTAATCACGAACGAAGATACCACAAAAAGTCTATGAGCAACAACAAATACGAAAGATAAACAATATGCGGTAAGGTTGCGTGTTTAAATATAGCCCACAGTTGGTACATGTTGTAGGAAGAGAGTTGTATGTGACAAAAATAAGAATTAGCACATGGCACTGCGCCGGCGCAAGCGTACTGACGACAACGTATTTCACGCAAGGAGCGACGAATTCTGTATAGTGTTTTCTGCTTTATTTGGTGATTGTGACATATCACGGTGCAACTGAAATTAATGTTTCATCGCTTTCATTTTGACTTAGTTTTAGTGATGCAGTTGCATATTCATGGCGTTAAATTAAATGACAATCGCTAAATTTAGTACACCAAATTTTAAATTCAAACAATTAAAATATAGTCTAAATGCAAATTGTAAAATAAATTACCGAAGTTAAATTTGAGAAAACAATATGTTAGAGAAGAATATCTTTCAAAACATTAGTTTTTAATCTCTATGTTACTCAAGTCCGTCCACAATTTCAGACGAAATCTGACAAAGCTTTTGAAAAAAAAAAAAAAAAAAATGATAAAAGTAACGCATCAGGCGTTAAAGTTAGTTAACAAAAAATAGTAGGCACTTTATTTTTTTAATTTTTATACACATTGTATTATATCCATATTGTTGGATTATTAACGTATGTGCGCTTAGAATTATAGAAATAAAATTGGGAACACAAGCCAAACACAACTGGCTATTTCATAAATGGAATCAACGCGCCATGCCAGAACAAAGTCCAAGGCGATTGAAATATCAAATCAAATTCGAGTTCGTTATAATTTACGACCACATTTTTACGAAATAGGTACTCATTGAAAAAAAATGACTCATTTAGATATTAAGTATATCTAATGTTATTTAAGTTTGTGTAATTGAATTATTGACTTTCCAAAAAAAAATCTTATTATGTGAAATATTTGAACGCTTTGGTAGTTTGATGAAACAAAAATATGACATTAAATTGACTGTGAAAAAAGTAATATATTACAACCATGCTGATTTTTACAATCTGCTCATTCATAATTGATTTTTAACATTCAAGACACAAGCAATTCAAGAAGGGGCTAGATGCCTTAGGTTGAGGAACGCTGTCCGCGATATGCGGTCGCGACTCTATATTGAACGTGTAGAGGATTGATTGAACTGATTTGGAATTGGAATATTATTTTTTATAACATTTTATAACTTAGTACGATTTTGTCGTAGCTTGTTGTTTCTTTAAGATAATATCCCTATTATCCCTAACTTTTGACCCAGACTTCGCTTCGCTAATAAAAAACAGTTCGAATGCGAGCTTGGCTTTGCTTTTTACCTGACTAGCGACCGCCCCGGCTTCGCACAGGTGTATTATACATATAAACCTTCCCATGAATCATTCTATCTATTAAAAAAACCGCATAAAACTCCGTTGCGTAGTTTTAAAGATATAAGCATACATGGGGACAGACAGCGGGAAGCGACTTTGTTTTATACTATGTAGTTAGTGATGATAGTGATTATAAGGTATCCGTAATCCGTTCATTATGAGTATTACCAATATACTCTTTTTACTCTTTATCCTCGTATATAGAACGATACGGGTTTTGCCTAAGAACCACAACATACATTATTTGCGCCAAGTACAAAATATACTTACCGGTATAACTGATGGCGTGACAGATAAATTGTAATTTGTGACGATCATTACAGTCATCAGAGCATCACTGTATGCATAGTTACCACACCGGTGAAGTAAGTCTGTCGCTCGGTCGCGCGCGTCCAATGCACAATAATGCGATTTGGTCGTGGAATATCCAATCCCAAAATGTTTTGGAAAAATAAATACTCTTATTCGCCGATTATGCAATTCGGTGGATGTCCAATTTGCGAAACATAATGCAAGACTTATAATCCAACATTTGTGATGAAGTGAAAAAAAATGGTTATTTTCAAGGCATCCCCCAATGTAAGCTAAGAATGAGTTGCCCTCATGCGCTATACTAGCCTGGATACCACCGCATCAGTGATTGTCTCGCTTTCTCTCCAACTGGGAGAGCAAGACGAAAGCCGAAGCGATCCAACTCAGGTCACGCTACGTGTTTTACGCTCTATTGTCTTTTGTTTTCATAAGTGACTTGAAATTATCAAAAGAAAAAAAAGGACTAACTACTGCAAAACTTAGCGTTTATGGTAAAAGTAGTAGTTTTAAAAAGTGGTAGTCAAACTACAATCTGCGCTACCATATGTAGTCTAAACAAATGCAGCACTTCGCGCCTTGCGCACTATCACCGCCATCAAGCGGCTAAGCAATTGATAACGGATATACGATAACAATATGCGTAGATACGATATCGGCCGGTAACTGGCGCTCCGTCTACGTCGGCACACATACAAAATCTGATAACGCACGTGCCTTTGTTCAGCTTGAGGAGACTATCGAAACAATGCGTGCATTATTATAAATAAGCTAGCTGCTGTATCACATTTGACGCTGCGTCACGCACTTTTATGTTTTATCTTAAAATCTGTACCGGCCAAGGCCGCTCGGCCAGGAATTCGCGTAAAACCGTACAAGATTATCAACACGCTGTTTATTTCATGGATCGTAAAAATTACGCTCACCGACTGAAAATTAGAATGAAACCTTCAACTTTGGAAGTGAGGTTGCCGCGTTGCTGTGCGCTATGCTTCCGGAATTTATAATATTTACGATGCTACAAGCATTGGTCTCAATCTCTCGATACAATTACTATATTAGTACACATATTTTAAGAGATTCTTAGTATCTTATATATCATATTAGTAAGCAAAGGAATGTGAAACTTTAGAGCTATCATGCGTAACGTAAGATAAAATGAACGTACAAAATTTAAAAAAAACGCAATATACACATATTAATGTCAAACAGTACTTAAATCAAATCATGCATCTTCAAACGAAGTTCAATAACAACAAAAGCATAGCACCAGCGAGCGTTTGACGAGACATACATCATAAGCCAAAATCAATCATGCAGACTAGGACGAACCAATCGATAAGCTAATTTTGTTTCCGGAATTAGACGAGAATGTTGAGATTTAAAGTACGGTTCGTACTAGGCCAGTGATTGAAACAACGAACGGTACAAATGAGGTTAGTAAAATAGCAATGCATGGTACGGACTACAGACAACGTGAACGCAATTAGGAACGCTAGTACAGAGGGCGCAGTTATAGACGCCCCAAAGCACGTTTCATAATTATTATATATATAATATGTATATAATCCCTTGTATATCTATACAAGAGATGCGACAATGCGAATTAAGGTAGATTCACTAGGTAAGCGCGCGAAAGTTATTTTTTTTTTGGGTTATTGGCATTTACAGATAAAATGCTCATTACAAAATTAAGCGGCCATGAACATGTAGTATTTACACCTATCAACCAAAATAGTGGTCAGTCTATGCACAAACGTGCATCAACTGAAGACCAAGGTGAAAATCAGTTGATGCATTTTCGTGCACAGACTGTCCACTTACTTGGTTTTTAGGTGTAAGTGCCTCGTAACATTACCTATTCATGGCCGCTAAATGAGAATTCGTAAACTTAAAATGGGTAGTTGATCTGTAAAGGGTAAAATACCCAAAAAAAAAAAAAATCTCGTGCGCTGACCGAGACAATAAGCCCTAAACAAAATACAAGGCGTGCGCCAATGAGAGTCCCATGGTAACGAACCTGTTGATAGCGTCGGGGCCAAGGCCACTGTCGTTGCTGTTCTCGCAGGGCTCCGGCGGGCGCAGTGAGTGCGTGTGCGCGTAGTGGGCTAACTTCCCGAACTTGCCCAGGTGGGCAAACTTGCCCGGGTGGCTCAGCTTGCCCGGGTGGCCGTGCTTCCCCGGGTGGGCCATCTTACCCGGATGAGCACGCTTATGCGGCGCTCTCATCACTTTTCTGTGAACTCGAGAGCTCATTGTAGGGGACGTGGACATAGTCATTTTCATGCCTGTCGACAAACAGAAAATAAAAATCAATCTCAATTTTTATTTGCCATTGAAGAAAGATCATGATTTATAAACATGCATATAATAAATATTAAATATTTCATAGCTTTCAGATATACAAGTACTTATACATATACATAAAATTGGAGATAATCACAATCTGGAATAACCACGTGTCCAGGCATATTGCCTTATCCTATATTGTGATAGGTTTCATAACCGTAAAAAGCATAACATTACATTACATAACCCTTGATAAACACACGATTACGGAAGCCGTCGTAATTGTGATACCCCGCCGTAAGGTCACGACATGACTCAGACCAAGAACGTTTGAGATGGCAATCTCTATTTTATAGACAGAGGGCCATAACGCGTACACCCATAAACTGAGACGCGACTACGATACATAAACATTGAATCAGAACGGGCGCTACACATGGGGTGATACGAACAGCATGGTGTTGGTTTCAAATGGAAAATGTCTATGGCAATCGACCTACATTAACTGGAAAATCTATGGAATTTTGCTTAACAGCAGATTGAGATCACGCCAGACGTGCATTCTCATAAAATTTTACATCTAGATATATACCAATAAGGTTAAAATGAATTTACAGTACGGGAAGAGCAACGAGAGTGAGAAATACATTTCAAAGTACACTTCCTGATTGCAAAATCAAAATTGGTAGATATGTAACTGCGTTTAAGCGATCCATTTCCAACACCCACGAGTGATGTTGGTATATTAGCTCCAGAAGTTACTGCCACATTTGACGCGAATAAGTAAACTATAAACGATCGTTAGCAGCTCGCGCACATTACTGCCAAAGTACATAAAGTTAATTTATTCGAAGCAGTAAATCCTGTTTGAATTGATGATAAACGTACTACACTTGGAATGGCTATGAATGTTATGCGCCTCTACCTATTTCGATATTTTACGGGTATCATTTCGGTTTGAACATCGATGATGCTAACATGAGCTTTAACGATCGAAGTGTTTGACTCTGGTTCATTCGTAATCAGATATGAATTCATGTCATGAAGGGTGACGGTACAAATAATTCGATTTCCATTTGCTTCTAGAGTTGCAATATAATAAATCCTACTAATATAATAAACGCGAAAGTATGGATGGATGGATGGATGGATGGATGGATGGATGGATGTATGGATGTTTGTTACTCTTTCACGCATGGAAAACTAATGAACGGATTGAGAGGAAACTTTGCAATAATATATCAGAATAACACATAGGCTATAAATTATAATGATACATATATTGCGTATGCGGGCGAAGCCGCGGGTAAAAACTAGTTACTATGTACCTAATACATCTATACCAACAAGTATATTCGTCGTATCTAAACAATATTGTGAGCTCATACAGAATAAATGGCGATGCCACTGTACCGACGAACTATTAATAATTATTAAGTTGTAATACATGATTGAGTATTGGTCTGGCCAAATCTTTTTCTACACGTGCAAATCTGAAAATTTGCAGGATATAATAAAGCGGACAATAAAAGTCGACCTTGCGTAAGCGAACCCCACCGGGACTCGTTTAATATTCGTTTTGAATTTATAGCAGGTGAATGCTGGATGTTTACGAGTCTCGACAATGCGCCATTACCAGACGAAGGTAGGTTAATAAGTGTAGTGATTGTAGTATACAAATCCAAAGGATGTCCTACTTGATAGTCGAGTAAAAGCTAGAGGGATAGAAAGTGGATAGTGAACAGTAATATGAATATCAGTCTTAAGAGTGATTTTAATTTATAAATTGAAAAGCAAATCAAGAAAATATAAATTTGAAAATTTGACCGCAGGCCACTGATTTGTTATAGTTCTGAAAAAATTCTGTCTGTATCGTTATCGTTGGCCGTGGCCCTTTTTAAGTCCAAGTAAAAATAAAGCACCGCGTTTCACCCTTTCACTCGGTCAGTGCAAAATCATAAAAGTAGCTATCCTTGTAATGTATAACGCGTCTGGTTTTCACCGGTTTTATGAAGACAACATTCGCATGAATAATGAATGCACTAATAAAATTATTTGTGAACATGAGACGTTTTGCGATCAAACCTTTAACCATATTATAGACTCTGCTTTCTAAGTACATATTTTGCAGGATTTTTTACAAACTCGATCAATTCATGTATAGCTTCTATTACAACTTACATTTTTTGCTGTTTCACTCGAGCTCAGAAATATTTTAGCGAGTAAAAAATTCCAGCCGAGAGGCGAGGCCAGGATCGATATCATTGACAGGCCATCAAAACGCATTATTGAGTGCACGCGCGTAGGTGTGTGTGATATAAAGCGTAGGGCCGAGTTCGTTACCCTGCGGCACGGCGAGACGCGACCCGCACTATCGCCGGTTATCGGTTGGCATCGTGGCCGCGGTGAAAGTCCATACCACCTGATCGTGCAACATGTCATAAACTATCATTTACCTATTAATTAGAAATTCGAACCGCCCATAATCGAGTGGAATCGCATCGTAAACGCTATCGCAAGCTTCATACATTTTCGGATATGCATTTGGAGACATTTGAAGCTCACAGTTTATTGACATTACTTTATGTCAATAAACTGTCGAATGCATTGATAAAATGATTTCCGACAGTTGCATCGATATCTACAGGAAAACGTTAATCACCTGACTAACTTGCGTGTTTGTATTGTATAACAGTTTTAGATAGCCATTGGTCAACATTTAAATAAAATCGATAAATATATTCACATCAAACTGATCGTATCCAACGTGGCAATCCACGTGATGGATCTAAATTTTAAATGCGCCTATGGCATACGTTACGTATCTACATAGTTAAAGTAGTCATGAGGCGCACCGACAAAATGTATGTCAATTGTGACAAACACGACTAAATCAAATAAGATTACGCAGTAAGCTCTTTGTTTTCTATACTTCATTTTTAAACTGAATAGATAATACTGAAAACTTTTAATGAACATGGCTGAAGCAAGTAATAATAATTGTTGATCAAAATAAAATTCGAATTATAACTAGCATACAATCGACACAAATACTCGTACGTATCTACTAAGCAATCTAAAATATTTAAATTGGAAACATTAGTATTGCCAACGTGCAGACAGAGATCGTTTGATGTAGGTACGTTAGCTTATCTAGGTAATATATTAAGAGGCTGCAGGTTACTGACCGTGCCGCGGACTGAAGATAAACAAATACTGCGGCGGATGTTTGTTCATACAAAAATATTGAGATTGTGGATTCGTGGACGAAATACTCGTAGTGACAATAATAAACAGAAGCGACGCGGTCGCAGTGACTCCACTGAAAAACGTAGCAAACAATGATGATAACAGCGGTGTCGTAACATGAACTACTTAATGGGAAAAGGGGCAGATTACATGTGACAAACAACATATTATCAGGTGCGTCTTGTGTGTATAAATTTTAAAACAAAACACAATGTTGTTCCAAAACAAGTTATTGGAACAATTAATCGGGCCGCTATAATCAAAGTTAGATAATAAAGCTACAATAAACAGTTAAACGACTTTTTTCTGTACATCTTTGAAGTAGACAAAATAAGAACAGCAAGTCAATATAATGATAAAGAGATACAGACCATAAATTGCCCCATTCTCAAAATAAGCCAACTTAAGCCAAGTTCAGCATTTTTTGAATGAGATTGCTCCAGCCGACTATCACATCGAAAAACGGCAAATATTATCTACAAGGCATGCATCATTTATAATTGGGATGCCTGAAAATATAAAATCTAAAGTGATGAGCCCAAACGCGTGGCCGGAAGGGATTCGTTTCGCGAATTGGTTTTTTCGAGGCCGCTCCAATCCGAAACCAATACAGATCTGATCTGGACGTCCCAGTTGAAGTCGATCCGATACGTAGAACTAAAAATACTGGCGAGCTATTAGCGACAGCAGTGACACCCAGCGCAGATTCCAGCAGTAATCGTAGGCTCACGTCATGTTTGATCTCTCGGCCGCCATGTGCAGCATTCACACCAAGCTACCATGACGCATGCTCGTCGAACACAGTGAGGAAGGATTCTCTATCTTCACTTCGTGATGTCAGCTCTAGAAACGTAATAGTTTGCCACCAAAACATCGCGTCACTAGGTGGAAAAAAATCGCAACGGCTAGAAGTATTACTGCAAAGTGAACTAAATTGCTCGGTTCTAGCATTGACGGAACATTGGTTATCGGCGGACAAGTTAAAATGCGTGTACTTGAATGGTTACAAACTAGCTTCCTACTTCTGTAGAACTGAGACGAAACATGGTGGTTCATCAATTTTTATTAAAGACGACGTACAATGTACTGAAAATAGGGATTTAAATGCTCTTAGTGTCGAAAGATACTGTGAGATATCGGCTATCGACTTAATTGACTATCAGTTGACTATTATTTGTATTTATAGAACTAATTTAGTTGGCTATAAGGATTTTCTAATATACTTCGAACGTCTGCTCGACAAAATTTGCGATTTATGCTTAAGCTGCCTGATTGTAGGAGACATAAACATCAACCGCCTGGATGTAGAGAGCGTAGAGTCGAAAATGTTGGGCGATGCACTGTCGGCCCATGACATGGTGAGTGAGGTTGACTTCCCGACGAGAGTGACTAGCACAACGGCTACGTGCCTAGATCACGGATACAGCAACCTCCCCGTCGGGTCCGTTCGCACTTCTCCAGTATGTACGGATTTGAGTGATCACTTGGGCGTAAGATTTGAAATTAGCTGCGCGAGAGTATCATGCACACCAACTTACTCTTATGTGAGATCTTTTTCGCAGGAAAATAAACTAAATTTTGTGATGTCTTTAGACAGTATAGATTGGGTTGACTTGTTTCAACGTCGTAAAACGGCGGCGGAGCAGGCTAAGTCGATTGTAAACTTGATTCGAAATAATTTTGAAAAGTGTTTTCTGAACGAAAAACGAGAAATTTAAAAAAAATCGGACGTGGGTTTCCCAAGAGCTAATGGATTATAAATCTCTACTATTTGACATTATTGAATTAAGTAAATCGAATCCCAACATTGACATTATAGATCCACTGATATGTGAGATGAGACAGAAATATGATAGATTATTGACTAATGCGAAATCCGAATATTATTCAAAAATAATCAGCAAAGGCCAAAATTCCAGCAAGGCTATGTGGAACGTAGTAAACTTAGAACGGGGAAAATACAACTCCGTCGATCTGGACTTTACAAGTGTCATAAAAGACTCCGACGGTGGTACGTTCTTGTGCGTAAAAACTGCGCTGAATGCCGTTAATGCGCATTTCTTAGACGCAGCAAAGTTGAGCGGCGCGCCTAGCGCCTACGTAATCGGCGCTGTCGCCGTGTTGCGCGCGGCGCGCACGCCTGCGGACCGATCGCTAAGGATCCGGTTTTTCAGTGCAGAGGAAGTTTATAAACTTGTTACTTTACGGATTCCTCCAAAAACTTCGAGTGACGTGTACGGTTTAAGCATGAAATTATGTAGGGTTGCTGCAGTTTCCGTTGCTCCCGTGCTAGCCGAACTCTTCAACACTTGCATACGAGAGGGAACGTATCCTAAAACTTTAAAAGCTTCAAAAATCACTCCCATCTTTAAAGGAAAGGGCAAAAGAGAGAGTATAGATGGCTATAGACCAGTATCGGTAATTCCCGCCGTTGCAAAAATTTTTGAAAATGGCCTCAGTGCTCGTCTTACATGTTTCCTGGTCGAATCGGGTCAACTTTCGGACCGCCAGTACGCATATCGAGCGGGTCGCTCTACAACTACTCTAACTCGGGAACTAGTTCGACGTATTGTCGGTGCCCGCGAGGAGAAGCAGCAAGTAGCCGTGATTTACTGTGACCTATCGAAGGCGTTCGACGTTGCTGATCACGGCTTGATCGAAGCAAAATTGGCGCTCTACGGACTTGGCGGCAGTGCACTGGCGCTTTTTACGAGCATGCTTCGGGACAGATCTCAAGTAGTTGTTGGAAGTAGAGGTACAGTGACTTCGGACCCTCTGTGCTCTACAATAGGTGTAGCGCAGGGATCCTCTGTCTCGAACGTCGTCTTCTCACTGCTGCTTAATGACTTACCAGATGCAATAACATCAGCAGAAACATTGATGTATGCTGATGATGTCGCTGCTTTAGTCACTGCCCCCACCGTAGACGAGCTGGAGGTTAAACTGAACGAGGTGAGTGCTCAACTTGCAAGTTGGTTTGAAACGAATGGGCTTGCACTAAATTTGACCAAGACCCACTATACACATTTTAACCTCTCGGGAAGGAAATATAGGCGCCTTAAGATCTTGGTGAATAATGTTATCATCAAACACACGGACGTAACAGGTTTTCTCGGCTTTGAGATTGACTCTGGACTGACATGGGAAAATCATATCCAAAAAGTGTGTGGTAAAGTAGCCAGTGCTTCGTTTGCATTGCGTCGAGTGGCCCGTGTCGTCCCGGTGGAGGTAGCCCGAACGTGCTATTTCGCCACCGTGCACTCGGTGCTACAATATGGCGCTGAGTTCTATGGCCAAGCAGCAGACTGGGAACGTGCATTCCGTATGCAAAAAAGAGCCGTCCGCGCCATAGCAGGAATCAGTAGCGACCAGTCAGCAAAGCCCTACTTTAAAAAATTTCAAATCATCACTCTACCTTGCATTGTGATACTACAAGTGGCGTTGTTTGTAAGGAGTAATCTCGATAAGTACAATGAGTTTACAGGGCACGGTGACCAACCTGCGCTGCCGAGTAGACGCGCAGGAAAACTAAAGCAGATACGCAGGCAATTGGCTAAGTCGGACAAGCTCACCTACGTCATGGGGCCGACCGTGTATAACAAAATTCCAAAGAGTATAATCGAGGCACCTAGCATCCCGTGCTTCAAATTTCGCTTAAAGCGATGGCTTGTCGAGCAGACGTTCTATAGTTACAAGGAATTTCTAAACTGTAATGTAGTAGAACCGATAAGCTCTGCACAATAGCTGACATACTCGTACTTGATTTAATTGAACTGCTAATCATTACCATTGTTATTTAATCTATTATAATTATATAATTCTATTTGTCATTGTAATTATTATATTGTATTATTTGATTTAAGTATGAATTAACCTGACGTGTAAATAGTATTTATGAAATAAATGATTATGATTATGATTAATTTGGACGGCCGTGTTTATAAAACATGCCTCGGCTCCGCTGGGTCAGATTGTGAGAGGATTTTACCAATTTCCTTTACCGTGGGTAATATCTATTTTTTCCTGGACCTAATTATCTCCTGATACGTTACGTTGATACAATTATAATGATTCGATGGTTGGGGGAAACATCAGATATTTCTTTGTTTTGTTATGAACGAAATATTATAAATAATATATTATCGCTGCATAAGCTCGTATAACCACAACGCAGCTTTTTACCAGACGTGCTCAGAAATAGTTTGTCAGGTAGAGTATGTACTAAATAGTTTTGATCTGTGTTGATTGTAGTTAATTTATCTCTTTGTCTATTTATTCATGCCTACTTCCCAATGTCTTCTACCTGTAGGTTGACTGGCAGAAAATGCTATTTAGCGTTAAGTCCTCCTTTTGTACAAATGGTGTGCAATAAAGTGTTAAATAAATAAATAAATAAATAAATCATCTTCTTTACACTTCAAAAACGTTTTCAAATGTTTATTTTTAATAAACTTTGTTCAGCTTCTTTAGTGCACTATCTGTGAATACATGGGGTTTTTCTATGTACTTCAATGTGAAATAAATGTATTTTATGTTTGACATCCACATAAATTCAGATTTTTTCTTGTTAGTTATACGAGAATATTAACCACGACGATCGACCAACAGACCTGCATCTTAATTCGATGTAAAGATATGACAGTTATGACGCGCAGCGAGGACCTTGCTCTCTCCGTGACCCAGATCTAGAGTGTCTACCTACTAATAGTGTTTACATGTTTGTCCGCATCAAACACTACAAACAATGTAGGCAGCTAACTTGTTACTGGGGGCATAGTCTATATATAAAATGTGTCCGGGAACCGAGATTATTTACTGGGGGGTGTGTATAACCCGAGGTTTTTTTATTATTTCGTATAGGTTTGCGTTTGACTACATTCTAATGTTAAGCAGATACGCCGTCTAGGGTGTAGCACGCTTACCTAGAAGGTACCTATTTACTTAGGATTTGAAGACACCCAAGTTGTACTTTAGCGGAAAGAGAGTCTGTCTTTCCGCTAAAGTACAAGGCAAAGCGTTCCACATTCTGGCTGTTCGTATGAGGAATGTGGATTCGAAACGCTTAGTTCTAACGTGCGGAATGTCCACCATGGTGCTTTGGTTTGATTGGGTTTCCCGCAGCTTGTACATGTAATTTTTTTTGCAAAAAAAACTGTGCGTGGCCACTTTATTGGAGAAAACATAAATGTGATTTAAATTTCCACAATCTGGACATGGCACTCTTAGCGTGTCGAGCTGAAATAAATTAAATGATCCTGCCATCATTGTCTTCCTTTTGTGTCTATTGTAGTCCGAGATCCCACGGCAAGAACATCCCGCTCATAGCGTACACGGTTCAAACCAATTTTTTAAGATTTTTCTTTGAATAGGAGAATATATTCAAATCAAAAATACTGGCGACCACATTTCGCGAGGCAACCTGGTTTATTTGTATTCACTTATTCAATATTTTTTTATAAAAAACACATGTAGGATATGTTTTTCTATGAATTAATTAAACATTATTAAATTTCAAATACTTGCGGCCACATTTCGCAAAGCAACCCTATTTAAATATATTTTACTATTCATATAATTACGTAAAAACTTGGTTTGAACCGTGTACGCTATGAGCGGGATGTTCTTTCGGTGGGATCTCGGACTATTGGGAATAACTCAGATAAACGATGCTGCAAAATAACAAACAAATCATCCAATTAATAAGATAGAAATAGAAGAAAATCGAAGAGGAGCTGAAAATCGCACAAAGAGAATGCGATTTTCTAATTACTCAACTAATGAGTTAGTCAAATGATTAACGATAATTATAAGAAATGATTATGTGATGTAAGGCTGTCTGTTGATTTGTTATCTCGTTAGCGCCACCGCTTGATATTTTAGTTCACAATCCTAATTAAATAAATAAATAAAATAGCCTTTTATTTTTTGCACTCTTATACAACACTAAAAATAACACCAATTATTTTCTAAAACAAATTACTCCTTTTTATTCACTTTTTTAAGTTTCTATCAAGGTACTTATTTTAAGTAGGTAAATATACATTAGGGTGGAGCGAAATTTTTTTTTTTTCGTTATCGCTTTATAATACCTGTAAAAAGTTGCTCTTTTGTTTCACGAAGACATACACAATTTTTCATTTAACTCCTAATATCTTTAGAGGTGCCCCCAAACTCATAAATATTTGAAAAAAATGCGAAAATTGGTAAAAAAATACTTTCGTCATGTTTCCGCTTAATTTGATTCTGAACGTTGCCCTGTTTGTTTATGATACAAATATTTAACCCCGAGACGTGTTAGTTGATGCGAGGGACGGAAGTACGCGGGGTACGCGGGGAGGAGGTCATTTCACTACTCTCATCAAACGTTGTTTGAACGCCACTTAGTCGACATACGCGCGCGGATTGTTATTGTATTATTTGTGAGAGGCTTCGTTTTTAACAGCTGAGATTAAAAATACAACTCATGTAAGTAGTATTTACAATGTAATGTTGACAGTTAATTTAATATAGATCGAATTACAGTACTTTTGATTTGAATTAATACCTATTAATTTTGTTTATTACAGTACAATGTCTCAAGTCAAAACTCGACAAACGACGTCTTGTCCCGTGTTTGGTTTGCCAGAGAAGTTACCAGTGTCTCAGTTGCCTACTTATAGTGATGTTATGAAGTATTATATATTCATTAAATATCAATTAAAGACAGACAAAACAACAAAAGAGCCGACTGTCCATGACATATCCGAAATATTGGCTGAAGAAATATTAACTATATGGCAAAAAGCTTCGCTGCCAACAGTGAGCCGTAAGAGAGTATTACAGTTAATTCGCACCTATCATGATAAATACAGAAATTTAATGAAACCTTATCATGGTCGTCAAACCAACATAAACTATCAACAGAAAATTAATACATTTACAGCTGAGTCTCATAGATTATTTGATATTTGCAGTTGCAAATGCAAACTTACCTCAAACTGTTCTTGTTTGAAAGACAGTCGTGTTCCCAAAGAAGAATTACCCTTTCTACTCGATCAAAGAACAACAAGAAAAATGATAATAGGTGGTGTAGATCTAGCTGCAACTATAAAAAATAAGAAAAAAGAAGAAAGAAAACAAAAAAGTTCATTGCGTAGCAGAGAGACAATTGATTCCGAGAAACCGTGCTGTTCCCGATTCTTAACAGATAATGTGACATCGGCGATCGAAAGTACTAGTGCTAGTTCCAGCAATAGCGAAACCTCTAGTCCAATAAAAAACCCATTTGCCGCGCCATCAGCAAAAAAGAAGAGGTTAAGTTTACCATCTTTAGCTCTTGCGTGTGATCGCACTGGAGTTTCTGACAGAGCCGCTGCTATGATAGCTTCTTCGGTGTTGAAAGATGTGGGAATTGTTTCTTCAAACGATACCGGTAGCGTCATTGATAGATCTAAGTTGCGCCGTGAGAGAACTAAAGTCAGAACAGCTTTACAGAATGAAGATTGCGATAAAATCATATGTGGTATTTATTTTGATGGTAGAAAAGACAAAACTTTGGTTAGTATTCAAAAGGAAGGTAAATTTTACAGAAAAAGAGTTACAGAAGACCATTATGTGATTTTATCGGAGCCAGGAAGTGAATACTTCGGACATGTCACGTGTGACTCGGGCACTGCGAAAGGTATTGAAAGTACTATTTTAACTTACTTAAAATCCAAATCGGTAGAACTCGGCGAAATATCTGTTGTTGGTTGCGATGGAACAGTAGTTAACACAGGTTCTAAAGGTGGTGTGATTCGCTTGATGGAAGAAGAACTTAAAAAACCATTACAGTGGTTTATCTGTCAATTACATTCAAATGAATTACCACTGCGTCACCTGTTATTGCGTTTGGATGGAAAAACTACAGGGCCTAAGTGCTTTTCAGGTCCCATTGGATCCGAATTACAAAAATGTGAAATTATGCCAATAGTGGAATTCACTGCCATTTCGTCAACGTTACCTGAGATAACAGCTAATGATTTAAGTACGGACCAAAAATATCTATACGATATAATGACGGCTGTAAGAACTGGTGTTTGTTCTTCCGATTTAGCTAATATGGAACCTGGGCCTCTCAACCATTCTAGATGGCTTACGACAGCGAACCGAATTTTAAGATTATATATTACGAAAACAGATCCCGACGAAAAACTGGTGATATTAGCTACGTACGTGATGAAAGTTTATGGTCCGATGTGGTTTACAATAAAAAGTAATCCTTCGTGTATTAATGGAGCTAAACACCTGTGGCAAACTATTAGTCTGAGTCGCTATTTGAAATCGGATATGAAGAAGATCGTTGACAATGTAATTCAACGAAATGGATATTTCGGTCATCCAGAGAATGTTCTTGTCGCCATGCTTGGAGATGACATGGAAAGCATACGTCAGCTGGCATATCAACAAATCTTGACAGCAAGATCAGAGACTGCTCCAGGTATTCGAACATTTAAAGTACCTACTTTAAATTTTGACGCCGAAGATTATACGCAAATTATTAAGTGGCAAGACTTGAAAATAACTGAGCCACCGCTGACTGCTAAATTATCGGATGAAGCTTTGAAATCAATTGTGAAAAGTGGTTTGGGTACAATTCCAAATATAAAAAAATATCCATGCCACACTCAAGCCGTAGAGCGCTGCATCAAGTTAGTGACAGAAGCTTCAAGTGCTGTTTGTGGAGAACATAAACGAGACGGTTTCATCAGGGCAAGGCTACTTTCGCGTCAGCAAATGCCACATTTCGATACAAAAAAACAATTTCATGTTTAACTAAAATTATGTAATTTTATTTTTTCTTTTAATTAATAAATTGTTCGAAATAAGTTACGGCTCTTTTAATTATCGTATTTCCAGGTAATTATAATTATATTTATTAATTGATAGCAGAATGATACAATAATTGAACAATTTGACAGTGTGATAACAAAATGTAAAAAGTAGTTATATTTACCTATTTTCAATCAAGCTGGGGCACCTCGAAATATTATAATAGATTAACGAGATTTCGTATGTTTGATTCTCTCATTCAAAGACAACTTTATATCGCTATGCCGTTCAAAAAAAAAAAAAATTTTTTTTTTTTCATATATAATCACTCCACCCTAATATACATATTTCGTATCAAAATAATCTATATAAGTGTTTTTTTTTATACAATCCTACTTACTTACTTTTAATATTATAAATCCGAAAGTGTGTTTGTTGGTTTATTCGTTTGTTCCTCTTACACGCAGCAACGGAGCAACGGTTTGACTTAATTTTTGGCATAGAAAAACTGATATAGGCTCCTTTTTCCCTATATTTTAGCATACGTTAATTTCCGTCTATCAAACTATGTTCATGCCAAAAATCAAGTCATTCCGTTGCTCCGTTGCTGCGTGAAAGAGAAACAAACCAACAAATACACTTTCGGATCTATAATATTACCAGCAAACCAACAAACTTTTCGGATGTATAATATTAGTAAGATTAATAAGGATTTGTTTATCTAGGTTCCTTAGGTAGAGTTGATAGAGCGACAAAAGCTTGGACAAAAACAATATAGGTAGATACATATTATTATGTAATACAAATAATTATTTTTCGTAAAAAATATGGCAATACCGCCTTCCATCGTGTACAAAATTCGAATATTTCCCTCGAATTGATTACATTATTGTTGATTTTTCAAAAACGGCTCAGCCGATTGCTGTAAAATTTAAATGGGACCACCTCGGATGTATATTTTCGAACTACAAAAGAATTTTCTGATTCGGCTCACAACTGGCGAAATTATTATCGATGAACATACACAAAAAAATACATACGAGGGGTGATCCAATAGTAATGATAATCAGTTATTTCTACTGCACACAAAAATACAAAAAAAATATCAGTCACTTGCTCAATTACCAACTAGTTCAGGAAAAAAAAATCATGTAAATAGGCCACGATTCCCGGGAGCTACATTCATTTGAATACGGACTGTCAAGGAGTGAACATCAAAATGGAAAAACACGAAATCAGAGCTGTCATTAAATACCTCTGCTTGAAAAAAATGTCTACCAAAGACATACATGGCGACTTGGTGGAAACATTAGGGGACTCTTCTCCTCCATATTCCACAGTTGCACGCTGGGCTAAGGAGTTTAAGCTGGGAAGAACATCGACGGAAGACGAACACCGCGAAGGACGCCCATCGACGTCCCTCACTGAAGAAAATGTGAAAAAAGTTGAAGAAGTTGTATTGGAAGATCGAAGAGTGACTATCAGGCATGTAGCTGAGGTCACAGGGATCTCATATGGCAGCATTCAAAGAATCCTTGCGAACGAATTGCATATGAGAAAGGTTTCCGCGCGTTGGGTACCGAAAATGTTAAACGACGAGCAAAAGAAGAAACGAGTCGACATGTCAAGAGCAAATCTTGAAAATTTCCAGGCAGACAAGGATAATTTTTTGTCACGTTTTGTGACCATGGACGAGACCTGGATCCACCATTTTGATCCTGAAACAAAACAACAATCGATGACATGGAAACGATCCGATGAACCGACGCCGAAGAAATTCAAAGTGTCAAGCTCAGCAGGGAAGGTTATGGCGTCTGTTTTTTGGGACGCTGAAGGAATAATCATGGTGGACTACTTGGAAAAGGGGGCCACTATTACAGGCTCCTACTATGCAGAACAAATAAGAAGATTGCGGGAGGCTATTAAGGAGAAAAGGCGAGGCAAACTGCGGGCTGGGGTGCTGTTCCATCAAGACAACGCACCGGTTCACAAAGCTGCAATTGCCATGGCTGCCATTCAGGAAGCGGGCTTTGAGCTGGTGGATCACCCCCCCTATTCACCAGATCTAGCCCCCAGTGACTTTTATCTCTTTCCACGACTCAAGGAACATCTCCGAGGCAAGAAATTTGACGATGATAGCGACGTGATGGCCGCGGTTCAGGACTTTTTTGAGAGTCAAGATAAATATTTTTTTTCTAAGGGAATTTTAGGTTTAGAAAAGAGATGGACTAAATGTATAGACTTGCTAGGAGGCTATGTTGAGAAATAAATTTATTTTTTTATTTTATTCATTGTGTTTGTTATTGATTATCATTACTTTTGGATCACCCCTCGTACGTACACACGAACATAGAACCTCCTTTTTTTGGAAGTCGGTTAAAAATGCATAAAAATGATACCAATTCAGTCGCTTCTCAACGTAGATGTTGAAAGAAACAGTTATTATTGCGTCTTGACTTGAACGTCTCTAATCAAATAGATATCGGCGAAGGCACGCGTCGGAATCGTGTTCGCGGTAGATAAAATGCTGCAACGTAATCTATACCGAAATTAAGCTGCAATAGCTCCAAAAAAATACAAAAAAATATTGGATGATAATCACCATAGTTATAATATTGAAAATATTGATAAAATATTAAAAAGTGATTGTATTATTTTGTGCTGAATTAATGTTTCTATGAGTTATTGTTACTCGAAATGTAAATGTAAATTGAAATTGAAATTATTAATTGAAAATAAAATAATTTACGATGAGATTAGTTTATTGGAAATGCATAGAGGAGGCCTATGTCTAGCAGTGGACGTCCTACGGCTGATGGAAGGATGAATAAATGTTGTGTTACGAAGTTAGCATCATAAAATAAATGTATAGCAGAAGTTTTATTAAGAACAATATTTTTACAGGATGGTATTACAATAAAATACATAATGCAATTTAACTGTTATTTATACAATGTTGTTAGAGGGTATATAGACGCTACATATTTAAACTTTGAGTATAATTATTTAGCAAATTTCATTCAAATAAAAATATTGATCGAAACACATAACACATTTTAGACGTCATTAAACATAGCCTTGAGGATCATTTCAATTATTCTATAAATTATTTATTATTCTACGTCTATTTAATTCACTTGCCTATGTTCAATTTATTCAAATTTGTCCTTGTCTTACTCTTACATAATCTTATATTTAGCAATTCAAAGGCAGCCGTGTCGCAGTTATCATATCTCTGAATAAATTTATCGCGATCTTATAGGAATGATCGTGATGGGTAAATGATTTCGATTTAGCACGCAAATTCCCGCATTATTTTAACGAGGCTCTTTATCAACAGTGATATCGCCTACATTTTACGTTTATAGTTTTATATGTATAGTAGTAATCTTTATTGTTTCGTAGATAAACAGAATAGAGGAATACTAACCTTCGTTAACAAACGTGACGCTGTAACACAAACACATATAAATGACATGACGTCAATATTGATAGATATTTTTAAAAAGGTTACTATTTTTGACAATAATACGTGTGGTTATCGCTATATGTATTAGTAGCATTTTATTTTGAAATAAAAAAAACACTTTTTATTTTTATGTACGCGCAAAAAAGAAGCACAGGAGCGACGCTTATGGTAGCATCGAAGACAAGCGCTTATAGCAACGTGGCAGCATTTTAGGGCTCCGCGCCGAGGCAGGTAGAGGCCTACAGGGCTGCAGGGCTCCTCGTCAGCCAACGATTATACAGCGATTAGTTGCTCGTTACGCGGACATTACCGCGCGATAACCGTGCACTATTGAAATGGTATTCATTTATCGGCGCCACTGACCGATACGCCGCCGGCACTACTTCGCCCAAGGCATTGTAATTCAAATCTACATTATTATCGTCTTTGTTTTCTGTCCGTTCTAGGTTGTCTGGTAGAAATCGCTTTAAGCGATACGGTCGCCATTTAGTGACGTTTTTGTCCTTGTAAATTCTTTGTTTTTTTTTGTTTTTTTTTTCTCTATTTTATCTATCTATTTTTCCTTTATCTCACAGTTTCTTGAATCCGATTTCTGTGTGTCTCTGTCATCTTTAACAAGGGTAGAGTCGAATTCGTTTCACGTACAATACAAGATTGTCGGGTAAATAAAAAATCAATACCGGCCGGCGCGGGCGGCCGTGTCGCCAACTCACGTATAGATATTATTTAGGTAAACAAAGCTTCCCTAGGTTATAGTTAACTGTTAAACAGTTGAATGAATTTCATTGCTTTAGCGTCGACTAGAGCCAGTAAAATACTCGTAAAGTTAACGAGATAGCCATTTTTACATTTAATGGTGTCATTATTACTGTTTGCACTGATAAGTCAATATGGGCACAACGTCTTGTTTAAATACCTATTTCTAAAGATGGCGATAAATTTACGCCAAGTACAATAAGAGGCGCTTCGTTTAAAATCTGGTGCCTGATTTTTAACTTCGCACTGTACTGTACCTTTACTGTACTGTACCGTACCAGCCTTTTTGATAGTCCACTGCAGGACATAGGCCTACCCACGAAGGATGATTGGGCCATATCCACCACGCTGGCCCAGTGCGGGTTGGTGAATTCACATACGCCATCGAATTTCTTCTAAGGACGTATGCAGGTTGCCTCACGATGTTTTCCTTCACCGAAAAGCCAGTGGTGTGAAATTCCGTACATAAATTCCAAAGAACTCATTGGTACGGGACTGGGGTTGGAACCCACGACCTCACGATGGTAAGGCAGGTGTCACTACCTCTAGGCCACCACGGCTTCTACTTCGCACGCCTTGGTCGTATACGGAACTTCTATGGAGCATTCGCAACAGTTAGACAATAGAGATTTTCATACAATCTGTCAAAGTTCCGGATACGTTCCCAAGTTGAAAAATAGGGACCGTATCATTAAAGTTACGAGATAACGGCATGAGCATATGACCGATTTGTTTGGTCAATTCATTTTCATTTCAACTATCAATTTCCTTGAAAGCACGTAGGTCCCGCCTAGACTTGTCAGAGGCCTTCTGGCGCCTTGAGAATCATAGATAGGCAAGGAACCTGACGTATATAAACTTAACTTGATTTCAAATTTGCTAAGTAAAATATTAGAAGGATGAACTTATAAATTACACTACTACAAAATTATATCCTTCTCGATAGAGGAGCGCGCTCGATACAAATAAAGAGACGACACAAATATTGGTCAGAAATAATGTGAAATATCGCAAAGAAAATGTCTGATAGTGTAAAAAATATCACAGAAATCATATCAGCAATTATGTGTAAGATGTCCCTAATACATATATTTATTTATCAAAATACTTTGATGATTCCGTGAGCATACTCTATAGCAGTATTTTTCAAAGTGTGAGTCGCGACCAGTGGTCGCAACGTGTTTAAAGGGGGGTCGCGAAACCTCAGTAAGAGAAAGAAAAAATGTTATAAAAATGTAATTTTACTGAGAAATATTAATCTAAGAGCATGACCGCGCAGCATCGGATTTCTACATGCGAAAAAAACATCGGAAAAATTCCGCGCTCACTACGCTCTCGCTTGGTACAATGCTTCCTTTGCTTAGTTCTTCTCTTACTTGTTTTCATCGGAAAAAGTATAGATCAAGTAGTGGAGTATTACAATATTTCAAATTGGACATAGTTAACCAGAAATACAGTTAACAAATATAATACAGTGAATCAAGGGGGTCGCGACATGAAAAAAATTGAAAAACACTGATCTATAGTACTCACTACGGAGAGTATTTTGTACCCGATTCAAGAGATTTACATAGTTTTGCATTAGGTATCTACTTTTCGGGACACGTCGTATAATGTGTTATTTCATAATTTGATTAAAATTTAAATGCCTGTTTTGATTTAATATTCTACACTAATACGATCAACATCCTCAATAATCCAAGGCCTCTTAATTTATTCTAATGCGAATTAAATTAAGTCATAATACATTATTCTAGGAAACTGAGCACTGGTTGTTATGAAAATTAGCATTATTAGTTTTGTTTTTTATTAAATTGTTGTATTGTGCAACAAATACTATAGGAGGACGCGCAAAATTGACGCGTTCAATATTACGTGAATATTATACACAAACAAGCGACCCGCCCCGGCTTCGCACAGGTGTATTATACATACATATAAACCTTCCCCTTGAATCACTCTATCTATTAAAAAAAACCGCATCAAAATCCGTTGCGTAGTTTTAAAGATAAAAGCTTACATGGGGACAGATAGCGGGAAGCGACTTTGTTTTAAAAAATCGCAACACCGACTTACACCGTGTACATATAATTCGAATAATTCACGAATATATATGTGACATCCATGTACATTTTTGTTGATTAATCAAAAGAGGCTCAGCCGATTTCGATAAAATTTAAATGAGACCACCTCGGAAGTATACTGTTATACTCTTTCGAACTAAAAAATATTTAAATCGGTTCACAATTCGCGAAAATATCGATGAACATGCACAAAAAAAACATACAGACGACAGTACCTTCTTCTTTTTGGAGGTCGGTAAAAAGAAACGCTGAAGTTTAAAAACATAAATTTTAATACCTAATTATAGCTATAAGTCTCCCCTATAGATTTCCAATAAAAACGATTGGAAGCGTCTTGCATCCAGTTTGATCTGTGCATTCTGGCGATCCTGTGGTAATATTATAGGTACGTATGTATAATCAAATATTAATAAGCAGGCGTTTGAAATAACAAAACCCCGTGTTTCGAAACATTGCCATATTAATACGTTAATTAATTAACATATTGTATTGACAAAATAAAGTTAATGAATACACGGAATAAAAATATTAAACAAAGATAAGCTGGCGGTACTTAACAGACAGCTGATTGCTTATGTAAATGTATATACCGGAGAACAAAGGAGCAGTATATATCAATGATAGTAGGTATTACATAGTGTTACGTAGGTATGTATTCTTTATTATCATTTATACTGAGGGAGTCAATGCACTGATGCTGGTTGACATAAGTCTTTGATATCATGTTTATTTGTCGATACAGTAAAAACTGAATAAACGTCGCGGAATAACTTCGAAGAGCATAAGTATTTACAAGAGAAAGCAATTACTCAACTTTCACTACCTACTACTTGATATCTAAAAATGAAATGCTGTCCTGTGATAAATGCACCCTAAGCAAAAGAAATACTTATAAAAGAACTTACTACTTATAAAAGAAAGATTTCGAACATAAAAAAACATCAATAGATTTCTGATGAATAAATGATTTTGTTCACGAAATGTTTTTGTAAGCGGACGTGGACCCACCTGCTACATGAGTTTTCCAATTTTGTCACAATATTATGCTTGTCCACTCGACGCTCGAATCGATTTTAACTAAACGTTGCTGAGAAACTTGTAATTTTGAACATAGCTCAGACAGCACTAAATGCAATAAAACACAGTAAATTAACATTTTTTTAATTTGATTGTACTTCGAATCTGCATCTAATCTGAATACTTCACAAGTTATAACCAGTTCCATGTGGAACACATGTTAACGAAATCCAAATATCTCCAGTCGGGGCAGATAACTTCAAACCTGTATATTCTGAGAATGTTGAATAGTCACAAAATACAAATAGCTCTAAATTTAAATCCAACAAATACCAAATGTCAAACTTATTTCGAATATATTAACTGTCTTATTAATTTAATTGTTCTTCATACAAGTATGAAGAATGCTGCAAATCTAGGTAGGTATTAATAAATAAAAGGATAAAGGATTTATTAAAAAAATAAGTATTTATCATAACTAGAAAATGTTAATTACCATAGGGAAAAGCGAATTAATTCTGTTATTGTGTAATTTCCGAAATGGTGATGCAAATATTCTTGTTGGCTTTGTTTTAAGTATGTTCACCATGCATATGCAGGGAGAAAAATATTTTTAGAATGCAGAAATCAATATTTGTGATTAAGGTACCTGCCTAGGTACGGGCATTTGACTAACTTTCTTAAAATAAACACGTGGTACCTACCTCAAGTTTCAGTACTTATAAAAACAACAGGGTTTAGCAATTAAAATGAATAATAAATAAAACATGTCCTTACTGTACACGTCGTTTTTCTAAGTTTACCGTTGATTATAAGAGGGTGTCGGCTCAGGGGACGCCACAAGTGGACCGGAGTGTTTGAACAGAGGCGGCCCCACCCCACCTCCCTGGGCAAGGCCACTTGTTGCCACGCGCCTTCCCCGGGAAATATTTATCTTTGAGGTGGAAACGAACATCTGGCAGATCGAAGGTCGGGGAACTTTCAACTATTTGCTCTCTGTCTTCGTTTGTTAGGCTTTATTACGACATGAAGGTAAATTCAATTAAATACACTTTGAATGATAATATTAGAGAAATGTAGAATTAGTTAACACAAAGTAGCGAAAGAAACCCAAGATCTAAAAAAATTTGACGGGCCGAAAAATTCTATTACGAATCGTTTAGCTGCGTGAGACGGAATCTGAAATATCATAGTTTTCTCCGCGATACCGGTTCTAATGTAGCGCTGGTATCCGACTTTTACCGGACCCAGTCCATAGTTGCATTTCCACCTTCCTCAGTGCCACTGGCAGTTCAACGTTTCTTGCTAAGTAGCTACTGCGGCGCGGTGAAATGAATACGAGTAATCTAGAGTAGAAAAACATCCTGATTCCGCTGGCGTTTGTTTTGAAACACTCTTACCGTTTATATCACAACTTAGGATTGTTTCTTCACTGATCAAATTTTTGTCATTGCACCGATAGAACGTATTTACACTTATTTATGCTAAGATTCCACGGATTTTTAGTCATTATAAGAATTGTAAATTCTTTGATTTATATCTTCGAGAATCTTTTTGCTACTACATTTTTAGGGTTCCGTACCTCAAACAGAAAAAACGGAACCCCTACAGGATCACTTTGTTGTCCGTCTGTCCATCTGTGTGTATGTCAAGACTCTATATCTCGGGAACGCGTACAGATATCGAGTTGAAATTTAAACTGTATACGTATATCTATGATCTATTGCAGTTTTGTAAAAGAAAATCTTCTCAGTTATCGTATAAAAAAGTTAGAGCCGTTTATGTCGTAAAAAACCAGCATATTTCGACACTCCAAAAATCAAAACCTACAGGGTACTTCCCGTTGACATAGAACTATGAAATTTGGCGAGAAGCATTTTCTCAGAGTACACCTATAGGAATAAATTTGAAAACTGTACATTTTAATTTAAATCACAAAAAAATAGGGCCTCAAAATTCACAAAATATGGGCTCAAAATTCAAAGTGAGTAAATCGTATCATGTAAGGTACGTTGGCTTGGTAAAGTGTCCCGTTGATGCCCTTTACCATCAGGTACGAAACCCCGAAGACCAATCCTTACTGCCCTACTAATATTATAAATCCGAAAGTTTATTTGTTGTTTTATTGGTTTGTTCCTCTTTCATGCAGCAACGGAACATAGGATTGACTTGATTTTTGGCATGGACATACATAGTTTGAAATACGGAAAGTGGCATGGGCTTATCCTGAAAAAAAAAAAGGCTCCTATGGGATAGTATAAAATCATATTACATTATTATATCATTTTCAGATACCTCATCCTCCACGCTACTTAGCTTGGTAACCTTTCAGAAAGTTTGCCTACGCTTGAAGTGCGTCGCGTCCATCGACTTGGGAATTTTTGTTTGTCGCGTCACATATTTCAGAACGGTTTTGACACTAGAGCGGGGCGTGCCTTCTCAAAAACGGCTCAATTTATCGACACTCGACTCACTGCAGTCCCAATCACCATAATCGATATCAAATGAGTACACTGAACTTGAATCGAATGACGTCCGAACAAACTCGCCTCTCTCTCAAAAGACGTCACCAAAAACCCCGCCACTCATTTTTTTACCCCTTTTGTTTTGATTCTGTCTAGATACCTACTGCTCGTATCTGCATTCCGAGAGTTATTTTTAGCCCAAAGGTTCGAGTTATTAATAAAACAACCTTCTTATGCGTTACAAAAACATTTCTGGGCTTGCTAAATATAGCAGTATTATAATTAATTATCTTTATTACGAGATAACGCATCTCGAATTTTAATTGGGTTTCCCCCTATTAAAATTTACCGCACTTTGCGGTTATGTGCTACCTACGAGTACTTCGTATTTTAATTGCCGTTTTATGCATGTGAGAGTGTTAAGACAAATTTGATAAAAATTATGTAATGAGAATTTATAAAAAAAAAAATCAAATTTATTTTGGATTTCAATACAATCTTATCGAAAAACTATACCTACTGAGACTCGTGAGACTTCGAGCTGTAAATACCTAAACTTTTAGACTAAGTACATTCTGAATCTGTCTACGTATATACGTTAAGAAGTCGAGAGATATCCCTATAGAAAAGCGTATATAAGAATAAAATATCCTTCTTTTTTATAAGAAATAATTTACTAATAAAGCTCATCTAATTTTGCTAAGCAAAAACTCTTGTATATAAATAAGCTTTACAATTTTATGAAATAATTTATACCATCATATGAATATGTACATATTTTTCAGCAATTATTACTATTATTATTTTTTAACATTATTGCTATTAATTAATTTTACTTGAAAAACAAAATTAAAAAAAAAAAAAAAAAAACAGCCTTTTAAACTTTACATTATTATTATACACATATTTATTTAAAGTCTTAAATTTAAGTTTTTTTACAATATTTATAAAATAAAAAAACAAAATACAATAAAAAAAACCTAAACCTAGAGTGCCGCCGGCAGCGGGGCGGGGCCCAAGCTACTGGTGGTTGGGTCTACAGAGAGAGGAACCTCCTGACAATGCGCGCTGTGTCCAGGACGACCGCCTTCTGTATCTGACCCTTGACCCAACCGTCTAGCGAGAGCCTCTTAAGATGGTGGTCGAGACTCTTCGCTATTAAGCCGTTTACCGAAACGACTATCGGGACAATGATCGTCGAGTCTACATCCCACATGGCGGTAACCTCGTGAGCCAAGTCAAGGTACTTGCTGAGCTTGTCCTTCTCGGCCTTCACGAGGTTCTCGTCATGTGGGATGGTGACGTCGACGAGCACAGCCCGGCGCTGGGACCGGTCGACCACCACGATATCAGGCCTATTGGCGACAATGGTCCTGTCCGTGATGATAGAGCGGTCCCAGTAGAGCAACGCACGACCATTCTCAAGAACTGGCGCCGGTGCGTACTTATAGTACGGCACCTCAGACTCGACAAGGCCGTATCGAAGAGCAAGTTGCTGATGGATTATCCTGGCTACTTGGTTATTATTATTATTATTTTTAATTAAAAAGTCAAGGATTTTTAGATACCATTAATTATACTGTGCAATTGATAATGATGTAATTATTAGGAAGGCTATCCATCAAAATACAGGTGTTCTCACACCTAGTTTGATGACCATGGCTACATATGTCTTGTATTAATTGTACTGAGAGAAATAAATTATTTATTTAATAATATAAATTTCTTACACTGAATGTACAAAAGAGACCAAACTAAAACACACATATATATAATTTTGGATACTTGAACCGATTTTATTTCAAAAATAAAACCTCGAATTACTTCTGACAATTATAATTCAACAAAAATAATCAAAAGTTAAACAATCGGACAGCGATTCGACACAATTTAACGAAAGAGAAATGAAATGTCGGACGATGTTTCCACGACGGTGGCTCGAGGCAAAGTGACGGCGCGGCGTTTGCGCACCGCCTTTTAAATCATTCGCCGGCTGGTTCTCGTCTACCTTCCAACACGGCCTTTCTTGATAAATGAGACCGTCCTCGGTCTCTCTTAGCTCTGCAGGCCAGTCTCAAGCATTGGCATCAAAGCTTAGATGGTGCTCAGGCTCGGAGAGTTCATATGCCACGCTTGAGTAGAAGTCTCTTGGTAGTTCTATGCAACCCAGACGTGCAGACCCAGATGGAACCTGTTCATTTTCTTTTCACAGCTCTGGTACCGGAAACAGCTAGACTTCAATTTGTGGCTGTAGCTCAGCCGCAGCTGAAGTAGTTTCTTCCTTTTCTAGGTCAGCATCTGTACAGAACGTGAAAACGATTTGCGTATGTACGAAATCATAGAAAAGGCTTGAAGGCAAGTTAATAGCTCCAGACATAAAGTTCTTCTTGCTCAAAAAGATTCAAACATTAAACATGAAACTGAACTGAAAAAAATTGAAATCTACAAGTATCGCCTTGTAAAGGCTGTCAAGAATCATTTCTTGTAATGGTCACGAATAAAGTTCAGTTCAGATTCGTCAAATCTTATTAAAATTCACTCGTGGATCAACCGGGTGATCAGGGCAGCAAAGTAAAATTTCATCAAAGGCACTTTGTAACCTTGACTATGATTATGACTAAACAACCAAGAAAGAAACACGCTTGAAGTGTATCCTGTGTTATGACTAAAAAAGAAACAAACAATCGTTACTTAGCCAAAAACAGCAAAAATGTCAAGAGGCGTATACTTAACTAGTAAGCTACGGCGCGGCGGCGTGAAATCTATCTATCCCGAGCAAGTAAGCAGCACGATTGGATGCTTTACTCGCTCACAGAGACAGATGCTTGGCGCAGAGCCTGTCCCGAGCAAGTAAAAGCACGAATGAATGCTTTACTCGCTCACAGGGGCAGAAACACGGAGTGAAGCAGTATCTGAGTAAGAAACACGACGTGAGACAATACTCGTTTCCCAGGGACAGAGGCACTACGTGAAACAGTAAGAGGCACGACGTGAGGCATTACTCGTTTCCCAGGGACAGAGGCACTACGTGAAACAGTAAGAGGCACGACGTGAGGCATTACTCGTTTCCCAGGGACAGAGGCACTACGTGAAACAGTAAGAGGCACGACGTGAGGCATTACTCGTTTCCCAGGGACAGAGGCACTACGTGAAGCAGTATCCCGCACAGAGTAAGAGGCACGGCGTGAGGCATTACTCGTTTCCCAGGGACAGAGGCACTGCGTGAAGCCGTATCCCGATCGATCTGAGACAAACCAGAGAAAACACAATTAGAACTATGAAACGTAAAACATCACCACTGATCCGCTGCTAGGGTCATAAAACGTGTCAATAACAAGGTCTCTCAATAATCGTCTAACTCAGAAACAATTGCAAAGCTTTTACGTTAATCGTTCGGGGGCACATTTCCCTTCAAATAGATGAACATCACCCTTAAATCAACCTTCGTGGGTATGCCCGTCATCCTGCAGTGGACCATCAAAAGGCTAACACAGTGCAGATGAAAATTATAAGGATCAGATGTATCTTTTTACAAAAAGTAAAGATTTCACATAGCAACACATTGTTAAACGTAGGTACTTCTATAGACAGACCGAGACGTAACAAAACACTTGGCAGGTTACGTTCATACTCTTCAATTATATTGATCGGGCACAAACTTGATCATTATTTGATCATTACAAGTTTATCAGTGTACAGTACTCCCTACAAATTGTACCAGTAAATGAATATTGCACGAACAGTAGATCATATTAAAATTAGAAATCTTTATTTGCATCTGTAAGTTATCGCTTATCAGGTGTTAGCAGTGGACGACTGGGCGTTACGTATCGTAGCAACTTTATAAAACTGTTTCTAGCTACATAGCCGAAAAATTGCTCTTTGCAATGTCGAAAAACTGCTACACATAATAACCTAGCTACGCCGTGTCGCGCTCGTGTCGTGGCTTTTCTGGTTACTAAAAACAAACTGTTTTGTTGCAACCCACGCGACACCGACGGCTACGCGGCGACGGTCCAGAACTAATCACGGCTACATACACAGTTAGTGAAGAATCAACTTTAGTTTTCTTTAGAGAAGGTTAAATTTAGCTTGCTCTAAGAAAACCAGTTTTTTCTCTGTTTATGGCGCCATGATAATTAAATTTCACCGTTATTTCGACTAGTTAAGATTTATTTTTGCCTGGCCAGAAGAATGTAACCGGTTATTTTGAAAAACTAGTGTTGCGATCAGGTTTTCAAAACTCAGAAATCTAGCTACTACCCATGTCTATCGGGTGTAGTCCTGACAAGTTATCAACAACACCACTTGTCACCAAAACTTTCACGACTGCCGGGCGATGGTGTAAAACGTTCAAGTCTACGACTTATTATAGTCGACAGGTCACCAAACATTTTACCTTTTCCAGCGCAAAATCAAACATTTAAGCACTCACAACTGGGCCACCACATTCCATCACATTCAGTGTCCTCGATGAGACGTACTCCCGCGTTTTATCGGAAACGCTGCAGCGTCACAACTACAAACAGAGAAGAAGCGTTTAAAAAGAGTTGAGCTTACTCTCTCTTTCTTCTTTCTTCTTTGTCACGGCAACTACATAGATAACACTTTTGATAAAAACAACCCTAAGTACATACTTTCAAATAAAACCAATCAGAGCGCACAAACTGCCGGCTTTAATGATTGCCTTACTTGCCTGCTACTTTTGTCTTCGACTACATGTGAAAAATTACATAAGTAGAACTTAGATCTTATCAGAGCTCGGTCACACCTGACCTTGACTTTTATTTTAAAAGGCTCAGTTTCTTGCACTAGAAAATAATCATTCCGAAATCACACAAAATAGAATTTACAGTTCCCCAACAAACATCTGACGGGACTAACCCCGTACCTATCTCAAGTCATATTCAAAATCTAAAAACAATCTATCGAAACCAGCTTTTTCTTTACTAAAACAATTCACAAGTTTTCTTATTTCACAAGACTACAAAATTCCAAAACCACTTCAAAGGCATTGCGACGCTGATCATTTTGCATTGAAATTCAACGTTGCTTATGCTACGCGTTATCTTTTTTCACCAAAACAATTTTTACATTAGAATCCCGGCTATAAGCACGTTTAGGATTTAAATGAGTGTCAAATAATGTCAGTTGACTTTCGCAGAAAGGCGGACGAATTCACCACGAAAAAACAATGCCTGCCTTATGAGTTGAACTTCACAACATCTATTTAAAGGCACATACTTGGCTACATTATTATTTTTCACAAAATGTTTAATGCCTAACCTACACAGCAAAAAAAATGACAAGTAGGGTAGTTTTGTTCGAGTCGTGTTCCTGACTCTGAACAAAACAATCGCGATGTCTAGCTACAGATAAAATAGCTCGTGTTCGCAATAAAATAACCCCATGTACGATCACTCACCCGTCATAAATGTTTACACAAGGGCCTGAATCATAATTTAAACAAAACCCGATTCGTAAAAAGTCGGTAGTCTAGTACTTAGCACGGTCTATTTTGCCATTGGTAACCATGGGCATAAACGTAAAATGTAAAAGTAATGGATAGCTCTCACCAACATTCTGAAGAAGTGTACTGCATCAACAATGCAATCTGGTACCGTGAACTTGTACCTGACCGTTGTCTGCCACAAACAGTTTACCAGCCTCTCTTGGTGCTTAGTGCTGCTGAGCGCGATGAGGCTTGCTGATGACAGTGATTCCCGCTGAGTAGCCGACATCGCAAAGGTGGCAGGTAGCAATGCCCACCGAACAGGTGCGAAGCCTGCTGAGGGCGGCATGCCCACCGGTCAGGCGGCGAGGCCTGCGAGTTGCGGGAACTGACGAACCCTGTGAGCTATCAAGCACTGCTCCAACACTTCACTTCACTATTAACTCGCGCCTAGTTTCGCTCTTAGGCAACTACCTTCATGAAGATTTGGCGCAAACTACTATTTCGATGGCCATTACATTGTCCGACATTTCTTTGCAACATAATGTGGGCAGAGTAGTGAGATAGAACAACGCGTGAAACGTAGATTCTATCCCACTTCTGATTTTGGATACTTGAACCGATTTTATTTCAAAAATAAAACCTCGAATTACTTCTGACAATTATAATTCAACAAAAATAATCAAAAGTTAAACAATCGGACAGCGATTCGACACAATTTAACGAAAGAGAAATGAAATGTCGGACGATGTTTCCACGACGGTGGCTCGAGGCAAAGTGACGGCGCGGCGTTTGCGCACCGCCTTTTAAATCATTCGCCGGCTGGTTGTCGTCTACCTTCCAACAATAATATATACACGGCAATACTAAATCAACCCAAAATTCGACTTAATTTTTGTATTCCAAAAAATAGAACCTACCTACGTCAATGAGCGTTTCTGAAATCCCCAAACGCAAAATGGTTAAAAAAACATAAACATTAAGAACGACTTTAAGTTCAACGCGTTAGAGGCGATATAAACACGCCTGCGACCATTTACCTATGTTTTTGTGATTAGCGAGATGTTTTTTACTCCGCGTTGAAATAATTCTTGGCGCTCTCACTACGTAGTAGACCTGACATTACCACGATACTTTTGCGGTTATAAAAAGAAATATTCTATAGAGATTAATTACAATTTGTGTTTTGGCTAATATAAAATGTAAAGTTGCGTCTTGTTTCCTACAATCATCAGAATGTTGTCGATCTGCTATTAAAAAACATCGTGCTCGCCCAAAATAGCCGTCTGTGTGAATTTCAATGTTAAAAATAAAACGAAGTCGGTAGAGTTTTTATAGAGCGACTCAGGAGGAAAATGATTCGTTTTGCATTTTTGCAACATTTTGTTAGATCTATTATTAGTGAGTGATTTTTTTATTGACTGAGCGAAGAGATTAAAATCTAGTCTGGAAAATAAAAGTGCTGTTTTATAGCGTCTTTTTTTACGTCAACTTGCAAACAAGGGTTGAATGAAAATATGAATTTTATCAAACGATGACGTGTGAAGGAGCTGGTAAATCTAGGTGGAATTATAGCAGTGTCCGTAGAAATGTATCTGTACTATACTTTGTTTGCACGATTTTTGAGAGTACTTTGTGGTACTTGAAAACGTTTTTCATTCATAATGCTACTCTACATCGCTACGAATTAGGTAAAACTAATAACATGAAAAAGAGAAAAGATAAGAATAAGATCAAAAGCTAGCGGCACGCCCCGGCTTTCCACAGGTGTATTATACATAATATAAACCTTCCCCTTGAATCACTCTATCTATTAAAAAAGCCGCATCAAAATCCATTGCGTAGTTTTAAAGATATAAGCATACATGGGGACAGACAGCAGAAAGCGACTTTGTTTTGTACTATGTAGTGATGAAGTAGGTATGGGTACCTACTACTAGCAGTGTAATACTGTATGAAAATACCTACAAATATCTCCACGTAGCAGCGTACGAATATTGCCACATATCTTAAAAGATTAAAAAGTTTATAGCACACCAAATTCATTATTCTGGGTTCAAGACATTCAAATTGTACCGGTTCTCTAAAAAAAGAACCACATACGAGGGGTGATCCAATAGTAATGATAATCAGTTATTTCTACTGCACACAAAAATACAAAAAAAAATATCAGTCACTTGCTCAATTACCAACTAGTTCAGGAAAAAAAAATCATATAAATAGGCCACGATTCCCGGGAGCTACATTCATTTGAATACGGACTGTCAAGGAGTGAACATCAAAATGGAAAAACACGAAATCAGAGCTGTCATTAAATACCTCTGCTTGAAAAAAATGTCTACCAAAGACATACATAGCGACTTGGTGGAAACATTAGGGGACTCTTCTCCTCCATATTCCACAGTTGCACGCTGGGCTAAGGAGTTTAAGCTGGGAAGAACATCGACGGAAGACGAACACCGCGAAGGACGCCCATCGACGTCCCTCACTGAAGAAAATGTGAAAAAAGTTGAAGAAGTTGTATTGGAAGATCGAAGAGTGACTATCAGGCATGTAGCTGAGGTCACAGGGATCTCATATGGCAGCATTCAAAGAATCCTTGCGAACGAATTGCATATGAGAAAGGTCTCCGCGCGTTGGGTACCGAAAATGTTAAACGACGAGCAAAAGAAGAAACGAGTTGACATGTCAAGAGCAAATCTCGAAAATTTCCAGGCAGACAAGGATAATTTTTTGTCACGTTTTGTGACCATGGACGAGACCTGGATCCACCATTTTGATCCTGAAACAAAACAACAATCGATGACATGGAAACGATCCGATGAACCGACGCCGAAGAAATTCAAAGTGTCAAGCTCAGCAGGGAAGGTTATGGCGTCTGTTTTTTGGGACGCTGAAGGAATAATCATGGTGGACTACTTGGAAAAGGGGGCCACTATTACAGGCTCCTACTATGCAGAACAAATAAGAAGATTGCGGAAGGCTATTAAGGAGAAAAGGCGAGGCAAACTGCGGGCTGGAGTGCCATTTGTGAACCGGTGCGTTGTCTTGACAACGCACCGGTTCACAAAGCTGCAATTGCCATGGCTGCCATTCAGGAAGCGGGCTTTGAGCTGGTGGATCACCCCCCCTCTATTCACCAGATCTAGCCCCCAGTGACTTTTATCTCTTTCCACGACTCAAGGAACATCTCCGAGGCAAGAAATTTGACGATGATAGCAACGTGATGGCCGCGGTTGAGGACTTTTTTGAGAGTCAAGATAAAGATTTTATTACTAAGGGAATTTTAGGTTTAGAAAAGAGATGGACTAAATGTATAGACTTGCTAGGAGACTATGTTGAGAAATAAATTTATTTTTTTATTTTATTCATTGTGTTTGTTATTGATTATCATTACTTTTGGATCACCCCTCGTAGTTAAGAATAGACGCATTCGCACAACATCTATGTTAGCACGACTAGCAAGAGTCGTTGACTGGCTTGTTTTTAATGTTTTATCAGTGTGCCGTGTGCGTGTTTTCAAACGTGATCTATGTTTACTAATGTGTGTGAGAACCGAGAATGTTTTTATGGGAGACCTTTCCCAACATTCTTGGTTTGTTCAATAGGGTTGGGTACACTGAGAAAAAAATCGCAACTAAATATTACAAAAGTCCTTTGTATTTGGCGAAAACACTAAATTTTAGTATAATTTAGCAAAGTTTTGCTGTATTTGCAATTTTTATTATTTTTTACTAACAGTTTTGTTTTTGTAATTGTAATTCCTAAAATACTATTTTAGTAAATGCAGATATTGCAAAAGTTTAATATTTATTACAAATGTATAGTAAAAATTGTTAGAGTTTTGTAAATTCCGCAAATTCGATTACTATTTTCAAGAAAAAGTAGTTGTGTTTCTAACAATTTACCTATTTTGTAATTCTAAGTAATACTTTTAATCAATTTTAAAAAACGTTTGTAATTTTAAGAATTAACTATAGTTGATACAACAAAAATATTTAGTTTTACCTTTTTGTAATTCCAAGCAACACGCTTTATTTATTTCAACACGGGTTTGTAATTTTTAGAAAATATAAAATTATTGGTACAAGAAAAGATTTAGTTTTTACCTTTTGTAATTCCAAGCATCTCGTTTTATTAATTTCAACACGCATTAGTAATTGTTAAAAAAAACTTTAATTGGTACAACAAAATTATTTTGTTTTACCCTTTTTGTAATTCCAAGTAACATGCTTTTTCAATTTCAACACGCGTTTGTAAATATTAGAAATAACTGTAATTGGTACAACAAAAATATTTAGTATTTCCGTTTTTGTAATTCCAAGCAACATGCCTTATTAATTTCAACACTCGTTTGTAATCATTAGAAATAACTTTGATTGGTACAACAATAATATTTAGTTTTCCCCTTTTTGTAATTCCAAAGAGCATGTTTTATTAATTTCAATACACGTTTGTGATTTTTAGAAAGAACTTTAATTGGTACATCAAAAATATTTTGTTTTACCCTTTTTGTAATTCCAAGCAACATGCTTTATTAATTTCAACACCCGTTTGTAAATATTAGAAATAACTTTAATTGGTACAACAAAAATATCTAATAAATCCCTTTTTGTAATAACAAGCAACACGTTTTATTAATTTCAACACTAGTTTGTAATTATTAGAAATAGCTTTAACTGGTACAACAATAATATTTAGTGTTTCTCTTTTTGTAATTCCTAACAACATACTTTATTAATTTCAACACACGTTTGTGATGTTTAGAAAGAACTTTAATTGGTACAACAAAAATATTTAGTATTTCCGTTTTTGTAATTCCAAGCAACATGCCTTATTAATTTCAACACGCGTTTGTAAATATTAGAAATAACTTTAATTGGTACAACAATAATATTTAGTTTTCCCCTTTTTGTAATTCCAAAGAACATGCTTTATTAATTTTTTACACACGTTTGTGAAATTTATAAAGAACTTTTATTGAGTAAAGTTGAGTAAAGAATATTGATACAACATAATTATTTAGTTTTTTCCGTTTTGCAATTCCAAATAACACGCTTATTTAACTTCAACACACGTTTGTGAAATTTAGCAAGAACTTTATTTGGTACAACAAATATAATTAGTTTATCCCTTTTTGTAATTCCAAGGAACACGCTTTAATTATTATGAGCTTCCAGCGGCTTCGCCCGCGTGGCCTACAGGAATCAAAATATGACGTACTGTTTTTTCAGAAACAAACATTATAAGCGCTCTTACGATAATAATCTCAATTGAAGTTACAAGATGACAAAATTCCCAAACAAAGCATTATTGCTTTTCAACAACAAACAAAGTTATAAAATTGACAAAATTAGCCGTAAAACGTAAACTTTTCGCCTATAACAATAGCAAATATTAGATCATAAGTAGTATTAACAATATTTTTCCCAGAACAAATTATAATAAAATGATTTTACGCTATGGCAAGTCTTGAGTTAAGAGTAAAAAAAATGAAGAATAAGCATAGCTGCTGGATTCTAAACGCTTACAAATAAAAAGCAAATTTTTGGCTGAAAATTTAATAAGGTATGGTTAAATATATGAAGCTATTAAACGGAAACGGAAAAAAGTTTACGTTTACTATCAAAAGTCATGGTAAGGGCACTGAAGTTACTGGAATAATATACGAGATAAGTTTACACTTTAATACTCGAAAAGTCTCAAATTAATACTTATGCATTAATTCTAATTGCATTAATTGGCATTAAGATTTTTCTGATGCCGCGTTTTCTGTTCCCGCCAACGTCGTTGAAATATTCTTATTTGACGGCTTTGGCTTTGGTTTCAGTAATTCAGTACACTAAGTATCATACGAGTACTTCGTAGGGTTTGACATGCTTTTAGGCGATTAGTACTATGTACTTACAAAAAAATCCACCGCGTTGGTACCTAGATAGGTACTGGTATAGACAAGTATTGGTATCTGATATACCACTGGTTTGGAAGATGAAAAAAAATTGATTTACCTTGTTTTGTAATTACAAGCGTGGGTTTAATCATTTTCAAAACACGATTGTCATTTGTATTGAAAGGAAGAATAATTTCAAGCATGAGGCTTTATTAATTTCAAGACACTATTGTAATTTTACTACAATACTTTAGTTAATGCAACAGAAACATTTAGTTTTTGGTCTATTTTGTAAATCCAGCAATAAGTTAAGTAATTTCAACGAAATGTTTTGTTATTTCCAGTAAAGTGTCCGGTGTGTTTTGCTTCATGAATACGATCCCGCCTTTTCAGCAGCCATTTCGTAGTTACTTACAGTAGAGTAAACATGGAGAGTGAAGTTCAGTACCAAGAAACTGTGTTTTACCAACAGATTTAAACACTGTGAGTGACATTTGACAATCTTACCCAGGAGTCATTGTTATAACAGCTAAACAGTCATCTTACTGAGTAATTGGGGTCTCAGTAAATACGATCCCGCCTTTCCAGCAGCCATTTCGTCGTTGCGTGCAGTAGAGTAAACATGGAGAATGAAGCTCAGTGCGTACCAACTAACTGTGTTTAATAGTGTAGTGTCATAAGTACAGATTTAACCAGTGTAAGTGAAAATTGACAATTTTACCCAGAATCTACGGAGTAACTGGGTTTCTCCGTGAATACATTATACTCGCCGGCAATGTAAATTATGTTTTATTGTACATGTGGCTGTTTCGTGTGTTATATTATAAATGTGTATTACTTAATAAATATCTAATATGACTTCACTTGAATCTTTATTTTTATGTTTGCAATTATTATTCACCTTGTAACTTACATTTAGATTTTTTAGTTTATAACCTTAGATTCGTTTTGTAAGATATGTAACTCAAGTAGTTTCAATAGCTTAATTTTGTATTATCTAGTTGGTTTTTGTAATGTCTAGTTTAGTTCTGTGATATCTATATATAAACCCTTTCCATAAAAAAGTTATAAAACACTTCAAATTTAAATATATATTGAATTGAATATGTAACTGTATACTTATAGGTAATTGTTATAAGTAGGTATACAGTTTTTAATATTTCAATTTGAAGTGTTTTATAACTTTTTCTTGGATAGGGTTTACTAAATAGATAACACAGAACTAAACTAGACATTACAAAAATCAACTAGATAATACAAAATTAAGCTATTGAAACTACTAGACTTTTACTAGATAATACTGAACTAAACTTTCGAAAGTACTAAGGCTTACTAGATATTACAAAACTAATCTATCAAAATTACTAGGTGTTTACTAGATGATACAGAACTAAACTTTTGAAAGTACTAAGACTTGACTAGATATTACAAAACTATTCTATTAAAATTACTAGGGGTTTATAGATAATACAAAACTAAAATTTCGAAATTACTAGGACTTTACTAGATATTACAAAACTAATCTATTGGATCTACTGGGGCCTTACTACATGTAACAAAACAGGTATTAATAATTCCTACTAAATATCAATTTGTATTATTTACAGGGCATTTGTTGTCCTCGGAATTAGTAAAATCTTTAGTATGCTTTACTAAGATTTTACTTTGACTTTGCTAGCTATAACAAAACAGGTATTAGTAATACCTACTAAATATCGATTTGTATTTTTAACAGGGCATTTGTTGTCTTCGGGATTAGTAACATTTTAGTAAAGAGTACTATGTACTTTACTAGATATTACAAAGCTAATCTATTGAAGCTACTGGGACCTTACTACATATAACAGAACTGATATTGTAATACCTACTAATTGCATTAGCAAAAATCGATTTGTATTTATTACAGGTCATTTGTTGTCCTCGGATTTAGTAAAATTTTAGTAAAGATTACTATTTTTTTGTTAGTTTTTCTCTCAGTGTAGGTCGTAGTTACGTCAATGGGCTAGACGACTAATAAAAATTAAAAAAAAAAATATTTTTTCGATTAATTAAGTTCGTGTAGACCGGGTGACTAGCTTTTTTTAATTAAATAATGATAAGATATAAAGTTTCGCGTGACGTCACACCTAGCGACCCTTCATACATGTGACTTTGCAACCCCCACTCCCGAACTTTGACGCGCTTTAGCTTAGTCATTTTTTGTTTGTTTGCTAAAAGATAAAAAATGTTTTCAATAGTTGTTGATAATTAATCTGACTATACGTTTAACTATAGCAAACATTATAATTACTAATAATAATAACGTTTTTAGTTTTAGTCATCATGGCTATTCAGCTTAGTTTAAATTTTCCACAGCATTAGGGTAGGCCGCTACACGCTATGACGCAGGAGCAGCCCTTAATTGCTCTCGATTCACTTGAGGAAAACCCATTTTAAATAATGCAGTGCATTACAAACTTTAACACGTTCTCATAAAGTCATATTTTAAAATGTACGGCAACTATATAATGAATTCCTCAAAGGCAATTAATGTACTTATAGTGATGCGACGAGGTTGACTAGCGTTTCCATTGAAAGCATTTTATCGAGTGAATTTATTAATAAAATGTGTTACTTAGTATTTTACACCGCTGATCACGGGGAAACATGTTTATTTATGCGTCATTAGCATTATAATTGTAGGCTAGTACTAGTTATCTATGAACCCTAATACAACTTAGGTGAGCTCTGTTTCTGAATAGCGCATATACAACGTGTTTATGATAGGTGCAGTGCCTTATACTGTAATCACCACACATGAGGTACATGCTTATACGATGCTGCGATGCGTTCATTCGACATCCTTTCTAAGACATTCGTGTTAAATGTTAAAATAAACAAAATTATTCGCCATACATACATCACTAACCGAATAAACACTCTCTGTATTCTCTGCTGCTCAAAACCATTAAATAACAAAATTAAAAAAAGTTAAGTAAGGTTCAAACGGTGATTTGAAATACTGAAGCTTGATTAAATACCAATTTGTCTTGACAAATTGGTGATTCAAGTACCTTCGGTACACGCATGTTTACAATATAAATCGAATCGATGAATATTAATGCGGTCGTGATGTAAATAATCGACATTCTCTCAAACGCCGCCAGCGAGTCACATCACTGCTTCTAGTCTGTATGACATTTCGAGTATAATGGTTAGTGAAAAAATAGTAGGTATATAATTTGGTAAATCATAATTATCATTACCTAGTCCCGTACATTATCATTTTTATTTTATGTATTTGGGACAGTGTAAAGTTAGTACTAAGAACTTATTCATGCATGATGATGTGTCAGATAGAATTATGTTATTATGTATTCAGATAAATAAGAAGAAACTGACGGACAAACAAAGTGATAATAAAGGGTTCCGTTTTTTTCTTTTGTAGTACGGTACCATAAAAATAAAATATAAATTGAACCCTTATTAAGTAGGCTGATGATTTTTTGTTGATTTCATGATATTTTGTAACCACAAAACTCAATCAAGTTTTGAGATTACACAATATCGTTTTGATGAGTATTTTATCAGTCACAAAATGTATCTAATGTTATGTACTTTTTGATAATTCACTGCTGGGCAAACGCGAAAAGTCGATGTCCTAATATCGTAAACTGTATTTTTAGAACCAATAATACACCAGAGTCGATAATTTATACAACCAAAAAAATAATAGTAGGATGAAACCCATTAGAAAAGGAGGGGAATATTATAAAAATAAAAGGAAAAATAATTTACGGGCGATCTGAGGTCGGGAAGGGGATGGGGGGGGGGGGGGGTTAAGGGTAAAAAACGGTTTTTCTCGATTTCCGGCAAAACTAAAAGTCCTATCGAAAAAAGTCAAATGGCAAAGTTGTAGGTAATAAAAAGATCTAAAACTTTTGTATTGACACTTTTTTCACATAACCTCAAAATTTATGTGAAAAATCCAAAAAACCAAGTTTTTGGTTTTTTATTTTTATCTTTTACAAAAATATTTTTTTTTAACGAAATTTGGTGAAAACTTACCTTTTTATGTCCCAAATACGCTGTAATTTATTTGATCAAAAATATTAATTTTTTTCACCTTATTTTGAATTAATATCGAAAAAACACCCTAATTTTCAATCGAAAATTCAACCGTCAAAATATCAGCTTTTTTCAAAAAGTTGGTATGTTTTCTGTTCGTTGAAATCTCTACTTTCCGATGGTGATATATGTTACTATAGTAAATCTTCTCAGAAAATGCAAAAAATAAAAAATAAAACATTAAAGAAATAAATTGCTTTTAGTTTTGCCGGAAATCGAGAAAAGCCGTATTTTACCCTTAAACCCCCCCCCCCCCCCCCCCCCCCCATCCCCTTCCCGACCTCAGATCGCCCGTAAATTATTTTTCCTTTTATTTTTATAATATTCCCCTCCTTTTCTAATGGGTTTCATCCTACTATTATTTTTTTTCACTCTTTATTATTTTTAAGGCTTCTACTCTGGTCTATAAGAAGTATCATAGAGTTTGCGTCAAGATTAAATAAAGTTTATTTGCGGGTTGATAGCAAACGACCTTCATGAAAATCGCAAGTTCAAATACGGGAGAACACTGCAATGGAGGACGATACGAGTAATTTTCAAACAAGTCATAATCTTTTATTTATACACGAGCCGCGATTATGTGGGATTACGTCAAACGTGGTTGCATAAAGCTGTATTGCAATATTCATATTCACGATATGGAGCACATGTATGATATAACGCATTGGTCGATCGTTTATTACTATGTACCTTTTATTTCTAGGTGGACAGACGGTTCGCAGACTGCTAGTATAATTATGGTGCAACCTGCATGCTTAAACAGGGTTAAAAAATCAATTAATCCTTTTAAGGGCTTATTCTGTACATCGAAACTAACAACTTTTGTTTAGCGACTTTTGTCAAAACTCAAAAAAAATCAGCTGTTCCATACATATTGTCGAGGGTGAACGATATTTTTCTATGGAACAACATTTTTTTATTTTTTGAGGTTTTATAAAATTCGTTGAACAAAAGCTGTTAGTTTTGATGTACAGAATAAGCCCCTAAGAGGATACTCATTGATTACCAATAACCCTGTACACGATATGATGTTTATTCATTCTTTTGGTTTTTTTTTTAATCTTAAAATAAAAAGTATAGGTAATCGTTTTGGTGTGGCTCCATGCAGTTCGGTAACGCTTCTACCCCGTCTATTCGTTTCTGCCAGGAGCGTTGTACAGATGAAAAATACCAGTTTTTGTGATAATCTCATTTGATACAGAGCTTGTATTAATTCTTAGCCGTCTCTTCTAGCTGAATGATTGAGGCGAAAGCCAAAGCAATTCTGGTTCTAGCACTGCGTGGTACGGGTTCAGAACCCTATATAAAGACCGTACAATAAGAGTAAAGTCTTTAAGGTTAGAAGTGTGTTTGTTGGTTCTCGTTTGTTACTCTTACACAGCAACGGAGCTACTTGGATTTTGACGTGATAAAATCGATGATCGCCGGCTACACGTATGAAAAAGTGTCACGTTCCGCCTGAGCCGAGCACACACGCGAGAGCGCGAAACATGCTATCGCATGTTGATAGAGAGACACGATCGGCCTAAGCTAAGGTCGGCTTGTTTCAGTTATTGGAACAAGTTTTCTTACGACGTAAAATTATTGTCCGCCAACTTTACAGTTATACAATCATTTTTTTTTGCATGGATTAAAGGTCGGAATTGGTCATCATAGGCTACTCTGCTAGCGGGTAAAAGCTAGTATTATTGTAATTATAATATACTGACGATATCACACAGGAACTGAGTGAAATGTAATCGGAAAATATTATCGTCCATGCTTATGTGCCGCCGCGCCGGCCCATCGGGAACAAACTTAGGTAATCAGTATCTAATTAGACAAATTCACTTGTTTGTTTACTTCTTATTCGATAAACTACTTACCTACTTGATATACGATAGTTAAAATAATAACAGGAGTAGCCAGAAACACTAATTAATACGATATTATAATCAGGGCGATATTCAATTATATTTCTGAAAATTAATGTTCTTTTCGCAAGAAAGAGTATATTTATTGCCGTAATTGAATATTTGGCGAAATATGAGGAAGCTTATGTCGTGCAGTGGGCTGAAATAAGCCGATGATGATGATTATTTATATTGCCTTACAATTCTTGCTCTCTGTATCAAATCAGTCATGAATTCAGTTTTTGGAGCAACCAGAATTAAATAAATCTTTCCACAAAACACCTTCAATGGTGAACCTTTATTAATAAACGCGGAGTTACTTGGAGTAGGTATTCCGTCTTTTGTCTTTTACAAGTGAATTAAAATTGATATAAAAATAAGGATATGAAATGCAGAAAGTCATCTATTCATTCATTCACTAACAACTCCTAAGTAAATTTTGAGGCGGTTCAGAAACGTTGAGTTAAACCATGGTCCGCCACGCTGGCCAAATGCGGGTTGCTGATGTCCTTCACTTCCAGCAACAAACGTACATAAGCGTATAAATATAATAAAGATAAATTCAAACCATAATTGATACGTTCCAAAAAATCGTCAAAAAACTGAGGATAAAAATAGAATTAGCTTTTTTGTTGTACCTACTGAATGTAGTAAACATATTATAAAAACTCGATGCGATGCAAGGTTATTCACTATTTCGTTTTGAGCATGAGAATGTAGAATATAAATATAGAATAGGTATAACATATTCTAATATATTTAACAGAGTGTAGAATAAAAAGAACAAAACCATTTGTAAAGGTGTCTGCCCAGTATAACGTCCCTACCTACCATCATACCATGACCGTTCTAGGAACCTCATCATCATCTGCTTATTCCAACCCATTGCTATAATAAGCATATATAAGAGAGAGAAGGAGTCAAAGAACAGAAGAATCTTCCCCTTCATAGAGACAATAAGTAATGTGGTATTTGCACATATACTTATTGTAAAATACGTAGAAAATATAAGTAACTATTAGCCAATTATGGCTAGATTGTAATTAAATTAAGAAGCATTAGTTAAAGCTTATGCATTTCTAAAAACGTTAAAACTCCCCGACAAGAGATGTATTTCAAATAAGAAATTGAAAATATTTAATGCTAAAGATTGTTTAAATACATTTCCGATTTTATACAGGGTCATAGGTATTAAACGCAAAACCTTTTAAGGGCGGATCTAGTACATCTAGACAAACAACTTTTGTACTATGACTTTTGAGTATTCGCAAAAAAAATCGCTTCTCAATACATTATGCCGCGGGTTGACGAACTTTTTGTATGAAAAAAACTGATTTTTTCTTCGTGATTTTCCAAAAGTCCTAGAACAAAAGTTATTTGTCTAGATGTACTAGACCCGCCCTTAAGAGGTTTTGCGTTGAATACCTATGACCCTGTATAAATAAGGAAGGTTTCAACTCGACTAGGCCTGTTCAGCAGCCTAGCTTCGAGAAAAGATATTGCTATAAAATCTAGATATTTGCTCGAAGAACCCGGGGGTTTATTCTCTAGGTATTTTGCAAGTAGTCTGTGTAGTATTTCGTAGAGACAACAAACGTCTCGGTCACACCGTCTACGTACTTAGTTATAAATTATGTTTTGTGTTGTAGGTACCATATGCCTTTACGATATGTGGCGTTTAATACTTCCGACACAGTCCGTAGTACTACAGATGCTATCAGCTGGCAAGCAGCTGGAACGCTCGCATCACTTACCAGACTGATAAGAGGATCAGTCAAGATGATCGATCGCCTTATCACTCCTCCAGTGATAACTGCATTATCTGCTGATTATGTATTACAGTATTACGTAGGATTTAATCGTTCTGATTCATGGCGCATAACATGATAAATGTGAAGTTGGCAGCGCTTTATTACATAAACACTTAATAATATAAATATAATTTAAAAAAAAACACGCTTAGGAGTCATCAATTTTTTTTTTTTTTATAAATGCATTGTCTACGGTCTTTGATATGTGTGCAAAGTTTAAAGAAAATCTGACCGCTCAAAGTAGGTCAAAATCGAGCTCAAAGGGGTTGGTTTTCAAGCAAGCAAACATACAGGTAAAACTAATAAAAGCGTGTTAAAAAAATAGTGGACATAGTAGTTTGACTAGGTGTTTCTTAGCGATCACCGAAGTTAAGCAATGGTCGGTACGATCAGTTTTGATATGTGTGACCGCGAGTGGCATTTACAACTTAGCGCTGCCGTGTTTCAGATGACCCTTAATTCCTGGGTCCCGGTTGTTTTAACCGTTTGACCATGTCAGAGGGTTTCAGGTGGTTTAGACAATCTGACACCAGCCGGCATAGCATGCGACTACGAAAAACCACAAAAACAACTCTTTTCGATGTGTGAAAAAGTGACAGATATATACTTGTATGTAACTAACTGTGTCTTGTTCTGACACGTCGAAAGAAATATTTCGTGGTGCGCATCCTAGCCCGGCAGGGCTTATGCAAACTTAATCCTTATTTAGGTACAAAAAATAGTAATAGGAGCATTTGAGAACTTATCACACACAAAAAAGAGCAGTATAATCTTATCCGTGAACTGAAAAAGTTGGACACACCTAGCCGTTGGACCACGGGTCGGTATTGGAAAATTCGAACATTGAAAATCGCCTGAATGACTTCAAGAAAAGCAAATAGATATGGCACAAATTATCTATTACATACATTTTGTCGATTCCGACTAGCAAATTTGTACGGCACAGCTCATTTTTTTTTCCGTAAAAGTTGCTGTAATGATAGTCTTAATCACCCCTTTTCGGTTTAGAACAGGGTAACCCTGTATATGAAAAAGTTTAACTCTGTTGGCGGCGTTTTTGGCTGAGGCAACACATACCTATATAATTTATTCACAATTATGTCTAAGTATTACCCGTACTAACACATCGTATCTCGTATTTATTTAGTGTACGTGATACAAATATTGAGAAAATCAATAAAGGAAATGAAGTATAAACAAAAACAGATAAGCCAAACCATCCTGCAGTAATTAAACCGGATTGATGAGTGTTTAATATTAATATCAATTAAATGAATATTAAATTATAAATACAAGTTGCTTCTTTAATACATATAGGTTTAGAATAAATAGGGAAAACCTGTTTGTTCGTTAGGTGTCAAGTTCACAGACGAAATAAAGTTCAAAGAAAACCATACGAGAGTAATATATTAACTTTAATATTTATTAGTATTATAGGAACTGTCCCGTAGATAGGTCAAAGTTTTCCAACCACTTTTTCTAGGGATACCCGGAAAAACAAGTTTGACGTGACTAAGACGTTGTAGAACTCAGATGAATGGATTGATTTTCACGCGTTTTATTATCTGAAAGCAATGTCTCTTTTCTAAATTGTAGCTACAACTTAATTTGAAATATTTTGAGCCTATATTTCCACAATTTTTTTAGTATTTGTATACCTACTTAATGATTTGTAATATTTTCATGGTTTTGTTACGTTTGTCCTCAAAAAAATTATAGTAAATCATTTTATTTATAACCATTAAGCGGTCCTAGTTCGTTCATCTGAGTAAATATATTTTTTCAAACTAGTCTTTTTAGAAATAACACGGAAAGAAGCGCCTGCCAAATTGTGGCAAATAAAAATAAAATACTTCTGTAGCCTTGAGCGAGCTAATCGATTTACTAATTTTTAGGGTTTTTTAGGTAAAAACGGAACCCATATCAAAAACACTTTGTTGTCCGGATGTCAATACTTTTTATCTCGGGAACGCGTTAAGATATCGAGTTGAAATTTTAACTGTAAACGCATATTTCGTACTTCCCGATCCCGTTGATATAGAACTATGTTTGGCAAGAAGCATTGTCTCAGAGTACCCATATAGGAATAAATCTGAAAACTGTAAATTTTTATTTAAATCACAAAAAAATAGGGCCTAAATTCACAAAATATGGGTTGAAAATTCAAAGTGAGTAAATCGTATCATGTAAGGTATCATATATAAAAGAGCTTCATTAGCACATGCTAAAACGTTTTTGTTTAAAAATGTTTTTATTTATTTTGACAATGTGTGATATTCGATGAATAACGAGAAAAGTGAAAAAAAAAACTTTTTTGTCGATGATTATAGATATAAAGATATTAACAACTTACTTCCCAATTTTGTGAAATTTTCTGGACTTGTACGGGACCCTCGGTGTGCGAGCCTGACTCGCACTTGTCCGGTTTTTTAATACTAACTATTTATTATTTTATTTGTTTATAGCAATCGGGATATTAGGTCCAGTTATGAAGGCGCCATCGTAAATTTAAAAGCAATGTAAAAAGTGTTCTCTCTATCGAATGTCTAAGTGAAAAAGAAACAGAAATGGTCTAATTAGCTATTATGATAAAATTAGTATGGTGGTGCCTATTGTCTGTTGAGAGTAGTTATTTTTAGCGTCCGATCCAGAAGAGTGAGATTAACGCTAGTTAATTATAGTTCACAGCAGAGATGTTAGAAAAATTCTTAACAAAAACTAAGACGTAGGGACTACACCGATATTAGTTGATGATTTTCTCGTACGGCAGTTTTTCATTATTTTATAATCGCACAACTCATGCGAAGTTTATGCACAAACTTACACAATTTCTTGTATTTTAAATTAATAACGCCAACGCTAAAAATAGCTTAAACCTCAAATTAATTATGTTGCTGCTGTTTGTTTTGTTCCACTATTGTCAAAAGTGGCCTGATGTAGACTTTACATACTCCATCTTCAGCAACATCACTTCCCATGGCGAATCGATGGCCAAATATGTATAACAAATATATATGCGTGAATTTGTAAAAAAAAATATATAGAATATCGCCTAAAGCGCTAGATTCTAGGAGTAGAGGAATTACGGCTAAATAATGATATTTTTTTAACCGGATGCCTGAAGCCCACACCTCTAAACAAACTTTACCCTTTGGCCGGCATAGCCCCGCCTAGCGTACGTAGAGAAGTATCCAGTGCATTGGAGAAGTTGAAACCAGAAACAGACGCCAGACACCCCTTATACAAATACCAAACAATAGACTCCCGTTTAAAAAGCCGAAGAAGCACACAGAACCTCTAAGTTCAGACCGCCATGAACAAAGATGTGAGCTATGACAGACCATGCACCCATCCCCTCCAGATTTCATATCACCATCTGAAAGCCTACCACCTGGACATGAACTACCGTGGCCAGTCTGGAAGTCCCTTAATCGGCTACGTGCCGGGATTGGCCGCAGCAAAGAGAACATGGTCAAGTCTAGCCATTGACACGAAATGATGATGATGACCGGGCCAAACTAAAACGTAAGCGGCGCTGTGGTCAAAGAAACTTATCCTGTATCTTTGACCACAACCGCGTCGCTTACTAACAGGAAGTGGTCAAGTCGTCGACGATACAATTATTATTCACAAAAAAAATGGCACAATCAACTTAATCGTGTACAAAATTCAAATAGTTCGCTCGAATGTATACAGTTTTTATATTATTGTTGATTTTTCAAAAACTGCTTAGCAGATTTCGATAAAATTTTAATAGGACCACTTCGGGAGTGTACCCTTTGGAACTAAAAAGATTTTTAAATCGGTTCACAATCGGTGAAATTATCGATGAATATTCACAATAAAAAATACATACAGACGAACATAAAACCTCCTACTTTTTGGAAGTCGGTTAAAAAACGAAATCTTATTCGAAAGATTATTTGAAAGAGAGAACAATATTTTAAGTTGCTATTAAATTTACGATGACGCCTTCAAAATTGGCCACATTGTAACTTTTAAGTCTTAATATTAAGTACTATATTATTAGATTACTTAGTACTATGTAGTCTTCAAATCTCTAGTAAATAGGTATCTTCTAGGTAAGCGTGCTACATCCTAGACCGCATATCTGCTTAACATCAGGCAGTGTGTAGTTAAACGTAACCTATTTGAAATAAAAAAAAAACTTTATCTTATAGGTACGTTACGACCACAGAAGAGAGAGAAGGACATCTGCTGTCCTGTGGTTGCGACTGACAGGATGGCTTGTATTCTTCATTGCTATACTAGCTAAGCTAGGCCACAATGGCATGTTTCTATTGTCTTCGTTAGGCGCCTCGAGGGATCGTAGCACAGTTGAAACAGGTCGCGTGGTGAAGCGTATCCCGCTCTACTTATCTCATGACCCTACAAATATTGACCAATGAGATCGGCCGCAGTGATTCATCACACTTGCAACACGCGATTCACACACAAACTTGTTCATAATTCATAGTTAATTGAGATGATTTTGCGATGACCATACATCCAAGGCCATCGCGGCGCGTTGTTGACGCGAATTCTTGCTAAAATTACTAATATATTATCCGACGGATTCGGTCGCGTGACGTCACGGATTTCACTAAGACGCAGATCCTAATGTCGTTTTTATTAAAATAATGCGATTAAAGAGTCACGGGTTTTACCAGGCTAGGAAGTGAGTCACTGAACCCATTTAGAAATAAAAACAGATTAAGATAAAAAATATGTAATGACTTATTGGGTGCTGAAGACATAAAACGCACGTCTATAAACAAAATGAATGCAGTGAAATCAAATTGTACGTCTTAATATTTGTATTTTATGCAAATTTAGGCCTATACAATATACATGTTTCATTTAGTAGACTTAAAAGCATTAAATAAATAAATAACGATACACACACATCCACCAGCTAATCAAGCATGCGACCACCAATAGCCACGAAAAGAACTCATTTCGACTTGTGAAAAAGTGACAGATATATACCATGCCATCACGCTGTCTCGTTCTGACACTACAAACGAAATAATTCGTGGCGCGCATACTAGCCCGGCTGGACCTGTGTCCCGACACAAAGGGACACACAAAGACAAATACTACTAACACCCAGATTCAGGAGCCAGGACAGATTAAATTCATTACACAAATATCTGCCAGGCACAAAATCGGCATACACAAATATCGGAAATCGAACCCTAACATTTATAAGTAAAGTAAGTTCGTATATAGTTAGATCTGGTGACAGAGTTTTAAGCTGCCTGAAGAAAATATCTTAAAAGAAAGAAAAGTGAAAATTTATTTATGTAGAACTTTATCAAGTAACAGAACAAACCGCATACTGAACCATATACTTGCTGTTCGTATAATAAACATGAGATTGATACGCTTTGCAATGTAAACTAGACATAAAACTAATCATTCTTCATCATCTTAATATCAATTGTATAACATCTATTTTACTGTACAGATAGACCTCGGCATGTCCTCGGCTACAGATCTTCTATAAGGCCTTTTGAAAGCAGCGTATTTCCAGCGTGTTTTTACAAAACCTAATCATTACTAGACATAAATTTCATCGGTTAGTTCTCTCGTTGGTAGCAGCTCTACAATCATTCTCGCACAGTGCCTGCTATCTATTATTACAGCCAATGTTGATACGGTGATAACATACAATAAATATTGCTACGTACACTAGCCGGTGAGGCAGCGACGACGTTCTACAACATTATACACACACAAGGCTGCATTCTTCAATGGCAAGCTAGTTTAAATAGCAGCATGTATCCTAGATCAATCGATAACTCATCTTTGAGAAATATCGAGACAATTCCTTTACGGTTCTTGAACTGGGGCAATAAGTTTCCATCGTACATCAGTTTTATCACAAGGAAAAATTGCCAACATACCTCTGAAACCGACAAAATATACGGGTACGCAGTGACGTATATAAACCATAGGAATATGCATTACGGACTTGCTGAGAACCTTTTCGAGGGCATAGTTGAATTAATAGCTCGTAGAATTTTCGAACACGCGATGATTTCGCAAAAAACGTTAAATATACTCACATAACAATTCCCAACACTGTCGATTAGTACACTTCACTCATACAACAGTCAGTACTAAGATTGAAGGAAGTTCATACAAGACTTGGGCTTTTTATTTTGCCATGCGCGAGGTAAGGAGCACACGGACGTCCTTCCATTCGCGGCGGAAGCAACATCCACACTGAGCAGGAATAGGTAGGAATGAGGTAAACACCATTATATAAATTTAATTGGAGATAATTATGCTTCGACCACAAGTGTGACGTAGAGACGCGATTGTTATACCTACCATTATCGGGCGTTATACGACGATTTCTTAGAAGGCTGCGATACTGTGGGCTCGTCACTTGCCTCGCAGACTACTGACGTACTTATGCATATTTTGTTTTGGATTGATACTTGATATTCATAGTGATACGTGATACGAGTACACAAAATTATCTGGTACATCTCTAGTCTGATAATATCGATATAATCCTAATTTACAATTCTATTCGAAAAACAATAAAAAGATACTAAATTCGCATTACGCTCAGCTACATTATAAATACAAATCTATCTAGACAGAAATAATAATTGATTAAACTATTGCGATACCGCTGGATACTAGAGAGCCATAGAGGTGGGCCTTCGTCCAGCAGAGGATATACTATGTACTACCAACTAATGTTCTATTTTAATGGTCCCAAATAATTTCCTCATTCCTGGCTTGTTACATATAATTCTTCAAAAACTATAATTTATGATCTTAAGCCTAACCTGTTGCGTCTTTTCGTCTTCGCGATCGTCTCGGAATACTTACTCTAGCAATTTTAATGCTATGCTTTGCTACGCTACTGTACGCTACGTTACTCTGAGTCCTGAGCTAGTAAGCTACATTTTGCTACGGTGTTCAGACTTTACATTAGATACTGGGTAAATTGTACCCATAGCGAGTCCGAGACATCAATTCCAATTACCGTAATGCGCAGATATTGGCAAGGACTCGAGGAGCTCAGCCAGAACAGATTACACCGCGCCTTAACTAACCGAGTGATTTGGATTAATCTCTCCTTTGTTTACATTGAGCTCGAGCATGGACTGCTGTTCCGAGTATAGGAATTCCATGTCGATATACTGGCGTATGGCTTGTAGGAACACGCATTGCCAAGCTGATGTAACGATGGGCAGGAAACTTTTAGCGGATCAGTTAAGAGCTTACAGCAAATATCTTACTACACAATAGCATTCACACGTAGTTCGACTAGTAGCGATCAACGAAGTAAAGCAATGCTCAGAACGAAACTATGAATCTGTGATAACACATTAAGTTGTAGGACCAGGTTGTTCTTATTGGAGACATGTAGGCGCAGTTAAAAACTAGGGCTAGTAACTCGGTTTAGAGCAGCGAACATCTTGAACTCGAATATCATGAAGAGACATTTAATTTTATTCGTTTATTTTGTTCCGAGTATTCTGAATTAATGTGTGCATCTATAGCTACTAAACATTCCTTTCATCGGTGTATTATTACATCAAAGAACAACGCGCCAAGAAATCGATTCGTGTTACCTATTCGCGATTTCTTCTTTTTGCGTATTTCGCGTAAACAAAAAATATCAACTCTACACCAATATCATCAATCTTCCAGCTTTACAATCTAAAGCTTTTCAAGATCAGAGTGAGTAGGTATCTTCTAAGTCTGCGTGCTTCATCTTCGACCACAACGTCGCTTACCATCAGACGAGTTGGTGATCAAGCGCGGAGTTATTGGCGTTAAAAAAACATTGATTTCTGAAGGAATCACAAATTTTAAAAGAATCATTTGATATAAATCAATCAATACTGTTACCTTTGAGTTTGTGCTTACAATTTGTGTCTTTATTTATAAACTGTAGCCTGTCAACAGCCTTTACCACACCCCATTTATCAAAATCAGTTGAATAATTTAGTCGCTATATACTGTGGGACATGTAAATACAAATATATCAGACCCTATAGGTACAATACGCACCCTATATAGCCTTCCCTTCCGACTTAGCAGCTACAAAGCGTGTAATTTTTTGAAAATCATTAACCATAGATTTTATTGATATTTTGGGATTAAGTTTCATAGTAGAATTATCTTTTAAAAATAGCATCAATATCAAGACAGTACACACAGATCAAACTATATAGCACCCCACTTTTTAGGTCGGGGTTCAAGAAGCCGTTTCAACTTCAATCTTGATCAACAGACTCATCGGTATAAAACAAAGTATATTTATTTTGTTCGTCTGCCAAACTCATTTAACTCAAAGGATTTGAATGCAGATTTCCCTACTTATCATACATAACTTTCAGAATATATAAAAAAAAAAACACTCGGATTATCATTCACTGGATTTGCAAGGCTGAAAACATTGTAACTGAAGAAACATGTACGTATGTTGAATAAATGGTGTACGAGTACATGAATGAAATTTCGTGACCATATTTAGAAATTTCGCCGCACGCAAACATGGATGAGACTGACACAGGATAGGGATAAAAAAATGGCGAAAGAGGGAGAAAGGACGCTGACAAATCCTGCAGAAGGCTGATATAAATATAAACTATAAGATGATGATAATAATACATCCAACAATGTGGCGAACCAGCTCTACATGGATCAATCGCTTCTCGAGGGCAGGTTTTGTTCAACAGTGAACTGCTGACACAAACGATTCTTTGCAATTACTGTAACATGATCTTGAGAACTGCTTACACTACTGCAAGTTATATAACCGCGCTACATTGTAACTGGAGCCTCGGTGCTGACTCTCGATGTTTCTACACCCACAGATATGCAAACGGGACAGTTTTAAAGGAATATACGACTACGTCATGTTTCCAGTGAAAATCCACCAACTGCATATTTGGTCAGCGTAGATAAGCATCAACCGCTCTTCGAAGGTAGGTTTTAGTTCAGCAGTGAACTGCTGACACGAACGATTCTTCGCGAGTAGTGCAATGTGATCCATGAGAAATGTTTACACTGCTGCAAGTTATATAACTGCGCTACATTGTAATTGGAGCCTCGGCGCTGAGTCTCGACGATTCTACACTACGTAATAAACGTATATATCACTCGGAAGCGCACAATCACCAATTCACTACTGCAGATTTGCAAACTGGACAGTAATCTATTTTATAAAAGTGTGTAATGCTTCTAGTGATATTTATGGACAAGGAGACATTTAACACCTTGAGTGCAGAGCTTTGATACTTTGCCTAGGCTATTGATCTAGCGCATTTCCAAATTCTTGGTGAAATAGAACTGCACGGGTAGCATGGCAAAGGGACAAATTGTCTTTCCACCATTAAGTATATCTCCTCGAAGAGAAAATAAATTATGGATTGACAATGACAACTGACATTAATCATGGATAAAATTGCTGTCTCCTTTTGTCACTGTTGTGCTACCCGTGCTGTTATGGATATGACAATTGACAAGTGTCATGCTCCCTACCTTTTCGCTCATTTTGTTAATTAACCTATGACGTGACCCCATTGCTACGCAAAGACTTCTTCAATATTTATGCATTTTGCAAAATTGTCGTCTCTATAGACGACAATATTATGTAAGAAAATTGTCGTCTCTATAGACGACAATATTATGTAAGTGCATCATTTATAGCGCAAGTTAGCACGACACAGTTGCGGACTTTGCACCCAATATCAAAGCAAACCGATAAAAATGAATAATTCTAAAGCCTAAGAAGCAAAAAAGATATTGGGCACCTGTATTTTAATACAATCCTAGTAATCGATTAACATATTTCGTAGAATCGGCGACAGGTTTGGTATTCGAGTTCCGCCTTAAGATTGTGCTAAAGATCAGGAAATAACATGTTCAATTATCGAGTTACGTTCACTTGGCACGCACTGTTTGCATTGTACTAGCACGGCATGTAGAATACAAGCCATAGGTGGAATTTATAGCACAGTGTAGAGACCATGCAGTGTTCCAACGCGTTTGATCTCACACGATTTCTTGTCTAAAATAAGAGCTATCAATAGTGGCGCACTGCAATGATAAGCTGATGTAGAGTGAGGGAAGCATTTGGCGAGAGGAGAAGACAATCGTGTTTTGAAAGGAGAATAAAGTCGTAGTACATTATTTATTTTTATTACAGTGTCAACAACGACACCGAACGATGTGATAACCCCAAACTGTGTACTATGTGTACTAATTATTACCTATTATAGCGTTGTTTGACTTGCTTGTAATTGCGTAGGTATCAGCGATTCGCGCATCACACCCCTCACCGTCTAGACAGCATTGTTGCACGACTGCTTGAATATAACTGTGACGAGCTATGAAGACTTGTTACCGGCATGTTTACTCAACAGGTTGACAATGTCTGCAAGCACGCCGGCTTATCTATTGTGTGATAGCGAATAATATAGCGAGTTGATTCAGTAAGAAAGAATGATTAGAAATGTGTGGACAAAAAATCCGAAGGTCAAGAAGAATTGTGGAGCAATTTAGGGCTAAAAAAAAGCGTCTAGCTAGTTGAAATGTTACTGGTGTTACTAGGTGTACCGATATGGACGCGTAGTAACTAATATCTAACGTGTAACGGGACCCCATAATTTTCAGTGTTTTAGAGACATTTCCCTATATACTCTACATTACTACTGCTGAATGTCCAGTTATTACACTAGATTCACGTAGGTAGGTAAGTTCTTTGATCATAGGGAGATCTGTGATTTTGGCTTTGATCTTTTCTTTTTAAGGCAATCCTCGATCAGGAGATGAAACTTTGCAATAATATAGCTTATATGGATATCAGAATAACACATAGGCTATAAATTATAACGATATTGCGTAAATGTTTCATAATAAAACGAGAAGTGTTAAGTAAGTAAGAAAAATTCTGCTATCTGCGAGCTATTCTAGAGAGCGCTTTAAGAAATGTAAAAAAAAAACAACTGTCGAATCGAAAAACCGTCAAATCGTTTTTTTTATTTTCCACCTCCGACAGAAAGTGACAGAGTCTACTTTTCATCCCGGATAAATAAAGGGTTCCCATGGGATAGCACAAAAATCAAAATCTCATGCGGGCGAAGCCGCGGGTAAAAACTAGTATCACCTATTTTGGCGGTAGAGATATTTTATGTATGTACAAAAAAAACAATTAAATTATTTTTATAATAAATAATAGGAAATAAATACGAACTGAAGATATTATCCTTGTTTAAAAAAACGGAGTCCCGATAATTGAACCTTTTGAACCTGGCAATACAAGTTTCTACGCTAAATGATTAAAAACAAGGTCGGCAATTAAATTAAGCTTAATGAAAAACCATGTACATTATATTAAAATTACTTCTTCACGGCTATGTTTAGCCTCGCCGTCTTCGTATTTAATTATACAGATGATTGTAAGTACTGTTGTACGACTTACTTAAACAATATTAAACGTAATATAAACCAAATTGGGTGTATCTTTTTATGTTAATATGCGATAAAAGAAAAATCATTATTTTCGTATTCGTCGTCGTTTACAATGCTAATTACAGATTTTATTATATTGTAGCTAAAATCGTCTCGATCAAATCAGCTTGCAAAGAAATAAAAACGCACCAGAAATTGGTATATTCCTTTTATATTATTTTGGGAAAGCTACTAGAACACAGGAAATGAAATATATTTATTTGACACTAACTGTTACATAGCTGTTGCATGATATGCCATAAGGGAAATTACAGACAAGAGTTTTTGGACTTAACTGTGGGTTCCAAACTCGGCTAGGCCTGTTTTTTGGTAACCCAAGAGAATTGCCGAAGTATACAGTGTGCGCGCTCTTGTTTACAGTAGATAGGTATTTAGTATAATTATAGTGAAACATTATGGATACAATAATAATATAAATTAGATAAAATAACATTATAATAGAGGAGCTACATTGACAGACAAATACCTCTCGCTACAACACAGATATGGGCAGAATCCAACATCTAGGCGGTTGTGAAATTAGTCACAAGCTGCGCGAAACCTAATCATTGCGCTGCTGTTGTGACTTGTGAGCTTCAATCAGGATTGGGCTATCCGCAGCTTGTAGCTTATGTCATAGCCACCAGGACTATTTGATTCGGCCTGTACCCACATGAGGTGATCTGTCCACTTTGTCGCTGGACGTCCTACACCAAACTACACACACATACGACGTGTACGACACCACCACACACATACAAGTCGCGGCACGTAAGTCTAGCGCTGAGGCTACTGTAGTGTACTGCACACTACTAGTACTGAGTACTGTGGAGAGGATGGTTGCGCTGGGTTTAGTACGGCGGTCACCATGCGCAGCCATCCCCTGCACAGTAGCCTCAGCGCTAAACTTATGTGCCGCTACCTGTACATCATGTATATGTGTGTTGCGTGGTACTCATAGTACCACTAACAACACTCTTGAAACAACACCTCTCTCTTTCGCCGGAGCTTAAAAAAGCTTTCATCGGTATGTCTAAATATCTAGACCAAAATACAACGCAGCTGTTTCACGATTGCCCGATCTCTAATTCGATAGCCGCAGAGGCGTTTATTGCGACATAGTTCGGTGGGAGCGCATTTTGATGAGATGTTTACATCTAGCGAAACCTTCACTCTGGTCAACGAACTAAGCTCTGCTGGTGTACCTGTACGCGTTGCTTTTGTGTAATCAATATTTTGATTCATCTATTAGATCATGACAGGTTAGGGTATGTGATGAAGCGTTAGAATTAGGCACCAACATTAGTTTCGGATTTTCGGTGAAGGAAAGCATCGTGTAGAGACATGGACGGCTGTACATGCCATCTAATTTCTCTCATCATCATCATCATTTCAGCCATAGGACGTCCACTGCTGGACATAGGCCTCCCCTAATGATTTCCAATAAGACCGGTTGATAGCGGCTTGCATCCAGCGCGATCCTGCGGTCCTAATAAGGTCATCCGTCCACCTTGTGGGTGGACGACCTACACTGCGCTTGCCGGTACGTGGTCTCCACTCGAGAGCTTTTCGACCCCATCGGTCATCAGTTCTCCGCGCTATGTGCTCTGCCCATTGCCACTTCAACTTGCCAATCCGCTGGGCTATGTCGGTAACCTTGGTTCTTCTACGGATCTCCTCATTCCTGATTCGCAGAGAAACTCCGAGCATAGCCCTCTCCATGGCTCGTTGGGCTACTTGGAGCTTACTAATTTCTCTCCAGGAGAAGAATGGAAATGGAAGAATGCTATCTAGGAGAGCTATGAACATTTAAAACTACAGCATGTTCTCTATCAAACTGTATGAAGATGGAACGTTATGATTAGTACAGTAAATAAAGAATTTAGCCTCGCACGAAAGATAGAAAATCCGGTTCATTAAATGGGTCATAAATCGTAAACGGTAAGTTTTACAAAAATGTTTCAGGGCAATAAAAGATGCAAAATTTTATTCTCTACATTAATGCTATCAATATTTTTTGCCCTACAGTACATTGTGTCTGAGATATCGCCTAGAAACTTTTATTCAAGATGGCGCTTGAAGCTCTACCTGGATCTTTCCGCATTTTGTGATTTTATGCTCAGTAAAGGACCCTAAACCTAATACCCTTAGATAGGAATAGTGCCATGACATTGCAAACACTGTGGTTATGGTACTGACAAGTGGGATCGGTTCATAGAGAACGTTTGAAAGAATACTTTTTACTGTGCCAGTAATATGACGTAACTGTGACTGAACGGTGGCTTGACTGATATGTGTGAATCGGCCTTTATATCGCCCAAGCGATTTAAATCCACATTCCTGATACGAACAGTCAGAATGTGGAACGCTCTACCTGAGTCTGCCTTTCCACTAAAGTAAAACATAGGTGTCGTGCGTGCTACACCCCATACCGCATGCGCATATTAGGCAGTATGTAGTCGAACGCAAACCTATAATATAACGGCCAAGTGCGAGTCGGACTCGCGTACATAGGGTTCCGTACCATATGGAAGCCCCCCTTAAATTATATTTTAATTATTTATTTATGAAAGAAATATACAACTTAAATCGAGCAAAAAAATCATGTTTCTTGTACGGAGGCCCCCTTAAATATTTATTTTATTTTAATTTAATTATTTATTTATTTTCCCTATATTAAACTTGCACCAATACATAGAACACAGGCCGAAAACTATAATAAAACTATTATAAAAGTATATAATGCAGGGAACAACAACGAAAAGGTCAGTTTTCCTATACGACGCAGACGAAACATATCAGACAAGTTTTTCGGACTGACCATTATCTTAAAGAAAATGATCAAAGGCATTACAACACAATTAAAAGACCATTACCAAAACACACGCAGATCCATTCAACACCACAAAAACGAAACAAAATGACAAACAAAAAGAAACAAACGATACTAATCTCGAGTGATTAGTGGCAATTAGATTCCGGTCGGTATTCGGTATTGAGGTTAAATACTCGTGTTGCTGCCGCGTCAATTATTTTATCATGTTGCTTGTTGCTCAAGCGGTCAAGCCACATGACCAGTTGGGATCTCCGCCAGTCGGCTTTGGCTTGGCACCGAAACCCCGTTTTGTTTGACGAAATTTTAAACATTATCTATATATATTATTTTCTAACTTGTATCCGCAGTTTCGCACACATGATCGCAAGCTTTGTATTGTATAGTTTAAAAAACCATAACATCCTTACTAATATTATAAATCCGAATGTGTATTTGTTGGTTTGTTCCTCTTTCACGCATCAACGGAGCAACGGTGTGACTTTATTTTTGGCATGGACAAAGTTTGAACGGAAGATGGTTAGACGGAAAGTGACACACGCTACTTTTTATCCCGGAATAATAAAAGGTTCCCATGGGATAGCACAAAAACCAAACTTATCAAAAAGTAGTAGAGATATAAATCTCTTACCTATAGATTTAACCCAGCGGAGTGTGGGTCCCGTGACTCGTGAGTCTACGCCGCCGACTGTATATAAATAACGATAATTAATTTCTATTCGGTGAAAATCCAAGATAATTCAAATATGAAATGTTGTTGTTCTATTACTACTAATATATCAGATATTGTATTAGAGTTTCAAGAGTTATCGTAAAGAGATAAAGGGGTCCCATCTTCTAACTATGTATTAATAAAATAACTAACTAGTCCTTATTCTGAAAAAATAACCTCTGCAACAAGGGGCAGAATAACAATTTGATGATAAATGTGCCTCTTTTGACATTAACCCAGTTGCTACGGATATCCTTTTTTCGAAGGATCGTTCTGATTTTTTGTATCTGGTCTAATAATAGGCTTACTATATGAGGAAAAATAAATAAAAAATTGTAGGTGTTACGGAAAATCTGGAAAATAGCGTTTGATATACGGAACGCTAGTAATACGAGTATGTACTGCTATAAAGCAGATGTACCGTAAACATTAAAAAAATATATTTTAGCTGTTTAGGTAGGTTATAAAATACAAATTACTCTATAAATAAAAATAATATTTATTTGATTTTTTTAAGAACACCAATTACGTAGGTAGGTAAGTAGGAAGTACCTCAAAATAATTTACTCAGCATGTGTGTGATAGGTTTCCAAGCAAACTTTTGGGTGTCAAGAGACATAACATTTTACAAAAAAAATATAGCATTTTTATGGCACACAGCACATTGCAACTGTTACGTTCTATACTTGACTAGCACTGGAAAATCCGGGAAAAGTACCATTTCTTTCCACGCCACGAATGGATGTATAATATAAGCCAATGTTTTGGTCAGATCAATTTACCCCTCCATGTAAGACTAGAAAACTTTACCAACAGCAAAAGAGATACATCCAAATTGATCAACCTACTGCCTATAATAAAAATCAGAGAGTCGTGGGAAGATCTGACCAATACATTGGCTTAGATCGTACTTCCATTCGTGGAAAGAAATTAAACTCTTCTCTGATTTCCCGTTGCTTAGATGGCTGTACATAATGCTTAGCAGCTTTACAAAATGAACGGCAGGGAGTATGACAACTTCGGATTTCGAAGAAGCATCGCTACATGTTTATTAGAATCTTACGGTAAAGGTACAGCTTGAAAGCCAGGCAGGACAAGCGGACATCAAAATTTTTTTAAGAATCTTCACGTTATGATGAAGTTGATCACATAAAATCAAGTACAGAACGAAACAGTTGCGATGTTCTGTGTACCATAAAAATGTTGTTTTTTTGTGTAAAATGTAAAGTCTTTTTACACCCCAAAGTTTGTTTCGAAACCTATCACACACATGCTGAGTAAATTATTTTGAGGTACTTACTACTTACCTACTTACGTAAAGTGGTGTTCCTAAAAAAATAAAATAAATATTTTTTTTTATTTATAGAGATAATCTGTATTTTATTACCTATCTAAACTGCTAATTTTTTTTTTTAAATATGTATGGTACAACTGCTTTATAGCAGTACATATTACTATCGTTTGATATACGGAACATCAAATTTATAGACAAATAAGTGACATAAATTGTTAGACAATCAATAAACATATAAACTTATATTATAGATTATACTATGAATATTAATATTTTTACAACAATTACCCAATATAAATACAATTAATATTTTCTTATTACCTCTTAACACCCATGACGAATAAACACGATTTATCAACACTTATAAATTTTACATGTCCAACTCAAACTAGAACAAACCACGTCTATTCGACAAAGGGATCATCCAGCTATCACAAACAATAAACAAAGAAATTTGAAACTATCCACGTTTTGTTTAATATTTTTTATTGTTCATTGATCCGTATATCAAACGCTAGTAACAAACAAACAAACAAACAATATCTTTATTGTACACCATATAACAGATACATTAATGTAGATTTTTTCAGATGTTGTACAATGGCGGCCTTATCGCCTTTGGCGATTTCTACCAGGCAACCTTTGGATGGACTGGAGAAAAATTAAATAATAGGAATACGGTCGGCGGTGTATACATACAGTGACAAATATTATACTTATATATCTTATAAATATACTAATAACGTGTAAAAATACATATAAAATACATAAATATATACAAATATACAAATATATAAATACTATATCAGGTTTTTTCAGTGCTGCAGCGCAGGGTTTGTTCCGATTCACACCCAAAATTCCACCTCCACAGACAGCGGTGACCTCGAGAGTGGTTTCACAAATTCAGGTAACCCGAACGAGAGCAGACATGGGACAGGTCGATCCACCCCGTTATATCTCGACCTCGGCCCCACGAGACCACGCAAGAAACGCCTTTATCGAATACCTAGCCTTATTGAGAGCGACAAAAATTGTTAATCTCAAGAACTGCGACAACATTCTGGAGTTCTTTAGGCTAGGCGGTCCGGTAAGTGAGAGTCTACTAAAATCGAGACTCGAAGAGGCAGAAGCAGCCATATACAATAACGTCACTTCCCAAGTCATCAGAGGGACCATGAAAGGACAGCATATGGCAGCTTACAGTGCAGAAAGTGGTTTCGTGGAGCTGAATAAGAGAGAGACGGAACGAATAGGAAGACCGAAATACGCGATACCATCGAACGACCCAATTGTAGTCACCGCCAAGTGCACCAAGTTAATGCTGGACGACAGAATCCTTGAGATGGCTAAAACCATTGAAAGAGGCTCGGACGTCGAGGCAGACTGGGAAAACTGGGTGGTACCAAAGATACAATGGGTCAACGGGGTACCAGGTTGTGGTAAGACAACATGGGTGATTCGACACTTTGATGTGGACAAGGACGCTATCATCACTACAACAACAGAGGCAGCAAAAGACTTGAGAGAAAAGCTATCGCACAGAATAGGAGATCTGGTAAAATCCAGAGTGCGAACCATGGCTTCATCCCTCGTCAATGGTTTTGGAAAAGAGAGCTTCAGCCGCCTTTTGGTGGATGAAGCTGTGTGCACACATAGAAACCCAATGGATGTCGCGTATGCGTTGAGGGAAATATACTCTGGTATATATTCCTCGGCTCCCCGTATTAGGTCTCTTGAGCAGAAAAGGTTCAAGGGGGCTCAAATATCCAAAACCCTCCCCAACACCCTTTTCTTAGTGCATACACAGGAGGAAAAGGAAACCCTCACCAGCCAGGGTTATGGAGAGGGCGCAGGATCACGTACCCTAACCATCCACGAAGCTCAGGGACTAACGTACGAGTCGGTAATCGCCATCAAAACTAAGCCTGGAATGAAGCTACACGAGAGCGTGTCACACGCTGTCGTTGCATTATCACGGCACACTGGAACCTTCATTTACTACGCCGACGACATCGAAGATGATGCCATCAGCCGATTCGTGCGGCGTGCATCTTCCGCGTCATTGAGGGCCATCAAAGAGTACAACCTGCAGATGGCCATCAGAGATCGGAACGAGGCAGTGATGGAGGCTCTGGGCCGGGAGGAGGCAACAGAGTTGTTATAGAAGGACATGGGAGCGATCACAAGCAGAGTTGAAACCACCGAGTAACACACGGAGTCGTAGCCTCGGACTCTGCAGATGATCGCTTTCACAAAGAAAATCATAACAAGTGTGTAATATCTAGAGTTTAGCATTGTGTGCATGCCCTGAGCATTCATTCTCGCCATCGATGGCTCCTTCTTGCGGCGGCGTTGTGTGTCGGGTCGTTCTCTTCCCTAAAATATGGTCGAGGAGAGCGATGGCTGGCACATGCGTCACACTCGTGATCGGGTGCTGCATGCGGGTCGCCGGTTTGCTCGTGGCATTCACGCAATGCACTGAAACTACTAACTTAGGCTAAAACTTAAACTAACCCATCTCTATTGTACTAACTCTTTTTGTATAGTAAAATCGAATAATTGAATATTTTAGTTAACAAAAGGCACAGACCCTGGAGTCTGTGGTTTGTAATTTTCCAATAAAAAAAAAAAAAATATAAATACATAATTTATACCAATTATAACTAGCATTAGGAGAGATAATATTGATAAACTAGATTTTTAAATATAGGGAGGGATTTAGCCTGTCTGATAGCAACAGGCAGTTCGTTCCACAGCAGGACAGCTCGCAAAGTGAAAACAAGTGCTTCTTTTCTGCTACTGCGATAACCGTCATCATAAATAAGCAAGAAGTACCTTCTTTTGCTTTTTTATGTAAATAATTAACTATATTTTCAAAATTAATTAGCTTACTAAGTACTTAAATAATATTTTATTTTCATTTTAGTAACCTAGCTTCTTAGATTATTCACTTGTTGAATAATCTAAGCCTAGCTTTTAAATTTAGTCGTTTTTGTTGTATATCTATAATTATACCTTCAATAGTTATGTAGCTAATAATAATTACTTTTCTAGTATTGTAGTTTTAGATAACATATTATAATAATAAGGAAGAGCCTAGGTCCCACGACACAGGTCACCCTAGTGTGGGAACAACTTGTTTTTGTTAACTTTTATGGAACAATAAACGTTTTTATTTTTATTTTTTATATATTTAAGTGGGTTAAGTACATTTTATAATTAGCGTATGTATTTTTTGCGTAGCTAGAGATTTTCTTTAGGAAGGGGTAGCTATTGCCCACCACAGAAAAATATAATCTATTGACTTTTACTCGTAAGTTTTCTGGGGTGTGTAAACAAATTTCTAGGGTGGTCTATTCCTGAAAGTCTCTGCTCTTTGCAAAGTAATACATATTTTTAAAAACACGAAGCTGCAGTAAGGCTTCTATCTATGGAAGGGTGGAAGCTGGCGGTGCCTATAAATACTCGACAGTCTTTGAAACAAGATTATTTTTTGCAAAAATTAGCATGACCGACTTCACCCGTGTACCGAATTCGCGAATATTTCGCATGGATCGATGTAGCATTATTCACATTATTGTTGATTTATCAAAAATGGCTTAGCCCATTTCGATAAAATTTAAATGGGACCAATTTCGAAGTATACTCTTTCCAATAAAAAAAGAATTATTGAAATCGAACTATTATGAAAAAAGTTATGCGTGGTTATACAAATTAAAAATATATACGCGTCGAATTGTATACCTCCCGGTGGTTCGTCGGTCATTTCTGACCGACGAACCACCGGAGGAGGCTAGTGCTATCAAGAAATAAAAAATTATGTTCGTATAGGCCGGATGGCTAGCCTGGCGGCTAGTTTGTAAGTCGGCTGAAGAAAATATGAACTGAAAATATGACAAAGCAGCATTATTACCACTTGGATGTATTGATTTTCAAAACAGTATCCGGGGCCACGTTCTGCAAGCACCGTAATCGAGGACGTATAACGTTACATAACTTAGTCTGAGCTAACTTTCAGGAAACTATTTGTAAGTTGAAGCGAGCTAAATACTTAGCAAGCTTTAAGTTACGCTACATTATATGTTATTCACATTACGTAATAGAGTAAAACGTTAACTAAGTTTTATCCGTAACAGCTCTTCCAAGGGCCTTTCAGTGTTTTCAAAATAGAGTGATATAATTATATGGGATGGCAGCGAGACCGAATATCGGTATATAGTTGCAATGCACTCATGCAGGTTCAAATCCTGAGGTCTCGATACGTTTTTGATATTATTATTATATACTACGGGACTAATCGTGATTAAAGTATAAGTTTTCTTTCTTTTTGAATTATGTAGGTAGTTGTAAATAATCCAATGTTATTTCAGTTTGTGCAATAAATGACGGAGTATCACAATATTTAAATTTGTGTGTGTGAGAGAGAGAGAGAGATTATAAATGAAGTTTAGAAAACGAAATAACCATCACATGAACAACCTAACAACAAAAAATTTCAATTATTTCACTTACTCTAACAAGAAAACATAGGAAGACCTTTACCTGCAAATAAAACAAAAGGAATATTAATTTTGAAGCTTTACAACTTTAAATTAGTAGCAGAACTTTTCTAGTTAGTAAAATACATATACACACAAGTTACACACTATTATGTTTATGTACCTATGTAAGTATATCTTCGTCTGTTGACCCTGAAACCTGTATCTAAGATCAGTTATAAGATAATCCAATTTTAGACTATAACGATCTTATCTGACGTTATGATAATCTATAATATATCAGTTATGCAAGAACACCAACAATCAAAATGAGAAAAAGTTTGTATTTATAGGAATGGTAAGTAGGTACGCAAGTATAAAGACGCCAAAATCGAGTTCGAAACGCGGAAATCCGACGAAGAACTGAAGTTCGAGCCAAAGACCTTATTAGTCAAAGGTTCGAGCCATCGGAACCTCAATTAAAATAATCAGACTCGAGCACGAAGGGTTCCGTACCGTATGGAAGCCCCCCCTTTAATATATTTTATTTTAATTTAAATAAGTATTTATTTTTGAAAGGAATATACAACTTAATATTCTGTAAATATTTCAAGCATCTTCCTGTTGCCGTTATATCGAGCAAGAAATCATGTTACTTCAGTTACTTGTATGGGAGGCCCCCCTTAAATATTTTATTTAATTTATCTATTTATTTTTAGAGTGCATACCTATTTAACTTAATATTTTGTGAATATTTCAAGCATCTACCTGTCACCGTTATTAATATCGAGCGAAAAAGGCAAGAAAATCAAGTTTGTTGTATGTGACCCCCCCTAAATATGTTTTTTCTGTTTTTAGTATTTGTTGTAATAGCGGCAAAAGAAATATGTCTTTTGTAAAAATTTCAACGTTCTAACTATCACGGTTCATGTGATACAGCCTTGTACAGACGGACACCGGAGTCTTAGTAATAGGGTCCCGTTTTTACCCTTTGGGTACAGAACCCTAAAAACCGAATAATGCAACCTAAAATGGAACTGGGCAGGACACGTTGCGAAATGATAACAGGTGGAGCAAGGTTGTGACTAGTATACTATACTAGTCACCGCTTAAATTAGGGGGACTGAGACAGGTGCGGGCGGCGGGTACTCGCTACCCGCACTTGTCTCGGTCTCCTTTGTCGTCTATTCCCGCGCCTCTGCACCGCGCAGGCGAGGACTCAGTTAAACTGTCAGACTATAGTTGTGGAAGCAAGGTAAGTGAAGCGTGTGCGATGGATCGACGATATTGTCGAACTCTAACTTGGACATGATCGCCAGAAGACCCAGGCATATAGCAAATAACAAAGTAAGAGATAGCAAAGAGAGAAGCCTATTCCCATCAGTGGGATAAGGAAGGCTGTAGATGATGATGGTGACAAACACGCCTGCGAAATCAAATTCAAACAATAGATAATATTAATATACTCGCATCAGATTTATTACAACAATAAGTATTTAAATAAAGGTCACAATGTCATCAGCGGCATTATCATGAAATCATGATCAGGCGCGAACCACAGATTAGATAGATATAGCTAAACGCAAGTGGACAGGTTGACAGGGCTTGCGTGCAGAATAACCTTGCGAGATGCAACAGAACCAGTCTCTCGAGCCACGTGCAACTGCGAGGCGAACGATAATAAAACGCAGATGCGTTGAAGGCGAAACCAATGCAACGAGCGAGGATACGCTGAAGAACACAAAGTTAAATAAACCGTGGCTAGCATAGAGCAGATAGCTGTGAAAGGCATCGTACAAAAGTTAGAACCTATAATAAGCTTGTTTACTAAAAAAATATCATTAGTCTGTCAAATAGATTGTCAAAAAAATTAGAGACGTATTTTTTCTAAAAAAAATTGATGAAGATATAGCTCGTTAAAGTTCCGCGTGACGTCACTATTCGCGAGTCACTAATTGTTTAATTGACAAAAGAAAAATTACGTGTCCAATATTTTTCAATAATCTAACTGACGGACTAACTATAATAATGATTTTCATACCCATTACACATCCCTATTCGTTGGCCATTGAATAAGTTTTTTGAGGACGGATCAAAAATGTGGGGAAGATCAAATCAAGCGTCATTACCTACATAAGCCCAGTCGAGATAAGATACATTTTTGTTTCTGCATTTTGCATTACCTACTGGTGTTTCGGATACGTATCTATTTTTTTTTCATGTTTCATGTACCATGTACATGTTATTCTTTATATATAGCGCTACTCAAAACTCTAGCTATTATCTTTCATAATTTTGTTTAAACGCTTGAAAATACCTTTGCAATTCACACCACATAACGCATTTTACGCATAACGCATTTGGCGCCTCACCTCATGTCCTCCGAACATCAGGACTAGCACTCTGCTTCTCAGCAGGGGAATACGCATGCCCAGTGTGGCACCGTTCCGCGCACGCTAAGGAAGTAGACGCCGCCCTTAACGAGACCTGCCGAAAAATCACAGGATGCCTCAAGCCCACTCCGCTCAACTTAATTTACCCTTTAGCTGGTATTGCACCACCCTCTGCCCGCAGAACAGTTGCCTGCTCTGTCGAAAAGCAGAAACAAGAGTCAGACCCCAGGCACCTTCTATACGGCTGCGAAACACCAGTCACACGACTAAAAAGTAGGAAAAGCTTCTTAAAAGAAACCACAGCTCTAAAAGTACATGCTGTCGAAGCCCGCCTCGACACATGGAAAAAGACATACCCACCACCTTCTGACTTTATAGAGCTTTCCGAAACCCTCCCAGAAGGCAGAGATCTCCCGTGGCCCACATGGAAATCTCTGAACCGACTGCGGACACAAGTGGGCCGTTGCAGGACCAACCTAGCCAAGTGGGGATATTCTGACACAGCAGCAGTGCAGTGCGACTGCGGAGCGCCAGCGCAAACCATGCAGCACCTTCTTTCGTGCCCCCAAAGCCCAAATGTGTGCACTATGCAAGACCTTCACGAGGCCACCCCCCGAGGGAAGAACTTAGCCAAATACTGGGAAAAAATAATTTAAAAACTGAGGATCATCGACACGACGAAGAAGAAGAACCACATAACGCATTGATTTAATCTGAATAGTGTAAAGTCGACCAATTGTTATTTTATTTGCTAATTTAGTAGCATTATACCTGTCTACACAAAATATATTACGTATTTAATTACTACCTTAAACTACCTAAAGCGGCATCGTGCAAGTGAACATCACTGCGCTGTTAGCCATATCAGGTAATGTCTAAAAACATAATCAAGCATACACACCTCCATAAAGACGTCAACGTACATTTGTTTGCGCAAATGAAACGGTGTTAAATCCTGTGATCATAATAGAAGAAACTTAATACAACTGCACACAGACTATTTTTTATATTGTTCGTATACTTAAGGTCGTTACTCCCAGAACCGCTGTTTCTTGCAGATAAGATCTATTGCGCAGAAAGTATTGAACTTAGTCAGGCATTCACGGACTAAACCTAAATTCTAAAGAACAATACAAATGCTAGCCATGAATGGGTGTGCTATATAGTTTAGATTTGTAAAACAACTCTATGTAGCGCTGCTTATGGTAACGCTTAATGTTAGGTGCACCACTACCTTACTTAAAAAAGTTTATGAAGTAGTTGGAAGAAATTCAATCGTTTTTAGTTGACCGAGCCAAAGCGAAGGTCTCCGTTTTAAGAAAGGCGATTTTGCTTTTGTCTGTCCAATGTTGGTTTTCCTCAACAGGTCCGAATTTTAACGAATCTCGAGGAAACTACAGTTTCTATAATGTAATGGATTTTTTGTTTTGGTTATTTACTCGATTTGGCAACAATGTTCAGTATCTAAGTCCTAACAAGATTTGCGAGTATAAACCAAATCGGTCAAGAGCGAGTCGAGATATAGGCTTATAAAGATTCAGTTAAAGGTATGTGTCGCGAGGTCTACTGTTCAGAGAATTACTAGTCTAGTTTGTAGACTGACTTGCTTGCTTGTATCCTTGTTGTCTTTTTTGTCTTGCTTGCTTGTGTCCATTGGTATTGTAGAAAGCACATACTGATAGAGACTTTAGGGTTGTTTGAAAAATTAATATTCCACGTCAACAACAAAGTGAAAGCTCTTTCTGATACCAAAAACTATCCGTAGATTACTTTTCTCGGGTCTAAGCCGGATCTTCATTATCCACCATAAAATATTTTGTAACAAATCATCAACAGATTTGAAATAACCTTAATTCGTACCAAATCCAAATACCGACATGATATGATAATTGAGAATAATTAATACTCTGGTGAATATTGGTTACCACAAAGATTCTCACCAACACGTTGGAAATGGCACATTTATCAAATAGTCGCTAGAATGTGTTTGATTTTACAATTTTCGGCGGAGAATATTGCAAATTATATTATCGTTCGTTTGAACATCATACAATACCCTGGGTGCCGTGCGCCGAGACGTAGTGCAATCGTCAAGGCACACAGACACATTTTCGATTAGATAATAGAGCAGCGAAGATAGTAGTCCTAGGTTATCACGAAGAACTTGACACTTGAAATCTTTAAAAAACCATAAGAAACCATGTAGCAATCATTAACGAGCAAAATAGTAAACCGATAAAACTAAAAAGTTAATTCGCTTGGCCATTACATTTATTTGGAGTATTTAGTAGAGTGCGACAGAAAAAAATAATAACAATAATTGAAATTAATCAATTAAAACGTGAAATGACAAATTACAAAAAAGAAATCGGTCTAGAACTTTGCTGCACCTCTAGCTATGCAGGTTGTTTAAATTGTATTGAAATCCTATCGATTCAATAGCGCTATCTGCCTACCCGTAATCTGGACCTATATCCACTGTCCGATAAGCACAGTGGTGAAGACTCAAATAAATTCTCAGATATCTATAGACCTTCGAGCCATAACACTTAGTAATATGTCACAACAAATATGATAATAGCGGCAGGTTAGTATCATTAAGTAAGCTCATATAGCCCGGTGTCAGAATTTTAAGCCACCTAAAGGCCTCTGACATGGCTATACTGTTGAAAACCACCGAGACCCACAATTTAACGGGTCTTCCGAGCTATGGCAGCGACCAGTGTAAATGCCACCGTTGGTTACCCATCTGTAGACTGACCGTGCTGAACGTTGCTTAACATTAACATTAAGAAACATGAAGACTACGTGGCGGGCATCATTGATAAAAATTTTATACATAAGTACCTAGTACACAGGCGGGATGAAAGTTTCAAAAATCATACTACAAAACCCAAATAATGATTATGAAAAACAGATTCTGAGTAGGAGCAGAATGACTGGATAAGCGTAAGGGTGCTACGAGTACCTACTATACAATCTAGGCAAATATTAATAGAATCCGCGTAATTACTTCTCTATCAACTTTTTTTGTAGATAGTTTCTTGTCTGCTGTGGATTTAGCAAAATCATATTCGCAAATATTATTATTATTATTTATTAATAAAAAAAATATAAATATATTTAATATTAATATTAAAACTATATCAATATATACATATCACAATGATTAAAAATAATTATATGCTAATTTACTAGTATTTTCATGACAAAATGACGATGTTTTAGATTATAAATGATTTCGTAGAACCATTTCGTAACGTGTCATGTACAATTACTTTTGTTGACGTCGTAGACGACATACCTCTACAGACAGAGCAGCGCAAACTAATTGAAAGCGGACTGAACCGGTCTTTACTGGAAATGCTAAAATAAGCTGTAGGTACATGGTGTAACAATCGGAAGCAATTATACGCTTTAATACTTATTACGGAGAAATAAAAATATGACAGGTATCCTTCAACAAAGAACATAAAGCAAGTACTGATTAGTGCCGATTTATTACTCGTGTTTGCAACTATTGCCCGGCTTTATAGTTAGTTTGATGAGTTTTAAGATGAAATAGGAATTATCGCTCTTACGAAATCATCTAGGTAAAACGGCGGTGATAAATGGTAAAAAAAATATTGTTACAAAATAAACAGATAAACAATAATCGGCTTTGACGTAAGTGTTGCCCTAAGCTATCGGTACAGTTTCCGAGTGTTGCCATGTAATGTTTAAACACAGCAAATTAGGTAAGTGTGCGATAGTTTGATTCACTACAAGGTCAAGGCTGATTAGACCATTTTATACATGAGATTGCGGAGGAACTACCCGTCTCTTTCGCACACGTTTGATACGTATCAAGAAGCAAGAGACGCTGAGTCAATGAGCGAGGGTAGTGAGATAGATCTATCACAAGACTTCAGCGAGCGTCCGCATTCCGCGGCTGAAAATAAATCATTAGAGAAATTAGATATTCCCTTGTAGCAATACATCATTTGTGACAAGACAACGGAGCTTATCGCAATTAACGTAACTAGTCACTTAGCTAATCAAAACAAATGAAGAAGTAGGAACTTATTTACTTCGAGAAACAGTTTTGACGGATGGCTAAACTTTGTAAAAGTTGTAGGTGACGAGGATCTTTGAAAATTGCTTTCCTCGAGGGACATCTAGATAAAAGTACAATTTCGTTCATTGAAAAAATATGAGGTGGCGTAAAGACATTGAATGCCTTGTAAAAAGTAAGTAAGTTTGTATAGGCCGGATTACGTATAGTAGACCGAAATGGTGGAAATACAGGGCAGAGCAAAGTGCAGAAAAAAGAGGAATTCTAGATAAATTAGGAGAAAGGACTGTCCCTCACCCGCCTAAAGATTTGAGTGGTTTATACTTTGAAATAGTACAATTAGTTCAATGCATCTAACTGAACCAATTTCTATTAAAGAGCGCCCTTTTATTGGTGTTAATTGAAGTGATATACACACAACTTGTCGCTGATCGTTGTCGCCGTTAGAAATACCTATAAGGTAACAAGTTATTGACATTTAAAAAGAATGTTCGTATAGGCCCGGTGGCTAGCCCTGGTGTAAGAGTTTTTAAGCTGCCTAAATGCCTATGACATGGCTAAAAAAACAACAGGGGCCTACCTATAACTTAACGAGTCATCCGAGCCACGGTAGCGCTCAGTTGTAAATTCCACCCGCGGTCACCCATTCACGATCGCGGTCACGAAGACTGACCGTGCTGAGCACAATAATTGATATTGAACACTTATTACACAGAATATTCGAAACAAAAAAATCGGGTTAATTTGTATCTATCCAAATTAAAATCCTTATCCTTACTAATACTATAACTCTGACAGTGTTTGTTGGTTTGTTACTCTTTCACGCAGCAACGGAGAGCGACGGATAGACTTGTTTTGGTATAGATCTAGTTCAAAGGTTGGAGAGTAACATAGCTTATCCTGAAAAATAACACTCAAAAGCCCACGCGGGCAGAAGACAGTATTTATAATAATAAGTAATTAGACAACTTATCGCCATAATTTGATGAACATTATTATTAGTTAAGAAGGAATGTAATGCAAGATACCGAGGTTCTTTGCTAGTTATTGAAACTACGAAATAGAATAAAATGCATACTTACATAATATCAGGGAAGTTATATCTACGATCCCAAACAAATATCATAAATATAATAATTCTGTAATAGTAAGATCGGTAGTAGGAGGAAACTTTGCTACGTAAATTAGAGAATTTACGGTGTATAAATCTGGAAATATCTGGAGCAAAATCTTGGCTATGTAACAGAATTTTGTAGAATCAAAACTTTCGTACGTTATATTTATACCTACACCAAGCACATTTTGCTCCAATAAGATTAAAAGCATAAAATAAAAATTAAAAACAGACCCGAAAAACCAAAATCAGTAGAATAAATAATTTAAGGTTCTAAACTGGGACGCAAAACAGGAGTCAGTAGATAGAAATAGAAACTAAAGCCTGAGTAAAATGAATATGCTACGTCAACATTTCAACAATAACAGAGAGCTTTCTAATACGAAAATTTATTTATTAACTCTAGCTTAAATAATAATGCAATTTTAAAGTTCGCCCTTCATGGGTAGGCCTACGTCCTGCAGTGGACTACTAAAATGGCTGGTACGGTATAAAGTTCATTAGTAAAAAGAAATAGGAAGAATAAAAGTTCTAAACTGAGGCGAAAGATGATATGAAAGACAAAGCAAATAACCGTACCTACTTTATTGTCTAGTCGTCTACCCGGAAGTTCCTCACATAACTAGTTCTTTAGCATTTGCACTGTATTATTATTATTACCGATAATACTGACTTCAGTATGGTACATCTTAAATGGTGGATGAGTTGTTATCATGGGGTTGCGAATGAGTTATCACTTTGCACTTCATCTCGAATACATCGGCGCGGCGGGCGGCGGCGTGCTAAACGTTATGAAATGAATCAACAATGTTGTCTCACAAAATGGACCAAGTAAAGAACAAAAAGATGGCATGGTAGCAAAAAAACATAAATAGGCTAGTTGAATCATAATAAATACCTAAGATTGGGTAGATAGTTCCCAAGTCCTAGCGAAAATAAAAAGCTCCGGACTATAAAGTTTGTTGAAATATTAAAATATCTCGATCGTTTCGGAGATGTCTACGACACCAGAGGCAGACATACTGATTGCAAGTCTAAAAGTTTGACGAAATGTTTGTTTTGTCTACAAAACTCCAATATCAAATACCTATTACTACTTTTAAAGAAATTCGACGTAAGGTGATGTGTTTATCAGCCTTTTATCGGATACACTTCGGAGAGTGCGCCCAGGAGCTGCACTATCTGGTCCCACCTGCCACTTACTTCTTTCTTCTATCGTACGGCTAGACAGACGCGACTAAAGTGCCACCCTTTTATGGTGGACATTCCGCGCGTTAGAACTAAGCGTTTCGAATCCTCATTCCTCATACGAACAGCCAGAATGTGGAACGCTTCGCCTGGGTCTGTCTTCCCGCTCAAGTACAACGTGGGTGTCTTCAATTCCCGAGTAAATATCTGCTTAACATCAGGCAGTACGTAGTCAGACGCTAACCTATACGGAATAAAAAAAATTAGGTTGGATATCATGTTATCCAAGACGGCTTGAACTCCTATCGAGTCCAAAGTTTGCCGATTAGGAACATTCTTGTCACAAAATAATCAGTGGTTAGTCCCGAGTTGTCAGAAAATAAACATAATAATATGATTAGGCAGTCAATTAGCGACTATCACCAGCCACGCCATTACATAGGCCTACTTAATTGAGTGTTTACGAACCCATGCCCCCGGTCATCGACTGTTCATTCACGTCGCGGCCCTAAATTGGTTATCTTATCTTTGGCTTCCCTTTCATTCAATTAGATAGGGCTCGACGTAACTACAGTTCTATGTGTACTTACAGTAGGTATAGGCTAGCGTACGTATATCCAGTAAGTTACTTCAAACAAATTAAAAATGGAATAATATATTATACTGAATCATTTATTGCAACTTATGTAATATTTACATGCGGTTACATGTTTGGTGCAGTTACACATATGGCCATATAAAGGTATGGTAATAAGTAAATATAGTATAAGTAACTGGCGACCCGCCCCGGCTTCGCACAGGTGTATTATACATATAAACCTTCCTCTTGAATCAACTCTATCTATTAAAAAAACCGCATCAAAATCCGTTGCGTATACAGTATATTTGACTTCCAATCAAAAAGTTTAATAATTGTAATATGAATAATTATTTTAATAATATCTATATCAATCATCATTATATTAATTTCCAACATTATAATAATATTATCAATCATTTTATCAAAAAAATCTTTTATAGATCGAGAAAAATCATCGCCATTTGAGTGTGGATTTGACCCAAAATTACATACATAGGGACTGACAGCGGGAAGCGACATTGTTTTATACTATGTAGTGATATAGCTTTATTTAATATGTTCTTTCATTAAAAAACTTTACTTGAATGTAAAATTAGATATTGAATTTATTATCGAAATAAAATTATTATATTATTCAGATTCTGGTGTCTTAGGCCTTAGTATGATCAAAATTATGCCAACATAATATTTCCGTATCTCATTTTATTTCAGTGTCATGAAAAAAGACAGCAACACATTATGCGCTTCACTGGGCAAATATACCTGCACCATCAGAGTATTCAGTAAAGAAAAGCGTATCACACCTATTAGGTACACCTACAACAAGAGCACCTACATATGTATACGAGTATATGAAACGTTACAATAGTATATCTATTTTTAACTTCTATTGTTTTCGTTATTGCGCAACACGCGCCTCTGAAATGTCAATGACCAACGAAAAACCGAAACAAATGCACGAAAAAGGGCGGCATCGGTGGAAACCAGTTTATCGGTCATATGTTCGTCGCGTGCGCAGCCCGTCCGCGTATCGGCTTTGTGTAAACAGAGCAGAGTGCGCGGCCGCCGCTTCTGACCCCCGATACGGAGCCAGATAACGACCCGAGACAAGATAGCTATGCGCTCTTTCCATACTGACAAACTCTTGTCTATTACACTAAAGTCATCCTCATCATGTCAGCCGTAGGAGGTCCACTGCTGGGTAGAGACTATAGAGACTCTCTTACAGTGCCATCGGGTTTGGTCTTGTGCAATCGTGTCGTGTCGTTCGACTCGCGATTTCATATGTTTTTGTAGTGTAGGTATATATCAATAGTGAATAGTCAAAAACATTTATTTCCGTAGGAACACATATGAGAACACTTGGACACGTCGATGTAAAGTATAGCGTGAACCCATGTTATAGCCGGACGATCAACGCTCCACTAACCTTGCCACGGACTCCACTTTGTGGCCTATTACTTTTATACAAAATAAGTAATAGTAGAGGTTAGCTTATGACTCTTTTGTATGCCCTCACAAAAGTCTTTCTTAATGTGTTTCAGAACTTTGAAAGCGCTTCGAATTTGGCATTGGTTTTTAGCATCGGAAGGGGTGTTCCAAGTTTGACGTATCGACGGTGATTGCCCAACACCTATCTGACTCGACTATGAACATACAATATTGACCTTTACATTCGAGGAGCGTCAGAACAAAAAGCGATAAATCACATTTGTGTTTTTTGTCAGAAAATGTAAAAATATGGCTAAGTTCATGGTTTTCTAATTTAGAGTTAAACGAATTCTATCAATTTATTGGTGTTAGAATCACTGTTTGGAATCCTAAATTCGGCATTAGTAGCTGTGGTACCTATCAAGTTATAAAAATAAAAAAAATGGATATATCGGTTTTTGACCAAACCAATTGGATTTATCGGTTTTTGATAAAGTATAGTAGGATATATCGGTATTTGATCGGAATATGAGAACTCGATAAAATGCTAAAATAGGTGGTTTCCAATCAAACAACTTTATTTAAAATCACATAGGTAATACTTTTATCAACTAAAACCTTAATGGCTATTTAGGTTAAATGAAAAACTTAAACTATTGGGGCTATTTCTGGTTCCAGACAATCGCAATAAGCATCATGATCATGTGGTTCATGGTTGTCAGGAACATCTGCTTCGGCATCAACAGGTTCAGTGGCATTTGCACTCAATATTTTTTTGTACCAAGAAAAAGTTTCATCTTCTTCCCAGTTGTCACCAAATTGTTTTACCATGAGAGACTTTACATCTGCTTTCTTCTGAGCACTTAGACTTTTATTTACGGTAAGTGGTGCCATTGACTGAGGATGTGCCTTTCTTGATTTTAAGATGCTAAACCGTTTTTTTTCCAGATCAGACTCGTTAACAAAATTTTGGAAGGTTCTCACCTCATATAGAGTTTTAGTTTGTCGCCTTGTTCCTCTTCCCTGAATAACATTATATTTTTTCAAATGAACACGTTTTAAGTCCCTCATTCCTTCAAGTTTTTTATAATAGGTTTCCAAAGATTTGACATCTTTCAAGCCCCAATCGTTACCCAGCAGTAAAACATCCTCATGTTTCTTATAAATCGTTTGATATTCTTCCTTTTGTGTAATTACCGGGACCGTTTTAACCTCCTTTTCTACTCTGCCGAAAACACGATCGGCAGGTAGAAAACTATGACCACGTACGGGAAATGTCAAATATATTTCTTTAATATTTTCTGGGGATTCATTGACGAGCCAAAACATCAGACAGTGGACTATATGTGAATTTTTGTTTTGGCCGCCACAGCCATCACAAAATAAACGCAACATTCTTTTGCCCGCTAAATCCAAAGAATTTAAGTGATGCAAGAGTGCCGACCCAACTTCAGTGGCTCCTCTTCCGCCTTGATCTTCAGACCATTGGTAGAAACGCGGATTTCTCGAGTCCATACCCACGAAACACAGGTTGTAATAGCTAATCTGTCGAGAATAAAAAGACTCTTGAATGGGTGTCCGAGGCAAAGGTTGGATTTGTTGTAGGTCGAAACAAAAATTTTCCGAATCAGGATCATCATTTCTGCATAGCTTATAGAACGCTTTGGCCCGTAAATTGTGAACCCTTTTTTGCATCATCAGAATGCGTTTATTGTCAGGGTCAGTAGCTGTTTTAATTTTATTACTTAATAAGATACATGTGCTACAGGCGTCAGAAGCAGGACTTTTAAATCCGATGTTAAAATCTTCAGAAAATACCTTCTGGAACATGGTCTTTGTCACACGGAAGTCTTGAGGAACCGAATCATTGTACATTTGCCTTAATTTTCTTTGATTCAAGTCACACGATAAATAAATTCTTCGAGACTTCGTTCTATTATAGTGACTTTCGCTTGCAGGTAATTTTCGTATAAACTGACGCAGACTTTCCTTTTTAGCAGCTGATTTTGCTGACTTCCGGTCGCCACCGCGATTTTCTTTGGGAATATTTCCCTCAAACACCGTTTTAGCTATATGATGCAGGCGGTCTTTTTTCAAAGAGAAAGTTTTCATAAACATAGCCTTACAAACTGGTCTGTTTTTATTACCCTTGTCTTTAAGAAAATACGTCGTGCTAATGAGGCGAGTCCTGCGTTTTGAAGGTTCTACTTTGCTCTGCCGACGTCGTTCTGGAATGTACGGTGCGATAAGGCGTGTCAAATAAACGTCCTGATCGATTTTATTTCGCTTTTTAAAAAATATTTGCCTGTTTTTTAAAATATAGCGGATAGATATCCTTTTGCATTGAAGTTTAGCGGTATTGTGCGAACATGGCCACTCAAAATCTATTGCCAATGGATCAGGATCACGGTACCTTAAACAATGAAATACAAAATGTGGTTTACCGATTTCAGATATTTAGACTACACGAACGTGCAGTTTTGTTAATAACGGCTTTACTTAAAATAATAAAACAAAGGTGAGTACTTACTTATTCTCCCGTTCCAAAGCAGTTCTACGCTTGCCCTTCATTTTTTTTCGAGCTCCTTGATTAATGTCTGCTACAACAGGATTACCTAAATCTTCCATCATTTGAACAGTATTTTACTTGCGAAAAATAAAGACAAAATTTAAAATCATTTAAACAATGTGTTACGTTTTATAGACGACCAACACAATAACAAAAAAATCGTTATAAGTTCAATTAAATTTTTAAGGTTATGGTTAAAAAAATCTACAAGTTGTCAATGTCAAGCTCAATCAATGACTAACGTCAATGTCAAATTTATTATATTGAGACACTAAATTAGATATACAAATACGCGAAGAGTGTGACGCCAATACTAAAAAAAAATAAAAAAATTAGATATATCGGTTTTTGACTGAATCAAAAGAGTCAACACTAATTAATGTTAGGGATTTATCGGTTTTAGCTCGCTGTACGCTGATCGCTGGTTTAGTACGATGGAATTATCGGTTTATGTTCAGATCCGGGTATTTCGTGGACGGATTTAGAGTGGATTTATCACTTTTTGACCAGGTTACATTAAGTATAGACCAAAATATGTACGAGACCAATCAATTAGGCATCATAGAAAAAAATATGAATGAATGTCATTTATCGGTTTTTGTTCCGACGCTCCTATATTTTTCATGATCTTGAATTTCAAGATCATGAAAAATATAATATTTAGGTTCAAAAAAGTGTTAGATCATGGCGCTTCACCGTCAGATGCCTGCTGCTTTATAGCTTTCAAAATGGTCTGATTTGATGCGATTTTTTCTGTCTGATCAAGAGGGCTTTACTGCCTTTACTTTTTCAATCTTTTTATTTAACACTCGAAGCCAGTGTTACAAGTACAGTGTCTTCTACTGATTCTATTACGAGCTCTAGCGGCAACACGATAACTATCGGAAAAAGTATCAAAATATGAATGTCTGACTAATGTAATGACTCCTCATACCAAAAAAACCCTATTAGTCACTTGAAATCACAGAGTTCTATATAAAATATGGCAAGTTCGTATAATCTAGCCTTGGTGTCAAGAGTTTTTAGCCGTTCAAAGGCTTCCGACACGACTGAATGTAACTAATCTTACAACCTGGAACTACAACTTAACGTGTCAGCCTAGCCACCAACCACGGTCACCCATCCGAAGACAAACCGTCTTAACTTTGATGAGCAGACCTCACTCAAACATAAGATAAATGTAATTACTCAAATGTTATCCTGTGAAGACTGTTCAAGGAAGTTCCCTGCAAAAATAGGCTAAGTAAGCCACATAAGAGCATGCCACCTAAGCACATCTTGATATAAAGAATTAAAGATATACAAGTAAAGTACAATCCAATTTTTTTTACAAGGTTTAGTATCACTTACTGAGCATAATATCACACAATGCTGACAGAACTAGGTGAAGCTTCAAGCGCCATCTTGAAAAAACGTTTTTGTCCAATATCTCGGAAACTATGCACTTTAAGGCAAAAGTCACGGAGACCATTATGGTACAAAATAAAATTTCGCACCTTTTGTTTCTAGTAAACTTTTTTCGTAAAACTTACCGTTTACGATTTATGGCCCATTTAATGAACCGGTTTTTCTATCGTTTTATTGCTTAAATTTAATATTTCAAGAGTTATCAGCCGCGATGAAGTTCGATTCACTTATGAATATGAACACCTAGTAAAACTACGCTATCAATCTTTTTACTTGTTTAAGACTCGGTATGCAAGATATGCCTCAAATTACGTACCTCATTCGTTATCTAGCGTTCAAATTCTGGCCAGGCATTCATTTTATCGCTAGTATTCACACGGCGAACTTTGTCGGCAAGTAGGTAGTGTAATTTATATCTATTTATAAACATGTCCCAAAATAGCCAGCGCGTGATTTATGCTGATAGTACTTCTACTTATTACGTAAAACGAATACGTAATTATACATATACTCGATATGAGGCAATATTTGTCTTGATGATTTATTTCAGTCTTACATACTTATCTACTAAGTTATTTAAAAACAGTTGAACGAACAGTAATATTTTTATAATCCTTATACTTTTGCTCAGATACTTCAATTCCCTTCATTGTTTGATGTAAAAAAATGCAATTATGTCAATTTTACAAAGCTATGTAATAACATCATTATCATCTTACTTCTCGCTTGAAACCTACCATCTTTTAATTTATCTAGAGTCTTCTAAGTAAAAAGTTATCTTCCCTTCTCATGTAAGATCAAACCAGAGAGGCAAATCTTTTAGTGAAGAACCTATATTTAATTTCTTTACATATTTAAAAAAGATTAAAAGAAAGAAACTGTGATACTATACTAAAAAGATCGTGGAGACGAGCGATAAGCGAGATTGCAAAAGATCGTATAGCCACCGGCGCGAGTCTCGTACAGAGTAACAAAGAATCTCTAGAGTAACTCTAGACACGGTAATGATATTTAACATTACCGTGCTCTAGAGATACTTCGTACAGAGTAACAAAGAATCTCTAGAGACTACGCATTACTTCCGGTACACATTACGGAGTTCGATTCCAAGACTAGTAGAGTCTAGGGAACTCCCTTGAACTCCTCCGCGGAACCTCCATCTAGTTTGGCTGATCGCAAATGAGCATGCAGAGTGACTTAGAGACGCAGAATGGAACCATTTTTTTTTTATTAATTTTATATTTTTTTTTTATAAATACATAATTTTATATGATATGATTTTTATTTATTACTATGAAATTAACTTACCTTCCTATAGAAGACAATATAAATATTTGATATAATGTAACTATTGATAAAAAAAAAATAGTAGTGTGAGAGGTTTCCGTCGCAAAAGACGAATATGTATTCTCGAGATTTCTGTAGGTATAAATCACAGCCTCCTTTCCTTTTCGGGGTTCTAAACGACTTCGCACCCGATATCCAAGACGAACTGGGTCAAAGTTTCTTTGATGTGATCATCCGTTGCAAAAATAAATATTGATCGATATAAACGTGGCGAATAAACAAACATACTTCAAATTAAAGTTATTGCCTTCATCCCGCGTTATAATTAGCCTGTTTTTGTTTATTTCATTACGTATTCGTTAGCTGGGTCCTTGCGTCACTCGTTGAAACTTTGAATGAAAGGTAACATCGGTACCATATTATCATCTTAAATCTCGATATTAAATCCTCTATGCGAGTGCAACTGTACTGTAGCTCGAGCACGAACTCCTTGCGAAAAAATATTCGTATCGTCATCGAGAAAGAAATGTATGGAAAATAGCACAACGCTCCTATCGTGCGGAAAAGGAACTAAATTTCGAAGCACAAACTATAAATATCGGAATCGTATCGGTATCGTATCGAGTAGGTATCGAGAAGTCCGTGAAACGTAACACTTTATAAACAAAATTGCGAGCACGAACCGCATTTTGACGTATCGTATCGAGGATTTCGAAGGCTGGCTATCGAGACTTGTCTCACTTAGAATTTGTCGGTGAGAAAAGTATCGAGTTGGATAAAATTGTTATTTTGCGGTCTTTTTTTACAATATTAAGTAGTTATTGTTGCTTTCGAATATTATTACAATTAATGCAAAGCCAGAAAATGCAAATACCACTAGTATTTTCACATAATTATTTATTATACGTGTTTAAGAAAGGTGTAATAAGTTGTGATTACACATGAGGTAAATCATAATGAGCAACTTTCATTATGGGACCAACATGGAATTCCAGATTGTTTTTGTCTAGAACCTGATATTTTCTCAAATTCCGGATTGGTCTCAAAATGAAAGTTGTTCATTATCATGAACCTAGAAAAAACAGTTGTTTTTTCTAGGTTCATGGTCATTATGTTTACCTCATGTGTGGTACCTCAACAGTCATTATATTCTGAAGATGTTTTTATGAGATTAGATTAGAGAAAGAGCTTTGAAAAATATATTAGTGGACAGAAATAACAGACTAGACACATAAATAATATGTTTTTATTTAAATTCAACAAGTAGAAGTAAACCATACGAAAATATAGATAAAAATAAGACTTTTTCCATAAAACATACACAAACATTCATAGCCTGTTTCATTAATCCATCCATGCAGCTGCAATTGCAGGTCTATATCACTCCGTCATACTCTTTTCTTGTAGCTACTAGGGATAAAAGAGGAAACTCCTCTTTAAAGGTGACCGGTGGTGGAGGCGGAGCAAGTGGGCTGACTGCTCGTTCCTGGAATATTCCAATCTGAAAAAGGCCCAAATGAATAAGATTAATTAATATATTAGAGACATCATTCACATGGCCTCTGTGTAACCTCAACTTGTAATATGAACAAAGCCTCCTAGAAATTTATATGGTAGGTACATAATTATAATCATTATATTTTGAAATACATACATGTCCCTATAGATAATAACGTCCAGACACAGGGCAAACACCTATATTAATCCCAAATGCTTGCCCTAGGAGGGACTCGAACCCATCACTTATCACATTAGCCAGAGTTGCTAACTACTGAGCCATCGAGGCAGTAAAAAATAATCTGTCATTAATTAATTATCTTAAGTTTATTTTGCATAATTTATGAATGATAATCACCATTTAGATTGAAATGACAAATTCTTTGGTGAGCTGAGTCTTGTTTATTATTTTTCATTATTTGAACAGTGTGATATATCATAGTAAGAATACTTAAAAAATCAACTGTGATAGGTACCTTTTACATAAAAATTTGATGTACTTAACTACCTACTGGCTGGATGTAACTACTAACTGGCTCATATGGTACAAGTTCTTGCGAGCTTCAGGTTGCTCTGACAGGCTCTTCCTCTACCAAAGACATCATGCCCTGGAATAATAATAAAAAATAATTAATTAAACTAGCTGTTACGTATATACAAAATGCACACCATTCTAACCTGTTCAAACCAAGCTTCTTCTATCACCATACCCAAAAAGAGTCTAGCCATTGACACGAAATGAATGATCACCATACCCATTGCTGCTTGCACTCCAATTATCTGTATAACCCTATTTTCAAGGACCTAAGCTAAGCAAATATTAAAAGTGTGAAGTACCGAGAAGGTAGAGGCGGTATGTCAAGTGCCCCAAACAGCAAAAAATGCAATTGAGACAACATACCTTGCACCATTTCTCCTCCGACTATGGTCTCCTGTGACATCACTATTTATTAGCAAGCTTTTTCCATTTGAAACGTCGACTTAGTGGGCCACCACGGCTTCGACAAATATCAATTTCTGCAAGAATGGATCTAATTAGTTTCCATTTCACATCACGAAAACACAAAACTACACATAACAAAACACTTAAATAAAACTTACTTTCCAAAGTGCTTTCACTATCATCATGTACTTAATATGGCTAGTTTCTCAATTATAATATTATTTATTGTTGAATGCGACAGGAATCATTTAAAACATTTAATTTTAAGTCTTCGTACGTCGTATTGTAAACAAACTTGACCTCAATATTTTGTTTGGAGCAAGTGTCAATGAAATCATTTCGTTCAAAAACCGTGAAAGCTTACGTTGTTAGAAAGACTTGGTCGAAATAAATTCGACTTTCTAGGAGTAGAGTAAGCATTTCTTTATTTGTGTTTGTTTTATGGATTATATTCGTATAAAAAATGATTTCTAATTCATGATAAATACATTTCTATGTCCAATATAATAAAACCGGTAATTCCCGACTTTGTTTCTGAACGAAACACGCACCTCCTTGCTTACGATAGTATGACGTCACTTACGAAATCGTATCGAGCATTCGAATGTCCGACGATACTGCTTCGTGCTGCCTCCTATCGTTATCGTATCGAGCCGTCGATACGTTGACGATACGAAACCGCTGGAAGTTCGTGCTTGAGCTACTGTACAGAAAACAGAAAGCATGCAAGCAACGTAGAGTTCAGTCCCGTTATAAAAAGTATAAAAATGTTTAAAAACCACGTTAGTTTACCCAGTGAAAAAGCAAGGTAGAGTCTATTTTTCGTCATTTTCAATTTCATTCAATTGATTTCAATAATTAAATAGATATCTCCATAAAAAATATGTAAAAGATATCCTCCATCTCAGTCGCAAACAGGATTGTTCAGACGCCACAAATACGCTACACCTGAGTTAAGTGATTTTTTTATTTTACTTATGCATTCTTTGTATCATTGTTTTTATCAATAGACTTTAGATAATTTCAGTGCCGCTTTGTAAGTACCCCTCTACAAGCTCGCTACAGAAGGATACTTTCAAAGTATTCGTCTACTTTTAATTTTTAGTTTTCCTATGTATACCTACACAATACACATACCTTGGACGACAATCCAGTGTAAAATTTAGCTACTAGGTTTAGAATAGTAAATAGGTATCTTCTAGGTAAGCGTGCTACACCCTAGATCGCACATCTGCTTTACATCGGGCAGTGTGTAGTCAAACGCGAACCTATTCGAAATAAAAAAATAATATGAATTTGATTGTTATCTGTTTTGTGTATCAAATAAATAAATAAAAATACTTAAATAATAATAATTGCGAGCTGCTAAACCATCTTCAAAAAAATTCGACTGTTTGTTAATTTTTGTTTGTGTATTACGCGATTACTCAACGAATTATGAACTGATTCTAATGATTATTTTTTTTGTTTAGTAGAGATCATACTTCAGAGGTGGTCCCGTTTAAATTTTATCGAAATCGGCCGAGTGGTTTTTGAAAAATCAATTATAATAAAGAAATGGTTTTCATAGATTCGAGCGAACTATGTATTCGAATATTTCGAATTTTATCTACAATTGAAGTCAGTTGTACCAAAGAAGATATAATAAGTAATACTACGTAGTTGTACCATTTTTGGCGAAAAATTATTATCAGTCCGATTGGAGCGACTTGCAGAAAACCAGGAAACGTGGAAATGTTCACAATAGTCTACATAATTATTAATATGCATGTGTAGTTGTTCAGCACTTACTTATGCGCAAGTAAAAGGCAGGTAAGTTTTAATATTATTCCCGTTGCGAGCAAAAGCAAATGGACTGGGGCGTGCAGTTTAAGATTGAAAGGTCTCTGGGTAACAGCTCCCTATGATTGAAATCGATTGTCACGATTGTCGAAAACTTCAAGCAAATATCTATAGAGTCACAATCGAGCAAAAAAAAGTGTCCGTGTCAATAGTCTGCCCACTACACCCTGCCCAAGATACCTACGTTGTGCGCAGGCTTTTTAGTTAGTCGAAAGGAGATTGCAAGCCGACTACAACGCCGCGCGATGCCAAAGTGCTCGGTTATAAGCACTAATTGAAAATGAAAAAATGAAATTGGCTTTAACAAACATTTCTTTTCAATAATATTAACACTAGTCAAGAAATACACAGTAATTTAGCAAGTTGAGAAACATTGCCATCCAAGCTAGGAACTTACCTGTGTTTTGGAATAGCAATGCCCTCCGCCGGATAACAGTAGGAACTAAATCATAATAATACAATCAAAGAAAAAATAGTAATGAAATACAATGCCAATTTAAAATTTTGAAATAACTAAGTAATAAGTTTTGCTATGGATGTGAATGAAAGTTTGTGGTGTGATTGAGTGTGTGAGTGTATTATCCCTGCAATACGCGAGGAACATAGGTTAACGTCAAGATTCGAGAAAACGGGTCACTGTAAATTCTTTAATGTAAATATCTAGGTCGTATGTTATGTATGACGGCGCTTTCATTTAGGGACTGTGGCTCTGTAGATTTTTGCTCGAAGGTCGAAAAATAACGATTCTGCCTAAAGTATACGAATCTATCATAAGCTACTGTTGTATAAAAAATAAACATAATTAGTTATTCCTCATAGCAAATAGCAGATTTACAAAAAGTTGCAATCTCAAATTCAATAGGAAGTAATCAAACTCCAAGAGGTTTTTCTTCTTTTTGTGTAAGGTTTTTACATTTTTGTTTGCTGAATGGAAACAGTTTTTATGGGAGAGGTTTTTTTAATTCCTAATTGGGTAAGTGACGAGATGAGCAGTACTGATCGTTGTTTTTTTATGCACAATAAGGCTACATTTGGCGACCAACTCGCCTGATCTTTGCCGGAAGGTAAGTATAGGAACATGCACAAAGCATCAATATTTTCTAGAATTTTGATGTATACCAGTTCAAAATCTGGTGCGGCACAAAGCTTTGCTAAGATCTCATGTTGGCTTGAAATGTCACAACAACTATTGATTATGCTTTTTTTAAGTGAAAACTTCTTTATCGGCGTTGTGCACTTTTTGGGATGGTTAAAAGACATGTGACCTGCCCCCCTACCGCCTAAAGCAATAGCAATCGTAATAGCAATCGTTTATGACTTCATTTTAGTCATTTGGCACCGCCTATGTGACGTTAGCCATCAAAGTTGTTCATTCAACGATTGCTTTCGCAATCCGCGCAAAGCAACTGATGGCTAACGAGTAACGTCACATAGGCTGTGCCAAATGACTAAAATGAAGTCATAAACGATTGCTATTGCTTAGGCGGTAGGGGGGCTGATCGAAAATGCGTAAGACGGTTGGAGAGCAGCGGCTAAAATGTGTGCCTGCTCCTTTTGCGCAAGTGTTTCTATGTGAAATTGTATTTTACCATATAAATGATAATACTTTTATACTGATAAATAAAGCAATTAAGGGGGGCTCTCACAACAAACCGGAATTTTTAGAAGATTTTCACTTGGTATTAAGTAATAACAGTGACAGGTAGACGCTTAAAATATTCGATCCATCCCATCTGATTGATAACTAAATTTTTCAGATTTTTAAAGATACCTAATTAATTTAATTGTCTATATAAGTTAATTAAATTCTTGTTTCTTTTGTATGTTTTATGTTTAGCAGTAAGGTTAAATGTAATGTAATGATTATTGAAATTATTAATTAAATTTGTGATTCTGTGAAAATTGTGATTCACAGAATATACATTATACTATATAAAGCTGAATATAGTTATAAATGCACTTCAAAAATAAATAAATTAACTAAAATAAATAAATTTTACAATCCTTAAAAGATGTAAATCCATGAAGAAGCTTTATTACATAATATAATAAAACATTTGACCAAGGCCCATAGCACAAACTTGTACATCAAAGATAAGAAAACTTTGCCTTTTGTAAAAGTAAAGGTCCTTTATTTAATTACCAAATTCTCTAATTTCATGCAGTCAAACTTAAAATAAAAAACTGAACTCATGCGATCATACCTGGTGCAAAGGAGCCCAAAATGCTGGCCGCATTGCCACGCTGTATGGCGATGGCCATCCTTTGCACCAAATACGAGCCAGACGGGAGTCATTAATTTCTCCCTTAGCCTGCGCCCTATTTCTATAATCAAACTTTTAGCCTTACTACCTAAAGTAAAGTAAAATTTACTATGTTTGACAACATAAAGTGGGATACAATAGCTTTTTCTCATTCTTATATGACAATACAATATACAACAAATTAAAAAACTAGAGTATATCCACACCAAGTCTAGCCAATGATCCCACACTAGATTCTAGGCCTATGTTATAGGAACCTCTGATATTGAGAATCAAAACAATTATTATAAACAATAATATAAGGTATCAGAGGTGTTACTTCCAGTTGTATCTCTTAAGGCTGATTGTCTCGGTAAGTGTGCGAAATTAATTTTTTGGGTTTTTTGGTATTTACAGATAAACCACTCATTTTAAGTTTATAATACTCGTTAAGCATCTATGACTAGGTAGCTTTTACAAGTTACATACACCTAAAAACCAAATTAGCGGTTAGTTTATGCACAAAAGAGCATTAATTGATTTTGTTTCTCGGTGTATATGTATACTTACCTCATTAAAATTATCTATTAATGGCTTCTAGGCTTCTACATGAGTTTTTTTAATTTCAAACAAGTAGTTTATCTGTAAATGCCAAAAAAAATTAACAAAAATAAAGTTGAATTTCGTGTGCTGACCTAGTGAATCCACCTTAACTTCACAAATGCTAAAGCGAGCCAATGTTGCATCCAATTGGAACACAGAGTAAGGGCCAATGGAGGTGGTAATGGAGGCTGGTGGTAATTTAGTATTGGTAGTGGGATCACATTATGGTTGATTGTGGACTGTAGGCCACTTACTGTAATCCAAAATAGTTCAGTCGATGGTTTGAGTTCTGTCTTCAAAGTTTATGGCATGGCCAATGAAGGCATAGCAAATGATAAGTTTTATTGTCACATTACATTTGACTTCTGACAAGTAGCAATAATACCTATTTACATAAAAAATTTAGAGTAGACAAAATAGTTGCGGACCTTACCTCTCGCACCATTCCCGTGGCTGACCGGCGCTCCGTTCACTTTGATCGGCCTCCCGTCTGCGGTGCATTTTAATAACATATTTTCAACATACGTTCACTAAATTTATCCGAACATTTCCAATTTATGAATTTATCCACTGGTAGAGCGAAATCAAAACATCCAAGCTGTAGTATTTTGTCTGAAGGACTGATTGGCTGCTTTCTGTGACGTCAAAGTCAATTGAAACCACTCGTATCAAGACACAAAAAGTATCTCACTTGGTCTAATTTTGCACGTGGTGATCAAGAATATGGTTTACACAACACTCATTGACACATTGGTTATAATACCATGCACGAACTAACACAATTTACAACTAGGTAATTTGTTTTTATCAACAAACTCCACATGAATACATGAATACCACCACAATCAACAGGCTAAACAGATGACTGAAGTGAAACTGCTGCTCTGCGATTTGCGATGCTTTGATTGCTACGGCACTAGCTAGCCAACCAGAATTCGGGAAAAAAATGAATGAAACAGCTGTGAAGTTATCAGAGTGTGATACTTTTATCTCTTTTTCTCTATCACAATTACAGCATAATTTCGAATTAAATGTTTATTTCTTATGAACGTAAAATATCAAAAACATATTATTTTTTTACAGGGCATCTATCGAAAGTTTTATTAAAATCATACAATTATCGTTTTTATGACTTTTGATTGTAGTGTGATAAGGAAAGAAAACAAAACAAATAGAATTAAATGGAGTCAGTGCGAGTCCCTATAATGTACAGCACGTATTTGATGACACCAAATTGTACGGGCAGGAAAGCACGGCTTGTATTTCATGTCCCATGCCACCAATTATCAGGTTGTACAATACGTGTCGTACAATACTGGCCAGACATTGTCACCTCGTACAAATAACGTACAGCCCGTATTTTGCGACCCAATAATGTACATAATGATAAAACGTGTCCCGAAGAAAAGGAGACAAAATATCATGCTGTATGGAACTGAGACTGACAGAAGTCTAAGCCACAGATGACACTTTGTCGCGATTCGCTAATTATTGCGCATGTGTGCACAATGCCGACGCCACGTGGCGTAGTGGTAAGCACGGGTGAAAGGAACACGAGGGGGGCATGAGGTTGGCGGGCGGGTGTGCCCTGACGTCTCGTTTCTCTGGCTCCCGCGCATTATTATTATTATTATTAGCCTTTTATTCTGAGCGAGTTTTGGTTGGATGTATTCTGGTTATTATTGCTATAAAATGTCCCTCAGCTCAGTGTGCCTTTTGGCATAGGCCTCCTCCAACTGTCTCCATTGTGGTCTATCTTCAGCGACTCTTGTCCAGTATGGTCCCAAGGTTAGTCTGATATCGTCGTCCCATCTTCGGATTGGACGTCCTTGCCTTCTAGTGCCATCTCTTGGGTACCATAGTGTGACTAGTTTACACCATTTGTTTGCTTTGCAACGCAACATGTGACCTGTCCAGCCCCATTTCAGGTGATCTATACGGGCAAGTACATCAACGACTTTGGTTTTTTGTCTTATGGTTGTGTTTGGAATTTTATCTTTTAATTTTATTCCTAGCATGCTCCTTTCCATTGCTCGTTCGCACTTGGCTAGTTTTTGCCTGTGATTCTCAGTAAGAGACCAAGTTTCGCAACCATATGTTATGCAGGGAAGGATACAAGTGTTAAAAGTTTTTCTTTTAATATTTGCACCTAATTCCTTACTCTTCATAATTTCTTTGAGAGACCGAAACTTTTTCCACCCACAAGCTATTCTTTTGTCTATTTCTTTGGACATGATATCAGTGGGAGCAATTATTTGTCCTAAATAAATATACTCGTTCACATATTGCAGCCTGTTTCCGTTCAATTCAATATTAGCTTCTGTACAGTTAGTCATTAGTTTTGTTTTATTTTCATTAATTTCTAGTCCAACTTCTTTACTTTTATCAGCTAGAGTTTGTACCATAGTTTGCAATTTGTTAGGATCTTCTTCTAATAAAATGAGATCATCTGCAAATCTTAAGTGATTTAAGCGAGCACCATTTACATTAATCCCAGAGTTATCCCATTCCAAATTTCTAAAGATGCTCTCCAATACTGCTGTAAATAGATTGGCAGACAAAGGGTCTCCTTGCCGGACACCTCTGTGTATTGGAAAGGGTTCGCCTTTTGTTTCCAGTTTTATCGAGCTTTTGCTTTTGCTGTATATATTTTTAATAATTTCAATATATATGTCTTCTATTCCTTGTTGCTTCAAACTCGACCAGCAGGACTAAAACGGCCGCTTTGGCCAATTCATAATATGATCATCTGGTGATTCATTTACTGAATCGTAAAATGGTCACATACTGACAATTCACCATATGAACTGCGTGTGATTCATTTCTCGCAATTCATCCTTTTGACAGTCTTCTATGGAAATTCGTAAAATGGTCCACTGTAGCAGAATTGCTTTTGTATCAATTAGCAGAATTGTTAGAAGTTGCTCGAGGGCAACATCTTGCAATTCATTTCTCACATTTTTGATAAAAATAAATGCATTATGGCTGATTTAGGTCTTTACGAGATTTTTTAGGAACATGGACGTGTTTTAGGAAACGTAAATTACCGCCGGCAAAATGCGAGTCTACGTAATGTCGAGCTGGCACTCGAAATGCCAGACTCTGAATTTCTAGGCTTATACAGATTAAATAAAAAAAATTGCCGCGACCTTAAGCTCGAAACATACTATCGGACGCGGCTTACGGACGCCACTGACAGCCGCGACCTAGACTATGAAAGTACACTGAGCCGTGCACACTATCGGACATAAGTCGCGGACGTCACCTTCGGACGACCTTGAGCGTTCGGACGTCCGAGAGCGATCTGGCACACCGGATGTTTTAAGACTGTGCGCACATTGCTAAGTCGCGGCTGTCAGTCGCGTCCGATAGTATGTGTCTTACGGACGCGACTGACAGCCGCGATCTAGACTATGAAAGTACACTGAGCCGTGCACACTATCGGACATAAGTCGCGGACGTCACCTTTGGATGACTTTTAGCGTTCGGACGTCTGAGAGCGATCTGGCACACCGGATGTATTAAGACTGTGCACATTGCTAAGTCGCCGCTGTCAGTCGCGTCCGATAGTATGTTTCCGGCTTTATTCAGGAAGTGGAGCCCTATTTATTTACCCACTAGTCGACATGGAATAAGCGTCGTCTGCAAGGTAAGGGAAATAACGAAGTTTCATGTCAACCTGCCTTAATCTATATCTATATCTTTGAGTATCTTCGGTACATTTTCATGAAGCTTTAGGAAAAATAATTTTTATCTACATAACTTGCTTTAAAAATATTTTATTGGGTTCTAATACTAGTATAAGTACATATAAACAAATTAAAAACTTTTTCTAATACTACATAACAAAATATATAATACAAATTTATGGCTATATAATAGCTTTTATTTTTAGATATGTGATGTGGACATGAATATCTTAAGTATTGATTGATTGTCACGGTGGAGCGAATCATTATTCTTTTGTCTGGAACCTGCATCCTTTAAAGAGCCATCTCCATTCATTCACCAAACTGAAAATGAAACAGTGTGGTTTTTAGGTTTATACATTATAGTCAAAATATTAAGTAATTTTGGTTACATTTGATGTGATTATGAGTTGTGTATGTAAATCTACTATTACAGGTGATTCCGGATATCCATTAGGAAATTAATACTTAATGACACCTATAGTGGATGCCCAGCCCGACTCTCCACCGAGATACTACACCGACTTGCATTGTCAGGTTCGGAACACAATAGAACGATGTATTAGTGTGCTCAAGTCTCGTTGGATATGTCTCTTGGTGGATAGAAAATTGCGCTATCATCCCACAACTGCAGGATTTATAACAAATGCTTGTGTGTGTGGCACCCACTATGGTAGTAAATATTTGAATAAAATCTACTAGTAAGACATAATGTTTAATTTTGGAACAGTAAATGGTTATAATAGGCAAAACTGGGCTGCAAGTTTATAACAGTATCTAGTTGTGTCATTTAACAGTATTTATATCATCTACTATCAAACTAGTAGTACTTACTGTCATATCTTGTTTGCCGCTGTCTTCGAGGTAGAGGTGGAGCTGTACCACTTGCAGGCGATAAAGCCGGGGGTGAAACTGCTGCTGGAGGAGGGGCCGGGGCGGGGGCTGGCAATACTGGTGCTGGATGTGGAGTTAGAGATGGACCCATGATAACATTTTCTAGTTCAAGCCTGAAACATGTGTTAAATTCAAATTATTAAAAATACTTGACAACAGCTTTTCTTTAATTTTATTTTAACTAAAAACTCTCTTGATGAATACAGAATTACAAACAAATAAAACCTAATCTTAATTGGTGCATGCATTTAGGAGCTATGTTGCCACAGGCATACACATACACCAATACACAAACACACAGGTACACAAGTCAAACCTATAACACCCTACTCAGGTCCTAGAATAGCCAGGAAATGTGAGTCCTTGGTCTGACAGACTGCTTTCACAAGGACTTCCATGCCGCTGGCATCAGCAATAATGTCTTTTAATTCACTTTTATAGTAGAAAAATCAAAGTTTAAGCTAAAATTGTTATTTTACACCTATAATTATACAAAGAGACTACTAACACATACCGGCTCTGTCATAGGTTTATTTTCAGTAAGTCATACAACAGAACCAAACTTAATGACAATTACATATTATAACAAAAATGTACTTACAATAGACTACTTTTTGAGAGGTTTGATAACCCCAGATCCAGCAGAGTTGAGGACACCAGCTACCTCCTGCCAGAGACGGGCTGACTCTTTCTGTCCCTGGGAGTTGTTATTATAACCCCGAGCGAGATTGGGGTTTTGCTCGAGGTAGTCCAGCAACAGATTCCACTTCTCAGAAACTCTTAGCGAACATCTTTCCATTCCTACAAAAAAAACACCTTATAATTCCAAAATTCATACAAATGAAATATCTCACGACAAAAAAGATATGTTACTAGATAATAATACTTACTTTTATTTAACTCCAACGTCCGAACCTTAACACTTATTTGTAAGGAATGGTCCATGAAGTCATGATTGAAGCGTTCCATTCAAACATCCCTTTAATTCGTAGAATTAAACAAATTAGGTCGAACTTGTAGTCCTCGTAAAAAATCCACTTCACATACCCAAGGGACCCTTTCAAGTAGACGTTTTTAGTCAAGTGGTGATCGGCAACAATATATCACCTACGTTATAAGCGGTTAGTGATTGTTTTAATGTTTAGAAACAGAGTTCACATTTTAAAAGAAACAAAGAGCTCATTTTTGATTGTCTTAGATTAAATTTAAGGTTATTTCTTTGTTTTTTTTGTTGTTAAGACGGCTATTTCATTGCCAGGGTAAAAATGTAATTAGTTTATTAATTTAAGTAATTGTTTTATGATACGTAGACTGAAATATATTTTACATTTTCTATCATAACATTACGGGAATATTAGTAGCAGACATTTTATTCTAAAATATATAACACAAACAATAAAAATAATGAATTAGTTCTTTACCGGAACTTACCGGTTTTTTTTTTCGTCTGGCAATGTTATCGCTCACAATGAATCTGCTGGTGAATTGAATTGTAGATGAATCCTCAGATTAATTGTCCATTTTAAGCAAAATAGCAGAACTGCTTATGATCTGCTAGGAATTCATAATATGAATCGCTATTCGATGAATTGCTCAAAGTGGCCGTTTTAGACCCGCAGATTTTGTTGTGTTTTAAGCTGTCGAATGCCTTAGAATAATCAACAAAAGCAATCATCTTCCGGCTCCCGCGCATACCTTTAAAGTATCCTTAACTCGTAATAAGGACAGGTTGTTTCTGGTCACTTTTTCAGTGTTTTCACTGTTCAAACCTAACCTAACCTACAGAGTCGAAATACCTTTGAGAACTCATACCTTGCCATAAAATAACCAAGGTCCAGGGACACAAAATATCAGGCCGTAAAATATCGAGCTGCGCAATACTGTGCCGGAAATTATCAACACAGGCCGATAATGTACGGCCTGTATTTCACAGCCCAATATTGCACAGCCTGATATTCCATGGCCAGTGACACAAATTATAATGCCGTACAATATGAGGCTGTACATTATCATGTTGTGAATTACTGGGTCGTACATTATTGGCTCCCTTCAGTGCAAAACATTATCTATTCGTAACGTTGGCAACATAGTAAAGAAATAAAATGTTGCCAATTGCTAGCTACACAGGCTAGCTACATTATTATTATGACAGCATAGAACTATTTAGCAGATTCGAGAGTATTAATTACTGGCAACAAAATATTACATGCTCATATACCCGCAAGGAAGTTTCATACGAGAACTGGAACGCTTACGAAGCAAAATTTTAAAAAGAAAAATGTACTTTCTTTGTATAAGCAAAAGGTTCATATTTGTTTCTTACTTATCAAATGGGAAAAACATTCCGAGCAGGACAGCAACAACTGTTGGGCGTTGTCCCTTTCTCGAAACTTAACAGTATTAATAAAACTATTGGATGGTAGATTATCTCATATGTCTGGTAATCATTAAACCGCATTTAATCGTACAAGTTGATAAATAGATAAGCATAAAATGTATTCTAATTAACGTAATAAGTTCGAAAATGTTCTGATTTTAATATTGGTACGCAATTATTTTTGCAATACAAAAACAGTTTTTTCATATTAGTAGAATTAGTAGTAATTTACCAACTACGCACGTCCACACATATTGCACTTCATAAAACAATATGGCTGATAATTTATGCAAAAGTCGTTATTCTGCTTGCTGCTTAATATTTTTATAAGTTGAAAAATGGTGAAAAATTGTTGCGTTAAAGGCTGTAATAGTGAAGCTTATGCTGGTTGTGGAATTTCATGTTTTAGGTAAGTTTCTTGGTTTATTTACAAATTTCTTGTGTAGGGTGACAATAACAACAAAACATTTCGGGAATCTGATGTTATGTTGTAGAGAGAAGTAATTACTACTTATATAGTATAATCTAATACTACGTACGTTAGTAAGTCATTGTAATCAATTAAGAACCTATTTCTATGAACTATGCACTTTTCTTGTATAATAGCAAAATAATAAACTGTGTTGTACTTAGTAACTAGTACAGCTCGGTAAGTACGGGTAGATATAATTTGCTGTCTCGCTATTTATCAGCTAATTTTTAAAATATTTGGCAAGATGATTTAGTGTATTCCAACAAGATTTGTAAGTATGAGCAAAACTGGTCAAAAGCGAGTCGAGATTTTCAATTTGTTTATTTATATAAAAAATTACTTACAGCACTTAATACTAGGCTTTGTATTTTTTATCCTTAACGACTACGAATTAAAAAAATACATAAAATAGGACAGAATAAATACAAACATGAATCAAAAGTTATAAGAACAACAACGTGTTATTATTTTTTTACGCTAACTATTATAGTTTAATTTGAGGAATATTTGAGATCACAATTTGACTTCTTCGCAATATGAAAAAATATTTTTAGCAATTATTGTTGTCCATTCGTCGGCAAAGATGTCTACTAGCAGGTGGGAGGCGCTGAGGGCATTAAGATGATGGTGTAGAGATAATATTATAATGAACTCATGTACTCAACCGAAAGGAGGTTTACTATAAATTTGAGACTAGACTATAATTTGAGAAAAAAAATCTGCTGTTACATACATTTTGTCGATTCCGAGTTTCAGTTTTGCATGGAACAGCTGTTTTTTTCTCGAATTTCGGGTTGGTCTCATAGCAAACGTTCGTAATAATGGTCTTAATCAACCAATCATTTTTACTTAATACAAAGTATGCAGATAACCCTGTTTATAATAATATTTGAATTTCAGATTTATCCCACCTGTAATACAAATGATTTCCCTCATTATTTTATTGACCTTTCGACGGTATATACTTAGTGTTTTGTAGATTGTCCTATTAAATGAAATTACTGTATGGATACACTAGTAGAAAGAGATATATTCCAATGTTGGTGCTTTACTCTTCGGAACGTTTTTGGGATGCACGTAATCATTCCAGCTCTCGTATGAAACTTCCTTGTATACCCGATATCTGTGTATACCATGAGGTTATTGGTAAAAATGGAGCCCACACTCCTAATACCTACTTGAAACAAATACCTATTTATCGCCATCTCACTCATCTGGGGTCCGATCTCTCTTTTCAATAGGGTGACATTACTCAACAAAAACCTAGGTCAAATTTACTATGCAAAAATACTAGGTACAAGAAAAACGAAATATATTTTTTTTAAATATGCTTTATGTACTCTTAATCCTAATTCATATTATTAACACGAAAGTTTGTATTGGATGTTTGTTACTCTTTCACGCAAAAACTACTGAATGGTTTGAGAATTTAAGATGAAACTTTGCAACAGTAGCTTATACATCAGAATAAAGCTCGAAACATACTATCGGACGCAGCTTACGGACGCAACTGATAGGTATCTAGACTATGAAAGCACACTGAGCCATGCACACTATCAGACATAAGTTGCGGACGTCACCTTCGGACGATTTTGAGCGTTCGGACGTTCGAGAGCGATCTGGCACACCGGATGTTTTAAGACTGTGCACATTGCTAAGTAGTGGCTGTCAGTCGCGTCAGTAAGCCGCGTCCGATAGTATGTTTCCAGCTTAACTCAGACTATAATTTACAAAGATATATTGCGTGAAACGAAGTTCGCTGGGTCAGCTAGTTACAATTAATATAATCTTAGTTAAAATAAAATACTACATGGAAACGAAATTCTTTATTTATATTCTAGTTAATTACTAAAGTAAAATACTTACTAAAAACCGGGGTTTCATTGACTGATTCACTCACTGACTTATAGATTAAAAACCTAACCTACTTCCAGACGACCTAGAAACTTGATATTTGGCATCAAGGTAGACTATTACTCGTATACAAAGGAAAAAATGTAAAACTTCGCTACCCCTTTTGGGAATCTGAAATATAATATAAAAAGCAATATTAGTAAAATATAACCAACACTTGGTAGCCTCCTAGTAGATACACATTCTAGTACTTTTTCATTTCAATATTAAATTATATTTTATCGGTTTCTAGTATTATTCTACTAATATTATAAACGCGAAAGTTTGTGAGGATGGATCTTTCACGCAAAAACTACTGAACGGACTGAGATGAAACTTCGCAATAATATGGCACATATTATATCAGAATAACACATATGCTATGAATTATAATGATATCTTCGCCCGCATACGCATATGCGTATGCGGCCGCGGGTAAAAACTAGTTTATGATAATTTTGCCAGGGTGGCAATAAGGAATCAATAAAACACTAGAGTATCTCTGAAGTATCTCACTTCCAGTTGTTATTCCTTAATAAATTAGACATTGGAAGTCCCAGTGTCTAATTTATTAAGGAATAACAGCAGCTTATATATTAAATCATATCTATACAGTTTGCGCTATCTATATCACGTAAAACATCTAGTTCTCTCACGTCTGGTTAATCGTGCTATAACTAAAACATTCCATCGAGCTGCAACAGTAATTATTGACTCTTTCGTCGTTTCTAAAGCCAGTTGTCTGTCTGCGAAAGAAGAAAAACTTGGTTACCCTACAGGAACCACCAAACACGTATGTAACAGTGTTACCACTTTGGGGATTATGCCAGATGCCCAAAAAAATGAGTATTTATTGTACTCACGCTACCATGATAAAATTAACACTCGTATGTTATATGTTACTCGCAAATTATACTATTTCAACTGATTTAGGCACAAACCACTAATTCTAAAAAAAAAAACAAATTTAATTTTATCTCATTTTGTTATTTCACTTGAAGTTTAATATGTAAATTAGGTATGATTTGATAAAATTTTCCCACATATCGGCAGTTTTTAATTTTTATATGGTGCTTAGCAGACCACACGAAAGAGAGATCGGACCCCAGACGAGTGATATGGCGATAAATAGGTATTTGCTTCAAGTAGGTATTAGGAGTGTGGGCTCCATTTTTACCAATACTTCATGGTGTATACCCGTAATAAAGCAATGTATGTGAGTCCTAGAAACTAAAATATGAGTAGATAATTTTTATAATTATTAGAAAAAAATATGAGCTTGTTTCATTTCACCTACCATTTTTTTACTCATTTTTCTGTAATAGCTCTGTGGTTTTTTCCTTGGTGAGCTTAGATTTTACTTTTTTTAGGGTTGGCAATCCTGCCGATACTGGCGCCAGTGTTACCAACGTAGGCGATTTATCGCCACTTAGGATACTCAGAAAGAGAACTGGCGACAAAAAAATCTAAATGGCAACATTAAGTTATTCACCAATTAGGCTATTTCAGAAAAACATATCAGCTGGATCGCAAATGAGCATAATTATTTTTATGAAAAAAAACAATGTTCATGCAAATGTAAAATGCACAATTTCATTTTGATATTAGGCTCGGGGCCACCTTATTGTTTTATGATTCCTTATTTTCGGATGATACGTCAAATTTTTCTTAGCTTTTAAGTAACAAACGTTAGAATGCTTCGAGCAAATAATTATATGCTCGAAGTTAGAATCCAATAAATTATACTCATTGCGAAGTGAATAATGATTACCGCAATGATAACGGAATCATACTGACTAAATATGGCACAGAAATTCTATTTATTGTATTGGCTGAACCAAACTTAGCGGCGTCTGTGAATACAACGAGAGTCGTTGCGCAGTAATCGATATAATTGTTTGTATTTCGCTTCATGCTACTTCTTTTGTGTAATTATTAGATAATTATTTATGTTTTACGTTGATTAGTAATCTTTTGTACAATAGACCTCGCGTCTATGAATTTGTAGCATTATTGAGTCTTTTTTTTTTAAAAATAATTACAGTACGCGTTCCTCAGGGACAATTTCGTGGACACCTCTTTACTTGAATACTTTGTTCATTATATTATGCCTACATATACGAGGGGTGATCCAAAAGTAATGATAATCAATAACAAACACAATGAATAAAAAAAAAAAAAAATTTATTTCTCAACATAGTCTCCTAGCAAGTCTATACATTTAGTCCATCTCTTTTCTAAACCTAAAATTCCCTTAGAAAAAAAATCTTTATCTTGACTCTCAAAAAAGTCCTCAACCGCGGCCATCACGTCGCTATCATCGTCAAATTTCTTGCCTCGGAGATGTTCCTTGAGTCGTGGAAAGAGATAAACGTCACTGGGGGCTAGATCTGGTGAATAGGGGGGGTGATCCACCAGCTCAAAGCCCGCTTCCTGAATGGCAGCCATGGCAATTGCAGCTTTGTGAACCGGTGCGTTGTCTTGATGGAACAGCACTCCAGCCCGCAGTTTGCCTCGCCTTTTCTCCTTAATAGCCTCCCGCAATCTTCTTATTTGTTCTGCATAGTAGGAGCCTGTAATAGTGGCCCCCTTTTCCAAGTAGTCCACCATGATTATTCCTTCAGCGTCCCAAAAGACAGACGCCATAACCTTCCCTGCTGAGCTTGACACTTTGAATTTCTTCGGCGTCGGTTCATCGGATCGTTTCCATGTCATCGATTGTTGTTTTGTTTCAGGATCAAAATGATGGATCCAGGTCTCGTCCATGGTCACAAAACGTGACAAAAAATTATCCTTGTCTGCCTGGAAATTTTCGAGATTTGCTCTTGACATGTCGACTCGTTTCTTCTTTTGCTCGTCGTTTAACATTTTCGGTACCCAACGCGCGGAGACCTTTCTCATATGCAATTCGTTCGCAAGGATTCTTTGAATGCTGCCATATGAGATCCCTGTGACATCAGCTACATGCCTGATAGTCACTCTTCGATCTTCCAATACAACTTCTTCAACTTTTTTCACATTTTCTTCAGTGAGGGACGTCGATGGGCGTCCTTCGCGGTGTTCGTCTTCCGTCGATGTTCTTCCCAGCTTAAACTCCTTAGCCCAGCTTGCAACTGTGGAATATGGAGGAGAAGAGTCCCCTAATGTTTCCACCAAGTCGCTATGTATGTCTTTGGTAGACATTTTTTTCAAGCAGATGTATTTAATGACAGCTCTGATTTCGTGTTTTTCCATTTTGATGTTCACTCCTTGACAGTCCGTATTCAAATGAATGTAGCTCCCGGGAATCGTGGCCTATTTATATGTTTTTTTTTTCCTGAACTAGTTGGTAATTGAGCAAGTGACTGATATTTTTTTTGTATTTTTGTGTGCAGTAGAAATAACTGATTATCATTACTATTGGATCACCCCTCGTACCAACCACTATATTAACATCCTTAACCGATTTAGTTTGTGGGTACTGTGTATGAATTAATGAATGAATTTTCTGTATTCGCGGGTTTGCTTACAAGCGAGATTTATGAGCGGCGCTCGACGACCAACATCTGTTTCTGAGCCGCGCTAGTAATAACACGTCTACCAAGATGTAATTAATTTATGTAATCGGCAAAGAATAATATGGTGATGGTGATACAAAGGTGTCCAGTTATTTTATTCCACTCCGCTAGTCAGATAAACACGCAGGAAGATTCGGGGATATACGATAAATCCAGTAGATGACGTCATATATTTAGAACCCCAAAAAGTTCATACCAATACCTACCGGATAACTAAGGCAGATTAGACAACTGCCTAGGCACGGACGGGATGCAGAGGTTTTCTAGAAATCACTAAGTCTAAAGTAAGTAAATGCCTAATATTGAAAAACTAAAAACTGTTGAGAAATCAATGGATGTAAAGATTCTGTAATAGGGCCCCAAGATTGGTGCTGCTTAAGGGCCCTTGATAGGGTAAACCCGGCACTGGGTCATACTCCCAAGTCTTTTAAGGACTTGAAATAATAAACAGAAAAAATATATATTATCAAAATCTCCTCACAAATTGCGCTAATTACTAATTTGGAAGAAAATAGCCTTCGAATTAAAAAAATCTTACAATGTATAGAACTCATAGACGTACATATTAGAAATCTTTGATAGAACTACCAAGTTTCGTCACATTTTCCTCAAGATTCGTTGAACAATGCGACATGTGCACGGGAAGCAACATCCAAACATAAAAAAAGACCCAGCATTTATCTGAGACACTTTGTTCGCTTACGCATAGTCGGTCAATTTGTCCTTATAAGCTATCATCAAAGAGCGACAGCGTGAGACTGATTTTTCAAGAAAATTCAGATTTAATATTTGAATTTTAATCTGAAAATAATGCTTGCACGCATTAGCAAACGCAGCGTCTCTGAACTTTTTGAGGTTTTTGAAGGGATTACAAATCCTCTTCCTTCTAATATTTTGGCGTTTGGGCAACTGTGACTGAAATTAGGCTACTTTGAGCACGAAGAACGGCGACAGTAGGTCAAATGTTGTTGGCAACACTGACTGGCGCTACTTCACACGACCCGCGCCGCGCCATTTTGAGTCAATAGAATTTGTTGGCGTCGCTGTCATTGAGTTTTATTTAAGTATTTGAGGGAATTATAATCAGCAGAAAATGGGCAAAAAAGATAAGAAAGGTGGTGATTCTGATCAATCTAGTGAGGAGGAGTATGTTGTCGAAAAAGTATTGAATAAACGTACAGTTAAAGGAAAGGTGAGGTTTACCGCTTCAGCCGACGCCGATTGCAATGCTTTGTTGTATTGATTTAGCTACGTGGTATATTTACATTGTATTTTCTATGTTCTGCTCAGTTTACCCATGTTTCCCTGTATACACATGAATGCACTGTCCGGTGATCAAAATATTACTCTAACCTCTACTAAATTTTACAAATTGCGTTTGGGATTTTGCTCTGTGCATAATACGCCTAGGGCCGTAACCTTAAATATCAATCTTTAGATTTAATATTATTGCGAATATTATGCGACTTGCAATAGAAAATTTTTACAGTTAGGTATGTACCATGTATTGCTCACCCTTGCTGAAAAACAACCACTCAATCATTTACATAAATGTATACCTAGGTGATCCTCTTTCTTTCAAATGTTTTGTGTCAGTAGGAAATAGTGTTAGATCAGCGAATGGTGCACGAGTCCTTACATAGAGCAGATTCCTATAGTAACTGAAAATGGTGCTACTGAAACAAGATCAATAATTCAACATCATCTATCTCCATCTCCGCATATGTAGGGCTTCTTTTTATTTAATAAAATGGCAAACAGGTTGTCAGTTCTCCTGATGCTAATGACACTGATGGAAGAGTCCTACATTTTTGAAGGAACAGACTAAAGAGCTTTTTAATCGCCATATGTTCCTGTATGTAATAGTCCGAGTTGCTTCTGATAATACTTGTGTATTTAAATACTGTATGTGGCAATAATTATCATCAAGTGGATGATTCCACTATGTGTATCAGCAGCTAGTGCTGAACATAGGCCAACCATTCTGGTTCTGTGCCAATCTGGCATTAATCTACGACTTGATTCCAAAAGTATAAATACATATTTGACATACATATACTAAACTTGTATTATTAACATTACAGATTCAATATTTGTTAAAATGGAAGGGCTACAAGGAAGAGGAGAGCACATGGGAGCCGGTAGAAAACCTGGATTGCGAGGAGCTAATCAGGACATATGAAGAGAGCCTAAAAGACAAGGAAAAGGAGGTGAGACTGCATGCAGACTTGAAACATGCAATGTACCTAGTAGTGGGTACATACCTGCATACTATTTCATTAATTAATGCACAATTTTTTAAATATACTGTGGCCTCTGTTATATTATTCAATAATAAAATATGAAAACTTGTAACTTTGCCTACCTGTCAGTGCCATACAACATCCATTCCCTTTTTGCTGTGTTTAGATCCTATGTTGTAGACATATTATGAGCAGTTAGCTTAAATTCTTCCATAGCCAACTGCAAGCAACTCTAGTGTTCAGTGTCCTCGGATAACACATAACTGTGCGTTGATAGATTATTGCATAGAAATTAGTAGTATTATGGTGATAAATTCTAATCTGCTGTTGGATACACATGGCTCCATAATTGTACCCTTCCGTGTCAATCGGCTACCAAATGATCTCTACATGTTAATAAGCAAAGTTGCTATAATATTTCTGCGTGTCTATGTATTCGTTTATATCTTCCAAACTACACAACAGATATGAATGCTGTTTCAATGAGAATATTTGCAGATATTACAATCATACTATAAATGATATGTCTGTAGGCTCCATCCAGTAAGAAGAAGACTGAGGAACGCGGCAAGAAACGCGCGCGCGAGTCGAGCGAGGAGACAGGGCGCAAGGGCCGCGCGGCCTCCGTGTCCTCTCTGGAGGAGCCGCGAGAGACCAAGCGCAAGGAGGACAAGCCCAAGACAGGCTTCGACAAGGGACTCAAGGCTGAGAAGATTATAGGTAATGTCATGTTGTCAACAACCCTCTTTATTGTTGTTGTTGATTTTTCTACAACGGGGCCCTCCAAAAATATCCAATATTGGAATATTTGATATCCAATAATGTAATATTCAATGTATGTATTATTGATGTTGATTTCCAATGCATTCTATGTCGTGGAGCAAGGTGGGTGGACGAAATAGTCATTATAGCGTTATAGAACCTGTAGCGTAGTATATGCACCACAACATGACTTTTGTCCATGTGTGAAAACATGACAGATATAATAAATATTTCACCATAACTCTGTCTTGTTTTGATGCGTCTATAAAATGATGTTGTGGTGCGTAGCAAACGCATGGCAGGACACACACACACACACACGAGAAAATTCTACACTGTGCCGGTACTGTATTGGAATGGTGGCTTCATGATATTATTATGTGTGAATGTGTCTTTAGATGTGTAGATAGATGAAAATATCGTAATAGTTCCATTTGCGTATCAGGTGCTTCAGACGCCACGGGCGACCTGATGTTCCTGGTGAAGTGGGCCAACTCGGACGAGGCGGAGCTGGTTCCCGCCAAAATTGCCAACATCAAGTGTCCGCAACAGGTCAGTCACCTATCTTCAGAGATACTCTAGAAATTTTTATATTTAACAACTAATATTCCTAAAATGTAGAGATGACTACTAATGGACAAAACTGTTTGTTCAAGCAACACACCATATACTTACATACACCATATACTGCATACTTACATCTCCATACTTTTTTTTTTTTTTTTCCATACTTGAGACAGATAAGCTCAAATATAAGTATCATGAAAAATTAAAGTTAAATTTATCGCCTTCCATCAGTTAAATTTATTGTTTTCCTAATGCCATATGTGGTGGAATTTTCTGACTTTGTACACATGCAGTCCGAATGAGACACAAGTAAGCAGTCCCTAGTGTTGCATGAACAAAGGTTCGGTGGTTTTGCTAAGCACCACCTTGCCAGACCCCATCATAGATAGTGTTGTTACAGTAGTGGTATAGTATAATTCGAGCTAATCATACTAATATTATAAATCTGAAAAGTTTGTTGGTTTGTTCTTCTTTCACGCAGCAACGGAGCAACGGAATGACTTGATTTTTGGCATGGATATAGTTCAAAGGCTGGAAAGTGACATAGGCTCCCGAAAAAAGGTTCCTGGGATAGCACAAAAGTCAAAATACCACGCGGGCGGAGCCACGGGCAAAAGCTAGTGAATGATAAGTCAAGAAAATTAACTTTGAACAAATTCCACACAACAAGTATGGATATGCAAAAAACGAAACGAAAAACGAAAACAATTTATGATGCAAGAAACACATCAATTCTGAAATTATCAATTTACAAGCCAGGCTTGGTTTCAAAACAAAAACAGGGATTGTTTCACATGTGTACTTGTTTGCAAGAAAAATGTCCATCTGGTGACATGCTGGGCACGAATTTTAAGCTCCAACCACTTACTTTCTTAATTATATTTCCTAACTTATTCATATATTTATTAGTATGTTCGAACGAATCTGGTTCTCTCTTGACCAGTCAATACTATTCCTATGGGTCACATCATACAAGTCGGCAGATGTGAAGTTAGCTACAAGCCAAACCCAGTCAACGCGCAGCTTCATGTGAGCTTCAATTTGCTTTGGATATTGCGCAGCTTGCATGATCAGGCCTATACTAGAATTATGTTCATAACGTCGTGTATATTTTCAGGTAATCGCATTCTATGAAGAAAGGCTCACGTGGCATACGCCCTCGGCCGATGCTGCGGAGTGAATTTATTCAATAAGGACATAAGTTTAAGGGACTAGGCCCCTGAGGATAATCTCTATTTTAAACACTTTTTCTTTTTTCTCCCATGTCGATGTTAAATGGTTTATATAATGGCTAATTTTACTAAAATGCTGTTCATTGTAGCAGCTTCTTAGACCAGACTAGCGGCATTTTAGTTCTGTTATATAAAAAAATGAATATCGACGTCAGTACCACTAAGTCCTTAGTTCGGGGTTGTTGTTTATCTATGAAACAAAATTTATGTATAGCCGCGATTTTATTACTCGTAATTGTTTAGCAAATAGACAAAATTATGTCTTGATACTCTTTTAGAGGGTGAGATAGGTAGTCGATCAGGGAAATATTACATGCGACTGTGTATAGATATATTCGGTTTGGCAGGACTATTAATATTACATGCGACTGTGTTTAGACATATTCGGTTCGGCAGGACTTGTCGAACGGCAAAGCGGACGGGAACAGCTACTATACTTTGTTCGGCTTAAATCACTTGAACGTGCCGATTCGTGGTCGTCCGACCAAATGAAAGTCGTTCGGCACATTCGGCGTTTGCTGAACCGAATGATTCATCTACATATATTAATTTTTTTGTAAATCATCATCTCAATTTTCATCAAACTGGTCTTCTTTCAACACAAGTCGGAGACGTGCCGAGCCGGATATGTGTCGGAGTGTTTCATCATTTTAATTTCTGAAACACTCAATAAAAGTAAAATTTTGAAAAAAATACCGGACAATTACGAGTCAGGCTCGCCCACCATGGGTTCCGTACAAATCCAGAACATTTCATAAAATTGGGAAGTATGTTGTTAAAATCTCTATACTACAATCATCAACAAATTTTTTTTTTTTTTTCACTTTTCTAGTCATCAGAAAATTGAAAAAAAAATTATCATCAGAAACTTAAATGCAACTCAAAAGTAACTAGTAGTTGTAGTTTCGTTTCCTATATGTGTACTCCGAGACACTGCTTCTGGCCAAATTTTATAGTTCTATGTCGACGGGAAGTACCCTCTAGGTTTTGATTTTTATGAGTGTCGAAATATACGGTTTTTTACAACATAAATGGCTCTAACTTTTTTATACGATAACTGAAAAGGTTTTTTTTACACAACAAGAGATTATAGATATACGTATATCGTTTAAATTTCAACACTATATCTTTACGCGTTCCCGAGAATAAGAGTCTTGACAGAAGGACAACAAAGTGATCCTATAAGGGTTCCGTTTTTTCCTTTTGGGATACGGAACCCTAAAAAATGTTATTTCGAGGTAATACACATGTCTATGGGTTCTATGTGACACACTTAATATTTATGATTTTTTCAAATCGCGGTTATGAAATCTTAGTTATTACCAATAAATTCTCTGAAAACTTTTTAGGGTCCAGTGTGGGGGGTTTAAAACTTTTTAATTTGAGAAAAGGCTTCTGCTATTTGTTACTATAGATGTTTAATAAGAATAGGACGAAGATGTAGGTATTGTTACATTTAATTTTGATATTCCAATTTTTCTAAATTGACATTATAACTGACTTTACTACGTACTATACGTTGTAGTTGTAACTGATGTGAATTTTGGTTGCATGTTGCTATGTCTAAAATGACTCAATTATTAATTTCAGTGAAATACATTGTTCTTTTTTTACAAATAAAAATGTAAATAAACTGCGGCTGTTTTACGCTATTGCTTGCACATAGATTTTCAATGCTCCTTTTTGCTCTCACTCTGTTACCTCAAGTCCAGGATCGTGAAAGCAGGAGAGAGCATTGAAAATGTGAGCAAGGTAGCATATGCGATTATAAAAGTGATTTTTATAGTTTAAAAAATACGGCTGCTTGGAGTATAGCCTCTTGTATGTTATGTGTAAATGTGGTGTAGATACTTTAAACTGACAAAAGTGCACACTGAAAGCATTGGTTCAGTCTTTATAACTATTTCATAACGAGTCAGTTGGACAAATCCGATCTAGGCCCTAATTCAGCTATCGGAGACGAAACTGAACTGGATCGTTTGTGAACCTTATTGGTTGAACATGGAACCTGGACTCTATACGTATTTTAATAATGCACTGTGTCCAAAACCCTTTATTCAGCTATGAAAGACTGATGAAACATTCTAGGGTATAACTTGCTTCAATAGATAAAACATCTGAAAGTTTGTCTCCTCTTGCTCACACTCTAAGTTATGCAAGCGAGAGGATACAAGCCCCAAAAATAATTTCTTTATTGAAATAAGTTAGTTTTTGGGCTCGAAAGTTCTGTTTTTCCATGTTCGAAGATTTCTACATATTTATGCTTTGCAATAGCGGTTTCATTTGCGGTTGATGACGTAGTGCCTGACACGTATTGAAATTTTCAAGGCGGAAATTTAAGGCTCAGTTCAGATTAGTCTGATCCTAGCGGAATTGGCCTACTGATATTCGCAGCGAAGTGCTGTCAAATGTATTCACGTTTCCAAGTGATATAAAATAGGATTTATACTTAAAGCAACCGTTTCGTTCTAATAGCGAAAGACTATAAAATATATTTTTTGTTTATTTGCCGCAAATAAGTCTAAATTCTGTATTGTGTGAAGATCTTTTGTAAAATATTACGTCAGGTTTCCAATGAGATGTACGCGGTGGTAGAATTAATAATTATATTATAATAAAACACAATTTCGATAAGATAATTTTGGTTTTATTGTAGGACTACACAATCTCCATGTTATTTATTTATATCTAAAGAACTTAATTTCTAAGTATTATATTTTTTAATTAAAGATCCTTGGATGATAACTAGAGTATCAAATAAAAAAATATCGTTTACTCCCACCTGTTCTGTTGAGTAGTTCTGTTGACAGAACTACTGGGATTTTTTCCCCCATTAGTTCTGTGACTTAAAAGACTATGCTTTACACCTGACTTATCTCTACTATTCCCACCTGTTCTGTTGAGTAATTCTGTTGACAGAACTACTGATAATTTCTCCGCATTAGTTCTGTGATTTAAAAAACTATACACCGGACATAAAACTCAACTGTATCCCCGCCTGTTCTGTTACCAATCTGTCTTTTCTACGAACAGTACATTGACGAACCGGTCATCGATGAACGGTTGCGGAATCTTTGCAAAATGGTGGAGTTATGGGGGTTAGAAATTAAAAACATACAAAAATTCAAATTCGTAGTCAGAATCCGAAAATTTACTGACCATAAATAACATTAAATGTTACAAGTAAGTCAGTTTTACAAAAAATACACGGTTAGATTATATTTACCGGAATATAATTATTCCGGTAAATTAATCTAACCGTGTATTTAATAATACGAAAAAAGTTAAATTATAACGGGGAAAAAAACGGTTGTTACTGATTTAAAAAAAAATCATTTTACAATATTAATATTTTGGCATAACGGCCTTGTTTCACAACCTTAACTAACCTAGTCCGCGGCTGATACAGTTTTTCCAACTTTTCCTGGTTTCGCAATATAGGAGCACTTTACCTTAGTTTCTCTAAAAACAAAGGTATGTCTATGTTACCGTTAATCAATTGCATTTGGTACACTCTTATCATAGCATCGTTTTCAATCTGTTTACTTGTCCTTCGTTTAACTGATTTCAATTGGCAGGCTTTAACAGAAGAAAACGATGCATCTTCTTCTATGTTTTTCAGGAACTGGAAAATAGTAGCTGGCCTGGTTAGTGCCAGTACTTGATAATTGATTGCATGGAGAAGTAAATAGTTTGAATCACAACAGAACTACTCAACAGAACAGGTGGGAATTATATTCCCATATGTTTTGTGGATAGAACTAATGGGAAAAAAAATCCCAGTAGTTCTGTCAACAGAACTACTCAACAGAACAGGTGGGAGTAAGCGAAAAATATTTGTCATTGAAATGTAAAAACTTAAAAACAATAATACTGAATTATACTACAGAAAAAAAACTTAAAAACGTGACACTACGTTTTGGTTTAGATTGCACAGAACATACATATTTACTTTGGATACATCAGATATCATTATGCTGAACGCGCCCAATCGGCGCCGTAGGAGCCAGACACGTCAATACAGCATTTGACCGAATTGCATATATGTATGAGACTTTACATATTCTTATTCGATGTGGGAGCTAAGTCCTGCATTGACGTCCCGCATTGTGTTTTATGCATTAAATTTTGCATATATCCTTACTAATATTATAAATCCGAAAGTGTGTTTGTTGGTTTGTTCCTCTTATAAGCAGCAAGGATTGACTTGATTTTTGGCATACACACAGTTCGAAAGACGGGAAAGTGATGTAGGCTACTTTTTATTTAGGAAAATTAAAGATTCCCCCATGGGACAGCAAATAAATAAAATATTACGCGGACGGAGCCGCGAGCAACAGTTTCATATAAAATTGTTGATTTCGCCAAATGCGGCTTCTGCGGCGCAGAATGGGGACGTTCAGTTTTACAAATGGTCCACACTACCCAGTCTTGATGCTTGACAGCTTTACGACTATCATTCCTTGTATTACTCGAAATCTACTCTTTGTTTTGATGATATCACACAATAGAGAGTCAAAAAGTTATATTAAAATAACAATATAATTAAAGTGAAATACAAATGTATTCCTTAAATATTCCTACTTATAATATACAACATACATGGGCTATAAAATATAGAAAAATAAATAGTTTAAAGTGCAAATGTGACACTTGAATAAGTTGGTTTGAATAAATGCAATACAGTTGCTTACGAGCTAGGTTACGTTAGTGGATGACGGCGGTGCACTGGGCATGGTTTAATTCTTGCTGGCTGATCCTCAAGCTTGGCACTTGTAGTCGGGCTTGCTCAAGCCATTCCTGAAAAATAAGTTATATATCTGGGAAAATAGTTTTGTAGATATTGAGCCATATAAAAATAATAATTCAATTTCAATCACTACTTTTCTGACATGGTATCCATAGTAGTTATACCGTAAAAATAAAAGGTTCTTAGGGGATTGCACAAAAATCAAAATATCACGTGGGCGAAGCCACGGGCAAAAACTAGTAGTTAATGTATAATGATTTGGTTGAGATCGCTGTAGCAGACTACGCGTTCCTAGTATGAAAGGACATGTCCACAAAATGTATGGAGGCTGGTATAATAATAATCAAAAATTCTAACCGCAACACTCGTTACATTTCGAGAAAGTTCATATTTTTCCGAGTCTATTAGATCAGTTAAACCAAAAAAAGAGCCCTCCGTTTTTTTTTAAATTAATTTTGAATTTATTAGGATAAATAAATATATTTGCTTAGTATATTTGGCTCAATAGGTAGTTTATTTATTGGTTCAACCTCCATTATTGTTAAATGGAAGCATGTTTACCAATTAGACACAGTTTTTAAGTGTTTTTTGTCACATTGTACCTACTAACTGGTCACACTGGTTGGTTATAATTTTTAATTTTAGCAAATGAAATGATGAATGTGGTAGAATCAGCTACGAATGCAAGTAAAATAACGATAGAAGCACTTTATTATTGCTAAACTAGAAAAAATACAAAGCTGTTTTAATATTATACATACAATTTATTTTACACATTTAAAAAAATGGAGGGATAAAAAATCAAAATTAAATATTTTTGATAAGCCCATAAATCAACCGAGTGGGTTGGCGCGTGGTGATGGCAAAAGGCCTGACGGCATGACGCTGGTCCCATGGAAGTGTGGACGGCCCTTAGTATGGGACACAACTTGCGTCGATACTTTGGCACCGTCACATCTTCCTGAGACTCAGAGTAGGGCTGGAGCGGCGGCCAATTCGGCTGAGCAGCACAAGCGGCGCAAATATGCTAACCTCAGTAGTGGTTACATATTTGAGCCATTTGGAGTTGAGACTGGGTCCGTGGGGGCCGGGAGCTCATCTCGTTTTCAAAAGTCTTTCTGAGCGTCTGGTGGACGCGACGCGTGACCAAAATGCTGGTGTTTATTTGGCTCAACGTATAAGCATTGCCATTCAGCGTGGCAATGCTGCCAGCATGCTGGGCACGCTGCCAACTGGCAGTGGGCTTGAGCACTTGGATTATCTTTAGACCTTCAAGGGTCTGTGGATGATCCAATTGCTTTCTATGTAGTAGTAATGTAGTATTGTCATTAATAAAAAAAATAAAAAAACAGCTTTCAAATGTCATCTTGGTGCGATTTTTCTCTGAATAATATACCACTTGTGGACGACACCTTTATTTCATAGAAATACAGGCGCTGCTGCAGACTACGAGATCACGCTGGCAGGTCGTAAGTTATTAGCCTGGATGTCTGATCCGTTAGTTTTTAAGCTGCCTTCAAGGCTTCAGGCATGGCTAAACGGTTAAACAACCGGGATCCACAATTTAACGTGTCATCCAGGCCACGCCAGTGCTCAGTTGTGAATGCCACCCGCGGGTCACCAATCTGAAAACTAACCTTGCCGAACGTTGCTCGCTGACAAACTCATAAGGTCGAGTCAAGGTCTTAGGTAGGTACGTGAAAAGCTCAGCGTGCGAAGGCGCTCCGTGACCCGCGTGACGTTGGCCACGGTCATACGTACGTGAGTAGCGCAGCGTGTGAAGGCGCTTGGTGCACGACTTGCGTGAAGTTGGTCATACGTACATAAGTAGGGCAGCGTGTGAAGGCTCTTGTTGCACGACTCGCGTGAAGTTGGTCATACGTACGTGAGTAGCGCAGCGTGTGAAGGCGCTTGGTGCACGACTTGCGTGAAGTTGGTCATACGTACATAAGTAGGGCAGCGTGTGAAGGCTCTTGTTGCACGACTCGCGTGAAGTTGGTCATACGTACGTGAGTAGCGCAGCGTGTGAAGGCGCTTGGTGCACGACTTGCGTGAAGTTGGTCATACGTACATAAGTAGGGCAGCGTGTGAAGGCTCTTGTTGCACGACTCGCGTGAAGTTGGTCATACGTACGTGAGTAGCGTAGCGTGTGAAGGCGCTTGGTGCACGACTTGCGTGAAGTTGGTCATACGTACATAAGTAGGGCAGCGTGTGAAGGCTTTTGTTGCACGACTCGCGTGAAGTTGGTCATACGTACGTGAGTAGCGCAGCGTGTGAAGGCGCTTGCTGCACGACTTGCGTGAAGTTGGTCATACGTACATAAGTAGGGCAGCGTGTGAAGGCTCTTGTTGCACGACTCGCGTGAAGTTGGTCATACGTACGTGAGTAGCGCAGCGTGTGAAGGCGCTTGGTGCACTACTTGCGTGAAGTTGGTCATACGTACATAAGTAGGGCAGCGTGTGAAGGCTCTTGTTGCACGACTCGCGTGAAGTTGGTCATACGTACGTGAGTAACGCAGCGTGTGAAGGCGCTTGGTGCACGACTTGCGTGAAGTTGGTCATACGTACATAAATAGGGCAGCGTGTGAAGGCTCTTGTTGCACGACTCGCGTGAAGTTGGTCATACGTACGTGAGTAGCGCAGCGTGTGAAGGCGCTTGCTGCACGACTTGCGTGAAGTTGGTCATACGTACATTAGTAGGGCAGCGTGTGAAGGCTCTTGTTGCACGACTCGCGTGAAGTTGGTCACACGTACGTGAGTAGCGCAGCGTGTGAAGGCGCTTGGTGCACGACTTGCGTGAAGTTGGTCATACGTACATAAGTAGGGCAGCGTGTGAAGGCTCTTGTTGCACGACTCGCGTGAAGTTGGTCATACGTACGTGAGTAGCGCAGCGTGTGAAGGCGCTTGGTGCACGACTTGCGTGAAGTTGGTCATACGTACATAAGTAGGGCAGCGTGTGAAGGCTCTTGTTGCACGACTCGCGTGAAGTTGGTCATACGTACGTGAGTAGCGCAGCGTGTGTAGGCGCTTGGTGCACGACTTGCGTGAAGTTGGTCATACGTACATAAGTAGGGCAGCGTGTGAAGGCTCTTGTTGCACGACTCACGTGAAGTTGGTCATACGTACGTGAGTAGCGCAGCGTGTGAAGGCGCTTGCTGCACGACTTGCGTGAAGTTGGTCATACGTACATAAATAGGGCAGCGTGTGAAGGCTCTTGTTGCACGACTCGCGTGAAGTTGGTCATACGTACGTGAGTAGCGCAGCGTGTGAAGGCGCTTGCTGCACAAGCGGCGCGAGGCGCTCCGTGACTCGCGTGAAGTTGGTCATACGTACGTAAGAAGCGCAGCGTTTGAAGGTGCTTGTTGCACAACTCGCGTGAAGTTGGTCATACGCACGTGAGTAGCGCAGCGTGTGAAGGCGCTTGCTGCACGACTTGCGTGAAGTTGGTCATACGTACATAAGTAGGGCAGCGTGTGAAGGCTCTTGTTGCACGACTCACGTGAAGTTGGTCATACGTACGTGAGTAGCGCAGCGTGTGAAGGCGCTTGCTGCACGACTTGCGTGAAGTTGGTCATACGTACATAAATAGGGCAGCGTGTGAAGGCTCTTGTTGCACGACTCGCGTGAAGTTGGTCATACGTACGTGAGTAGCGCAGCGTGTGAAGGCGCTTGGTGCACGACTTGCGTGAAGTTGGTCATACGTACATAAGTAGGGCAGCGTGTGAAGGCTCTTGTTGCACGACTCGCGTGAAGTTGGTCATACGTACGTGAGTAGCGCAGCGTGTGAAGGCGCTTGGTGCACGACTTGCGTGAAGTTGGTCATACGTACATAAGTAGGGCAGCGTGTGAAGGCTCTTGTTGCACGACTCGCGTGAAGTTGGTCATACGTACGTGAGTAGCGCAGCGTGTGAAGGCGCTTGCTGCACGACTTGCGTGAAGTTGGTCATACGTACATAAATAGGGCAGCGTGTGAAGGCTCTTGTTGCACGACTCGCGTGAAGTTGGTCATACGTACGTGAGTAGCGCAGCGTGTGAAGGCGCTTGCTGCACGAGCGGCGCGAGGCGCTCCGTGACTCGCGTGAAGTTGGTCATACGTACGTAAGAAGCGCAGCGTGTGAAGGTGCTTGTTGCACGACTCGCGTGAAGTTGGTCATACGTACGTGAGTAGCGCAGCGTGTGAAGGCGCTTGCTGCACGAGCGGCGCGAGGCGCTCCGTGACTCGCGTGAAGTTGGTCATACGTACGTAAGAAGCGCAGCGTGTGAAGGTGCTTGTTGCACGACTCGCGTGAAGTTGGTCATACGTACGTGAGTAGCGCAGCGTGTGAAGGCGCTTGCTGCACGAGCGGCGCGAGCCGTTCAGTAAATCGCGTGAAGTTGCGCTCAAGTTCGCGCTGGTACTCGCGCTGGTCGCTGCCGATTAAGTTCTTGTTCTTGCGGAGCGCGTCGTGGCATCTGCAACCATACACATCGTTTATGTGCGACGGGGTAACTTTGGCAGCATTTTGGGGCCATCTCCACCGATAAAGCGTAACGTGACGCGTTCAGTGTTTTTTTTGTTGTTTCCGCGATTTTCGTTTGGAGAAATGTTTTTTAAATGTGAAATTACGATAATGAATTATTAAAACAGAATTTAAGGTAATTATGTTACTTGAATGATGGATGAAAACAAACAGTACGCGTTACATAGACAACAGAGTAGACAAAGTTATGGTGAGGTATATCTGTTACTTTTTCACACGTCGTCAAAAATTGTGTCGTGATACTTATGCTAGCTGGGCTGGCCTAGGATATCCACAGTTGATCATAAGCCTTTCCTATAGAATCTATAGATCAATAAGGTGGGTTGGCTGAAGTCGTAACGATTTCTGCTCCGTTTACCTATACATGATTTTTAATTGAGCACTGTCACTGCACACCTCTAGTACAATAGTATTAACAGTGGTAGATTTTAGGTGAATAGGTCTTTCTATCTTCTAGGTCCACATGCTCCATCTTCGGCTACAACTTCGCTTTCCATCAAGCTAGTTGGTGGCCCAATGTAGCCCTATTCTACATAAAAAATAAAATAAAAAATATTCTGTGAGCGGATGGAATATAAGCTGTCGATGGCTGGCGGCGGTAAGCGAGGGTAAAACGCAGAACAAATGTGCAGAAGGCTTACTTTTTAGAGAAGTCCTTGAAGGCGAGTCGTAGCTTGTTGGTGAGCCGCGTGGCCGGCTGCGAGCCCTCCGCCACCGGCGCCAGGAACACCTGCACACCAATATCATATTTAAATAAATAAATAAATAAATAATAGTTTATTTGTTCCAAGAGGACGCTTAGGCTAAATTAAGTACGCTGCACTCTGCACTAGGTCTCCGAGGAGCCTGTGTTGCAGAGTACAGTTTTAAATTTTTAATCCTATATGAGCATTCAATACCTACTGTAGTGTGTGTGTGTGTGTGTTTTCAAGTGTATCAGCTGTTCATTTGGCCACTCATCACTTCATTGTCTCTAGTAACCTCTCCGTCTTGTCGTAATCCATGGTTGGCAAAAAATCTACTGTCCTCTTATTGCACTCAAATCTGTTGGCATTTGCAATCTCTATAACTTTGCTGACTTTATTATATAGAATCGGACCTAAGTGATTTATGCTCATGGCACCAAATTTGGTTCTGGACCCAAGGTATTTAAACACTCTATCTTTTCTTCTCTTTTGTGAGGCCTCGGTCCGGCTTTCTGTACTGACTAACTTATGTTGCCTTGAGATTGTTGCCTTGATAAATAGTTGTCAAACTGAGAGTACGGCGCATTTTTTGTATAATTCTGTGGTCGGAAAGAGCCTGGGTTTGAAAGTCATCACTTTTAACTTAACTATGATAAAATGTCATAACTATGATAAAATGTCCATCCCAATAGGAATGATTACTAAAAAAAATATAATTAGTCATAATAAATATAATTAGTCATAAATATGGTGTAGTGTAAACGTAAAAAAACGAAAATCATATCAGTTTTCATAATGAAACATAAATCAAGCGTCAAAAGTGCGTTGAAAGCGAGTTGGTAAAATCAACTTGAGATTTGAGCCCGCTCCTAGTGTACGCGTTAGCAAGTCGGCTATGTTTTTCATATTCAAATTCATTTAATTCAGCCATTTCGGCAAGCTGGGTTCAACTCCCACGCAGGCCAAATATTTATGTGATGAACATAAGTGTTTGCTCTGTGTCTGGGTGTTATTTAGTTACTATCTAAGTATATAAGTATGTATTTAAAAATAAGTATATGTAGTATATCAGTCTCTGGCAGCCATATCACAAGCTTTGCTTAGTTTGGGGTCAGAGGCCGTGTATGTAAGATGTCCCCTAATATTTATTTATTTGCACCCATATTTTTTTGTTTTTATTTCAAATAGGTTTGCGTTTGACTACACACTGCCTGATGTTAAGCAGATATGCGGTCTAGAATGTAGCACGCTCACCAAGAAGATACCTATTTACTCAAGTTTTGAAGACACCTACATTGTACTTTAACGGAAAGACAGACTCAGGCAATTAAATTAATTAATTAATTCACAAACAATTAAATTATAAATTAAACAATATTATATATTATACGGTACAGGTCACTTCAATAATAAATGAATGAATGTACGAATGAATGTCCATAAGTATGTGGCTACCTGCGCGAGCTCGAGCGGGCCCTGGTTGACGGTGGTGCCGATGCAGCCCTGCACCACCATCTGCAGCATCTTGGCGTCCGCCGGCTCCTGGTGCGTCGCCGCCGCCAGCTCCGCGATCTGAAATATTGGTAATGAAGCGTCAAGCCGGCTCGAAGGACCACATGCAGAGAACGCACGACATTGCTCGACGAAAGTCGCACAAAGTCAATATAAAAAATCCTTCATTTCAATTACAGGACAAGTAAAAAGTTCGGTGAAGAAAAACATCATTTTGCATATGTTCGTAGAAGAATTTCGATGGCGTATGAGTCCACCATCCCGCACTAGGCCAGCGTGGTGGATATGGCCCAATGGCCCTTCGTTGGTAGGCCTACGTCCTGCAGTGTACTATCAAAAAGGCTGGTACAGTGCAATACTCACTGCCTCTACACTGTTGATTTTCCTTCAATACATACAAAACGGTTTGATCCAACATCTCTGGTTCGAGGGAATAAAACATTCTGCCGGCTTTACTATTGTTTGACAATTATAATCTAAAGCTTTTAGGAGTTGGTAGTTAAGCGCGGACTAATTCGCGATTTAAAAAAATCCACATTTTTTTATAAATCACACGAACGAATGAACTCAGACTAACCTTTTTCTGAATGTCTTCTATGGCAACCTCAATGGGTGATAAAATAATGGTCGATCTCTGCACTACCTGAAAGAGAAAAAGAGTTAACATTTACAGTTATTAGTTACAGGGCCAGCGTGGTGAATATGGTTCAACAGCTCTTAGTCACAATAAGTCTATAAATAATTTATTTATTATTACTATATTGTAATAGTAATTCCTACTTCGATTTCTAATTCTGAAATTATAATTAGCAATTTCATGACAAACTAGTATTAACACAATGTATTGACTTGGAATATTGGTGTTATTAATACGATTTGTATTTGTAGGTAAGTAATAGGTATAGGTCCCGGCACGTAAGTAGAACAATAAAATATCACTCTCTCCCTTTCGTTAGCAGTGAAAACAAAAGAGAGGTAGCTATGGTTTAACGTTCAAGTTGTTTGCCAGTTTACTATACTTGTGTACCTGTATGCGAGTCTTGACGTAAGGGAAGTGGTGCGCCGTTGTAAGAACAGTCTTGCGCTTGCACTGGTCCGCGATGTCTCCATGAGCGCGACCGTGCGCCGTAAACGGGGTGCAGTACACGAAACGTTCTGAAGAATGATGAAAATATATATAAAAAAATATAGGACCAACCCTTTTCATTGTGAAATAAGGTTAATAAATAAATAATAATAGGTAAATAGTTATAAAGTCGCAGTTGAAGTGAGTAAGCCGATTGCACAGCTCATGCGGCTCAAAGTAAGGCTCGAAGTATGTGATCTCAGAATAAAATGGTGACTCACTGATGTTGTAGTTGCGGTCGAAGTGAGTGAGCCGCTTGCGCAGCTCGTGCGGCTCGAAGTAAGGCTCGACGTATGTGATCTGGATGTGGGCCTTGTCCGGGTCAAGTGAACCCGGCTCGACGATATTCGAGTCCTTTATTATTACCACGTTCTCGGGACCGAAGCGTTGACCGTAGAAGTTCTGTAAAGTAAAAATTGAACATTGACAAAACAAGGGGCTGTTGCATGTCGGTATGACATATCTTACAAACAAATGGACCTATTTAGGCGCTGATTTTTTGTTCTGAAGTTGACGAATTCGAGGATATTATATTTGAATAAAATCCATGGCAAAAACAGCATGGTAGGAGTCCACATTTTTAATTTTGTAATTGTTGGAATACGTTACGCAATATCTGTGCCGACTATAAATGAATTTGTATGCTACAAAACTATTTAATTATTTTAGTTTTTTTATTGCTTAAGGTCGCATCTAGAAAATAGAATGATGTCGCACCGAAGTGGTCGATATCGTAAATCGAGTGACTAATTGAAATGGAATTGGGCACAACATGTGACGAGGCCTGGGGACGTCAGTGGGCAAGACGCGGAGCAGGTGGGACATTCCTACTACCGCCTAGGTTTGTTCGGCAAAATCCAGGCCGACCGAGAATGCTATAGATTGATGACATCAAACGAGCAGTAGGCTGCAAATGGATGCAGCTGGTAAAGACTTAAATGAATGGCTAAAACATTTTTTTTTTAAAAACATTTTTTCAAGAACATTGCAGGTTTAAACCTCGAGCCGGGTGAATATCTCGGGCAGCTTGGTGAGCGCGTGCTCCTTGTAGATGAACTCCTCCTGGTCGAGGTCTCCGAAGCGCGCGCCGTAGAACGATACTCGGAAGTACGCGCCGAATACGCGCTTCCCGTGCAGTTGTTCTATACGGGTAAACGCTTCGTTCAATTTGCTGAAACCAGATACAAAAATACTTGTTTTATAAGCTGTTGGTGCCCCGTCCTTCTTGCCTCGCAGATTTTAATGCGTTTAATTGAATGACGTCATTGTGAAGATACCATTTACCCGATAAAGAGTGGACACAGACTGCTTAAACATATATCATACATATTATTTATACAGCTGACTTTTTATTTAGTGCACAATTTTTTATCGCGCAATAGATATCATTAATAGAACATATTTCGCTGATAAAAAGATCGACTTCTTTTTCGTGAATTTTTTGTCAAACTATTCCAAAGAAAATTTTATTGGATGCACCCTACACTCCAGACAATAATTACCCACCAAAACGTCTCGGGCGTAGGTACGACGCGGCCACGTAGTACTCAGACGTAGGGTGACATTGATTACTCCGTTTATCTGTATACATTCTCTTGAAGTTATTTCAATATTTTCGTACTAAAGTGAGTAAAATCAATGCAGGGGTTTAATTGTTTGTACTTTCCGTATGCAAAGTATGTGCACTGAAAAAATAAAACAGCCTGTATATCGCCTCCTATGCACAATGGAATTAACCCTGAATTCGCAAAAAAAAACGATCTACTAACCACAGGTTGTATGATACCTGCGAGCCATTTACCATGGACCTAAGCAGAACCCTTTTACCACCTATAACTGTACCTAAGTTTGGCAAAAGAAATCTAGTTCCCTATGCGTATTTATGAGACTAATGTATATCACAAATTCAGGCTCGCTCTAAAGATTTTAAAGCACAGAGTCATGTTGTATTTACCTATGTATGTTGGCGAGTTTCTTATAATCCCGGTGTTGCTCTGCGATAGGGATGAGCACCTTATACACTTCGTTCACCGTCTCGTACATTCCGGCCGTCATCAGCTCGCTGGCCGCGTGCTCTAACAACGCCTACAACGCAAAAAATATTATTTTAGACCAGTGTTGCCATTGCTACGGAAATTGCAGTGTTATCGGCAAAAAAAAAAAACACGGTACACGGCAGAACTTTTAGAAATTGTCGTATCATAAAATTCATAAAACACGGCAATCAGAGGAAGAAGTTTGCCGGGGTGGCATAGGAAGACAATAAGATACTGGAGTCTCTCTCTATCAATGTGTCTGTGTCATTTATTAAGGAATAACAACAGCTTATATACTAAATCATATCTATGAGGTATGCGCTATCTATATCACGTAAAACATCTAACTCACGTCTGGTTAATCGTGCTAAATTTAAAACATTCCAACGAGCTGCAACAGAAGTATGAAAATGTATGAGATATGGTTATTTCTCAAATTTTGCCTCAAAACTCACCCAGCGCGTTATGCGTAACCTTCTCCAGCAGCGCGGAGCCTTTCCCGCCCACGCATATCTGCTCCGTCATTTACGCTGCGCTATGGGGATTACTCTTGTTGAACAGTGGTCACTTGTACCTCCTGGTGGTCACCTGTAACTCCTGGTGCGTTAGGTGATGATGTGGAGCGTCGGCACAGCTTTCATCTAGCGCGATATGGATAACTTCCTTTAACAGCGCGGCGCCTTTCTCGCCCGCACATATCTGCTGCACCATAAATAAGATGTAACTCCTATTGAATGGTGGTCACCTGTAACTCCTGGTGGGTGAGGTGATGATGCAGAGCATCTGCACAGCTTTCATCCAGCGCGTTATGGGTAACCTTCTCTAACAACGCGGCGCCTTTCCCGCCCGCGCATATCTGCTCCGCCACTAACGCTGCGCCGTGCACCAGGCACATGCCGGCTTCCGTGTGGTTCGACCGCTGGAATAACAACCATATTATTTCAATTTATATAAAACAGAAATCGGGAGAAGTCAGAAATGAGGAGAAAGAGAAAAACCAAGGTTATCGACATAGCCCAGCAGATGGTCAGTTGAAAGTCAATAGACAGGGCACATAGCAGTGGACGTCCTGACTGATGGATATGCAATACTCTATAAAATTCTACTTGATCTCTGCGACAGTGACATATTGACATATTTAGAGTTGGGATAGTGGTGGAAAAAATCGATTTTCAAACAATGTTGTAATGAAATCGAACGAGTAGTTGAAGGTGAGAAATTGGATTTTATTTACTTACTATTATTTAAGATCAAGTATGTACACATGTAAATAATGTTATGATATTAATTAAAAAAGTTAGTATTTATCGACGTTTTTCACTATTATCGATGCTAATGTAACATTTAATTGGGTTTAATTTAATTACACATGCAAAAAATGTTATGATATTAAAATATACAATAAAATTAATGATAAATTAAGTTTTATTTAAAATATCGTTAATATAAACTATCGATATTTTGAATAAAACTCTATCTAAAACTCTGTGGTCACGATCATTCGTCGCCCATCACTAATCGGCATGCTCATAAAGTATGACATTGACAGATACTGTCTGTACTTTTAAGACATTCAGGACTTCATGGGCGTGATTTGCAGCTGTCGCAGAGGCCAAGTTAAATTTTATAGAGTATAAGTAATTTACATAAAGCAAGACGATCAGTATAGGCTGAATCATAGAAGTCGGCGAAAGTGAAGTCAGCTACAAGCTGCGCAATATCCAATCCTGACTGCAAGTTCACATAAAGCTGCGCGTTGGTTGAGTTTCGCGAAGCTAGTAGCTAACTACACACCCAACGACTTGTATGATTCGGCCTATAAATGAAGAAAATGAATTTATTCGAAAGAAGTTGTACTCAAAGAGTAATCTTTGTGATGAGCATTTCAAAAATCTGAAGCGAACGCAGGATTTGAACCTGCCCCTTGAGTGATAACCTGTCTAATACGGGTATCACAGATGGCGCCACCAACGCTATAAGTTGGTGGTAATATAAGCACTTCAAAAATTTGACGCTTGCTTAGAAGGCGGGCTGGCTCAGTTGGTTAGAGCGTCGGGATAGTTATCCGAAGGGGCAGGTTCAAATCCTGTGTTCGCTTCAGATTTTTGAAATGCTTATCACAAAGATAACTCTTTGAGATAAAATCTAGTGTGGAAAGCACCCAAAATAAAATCATTACAAGAAGTTGTACTACTAAAAGGCATGTTTCGTAGTATCTTCGTTGTCCTTGGACCAGTTAGAGCAGGGCCGGTTTAGTCTTAAGGCCGACCTAGGCCCTAGGCCTAGATATTAGGGGCTTCCAAATGTGAAATAACTTACGAAATCTAAACACATCACATCTGTGAAAAGTGTGCTTTCACAAATTGGGAAGAAAAGTGATGAATATTTGATTTCTATTAAGAGTATTATAGGCTGTGCTAGTATCATCGAGCGATGCGGTGCATCAGGTCCAGCAGCATCTCAGGGTCCTGGTGGAATTCCTCCATCATCACATTACCTCCATGTTGTTGAGCCACGTGAGCCGCAGGTCTGGGCTGTGCTGGTATCCTCGCGCGATGCGGTGCCTTAGGTCCAGCAGCATCTCAGGGTCCTGGGGGAACTGCTCCATCATCAAATTACCTCCATGTGTTTCTGAGCCATGTTGTTGAGCCACGTGAGCCGCAGGTCTGGGCTGTGCTGGTATCCTCGCGCGATGCGGTGCATTAGGTCCAGCAGCATCTCAGGGTCCTGGGGGAACTGCTCCATCATCAAATTACCTCCATGTGTTTCTGAGCCATGTTGTTGAGCCACGTGAGCCGCAGGTCTGGGCTGTGCTGGTATCCTCGCGCGATGCGGTGCATTAGGTCCAGCAGCATCTCAGGGTCCTGGGGGAACTGCTCCATCATCAAATTACCTCCATGTGTTTCTGAGCCATGTTGTTGAGCCACGTGAGCCGCAGGTCTGGGCTGTGCTGGTATCCTCGCGCGATGCGGTGCATTAGGTCCAGCAGCATCTCAGGGTCCTGTTGGAACTCCTTCATCTTGACTGTGTCCGACAGGATCATGTGGAGGTTGAACACGAGGTCTTTCACCTAGGAACGGGAAAAAAGATATTGATGTCCTATACATATGATAACATGTGGATGTACCGTTCTTTACTTTTAATAAAATCTTTACGTTGCCAAGAAGTTAGGAAGAAAGTCAAAGTCTCAGATAGCCAAAAAGGAAATCCATGATCCATGATAATATAATATGTGATATTTTGAATCCCTAATAGTACAACTCGTTCAAAAACTGGAATTACTGATAATTGACAATAATAGATGTCGCTATGACAGCTGTCACTTTGACGTCTGTCATTTTTGAAACTAAAAAAAAGCAAGTATATGTTAACACATATGATTTTCTTTGACTTCAAGATCAATATTACGGGCAAAATGGGGCTAAAACCCCGAAAATATATCACTGCAATATTGACCACGGGCACGAAATTTTAGCCCGTAGTCCTACCAGAGCGCATGGTAGGACCACGGGAAAGATATCTTGCCTGTGGTCCTACTAGTAGTACATCTGGTAGGACCACGGGCAACAGACGGAATGACGCGACCTATTGTTGGCGGTACTATGTATTGTTATACAGATTTTGTATTTTTAATTATAGTATTAAGCTCGATAAATGATTCTGATTCTGTTAAAGAATATCTGACCAGAACTGGCTGTCCGGTAAAATGAAATAATATCTCAATGGCGTGTCGATGTTTAAATGGTTTTGATACGTTAATGCTGCAGGCTAGTTGCTTGTGGGTACCTGATGCTTTTGTCATTAAAATAGTACCTACAACCTAAAACACACACCGTCTTACCACAAAAGATTTAAACACGCTTAAAACACAGTTTAATAGTACAATTTGTACAGTTAAACATAGTCTAAAGCGTGAATAAAGCTTTTGTGGTAAGACGGACACTGTTTAACATTTTGAACACAACAACATGCCAGACTCAGACATTGGGTCACATCGATATTCCAAGTCCCAAAACAATAATACAAGACAAACGTTTTAACTTCGCGTGAGGGTCAAACACAAGTTATAAGCCGAATTAAACTTCTTGGCGGTTGTTAAGTTAGTTACAAGTTGCGTAAAACACACAAAATCTGAAAGAGATGTTCTGATTTAATATGGTACGAGTTGGAAAGAGACATGAAAAATTTCTCGACTCGGTGGCGTACAAAGCGTGAAATGATTTTTTCGTTGATTCGTGATTTTTGAGGTTGACAATTGTTTCAAGTGACAACATGGTTGCCTGGAAGAAATCGCTTGAAGCGATAAGGCCGCCATTTAGTATAACTAATTTTTAATGTTTTTATTTTTCATGTGTTTGTATTGTATTTGGTTAAGCTAATAAAGAATTATCTATCTATCTAATATAGTGTTATCAATCTGCTATGCAAAGATATCTGAGATAAAACCCAATTCTGACTAAGCTCACTTCTGAGCGAAGATTGGGTTATCCGCAACTTATAGCAAACTTCACAGCCGCCAAGTTGTATGATTCGGCCTATAAAAAGGAGTGTGTCACAATAGGATGACAAGTTTACTGAACGTTGCACCAACTTTTCGCACGGCGGCGCTACCCGTGTTGTGCTCAGTCTCTAGCGGAGATTCCGGAGTTTCCTGTATTGAAAGCATGTGATATTACATTAAGATATAGAAATATAATAAGACACAACCCTGGAATGTTTTTTTTTTTGAGATATTCGTATCAACCCTAGAACATTTTTTTATAAATCCAAACGATTTTCTTTTTTCGAAGTGAAAACTTCTTTGGCTGCGTTGTGCACTTTTTGGTATGGGTTAAAATGGTTAAAGTCGGGTCAGGACACGTACTGTACTGTACCAGCCTTTTTAATAGTCCACTGCAGGACGTAGGCCTACCCACGGAGGGTGATTGGGCCATATCCACCACGCTGGCCCAATGTGGGTTGGTGGATTCACATACGCCATCGAATTTCTTCTAAGGTCGTACGCAGGTTGCCTCACGATGTTTTCCTTCACCAAAAAACCAGTGATGTGAAAACAAGACACGTAAATGATCGAAAATTCGTACGACGGATAGAGAGTAGATCGGCGGCGACGCTGGGTAATATCTCTCTTTCTGCCGCGCGGCGAAAATGTATGCCTGCTTCTGCTGTTTCGTTTAAGCGGCGCAGGGCGCTTGCGCGGGTGTGCGTGTGTGATATTGTATTTTACCCTTCGAGCAAATATCTATAGAGTCGTCTTAAAAAAGTGTCCGAACCAAAACCCTGCCCAAGCTACGTAGTGGGCAGACTATTTAATTTTTTTATTTCAAATAGGTTTGCGTTTGACTACACACTGCCTAATGTTAAGCAGATATGCGGTCCAGGATGTAGCACGCTTACCTAGAAGATACCTATTTACTCGAGATTTGAAGACACCTACATTGTACTTTAACGGAAAGACTCAGGCAAAGCGTTCCACATTCCGGCTGTTCGTATGAGGAATGTGGACTCAAAACGCCTGGTTTTAATGCGTGGGATGTCCACCATAAAAGGGTGGCGCTTTGGTCCACCTTAGTTAGGCGAATTAGTCGTAAGGTGATTGCAAGCCGACTACAACGCCGCGCGATGCCCAACTGCGCGGTTACAAGCACTAATTAGATGACATTCGAGAAAACGGGTCATTGTGAATTATTTAATGTAAATACCTAAGTCGGTATGTATGACGGTGCTCGGACATTTTTTTACTACTTTCACTTAGGACCTGTGGCTCTGTCGATATTTGCTCGAAGATTTTACCATATAAATGATGACAGTGATAAATAAAGCAATTGGTGCGAAATTATTCCATAACCATTCCAAAATATTCAAAAATGCACAACGTTAATGTTCAAGTTTTCACTTCTGTCGGCACTCCCGGAGTGCAACCCGTCGTTTTTTAAATATTTAATATATTACCTGTTCTGGGAAGGAGGTGCCCTGCAGTTCTGTGTCTCGCTCGGCGTACACGAGGATGGTTTTGAGCGCGCGCCGCAGCGACTCCTCGCTGAACGTGGGGGAAGTCCCCACCAGCGACGATAATGACATTGTCACTTGCATCTTCACTCGGCTGAAGTTCTGCCGAACAAACCAACATATTATTTTATTTTATACTAGTTTTTACTCGCGGCTTCGCCCACATGATATTTTGATTTTTATATTAATATCATTATAATTTATAGCCTATGTGTTATTCTGATATATAAGCTATATTATTGCAAAGTTTCATCTCAATCCGTTCAGTAGTTTTTGCGTGAAAGAGTAACAAACATCCATCCATCTATCCTCACAAACTTTCGCGTTTATGACATTAGTAGGATTGCATGGAAAACAAACGGCTTGTTCCTAAGTTTTTTTTAAACTAAAAAATATACTTACCCCAGACTGTGCCCTTTGTTAACGAAAATTTACAATATAGTCTAATTTGAAATCTTAGCTTAAGCCGCACTAGAACGCGACAGATCAACATTAATATATTGATTACTAGCTGACCCGGTGAACTTCATGTCACCATCTGCCAATTGTCAATGACAAGTTTTACAAGCAGGAACATTTTGTATGGGAAAATTAAATTCATGTTTTTATTACATCACTCATTACATTTTTATATTTTCTCATCGTTTAAACCTTCCCTTAACTTTCACGGATATTTCAAGACCAATATTAGCCCAATCGGTCCAGCCTTTTTGGAATTTTAGCGAGACTAACAACCACGATTCATTTATACATCGACTGCCTCGGTGGCTCAGTGGTTAGTCACCCTAACTTCTGGATCAAAGAGGCGTAGGTTCGATCCCCACCCAGGGCAAATATTTATGTGATAAACATAAGTGTTTGCTGTGTGTCTGGGTGTTATTTAGTTACTATCTATGTAAGTATGTATTTAAAAATAAGTATATGTAGTATATCAGTCTCTGGCAGCCATATCACAAGCTTTGCTTAGTTTGGGGTCAGAGGGCGATATATAATAATAAATATTTTGGGACACGGCCTCTGACCCCAAACTAAGCAAAGCTTGTGATATGGCTGCCAGAGACTGATATACTACATATACTTATTTTATATATAATAATATATATATATACGTACGTTCCCCAGCTGGAAGTGTTGCCTCATGAGAGCGTAGAGCGTGGCGGAGGCGTGGGCACGCGTGTTGGCTGAAAGAGCCGCGCAGTGCCGCACTAAAACGCGGCAAATGCCGGACTCTTCGCCGCAGCACGACCACCCCAGCTGCAATAAACATTATTTTAATATTATTTGGGTATCTTGAGGAAACGTTAACGGTTAATAACCTACGTACACGTGTTTCTAATGTACGTATACATTCGAGTATGTGAGCGTACACGCGTATGTATATGTGTTATGCATTCATACAAAGTTATGCATTCAAGTATACAGGGTTATCCAAAACACGTGTACTAAGCATCATCATCAGTGATTATCGCATCATTATGAAAAATGTATATTATGGGGTAACACAAAATTCGGGAATAAATATCAACTCTTCCATACAAACTTGCAACTCGGAATCCACAAAATGAAATAACTGATATTTTTTTCCCAAATTCCAAGTTCGATAGTAAACAGTTGGTACATAATGATGGTTTGAATCACCTCCTTTCGGCTTAGTACACCAGTTCTGGATAATCCTGTAAATTTTAAAGTGTGATCGTACGCGCATGTTTAATGCATGTACGCAATTCTAATATGTGAACGTATATGCGTGTATATGTATGTATAGACGTATGCATTCAAGTATATGTATGTGTGTAGTCGTACCTTGGCTATGAGCGCCCGCAGCGTGGCGAACATGTGCTGCAGCACAGTGACGCTCTGGTTGCGCTGCAGCGCGCGCAGCAACACTTGCAGCGCGCCGCTGCAGACTGCCTGCCCGCATTCCAGGTTGCTGCACGCCTGCCGACCAGAAATGTAAACCTTAATCACAGAAGATTCGCTAAGGGTGTGTACAGATCTGGAGAATGCGCCGCGAGTACAGATTGAATCTAACTTAATGGACCTAATTGAGACCTTCAAGATTCTCAATGGCCTTTATAATCTTCTGCATATTCACGACATGTACACCTTAAACGAAAATATGCGGGATAGCAGACGCCATAAATTTATCTTGCAGCCTACACCATCACAAACCAACACTGCACATCACATCCTCTGCAATAGAGTTGTCTACAACTGGAATAGGTTGCCTGAGAATGTAATCTCAGCAAGAACTATAAACACATTTAAGAATAGACTGGACCTTTGGATAAAGAAGGAAAAAATTTCTTTAACAGATAATTACTAATTTTATTTGATTCTGCTTGATATAGGCACATCAGTATACACTGCTCGCCTATAAACAAATAAATAAAAAAATAATAATAATGGCACCATGAAGTTATAAGCACAAAACCCACTCCTAACCCCCGCCATCATATGAGGTTGATTTGCGCAACGACTCGCCTCGTGTTCACAGACTCCATTGATATTAAAATAATACAAATGTAGAATAAGTATGTTTGTAATAACTATGTTATGTTACTTAGTTTTATATGAATAAATACTGCTATGCGGAACGTTGCTTAATTTTTAGTTCTTTTTTCAATGGGTGACCGCGAGTGGCATTTTCCAACTGAGCGCTACCGTGGCTCGGATGACACGTTAAATTGTAGGTCCCGGTTGTTTTAACCGTTTAGCCATGTTAGAGGCCTTCGGGCGGCCTAAAAACTCTGACACCAGGGCTAGCCACCCGGCCTATACGAACTTCCTTAATTACTTATATGAATAAAGAATTGAATTGAAAGTTTGGACTGTACTATAAGCAGCTTTCACGTGACTCGCGTGCTACCCTCACATAGCGGGCGCGCATGGATACTCCTATTTTACAATCTTTTATTTAACTTGCAATGGATGTACCTATGTATGTAAGTGCGGGTGGAATCTTGCAAGTTAAAATTGACCAACTCGTTTTACTTGTCTTGGTTAGGCTGTTACATGATATACAGGATTTCAAAAGCTTGTATTGAAAAGTTACATTTTATAATAATTTATTTAATTACTCGCTTATGATGATAAACTTTCGCAAACAAGTACATTTGCTGTGCAACGCAAAGATTTGTACCCCTGTTATAAAATAGAAGTTTACGTATAAAATCTTCGGACTGACGAGCAGAACTGATACATGACTCAAAGTAAACGCATGACACTAGAGTTCATAATCCGCTGCGCACCGCTTCCGGGATTTCAATGCCGCGGCCCTCGCTGTTCTCTCACTACCCGTTAGAGAGCGCGCAAGACAACTCTGCGCGCGGCCAAAATCAGGAACTAATTCAATGCTGCTGAAATCAACGTGCTAGCAACATAAAGTACGTAGCGCCACCATCGCATACACTATACACTCACCTGAACTATAGTCTCGAGCGCGTGTAATAGAGTGAGTGCGACCTCAGCGGAGAGTGCGCCAGAGAGCGTAGCGTCGGCGCGCCCCGGAGTGACAGGCTGCGGCCCGCTGCGCACCCATTCTTTGCGCCACCGCTCGCGTTTGCACCCCCCAACCCCTACTGACGAACCCACGCCTGCACAGCGAATCACAAAAATTAAATTTATTAAATCACAACTACATACACAACCACTGGCTTTTCGGTAAAGGAAAACGTCGTAAGGCAAACTGCATAGGTACATCCGTAGAAGAAATTCGATGGCGTATGTGAATCCACCAATTCGCTCTGGGCCAGCGTGGTGGATACGGCCCGATCACCCTTCGTGGGTAGACCTGTCCGTGAATGATTAAAAGCGCCCTGCAGTGGATTGTTAAAAACAGTTGGTTCGTAAAGAGAAGTAAGGCAATTTAATAAATAAATAAATATTGGGGGACATCTCACACACGGTCTCTGACCCCAAACTAAGCAAAGCTTGTGATATGGCTGCCAGAGACTGATATACCACATATACATATTTTAAATACATACTTATATAGATATAGTACCTAAATAACACCCAGACACAGAGCAAACACCTATGTTCATCACAAAAATGCTTGCCCTGGGTGGAAATCGAACCCACGCCTCTTTGATCCAGAAGTCAGGTTCACTAACCACAGAGCCACCGAGGCAGTAAAAAAAAAATCAATTGGAAAAATAGGTTGTTCGTTATGACGGAAAATTATGAATAAAATGTATTGAAGGTTTTAGCGAGGACTCTTCACCTTTCCGTCGCATGATGAAGTCGGAGCGCGCGGAGCCCTGCCCCAGGATGACGTCCTCCAGCTTGGCTTTAATGTCCGTCGTTTTGCGCACGTTCTGCTGCGCGCACTTGTTGATTTCCTTCTGGCCCTGGAATGCCGGTTGGAATTTACTCATCAAAGTTAAAATACCTAACTGTGAGACATATCACAAAGAGTATGTACATAAGGCTGAAATGGATTATTCGGTCTCCTTCACCCAGTGCATTACCTACAATCGCATCATCACTTTAGAGGCAAAAATCTTACACTATGTTTTCACTTTAGACATATGGCCCATGTGACCTTACCTTATCACTGTTATCAGGTGACCATGCCACGGTACTTTTCACACCAAATTTTATCCGAAATTTAAATTCCCGTCCGAAAAGTGCAAAAAAGACTTTATACTAGATTTTTATCGCGTTATAGAATCCCTCGATCCCACTTTTTCCTACTAAATAATCCCTCAAACTCCTGGTTTCCTGCCTGGTTTCATAACTAACGGTCCCCAATTTTGGAGAGATTCTCGTCGAGATTTTAGTATATTTTGCTGTCTATCGACCGCACTAGCCACAATTGCCGCTAGTAGTTACCTTGTACTCCTGGCACTTGAAGCAGAGGTCGAGCAGCGCCAGCAGAGCGGAGCGGCGCGCGGCCGGCAGCTCGGCGGCGGCAGCGGCTAGCGCGCTCCGCTCCACCCAGCGCACCACCCACACCAGGCACATCAGTAGATTGCGCGAGGTTTCGCTGTTGAACGGGGCGCGACCGCTCTGCAATCATATTATGTTACAATTGTTGCCCATTTGGACACATTGAAAACTTGCGTAGTAAAACTGTAGTTACGAGTATTATCGACAGCAGAAATAAATGAAAGAATAAACGAAGTCAATTACAATAAAAAAAAAACCCCAGAATGTTACCTGTTTAAATTCTTCAGGGGAAGACGCTGCGTGAAAACTTCCAAATGGTCCGATGTCACTGTCCAGTTGTAATACTTCTGCAAAAACAACGGTAGCTTTACACTTCACCAAAATGAAACGACAGAGCATGTTTTGCGCCATTGCAAAGCCACAGAAAGAAACTAGAATTGCTTGCGAGTTCACTCACACCTGCTTTGTCATCGACATCCACATCACGATTTAAGTCAACATCCAAGCCATTAGAGTAGTTTTATTAGGGCCACGCTCCGCTATTCCAAGGAGCTGGGCTGGCTCGGGCAGACGCTGGAGGGGGAAATGCTCAAAACAACCCATGCGTTCAGTTCAGTTACAGTTCACACTGAATAAAACTACCTTTGTTATCGTTGAAGGGCCGATACAGCTGTGGATGCGCGTCCAGTACGATCCCTATAAGAGGCAGGTACAGGGCTGCCACGCGCGCCTTCAGCTCGGGGCATTGTAGGCGCGGGTCCGCGTCGTGCGCAGTTAGGAGCGAAAGCACTGCGTTCACCGCCGCACATTGTAGCACGGGACTCCTGGGGGAAATATGCTGTGTTTAGACTATGGTCATTCATACAAAACACAGCGCGAAATACAAACAATAGAGAAACGAATCAAAACGAAAAAATCTCGAATTTTTTAAAATTTTATTTTGGCGATTATATTAAATGCATACAACCTCAATTTCACAGCTGTTTAATCGCCCGATTCTGAAATGTTACCTGAAAGTGACGTTTCCAATCGAAAAATCTTGCCTTACTCATATAGCCGTGAGCCCTACCGCACTGTTCCTCAGAGAGTTATTATTTAGGTCTTTGCAAATAATATTTACAAAGGGACTTTAATGATACTCTAACTGAGTCGTATGACTGTGGTGCTTTTTCCCAAACAATCAATAACATTTGCTCATCTGCCCGCAATGCTGGACATGGACCTGTAAACTAGAAGAACTTCGGGAAGCAAAGCCAAAATGTGTTGCTAGAGCAAAATCCTACTGCAGTTGCTGTAGTCACATGCTGCGTTAACTATATCTGGTTTAAGATCTACTCGAACAGCTAACGACATAATATAAAGAATTTCCTGAGATATTTGTGCCTATAGCTTCTAATATAATCAGCGCTGCATAAGTCGGCGAATGGGAATGGGAAGTTATGCGCAGAACCTTGCGCAAAAAGCAAAATATAGATATGCGCGGGAGCCAGAGAGACGAGACGACGGGGCAGCTCCCTACTTCGCCATTTATATAGGCATTGTGCACGGCTAACTTCTCGTCCGCCGTGTTGTGTGGCGATACCTATACTATGTACTCACTGTAGCTCCAGTGCGTTGGTTAGTTCAGCCAGTAGCAGGCCAGCCAGGTAGTGCCGCGAGCGGAACTCGTGCCCCAGCTGGTGCTGTGCCGAGGAGGAGGAGGCGAGCGAGTGGGAGGAGGGCGCGGGGGACACGGCTCCCCCCGCGCCGCCCTCGCCGCGACCCCCCGCGGCTGGCAGGTTGAGCGATACGTAGTGCTCGTGCGAACATACTATGCGCAGGAACGCGATCTGGTGATAAAGAATATAGATTGAAGAAACAATCACAGGTAAAAAAATGCTTGTCAGTAAAGTCGGTTTACGAACAGGCCAGTCATTAAAGCCTAAAACCCGAAAGAAATTGGTAACTCGCTCAAATTTTGAGGGGTTTTTAAGGAAGGTAAAATAACTTACCGTGTGATTTTGCAGCGCTCTGGGGTGAACGGAAAGGGTTGAAAAGGGGGTTAAAGTGTTTTTTGTTAATAACATTGTCAAAAAAATTAGTAACACGCTGCAAATTTAGAATAAGATTGTTCTTATTGTTTTGTAACGTGTATTAATTTTGCAGTGTTTTGCAATGTACGGAACATTGTTTATTATTAAAAAACAGTAACATTTGTTAATAACATTGTCAAAAAAATTAGTAACACGCTGCAAATTTAGAATAAGATTGTTCTTATTGTTTTGTAACGTGTATTAATTTTGCAGTGTTTTGCAATGTACGGAACATTGTTTATTATTAAAAAACAGTAACATTTGTTAATAACATTGTCAAAAAAATTAGTAACACGCTGCAAATTTAGAATAAGATTGTTCTTATTGTTTTGTAACGTGTATTAATTTTGCAGCGTTTTGCAACATACGGAACATTGTTTACAACTAAAAAACAATGGAATTTGTTTATAACAAAGGTAAAAAAAGTAGTTACACGCTGCAAATTTATATTTGAGTTGTTTTTATTGTTTTATACTGTACATATAATTTTTGGCGTTGTACTCCAAATTTAACATTGTTAATTATTAAAAAACAATGAAATGTTTGAATGAGAAGGTCAAAAAATACTAGTAACACAAACAAACAAATCATTTATTTTGACATGGTAAATGTGTTACAGCGATACATGATCCATAGGCTCCTGAACTAGTCTAAGACTGTGTCTCAGGAGCCAGTGGCTTCTCCATATTAACATAAAAAGCATGCCAAAATGTAAATAATGAGTACTTAGACTTAACTAATTTAGAAAAATAAAACGTAATCTTTTAAAAGTTAAAATTGAAAAAGAAAAATTAATTCCGTTATAAATTATAAATACTAATTTATACATTAATAAAAAAAATATTTGTATACATTTCAAACCAAAGATAATATAATAAAGAAAACTAGACTTGTCTTAACTAATTTAGAAAAAAAAAAGTCTTATACTTAATTTAAATTTGAATTGAGTAATATAAAGTACACATACTAATTCATACATTAACATAAAAAAAATACAAAACAAAGATTATATAATAAAAAACATTAACTTGAAAAATGAGAAAAAAAATAATGTTTTTACTTTGCAAATTATAACGCATAATTTTGATTTAAAATATCATTATATAAATAAACTATCAAGTAGAACTTCAATACCTTCATAATCAAATTTTTTTAGCCAATTTAATAGGACCTTCTTTATTTCGTTGTTACTGTGTTTTTTTATATGTAATTCCCTATTCAATTTTGTATACATTCTTGCAGCTATATTACCATACTTTTTTTGTGCGAATCTAGACCTAGTTGGGGCAGCTGGAAAAAGCTCATGTCTTTTATTATCCTGTTTAGGTAAATATGGTACAGTTTTTTTGTGATACCTTCTCAGGCATTCAAAGATAAACAATTTTCTGACACTCAGAACACCCGCTTTTTCGTATACCTCTGTGGTGGGGTGTCTGTAAGGTAAGCGTAAGAGTACCTTCAATATCGCACGTTGTGCACGCTCAGCATGTATTAGGTGAGTTTTTGCGGCTGCTCCCCATGCACAGATGCAATACCTAACGATACACTCACACAATGCCCTATATGTATTTATTAATGTTTTATGATCTGCTACTGTCCTAAGAGTCTTGAAGATGTAGATCAGTTTTCTAATTCTAAGTTTAAGAGCATCAATATGAATATTCCACCTCAGATGGTCATCTATATACACTCCCAGATACCTGATTGAGTCCACTCTTGCCAATTCTGCGCAGGCACACTGAGCACGTTGAGAACTTCTGTTACAAGGATAGGTATGTATTTTTAGGTTGATCATAGAACTTTGCCGTACTAGGGACTTCATACTATAGCACATGTACTTGGTCTTCCTAGTGTTTAGTGACAACAAGTTGTCCTCCAACCATTTTGTGACCACTGCGAGACAATCTTCTGCTAGTTTTACAGTTTTCGGCCAAGTCTTATCGTGGATAAGTAGAACTGTGTCGTCAGCAAACATCAGCAAATCCAAGCCAGCTAGCTTAGTGTTACATAGATCGTTTATGTATATGAGGAATAGCATAGGTCCTAGGGTACTCCCTTGGGGTACACCATAGGTACAATCCGCACTCTCACTCTCATAATTTTCGATCCGTATTTTTTGTGTTCTGCCAAGTAAGTAATTCCTAAACCAATCCAGCGCCAGTCCTCTAATTCCAACATTTTCTAATTTAGCCAGCATAATAGGTATGGAGACCGTGTCAAAGGCTTTTTGTAGGTCTAGGAAGATACCAATACACTTATTCCCTCTATCTAGATGTGTGGTAATTTTGTTAGTCAGCATAAGTACGGCATCTTCTGTAGATTGCCCTTCTCTAAATCCAGACTGATTAGCACTCAGTAGGTTATTTTTCTCTAGATAGCGCGTTACTCTTGTTTTGACTAGTTTTTCCAAATTTTTTGATAATGTCGACAAAAGAGAAATAGGACGATAGTTAGTTGGTTCTTTCTTATCACCTGACTTGTAAATTGGACATACAACCGCTTTTTTAAAAATCGCCGGGAACATACCCGTTTCAAAACTAAGGTTACATATATGAGCTATGGGTTCAGCTAAAATGTCTATGTATTGTTTAATAAATTTAACCGTTATCTTATCCCATCCTGGAGCACTATGAGTCTTAAGGCCTATGGCTACATTTCTCACTTCCACAGGATCTGTAGAGAACAAGGACATAGACGAAATAGGGGAATTTAAGGATCTTGCTTTGGACGCTAAGATGCTTTCAGTGGTATTTAGCTTATTTAGGGTATTGTTAGCCAGCGTTTTACCAATAGATGTGAAATATGAATTCACTTCATTAAGCGATTCGGTTGTATGACTTTTTACAGTCAATAGATCGTGTGATGCTATTTTAGTTTGATTAAAATTACATGCCTCTTTAATTATTTTCCACGTTTCTTTTATGTTATTCTTATTTATGTCAAATTTATGCTTGTAGTAATCAACTCTTAGATCTTTAATTAATTTATTACAAATATTTCTGTAGTTTACGTATTTATCTGTGCATGACTTATTTTCCGGAGCGTTTTTCGCGTCACTGTGTAGTTTATCTCTTTTTCTTATGCATTTTACTACACTTTTTGTAATCCATGGTTTCAGAGGCTGGTTTTTTTTAGTTAGATTTTTAACGTGTGTATTGTCATCAATAATTTTAACAATTCTATCTGTAAACAATTCCGCCGCTGTGTTTACATTGTATTGAATAGCATATAGATCTTGCCAAGATTCCATAGCCAAGGAAGCCCTAATATTTTCATCATCATAGGTAACCCTAGTAAGCCTAGTCGTATGTCTAGCTATTTTTGTGTTATCAACGTATAGCAATATGGGATTGTGGTCTGTCACGCACTGTTCAAATACTAATGTTTTCCAGATGCCCAATCTTTTAACCATGAAATGATCCAAGCAAGTTTTTTGTCTAGTAGGTCTAGTTATGCCATTTCTAAGACCATGTAAAGCCATTAGGTTAAGATAACACTCAGAACTATAGGATTCATTACTAGTCAGAGAATCTAAATTAATATCCCCAGTTAAAATTACTGTTTTAGTAGATATGTTATCTAACACATTATTCAGAGATTCTAAGTATGATCTAGGATTATTGAAACATGGTGGCCTATATGAACATACAATAGTGTGTTCAGGCGCAATTGTGATTATCAGGCAATTTCCTTCACTAAAGTTTGGTTCATTTACTTGTACCGTTATACCCTGTTTGATGTAGACCACCACCCCGTCATTCTGGTTCAAAGTGTTTTTTGTCCAGTGCATATTGTAGTTGCTAACATGTGGTGGTGGTCTAAGGGTGCTAGTCCAACACTCAGTCAGCACAATAATGTCGACCGATATATCTAATCCCGATATGTAAGCAATAAAATTATCAAAATTACGATGTATGCTTCGTATATTCATTGTTAATATACATAATGAATTACTATTTGTTACATCGGCGTTTAAAATTTTTGCACAGTCATTGGTATTACCTACTGAGAAGCACTCTATTCTCTCTGAATTATCAACTTCTTCTACTATAAATGAGTTACTATCCATTATTATTTATTAAAGTAAAAGTGTGCATTATTTGCTGGTTTAATGTTATTAACATTTTTACATTTTTTTTGTAACTGAAAATCAGCGTATTTAGCTCAATTGTAAAGCATAATAATATATTATTAGGTAACATTAAAGTAACAATTTGAATAGTATAGAATATGTCGCAAATCATATGTTTACAGGTCAGTAATTCGAAGATGTTATATTTATAACAAAATTGTTGAAATTCTCCTTGATGTATGCGTTTTTGATTACAATATATAGTGAATTTTAGCCAAATATGTATTAAAGTTTGAGCAGTTTTCGATAAATTAGTATACATACATAACATTAACACTGGTAGTCATTTGGCCTTCAGAACTTCTAGATCCTCTACAGAATTGATCTTCACTAGCGGTTCCCCATCTACTCTTCTTAGGTATATCTTACCCCGAGCTGGCCAACTGTATCTGTAACCGTTATTTTTGGCGAACTCCCTCGCGTGGAATAAGAGTTTTTTAGCTTTTGCAGTTAAACTTTCAGATATAAAAACAGGTATCGTTGGGCCCTCTAGTTTCAAATTACTTGTGCTGAATTTCGTCGTAGTATATTTCTTATTATATGTTTTGACAGAACTCACTATCCGGTCTCTCAGATCAACAGTGCCTAATTCTGCTACTATCGGCTGGTTCTCCGTTTTATTGTTGATACGATAGACATCACGTATCTCATATGTTTGAATGGGGACGTTGAGAGCGTCACCAATTTTCCTAACGATATTTATGAGGTCGTCCTTTTTTTCACCAGCTTTTTTAGGCACGTTTCGTACTTCTATACTTGTGCTTTTTAAATGGCGCTCCATGTGTTCCAGCTTATCCTCTAGCGTCTGAATATATTTATCGGTAGATATTTTACCTTGCTCTAAAGTGCAAATTTTTTTAGCCATGTCGTCATACTTTTGAGAGAGGAACTCAATGGAATCTGAGATGCAAGTTTAGAATTAAGTTGTTTTTACCGCTTTAAGACTACTATTAAATTTGCAGCATTTTGCAACAAACGGAAAATTGTTTAAACTTATAAACAAATATTTTAGTTAGTGACAATGGTAATTTTATATTGAAAAGTTTCATTTAGCAATAAAAATAACATTTCATTGATCTTATCAATTTTCTCTACAAAAAGTATTTTTAACATACTTTGTTTATTGTTCCTTGCTATTGTTAATGTACAACCTTCAATATGCAAAGTAAAAGAATGTTTCAGAATAGCGTTGACAACTTTTTTCTACATTGCAACTCTTTACTGACTCTTTCACCACTGTCACTAACTAAAATATTTGTTTATATAGTATTAAACAATGTTCCGTTTGTTGGAAAACACTGCAAATTTATTAGTTAATAAAAAATGCTGTACACGAGGTAATTACAAATTTACGGCGAGTTACTAATTTTTTTTACCCTTGTTATAAACAAATTCCATTGTTTTTTAGTTGTAAACAATGTTCCGTATGTTGCAAAACGCTGCAAAATTAATACACGTTACAAAACAATAAGAACAATCTTATTCTAAATTTGCAGCGTGTTACTAATTTTTTTGACAATGTTATTAACAAATGTTACTGTTTTTTAATAATAAACAATGTTCCGTACATTGCAAAACGCTGCAAAATTAATACACGTTACAAAACAATAAGAACAATCTTATTCTAAATTTGCAGCGTGTTACTAATTTTTTTGACAATGTTATTAACAAATGTTACTGTTTTTTAATAATAAACAATGTTCCGTACATTGCAAAACACTGCAAAATTAATACACGTTACAAAACAATAAGAACAATCTTATTCTAAATTTGCAGCGTGTTACTAGTATTTTTTGACCTTCTCATTCAAACATTTCATTGTTTTTTAATAATTAACAATGTTAAATTTGGAGTACAACGCCAAAAATTATATGTACAGTATAAAACAATAAAAACAACTCAAATATAAATTTGCAGCGTGTAACTACTTTTTTTACCTTTGTTATAAACAAATTCCATTGTTTTTTAGTTGTAAACAATGTTCCGTATGTTGCAAAACGCTGCAAAATTAATACACGTTACAAAACAATAAGAACAATCTTATTCTAAATTTGCAGCGTGTTACTAATTTTTTTGACAATGTTATTAACAAAAAACACTTTAACCCCCTTTTCAACCCTTTCCGTTCACCCCAGAGCGCTGCAAAATCACACGGTAAGTTATTTTATCTTCCTTAAAAACCCCTCAAAATTTGAGCGAGTTACCAAATTTCTTTCGGGTTTTAGGCTTTAATGTAGCTTCTCTAACGCTTGCACGCTCAGCTCAAGCTCGTTATCACGTCAAAAACATGTGCTGTAAAAAACTCATAAAATGAAGTAATAAATCAAGTGCCTTAAATGTTTTTATTATGAAAAAAATTCAAAGGCCCTTAATTTCTTAGCCATTCATTATATTACAACAATATTTGGCACACATATCAAGGACATGTATGGATAGAACATACCTACTCAAATACGAGTATTACCGAAATCAAAAAAATCGACTTTTTACCTGTCCGCTGCGCGTGGCATGCCCCAAATGTGCGGCTAGTAGGCGGATAGGCAGGGTTGTGTGTTGTAAACTTGTAGTGAACAAGTACCTTATTATGCCTTATATATCTATCTATAACTTTTTGGTATTTATTTTAGTTTTCAAATTCGTATTCATGTATCCATATATCCTCTTATCATAATATACATACACACACACACACACACGTGTTAAAATCCATTCATTCTCTCACTCACTCACCCACTTTCACGTTCACTCACAAATAATCTTAGTAATCATAAGCTAGCTTAAGTGAAAGAGCCTGCAGCCCACGACACAGGTCACCCTAGTGTGGGCTGCAGTGCACATAATATTTTGTATGTACGTTAATTTAGGATATATTTACTTATGTATTTTACTATTAACCAATATGTACATAGTTCATAAGTTTTTGGAAATAAACAATTTCAATTTCACCTTGTAATGTACCAGTGGCACGGCGTCAGGCAGGGAAGCGATCTTGGCGCACATCTGTTTGTAATAATTCCGTATGAGGTTGAACACGTAGCCGCGGTCCATGATGCTTAGAAGGTCGAATAGGAAGAATGCCAGGCTGTTGTTCAGGCTTTGTGTCAAGCGGCTATCTTTGCCGTATCTAAGGGTAGAGGATTCAAGAGTTTATTTTATGTGTTGGATATTAAATCAACTCTAAAAATGAAGAGGTCACAGATTTATAGATTTTAAGCTTTTTTACACATGTTCGATTTTACCTGGAGATAATCTCGCTGGTGAGGTTATTGACGAGCGTGGTGAGGTCGTCAGTGAACTGGTCGGGGAAGCGCGCCTTGCGCACCGCCTCGGAGGCTCCCGACCACCACAGATATTCGACCATTGATTTCACCATCAGCTCGAACAAACTCCTGCAACAGACGCAGAAAGTTATACAATAATTTTATTAGTGTGAAACTAGGTACAGGTACCTATCGCCACACCAAGTCCGGGGATGAGAGGTTAGCCGCAGATGACACTTCGCCGTGATTCGCTAAATATTGCACATGTCAATGCCTACACAAGCGGCCAAGTAGTGAGGTTAGCGGACAGGTGTGCCCCGGCGTCTCGTCTCTTTGGCTCCCGCGCATACCTATATTTTGCCTTTTGCGCAGCGTACTCCGCATAACTTCCTATCTGTCGAATTGTGTGGCGCTGATTATAAAGATGGTATGTATAGTACGTGCCATCAAAGATTAGACTTGAGAAACCACTTTGGTTTGTAATAAATATACAAATTTTAGATAATTAGTTTGTATACGACTGTACCTGCGCAAGATCCCCCACCAGTGACGCTCGTCAAGTCTCATCTTTGGTGGCACGCACTATAAATACATTTATCAGAATAATAAGTTTTGGGTTTTCTAGACGACATGTATATTCTAGGATATCAATCCACACTGTTATAACCAATTTTTGGGACAGCTCTGAAATTGTAAAAATAGCTATTCCGTACAGAAAGTCCATTGACTCTGGACATAATATATGACAGGTGACAAAGAAATAGTCAAAGATCACTAGGTGATTAAGATGACTTGTTTTTCTTGAATTTGGGGTGGCCAACTTTGAATTAAATAAATAGCCCGTCCTGGCTTCGCCCAGGTACGATTGTTGTAGCTGCAAAACTTCTCGTTAAAACACTCTCAAAGATAGTAAAAACCGCATTCAAATCTGTTTAGTGGTAGGAGATACACAGACGGAAAGACCCACAGGAATAGCAACTTTGTCAAATTGAAGTGATTGGTCAAATTGAAGTAATTGGTCAAATTGAAGTGATTGGTCAAATTGAAGTGATTGGTCAAATTGAAGTGATTGGTCAAATTGAAGTAATTGGTCAAATTGAAGTTATTGGTCAAATTGAAGTAATTGGTCAAATTGAAGTGATTGGTCAAATTGAAGTGATTGGTCAAATTGAAGTGATTGGTCAAATTGAAGTGATTGGTCAAATTGACGTGTGACGGCCCACTTGGGAACGGAGGCGGTTTAATGTTTTCTAGCCAGGTGGGGCAAGGCTCTTTATAGCCAGGTGGGAGCTCTTTAGCTGCTTTAATGTAGTTTGGGGGTGGGTCGTGCAGTTATTTTCCTTTCAGCGAGACGAGATTCTCTAGGGTGGCCTTCCAATGCTGTGGTGTGTTTTATAAAGCTTTTGCGGCTTTTGAGGCGACTAGTGCTTGGAGATTCTGCGTATAGGCAATGCCAGGTGTCTGTTTCCTGATGGAATTCTTCGGCAGCACAAGCGAAACTATTCCAGAATATGCCCGCTTTTCTAAATACAGCCTGTATTTAAAAAACAGATTAGGATTAACAGGATACGGATTAAAGAAAGGTCTATGTTCTTCAGTGGAATACGAGTACATATTAAAAACTGATGAGTGTTTAGTTACCAAGAGTTCTGCATAGCCAGGTCCCGAGTAGCGCCGCTGGCGACCACCCACTGCAGCGCCAGTTCTTCGTGCAGGATCTTGCACGAACCGTCCGTCATTACTGCAATATAAGAACGCTTGCAATATTGTTACTATCAGCCTTATAATTAAGGTGAACATTATCCATCAAGCTATGTAAAGGATTATGCTCAGAGTTTCTCTGCGAGAATCTGCGGAATTTGATATAGGAACGAGGATTGGACAAAACAATCATTAGTATTATTAGTCCGTTGGTTAAATTATCAAAAAGTATTGGACACGTATTTTGTCTTTTTTCAATGAAAAAATAAATGACAGAGATAAACTTAGTCAAAGTTCGGGAGTGAAAGCTCGTGACGTCACATCTCTAACAAAAATCTACAACCCGGTCAGAATATCTGTGCACTTCGCTGGAATGCGGCGCCTCTCCCGCTTCCCGTCACCTCTCCGCGCACTCCCCGGTGCGACAGTACGGTTAGCATCTTCGTTGCCGATACACGTCCCGATCATTTTGATATTTTCGCTTTGTTGTTGTTTTGTTTTTTAATATTTATTGTTAATTTTAGACATATGACGTCACGAGGTCAGGTGCACAGATATTGTGACCGGGTTGTATAGTTCTATACATTTACTAGCGACCCGCCCCGGCTTCGCACAGGTGTATTATACGTATAAACCTGCCTCTGGAATCACTCTATCTATTAAAAAACCGCATCGAAATCCGTTGCGTAGTTTTAAAGACAATCATACATCGGGACAGACAGGGAAGCGACTTTGTTTTATACTATGTAGTGATATGTGACTTGTGATGTCACGCGAAAATTAAATGGGCTATATCTTCATATTTTTTTGATTAACTGGGAAAAAAACACATGTCTAATATATTTGACGTATAATTATATTTTTTTATTCATCATGGCTATTGTCTCACCTGCGGGCGGCAGCGGTAGGCCTACGTCTCGGTCGGCGAGCGAAGGCCGCGGGATGGTACATTGGTATTGGATGTATGACGTCAACAGAGCGCTGCGTCCGTGGAAGTCGCACGTCGCGCCTTCATTCATATTCTGAAACGACATTCTAGTTGACTTATACTTTTCTTATACAAACCGAATCAAACTTAATGGGGTCTGTGAAGTAAGCTACAAGTTGCGCATATAAGTGGCGCATATGCGACTCGTGTTCACTGACGTCATAAAATTTGATTCAGCCAATATAAATATAAACTGACAATTATCTCAATAACTCATTAACAACCATAGGGTTTCAATTTGTATAATCCTAATAATAATAAAGCGCAGCACACCTCTCGACACCCGACAAGCCGTCCACACCAATGTTGCCCCTCCGGTGCCAACTTACGGTAGCCTTTATGGGGGGCCCATTTAGTGGACGGCAAGTCACCACCCGCTACGAAATTTTGAAATGGGGCATATTTAGCTGGTGCCGTACCTCACTCCATAGTCTAATTTTACAAAACATTTAAAATTTCACCAAAATAGCCCAGTTACAATATTTCAAGTCATTTTATATGCCATACTTTCCATTTCACGCTATCTTTTTTATACCTACCACTGTTTTTATATTTCATAATAAAAATTGTAAAAGGGGCCTCTCAATGTTGGCTTAGGCTCCATTGATGCCTAATAAAGGACCAGGCGAAGCCTGTGATTTCAGTTGAATAATAATAAATAATAAATCAGTTTATTTGCTACTACTAATATTATAAACGCGAAAGTTTGTGAGGATGGATGGATGGATGTATGGATGTTTGTTACTCTTTCACGCAAAAACTACTGAACGGATTAAGAAGAAACTTTGCAATAATATAGCTTATATATCAGAATAACACATAGGCTATAAATTATAATGATATTGCGTCAAAAACTCAAAATATCATGCGGGCGAAGCCGCGGGTAAAAACTAGAATATTAATAAAGTAATACAGTCACAATTTTTTTCACCGACATGTTGGTGAATCGACGAGAATGTCATCGGATCCGGATACCATTGTTATAAGAACAATATGGTTTCTATAATTAGCATTTAGATACATTTTCGATCACTGAAATATCGGTAAAATGGTGATGAGGCAAATAAATACTATGAGCCACAATAGTTTGTTTAGAACTTTTGGTGGATATCGGGAGAGTGGACTCTATGTGTACTAAAATAAGGTACAATTTCCCTTACCGAGATGTCAGTAAATATGCTAGCGAGGCAGCTATAGGGATCTATGGCCACGTTGAGAGGTTGGCCTGTAAGCGACGGTGGCGCCACTTTATGACTCTCAGAGCTTGTCTAGAATCATTTGAACTTTATGTCTTAGCAACAAGGTAAATTTTCACTTACTATCAGTAAGTTTCATTGTAAGTTTTATAGTAAATATGTTTTCTTTCTTTCTATATGCTAGAGAGGTAGGTAAAGGCATCTTGTGCCACGTTGAGCGGTTGCCCTGCAAGCGATGGTGGCGACACTATGAGCCTCAACAGTTTGTTTAAAACTACTGGTAGATGTCAGGAGAGTGGACTCTATGCTTACAGTGATAAGGTACATTTTTGCTTACCGATATATCAGTGAAGATGCTGGCGAGGCATGTAAAGGCATCCTGAGCCACGTTGAGCGGTTGGCCCGCAAGCGACGGTGGCGCCACTATAAGCCTCAGCAACTTGTCTAGAACTACTGGCAGGTATCGAGCGATCGTTTCCACGTTTGCTGTCGGTAGTTCTGTGATGCTGCAACCGTGAACAAGAAAGATAAAATTAAGACTCACAAGTAGGAGTTTTGCGGTCTATAGTAGTGTTTTAAGTCTTTTTGGCCACACAACCCTTTTATAACTTTTTTTTTTTTTAATATTTTTGGGACATCTTACACACGGCCTCTGACCCCAAACTAAGCAAAGCTTGTGATATGGCTGCCAGAGACTGATATACTACATAATATACTTATTATTAAATACATAGTTATATAGATAGTAACTAAATAACACCCAGACACAGAGCAAACACTTATGTTCATCACATAAATATTTGCCCTGGTGGGGATCGAACCCACGCCTCTTTGACCCAGAAGTTAGGGTCACTAACCACTGAGCCACCGAGGCAGTCAAACGTCTAGTTCAACTGATATTGGACAAAAGACAAAATGCTGGATACAGTAATTATTTTTCGCAAAAAATGGCATGACCGGCGAATAGTTCGCACGGACCGATGTAGCATTTTCCACATTATTGTTGATTTATCGTAAATGGCTCAGCCGATTTAGATTAAATTAAAACGGGACCAATTTCGAAGTATACTCTTTCCAATAAAAAAAGAATTATCGAAATCGGACAATTATGTAAAAAGTTATGCGTGGTTATACATAAAAAAAAACTGGACAAGTGCGAGTCAGGCTCGCACATCGAGGGTTCCGTACAAACATGTTGTTAAAATAATTAAAAACCTATTTTAACATGTGCTAATGAAGTTATTTTATATGATACCATACATGATTCGATTTACTCACTTTGAATTTTGAACTCATATTTTGTGAATTTTGAGGCCCTATTTTTATGTGATTTAAATTAAAATGTACAGTTTTCAGATTTATTCCTATATGTGTACTCTGAGACAACGCTCTTCGCCAAATTTCATAGTTCTATGTCAACGGGAAGTACCATGTAGGTTTTGATTTTTATGAGCGTTGAAATATGCGTTTTTTTACGACATAAACGGCTCTAACTTTTTTATACGGCAACTGAGAAGCTTTTCTTTTACACAACTGCAAGTATTCATAGGTTTACGTATATAATTTAAATTTCAACTCGATATCTTTACGCGTTCCCGAGATAAAGAGTCTTGACATACACACAGACGGACAACAAAGTGATCCTATAATCCTTGTTTCCTTTTGAGTTACGGAACCCTAAAAATACATGCGTTGAATTGAGTACCTCCTCCGTTTAGTCGGTCAAAAAGCTACGTTTATCACTATAAAATAGTTGGCGTATTAAAATCCTTACCTAGTTCTAAGTTCCGCTTCCATTCCAGCCAGCCCGATCCGGGGAGGGATGTTCCCTTCTAAGACAGCTTCACACGCCATGAAGAAACGCTCTATATACCCGTCCTGTTAGAACAAATACCAATAAGCAATCATCATAATTATTATTTTTTGCAAAAAATAGTATGACCGACTTCACCCGTGTACAGAATTCGTGAATATATGTCACGGATCGATGTAGCATTTTTCACTATAAAATAAATAAAAAAATCTTTAAAATAATATGACTAAATATTGAAAACACTTCACTAATAAATAACACCCTTATTCTCACTGCACTACACTCTGTTCGACTGTAGCGCTCATAGCGTAGTTTGACTAGGTGTTTGTCAGCGATCACCGAAATTAAGCAACGTTCCGCACGGTCAGTATTTGGATGGGTGACCGCGGGTGGCATTTTCCAACTGAGCGCTACCGTGGCTCGGATGACACGTTAAATTGTAGGTTACGGTTGTTTCAACCGTTTAGCCATGTCAGAGGCCTTCAGGCGGCCTAACAACTCTGACACCAGGGCTAGCCACCCGGCCTATACGAACTTACTTACTCTGTTCGACACGTGTTTCGCCTCTCCACGAGGCATCTTCAGGACGTGTTGACTCTTCGAGGTCGCTCGCAATATTGAAGTATTAAACTAGGGCTCTCACAGGTTTATCTTTAGTGCCATAGTTGATCAGTAGTTTAGTGATATACTTCGTTTTTAGTAACGTTTTTGCTAAGTTCATGGTTTTAGTTCGGTATTAAGTCCAGTACTAAAGATAAAACGTGTTTTGGAATAAGGTTGTAAAGGTCTAATATTTGTATATAATGTGTAGTCAATGGTTAAATAACCCTTATTCCACTCACCAGAGGGTGCACAGTGGTGTGCGGCTCGAGGCTGATACTGAATATGGGCTTGTGGTTGTCGATCCATCGTGTCCCGGGTAACAAAACTTCAGGGAATATGAAGGAATAATTCGGTGGAGGCTCTTCTTGCATCACTGGTAGGTTGAAGTCGCCGCAGGTTAGTTTCCCGTTGCGACATAGAGGGAGCCACTGAATGAAGAAAGAAGCATTTTAAGGTGGATTCACTACTATACTCCATAAAATTTAACTTGATCCCTGCGACAGCTGTCAGAAAAATCACACCTATGAAGTCCTGAATTTCTTAATAGTACATAAAGTACCTGTCAATGACATACTTTATGGGCATGTCAATTAGTGATGGGCGACGAATGATCGTGACCACAGAGTTTTAGATAGAGTTTTATTTAAAATATCGATAGTTTATACTAACGATATTTTAAATAAAACTTAATTCATCATTAATTTTATTGTATATTTGAATATCAGAAGATTTTTTACATGTGTAATTAAATTAAACCCAATTATATGTTACATTAGCATCGATAATAGTGAAAAACGTAGATAAATTCTACAGTTACATTATGTGTATTTAATTAATATCATAACATTATTTACATGTGTACATACTTGACCTTAAATAAAACTAATTAAATAAAATTCAATTTCTCACCTTCAACTACTCATTCGATTTCATTACAACATTGTTTGAACATCGATTTTTTTCCACCACTATCCCAACTCTAAAAATGTCAATCTTCTATGTCAATGTCACTGTCGCAGAGATCAAGTTAAATTTTATAGAGTACAGGTGAGCGCGCGAATGTTTTTTTGGGTTTTTTGGTATTATCAGATAAACTCATTTAGCGGCCAATAGGTAGCGTTAACGAGGTATATACACATAAAAACCAAAGTAATGGCCAGTTTATGCACAAGAGTCCAATAACTAAAAACTAAGGTGAAAATCAGTTGATGCACTTTCGTGTTTAAACTGACCACTTATTTGGTTTTTAGGTGTATGTAACTCGTAAAAACTACCTTCTCATGGTCGCTAAATAAGTTTTCGTAAACATAAAATTAGTAGTTTATCTGTAAAAGGCAAAAAAAACAAAAAATAAATGTTTTTTATTATAATTCTCCATAACAAAATCATTATTGGCAAGTTGAGAGATTTTCATGATTAATGTCATGAAAATATCTTAAATTATTGTTATGGCAAAGGCAGCGGACCATAAATCATGGCGTGAATTGGGAGAGGCCTACGTCCAGAAATGGAAAACAAAAGGCTAACATAGAAGAAGAAGAACCCATGTTATACTAAGCGCCACACAAATCGGCGGATGGGAAATTATGCGCTGCGTTCTGCGCAAAAGCCGAAATATAGGTATTCACGGGAGCCAGAGAGACGAGACGCCGGGACACACCCGCCCGCTAATCTTATGCCTCCCGCACGCTCCCTACACCCGAGCTCACTACTTCGCAATTTGTATAGGCATTAGGCTCGATTATGGTGTCACCATCTAACTAGCTAACCGACTTAAAACCCTCTAATTTTCTAAAAATCCTAACGCTATTATGGGGAGACCAAATTAGAACTGTCAAAATCAAATTTTAAATCGAATGAACGAAAACCAACTAAATCTAACTACATTTAGAAAATTAGGCGATTTTGGTATTATGGTAGCACAATTTTAGAGCTGTCATACGTCATCTTTAGGATTTTTAATGAATTGAGGTTATGTTTTTAACCAGTACCGAATTAGATGGTGTTTAAAAATAATTAAGCCCAAAAGTAAGTTATAAAGAAGAAATGCTGCGTTTTTCTCCAATTAAATGTACTTAGTTACATTTAACATAGCTGATGGTGTTCCTATAAATATTGATTAGTTAGATTTTATGTGAGTCGCGATCACAAAAAATGTTGAAACTGTCTTATAATTATTTTCAACACAAACTAGAATGATGCTGGACTTGACGAGTCAAATTAATCCACCGGATCTTACCGACCACATTATTGCTGAAACAAAGAAAGGACTGACTTTTGTGATAAGCAAAGGTAATATACTGACCTAGTTACATTTCTGTCCATACAATTTAATAATCCGTAGGATCACATTCGATGCAAGCCGCTTCCAACCGATCTTATTGGAGATCCATAGGGGAGACTTATGTCCAGCAGTGGACGTTATAATGGCTGATGGATGGATGGAATGTATTAATAGGTAGTAGTTATTGAATTATAATAAGCTATCCATGAAATCCAATTAGAAATGAGGATCTGCGAACCAAAGTAATATAGCTCCGTGGAGTGACAAGTTGAATTAGCTGTGGGCAGGGCCGATAGTTGGGCAACTGACGGAGTCAAGAAGTTCTCAAATGAAAATCACAATGCGGCAAGAGCATTAGTGCAGAGTAGGATGTCAAAGTGGACAGATGTTATCAAGACCGCATGATTGTACTAGATGTAAGCCACTTCCATCTAGTATTATTGGATATCTCTAGGAGAGGCCTATGTCAATAATTTTTTTTCTGTGGACTTGCCTATGACAGTAGAAATATGCTTTAGACAAACTAAAAACCCTATCTGCTAAAACATACCTAGGACCCTAGAACTTCTTGGCTGCTGTGAAATATGCTACAAGAAGCCCAAAACCCAATCCTGACCTCAGTCAGCCTAAAAGCAGCATGAGGATTGGGTTTCACATAGCTTTCAGCTAAATCCACAGCCGCTAAGAAGTTTCATTCAGCCTTTATCAGTGAGAATAGTGAAATATTGCACTAGGGTAATAACTGTATTATGATCATTATTTATTGCTTGCATTTTATTGGATGGATGGATACACATTTTATTTTATTTATTTGGGATAACAAACAATAGCACAATTTACATTACAAGAAAACAATTAACTAAATACATTAATAAATGTGCCACCAGCTACATTATCCACCATTTACTAAATAGCAAGTGTCTTTGCTGGCGTGGTTTTCTAAGTACATACATAAATATATTTCAGTAATAATTTTGAAAGTAATTATACCATATTTAAACAAATATAAACCAAGTATTTTATTTTAGTAAAGCTACCTCTCACAGCTTTTTTAAATCTAGTTTCAGACAAAGCAAAAATATCTATATCTATGAAATATCTATTTTGATCTATTAATTTAATTTTCAGATACCTTTGATGACTAACAAGACTTGGAAATAGTTGGCCCTAAATATTATATAATCATCACCCTAATTTGATCATCGTGTCATGACTTCAACCAAGAGCCATAGAGGAAGATTCAGATTGTTATATCGGCTAAATAACCTAGTTGATATCAAATTGCCACCAAGTGCATGTATGATACATATTACAACCGAGGTGAAATATATGATAGACTATTGATTATATTGTGGTTTGCATTTTCCTTGGCAGGGCAGAGCAAAACAACAGAAAGAAATAAGAAAAGATTTAATTCAATACAAAAATAAAGTCATTCAATTACCCATCAGCTTTATTTTACCTATCACTTAACAAAGGTAGTTATTTTAATATTCAGGTACAAAGATATTAGAGTATTTTTAGTAAGCTTAACAAATAACAGTCGAGTAAGAGATTTAAGAACCTATCTTAATACTAGATATCACAAGAAGGCCACGTAAATTATAAAATGTTTTCTTCGATAATATTCAAATTCATTTATTTTGTGTCTTATTTACAAGTCAGGTTACAATATTATATTATAATATATTTATATCAATTAGTAGAATGTAACAAAACAACCAATTATTTACTATTAATAATAAAATGTAAAGTATAGCATCATATATGTTGAATCACAAAACTTGGCACATGTGATGTTAACTACAGGCTCCCAATCCTGAAGCTCACATAGCATCTGTGTGAGGATTTAGGTTATCCATAACTCTAACATAGCTTGGTAGGGATAAGTGTACCAGCCGAACATAACAGCTACCTAGTTGTATGACTCGGTCTATTTATACAATAATTAAGGACTTTTTTAGGCTAAATCAAACTTCTTAGCTGCTGTGAAGTTAGCTAGGAGCTGGGCAAAACTCAATCCTGACAAGCTCACATAACAGCTGCGTGAGGGTTAGGTTGTCTGAAGTTTTAACACATATTCTGCAATTTCACATATTCAGGGAGTTTGCCTTCTCATGGTTTGTCCGAGTACTGTTGTTGGTGTTTTCAATGCTTCACGATCGATTACGATTAATTCGTATAAATATATTCCTTGTCCGCCACAGCAATATGTGTGATAAAGCCTTGAGCTCCTCTTTATTCATGTTTTACGCTGGCAGGTCTATTATTTACCGTAAGCTGAGTAGCAAAACGAAATATTAAATAAAACAAAACCATTGTTTTGTAAAATAATAGTGCGAGTGTTGCCACAATATGAATTAAAAAAAAGACACGGCTTTACTTTTGTACCGGTATTTTACGTTGTTGTTTTGTTTTGAATGTGATAAAATACGTTATACAAACGATCTTCGTAAAGTTTTATATCGGAGCGGACATGAATATTTTTTGAAATTACGCATTTCATACGTTTTTGATTAACAACAACATTAAGTTACCCAGAGCTAAAATCCTATTGACGGATAGTTGTTCTACTAAAAAAAACCATTTGCGCCGCATTTGTGCGCTTACGCTGAACGCTTTCAGTGGGTCTATTTCTGATTTTCAAACGTATAAGGATTAACTTTGACAGATAGTATGAAAAATCCGCAATATTGCGTAGGTATTATGACCTAGCCTTCTCCATACAAGTTTCATATACTTACGTCAAAAATAATGTCCCTGAGACTATATCTGTTCTTTGAACGGCTTGTACGTATACGAAACTTCAACAGCTGATCGTATAAAAAATCTGTAAAGTTACGTTTACGTCATTGCCTTCTCCATACAAATTTCGTAAGCCAAAATGGTAAGCCAATACGAAAGTCAAAAACGATGCCCCTGGGGTATGATTTTTGAGTTGCGAACGCTTCGCACGTATACGGAATTTTGACCATATTGTATGGAGAATCCGTAAAGTTGCGTATACTTCCTAGCCGTTTTCATACAAGTTCCGTGTACGGTCGTGTATGAAACTCGAAAATTATACTTTCGTACGACTCGGACGTGTAGGGTAGGGGGCTTGTACGGAGGAAGAATTAACTTTACGGATTCTTCATAAAATCTGTGTAAGTTCCGTATACCTACGATTAATACGTTCGAAGTTAAAAATAGAGCCCTAATAAATACTATTATAAAAATTGTTTAAGCAATAATACATTTGTGGAAGTGGTAATTAACTTGTAACACTGACTACCTCTTTCTTTCTTTTTAAATCGACGTAGCCACAGATAACATCAAAAAAATGAACAAAATCATCGTCAAACCGGTCGCTTGATGGTGTGTTTCCATTATATTTTTAAGTACATTTTTTTATCTATGAACTTCCTTTAGGTGAACTAAACAGCGTTAGCCATCGTTCAATTTTTAACTAGGTGGTGTTTTCATAATAGCAGTTTCTCACTAATTAACTTAAATTTAAACAGTCACTAAAATTTTAGAACTTTTAAGTGGTGCAACCATAATCGAGCCTATTGTGCACACATGCGCAATAATTAGCGAATCACGGCGAAGTGTCATCTGCGGCTAACTTCTCATCCGCCGATTTGTGTGGCGCTGAGTATACGAATCGTATTGTACTGTACTGACCGAGTACCCCACGACAGTCTCGACGTTTTTCTCGTTTTCAGGCGCCACGGGCTTCCTCTGGCACGACACGTGGAGGAAAGTGAAGAACAGGTGGTGTTGGTCGCCCAAGTCCGCGGGGAGCTTTAGCTTCATCTCGTCGTATAGGGATGGGTTTCTGTACACAGCATTGTAGTAACAATAATATAGTAATAACAGAACAACATAGTAAAACATATTCAGACACAACAGCCAGGGCCGGACCTATCATATGGCTTTTTGGGCTTCAAGCCCAGGCGTGCCCGTGGAACCAGGGGGGGGGACCAGCTAAGTCAAGTCCAAGTTAAAAATAGGCGATAATGCGATATCTATAATTTTATTAAATTAAACAGATCGTTCCTAAGTTTTGCAGCCTTGCAAATCCTGCAATGAATCAAACCTATTTAATTCATTATTCAAGTCTAAGTGGGCCTCTAGTAGTATTAGCCCAGGGCCCCGTAAACTCACGGTTCGGCCCTGACAGCAGTTAATTCAATAAAGACAAAAAAATAAGAAAAAAGCGGCGCTACTTGAAAGCCTGACTGACAGGCCTTGTTATTTGTTTCAGGGAATTTGCTATGGTTAAACTTTTTTTTAAATTAATTTTCAACCCTTACACCAATTTTCAGTTTTCAGAAGTAGTTGCGAGATACTAATTTATTTAAAAATAAATTCATAGTTTATAATCTTTATTTGCGTATATGGGTGTTTACAGTGTAATACAGATGTTATGTACAATATTTATGATCGCCATATTCCACCTTTCGGCGTGCAAATTTGCTTCAATTATTCTAACAGGTAACCCCACCAAACGGTAAGCATTGTAGCTGACTGACTCCGGGGTATTGTTGTACACCACGATGACAACGTAACACCAAATATTCCGCTTTTAAAAAAAAAATTGCGTTTTTTGCGTTTAATAATGGCAATATCGTCGAAATGATAACGGTTGACGGGTTTATAGGGCGGTGCGAGCGTGTGCAGCGCAGCCCAGTAGTTGATATTCCAATTTCCCCTATCCATTTAGGGGCTAACTAAGTCTCAATTTTGGTGTCTCATTTCCGCCTCATTTTTTTTTCTTCAAAAATAAATATTAGGGGAGATCTTACACACGGTCTCTGGCCCCAAGCTAAGCAAAGCTTATGATATGGCTGCCATATATTGATATACTATATTTACATAATATTTTTAAATACACATGTACTCAGATAGACAACCAGTAACAACCAGAAACAGAGCAAACACATAATTATGTTCATCACATAAATATTTGTCTTACACCATGACAGAGGGATACGCGCGCTTAATTTTTCTCCCGTAGTTAAACCCTCCAAGATTTGAAGTATAGCAAAATATGTTACTTGTTGTGGTAGAGCACGGTGGTGTAAGCTTCAGTAGTGAGCTCGGGGCAGGCGCTGCGACCGAAAATGGCCGCCAGCGCTGCGTCCGGACTTTCGCCTGACTGCAGCTGGACGCGCACCTACAAACATGGTGTTTGTTTAATATTCATCAAGTTCCAAAATGAGATGAAATCTTTACTATTCACATCACCACCCCTAGCATACTAAAGAGACAAGCTGTATTTCCGCCAATTCATCCGCTCGGAGTGGAAACAATGTAAGAGCGCTCGTTGAAGTGTATAATAGAATACTTACTGACCCTAGCTCTAACGCAGCCGGAGCGCTATTCGATTTGGTTAGTCGCCTCAAGTGATACGAAATATGTAGTAGTATTAAGTAGCGATAAGTCTCTCTGCGGGATCGAACCAGAAATGAGGAGATCCGTAGAAGAACTAAAGTTACCGACATAACCCAGCGGATGGGCAAGTTGAAATGGCAATGGGCGGGGCACATAGCACAGAAGACTGATGACCGATGGGGTCGAAAAGTTCTCGAGCCACGTACCGGCAAGCGCAGCGTAGGACGTCCACCCACAAGGTGGACGGATGACCTCATCAAGACAGCAGGATCGCGCTGGATGCAAGCCGCTACGAACCGGTCTTATTGGAGATATTTAGGGGAGGCCTATGTCCAGCAGTGGACGTCCTGTGGCTGAAAGGTGATTGAGTAGTTAGTAAGCTAGAATAAATTAGAATATACAATGGGACTGCCATGTATTTTATATCAAAGTCCCAAAAAGTTAATTGAAATAAAAAAAAAATTGAGCGTTTCCACACGCCAATATAGCTTCTAAGTCGCGCTGCAGTAACGCAACTCGTATCCATACATATTTAAGTAGCGCAACTGTAGCGCAACTGCAGCGCGACAGTCGCGTTCTTACAGTGATCTTCCTTGCGGATCCAGTTCTAGAAATGTGCGCGTTGAGGTTGTTCCTTCACCAATAAATAGAGCAAGTTGGGGTATTGATAGTGAGGTAGTGGCGCCGAGTGCAGCGGGAACGGCAGAATTGAGGAACTTACAGTGATGTTTCTTGCGGATCCAGTTCTAGAAGTATACGCGTTGAGGTTGATCTCTTTGATTGAGAGATAGAGCAGGTTGCGGTACTGATAGTGCGGTAGTGGCGCCGGGTGCGGCGGGAACGGCAGAATCTCTTTGCACGGCCGGACGTTTTCATCTGAAAGTGAAAGAAATAGTGATAATAATCATAAATATTTGTATCTTTTAACATATTAAAAGGTGACGTCCACAAGTGGTATATTATTCAGAGAAAAATCGAACCAAGATGGTATATAAATCATTTGAATGCTTATTATATGGGCTTCCCAAAAATATTTAATTTAGATTTTTTCACCCCTCCAATCTTTTTAAAATGCGAAAAATAAATTGCATGAAAAATAACAACATAGCTTATTATTTTTTCTAGTTTAGCAATAATAAAGTATCGTTATTTTACTTGCATTCGTAGCTAATTCTTCCAAATTCATCTCTTAATTTGCTAAAATTAAAAATTATAACCTACCAGTGTGACCAGTTAGTAGGTACAATGTGACCAAAAATCACTTCAAAAGTGTGTCTATTTGGTAAAATTGCTTTTATATAACAATTTGGAGGTTACTTAATCAGGGCTGCTAGAGATAAACTACCTATTGAGCGAAATATATTTATTTATTCTAATAAATTCAAAATTAATTTAAAAAAAAACAGAGGGGTCTTTTTTGTTTTAACTACTGCTATTACAGTAAAAACTCAGAAAAATATGAACTTTTCGAAATGTAACGAGTGAAGTGGTTAGAATTTTTGATTATTATTATACCAGCCTCCATACATTTTGTGGATATGTCCTTTATCAGTCTTAGGACTATTGATTAAATCAGGCGTTACTTTGCGGAAGTTCATCTTTGAAACTTTGTTTTCAATAAATTAAGAACAGAACATAAATAAACTGAAGATTTATTGAACGCAAAGATTCGAGTCTTTTCTAGAACGTGTCCGGGTGCGAGCCTGCGATGCAGGCACTTCAATTTCTTTCCACCCGTTTTATTAGAAATCCTATGTACAGCAGTGGATGTCCTATGGCTGATGGAACTTACCTCCAAAAGGGTTGAGTTTAGCCAACTCGGGAGTGAGTCCGTTCTTGAGTTCGTCAGGGCAGGGGCACACCTCAATCTTGAAGGTGCCCGGGATGCATTTCAGTTTCTTGGGCGCGGAGCTCGGCCGCTTGATCTCTGCCAGGAACTTGTACAGGTCTTCGTCGCGAAGTTTGTCGGTTTCCTGGCGATGGAAATCTCTTTTGTAATGATACTATTTGAGCAAGATTAGTTTGTTAGAGTATTTGGTGTTTGTTTAGACGAAAATAGGACAAAGGAGTTGTACCTGATTTACAAGAAACTCGGTATTAAAATTCTAAACAAGATCATTAAATTTTTCTAGGAATGTACTTGAATTTTAAAGCTCCATAGAGTAATAAAAATAATATATAGCACTGCATTTTTTTTAAATTGTTATTTTAAAAAAGTATATTGGAAATTCAAAATCATATTTTCTAAGAAAATAAATAGGGCAAATAAGCGCCAGATAGCTCTTTCCGGGCTAAATCATTACACTTCAGTTTCACCTACAGTAGATCCTAGATCTAGCTACAAAAGGACTAAGGTGGCAACACTTATCGAAAATCAATTTAACAATCAATTTCTTTTGACATTGACATTTCTATTTTACTTTTTTTTTTAAATTAGCTTTGAGATTTTTCAGATTAGCGTGTTTCTTTACGAGATATCCGTTCCGTTTCACGTTACATACCCCAAATATATATTATAGATTTTCTAAATATCGCAGGGCTTTAAATATATGTTTTTATTAGATAATAATTATATTTTGAGTGCTCTTTATAAAATAGCAATCATTGACCTGGTTAGAATTTTTATTTATTTTAACACCGGTAACGGAACAAATCCTTTTAGAACTAGGTTGTGTTTGCGGCTTTTATGTCCGTGTGTTATTTTGGTTTGTCATATCAAACCGGAAACTTTTAATTTTTCGACATAAAAAGTAGTCTATCACATTTTCCGACCCTTAAACTATAACCATGCAAAAAAATCAAGCCGATCTGTTGCTGCTTAAAAGAGTCTCCAACACAACAACGGTCTCCATTTGGACTACACAAAATGAGGTATGTCGACAGGTACAGGTTGTATCAGTCTCTCCAAGGAACCTGGAGTCATACCTGCTTGAAGACACTGGCATTGAAGATGGTAATGACGATAAGCTTGAAGGTCTGAAGCCATTCGCCAGGTCATTAGGCCGCACCTAATGACCTGACGAATGGCTTCAGACCAGACCTTGGGAGCGTCTCTCCACAGAACCTGGAGTTTAATAGAGTAATATCTGCTTGAAGAGGCTGGTGACGGTGATGACGATAGGATTGAAGGCCTGAAGCGCCATCGCCAGGTCATCAGACGCTTATTGAGAGCATCTCTCCACCGAACCTGGAGTTAAAGGAGTCACACCTGTTTGAAGAGGCTGGTGACGGTGATGACGATAGGCTTGAAGGTCTGAAGAGCTATCGCCAAGTCATCAGGCGCTGGTTGGGAGCGTCTCTCCACCGAACCTCGTCGTGTTAAAGAGCCACCGACTTCGCCCGCGCGACGGCGCAGTTGTTCCAGGCTGGAGGATGATGCCTTGCGATCTACAACATATACCTTAAATTAGAGAAGATTTTTTTAGCATTTTTTTTATCATCAATATAAATCCGCGCTTAACCACCGACTCGCCTGTTGGTAAGCGATATTATGAATGGAAGAAGAAGCACGCAGACTTAGAAGATACCTATTCACTAAGACTTTAAAAAGGTTCAGAATATCTCCGGAAACAAGAAAACCGACAGTCTGTTCAATTATCAGCCCCCCTACCGCCTAAGCAATAGCAATCGTAATAGCAATCGTTTATGACTTCATTTTAGTCATTTGGTACCGCCTATGTGACGTTAGCCATCAATTGCTTTGCGCGGATTGTGAAAGCAATCGTTGAATGAACAACTTTGATGGCTAACGTCACATAGGCGGTGCCAAATGACTAAAATGAAGTCATAAACGATTGCTATTGCTTTAGGCGGTAGGGGGGCTGGCCGTATGTTCGTTTAGCTGAGGAGAGGGCTAAACGGACTATGATCCCTTCTCACTGCCATTTCAATTTGATTACCCATCAGATGGATGTTGTTTGTTTACTTTGGTTCATCTTAGAATCTCCCCATTCCTAATTCTATCTCGCAAAGAGACTGAGCATAGCCCTCTCTATAGTATGTTATGTTACTTTGAGATTTTTTTTATTAATAGGTTTGCAAACGGGTTGATGCAGTACATACATAATTTTACAACTTAATTCTTAATAATTTACTTGTGAAGCTGATCAACCTTCTTAGAGCAAACATTATTGTTAAGAAATACTGCTTGAAAACTCTTGACTTGAGGCACTGAGGTATGTCAGACGTAAAGTCCTCAGGCTATTTTCCGAATGCTGCAACGCCGAATTGGACCATATTACCGATACCGATTACCGATAGTTATTTATGGTTTCTCACCGAGGCTGTTGGTGTTGGTGCCGCTGTTGCTGTCCTTGTCCCCGCTAGCGCTGTCCCGCTCGAGACTGTTGGACCCGCTCAGTATATTGAGTAAGGAGACGGCGCTCCACGCGAGAGGCATGCGGTATTTTCCGAGACGATTGCAGGCCGCTTGCGCCGCTGAACGGACTTTTTCGCGGTTCTGAAGGAAAAAAAATGTTGCGAAAATGGCCTTTCAAAATTTCAGACAATTTTCTTCATAAAAATTGCAGCAGATATGAGGCTTTGTGATATGGGGACGGACAGACGGACGGCCACTACAAAATTATAAGGAATAGAATAAATACAGAATACAGAAAATTTTATTCGGGACAAAACAATTAGGTACACAGAAACAAAACACGAAGAACAACTAAAAATAGAACAATTAATACCCAATGCTTTGCCACGAAACGATAAGGGTTCGTTGTACTACCGAACTCTAAAATATACTGCATATACAGGGTTATTTCTAATCAATTAGCATCCTTCCAGGGGCTTATTCTGTACATCAAAACTAACAACTTTTGTTCTACGACTTTGGTCAAAACGAAAAAAAAAATCAGCTGTTCCATACATTTTGTCGCGGGTGAACTAAATTTTTCTATGGAACAACGATATTTTTTTTTGATTTTTGACGAAATTCGTAGAACAAAAGTTGTTAGTTTTGATTTACAGAATAAGCCCCTAGAAGGATGCTAATTGATTAGAAATAACCCTGTATAGATAAACTTTAACTTATTTCTAATATGTACTAAATTTTATAAAAATCGTCAGGGCCGTCTCCGAGATCCGAACATTATACAAAAAATAAATATATGAAAATTTCTCTAAACGATTACGAAAAAAATATGTAAAGGATACACGATAGAGGAGCAAAATTTCAATCTACCTTATCGTCATCAATATAGAAGGAAAGAAGAAATGCCTAGTCGATGCTTATCGTCCTTGATGTAAGGCTCAACACATTCATTGACATCTCCTTGCAGAATCTTCTCGATCCTCACAACCAAAAACACATCAGGAGAAGGATTTGTGACGTCAAATACCGCGCTTCGAAAATCTGAAGCGAACGCAGGATTTGAACCTGCCCCTTCGGATCACTAGCCCGACGCTCTAACCAACTGAGCCAGCTCGCCTCCTACGCAAGCGTCAAATTTTAGAAGTGCTTACCCCAACTTATAGCGTTGGTGGCGCCACCTGTGATACCCGTATTGTGATACTCTTTGAGATAAAATCTAGTGTGGAAAGCACTCAAAATAAAATCATAACACCGCGCTTCGACTTACTAACTTAGCTAGGTATAGAAAGAAAGAAAAAAAATACAGGTTCCACACACACATTGACATCTCCTTGCAGAACCTTCTCAATTCGCACAACCAAAAACATATTAGCTTAGTTAGGTATAGAAAGACAGAAAAAATCAAAGGAAAACATACCTTATCATCTTTGATATAAGGATCCACACATTCATTGACATCTCCTTGCAGAACCTTCTCGATTCTCACAACCAAAAACACATCTGGCGAAGGATTTGTAACATCAAACACTGCGCTTCGACTCAACGTTGATACATCAGCGTGGGGAATATGGCTGGAGAGCATCTGCTTCGTACATTCAGAGTTTAAATTGAAATAGAAGTTTTCAGAGAGCTTTTTCTTTTCTTTGGCATCATAGAGAGCCATCGATGCGAAGAGAGGTTCGACGTCTAATTCTAATCTGAAAGGTATAATGAAGATTTCAGTTTTTTTGTTTGTATAAAATTGAAAAGCAAGGCCGATCGAATAAAGGTATACAGGGTTATTTGTAATCAATTAGCATCCTTTTAAGGGCTTATTCTGTACATCAAAACTAACAACTTTTGATATACGTGTTTTGTCAAAACTAAAAAAAAATAATTGTTGTTCCGTAGAAAAATATCTTTAACCCGCGACAAAATGTATGGAAGTGCTGATTTCTTTTTTGAGTTTTGACAAAAGTCGTAGAACAAAAGTTGTTAGTTTTGATGTACAGAATAAGCCCCTAGAAGGATGCTAATTGATTAGAAATAACTCTGTATAGTTGCCTTGTACTTAGGTAGGTTACAGAAGAGAGACCATATATTTAACGATTTATATTTACACTTTTAGACTTGGCCCTTCTACTTTAAATAAGACGAGTATTGAGGAAAAAAACCCACATCACGTGACGTCATTCTATTGCTAGATACGCAAATGAAGGAGTTATTGTACTAATAATTATGAGTTCTGATTAAGTATAACACCCTTCTATCGGTACAAGGGGTTAATATGCAATCATGGAAGAAAACTGCCTAGCATTGTTAAATATAATCTCACCAGTTATATTTTAAGACCCCTATATTATAAGCTAAATCATACGACTTTTACTATTAAATTTTCGCGCAGTTGATAAGTGAGCATCAGATAGTTGATTGAATCAGGCGTTACTTTGCGGAAATTCATCTTCAAATCTATCTTTTGAATAAATATTTAGTGTATTTCCGCTATCTTGTTGTAGGCAAGTTTGTTTTTTTTTTTTATATATAAATGTCCTTAATGCCCTTAAACTTATTTGCCTACAACAAGATAGCGGAAATACACTAAATATTTATTCAAATCGTAGATTTGAAGTGAGCATCAGTCAGAATTGGGTGATCCACAGTTTATAGGTAACATCAGAGCTGCCACGAAGTTTGATTCGGCCTAGACACTTCTACTGTACTGTACTGTACTATATCAGCCTTTTTTGATAGTCCACTGCACACCCACGAAGGGTAATTTTAGACACTTAGTTTCATAGAAAAATAAATGAATGATATCATACTTGAGTTGATGACAGTTGACTAATATCCGATGGCCCATGAGTTCGTGCGGCATCTCCGCCGCCAGTCGCCGCTCCACGGCTTCTTCTTCGTCTAAATATGGCGCGTAGAGTCCGAGGAGGTCTGTTACGCGATTTTCTAGCCTATAAACATGAAATGTCGTACCTTCGGTAAGACAAGGGCTTAATAGTTCAAAATTAATTTTAGTACCTACATACCTCAATGTCTTTTAAAAACAAGTTTTGTGTAAATGTGGTGTCTACATAAAATGGACAAAGGGATTTTTCGTCTAGAATAAGAAAATGAACCGGAATTCATCGAAAATTGTTAAAATAATTAAAAACCTGTTTTAGAATGTGCTAATAAAGCTCTTTTATATGATACCTTACATGATACGATTTACGCACTTTGAATTTTAAACCCATATTTTGTGAATTTAGAGGCTTATTTTTTGTGATTTAAAATAAATGTTCAGTTTTCAGATTTATTCCTATATGTGTTCCCAAATTTCTTCCAAATTTTAGTTCTATGTCAATAGGAAGTAGGTACCCTGTAGGTTTTGATTTTTGTGGGTGTTGAAATATGCGGTTTTTTACGACATAAACGGCTCTAACTTATTTATATGATAACTGAGAAGTTTTACACAACTGTAAGAGATCATAGATATACGTATACCTACATTTTAAATTTCAACTCGATATCTTTACGCGTTCCCGAGATAAAGAGTCTTGACATACACACAGACGGACAGACGGACAACAAAATCCTATAAGGGTTCCGTTTTTTCTTTTTGAGGTATGGAACTCTAAAAATTAAGTTGAACCTTGACTTTAGCGAAGATAAAAATGCATTTCCTTGGAGGAGTTCTTCGTTAAAAAAGTTTGTGTGGGCAGGGGTTACTCTGTGGTATAGGCCGCGTCACACAAGTTGGCGGAAATGAAGTTCGCTACAAGCTGCGCAATATCCAATCCTGACTGAAGCTCACACAAAGCCGCGCGTTGATTGGATATTGCGCAGCTTGTAGCTAACTTCATTTCCGCCTACTTGTGCGACGCGGCCTATTAGCTCTGGCGGCAGAGTTCTTAAGCCGACCGTAACATGTCGTTTGAGCGACGGCTGTACATTGTAAGAATAGTACATTGTTCACCGAGAGGAGAAAGTGACCGATTACCGTCGAGGGTGTCGTTTAGACCCGAGATCGGGAATCGCACTTTCTCTCGAGTGATACATAGTGCTTTATACTACACCTACGAGGAAAATCTTCATCATCACTATCACTAATTATCATTTTGATAGTTTTATTTTACTTTTCTACGAAAACTGAATCCTCAAACAACACACAAATTGAAAATGGCGCCAATGGCGTCTGCAATTTTCACATGTTCTTTTTTCAAATCGTTTGACACCATCCAACACACAGCTAGTGGCCAGTGTCATTTTGCGAACTTGGAGATAAAACCTCACTGTAAAAACTTTTTGGCTTTTGATATTTAGGTTACCAGCGCATAGTCTTACCCAAAATTAAAAAAGAAAAACCACGTAAGAAATGGATTTTCATACACTTTTCTCTCCCGCTCAGATGCGTTTTCTCGCCGCATATTTGTTCGATATGCAATGACGTACTTTCTACCGTAAATTTGATAAAGTATCAAGGTACTTTCCGAGCAGGTGTAGTATAAAACAATGAGTATGTGTTACTTGGCCCCTTCATGGTCAGAGGATGTGTTACCTGCGAGCCTCGTTGACTGCGTCGATCTGGTCGATGGAGGCGCGCTCCAGCAGGTCGGGCAGCAGCGGGTCGGAGGAAGAGGAGCGGAGGTCGAGGCTGGCCCACGAGCCGCGCGCCGTCACCTCGTTGCATGATGACGATGACGATATGGAAGCCACTGACTGCCGCCCACTCGATGGTTGAGATTCGAACTGAAACTGTTCAAAGGACTGTAAATATCTTTATCTATCCGAATAATACAATTTAGCGGCTGTGATGTTAGCTACAAGCTGTGGGTAATCAAAACATTTAGTTCAGTTTTGGCTCATTTAACAGCTGCACGATGATTGGGTTACTCGCTAATCGCTAAACTTGTGGCTATGATAGCCACAAGTTTTATGATTTGGACTATAGCAAGGACATTCTTTGTTACATTGATATTTACGACACGAAGCAGTAAATAAAATAATTTATAATTGTTTTATTACTTTAAAATGGAGTATTTGATAGGTATATGAGAGTGAGTGTGTTGTGTATATAAGTGCGAATTTTCGTGTTTAGAGTACTAGAACTATAGCAGCGTGTATACTTGTTCAGTATTAAGTAGAAAGGACGCGCGACGTTCCGCCAGCCGCGCGCGTCCCGCCGTCGAGCCCGAGTAGCTCAGCTGTACTCAACCACCGTGTAGTCAGATGTATACCTGTTCAGTAGAGAGCGTGCGCGGCTCGTCCAGCTCGTACTGGTGCGCGGGCTGAGCACGCAGGCGGTCCAGGCGCTCCGCCAGCCGCGCGCGCCCCGCCGTCGAGCCCGAGTAGCTGCGCTGCTTGTACTCTACCACCGTGTAGTCAGACGTGTAACAGCGGAGGCAGTCGCGCACGAACATCGGCGCTTTCGACCTGCAACGCAAAAATAGCACAAACTTCAACCTTTCCAATCTGCATGCAAAATTCGAATAGTTCACTCAAATCGATGTAATTTTTAGATTATGTTTGATTTTTCAGCAACCAAATTCGACAAGATTTATAAGCGCGGCACACACAGCAAGTCCGTGTCATTGGCGGGATATGCGAGCGGGTCGCGCTCACAGCACTCAGAGTAACTATTATATCATCATGTACAACACTCACAAGTCCTCATCAGGTAGAACATGAGTGAGAGTGCGGATACGGCGTGGCACACACAGCAGATCTGTATCGTTAGCGGGATACGCCAGCGGGTCGCGCTCGCCCATCAACCGCGCCCACACCTCCTCGTAGTCTGGTGGCTCGATCATGTCGCACAGTGATAACTGCAGAAGAAGAATTCATAACTAGTTTTTATGGGTAATATTTGCCTATGACCTAAGCTTTATTCATGTAAGAATAAAGAAATCAATTGTCTTTATACTTCAAATCAGCCAGACAGACAGACCAAACTCTTTATTGACAACCACTATTTAAAAATGAACATTTACACATTTATGACAGAAAATATGATTATAAAGTGGCAGCTTTACCACCCACGGCAATTTCTTCCAGGCAACCTTGCACAAATATGAACTGACGAGAACAAGAAATAGTGGCCTGAAATCAATCAATTATTAATCCATAATTGCATTGCTGAATAACAAATAAACTCATTTCCTTTTAGAAAGGAAGTAACTACTAATTCCGTATAGTGTGAATACATGAAAAGTCAACTTATAAAAATCACATCTTAAATTATAATAAAATTAACTTCTGGATTTTAGCTTTACAAGAGGAATAAATGTGTAAGTCGATAAACTCACTTATTTTTTATTATATTCCTTTTGTAAACTGGATGCAGTATGGATTTACCAGGAGATTCAGATTCTAAGATGTCCACTCTGAAAAGTATGCATTATCGACTTGTCAATGTATTCACCCTGTGTATGGATATATTCAACCATACTCTGAAACATTTAGACATTTTTCACGCAACAAAATTATGTACAATGTTTACAAATATTCCTGGTCAGTATCTTCATTGGTAGCTGAATTAGAGCTTGTAGTTCTTAAAGGTGTAAAAGGTCATATTAGCTTTAGGATATGGTGTTAAATGTTGTGAATATATCAAGAGTTTAACTAACTAATATCAACAGTATTTAGGTCATGTATCATACAAAAACTAATACACTATTTGGTCAATGTAAATCATAAAAAGCAATGGATAAATAAAGTTAAGTGCGAGCCTATCAATTAGTAAACAATACAACACAATACATGCACTACAAATAAGGAAACTTCCAAGGAACTACTTAGATGATTCACAGAGGACAGTTTCATGCAATTTATCACAGAACTTACAGAAGATGAGCAGCCCGAAAGACTCCCAATCTTCGACTGGCTAGAATACCCTTTACGAGCCTCCCCCGCATTCCTATAAATATACAAAAATCAATCCTGGATTATTATGGACCCCAAGCATGCATCATTTACTAGACCCTCCCGCAAGGCCAGTGGAACCATTTACCCGGATGATTGCTGGTATTTACGTCCAAGTGTCATCTAAAATTAGTTTACAGGGGTTAATGCTAACTATGAATGGATAATATTGATTAATTCTCACAGGTTTCCGTTGGAATATATAAAAATTATGAACCAAAAACACAGAAGCACTTTGTTTACGATTACGATACGATATTGCCAGAAGTTGAGTCAAAAAAATATCAGCTGTACCATAAAAAGTTTACAGCCTTGAAAGCCTTGCTACTGTAGGTGCCGTAAGTTACATTTTCTGTAAATAAACAAATTGAAATTGCAAAAAAGTTATATTATTTTTGTCATAGTGGAAAATGCTATTTAAGTTTTTTTTTGTTTCTCTGGGTAAATAAACATTTATTTATCAGAAATATTATACTCTTTAATACTTTTTATCGAGAGTTACATAACATGATACCAAAAAGTCCCTCTTTTGATTGCAAAATAGGTACAATTAAAAAATTAACATAAAATTAAAATAAGCCTAAAAAATTAACTAAAATTAACAAAAAAATTAAGTGTGTTTCGTTTGGTATCACCATAGGGGCGCCCTAGCACAAAAATAACGTATCATAGCTACGTCACAGCATATCTCGGAAACATGGCGTCGATTTTGCCCCGCCCCCTTGAAGCGTTGCGCTAAATCAATTCTTCGAAAATCGATTCGAAACTCGAATCGATAAAAATATCGATTTTTCCGAGAAATACCTGATTGCCCACAGAAATGAGACCTTCTTTCTTCTGTGTGACTGTCGATGTACTAAACTTATAAAGCGTAGTTTTTAAGCTATACTAGGCCCAATTATGAAGGCGCTATCGTAAATTAAATAGCAAACTTAAAAAGTGTTCTCTCTATCGAATGCCTAAAGTGAAAAAGAAACAGAAATATGCTAATTAGCTATTATAATTACGATGGCGCCTTCATGATTGACACGACACGTTTTAAAGGTGATGTCCACAAGTGGTATATTATTCAGAGAAAAATCTAACCAAGATGATATATACATCATTTGAAAGCTTGTTTTATGGGCTTCTGAAAAATATTTAATTTAGATTTTTATTATCTGAAAAAAATTAATGCAGCTTTTTATTTTTTCTAATTTAACAATAATAAAGTGCTTCTAGCGTTATTTTACTTGCATTCAAAGCTGATTCTTCCACATTTACCTCTTAATTTGCTAAAATTGAAAATTATAACCTACCAGTGTGACCAGTTAGTAGGTACAATGTGACAAAAAATCACTTAAAGAGTGTATCTAATTGGTAAAAATGCTTTTATTTAACAATTTGGAGGTTACTTAATCAGAGTTCCTAGAGATAAACTACCTATTGAGCCAAATATGTTTATTTATCCTAATAAAATCAAAATTAATTTAAAAAAAAATGCAGGGCTATTTTTTGTTTTCAACTGATGTAATAGACTCAGAAAAATATGAACTTTCTCGAAATGTAACGAGTCTTGTGGTTAGATTTTTTGATTATTATTATACCAGCCTCCATACATTTTGTGAACATGTCCTTTACTATCATAAATATGTATAACTTTCTTCATTACTTCGCACTTTCTTAACCACTCAAAAAGTCGTAGAACAAAAGTTGTTAGTTTTGATATACAGAACAAGCCCCTAAAACAATGCTAATTGATTAGAAATAACCCTGTTTAAAAGACATCATTCATTTTGGGCTATATCTGAAAGAGTGCCGACCAAAACAATTATTTAGGCAATAATATTCGTAGATACATAATATTATCCTGTACATTTTACCCCACATGACCAACCCTCTAGAATCACCTCCTGTGCAGTAGTTAGTTACCGAGTTTTGAAAACAATTATTTAAAAAAAAAGATTTTATCAACCAGCTATGAATGAAACTGAGACACTGTTTAATGTATCAACATACACTTAGGCCAGCGAACGAATATTTTGATATATTTGATAGTAGATCCTTTTGTGTTCTCTATTGAACTTAAAAACATTTATTTGAATGACAATCATCAAAATCACTGAAGCCGTTTCCGAGATCCAAAATCAATATTAGGTAGTTTAAAAAACACGCTTTCTTGGCATATCAAATAAAAAGAGTAAAATAAAAGAGTGTTTTTTAGGTTTTTTTTACCATATTTATTTTTCAATTATAGATTTTTTTCTATTTTTTTAGTAAATATATTGTCATCCATCTTTGATAGGTGTGGAAATTTAAAGAAAATGTTATCGCTCAAAGTAGGTCAAAATCGAGCTCAAAGGGGTTGGTTACAAGCAAGCAAACATACAGGTTAAACTAATAAAACCATGTTAATAAAATAAATAAATGACAAGCCAACACATATTAACTACAGTAAAAAGCGTCTAATACAACTGAATATGCAATGAACGGTTCTAATAACTTATTAGAAATAAGCAGGTAAATTGGTGAATATTTTTGTTAATATATGAAAATAATTAATTTCAAAATTCGATAACTACGCAGGGAGTGATCATAGAGGGTTGGTCCCATGGTATAACATGTTGAGAATTATATGCAGTAATACTATTTGGTCGGAATTATCAGGATTAGCCCAATATGAATGTTGTCTTTTACAAACCTAATAGTTAACCAAGATTCTACTTAAAAACATAGGTAGTCATTAATTGGTAGTCGGGTTAAAAGGAAGTTTGGCAAAAACGAGTACTATACAACCATAGATTTATCAAAAACTTCTACCGATTATGCACCGAGAGAAGTATCGAATAACATATTGCAATGCAATAAAATCGTAACTTTGTCCATCACTATTTGAAGTAATGTAAACATTCAATATATTTGCTTTTCTCAAAATTATCGTTTTATGCTGTGTTGTGAATTAAAATAGATAGTTTTAAACGTCATTTATAGTTCCTGCATTGAACACTTATTCATATTTCAAAAACATAGACGTGAAAATACAAAAACTACGACTAACCTAAAAATTATAAACATTCGCTTTTGTTCTTAGAACACGATTCGCAGCCCCAAACACAGCAGGTAACCATGGTTGTTTTTTATTGTTTGTGCCCTTATAATGTTATAAATTCTATTTATTTACACGTTTAATACAATATTTGTAGAAATCACAATCAGCTTTGCTATAGCCAAAACATAAATATGAAGATAATTTCTTATTGGTTGGATGGTCTCAGAATAATGACGGCTACAACTGTCAAAAGCCTTTTGGGGTATAGTAGATGGCGGGAGGCGAAGAATTTGATTACATATTTTTAATGCCATAATCTTAAGACATAGGGAAGCAAACAATAAAATTAAAGCAATGAGGTGATGTAATGAGAGTTGAAGGGCAAAAATCAGAATATAATCCACGCCCTTCGTTCCTACAGGACCTCAAATTAGCCGACCACTATAAGGTCTGAATCTTTGCGGGAGGACATAAGAATTTACTTCGTATCTATTCCCTCTATAATCTAAGCTTCCAATACAATGATGACTTTCCACGTTTATTACATGATTATATTTGCCACAGAGCTATACATTTGCCAACATTTCGTTTATTTTTTCTGCATTTAGATAGGGCAGACGCCCCGGTTGTGGCCATTGTACCGGTTGTGGCCATTTTTATGTTCGAAGCCTTGTAAATAAGAAACAAAAAAGGTAATGGTTTCGAATAAATACGGAAAAAAATCTTCGTTTCAGGCATTTTTTGACATGTGACATTTATATCACCGCATGTGTACCTTAGATTATAGAAGATGTGTACAGATTTTTTTAATAATCTTTTTTAAACGGGATGTGGTATTTTTTTTGAGTTCTTATGGAAATCCTTAAGGGCTCCTTTGTAACTAATATGCATCTAATCTGTAATTATTTTGATGGTATGCAAGTAATTTGTTTCGAATTCGATTCAAATCTACTAAATAATGTTCTAGACATTGAGAAATTTTTACTACGTAGTAATAATAGCTCAATGGTTCTAGATTAATATTTAGGATAATTTGGATATTTATTTATTTCCTAATACTTCAATCAAAGTGGCCACAACTGGTGCAACAAATTTGATAGCTTTCACCGATTTTGGCCATTCCGCTGACCTGAACTTATTGTTGAAATTGAAACTAAGAATTTGTTCGTAACATCACTTTTGGCCACATATTTTAGTTCACAACGTCATAGCAGTAGTAAAAGCTTTAAAATCATTATCATAATAGCGACGCACATCCATTGTTGGGCACAGTGCTTTTTCTATGTATTTCCTACGAGTTCAGTTGAAAGCGGCTTGCATCTAGTGCGATTCTCAGGTCATACAATGATAACCTTTCTACCTTTTTAGTCGGCATTCTACGCTACGCTTGCCCATAACTGGTCTCCACTCGAGAGCTTTTTGCACCATGGGTCATCAGTGTTATCTGTACTATGTGCTCTGTCTGCTCACTGCCACTAACATCCATCCATCAGCCATAAGACGTACACTGCTAGACATAGGCCTCCCTTATGGATCTCCAATAAAATCGGTTGGAAGCGGCTTGCATCTAGCGCGATCCTCCGGTCTTAATGTGGTCTTCCATCCACCTTGTGGGTAGATGTCCCACACTACGCTTGCTAGTACATGGTCTCTACTCGAGAAATGTTCGATCTCATCGGTAATCAGTCTTCCGCGCCATGTGCCCTGCTAACTGCCATTTTAACTTGCCAATCCATTGGCCTATGTCGGGAACTTTAGTTCTTCTACGGATCTCTCTAATTCTAATTCGATCTCGCGGAAAGACTCCGAGTATAGCCCTCTCTTTAGCTCGTTGAGCTACTTGGAGAATATTAATAAGGCCCATAGTAAAAGACCTCGTTTCAGTGCCATAATTAAGGCATGATTTATATTAGACCGGGCTGGGCCCGGAAGGGGAACGTCTACGCCACGTTATAATATAAACTGTTTTATACGAAACGCATGCAGCGTCTCACATTAGTGACCCAACGATGGCTCGGACGGGGCACGTCCGGGCCCGGATGGGCCACGTGTACGCCACGTTGTAATTTAAATAGTTTCATACGGAATGTATGCAACGTCTAACATTAGTGACCCGGCCACGGCCCGGACGGGTCCCGGGCGGGACCGGACGAATCCCAGACGGGACACGGCCCATGCCCGGCCCAGTCTAATATTAATCATCCCTAAGTCATCACTTACAGTAACAACTTAAGCCAAAATCTTTGAAAAGTGCCTATTCTATCAATCTTGCAGTAAAAATTGGCGCTAAAAATCTTGGCAAAAGAAATTCGCGGCAATATTGGCAGCAAAATACTTGCAAAAACCATTTGTCACATAAACTTGAGACTACTACTTCTTACTTACGATTTCTTTTTACTAATTTGTTTAAAATGTAAACTGGCCATAACCGGCACATCGGAGCGGCCACAGCCGGTGCAAAGTGGCCACAACCGGTGTTTTTGCCCACTTTTCATTAAAATACTTGACAAACGTCTTTTCTATCCTAAGCAACTTTAAAATCACAGGTTAATATATTTTTGAATATTTGACGAATTTTCAAACATTGTTTAAAGTGGCCACAACCGGGGCGTCTGCCCTATCTAGTATATTATACTAGGTACCTAACGTAGGTACCAAGAAGTTAGCTACAAGCTTAAGATTGGGTTTAGCGCAGTTTAATAGACAATTAATAGACAATAGACAATTCTTTATTAAGACAAAAATAAAATTTGTAAAACTAACATCACCACAGAAGAGAGAGAGAAGGTCTGCGCTCTGCTGTTCTGTGAACACAGTGAACATCACAGCCGTTATGAAGTTTAATAATTTAATCCGGCCAGCGAGACATTGGCCAACGAGAATCTGTAGATTGCGTTGCTTATGAATAAAAATTGAATTTCGTTAAAAAAGACAGACTAATTGTGGTTACAGTGAAATATTATATTAGGTAGGTACTAAACTTAGATTATTTATTTGTCAAATAACAAGTAAATAATCAAAGGTACTAAATAGCCTACCACCGAAAACTATTGGAAAACTGTGCTAGGTGCGTGTGCGCTTAGCATTTCATGAAGCTATTTCAATAAAAATCCTCCTAGTTTTCCGAATCTGTCATTCAAGCCAGCCTACATAATTTGTAGGTATTCAAACAAAACGAAGTCATTGTTAAATAAGGTACCTACGCACAAATATTAAATCCTTTGTACATATTCTTATAAATCCTGAGCCTATCTAATTTGTGTAACAAGCACGTGAAAAAAATAAAAAAGACCTCGTTTTAAAATCACGGAAAGCAACTGCGTGTAGCTATAATCCTTTTGGAGCACGTTTGGATTAAATTGGATCAGGCGGTCGCGTGGCTCGGGCTTCCCGCGCACGCGACTCGTCACGCCGCACTGCGCGGACCTTCTACGGGTAGGTACGGGAACTTTTGGCGTCGTCTTATAGAAAGCCTCGTAAAACTATTTTAGTAAAGAGAAGATTTTCCGATCTAGGGAAACTTCAACTCTTGCTTAAAAACGTTATTAGTAGGTACAATACTCATTACCATTAATTGTCGCTCGTCTTATCGTTTTTCTGGAATTACTTATAGAGTCCTATTGGGAGCGATGAGCTATCAGTAGGTAGGTGTTTGTCCGTGATCACTGAAGTTGCAACGGCGCGGCTTGCCGAACCCTGTCTGGTCTATCTCCGGATGGCTAATATTTCCATCTGAGCGCTACCGTGGCTCGGGTGACCGGTCAAAATGTAGGTTGTAGATGTAGCCGTTTTACCGTCTAGCCATGTTGGAGGCCTTCAGGCGGCCTAAAAACTATGGCACCAACCTGGCTTATACGAACAATTAGGTATCACTTAGCTCAGAGATGGGGAAATAGATTTAGAGATGGGCCATAAAAATAATTACTTACAATATTTCCACGAGCTAAGGAACATTCTTTCTAATCAAGTAGATAGGCAACAAAAATTAATCATTTATAATTCTAGATGCCTATAATAAAGGACATGTCCACAAAATGTATGGAGGCGGGTATAACTCCAATAGTCCAACTGAGCTATCGGACCTTATTATGATACAGCAAGTTAGAGTTTTAACTTAGACTTTCTGGTCATTTATTATGACGCGGGCCGGATTTGGACCGCGGGCCGCCATTTTCCCATCCCTGACTTAGCTAATCATCATTGTCATCCAAACTAAACGATGAAAATCGCTTCCAACCATCTATGGGGAGGAATATTTTCAGTACTAAGTAGATAGTAGGGTAAGTGCGCCAGTGAATGAACACTCCCCAGTGAATGAATAGAACATGGTTTTATCTCCAAAATAAGAAAATAGGCAAATTCTACTATAATAACTTTACCTATTGAGATAACCATTTTTAGTTATAACTCTGATTCTTTTTGGGTGACAAATCCCACACCTCTCTAATATTGTCAGCATTACATAAAAATCTCTCAAACAGTAGAATTTCCACTAAGTTTTCCGTCACAGTTTGATGCTAGAGGCAATTAACAATGTCACCATTAACCTATGACCCGTCATAACATGAAAATTGGCAATTTATTACTCGGTTGGACGTGGGCAACTATTCTGTTCTAGTATCTACTAACCTAAATTATTACGGTATTATATAAATATCGTGATGGCCTATTAAGAGAGCACTCGCTTTACAAGCGTGGGTTCAAATCCGATCCCGTACTAATGAGTCACTTTATGTACCTAGGTACGGATTCATGTATACATCACTTGCTTTTCGGTGAAGGATAATATTACAAGGTAACCTGCACTCGCCCGTGGAAGAAATTCAATGGCAGTGGAGAATTTACCCTTTCGAACTAAAAAAAGTTTTTTTTTGAATCGGTTCACAGTTGGCGAAAAAATCGATGAACATAAACAAAAAATATTTCATACAGACGAACATAGTATAACTCCTACTTTTTGGAAGTCGGTAAAGAGGTCGAAAGGTCCTTTGCCGATATTTTAGACTATCCATCATAATCACTGTCAATTCACTAAAATTATAATGCTACTTGTTCCTTTCGCTACTATTTTATAACGTATGTAGGTATGTATATATGTATAATTATATTTATATATAAATATATATATTTAAATATATATATATATATATATATATATACGATATAATATATAAATATAATTAGTTTTAAATATACTTTTATATATATATAAAAGTATATTTAAAACTTAGATTGAATTAAGTATATTTAGTTTATTATTTATAGGTGTTTTCTTTGTTAATATCTATTTAAGGCCACTATTTTTTGTTCTTGTCGGTTCATATTTGTGCAAGGTTGCCTGGAAGAAATTGCCATGGGTGATAAGGCCGCTACTTTATAATCATATTTTTTGTCGTATATGTGTAAATAGTGTTTATTTTTCATATTGTGGTTGGAAATAAAGAGTTTTGTCTGTCTGTCTGTCATAAAGTAGGTACACTTTGCTAGCCATTTAGTCAAAACATATTGGCTACTATTTCGCCGTCCTTCTAAATTATGCATCTCTAGATTACGAGCTCATTGGTAAATTCACAACTGTTCAATGTCAGGATCGCGCTGGGTGCAAGCCGCTTCTAACTGGTCTTATTGGCCTATGTCCAGCTGTGGACGTCCAATGGCTGAAACGACAACCACTAGGTACAATGGTATGTAAATCCACTAACGCACTGAGCTAGTGCGGCGGACATCAATCGTCTTTCGTGGGTAGGCATATGTTCAGCAAAGAATAGAATAGAATGGAATGGAATGGAATGGAATGGAATGGAATGGAATGGAATGGAATGGAATGGAATGGAATGGAATAGAATAGAATATCATTTTTGTCCTAGTATATCATTTACACATTTTTACTTGATAAAATAAATTAATATAAATGGTTCTACCTTGGACTCTTCACAATTACAGTAAGTAATTTTATTTAAGTATTCTTATCTACCCTCACAACAAGAAAAAATATAGCTTGGATTACATCAGAGAACGACAACAGCATAAACAAAAATATAAGTTTTAACTTCCATGATTGCCTCATTATACAATAGGTTTGATTATAATATAATTGTTAATTTTTGAGAATTGTCAGACATTAATAACAAATATGTAGGTATTGTAGGTACATGAATTCACTATATACAAATCAAATCAAATTGACTCAGCTCTGTACAGATAATTACAATAAAATAATATTAAAGGAATTCAGTCCTGTATTTTAAAATAAATATGGGTATGCATTAAGTAACTTTAATTAATTTTGGTAAATAAAAATAATTTTATTTTAAAATGTCAGCTGTAAAGGGGCTTCGTCAAATAACAATACGTTAATTACAGTAGAATAATCCAATAAAATAATATAAACATTGGAAAAATTATAAAGTACATACCTATAAAGTACACAAGGCTCGTACAGTATGGACAGTGCCTACAATAGTGTCGTAATATACAATTCGTCAACGATGTCAACCCACTTTGTAGGTTTTATAAGTATTTCTACTGTTCGCCCACGCACTTTTTTTGCGCAACATAATCACAAACCGAAAAGTTTTAGTCAAAAATAATTTGCTTAAAAAAACCATCGAGATAAAAACTCACGAAAGATCGTCTTTCAAGAACTTTGAAACTTCGTAAGAAGTAAATTATTGAAAGAAATATGAGAAGGGGAATGTAAAAAGAAATCCCGCAAGGTCTTCGGGGAACTTTGTTTGTTTGCACAAGACGTTATGTTTTAGAAGTCGCCTTTATAATTATTTTGTAATCGAATTGGGATGAGTGGATGGGCATATGGATATATGCTAGCCTAGCATACGCGCCACGACATTATTTTTGTCGACGTGACAGATATAGGTATACAGGGTTATTTCTAAACAATTAGCATCCTTTTAAGGGGTTTATTCTGTACATCAATACTAACAACTTCTGTTCTGCGACTTTTGTCAAAACTAAAAAAAACAAACACAAAAGTCGCAGAACAAAAGTATGCTGATTGATTAGAGATAACCCTGTATACTTCACAACTGCTCTGTCTCGTTTTGACACGTCGATAAAATTATGTCATGGTGCGTATGTTAGCCCGATCGGTCCTTTCAGTTTCTAGCAACGCATAGACTTTAAACGTAGGTTTTATAACATTTTATTTGCTTTTTAGCGCTCATAGCACAGTTTGACTAACTGTTTCTTAGCAATCAGCGAAGTTAAACAACGTTCGGCACGGTCAGTCTTCGTCATGGGTCATGGGTGACCGCGGATAGCATTTACTACTAAGCGCTGCCGGGTTCGGACACACGGTTGTTTTAAGTCTTTAGCCATGTCAGAGGATGACATACCATAGTTATGAACAACTTTTACTATGGGGACAACTCTGGGTTCGAGAAAAAAACAGCTGGTTCATACATTTTGTCGATTCAGAGTTTATTTTTTTTTCTTAAATTTTGGGCTCCGTAATAAAATTTGTTCATAATTATGACTTTAATCACTCCCTTTCGGTTTAGTACAGGGAAGCAGATAACCCTGTATACGTAGAATTGGGCGACGGAGCGGTACATGAAGTTCTCGAAGGGCGACAATGTCAAACATGGCGTAGATGTAGGCTGAACGCTTACCAGTCCACGCTCGGGAAACATCAAAAGCGTTCGTTAAAACGTTTTTTGCGGCGTGCACAGGTGTGCGACGCATATACGGTTTCATATAAAAATGATGATAGCGCCGAATGCGTACGCGTTCAGCTTATATGTTGCTACGCTGAATGGCAATGCTTATATAAATTGAGCCAAATTAAACACCAGTATTTTGGTCACGCGTCGCGTCCACCAGACGCTCAGAAAGACTTTTGAAAACAAGATGAGCTCCCGGGCCTCACGGTCCCAATGTCTCAACTCCATACGCCTTAAATATACTGTAACCACTGCTGAGGTTAGCATATTTGTGTTTGTGCTGCTCCGTCGAATTGCCCGCCGCACCAGCCCTACTCAGAGTAATGCATACTTAGATAGATAATTAATTAAACCAATAACAACAAGACACAGATCAAACTCCTATGTTCTTATGTGGGAATCGAACTCACGCCTCTTTGATCAAGTAGTCAGGGTCACAAACCACTGAGCCACCGAGTCAGTCAAAGGCAGTCAATCTTCATGAAGCATGAGATGAAATGATCTAAATAGAGCAGAAGGATTGCACTGGACGCAACCCACTCATAGCCGTTTCTATTGGAAGTTTATTGAGAAGGTCTTTATCCAACAGCGAGTACGCTAACATTCGCTAATTTTATACGTGTAGTGGTATTCATCTATTTGTCTAGGTAGTCTAGGTATTACATGTTTTTCTAATTGTTTTTAGGTTTCGACAAATAGATAGGTACTTTAAATAGCAGTAATTGAATTAAGGTGCGATGACATTACTAATCACTACACGACTAACGAACCCAAACGAACAATACATGACTTGATTTGACGCCATTAATTTGTTGAGGCATTCATCTAGTTTCAAATTCACACACAACAAATGCAAATTGGCAACTAAACATCGTAAATAGACTTATAGACGCACATAACTTTGGAGAAAGTTGCTTGAACAATAGACATGGTTATTGGATTAAAATCTCGCTCGTCTGCGCCCCGCCCTAGCGCCGAGGGCGGCTAGTCTCTAGCGACGCAGGGCAGACGCCGCCCGCCTTAGTTCCAATCGCGCTCTGCTCTCACCCACACGCGTACACTCAAAAACCTTTTGTTTTCCTTTTGTTTTCAAAAGGGTGATAAGTTCATTAACAACCTCAAATTAAAAGAAATAAATCCTATTTCGAACTAAAAAGTTTTCGACCAGTATTTCATTCAAGAAACTATTAATTAAAAAAAGAAACGCACACATTGGCGCATTCGAGTAATTTGTGTGAATTCACAATTTAATGTTACTTTTTTGCTGAAGCACTTAAAGTTTCATGCTAAAAATAGTGCGAGTGTACTAAAGCTCTAAAGTAAACACAGACTGAAGTTCGGCCACTTACAGATAAGGTTATCAGGAGAGATAACAGTAAATTAAGGAAAGTGTAACAGGTGACCGACACCACGACTCTAGACATGATATTGTATGATGTGAGTATTTTTAAAATAAATTGTATATAAATAAATTAAGTATATGAAGTACTTCATTAAGATTGCAGGATCGCTCCTTATACAAGCAGCTTTCAACCAGTCTTATTGAAGATCCATAGGGAAGGCCTATGTCTAGCAGTGGACGTCCTATGGCTGATGGACGGATGATTTCATTAATGTCCTACATAGATGAGGCCAATTTTCTTACGAAGCTGGAGTTACTAACTTGATAATAGCTTAATATCAGACAAGCTGGCTTCATGTATTTATATTATTAGCTTTGCCATTGAGGGTCAATGAGAGAAGTGCATTTTTTTGCTTGCGTTTTATTGCAGCTATTAAACAGCAACCGGGAGAGCAGAACTTAAATAGAACATTGATCTTAACCTGTCGAAATATGACATTTTATGATATTTTTCTGTTTATTGGTTCTGTAATGTTTTACTACTTGTGGTGTCAATAAAGTGTTTTTGTGTTGTATTGTATTGTATTGTTGTTTTTATGGTGTAGCTTGACTAGGTATTTTTATACGATCACCATTATGAAACAATATGAAATAACAACCAAATCAGTCAATCTTCAAATGGATGATATTTAAAACACAGCGCTACCGTGTCTCGTAAGCTTATTGCTTCTTTTGTCAAACAAAAATAAGAAGATAGGTATAGCCCGTTAAAGTTTCGCGTGACATCACGTCATGCTAAATTTTTTAATGAGGCGTGACGTCACTAGCTCCCGCTCCCGCTATTTGATAAGCTTTATCTTTGTCCTGTTTCGTTTTTTGATTAACAAAAAATAATCTGTTCAAATAAAATGTTTTTTTTTTATACTGAGGCGTCACTCTATTTTCAATGCTACATCTATATTCAAAGTTTTATATATGCTGGTGTACCTACTTATAGTTTTATAACCTTGGACAAAGCCATACACGTGTGTTTGCGGCTGAAACATGGCTGAATGCACAAACCGTACTAAGTTCTAAGCTAATAAAAACAATTCAATCGTAAAATTGTGCAGATACCCTTGTACAGGACTGATGCCCTTTGTTTAGGTCTAAAGTCAATGTTTAGATTCAGATAAGTTGTAAAACACAAACTGAAAACAAAAGAAATGCTTTTAGCTTTTTATTTTACAAAACATATAATAAAATCTCTGACTTTAGAAGCAAGTACGTGAATGATAAAGTGTGTAAAGTAAGATTTTGTAAACGTAAAGGCTTCGGTTAATATCATAATTAAAAAGATAAAAAATACGTTTAAACTGGAGAAAAATCATTGTCTCTAATTTTTTATTGTTACGCGTTTCTATAAACAAACGTACCTACCTAGAATATTAAAATACTTTTTTCCGATTCTTACTAAACATACGAATATTCCATTCGTTTATCTATCCCGTCTGTATTTGTAACTAAAATTTACTTGCCTACAAGTGTTAGAGCTCATCTTCATGTAAAATAGAGAGAGTACACAGAATACAACGGAAGGTAAAGGTCATTCATATTCACATGTATGAAGTCGGGATTTGAGGTGGAATATCAAAGCGGTGGCTAGGGCTGGCACAATAACTTCGTCAGAATGCTTTACAGGGCTGCCACGTGTATGGAATCATAGCTTACTTTGGTAGAGTAGAGGGGTTCTCTCGGGATATCGCTCGAGAGCCTTTCGACCGAGACTGTTCCAACACAAAGCAACTGATATGACTGACTTTAGTATCAAACGCTACACGTAGCTTCTTCAAATAATAGCATGCGGAAACCTGCATGCTTCAAGCTCGAGTGGTCTACAACTATGTAAGTTGTAATGAAAAGACGCATGTGAAATTTATTTGCAAAAGTTTATAAATATTAGAACCCAGAGTCATACGGATTCTTGTAAAGTGATCCGTGGATCAAGCATGGTTTCAAAAGTGAGGGCTCTACCTCGAAACTTTTCGACCATTGTTTGTTACTAGTAATGTTTTATGGTAGAACAGGATTGTCTTTGAAGAGCTTTATAAATAAGATCAAAGTATCCTAGTGACTTATAGAGAGGACTAGTCTCGGAACTTCTATGAAATCAAATCAGAAGTGATGAGATTCATAGGTGAACCGAAGTTAACGATATAGCCAAGCGTATTAGCAAGTTGATGGTAGTGGGCAAGCCATGCAATTTGTAGAACGGATGGCCGATGGGGCCGCAAAGTTCTCAAATGAAGACCACGTACCGGCAAGCACAGCGTAGGATGACAATAGACTACATACTAAAAAAAAAATTAAAGTACCTAAGTTCGTATAGGCCGGGCGGCTAGCTCTGGTGTCAGAGTTTTTAGGCCGCCTGAATGCCTTTGACATGGCTAAACGGTTAACCAAACCGGGATCTACAATTTAACGTGTCATCCGAGCCACGGTAGCGCTTAGTTGGAAGATGCCTTCCGCGGTCATCCATTCAAATACTGACATACCTATCTACTTTGCGAATAACGTTAAAACTTATATTTAATAAAATAACAATCAGTGTTGCACGCTTTTTTGTAGATTCTGGTAACTCTGCACTCGAGCCCCAAGACACATGCTAGCTTAGTTTTGGGGCTCTCTGCTAATCTATTTGAAAAAACTGAACTGTATTAAATCAAATCGTAGACTTAGTTTGTCGCCTTAAGCTCTTAGTATGAAAATGAAAATATTTTTATTAAACAACTTATAACAAATTAATGTCGCTTGACCAGCTATTCAAGTATGCGACCACGAATAGCCACGATAAAAACTCATTTCGACGTGTGAAAAAGTGACAGATATTTTGATAAAACGCTGTCTCATTCTGACACTACGAACGAAATAATTCGTGGCGCGCATACTAGCCCGGCTGCTAGGCTGAGCTGAGCCTGTACCAGGGCAACCTGTGAACCTGATTACAAATGTCTTAAATTATAGTTATGGTTTCTACTTTCGGTTAGTAAATTTATTTGTCTTTGTAATTTTACTATAGTTAGTTTTGATAAAAAAAATGTTCTTTGCTTCAACACTCCAAAACTATATTCAAGTACCTTGAGCTAAGTTAAATGACCACTCACATATGAGAGTAGTCCTTATGGAAGCGTACAATTTTTATGAGAAGGTCCAACGTCACTAAAATGCCCTAGTTAGCTCTAGGACACCCAATGATTGACTATAAACTATTCAAGTAAAGTAGGGCTATTTTATCGCTCATATTATCCTAACTACGCATGGCATTAAATTTCAACAAGCTATAAAATATAGACCAGTTATGGACTATAAGTATAGAAATATAACGAACTATAGATACTTATAGTTCGAGATCCCACAGCAAGAACATTTCGCTTATAGCGTACTCGGTTCAAACCTATTTTTTACTTAATTAGATGAATAGGAGAATATATTTAAATCTTGCGAAATTCGGCCGCAAACATTTGATATTTTTTAAATTAATTGATAGAAAAACATATATTATATTTCATTTGTTTTTCATATAAATTTATTGAATAGGAGAATACATATAAATCAGGTTGCCTTGCGAAATGTGGCCACCAGGATTGCAAAAAGTTTGATTATTTTTTGACAAAATCTTTACTCACTGTTTTTTTAGATACATTACGAAGCTTAAAATATTATATCTATACAAGGTTGCCTAGTAAATTGTAATTTGTATTTTTGTCATTTCCTAACATTTCATTTTTTATATTTCGCTAGGCAACCTTATATTATATTATATATATTCTAAGCTTCGTAATGTATCTAAAAAATAAGTGATTGAAATGTTTTGTCAAAAAATAATTAAAAAACTTTTAATCAAAAATACTGGCGGCCACATTTCGCAAGGCAACCTGGTTTATATGTATTCTCCTATTCAATATATGTATTTATATGAAAAACATATAAAGGATCTATTTTCCTATAAATTGAGAAAAAAATTCAAATATTTGCGGCCAAATTTCGCAAGGCAACCCTATTTAAATATATTCTCCTATTCATCTAATTACGTTAAAAATAGGTTTGAACCGTGTATGCTATGACCTGGACGTTCTTGCGGTGGGATCTCGGGCTATTATGTACAATAATGGGAGACAGAGAGATATAATAAAGTAGACAAGGGGTGAATGCAAATTAATTTGCGATATTCTAGGATATAGTTAGGTCCAATATAAAAAGTTAGTCAATGCGACTAGTATCGCTATGACCAACTTGGTTGCGAACCAACTCTAAAATGGCGAAGAAAAATTCAGCTGTTCCATACTTTTTCGATGTTCGACGAAATTTGTGTATGGAGTAAGTAGCTGATTCCTGTTGCGATTTCGGGTTTGGTCCATAGTAAAAGTTGGTGATAATCTCGAGCACACTAAATCCTTGAGTATTTTTAATGAATTCATAGTCACTCCGTATAGCTAGTAGGTATAAATTATAAGGCTCCACTGTATCTACAATAGTAAACAGGTCCTTTTGATTATCTCTTTAACTATGGTTAAGTTATTTCTAAATAACACAGTAACTATTACTTTATCTGTACCCAAACTATCGTCACATTCATTACACACGCATTTCGACTGCAAATTAAACGATTTTATGGCACAACTAATTTAGGAGCATAGTTGATTGGTGGAACTACTATCGCAAGCTACGAACAAAATTGACAACTCTACATCTCAAAATTTAGTTCACTTATTCCGTCATTTCTCCGAATAAGTTGGTCGTACTATACCTACATCAATCATCGTTTATAACTTGCACTAAGCCCGAACGCGAAGGACGGATATAAAATAACAAAATTGAGCTTTAACATTTGGACTTAGAATATAAAATTGAGTGAAATTCTGAGATGAAGGTGCGAGGCTGCGGCGCGCGCATCTTCTGTAAGTTTAGTGATGGGCTTTGTTGATGGAATTTCGAGTTTTCAATTGGAGACAATGCAAAGATAACTTTATACATTAATTCATTAGGTTCTTTATTCAAAAAAATATGTAATTTCAGCTTAGTTCATTTTTCATGACGCAGAAAATAGTTTTCACTTAACTGGAAAATGTATTCAGAAACTTTCTTTGTGTTACCTGTTTTCTTTGTGGGTATTTATTGTGTTTGTCTAATTTTAGCTTGGCAGTGTGCCCAATAGCTTGACCTGGTTGCTTAGTTCCGATTCAAGTGCTTTTGTACGAATAAAAGTTCGTGTTATAGTCTGCTACTTAATTACTATTTATACTACCGAGTAGTTTTTGCAAAGATTTTTACATATTTCTTCGGGCAGGACCAATTTTTATACATACGGATTTTTTTATACATATTATGTGATATGGATAAGCAAAAATATTATATTTTTTTATTTTGCCTGTTTCTTCTTCCGGAACGAGTTAAATAATATCTTGGCATTGTTTTATTTTAAAAGGTTTTAGTTGCCAGTTCGTTCATTCTATCTGTATTATATAGGAATACTAAGAACTTACTTAGTATACCCATATATTACAGATACTATACAGAGTTATTTCTAATCAATTAGCATCCTTCTAGGGGCTTATTCTGTACATCAAAAGTAACACATACATACTAATCCATGCTGCCATAACAAATGACTATTCATAAACGAAACAAAATTCATTCTTTTAGAACGTTTACTTTTAGAATGAAATTTTAATCTATCTATAAAGCCTATCGATACAGCAAAGCTATCGACTCTACCCCATCCCTACTGAGTCTCCAAACCTCCTTCGGCAGGAATGGACGTATACGGAATGGCGCAATCACTAAAACCTGAAAAATATTGCAGCAAACAGTGAGACAAAACAAACTGAAGCTATAATGTAAGGAGGCTCCATTGTGCGTGCAATATGGGTGTGGACAGCTTGCCGCCTCACAGGACTGCTGTGAGTACTAACTAGTACCTATGTTATGACTCAAAGTACTCGAAGTGCTCGTTATATGTCATTTGTATCCGATAACGTAAGAGCCTTTGGTTGTATTTCCTCCTTTCTTTTATATTTATGTCTGGGACTATATTTCCGTGACATAAATGCCGCAGTATCGAGGCTTAGGCCTTGGTTTGAGTACTCGAGTCTTGGTAGTTTTGGATAGTCAATAAAAGGAACTGATAGCTGATTGGCTATGCCAATTAGGTTGTTATTTGGTGCAGTTACATTCTGTGTCATTCTAGAAGATTTTTGAATAAAATAGTCAATATTGCGTAGCTCTATTTGTCGCTACAAGGATATTTGATAAAATTACCAACTGCGGTAGGCGTTTACTATGATATTATTGTAGTAAATTATTATCACGCTTTATGTTTTACTGGTTATAAAATGATTGTGTTTCGGAAAACAAACAAGAGCATATTTTAAATCAAAAATCAGTTTGCATTTGACCACTAACTGTTTGGTTTGTTTCCATGGTGGCTAAGTATACAGCTTTTTATAAAACTTCACATACAAAAAAACAGTATAAAAATGGGCACGTTTACTAGCAAAATAAAAATTGCTAAGTGAATTATAATACAGCAACAAAAAACGGTAAATATTCTTACAATTAATTCTTACCTTCAGATGTTTACACTTGTATAGAAAAAGTAGAGTTCTATTTAGATCGGTGTCTTCAAGTGTCTGTTTTTTTTATTGATTTGTTACACTCCACATACACCGGGGCCTGTGCTCTTTAATTTAACATTACATTACTTTAATTATACATTACTTTTTTAATGATTTAAATCTCCGATGAGGACAAGTTCACTGCACCAGACAGCCTCAAAGCCATCACTATGGCTCCAAAATGGTTCATGAGAGTTCAAGTGTATGTTTGGTATCTTCAAGTCTCCAAAAGGTGATGAAATGTAAATAAAAAAAATGGATTTTCTTAACTTAATTAAGTTAATCGACAAGCTACTAATAAACAGTGTTCACAAACGTTATAACCTGACCTAAAACTCTTATATTGTACTAGTTTTTGCCCGTGGCCCGATATTCGCGATATTTTGATTTTTGTTCTATTCAATAGGAGTCTTTCTTTTTTCGGGATAAAAGTACTTAACCTAATTAATATAATATGTCACTTTCCGTCTTTCAAACTATGTTCATACCAAGAATCAAGTCAATCCTTTGTTCCGTTCCTGCGTGAAAAACTAATACACCACATAATTATATCTTTGAGACCTTTGGGATTTATAATATTAGTAAGGATTATAAGAGTTATAACTCTTGGGTTGTGACACGACGCGACACGGCGCGGAAATCTTAAAGCTGTACGATGCAACACGGCGCGAAGACGTCAAGTCTAGTGCCCCGATTACGCGTGAAGGAGTTTTTTAATGTACCTACTGTAAAACCCACTTGGAGTACGAGAAATCTCAGGGGGAAAATCGAAAAAGCTCTACGACGTTGCGCTGAAGCACTCGAAGTTTCGATACGTATTCTTGAATTATTTCTCCGTGGAAAATCAACCTTCTTGTAGGTATTTAATTTGTATATAAATATGAAGCCCATCACCAATACATTATGTCGATAGTCAATTAACTTTTCATATGGAACTGTTGGTTTTCTTTTTCGCGACGTCGATGTTGGTTGGTTCCATAGTAAAGGTTGATCGCAATGAATTGAAAATAATAGGTATCCTATAACATATGTATCCACTAATAGAGGAACTTCCCGTAGAAGCCTCTGTAGGGTTGTTCGATTTTAAATAAATATTACTACTTTACAATGAGTATCTACTCCGGCGCCGCGACTCTTAGCGTCACTTTTTGTTCTGATCTGGCTCTTTATAGCAATAGCTTAATAATCAGTTTCCTTATCCTTCGTTACGCGAAGTAAACTCCCAAAACTCACATAAGAGAGAGATCAATATCCCGCATCCCGCAGCTTATCCCGATTATCGCGGGACGGAACGTAGTTTGGCAAACATCGCCATAGTTTGGCACATCGGGAAAACCGACGATAATTACAAACAGTATCTATTATTCTGATTTTCCTTAACTTACCACAAAAAAAAACTTAAGAAGAGACAGAGAGAGGTAAACTCTTTGTAGTTGTTTCCGCTATAAGAAATCTGCTGGACATAAATGAATAAATATTTTGGGACATCTTACACACGGCCTCTGACCCCAAACTAAGCAAAGCTTGTGGTATGGCTGCCAGAGACTGAAATACTACATATACTTATTTTTAAATACATACTTATATAGATAGTAACTAAATAACACCCAGACACAGAGCAAACACATATGTTCATCACATAAATATTTGCCCTGGGTGGGGTTCGAACCCACGCCTCTTGGACCCAGAAGTTAGGGTCACTAACCATTGAGCCACCGAGGCAGACATAGGCCTTTATTACAGATATCTAATAAGAACGGTCCGAAGTGGCTTGCATATAAAGCGATCCTGCAGTCTTGAGGTCATCTGTCCATCTTGTGTGACTTGATGGATTGTTAACACCATCATTTTCCATTGAGATCCCTGAAATTCCACCCTGAAACACAGCAACATACTTATCCCATAACACCCCTTGTAGATTCATTTTATTAACATTTACTAAAAAAAATCTCTTGTTAGCCAGGATTCAAAGATTTATAAATGTTAGTTTAATAATAATTAAAATCAATTAAGACTAGCATTATTTAACTTGTGGCTTTATACATATTTATTCGCATTATTTTGATAAAGTATTTATTTATTTAACTAAAGCAGAATACTTAAAAAAAGCAGTAGAATCAGTTATGCAGCTTAAATATGTGGTTAAACAGATAGTTAAATAAAATTAGCAACCATAATGGTGTTTTTACTACGACTACCCCTTTAAAAAATCCCTTAGAGTAGGTAGCTTTAGTCTAAAGCCTTAAGCATTATCTTGTTTGTTTACAAAATTATTAGCTTAAACACCTCCACCTGGAACATTATACACCTACACACAAAATCTCTAATCATACACCTTCTAACTCAGAGACGCTCTTTCTGTCGACTCCTATAATAGGGTTACCCAAGTCGTATTTAAACAATCAGCTCCGAGACCTAATGTATATCATTATCCCTCAATGTAGTAATTACGATAATTACTAACCTCTTCAAACAAAGGTCCAAAACGGCGCAGAAAAGGATCTCCGAAAGTATTTTTCGCCCACGCTTTGTCTGATCTTTAATTAAAGTAATTGCTGTTTGTTTGTTTATAAATACTTTTCTCACCGCTCCAACTCTACACCGATCAGAGTAGAAGTAAAGAAATGTGGATTCTATATTGTAAGACACACAATTGATATTCGAATGAAAGCATGGTTTTTTAAGCTCGGCGTGCAGTTGAGGTTTGTCAAAGTATGTATAATGCACATTGTACAGGCTAGAAAGTTTGCTTTTAAACTTACGTAGGTATATACCCAATAATCTTCTGATATAGTGATATTAAATAAATTTAGGCTCAATGTAAAACTCACACAAGGTAGGACAATCTATGAAAATTAATACAATGTCTCAAATTTATGTTATTTTTGACCGACGAACCACCGGAGGTGGTAAACAATTCGACGAGTATATATATATATTTTTTTATGTATAACCACGCATAACTTTTTTCATAGTAGTCCGATTTCAATAATTCTTTTTTTATTAGAAAGAGTATACTTCGAAATTGGTCCCATTAAAACTTTATCGAAAGTAGCTGAGCCATTTTTGATAAATCAACAATAATGGGAAAAATGTTACATCGATTCTTGCATATTTGCGTTCTAGTGATGCGCCCCGGCTTCGCACAGGTGTATTATACATATAAACATTTCTCTTGAATTACTCTATCTATTAAAACAAACTGCATCAAAATCCGTTGCGTAGTTTTAAAGATATATGCATACATGGGGACAGACAGCGGAAAGCAACTTTGTTTTATACTATGTAATGATTCTGTACACGGGTGAAGCCGATCATGCTATTTTTTGCAAAAAAATATTATTTATGTTACAATAGCTGTACCCTGCGCGCGTTGCTACAACAGAAACAGAAACCTTCTTTGGCTCATCAACAACTTTTTTTTATTTAACTTTGCTTAAAGATCATCACATTATCAAATGTATAGTTTGCGATTCCATAAAGGACATACAGACAAATATTCATTTTGATAAATATAGATTTTAGAGGTTGTTAAAGTTTTTTCCTAATTTCAATTAAAATAGATGAGTTGATGTCAGTTGATGTTGACAGGATAGGTAGCTGTCAAATTACTTATGAAATGTTTTTGTTTAGAACTTTTCTTTCTTTGATCTCTTGAAACTGGAAGGTCTTTTGTAAATATTTTCTTACTCTGATTCTACAACAGCAAATAAAAAAAGCTATTGTTCTTACTTTACTAGGCTTTTTGATGGTTCACTGTTGAACATGGGCCTGCTTTTGAAATCGATTCAGTTTTGTTGGTGAAGCGAACGAGGACTACCAGTCTGTATCTAATGGATCCCAAACCGCAGCCCCGCTTCAAATTGGATTATCCAATGTCAATTATTACTGATAAAACGTGGTTGTAACGTTTTAGCATTAATTATTGACGCTTAATTTTGTTATTAAATTTAAAGTCAATAAAATTAATGACGATATTTTAATATTTAAATTATGTATTTATGGAACTGACATGATTTTTGTCGTTACGCCTTCGAAAACAGTTAAAATTGTGTGAAAATCAGATTCTAAGCTTCTGAGTAATTTTTAATTAATCAGAACGTTAATTCGTTTATCAGAACAAATTATTCCAGATTTTTAAAAAACCATCCGTACGTACATTAAGTTAAGTACAGTTTTATTAAGTGTTTCTTTTTTTAGTTTGTTTTTGTATTATTTTTCTTTTTTTTTAGTTTAAGTAGGTAGGTTTAGTATTAGTGGTAATCGATATTTGTTTTGTTTTACTTTGTAAATAAATACCTATTATAATAAAAATATAATTTTAATTTTAGTTAAGTACATAAAAATAAAATACTATTTCTTAACTCTAAGACTGTTCTTTTATGTGATAAAAAATCTAAAATTTGCCGTCTCCGCAGGATTTGAACTTGCAAAACGATACTCGAGTTTTCAACCAGTGTTTTAGCAACTAAGCTAAGCCATACTGACTCTCAAGCCAAATTGTATACTTTAACACAAAAATAACCTTTTCAGACAAATCTAATGTGAAAAACACTGTTAACACTAAACATAGTTTTATAACTTAAACCTAATAAGTTTATAAACCTACATATACCTATTTTATATAATATGTATTACTGTACAGGCTGTTTTTTTTCAGTGCACATACTTTGCATACGGAAAGTATAATAAACAAATAATTGAACCCTTACATTGGTTTTACTCACTTTAGTACAAAAATATTGAAATAACTTCAAGAGAAAGTATACAGATAAACGGAGTAATCAATGTCACCCTACATCTGAGTACCTACGTGGCCGCGTCGTACCTACGCCCGAGATGTTTTGGTAGGTAGTTATTGTCTGGAATGTAGGGTGCATGCAATATAATTTTCTTTGGAATAGTATGACAAAAAATTGACGAAAAAAGTCGATCTTTTTATGAGCGAAATATATTCTATTAATGATATCTATTGCGCGATAAAAAATTGTGCACTGAATAAAAAGTCAAGCTGTATAAAAAGACCACATATACTTGCAACATAAAAAGCAACTGGACATTAACATTCCAGATATTAAAAGGATTTTTTCAACATAACATAAGTAGATGTTTAACCCAATAAAAGTTAGAGCAAACTTCTAGTTAACGATACAAAATAGAGTAGAGAGTGAAGCCATAGGGCGTTGGTAGTTCGAAATGTCGCAACTCAACAAAGTAATAATTTTCTAGATTTCATTGTGTTGCCTATTGGCAAGGTGAAGGTTCCAGCCCTTGAAACTGGCTCTTAGTTCAAGGGTAGGCGTGGGCTGAAGCCTTACTCGTATTCTTACAGGCTTCAGTTTTCAAAGAAACGCTCCTGTGGTTCGAGTGGCAATATTCTCTGCTACGATTATCGGCAATTTGATTTCTCTCACCTTCGTAGCTTTTACTTATTTTCACCTACTCGTATTTCACCTTAAGACACAAAATGTAATTTTTGATTTGCGTGGATACTTATATAAGAAGGCGCTTGTTTGAAGAGAAGCAACAATCTCTACTCGTACACATATTTCTCTGTGTATTTGAATCTGAATTTTGAATACGAGTAGCAACATTTTAAAGCTGTGTGTGGCTTGTGTTCTTTTTATTGCTTGGTCCATAGAAAAATAATAAGTTATACTATTATATCCTAATGTGTTTTTACACATTTCAACTTTCGGTTTCTTTCCGCATACGAGACCTATTTTGACCTCCCGACCAAAAGTTCTGAATCATAGGTAAGTACTCCCTCCATCCGTGACTATCCGTGGTCCTTACATACCAAATTTCCCTTCCTAGTTTACACGCAGTAATTCATAAACATGGTTTTGAATAATTAGTTGCAAACAGAGAGTTGAAATAAGACATTTTCCTCATATTTGTGATCACACCTTGATCAGCAGGCATTGCACGAAAAAAATCAGAACACGTCGCTTTTGAGTAGCTCAAAATAGTGCAAGAATTCTTTTGGAGATATTAACTACGTGACGCAGATCTAGCTAGAATTTCGCATGAGCTGTGCTTGCGTGAGCTTCTCCCAACGTTGTTCTACTATAGCCAATCAAATCCTGAACGATTTTTTGTTACCAAACGTGAAACAAACAATTGCTACCTTATTGCTGTTTAAACTTCCCAGATTCCCATGATCCCAGCACGGATCTCGGTTGATTTTTATTTGATCTCCATTACATTCAATTTTCCTTTTATTAACTCTGGGAAAACCTGAGAGGGGAAATGTCGGTGTTTATTTACCAAGTCTACTACGTCGCAATATATCTTAATAATAAAAACATGTGGGTGCGTACGCCGTACGTAACGATATAAATGTGTAGAAATTGGATCCTACCATTCAATCCCATGAATGTATAATCGTATCAAGTGTGGATGTACTCAGGATTTGGGCAGGGCGACAGCTAATGATATTTATCTGAATTGGAAACAAGCTTTAAATGATTAATTTAGACACATAATTCTGAAATTCCAACTAATAATGTATACACTAAATAAACTAATAATAAAAAATAATAACATGCCTTCAATGATAAAATTAAAAATTTGAATTAGACCGAGTACGCGTTAGAGCTTAGAAGTTCTTACGGGGTTTGTTATTCGCAATGACAATATACGCCTTTTCAAATATAAAGAGACACATTTTATATACAAGATGTATGTATGTCTACTTTAGTCAGCAACACTCCAGCCAATAATAACCCCAGTTTTGTCTAAATAAAAAATCGGCCAAGTGCGAGTCGGACTCACGAACGGAGAATTCTCTACCGTAGGGGACATAAGCCTTAAAATCCTTAAGCCCCATTTCGTCTACCTGTTGCCGTTATTAGTACTCGTATCGAGCAAAAAGCGGCAAAAAAGTCACGTTTGTTGTATGGGACCCTTAAACATGTCCACAAAATGTATGGAGGCGTCTATTACATCAGTTAAAACCAAAAAAGAGCCCTTCGTTTTATTTATATTAATTTGGAATCTATTAGGATAAATAAATATATTTGGCTCAATAGGTACGAGTAGTTTATCTCTATCAAACCTGGTTAAGTAACCTCCATTATTGTTAAACGGAAGCATTATTACCAATTAGACACAGTTTTTTAGTGTTTTTTGTCACATTGTACCTACTAACTGGTCACACTGATAGGTTATGATTTTTAATTTTAGCAAATTAAGATATGAATGTGGAAGAATCAGCTACGAATATAAAATAACATTAAAAGCACTTTATCATTGCTAAACTAGAAAAAGTAATAAGCTGTATTGTTATTTTCCACACAATTTATTTTTCGCATTTAAAAAAAATTGGAGGGTTGAAAAAATCTATATTAAATATTTTTGGGAAGCCCATAAAACAAGCTTTCAAATAATGGATATATAATCTTGGTTCGATTTTACTCTGAATAGTATACCACTTGTGGACGTCACCTTTGTTTAATTATGTTTTAGTACTTATTTGTTGTTATAGCGGCAACAGAAATATATCATCTGTGAAGATTTCAACTGTCTAGTTATCATGAGATCAGTTCATGAGTTACAGCCTGGTGACAGACAGACAGACAGACAGATAGACGGACGGACAGCGGAGACTTAGTAATAGGGTTCAGTTTAAAAAGCCTACCCCAAGCATCCTTAATACGTCCTAATTTCTGTTTACACATACGAGCTTTTCGCAGAACATTTGTAAAGGGCTTCGCACGAGGCCCTCGGTTAATTAAAGAGGAAAGGTCTGCATTTTTAAATCGGGTTTGGTCGCACACAATTTCAGAACAATGAAGGGGCTACGGAGTAGCTAGTGTTTATTTTGGGCACTGTAAACAACTAAATAATTTTTATTTGATCTCCATTAAGTGAGAAAATTTAAATACACGTTTATCTTCCTACCGGGCTTTTAGATTAGTTTTTGGTTTTTTACTTTAAGAATTTTATTAATTTTAGGCTTATTATAGAATTAGGCTTATTATAGTATAGTTTTTATTTAATAATATTTTAATTACAATAAATTACAAAATTTGTCAAATTTATTACTAGGTACATGTCAATTTAAAAAATAAATGCAAATAAGAACGAAACTTACAAATTCAAGTCAATTAACCCGCCCCTCATGGTTCCCGGTGAAAAGGTGCCCATAATGCTAGCAGCATTGCCACGCTGAATAGCGATAGACATCCTTTGCACCAAGAACCACCCAGAGCGGGAGTCACCTCCTCTGTCCCTTATCCTCCGCCCAATTTCACGAACCAAAGCCTTAGCCTCGGCCCCCCAACTGCCCATGGTCTCAACCGCGATGGGCACAAAGTCATAGAGCGGTTCCATTGCCGCATACTTCACCCGCTTTCTACCCGCAGCCTCCTCCGCCGCAGCTGCCGGGGTATGGACGGTACGACCCAGGTGCGTGGCGGCAACAGTGCTAACGCAAGTAGCGTCCCACACTAAGCACTTGCCGTTTTTCCACGGCACCAACGTCAAGCCGTCTGGTCTTTTACCATCGGATCTACTAAGACCCGGTGGTTCCAACACGCAGGGGACATTGGCCGATATAAATGCTCTACGAACTATGTCGTTGAGGGCATGATGTCGCGGAAACCTACCCGTGCAACGACGACAATTCAGAGCATGATGGCCATCAGCTTCTACCATGGAACCGCAGATGCATTTGTGCGATTCACACACTTTGCTGCCCAAACGGAGAGCCACTGCCACACGCAAAGAATCGTCGTCTAATAACGTACCTATGTGAGGTGAAGGTAGCGCGTGCAACCATGCCCCAGATTCTGACTGCGACACAGCCCTGATCCTCGCCAAATCAGCCCCTGTAAAGGATCCCAGCATTTGTGAGAGAGCCTTTTTAGCACCGACGTCATCCCATGACCCCTGAGCCCGAAAAGCTTCAGCATTCGGAATATCCATGCCGAGACCAGTCCAGGCCGTCATCGCATCAGACACAAAAGGTATACAAGGCCTGTCACCATTTAAACCAAGGATGATAGCAACCAGACCCTCAACCCCATGCGCCGACGCCAAGAAGGCCGGCAGTCCAATATCATGCGCACGGCGCACTCCAAGACCCCCATGCCGTATCGGTAACGTCGCCTGGGTCCACTGCGACTCGTTAAGGGAGACGTTAAGAATGGACTCAAGAGACGCCTTTAATGCACCGTCGAAAGAAGAGATGTCGTCCGGGCAAAGCCAGGTAGGTGCAGTCCTTAATAAGTATGTTATTTTGGGCAGACCAAAACACATACGCAACAACGTTACTGCAACATGCGAGGAGAGATTTTTTAAGCGTTCCTGAGCGGCAAGGAGAAGCTGTTTGCGAGACATGATGGCCTCGGGAAGCGCATCCACGAAAATGGGCGTACCCAACAGGGTAAAAGTGACAGTTGTAAGTTCCCTGAGGCCAGGTAAGATATTTTCGAAAAGCAGAAAATGTGTACGAGCTTCAGACCCACAGAAAAAGATTTCGCATTTAGCCGAATTTACTTCCAAACCGACTTCTTTGAGCCGCGGAATTAGGAACCGGAGACCTTGGGCAACTTCTTCTGGTTTACCACCAATGGTGCCATCATCCAAGTACCACAGATTTAAAGGTAAATTCAGCTCTCGAATGATCTTATGGACCGCCAAACAATAGACCAGAGGTCCCAAAGGATCTCCTTGATGGGCCCCAACTTGTGAAAGAATTAGGCTATTGTTATAGTAGAGATTAGAGGGAAGGTGATAGATTTGATGAAGAAATGGATATAGCGACGGTATTTTATCCTTGGCCTCACTCAAAAGAACGTCCCTCTCCAAAGTATTGAACGCGTTACAAATATCAAGTTTCAGAACAACACACTCTGAGTTGGCTGGATCCATCACGAAGGCACGAGTGGCATGTATAGTCGCCTCGCAACCCTGGCGCGTCCCAAAACCCAACTGATGAGGCCGCAGATACTCGGACATCTCCTCCCTGACCGCGCGACACGCCAACTTGGCCGCCAAACGTCGAAAAGTACTACCGACAGCGATCGGCCTAATTCCACCATCCTTCTTAGCTAAGGCACACAGACTAGCGCCATACAAATAAGGGCGCACTTCTGAATTGACTTGACCACTCAGCAAGAAATTTGATAATTTGGTTAGGCACTCCATTAGTCGCAGTCCATTCTCGCCTGCCGAAGCAGAGGTAAGTTCCTTCAAGTGCCCCGGACGAATCCCGTCCAAACCGGCTGCTGACCCGCTATAAAAAGAGCCAAGCGCAAGACTCACATCTTCTACCGCAACGGATAAAGGGACAAGCGAGGCGTCCGACACCGGTAGCGAGCCAAGCGGACGCGTCGGGCTAGGATGTTTGCATTTTAAAGCGGCCAGCGTGTCCGGACCGCGCCGCGCAAACGAGTCGCTCGACTATGAAAATTTACGTGGTTTTCACACATTTTAAACTATATATAACGCATTCAGTATATCAGTGCATTGCGAGACGGCTCCGCGTGCTAGCACTCGCCAACTTGAGAAAGGTCGCCGAATGCGACCGAAACTATAGTCGTTACGACTATCCCTACACGTGAGTTTAGTCCCGTTATATATAGTTTAAAATGAGTCGCTCGACATTAGTAATCGAACCGCTCCTTTCAAATCACCGTCAAACACCTTTGATTCTATCGATTTCCGAATAGAAGGAGACCGAAAGCTCGATGGCAGATCATCATCCCCACTGTCAAACTGAAAACACTCAGAGCACACGATATTCGCCTTTACCTTAGCAGTCATATTACCGGGCAAAGATTTCGATGGTACCCTCAGCGCACTGTAAGCAAAAGAGAGTAGCAACCACCAGTCCTCCGCGCTATTGCAGTCTACACACTTTTCAATGATGTCGCACAATCTTCCAGCCGCCTGATTCCGTGCACCCTTAGGAATGTGTTTCAGTACTGGTACGTTTTCCTTCAAGGTGACAAGCCTATCCAGGTTGCATGGGAGCGGTGAAGCACATTCAGTCAGCTGAGAGCTTCCGACGGAAGATGAGGTCTGCGAATCGACAACTGGCCGGGTTACATCTTTATGCATGCGACCAACATGAACCTTAAGCCCATGTGAGGTAAACCTGCGCGTAGACCCTGGGCAATGGGGACAACTTAGTACCTTGGGCGAAGAACTCATTATGAATTCAAATATTTTAATTTTATGGATAAATAACAAATCAATTAGGTATATCAAATGCAGAGATACTATAAAAATGTACCTAAGATCTACTTAACACATCAAATCAAATAATTCATACAATTAGTTAATAAATAAAATAAGATGAAAATGATATAAAATAATTAAAAACAGTAAAGTTCAATGACTTCAATCGGCCACAAAGATACAATAACAATGTACCTACAAGTTACCTGTAATAAGTAACCGAGTGAATTAAATAAACCACTTAAATTAAATAAAACACCTTGTTATTCATTACCTAGTATCTGAAAATACCTAAAACATTGTTGGAATGTCTACCAAATTAATAGAATAAACCAATTTTGAGCAATCAAATAATTAAATTAAAGATTATTAGATACCTACTTAAATTAGAAAAATAATAATATTCTAATTATTATCTATAATATCATAGAATTCATGTCAATAAATCAAAAGAAGCTAATTACAAGGTAGTCAATGGTTTAATAAAATGGCGGACTCAAATCGAGGGTTCGAATAATGGACAATCAATTTTCATTTGGAGACGCCTGCTGAGAACTGCTAACGCCATCTAGTGATGTTGCTTCGAGTTTCGATGAAACAGCATGTTAATGTATGCGGCAGCCGGTCCTGGGATGGTTGCTGTTAATAGCGTCGATCATTGATTATTGCAGTGTACTTCTAATCGTAGTTTGCCGTGGTGCTAATAGATGGCGCTGCTTATAGAAATGCAACGGAAAATCTATACGCGGGGAAATTAAGCGCTTTCACTTTCCGGCGCACCACATATTAAGCACAATATTAACACTGTAAGACACTATGTCACACATTCTTGGTGAAAATTGCTGCTCGAACAGGCCGACTCCAAACATAAACACTGCGCCAAAGGGCAGACGATATTTTTCCTGTTGCTGCCTTCTCTTCTTGGAACGGCGGTAGATAACACTTGCACAAGGCAATGGGATCACTGGTTCCGAGAATTTTCACGAAAACAGGCGAATTAAATCCGGAAAATAAATAAAAAACAATAACAAAATTGGAAGGCAATTGTAAGGCAGCGGGTCGCCTACCCGCTTTTTTGAATGTAGTGTATAGTATAGTACACGAAATGTTTATTACATTTAGTTAAAATATACTAACAATTTAAAAACGGATTAAAAAGTACAAGAGATTTACAAGGTGATATTTTCCAAAATTATTTTATTATTCATTATTATAAACAAACTAGCGACTCGCCCCGGCTTCGCACAAGTGTATGATACATATAAACCTTTCTCTTGGATCACTTTATCTTTAAAAAAAAACCGCATCTAAATCGTTGCGTAGTTTAAATATATAAGGATACATAGGGACAGACACACAGGAAAGCGACTTTGTTTTTTATACTATGTAGTGATTTAACTTCGGGCCCAAATGAAAAATTAGTCATAAATTTTGTTCCAGCCAAAAATTTCAGTAGGTACCTACTTAATTCAGGGTTTTGAAATATGGAGGAAAGTTCTCGAAAGTATAAATATAGAATCCTATGTAATTCTGAGAAAAGTTTTCGAATTCCTACGACGGTTTCTGTTCTACGTCGTAGCTTTGTAGCTGGCTACGCAGCTACGGCGTAGCGATATCGTAGAAATTTGTCATTACATCGCTATTTGTGTTCGCGAATTTGTCTTATTTGACTAAAATATAATTATGTTGCTGTGTCTTAACATGTATATTTGTTATTCGTATTTACTACTACGAATATATACAAACAACGTCGACAAAACACACTAACACTGAATAGCGATATGAGCATAGCTTCAAGTCAATATTTATGAGTTAAAACATTTTTTTCCTTTTATTTAATTTTTCCTCAACATAGATATATTTATGTGTAGTAATATTTAAGCTAACATTTAGTTTAGTGGGGTTAAAATAATATTTATAGAGGTACATAAAATATCAAATATAATAAATGTGTGTTACGTAACATTTTACTTATAAAGATGATCAGTGGGCTGATAATTAACCGTTGAAATAATTAAAACAGTATACTAATAAGTCATTAACATCACACTTTGAGAACTAATAATATCATAAAACAAAATAAATACAGTAACAGATATACTCCAGCAAGCTCAGGATTACGAATACATTTTTTAATATTATGAATATTAATAATGTGATCATGGGGCTGAGCTGGGGTTAAATAATTAAAAGTAGAATATTTTGTAGCACCACTTAAATACCTTAACATTGACTATTATACAGAATGTTTGGTAAAAGAACTAATAATATATTTTTAATTATGATTGGATTAAAAGCTTATATTTAGGGAGAGACTGAGCTGCGCTCAGTACAATAAAAACGCGTTTTCTCGAAAATACTCTCACATACAATTAATTTACCCAAATAATGTTAAAAAAGAAAAGTTTAGTCTAATTTGATGTCGAAAGTTATTTTTTTATATTTCTGTAGAAAATAGAACATCCTGTACTAATACATAGATCTATTTAAATCTACGAGAGACCTTCAAAGTCTACAAGTACGAATACCCTGAGGGCTTATTACGAAGTTGTTTACATTTCATCAAGTTTCGGGAACAAATTGAAGCAAGTTTTAATATGAAGGAGTGTGTTGGGTAAACCTACGAATGCTGTTATTAAACATTAGGGTTGCCATGTTTAACATATCACGCTTTTGAGGAGACGCTCTATATACATTTGTAAGATAGCACATATCTATTTATTTCTTATGTCAACATTCAGCACTAAAAGGTAATTCAGAAAGATTATAAATAACACGAAAAGAGGTGACTGAAACCATCATTATGAACAACGTTTACTACTGAGTTAACCCAAAATTTAAAAAAAACAGCTGGTTAACACTTAATGTGCCCTCTAATGAGATCTGGTCCAGTTCGACCATGTTTGACTATTCTGAGTTGCATAAATTTAGCATAATAAATTGAATATTACCATACTTAAATGTCCCATTGCTGTGATGGTTTTTTTCTCGAATTCCGGGATGAGCTCTTCTATACTAATTATATTCATCATTTAACGAAACATTCTGTATTATTAAAGTACATTTATCTATTACATATCAAATGACTTTATATCACTTTCCTGGAAGGACTGATATTTTTCCTGAGTGACCAGTTAATATGCGCAGACACCATCAAAGCGAAGTGGAGATGGACAGAGCTGGTCAGAGCAATGTAGTCGGTAAAGTTATAGTTATTTCGGCGCGAGAAAGTTCTCGCGAATACTTAGCAATTATATGAAATCGTATCTACTTTTACAATATCGCGCATCTGTTCGCGCCGCATACTCTGTGAAATACTGTGCGCATTTGACATTTCCAGCGCGACTCGGCTCATTCGGCGCGTGGACCGTAAGTCTGAGGAACAAAACCCAGCTCCACTATTCGTAACTGCATGTATATTCTCAATAATAAATTATAGTATTTTTCCACTGAGCTCTGCTTAAAGACCGCAACATTCCGCCCAGTGTGACCAGAATCAGTATTTTAATACTTTTCAGTAGATTTTAGTAACATTTTTGAACATCATGCAGTATTTTTGCAGGTATGTTTGCGGAGGTCGGTATTATAATCAGGATGTAACTCCGCTTCACTCCTGTGGAGTGTAGGCTTAACGCCCAGTTCTCCGAATGTTACGTCGGTACAATTACTTTACTTTTATATCGAAACGCCACTCGTGTTATTATTTCATCCACTTGCCCTAAAACAATATCGCGAGCGATTATTCCGCTGCCCTGTGAAACGCCCACTTTGTTATAAGGCGCCCTTACATCGGGTCACGCGTATAGAGGTACGCTAATTAAGACCTTATTGAAATAAAGTTTATGGTTTCTTTTTTGATGATAAAAATACTTATTTTATTTTCATTTCAGTGTGTACCTGGGTCTTCTAAAAAATATAGTTTGGTACAATGGTTGACAAAGTACCGAAAGGCAGCGTAAGTACGACGTCATCCCACAAGGTGGAAATCTACATACTTTACATAGTTTTTGCTATATCTGCCTCTGTAAAAATAATGACCTTGCCGACAGTTAGATTATCACCAAAAATATTGGGCACGTGTTTTTCCTTTTATAAATCAATTGAAACCTGACAGTTAAATAATGGGTTCAAGGTGCGAGAGTGAGGACTGTGACGTAACGCCAAAAATGTAGCTGGGCTCATGCCCAGCTACATTTTTGGCGTGTCAGGACATCAGGAGGAAGTTTACTATTCTCATCGACTTTATACTACTGCATACTGCATACTATTCATATTTTTTTACATTTGGTGTTTGTCAGCGATCACCGAAATTAAGCAACGTTCCGCACGGTCAGTATTTGGATGGGTGACCGCGGGTGGCATTTTCCAACTGAGCGCTACCGTGGCTCGGATGACACGTTAAATTGTAGGTCCCGGTTGTTTTAACCGTTTAGCCATGTCAGAGGCCTTCAGGCGGCCTAAAAACTCTGACACCAGGGCTAGCCACCCGGCCTATACGAACTTACTTACTTACTTTACATTGACGAAACAAATACGTGGCCAATATTTTTGATAGGTAAACTAAAATGTGTAATAGTTATATTTTTAGGCAAGAGACTAACTAAAACTTAATTTTCAGATAAATATTTATTCCATATAGAACCTACTTGTATAAAAATAAAAGTCCCTTTTCCCTTTTGCTGGAACGGGACAGCTGTGATAACCGGCTCGAGTTATTGTCCGTTTGTAATTCCATTCATATTCCCATTATTTTCCCGCGTTCATCGCGCCGCGCTAAAAATGGCCATTTCTACAACGCTTTACATAATAAAGGTAGCATGGTTTGGGCCAAAGGTTATATTTTGCTTAGTATATGCGTACCTCAATATTTTGTGTGAAAAAAATAGACCAAGGGTAGGATTATGGTGTTTTTCATAACTTTATTTACATACCAAGACCACCGAAAATCGTGAAGTCATCATCTGCTTATAGGTATACTACTTATATACTAAGCAACTAAATCAATTAGTGTGAAGTCTATAGTAAAAAAAGTATCCATACTATCTCATGCGGCAATACCATCCTGAGTCAAGTAGGCTGCGTATAGATTCCCAGATAAAGATATTATTCTTCATACACGATTCAAAATAAGGATAGACGAGCTAAGAACATGACGTTACATTAAGATGAAAACTGCCCCTACCTGTGGACATTTCGGGAATCTGTGAGATGTTATATACAATAGTCGCCGTCCCATAATTACATCCCCTCTTTTTGAAATAAAGTAAGTAAGTTCGTATAGGCCGGGTGGCTACCCTTGAAGTCAGAGTTTTTAAGCCACTTGAAGTCCTCTGACGTGGCTCAACGTGTCCTCCGTACCACGGTAGCGCTCAGTTGTAAATGCCACCCGCGGTCACCCATCCGAAGACTGACCGTGCCGAACGTTGCTTAACTTTGGTTATCGCTGGCAAACACCTAGTAAAACTACGCTATGAGCGTCACATTTTTATGAAATTGAGGCTTATGTCACACTGATAATTAAAGCTAAATGGCAAAGTTTGAATATTACTCAGTTCTGTAAGCGCAATCTGCCGGGCCGTGGGTACTGCGGTTACCGCACGCGACGTCACGCGATGCGCAAACCGACAAATTGCCGAAACGTTCGGCAAACTGTTTAATATATTCACTTTGATCAATATCTAGCAGCTTATTATCCCGATATATTCTGTACAGTAGCGCGGTTGGACTGAATTGAAATGTTCCATGTTCGCTTAGCTAGCGTGAGTTTAATATGTGCGTATTGTGCGTGAGACATAACAAGTATGCTTTTGACATTTCTGTTTTTACTTTCTTTTTCTTTATTGTAGTAGAGATAGAATATTTATAAATCGGGTTAAAAATAGTTATCTGTAAAGTCGGTTTACGGGTGATCATTTTACGTGATAACGTCATTTATTTATTTACAACAATTACTTACTATGCTTACAGCCTAGACTAGCCAACACGCAAAGAAAGCCAGAAATATACACTAAAAAAAAAATTAACAATATTACTAATAAAAAAGAACTTATTAACATAAAAAACTTATGCATGCGTTTAACATATCAATGAATTTAATACAAAATATATCGATATCTGGTGTATGAGCAATCAGATCGTTAAGCAGATTAATGACGCGGGTCGTAGGAGCATAGAAAGCTGTGTCGGTGCGCACGGGCGGCATCTGGAACAGCATACGCACTCTACAAGCTCGCGAGTGGCGAGGCCGGTCCGGCACCGCCAGCGAGCAGCGACCCAATGCACGATTATCAATTCGGCCGTTAAGCAGCTGATAGTAGTGTATCAATATCGCGCACTTTCGCCGCAGTTCTAGAGTATTAATACCTACCATACCGTTGACAAAGAGGGATGGATATAAGAAAGGATAATATCCGTAGAGTTTTTTATACAAATAACGCATGAATTTCCTCTGCACACTTTCCAATATAAGCACAAAACTTTTTTCATGTGGATCCCAAACAATTGAGTTATATTCGAGCTTACTTCTTACAAACGAAAAATATAACATGACAATAGCGTTCCTGTCCTGAAATCTAGCCGTCTGCCTCATCACGAAACCGAGAGATTTAAAAGCTCTTTCACAGATTTCATTGATCATAATATGCATATCATATGCGTCACAAGCCAAATTCATAGGCTCGTGTTTTTCTATAGCTTGTTCCGCGCTCTCGCTTGCACTCTCGGCTCAGGTAGAACGCGACAATGAGTCATGCTTTTTTGCGTACATCCGGCGTTCATCTATTTATAAGACGTTATATCAAAATGAAATCCTAAAAATGTAATTGCAGCATGTGTTCCGTAGGCAGACCACCGCAGCGGCCCGATGCGTCAACGACATAAGACCTACTAGAAAATTAATATTGTCTTACTAGCTCGTATCGCTGTATAGTGCGTTTAGATAAACAAAAATAAAATGCCAAGTCTATTGTTTAGATACAGGTTTCTCCAAATTACTGTTTTTAGAAAATTGTACAAAACTAAGTACACAGCTTTATTTATTAAATTCTAAATATGTCGAAGGCCAAATATGTGATTTCATCTAATGTTGGCGTCAGCTCTCCACCTTGTATAGACACTAGTAAGTATAAATAGAATATTTCACATAAAATCAATTTACTTACTGCTTTAGCTTATTACGCAGAACTTGGCATTACAAGTTACCAACTTCAAGTTGCGGCACGAGACGTCGGCGTCGCCATTTGTTTGAATCTATTTTGAAGTTCGGCGTTTCAACAAAATTAAATGTCTACCAACTAAATATAGATATCGAACCATTTGTCACATAAACATTTTTCAGAAGCATTGAGATTTTTAGTATTATGATATAGTTTTATGAAATAATTCTTACCTAGAATTAAAAACTAAAATAAATAGTCATTTGATACATAGCGTCACATAAAATTAATTGAAAAATTCAAATAAGATAGATTATATTTTAACATTGAATTACTGTCACAATTAATAACAATGTACATAAAATAATATATATATGGATCTAACCGTAATGTACCCCGCGCTCAGCCTCCCTACGTCTGAACGTGCTCATAAGGCTGGCAGTATTTCCACGCTGAATTGCCAGATATATGTTCTGGACTAAGTAATTCCCGGAACGTGGGTCATGACCCCTCTCCCTCAAACGACGTCCGAGATCCGAGATGAATCTCTTCGCCTACTCGCCCTACGGTCCCGCTGTCTCAACGGCAAATAGGACAAACTCATACTCTGATTCGAGGGCAGAGTATTTAAAATGTTTGCCTTTTTCCGCCGATTCTGCTTCTGCACCGGCGGTCCTCTGCGTGGATGAAAGGTGACAAGATGCATATGTGCTTATACACGAGGCATCCCAGATAAAGCAGCGTCCCCTTCGTCATGGAATCAGCGTGAGTCCATCTGGTCTTTTTCCGTCAGCGCGCGATAATCCCGGAGGATCCAAAGCGCACGGCATCTGACCTGAAACGAGAGCTCTCCTAATAAGCTCATTAATTGCGTGATGCCATTGATTGCATTTCTTGTTTGACTGCTTGGCAGCACAGTTTGGCAATTAAACGCCGAAACGTATTACCAACGGCGATTTGTCTGATACGAAATCTTTTTTGCAAAGCACAAAGGGTACCCCCTTTGTGCTTTGCATAAAAAGATTTCGTTTCCGTACAAGTAAATGCTGATGTTCGCATTCAGGTTCTTCTCCAAATGAAAGTTATACTATTATTATACTAATATTAAGCGAGTGATGGACTCGAGAAGCCTTACACCATTAGATGTAATTAGTTAAATACTTTTATACTACACCTGCTCGGAAAGTGCCTTGATACTTTATTAAATTTACGGTAGAAAGTACGTCATTGCATATCGAACAAATATGCGGCGAGAAAACGCATCAGAGCGGGAGAGAAAAGTGTATGAAAATCCATTTCTTACGTGGGTTTTTCTTTTTTAATTTTGGGTAAGACTATGCGCTGGTAACCTAAATATCAAAAGCCAAAAAGTTTTAAAAGTTTTTTTTTTTAGAACATGTGAAAATAAGCTTCACTAACTGCAACAATTTCAATATAAATTTCAATTAGTAAAGATTTAGTTTTTTATTTTCCTCGTAGGTGTAGTATAAAGCACTATGTATCACTCGAGAGCAAGTGCGATTCCCGATCTCGGGTGTTTTAAAGGTCTTCAAACGACACCCTCGACGGTAATCGGTCACTTTCTCCTCTCGGTGAACAATGTACTAATATTTTTTGCTGTCTTACTATTTCGTAGTGTAATAACAAAACGATGATTATAATCATGTGTCAAAGATATCGTAAAACGAAACTATAGAAGTGTAATTAATTATGTGTCTCCATTTATAGTAGAGTAAGAGAACTTCTGTCGTCTGTCATCACACATTACTATTTATTCGGTGATAATGATAATAAAGCTATCAATCCCAATTCTATATGAAAATATCTCCTAGATCTTATTAAAGACCTCTCGCTTTTTTCCGAGCCGTCGCTCCAATCTCGTAACACAACGTGACTTAACAAAAGCCTCCTTCATTACATTTTATATCCAAGACATTAAATATATCAAGCGTTTTATCCAATATCCTTTGTTACACATCGGATTTTCAATAACAGTCTCAAATAATTTTGAATTGTTGGGAAAAAGACATACCTACCTACCATTGGTTTTAGAATTAATTCAAAATACCAAAAATTTGAATGCTTTTGAAAAATATTTATGCTAAATGGTTCGATATCTATACAACTTAGTACTAAAATTCTTTCTCATTTTAAGTCTGCAAGGTTTGAATTCTCTAAATTTTTTCTTTCAATTTGCGTTTTGTGCAGGTTCAAAAGTTTTAAAATTTTCGCTGCTCTTATTTTTATGATAGGTATTCTACGTTTAGAGGTAGATTTTGAGCGTGAATTCACGTTATTAAATTTGTTTTTAAACTATGAAATCATACCTCTACTCTTTTAATAATGAAGCTAGCTTTGGGTTGGGGTGTCTACTTTCAATTCAAATTCATTTCAAAGCGTTGGCGTAGAACCCAATCCTCGTATACCTACCTATTTGCCTTCGTGGAACTATAGCGGGCTGTTCAAAACATTTTCATCATTTACATACATACAGGCTGAATCATATAAGTCGGCGGATGTGAAGTTGGCTACAAGCTGCGCAATATCGACAACGCGCAGCTTAATGTGAGGTTGTCATTACCTCTTGTTTACTGATTATGATAAATTATATAATGATATTCTTAGTGCCAAATCTGCCAATGAAAAAATGAATGTATTACAGGAAGCCATAATTCATTATTATAATATAGCATTTCCGAAAAAAAAGATAAATCCTAAAAACAAACTGCAAAAATTAACCACTACAGGCATAACAATATCAAAAAATAACTTAGAGAAAATGCAATTGACTCAAGATTTAATACCTAGCAAAGAGAGAAAATTAAAAATAAAAAAATATAAAAAAATATTTCGAAAAGTTTTAAGATCAACTAGAAAATTATATTATGCGAACAGAATCAAGGTTTCTAAAAATAAAATAAAAGAATCATGGAAAATAATTAATGAACAGTTAACAAAAAATACTAGTAAAAAACACAATAATATCGACTATATTAGGAATAATGGTAGCAATGTACGAGACGAGGCAATTATAGCTAATTTATTTAATAACTTTTTTTTGAACATAGCACATAACCTTACAAGACATACAAACATTAATAAAGAAACATGTAACGAATATTTGCAAAAAATGGATAGACCGAAAATTAAATTTAAATTAGATTCAGTTAGTATAGCAGATTTACGACGCACAGTGAAAGAAATGAAGGGGAAGAAATCATTGGATGTATACGGCTTGAGTTCCAAAACAATGCGAGATCTCATTATAGACAATGACTACCTATTGAATTTACTTTGTTTGGTCATTAATTCGTGTATAGAAGAAGGTATTTTCCCGGACTCTTTGAAAGCTGGTCGTGTCATCCCATTACATAAAAAAGGAGAAAAATCAGACTTGAGTAACTACAGGCCGATATGTATACTGCCTGTAATATCAAAAATAATAGAAGCTATTTTAAAAAAGAAGATCGTAGAATATTTTGAAAATAATAAATTATTTACTCCAAAACAATTCGGTTTCCGTAGAAATAGGTCCACAGAGATGGCAATAAGAGAAGTTATATATTGTATGTTGGAGGGGTTGGATGAGTCGCAGAAATGCGCTAGTATTTTTTGCGACCTATCCAAAGCTTTTGATTGCTTACGTCATGACATATTGATATTAAAATTAGAGTATTATGGGTTTGATGGAAAAGAATTAGAAATGATTAAATCTTACCTTAATGGCAGAACGCAGACTGTTAATGTGAACGAACATAACTCGTCAGTAGGTACCGTTAATATAGGAGTTCCTCAAGGTTCAGTGCTGGGGCCTCTCCTGTTTCTCATTTATATAAATGATCTCGCGAGCTGTCTACCCGATTGGGCTACTGTAAATCTATTTGCTGATGATACGCACGTTGGATTGACTGATAAAAATAAAGATCATCTCGATAAAAAAATATCGGCAGCAATGACTGCGCTTCGCGAGTGGTTTGAAGCTAATGGTATAATTTTAAACGCAGATAAAAGCGTAATAATGAAATACCAAGCCAAGAAGGGAAACAATACAGGACTTAAAACGGAACATGTGTTCCTTGGGTATACTATAGACTATACCATAAGTCACAGAGAACATATAAATAAAATCTGTAGAAAAATATCTAGTGCGAATTATGCCCTTTTTAAATTAAAGCCACTTTTGGATAAAAAATCTCTTATATCAGTTTACTATGCGTATGTGCATTCATTATTGAGTTATGCCATAACTACGTGGGGTAATGGTGTAGACATCAAGGATCTACTTAAATGTCAGAAACGATCTATAAGAATTATAAACGGAGTTAAAAAAGGAATGTCTGCCAAAAAATATTTTTTAGGAAATAAGATAATGACAGTCATATCTCTATATATTTATAAAAGTTTACTCGAGATTCATAATGAAAGAGAGAAAAAATATCCCAGACTAATGGATACCCTTAACAGAAATCTAAGAAATAAAGATAGACTAGTTCTGCCCAGAGTAAGACTCAGCAAAGTTCAAAAGCAAGGCGTATATAATAAATTATTTATGTATAATAAGTTACCAGTTGCCATCAGAAATTTATCTTATCTTATCTTATCTTGACTTTAAAATAAAAATTAAAGCATTTTTTATTAATAATGTATTTTACAATCTAAATGACTTCATGAAAATGACACTGACTGAATCTTTGTTTGAATTTTAGTAATATTTCTTTACATATGGACCATTTATTTTTAATTTTGACATGTTTAAATTTTATATTTTTCAGTAATTATTATTTTACCTAATGTATTGTTTTTTGACATTAATTGATTTAATTTTTGAACACTATTATTATTTTGATTTTATTGGACTTAGTATGGTAAGTTAGATTGCATAATTTCTTTTAAGCGTTATGAATAATTATTGTAACTGACTTGCCTAATATAACGATCATTGTTATAAGGTTAATAAACAATCTGAATCTGAATCTGAATCTGTCAGGTTTTTTTTTTAATATCTCCACCTATTCCCCTGATATATATAGATATTTCAGGGTCTTTTTTATGATTATTATTTAAATTGTTACTACAAATATTATATCTCAATGTTACAAATGATCAAGTTACAATTTTTAGCCTGCTTTTAATTTTATACATTTAGGTAGTTTTGTTATCTTAAATTGTCATAAAGCAAAATATGTCAATAGTTTCCAACTTCAAATATATTTAATAGTTATTTTTACATTTATACTTTAAGTATCAATCTTTGTCGTGAATCATAAATATATATATATATATATATATATATATATATATATATATATATATTGCAAATATAAATAAAATTACCTATAAAGTGTGTCATTCATGAGAAATAACTATACGCGTGTATAATCGTCCTATGTTCAGTCAGGATTGGATAACGCGCAGCTTGTAGCTAACTTCACATCCGCCTACTTGTATGATTCCAACTATACCATACAATTTGAAAGCTTAGTAAAACCAAAGAAGATATAATAATACTACGGTAAAACTCACATGAATTAATCACATACAAATACGAACATAAACTCGACTACTGCAAAATATATGAAAAATCAAAAATAATTAAAAATTACTACGTTGATACATTTATTCGTGTGAACTATTCGAATTATGTACACGAAAGTCGGTTATGCCATTGTTACATCCAAACAAGCTAGTTAGCTAGCAAACAAACAACCAAGTTTACATCCAATGCATAAAAACCTCCACATAGGTACTTACACTTTCATTCAATAGACCTATTTCAAAAGCATGACCATCATTGCTTGGACGGTCAGGTAAAATCGCCGACACCAAATTTGATTCAGCCTACAGGCCTAATTTCAACCCACACAGACAATATTTGAGTGCCTGCTAAGCACACAGGATCGACCAATTTGTGTGTTTAGCCAACACCGGCTCATGTATAGAAAATTTGATATAATCAATGAAATTTTCTCCGCTTTCCTAAGCTGAAAATATGCAAACCTTAATGAAGGTCAGTCCCCAAATAATGTTCACCATTTTTCCTTCTCGCCTTATATTTCATGCTCGTTATTCTCTGTTTCGCTTTTAATTTAAAAATTCATCGCGCACAATAGCTTTTAAGCTCTTTTATGTATTTCACTTGAAATGGAACGTTTTGAAATATTTTGAGCGTCCGATGTGGGCATCATTTTAGCAGATCGTCATCGAGTCGATTTAAATAATAGTAAAACTTGTTCATCGCAATGTATCATTTTGCATATCGACAGTATTTTCCTAATAAAAATGTACAAAAAGCAAAAAAACGACGGCCAAATCTGAGCCAGAACTTGGCCAGAACAGCCCATTGATTTGTTAGGAACTTGATCGATCATGTCGACAGCTATATTATTTCACCACAACAGGTGACGCCCGGGCCAAGATACCACCAAAACGGGGCGATGCGGAGGTGTGCAGAGATAGGTAGAGTAGAGTGTTGTAGTCCATAAGTCGACTGCATAAATTCCATATTTGCTTATCTTTACTAATATTATAAATCCGAAAGCGAGTTTGTTGGTTTGTTTGATACTTTAAAAAAAGTAAAGCACAGGTGTTACTCACGCGCTACTATAGTTTCAATCTTTGACTGCCTTGGTGGCTCAGTTGTTAGTGGCCCTAACTTCTGGATCAAAGAGGCGTGGTTCGATCCCCACCCAAAGCAAATATTTATGTGATGAACATAAGTGTTTGCTCTGTGTCTGGGTGTTATTTAGTTACTATCTATATAAGTATGTATTTAAAAATAAGTATATGTAGTACTAGTTTTTACCCGCGGCTTCGCCCGCATGATATTTTTATTTTTGACGCAATATCATTATAATTTATAGCCTATGTGTTATTCTGATATATAAGCTATATTATTGCAAAGTTTCATCTCAATCCGTTCAGTAGTTTTTGCGTGAAAGAGTAACAAACATCCATACATCCATCCATCCATCCATCCATCCATCCTCACAAACTTTCGCGTTTATAATATTAGTAGGATATCAGTCTCTGGCAGCCATATCACAAGCTTTACTTAGTTTGGGGTCAGAGGCCGATGACTGTAAGATGTCAAAAAAAAAAACGCATTTGGCGATCTTTCTCAAGGTTGGAGCACTAGCACGTGGGCTCGTCTCGCATAGCACTGACTATTTGTTACTCTTTCACACAGCTATAATGGGATGGGTTGACTTGATTTTTTGCATGGGTATAGTTTAAAATTAGAACAGAGTCATACCATCATATAACTACTTTTTATCGCGGATAAAAATAAAAGGTTACTGTGGGATGGAATGAAAAACTAATATATTACGCGGGTGAAGCTGCGGGCTAGAAGCGAAATAAAACACATATTACACATAATTTTTTAGTTATGTAAGTACTATCGATATGAATAATTTGTAAATTGACTTGCCAAATGTGACGGAATGTTATAAGGCCAATAAATTATTACTATTACATAGTTTCTGAGATATCGGCCAAAAAGTATTTTCATGATGGCGCTTGAAGCTTCACTTGGATGTGTCAGCATTTTGTGATTTAATTCTCAGTAAATGATCCTAAACCTTATTAAAAAATATTTCATCAGAAATTTAGTGCAGAGTTGACCTAAACAAACCGTATATTTTTCCTGAGGTATTTATGGCACATGTACGGGCTACAGCGATCAGCACAGCACATCACAGCAGCCGTAATGTGTAGACGTTCTGAAGACTGACTTTGCTTTTCCTCTCTCTCGTGGCGTAACTGGCGCGAGCAGGAGAAAAATTGTAGCCAACCGTCGTCAGAACGCTTACACAATACTGCCCCTGTTCAGCTCTAGTCAGCTTTGTTAGAATCTGGACCTCAGAGTATTTAGGGGTAAATACCCATTTTGTACAGAATGGTGAGACCGCAAGCAACAAGTGCTCCATTAGCGGGATTGATCCGCAAACAATCACTTACGAGGGTGGCTACCGACACCGCTGTGCCAAATATGACGGACAACCCGATAGCTTGATACTTACCATGATTTCTTATAGTAATAGGTATAAAAATTATTCTATATTGCTCGCGTATTCGGGATCGTGTCATGTTTTTGCAATAGAGAATAGTGGTAGCGCTCATAGCGTAGTTCGACTAGGTGTTTGTTAGCGATCATCGAAGTTAAGCAACGTTCAGCACAGTAGTCTTCGGATGGGTGACCGCGGGTGGCATTTACAACTGACCGCTACCGTGGCTCGGACGACATGTTTAAATGGTGGTCCCCGGTTGTTTTGACCATTTAGCCATGTCAGAGGCCTTCAAGCGGCTAGAAAACTCTGACACGGGCTAGCCACCCGGCCTATACGAACTTACTTTACTGAATAGTTGAGAATAAACTCTATAATGACAATACTACATTACTACTACATAGAAAGCAATTGGATCATCCACAGACCCTTGAAGGTCTAAAGATAATCCAAGTGCTCAAGCCCACTGCCAGTTGGCAGCGTGCCCAGCATGCTGGCAGCATTGCCACGCTGAATGGCAATGCTTATACGTTGAGCCAAATAAACACCAGCATTTTGGTCACGCGTCGCGTCCACCAGACGCTCAGAAAGACTTTTGAAAACGAGATGAGCTCCCGGCCCCCACGGACCCAAAGTCTCAACTCCAAATGGCTCAAATATGTAACCACTGCCGAGGTTAGCATATTTGCGCCGCTTGTGCTGCTCAGCCGAATTGGCCGCCGCTCCAGCCCTACTCTGAGTCTCAGGAAGATGTGACGGTGCCAAAGTATCGACGCAAGTTGCGTCCCATACTAAGGGCCGTCCACACTTCCATGGGACCAGCGTCATGCCGTCAGGCCTTTTGCCATCACCACGCGCCAACCCACTCGGTTCGAGTACGGCTGCGATATTGGCGGTGACAAAAGCCCTGCGTATGACATCGTTAAGGCTGGCGTGGCGTCCAAGAAAAGAAAAGAGAAATAAGAAAGAAATAAGAAACTCTATAAGAAATATTTTATAGCATACTAGTTTTTACCCGCGGCTTCGCCCGCATGATATTTTGATTTTTGTGCTATCCCATGGGAACCCTTTATTTATCTGGGATAAAAAGTAGACTATGTCACGTTCCGTCTTTCAAACACCCTTCAGGCCCTACCTTACCACCTTTAATAAAGGAAGTGAAAAATCCAAAAAATTAAACAAATAACGAATTTGACGGTTGTTCGATTCGACAGTTGATTTTTTTTGACATTTCTTGGAGTGCACTCTAGAATAACTTCTCAGCGTTCTCAGATCTTACTTAACATCGTTATATTAAGAAAAAAAAATTACGCAATATCATTATAATTTATAGCCTATGTGTTATTCTGATATATAAGCTATATTATTGCAATGTTTCATCTCAATCCGTTCGGTATTTTTTGCGTGAAAGAGTAACAAACATTCATCCAACCATCCATCCTCACAAACTTTCGCGTTTATAATATTAGTAGGATTGTAAAACTAGTGCACTAATTAAATTACCAAGATTTATTTGTTAATATGTAGTTTATTAACAAAAAATCTTGGTCGGTGTCAGAGTAATTGGCAAGTAGAAATGGTAGTGGACAGGACACATTGTACTCAAAAAGAGCGCAAAGTGGACTGACGATCTCAATAAAACCGCACGGTCACGCTGAATTCAAACAGCTTTCAACCGATTTTACTGGTAATATATAGGGAAGGCCTATGTCCAGCAAGGGATGTTCTATGGTTGAAACGAAAAATTAAAGAAATCAGTAACTACAATTTAATGTGTCATCCGACCCACGGTGGCGCTCAGTTGGAAAATGCCACCCGCGGTCACCCATACTGACCGTTGCTTAATTTCGGTGATCGTAGACAAACACCAAGTCAAACTACGCTACGAGCGCTACGGTTGCTTCACTAAGGTCTACCAAGTCAAGCTATGTAGGCCGCGCCACACAAGTTGGCGGATGTGAAGTTAGCTACAAGCTGTGCAATAGCCAATCAACGTGCGGCTTTATATGAGCTACAGTCAGGATTGGATATTGTAGCTAACTTCACATCCGCCAACTTGTGTGGCGCGGCCTATACCTGCTATTATAATAGATCCAACCGTTTAAGATGATTATTATACGGGATCAAGGAGCAAACTTAGACAGTTGTCATATTTTTAAAACCTCGCATTTAAAAGTGAACTTTTGCGTAACATATATGACGCAGTTACGTTCTATTGGTACTGTCAAAAAGAAAATAAACGGTTGGATCTATTATAACAATTGAACTTTATTCAGAATTGACTAGGGACTATACATATCTATAGAGTCATCCAAACATGTTATGAACTAGTGTCTGGCTATAGCTGAAACTTCCATTACGTTATAAATATGAAACAGCCGCTATAAAGCCATGAAGCAAATCGCCCACAAAACTTTTCATTGTTGTTCCATCAATACTCAGTTACGACCGAAAAATTGATTTCTTGGCGACATTAATTTCTTTATTACCTGCAGCGCCCTCTGGGCGCGTGTCAGTGAACTAGTCACCTCATTTTACGTCTACCCGTACTTGGAAAATACAGGGGCTCTATCTTTGAACTTATACGTATGCGTAAATAATCACGAGTTCGAGAGTACGAACATAGCTCAGTGCCTCAGCCGACAGTTAACTAGTGACAAATGGAACTGAATCGTGGACTTTTACTGTGGGCCTTATGAATAAGCTAATGATAATCCATGTGCTATGGAGAGATTGAGTGAATGAGAAGAGCCTCAGACGAAACAATGTTATCGATATAGACCAGGCAGCCCGAAAGAGCAAGTAAAAATGGTAGTGGGCTGGCCACATATTTCGAAAAACAGATGACCGATGGGACCGTAAACTCCGTAAAGTTCTCGAGACCACGTACCAGCAAGAGCAGCGTAGTACAGTAGGTACGTCCACCAATTAGATGGACTGACGATAGGAACGCGCTGGGTGCAGATCGCTTCGAACCGGCGTTATTGGAAATCCATAGGCATCGGTCTATCTCCAGCAGTAGACGTTCTATGACTGAAGGATGGATGGATGATTAGTGCGAACGGCATAGCGAAGTATGCGATTTCTTTCTATCGATTCAAAAATAGAGCTCCCTGGCTGGTTTTATAGGTGAATCTGCCCATAAACAGTATTTACGAGGTCGGGAACGCAGGAATTATTCCTGTTTAGTTTTACTTCCGCCTGCGACTGTAATTAGGATCCCATAGCATTGCGGCCTGGGTAGTAACTGTTAGCGTAATCTGTGCTGGGAATGGTGGAGATATTGCCAGTAGTCATGAAGGGGAACGGTATAATAATTTGGCGTTGATAAAATTATGACGGATATAACTTTGTGCTGAGATATAAGAAACAATAGCGAATAAGCGAATAGCGCAGTTATTTTACAAGCTACTATCGAACTTTTATGATATTGCGGATGTTTCCCTAGACGGCGGACATAATATAGGATGTCTTTTATTCATCATTATGACTAATGATTACTTGGTGACCAACACCGAAATCTCGAAAATATATCAGCGGTTCCACACAAAATCTCATCGACTCTCGATAAAATGTATTGTTTTATTGTCTCTTATTACATTCGTGTTATATTCATTGGATATATGACGTGATTATTTTAGTATCACTGATGTCAGTATCGCTGGCGTTATTAATAGTGGCTTTAACAATTGCCAATAGTGCTATTGTAACTTTTATTGAAAAGCTTCAATGCGGTAATAATTCCGTTGGAAGCGTATTCCATTTTCTACGGAGGTTTAGAGACGGACTCTACGTTATTACATTACAGCTAAAAATCCAAACACCATAATTCTTCCTCAGAATACTGATAAGTTTTATATACAGGCTGGTTCTTTTATTCAGTAGAGTTTATCTTGTTAATTGAAAGCTTACTTATTTATTGAAGAAAAGAATGAGTAGGTACTTAGTAGTATTTTTTGATTTTGTCCATCTGTATAGAAATGTCAAAATATCTCCAATTGAAGTTATCAAAGTTATAGGCAAAATTCTTAAATAATACATTAAAAATAATTAATAATCGCACGCCGAGCTTGTGACTGCGGTTCTTCCACTGTAGATAAAATGATAATTATGCGCTCAGTTTTTCAGACTACCGTTTTCTGTCGGATCTCAATGTATCAAAATAGGAAGTTGGATCGTAAAGAGGTGCCTGATTTTCTATCGAAAAAACGTTTTTAAGTACCTAAGTATTGTTTTATTACCTTGAATTTCGTTTGGAAAAATGTTTGATAGATGTAAAATTACATTAAAATAAATTGTAAAGTTATGTTATTTGAAAAATAAATATTTTTCACATGAATTTCTTAAAAAGAAAGAGCATGTTAGAGCGTGTTACGTGCTCGTTTTCATACAGAATCTCCCACCAGGCAGCTGGTCCTGGTGTCTGAGTTTTTGAGCCTCCTGAAGGGCTCTGACAAGGCAAAACGGTTAATCGGTTAACGGTGGTTACAATCCACAATTGAACGTGTCATATAAAAAGAGATGGCATGAAAGTGATTTTTGACCGACGAACAACCGGAGGAGGTCCACAATTCGACGCGTATATATTTTTTTATGTATAACCACTCATAACTTTTTTCATAGTAGTACGATTTCAATAATTCTCTTTTTATTGGAAAGAGTATACTTCGAAATTGGTCCCATTTTAATTTTATCGTAATCGGCTGAGTCAATTTTGATAAATCAACAGTAATGTGAAAAATGATACATCAATCCGTGCGAAATATTCGCGAATTCTGTACACGGGTGAAGTGGGTCATTATTATTAGTAAAGTGTGTTAACGATACCGATAGCAAGATAAAAATATACGCACTGAATAAAAAATCACCCTGTCTTTTTTTTATTTCTTATAGGTTCGCGTTTGACTACACACTGTCTGATGTTAAGCAGATATGCGGTCTAGGGAGTAGCACGCTTACCTAGAAGATACCTATTTACTCGGGATTTGAAGACACTCACGTTGTACTTTAACGGGAAGACAGACCCAGGCAAAGCGTTCCACATTCTGTCTCCATACTTGTTTAATCAACGGATACAGCAAACGTCCCTTCGGGACCTAAATGCCTTCTAAAAATATCGAATCGGTGTCAAATATCTGCCTGAAATGGTTCCATTCACATCGCGAATGGCGTTCGACACCCACTTGAGTGTGACAGCCAAATCCGGGACTGACGGGCGCGGGTCGAGGCCGAGTTATGCCTCGTTTTCTGAATTATGGAAACGTTGTTTCCGACAAGCTGCTATGTAAAATTGTTGCTCGTTATTGGATTGTTTTGGGAAATGCTTCTGGTTACGGGTCTGATTTAAGATCTGTGCATTATACCTATTTCTTTAGGTAGGTACTTAAGTTCAGTAAGCAGTAGACATTGCATCTGATCAAGATAAGGTTTATTAATTTTTAGGGTTCCGTACCTCAAACGGAAAAAACGGAACCCTTATAGGATCACTTCGTTGTCCGTCTGTGTGTATGTCAAGACTCTTTATCTCGGGAACGCGTAAAGATATCGAGTTGAAATTTAAACCGTTTACGCATATTTACGGTTTCTTGCAGCTGTCTAAAAGAAAAACTTCTCAGTTATCGTTTAAAAAAGTTAGAGCCGTTTATGTCGTAAAAACCGCATATTTCGACACTCACAAAAATCAAAACCTATAGGGTACTTCCCGTTGACATAGAACTATGAAATTTGGCAAGAAGCATTGTTTCAGAGTACAAATATAGGAATAAATCTGAAAACTGTACATTTTTATTTAAATTACAAAGAAATAGGGTCTCAAAATTCACAAAATATGGGTTCAAAATTCAAAGTGTCGTCGTGTTCAAGCGTATCATGTAAGGTATCATATAAAAAAAACTTCATTACCACATGCTCAAACAGGTTTTGAATTATTTTAACAATGTGTTTGTACGGGTCCCTCGATGTGAGAACCTGACCCGCACTTGTCCGGTTTTTTGGACTAATCTTGATATAATTGAAAGTTTATTGGCAAATATGCTTTTATTTCCCACTTTAGACATGCAATTTTGTGGCTGTGTGGTTAATAGACTAGTCTACGCTTAGAGTGAGCTGTAACCGCAGCTACTTCAGCTGCTTGTCGGTTGCAGGACTGTCTAGCGGCTAGATAGTAGCATTATTTCTAGCCGCTTTACTAAGCGTTGCAATCTCAGTTTTTCGAAGTTTAATTGTACGCTGCTGCAAGAGTTACCTAATTTGGAAGCTCTCTGAAAGTTATAATTATTACATATACGAGTACTTAGTAGATGCACCGGTTGTGACCACCTTTGTGTCACTTCGAATTTTAATGATTGTGTTGTAATATTTTAACTGACTGAACTAGCTGGAATTTTCACACTTTGACATTTATTCAAACACTATTTATGGTTTAATATTGTTTATAATTTATTTATGCAAATGGCTAAAACCGGGACAGTGGCCACAACCGGTGCATTCACCCTAGATGTCATATTGACGGCCTCGTTTTGCATCTTAATATGTCTACAATTTATTAAAGTTTAATTGTATTGTTCCAGCTGCAGCTGGAAGCGGGCGCCGGCGAGGGCCCCGGGCCGCCGGTCAACAACAACTCCGAGGGCGCCGCGGCCAGCCCGCGGGACGACAACCACAACCCCCCGCAGCCCGCCACCACCCCGCGCGCTCGACAACTCACTCCCGCAGGTCAGGGAACACTTACTTACTATATTGTTCGCCAGAAATGGCACCAGCACAACCGACTTTAATACATATAGTTCGCTCGAATACAAAATTAGAATAGGTCGCTCGAATCGATGTACGAGTACCTACCTATACCATTTTTTTTAGATTTTTTGTTTGTTTGATTATTGTTGATTTTTCAAAAACTACTCAACCGATTTCGGTAAAATTTGAATGGGACCACCTCTGTAGTGTGCCAATTACCAAACATCCGTTTTTAAAAGTAGGTTTAAAACATGTGAGAAATCAAGAGATGTTTGTAAGCGATCTAACGGTGCCTCATCATTACATACGTACATGTATACTCTGTGTACGCACCGTATCGTGGTGTCACGGCCGATATCTAGTATGGGTGCTACGACACGAGCCGAGCCGAGACGACGTAATGAAAATGAAATTAAAAGTGAGGCCACGATCAAAAGTTACACCTAAATCTTTGATATGACTCACTCTATTTATAGTTATATTGTGTAACCGATAACCAAAATCAATTGCACTCTTCTTCCGATCGAAGGCCATGATATTGCATTTCCCCAAGTTAAATAGCATTTTGTTCTTCACACTCATAAATGCGGTCGATGTCACCCTGTAGTCTTAATGGGTCACTGGGTGTTCTTATCTCAAGAAAAAGTTTAAGTTTAAGAGTAACAACCCCGTATTATTGTAGGTACCGGTTGTTTTACCATTTAACCATGTTAGAGGCTTTCATGCGGCTTCAAAACTTTGACACAGGGCTGACACAGTGTGACACAGCCACTCGGCCTATACAAACTTACTTTCTTTTTACCCCTCAAGTGCTGTCGACAACCCACAAAATGAGCTAGCTAACAAACGTAGGTAGGTACTTATATGTCGAATCTTACAAGTCGGCGGTTGTGAAGTTAGCTACAAGCTGCGCCATATCCAATCAACGCGCATCTTTCTGTGAGCTGCTGTCAGGATTGGATAGTGTGCAGCTTGTAGTTAACTTCACACCCGCCTACTTGTATGATTCAGCTTACACGAAACTGTTAATTACACCATTACTATATTAAACAAGCGGACCCGGCGAACTTCGTTTCGCTTCCCGTAAAAACCTTGTAAAGAGTATTAGAAAACTACAAAAAAAAAATAAGCCAAATCGGTCAAGCCGTTTTCATGTTATGTCGTGACAACGGAAAACGGGTTTCATTTTTATATACTTATATATAGATAATCGAAATGGTTCTCGTGGTCACCACTCAAACATTTAGTTTAGGCTAGATCTGACCCTGGGAACTTGAAGCTATCATCAGATAAGAGAGGTACTACTGAGACCATATTAATCTTTGCGCTATACAGTAGTCAACTGCGATAGCCACCCGAAAATAATAACAGAAAAATCAACCGTAAAACAAAGAACAAACCCTGATTTAATTTCGAAAATACACAGTACAAATACTACCTTCACTTCATTGAACTCTGTTTGACTTTACTAGTACATTCGCCAGAGGGCACAGTCCCTTGATCCCTTGTATATAAACCTGCGGTATTTTGACCCCTGGGGGAATGTTGCAAAGGACAAAAGAATTCCCAAATATTTAGAAATACAATCGAGAAATCCATTTCGTTCATTCGATTGTGGCAGATTGCGATCCTTTTGATTAAATAAAGCCTTCTGTTGGTTGTAATTTGTTTCATATAAAGCTTTTATAGCTTTATGAAAAGGTTTGTAAAATTGTAGGTTTGCAAAGACTAGCAAATATATCGGATAGTTTTGTACTGAAAATACTGTACTGTAAGCTAAAGCGTGGGCGTGCATAGGTAGGTAGGTACGTACTACGTGAACAAGTGATAGATTAGATAGATATGTATCTGTTTCCGCATGAAGATCGCATTACAGCTCCATTATCCACTATCCAGTATCCATTTGCAATGAGGATTTTTTAATTTAAGTGAACGAGACGATTTTGGGCAATATCAAGGTATTTCAATAAAATCCTTTTTTAAGCGTTATAATTGTTTTAAAAGAAATATGCCGAGCTGTCTGCACACCATCACTAGTTGGAGAGGCACTCATAGAAGAAGAAGATTTGCAAGAATATTATAATTCTACAAACAAACATACATAAATAAATAAATAATAAGGGATATCTTACACACGGTCTCTGACCCCAAACTAAGCAAAGCTTGTAATATAGCTGCCTGAGACTAATATATACTACATATTTTTAAATACATACTTATATTAATAGTACCTTAATAACACCCAGACACAGAGCAAACACCTATGTTCATCAGATAAATGTTTGCCCTGGGTGGGGATCGAACCCACGCCTCTTTGATCCAGAAGTCAGGGTCACTAACCACAGAGCCACCGAGGCAGTCGACTCAAATGAATATACATCCATTCAAATGAATTGAATATTATTATATTTACACTCATATTTATTAAATAAATGGGAGGTATGGGTGGGGAGCATTGCCCCATTTTTATCGAGTACTTAACCAAAGAGTCCGACTTACGAATGACTTGCACTGAACGCGTTTCACAGTAGAGTTTTGCTGCAATAAGTATTAAGTGGTACAACAATACAAATAAAATGTTTGATTAAACGTTAGTAGTATCCTACCAATGATTTGTACCGTTGATGGTATAACTCGCGTAGGTACGAGTATAAATAAACGCTCTGTGACGGTCAAGATGAGAATATTCCTGATTAAATTTAAATACTTGACATAATGGATATTTTTGTTATCTCCTTTTAATTTCTTTAAATTTATTTTGATTCCCTACTTATATACCCTATAGATACCCTAGGTTTGGTTAGGTACCAAAAAATGTTAACTACTCGTACTTACAATTTGGCACCAAACTTACGCCATTACCTATGTTTTTTGTTTTTAAAAACCTATCTAAGGATACTTTGGTTTATTACCATTGTTACTACCGATCTTGGGGTTTTAAGACAAATCTTATGATAGAATTGTCGAAATCTATCCAGCCTTTATGGAGATACATGAAAATACAAGATATGCGCGAAATCAATACCCTTCCTTGGCAGTCGGGTAAAAATACTTCCCAGTTCCCAAGAAAAATAAAAAATCTTTTTCAAATAGGAACAATCTCTAGCTATAGATAAACAAAAGTCGACACAGCCTTCACTCCGATTCCGGCGCTGGCCATCGATTCAATTCGTGTAGCGGTCATCCATCACGTGATCCGACCGACGCGGCGACGGCTCAAGGAAACCGCGGGATGTTGCGTAGGCAGCTGACGGACCAACTTTGTTACATGGACTCCCAAATGTTCCTTATTTATTTTGAAGATATGAAATACTTCAGTAGATTTATTTTCTTTGTTACTACAGCTACGGTTTGTAGATATTGAATGTGAGCCTTGGTGGCCTTTTTTGGTACCTACTTAGTAGGTATAGCTAGCCTATCTACAATGGGGTGCAACTGAGTTACGTGATCTTGTTGACCACTAAAACCCTCTCGGTGGCCATTCTCGAACGCACCAGTGGAGTCTAGTGGAAGAACGCTCACCTTACAAGCGTGATGCATAGGTTCAAATTCTTCGGGCTCTTTGGAATTTATGAATGGGCTTTAACCCTAGACGTGGCATTTTTCTATTTTGCTTAAACTCACCGCTGGTTTTGCAGTAAAGATAAAAGAAAATTGCTGCAATTTGCATACATGCGTGGAACCCGTACTATACTTCGTGTCTGGGCCTAAGCTCAACAGTGGACAGTTAGAAAGGCCGGTACAGTAAAATACGATTTCATACCACCTGCTCGAAAATGACCCGTTATATGTCGTAGAATCTCAACGTAAAACTAGTCATTATTATCTTAACACAGTCTCGAGGGCTATGGCAGGTCAATAATGTTGTATGAAACTCCCTAGGCCCTAGGGGGTAAAGTGATTTAAATTCGGAACGTCTAATTTCATTTGAAAATTTCTCAACTTAGAACATTTAAGGACATCGTAAAGAGGTTTCATTTTGCAAAATCGAATAATATAACCTCTTTACATTGCACGGTAACTGGCATTGTAAGGAGGTTCTACTCGACTTCACAGAATAAAACCTCTTTGGTGCACGTATCAGTTCGATATTATAGAATAAAACCTCTTTGCAATACCCGTGCTAGGCCATGATAATCGAGCTGGCCATGGTCTTAATTTTTTTCATATAGTATTTACATTCTCTGTCTTATTAATTATTATTGTGCGATTTTCGTGAAATGATGATGGAAATTGTAAATTCGTAGGCACATTCTAATTTGTTTTAATTTATTGTATGAAAAATAGTGTGCACCACTAAAATCAAGTTTGTCTTCGTCTTGGGCGACTTGATCCCCTCGTTTCACTCAGGACTCTAAATAATTCTAAAGGACTCTAAATTAACTTAAAACACCCTCGATGCGCTCGGGATTTAACTGTAGAGTCCCTCGCTGCGCTCAGGGTCCAATTGTCGCCCGTGATGTAAGACACGACTTGGTACATAATCTACTATCATGTTCAACTCTGTATATAGGACAGAGAACATAATAATTATTTTTCGCAAAAATGGTAAAACCGGCTTCCACCGGGTACCGATTTCAAATAGTTCGCACGAATCGATGTGTCATCCATGTAGTATTTTTTACATTAGGTGTTGTTGATTTTTAATAAACGGCTCAGCCAATTTTGATAAAATTTAAATGTAACCACGCCGCTTTCGAAATAAAAAATATTTTTTGAAATCGGTTTACAATTGGCGAAAATATCGATGAACATACATAAATAAAATACCTTCAGAGGAACATATTACCTCCTCCTTTTTGGGAGTCGTAATAAGTAGGTCACTGCTTCTGGGGCTGCTGCTATACCGGTTTCGCTGCCGCAGCTTCTGCTCGTTGCTTATTGCAGCAATATTTCCGGCAGCGACAGCAGCAGTAATAATAGACGAGTGTAAACGCCGTCGGATATACGAGTATTTCACTGCTATCCGCTCGACTACCGGACTCCAGAGAGAGAAAGTTTTAAAAGAAAAGTCCTTTCTAGTCTGCAGCAACGTAGTACCGGTGGAACTTTGTTACCTACAGCTGGAGTGCAGTTTGAGTTGCCAGTAGTTTGTCTACTCTAGTAACAAGTCACTACGGTTGGAAAGCAATCTAGACAGACTTAGTTACCTGGTAACTTGGGCGCCAAATAGATCGAAGCTTTGGTTGAATTAATTGGCAAGTCAGCGGGTGTGGTGTAGCAAGCATGAATAACTTTACTTGCTTTCAGTTGGGTTCAAATTAATTTAAAACATTTGGAAGGGTAGTTTAAATTTAAAAAAAAAGTTGAATACTCATATTATACAGATTTTTATAGCGTAGTTTGATTAGGTTGCAGAGTATCGGACTTACCTACCGTTTATCCATGACGTACATCTTCAAGTGACCTGTCGACTGTTTAAAGTCGTTAGTTTCATTTCTCGCAAAAAGATTATTTTCTTGGTCGCGTCGATACCGTACATCTACATCACTGGGACCTACAATTTAACGTGTCATCTGAGCCACGATAGAGCTTAGTTGAAAAATGCCACGGGCGGTCACCCATCCAAATACTGAACGTGCGGAATGTTGCTTGATTTCGGTGATCGTTGACAAACACCTACTCTACGAGCGCGTTGTTTTAACCGTTTAGCCATGTCAGAGGCCTTCAGGCGGTCTAAAAACTCTGACACCAGGGCTAGCCACCCGGCCTATACGAACTTACTTTTTTTATCAACGTCACCGTCCTTAAAACGGGAAGGCTCACAAGCGAAGATGTCACGCCGTCAAGTATTTGGCTATAGATATTTCACCTAGTGGGCTGTATCGGAATTTCTCTTGTCTGTCAATGGAGGATTATAATATTTTATCGCATGATCCGCAAGTCACCCACGTTGTCGGCGGCCTTTTTAAAGGTCAGCACCATCTTGAAGTTCACCTGCCGATGGAGCCAATAAATAAATACTTTGAGCATTAAGCGGCAAAAAATCACTAATTCTGCTAAAAAATTTAAAATATTCAAAGCGACTCTAAAAATATTTCATAGCAAAGAAATCTTTTAACAAAACAGATTTCCAAATACTTACTCTTCCATAGGTTGTCTGGAACTGCCTGGTCGAGATCGCGAAACCGTTTTTAGCAACAAGACCATATTTTATGCCCTTTTTTGTGTTTTTTTTTTTCTTCTATTATTTTACTTCTTTATTGTGCTATGAATAAAGTGTTCTTGTGTTAAAAGTATTTCTCATCCATATTATATTCCTGTATTTTAAATTTTTGTGACATTTTTTTAAAAACTCATGAAAGCCACCATACACGTTCCGATTTGGTTAAAGCCAATCTCTAAATAGGATTGTGTGCAAGTATAAACGTGTGTTTTTCCAACATTACTACCACTACAAAATTATTACATGTCGACCCCCATTTGGTTGGCTTCAACCAAATCGGAACGTTTATGAGGGCTTTAAGTACCTACTAAATTCAACCGTAAATTCTCTGCAAGAGATGCCAGACGGGCGGTGCAGCCGCGTCGTCAATGATCTAAAACCTATACTTACGGAGATAAACAATTTTTAAGTTTGACAGCTGTCATTCAAAATGTAAATCCCGTTGATTTTGTGTGAAAACAACAATGGTATAGAATTGATAGTTACAAAGATAAGCCACTCTGAAGTAAGTATAATCTAGGATTTTATGAGTAACTAGATAAGCTTTTGCCCGCGGCGTCACCCGCGTGATATTTTGATTTTTGAGCTGTCCCATAGGAACCTTTTATTTTTCCGAGATAGAAAGTAGTCATTTTCCGTCTTGTATGCGCATGGCAAAAATCAAGTCAGTCCGTTGCTCCGTTGCTGCGTGAAAGACAAATAAACCAAAAAATACACTTTCGGGTTTATATTATAAGGGTTAGCGAGGAAAAAATTGGACCAACCACGCTACACACGATCCGAGATCGCGGTTGGCTCTAACAAAACCAGAATGTGTATGAGGAATTTTAATCATCTTCAGCTTACGATTCAACGGTTATCGGTAAAACCTCCTTTTTTAGCTAACTATACATAGAATACTCTAGATTCTTCTTATGTCTTAGACAGTAGACGCTAACTGCAACACTGGTCGCGGCGGTGTCGCTGCGACATCGCGTCGCGGCGGCAACGCCCGTGTGGCATGTCTGCTAACAAATATTATATGTATTATCAATATCATCACTACATAGTATAAAACAAAGTCTCTTCCCGCTGTCTGTCCCCATGTATGCTTATATCTTTAAAACTACGCAACGGATTTTGTTGCGGTTTTTTTAATAGATAGAATGATTCAAGGGGAGGGTTTATATGTATAATACACCTGTGCGATCGAGATGAGTCGGGGCGGGTCCCTAGTAATATTATAAATCCGAAGGTGTGTTTGTCGGTTTGTTCCTCTTTCACACAGCAACAGAGCAATGGATTGACTTGATATTTGGCATGGAGAAATAGTTTGAAAGACGGAAAGTGACATACCTATGCAATTTTTAATCCCAGAAAAATAAAATCTTCTCATGGGATAGCACAAAATCCATAAGAAGCCGCAGGAAAAACTAGTAAGTGTATATTTTTCATATCCACTTACCGGAGCGTGTCATATGGTTAGCAGGTATATTGATTGGCACCTGAATCGACACAGTTCACCACCTTGTGTGGCTTCGTTCGCTTCACAGCGTCACGTCACAGTCAAGGGTACGTGGGTAGGTGGGTACCTATATCAGTAGGCCAGCAGGTGGGCAGGAAATACCTAGGTTCGAGCGTTTTAATCCAATCTAGTACGCGAGTTCGTATAGGCCGGGTGGCTAGCCCTGGTGTCAGAGTTTTTTAACCGCCTGAAGGCCTCTGACATGGCTAAACGGTTAATACAACCGGGGCTTACAATTTAATGTCTCTTCCGAGTCACGATAGCGCTGAGTCGTAAATGTCATCTGCGGTCACAAATCCCAAAACTGACCGGCTAGACGTAGTTTGATTTTGGTGTCGCTTACGGACACCTAGTCTAACTACGCTATAACTAGTTCTGCTGTTCTGTGGCTATAACCGCTACAATCTAGTGATGCGCATACATATGACAAACGATTTGAATCATTACCATCGGTTGTTATGAGGTATACTTTCATTGGTAATTGTATAATCCTGTATATTTGGTTGGTTTGTCCGCAATTTGATAGTGACAGAAACACATGTAAATTGGTGAATTTACTGAATTTACAAAACACCTGATCGTGTAGTATCTATCTATATCTTAATCAAGATTTGCGAGTATCAACGAAGTCGGTCAAGAGTGAGTCGAGATATAAATAAATAAATATTTAAATATTAGGGGATATCTTACACACGGTCTCTGACCCCAAACTAAGCAAAGCTTGTGATATGGCTGCCAGAGACCGATATACTACTTTAACATATTTTTTAACTACATACATAATAAAACCTAAATAATACCCAGAAACAGAGCAAGCACTTATGTTCATCACACAAATGCTTGCCCTTGGTGGGAATCGAATCCACGCCTCTTGGACCCAGGAATCAGGGTCACTAACCACTGAGCCACCGAGGCAGCCTCTTAAAGGCTATATCTATATACGAGTATGTATATATTTTTTTTTCTGGATGTCCTTTATAGAATCGTAAACTCTGCATATGATCATGTGATGATCTTTAGCAAAGTTGTTGTGAATGAGCCAAAGAAGGTTTCTGTCTTGGTGAAACGAATTACGCCGGGTCAGCTAGTAGGTAGGCTTATAAAGATTCAGATAAACAGATGCGAGGTCTACTGATCAGATAACTACTACTAGTATTATGGGTTCATTGAATCGATTGGTGGATTATGATAGAAGGTGCAGAACTTAGCAAACTTCTGAAAATCTGAAAATTAAATAAGTTTTGGAGACATTTCTAAGTTTTGTTCATCAAGTATCTATTAAGGCCATGTCTAAAGTTTGTTAAATCTTTCTTATAGAGTTTCATTTTGCATCGTAAAGTGCTTTAGCCTACGAACCAGTCTTTATCTACGAGCCAGACTGCTTCAGACGTTTCACAAAGATATAGATACTTTTTTTCGATAGCTGGTATAATACAAATGTTTGCCTTCTCCATACTCAAGTTACTGTCCTAAGTTAATATGAAGCTTTTACATTATAAGTATGCAATATTCGGTTCCCTCACTGTCGTAGTCACTATTTTAAGGGCCTTTGTAACATCCACAGACTATGTCCCTTTCTCATTTCTATATCTGCCAGCTGCCAGGTCTTTACAGAATCGCATGAAAACGTGCGCATTGTATAAGTAATTTGCGTGCAAAATATTTACTTTTCGAAAAAATATATTTAATTTAAATACATAAGGACGTACGTAAGTACGTCCTGCGGAGTCGCTGTATTAAATTATTATATTTTTCCGAGATAGAGGGAGAAAAAAATATGAATTCTGTGAAAGATGATATGCGAGAGAAAGGAGTTGCTGTGCCGACCCCACCTAGTGGGATAAGGGTAGGATGATCATGATGAGCACAGAGGGAGAAAAAAAAAATCAAGTTACATTACATTCATGTCGATAGAGAATCAGGGCCCAGGGGAACGAATAAATGGAATTGTTTAACCGGAATAAGTTAACATAGCATGTTTAAAAGCTTTTTCTTAAGTTTCTCATCCATTATATTTAAAACACTATCATAATTATATCAAATTATAAAAAACCGCAACATTGCACATCAGCTAAGTAAATAGAGCTAGAATAAACCTAAACTAATAAGAAGCTTCGAGACCACAAAAAATAGACTTAAAGACACACTGCTTAGATTTTCTCTGCATCGGGAACTAAGTAAACACATCATAACATACTTCGAAAATATACATTTGTACTAAAAAAGAGAAGTGTATACAATAAAATTGCTGTGATACGGTTATAATGCCCTTAACCCGTTCCAGCCTCAAATACGTGACATTTTCCGCGGCAAAGTGTCACGTATCGCAAATTTGTCTGTCTTACCAGTTTCCCATTCTTAGGTAAATTCCGAAACTATTTTAGGGTTCAACTCGATATTTTTTCGTAAAGTAACGTCACTGTGGAATTTTGCCATTGTACGTTTGTTAGGGGCCTACACATGGTCATTCACGTAGGGTTTATTTAACAAATCTGGGGTGATTTAAAACATTCTGAATATATTGATCATATCTGAATAACACTGTCGTATATATTTAATCGACTGCCTCGGTGGCTCAGTGGTTAGTGACCCTAACTTCTGGATCAAAGAGGCGTGGGTTCGATCCCCACCAGGGCAAATATTTGTGTGATGAACATAAGTGTTTGCTCTGTGTCTGGGTGTTATTTAGTTACTATCTATATAAGTATGTATTTAAAAATAAGTATATGTAGTATATCAGTCTCTGGCAGCCATATCACAAGCTTTGCTTAGTTTGGGGTCAGAGGCCGTGTGTAAGATGTCCCAAAATATTTATTTTATTTATTTTTATTATTTATTAATTGTTTTAAATATTTATATATTTAATTTAAATATATATATAATATTGGACAGAATGTACCATTTTGTGCCGTTTGGGGTTGAGAGGTCCGTGGGGGCCGGACGCTCAGCTTTTATACAAGGATCTGGCTAGGCGACTGGTAGAGGTGACACGTGACCAGAATGCTGGCATCTATTCTGGTCAAAAAATAAGCATATCAATTCAACGAGGCAACGCCGCCAGCATTCTGGCCACGTTACCCTCTGCCCCGGGTCTTTTAGATTAGTTTTATTTTAGTAATATAAGTATTAGTTTTTATTTTAAGTAGGTTAATTTTAATAGTTATAGTTTTTAGAATTAAGTTTTGATGTTTTATAAGTTTTGTTGTGATAATAAATATATAAATGACTTAAAAAAAAAATATTTATATTCGTTCCAATTTTTTACACATTAATTATGTATTTTCTTTGTTGAATGACGAGACCTATTGTTGGCGGTACCTACATAATCATGTCTTATTACACAGATTTTGTGTTTTTAACTATATTTAAGCTCGATACGTCAATAAATGATTCTGATTTTATAGGGATTTTGACAAATATCATTAATGGTATTTATACGATTTAAACAGCTTGAATTAGTGGGTAAAATAGCCATAGTAATACGCCTTTAATTCCCTTAACCTATTCCTTCATCCAGCGGCAAAGTGTCACGTTTCGCCAATTTGTTTCACCTTCCCAGCTCACTTTACCAATTCCGAAGCTATTTTGGGATCCGTCTCGAAGTTTTTCCCGAAAGTTGTGGCATGTGACGACTTCAACCTTTGCCCGCGTTGAGGAGTTCATAGGCATTTCGGCAAATATGAGGGAAAGGTTTGGCCGCTCTACTTTCAGTGTTTGTAGGACTTCGAATATTGAGTTCTTCTGGTTTTTGCGACATAATTTATTTGGATATAGGTATGCCAGGGTAGCAGGTGCCAACTTGAGTAGACGTTAGAGTTGCGTGGGATTTTTTAGATACCTATTTAGAGTATGTATCACCATTAATTTACAACACTGGGCTTAATAAAATCATAATTTAATCAGCAGCTATTCGATACGTTTTGTCTCGAGTTAATAAACTTTTGTATGGAACAGCTGTTTTTTTTCGCGACTTTGCGGTTAGTCCCATTGTATTTCTTCATAATGTTGGATTACATACTGTACTGTATTGAAGTGTATTGTACTGTACCAGCCTATTTAATAGTCCACTGCCGGACGTAGGCCTACCCACGAAAGGTGATTGGGCCATATCCACCACGCTGGCCCAGTGCGGGTTGGTGAATTCACATACGTCATCAAATTTCTTCTACGGACGTATGCAGGTTGCCTCACGATGTTTTCCTTCACTGAAAAGCCAGTGGTGTTAAATTCTGTACGTAAATTCAAAAGAACTCATTGATACGGGACCAGGATTCGAACCCACGACCTCACGATTACAAGGCGGGCGTCACTACCTCTTGATTACCACGGCTTCATGGATCACATAGACTTCTATAAATTTATCCACTTTAATTTAATTAAATACAATGCATTTTGTCGAATAACTATATCTAATTGTGACGAAACCAAAAAAAACCATGTCGATGAGTTATGAGGCTGATTGTCAAGTCGTTCGTGTCGCGTTAGAGAGATCACTATAGGGTGAAATATAATGGCATTTCTGCAATAGGGTCATGATCCACAATATTTTGTCCCTGCTCCACTCCGATTTAATTTTGGTGAAGTCTATAGCTCAACCTCTACGTCACTCCAAAAACATGCTTCACATGATGAATTCCAAATAGGTTTATTAATTAAAGCACTAAATCGTAAACTCGAAAATTATTTGTTTTTTAATGTAAAATGTATTATTAAATTGCTAAGAAGCAAATTCGAAAATCAAAGGCCTGTTTTTTTATTGTGAAAAAGTATGCGATAAAGTAGTGTGTAAAATGTTCCCGCCGAGACAGCCGCTTCGATGGTGACATTTAGCCCTCTCAGAAGTAGGTCACTAGGCCACCCCGGATGTATTGCAACTAGAAGGGTGTTAGAGGCGTTGCTGTACTTTGACCTTTCGCCTATGGGTATATGTGTTTTGTAAGCTACAATTCATTTTTAACCGACTTCAAAAAAAGGAAATTTTAAATTCGAGTGAATTTTTTAACGATTTTGATGATGTTTTTTTTATTTAAAGATTATCTTTGAATGACAATGATCTATGAAAGATATATTTGATCTGGTCTGAAGTGTGATCTCCAAACAAAAAAATATCATCAAATCGTTTAAAATAACTAAATTTTGGGACCGAGCTGCCTTCGTCCGTGGGTAGGAACCCTTTTAATTTTTTGTCCCCCACACGTGGTCCTGGGTGGTGCTAACCAGGCAGCAACCATACTGGTGGTAGGCTATAGCCGCGGCGAGAGACCACCCACCAGACTAAGCCGCGCCGCCAAGCGACTCTCTCGAGCTCGTGTTCCGGCTCGTAGTCTAGTGACGCCATTCTGGGAGTCGGGTCGGAACAGTAGCGTCCTCTGGTGGATTGAATACGGTGCACACATCGACTACCGCATCGGCCGACTATTCGTGGAGGGCAGCGGGATCCGAGGCACGGTTTGTCGCTGGCCGACCGCAGATAGTAGGGGGCCCAAGTAGTGAGCTAGCCACTCATGAAAGGCTGCCCCGCCATCTGTCGAAAAATCCCAGGGATGCGCCATCGTGCCGGTTGGCGACCGGACGAAAGGGCCCGATGGACATCCTTGGGGGGGCTCGGGCGTCCCCGCGGTCTCCAGGCTAGTCTACCATGGATGTGTGTGGTTTGTGTGTTGTACCACTGAATCTGCAGAGTGACGTCTCGTTCCACTACCGACTTTCTACCTACTTTACTCCTTAAGATAACATGAGAAACAGTAGAAGAAAAAAAAACGTGTACACAGCGACAGCACTCCCTCTCACTCAAAGTGCACCTGTGCAATATTCGGGGCCTGCACTCTAATCTCACGCCTGTCCATCATCATCTTGAGACAGATCGACCCCACCTATTGTTTCTCACGGAGACGCAGATTGCTGGTCCATACGACGTGTCGTACCTCTCCTACCCAGGGTACTCCCTGGAGCACCGTTTTAAACCACGTGCGGGTGTATGCGTGTACGCCCGGGATGACATTTGCTTTCTGCGCCTTCGTAGGTTTGAAGACCCTTCATTTTCCGTGCTCTGGGCTTTGGCGGATACTGGCGTAGAGAAAATTATCTACGCCTGTGTATACCGATCACATAGCGGAGACCAGGAGACGACCAGACTCACCGAATACCTTAGTGAGGCGGCGGATGCTGCTCAGCTCAGCTACCCTTCGGCCCAATTAGTGATCCTGGGGGATTTTAATGGCCACCATAAAGAGTGGCTTCACCCATACCTGGACACAAACCATGCTGGGCTTGAGATGCGCAAGCTTGCCTTGACACTTGATCTCACCCAGCTGGTTCAAGGCGCCACACGGGTACCTGATGTTGACTCGCACACGGCCTACTGCTTGGACCTTCTGCTGACTACCGATCCAGACCGTTATTCTGTGGCGATCTTCCCACCGTTAGGTACATCTGACCACTGTCTGGTGAAATCTGTATCCGTCTACTCCCCATCAGACCCCAGTCCCAAAGGGTCACGGCGCGTGTGGCGGTACAAGTCAGCAGATTGGAATGAGATGCGGTGTTTCTTTGCTTCTTATCCTTGGCAGCCTGTTTGTTTTTCTTCCGATGATCCTTCTGCGTGCGCGGATGCCGTGACAGATGTGCTTCGTACCGCCATGGAATACTTCATCCCATTTTCGGACGTGCCTCTGTCTAGCAAAGCTCGGCCCTGGTTTGGGCCTGAATGTGGACGCGCCGAAGCGCAAAAGCATCAGGCATACCTGGCTTGGGTCGATGCTCGAAACCGTAAGTTGAGGGACGTTAGTCTGAGGAAGAAGGCATACAATAGGGCTGCTAAGTCCTGCAAAAAGGTTATGCGGAGGGCTCGCTTTGACCACATTAGTCGAATAGGAAACAAGCTTGCTTCTTACCCTGCGGGTAGTAAGGCATTCTGGTCCCTAGCTAAATCGGTTGAAGCGAACTTCTGCCGCCCCTCACTGCCTCCGTTGCTGAAACCAAATGGTTCACTGGCCCATACCGCGGTGGAGAAAGCAAATTTATTTGCATCTCAATTTGCTGAGTCTTCGCGTCTAGACCCCGGTAGTGCGAGACCTCCAACTTTGCCAAACTGTGACACTGTAATGAGTGAAATACACATCCGGCAAAAGGAGGTCCTCAAAGTTCTCCGCAGTCTAGATGTGAACAAAGCCAGTGGCCCTGATGGTATTCCGGCCATTGTATTGAGGACTTGTGCGCCTGAGCTGTCGCCTGTGCTGACTCGCCTCTTTCGCCTATCTCTGAAGACAGGTCAAGTGCCCAAATCTTGGAAGCTTGCTAACGTGCAACCTGTACCCAAGAAGGGCAGCCGTGCCGACCCTGCCAACTACAGGCCAATTTCGATCACGTCTATACTCTGTAAGAGTATGGAACGTGTTCTAAATAACAGGCTCCTGGCCTACCTGGAAGCGAATGACTTACTCAGTGACCGCCAGTACGGCTTTCGCCGAAACCGGTCTACTGGGGACCTTCTAGCGTACGCCACACACATCTGGAGTGAGGTCATGGAGAAGCACGGGGAGGCGTTGGCTGTCTCCTTGGACATTTCCAAAGCTTTTGATAGGGTCTGGCACGAGAGCCTTATTGGCAAGCTTCCATCTTACGGCCTGCCTGCTGATTTCTGCACGTGGATATCAGATTTCTTGAGGAATCGGTCGATACGAGTTGTCGTTGATGGCTGCTCGTCAGACCAAATGGCTATCAATGCCGGTGTTCCTCAGGGGTCCGTGCTCTCTGCGACACTCTTCCTACTGCATATCAACGATCTGCTTAAGCCCGGGATCTTTGGGTACGCAGATGACAGTACAGTCGTGGAGAGCTACACATCCGATGCAAGAACCAGCGGGCCACAGATCGAGTTATACAGAGAGGCTATGGTTGAACGGCTCAACTTGAGTCTGCAGGCGGTATCTGACTGGGGTGATGCTAACCTGGTCAAGTTTAATGCCACAAAGACTCAGGGCTGTCTGTTTTCGGCCAAAAAGAGACCCTTTCAATTGTCTCCCGCTTTCCGTGGTGTCTCCGTTCCGGTAACTGACAGCTTGGAACTATTAGGCGTTTCACTCTCATCTTCTCTTAACTTTGGCTCTTACATAGAGTCCAAAGCCCAATTAGCCTCCAAAAAACTTGGTGTTCTCTCGAAGGTGAGACGGTATTTCACACCTGAGCAACTGCTTAGTCTTTATAAAGCACAAGTCAGGTCTTGCATGGAATACTGCACTCACCTTTGGGATGGCTCTGCCAAATATCAACTGGAGGCTCTGGAGTCGATTGAGAGGCGAGCCAGGAGGCTGATTGACAACGACACCTTGACTAAGACGCAGCTGCAAAGTCTTGAGCATCGTCGCAAGGTAGCGTGTTTGTCGGTCTTTTACCGGATACACTTCGGAGAGTGCGCCCAGGAGTTGCACAATCTGGTCCCCCCTGCCCCTTTCTTCTATCGTACGGCTAGACGGACGCGACCAAAGCGCCACCCTTTTATGGTGGACATTCCACGCGTTAGAACCAAGCGTTTCGAATCCTCATTCCTCATACGAACAGCCGGAATGTGGAATGCTTTGCCTGGGTCTGTCTTTCCGTTAAAGTACAACGTGAGTGTCTTCAAATCCCGAGTAAATAGGTATCTTCTAGGTAAGCGTGCTACACCCTAGACCGCACATCTGCTTAACATCAGGCAGTGTGTAGTCAAACGCAAACCTATTCGAAATAAAAAAAAAAAATCCCATGAATTCAAAACTTCTTTTTTTGCAGTCGATTAAAAATTAATTGTTAAAAAATGAGCAATGTACCTATACTACATACGTACATTACTCATTTTGCAGTCAGAATTAACATAGGAAATCCTTAGTTCGGTTGAGTATGTCCAATTGCCCATTATAGCAATTCAATATAAAGTTTTACATTAAGTAAGTATATAGTATGTGTCTCTGTATATGCAATTATATCGTATCTGTCCGTGGTAAGTGATCCATTGCAAACTGTTTGAAGTGAAAACGGTGGAAAAATGATTTAGCCCTAAACTAACTAGGCAAATCTAGAGTAAATATGTATTAGGTGCCATCTAAGTAAGCGTGCTACATGGTACGCAGCATACATCAAGCTGGTGTGGTCAAACGCAAACCAATCCTTAGTAAATAAGTTACTGAAAATAAAAAAGGGTACTTACGTAAAAAAAAACATGTTTACGTAAACCATAAAAGAAATTTAACACTAGTTTAAGCTTAACACTTACTTTAAAAGATAAAGCATATGTCTTCCAAACAAATTTACTGATTTCGATGCAGTGTTTTTTATTTCAAAGCATCTGGTTCACATACCTGATGGTTTTCACACCTAAAATAATACTTTTTTTTTACAATCTTTTACATTACATACTTACCTAGAGACAGACCTTTCCCACAGATGTAGGTCAGTGGGCCTCACGGATGTTGCGAGGGGAAGACGTCATTTACTAGCTGAATTTACGGGTGTACCTACTTACCTGCAGGAATGTGGGACACTCTCAGGGTCGTAGACGCGGTCCGAGACATTTCTTTTTATTTCCGTAGATAAATGCAGTTATTGCAACATCTGTTTTGAAGAGATAAGACAACCCCGAGTAGAAATCAGAAATGGCACAGGATAATTAATTATTTTACAGGACTTTTTCTGCCTGGTCTTAACTCGGGTGACAAGTTAAATTGTAGGTTCCGGCAGCTATAACCATTTCTTTTAATTGTCAATTTGTTAAGCTTCATCGGACTGTTTGTATAAAACCGCTGCTTTTTTGACCGATGAACCACCGGAGGAGGTATACAATTCGACGCGTATTTTTTTTTAATGTATAACCACGCATAACTTTTTTCATAGTGGTCCGATTTCAATAATTATATTATTGGAAAGAGTATACTTCGAAATTGGTCCCATTTAAATTTTATCGAAATCGGGTAACCCAGTTTTGATAATACAACAATAATGTAAAAAATGCTCTATCGATACGTGCGAAATATTCGCGAATTCTGTACACGGGTGAAATCGGTCGTGCTAATTTATGCAAAAAATAATCTTGTTTCTAATTCAGATTTGATGAGTACAAAAATACGCTATAATATGTCCGTTGAATAAAGAAACACTTTGAATACCAGGTAGGTATGTACCTAGATATAAATAGTAAACGAGCTAGGGAAATGTAAATCAACTAGCCTGAAGATTTATAGCGCTGAAGGCCCGAGGGAACTTCCCCGCGAGACAAGCCTCATCAAAAATATGAGCTCTGGCTCCCGGCCTATCAGAGAAAAGTCTGTGATGAATTAAATGTGATGAATTAAATATTGATTAATGGGAGAGATATACCTATATATATATATATATATATATATATATATATATATATATATATATATAGATAGACTATCTCACTCGCAGATTAGTACATTTTTACCGACTTCTAAAATGGAGGAGGTACTATGTTCGGTACGTTTTTTTTGTTCATCGATATTTCGCCCGTTGTTAACCGATTTAAAAAAACTCTTTTTATTTCAAAAGGGTATACTTCTGAGAGTTCTGAGATGATCCCATTTAAACTAAATCGAAATCGATTGAGCCGTTTTCGATCTGTACCAGCCTTTCTAGTAGTCCACTGCAGGGCGTAGGCCTACCCACGAAGGGTGATTGGGCCATATCCACCACGCTGGCCTAGTGCGGGTTGGTGGATTCACATACGCCATCGAATTTCTTCTACGGACGCATGCAGGTTGCCTCACGATGTTTTCCTTCATCGAAAAGCCCATGGTGTGAAATTCCGTACATAAATTCCAAGGAATTAATTGGTACGGAACCCACGACCTCACGATTGTAAGGCGGGTGTCATTACCACTAGACCACCACAGCTTCGTTTTCGATCAATCAACAAATAATGTACATGGATGTCACAACGATTGCAAACTGTTTGAAGTGAAAACGGTGGAACAATGAGTTAGTCCTAAACTAACCAGGCAAATCTAGAGTAAATATGTATTAGGTGCCATCTAAGTAAGCGTGCTACATGGTAGGCAGCATACATCAAGCTGGTGTGGTCAAACGCAAACCCATCCTTAGTAAATAAGTTACGGAAAAAGAAAAAAATAGGTATGTGGAACGCTTTGCCTGGGTCTGTCTTCCCGTTAAAGTACAACGTGAGTATCTTCAAATCCCGAGTAAATAGGTATCTTCTAGGTAAGCGTGCTAAACCCTAGACCGCACATCTGCTTAAAATCAGGCAGTGTGTAGTAAATGCGAATCTATACGAAATAAAAAAAAAAGTTAACTTACGTAAGAAAATTATACACACCGTGCATATTTATTTAGACGGCACAAATATTTTAGCAGATCATTGTACTCATTATGCCTATTTTTTGACCGACGAACCACCGGAGGAGGTATACAATTCGACGCGTATATTTTTTTTTATGTATAATCACGCATAACTTTTTTTGTAGTAATCCGATTTCAATAATGCTTTTTTATTTGAAAGAGTATACTTCGAAATTGGTCCCATTTGAATTTTATCGAAATCGGCTAAGCCATTTTTGATAAATCAACAATAATGTGAAAAATGCTACATCGATCCGTGCGAAATATTCGTGAATTCTGTACACGGGTGAAGTCGGTCATGCTATTTTTTGCAAAAAATAATCTTGTTATACTAAAAAAAAAACAAATCTTGACATCAAAAAAAATCAGCTGCTCCATACTTTTAAACAAAGGTCTTGAACTAAGAAAATAAACAAAAAATAAATAAATAAACGATCCAAGAAGTTACATGACATTTAGAACTCATACTTAGTAATTAAACTTACTTATTAATTTAACTTCCAAAATATACAGGTGTGCGAATGAGATAGCAGATGACCAATGAATCTCCTCCCTAAAAATATGAACTTTAGTCCTCCGGTCTATGAAAGGAATGTCTCTGATGAATAAAATATTGATTAATGAGGCTTCCTCATTCCTCGCGTTTTTCTCAAAAAGCTTGTCACTGACCTTTCCGGAGCTTTTAAGCCCGTGTCGTGTTGCCAAGGGATTTTCTTTTTCTTTACAGATTTCTGTTTAGATTTGTAAAGACTTGTTTCGTTAGTCATTTATTAGAAATAAATAATGGAAGCTTTTCAAGGTGAGGTATCTCCTGAGACTCTGTGCTCCACCTTCCTCCGCAATATCGCTTACCATCAGGCGAGTATTGGTCAAACGCTTTCATCGTAACTCTTTTATTGCTAAAAGTTTATCTTTTTTTTTAGTTTTCAGCCCGTTTTTAGCTTTTTGTGCTTCGTTTTTCTGTTGAAATCTTCGTTACTTTATTTCAAATCTTATTCATACAGACGAAGTCGTAATCCAAGAGTCACGATCAAGTTTAAGTATGCCTCATTCTACAATACAATACAATATAACTTTATTGTACACCAGAAAAACAGCTTAAATAACAAAGCATAAATTTTATTAAAATTAGGTGGTACAACAGCGGCCTTATGGATACCTTTGGATTGACAGAAAATTAGAGTACAAATATGTGGTTGGTGGTGTATAATAAAAGTAAAATGTGGAAAAAAAATATAATTACTTACAAACTAAAATACAATAATTACATATTAAGTATAATAATATACTACATCTTCAATAAGATAAATAGGTATACATACATAAACAATTATATATAATATTGCAAAAGTTTTATATATAATAAAAATATATACAATAAATATATTATAATATTATATAAATACAATATATATTTATATACAATAAATATCATGTACCTATAGTTGTTATTTAACATAATGAAAGAAAGTGTTTGAAAACTAGATTCTATAGAGATTTCAACGTAACAATTTTGTGAAATACAGGATACATACAGGATTTGTATGGAACCTTCGGTGTGCGAGCCTGACTTGCACTTGTCCGGTTTGTTTAGCACTTGCTCACTTCTTTTGGAATATATGCCTCTAAGTAATTTTACCCCACTACAGTAATTTTTAACCTTGAATAATGACCATAGCCTCAGTTACGATTGACAACATTATAGTTTGCGACTGAGGATTTAGATACTAAACAATGTTGCCAAATATCAAAATCAGCTAATAAATAGTACGACAGCAAATTTCCCCCTTTTTGGGGGGTAATACCAGTTAATAACATGGGAGATATAACCCCGGTTAAAGCTCATTAAAGCTTAACTGTACATATTGATGGGATTAAGAAGTTATTATAAACCTTCCTGAATTCAGGTAGGTATATAAGAAAGCACTAGACTTTACTAGAGCATTCCTTCGATGGTCGTCTGACATTCAACTCAAGCCATTGGAAGTAGGCCAAGAATCCCTTACTTAAGGCGCCGATACCGACAAGAACTTTCGACCTTTACACAATGTATTTCAAATTAATTACAATATCTACAAAAAATAGTTCTTTCCTGAGTAACATAATGTTGATTTTGTCAAGGTTAGGTTGAATATACACTTATTTATAAGTCTGCTCTACATGCTTCATCTTCGACCACATCATCCCTATGCGGACTTATTAACAACGAAAAAGAAATGACGATAACGAAATAATTTCTGTTTTTAAAAATTCATGGTAAAGCACTTAAGATTTTTTATTACAAATATTCAACTCATTAAACAAGCAAGTACGTAAATACAGGGATATTTCTAATCAATTAGCATCCTTTTAGGGACTTATTCTGTACATCACAACTAACAACTTTAGTTCTACGACTTTTGTCAAAACTCAAAAAAAAAATTTTTTTTTCACGGCCTCTGACCCCAAACTAAGCAAAGCTTGTGATATGGCTGTCAGAGACTGATATACTACATATACTTATTTTTAAATACATACTTATCTAGATAGTAACTAAATAACACCCAGAAACAGAGCAAACATTAATGTTCATCACATAAATATTTGCCCTGGTGGGGATCGAACCCACGCCTCTTTGATCCAGAAGTTAGGGTCACTAACCACTGAGCCACCGAGGCAGTCATTGTCATATTGGTGTTCCATAGAAAAATATCGTTCACCCTTGACCAAATGTATGGAATAGCAAATTTTTTTTTGAGTATTTAGTAAAGTTGCAGAACAATAGTTGTTAGTTTTGATGTACAGAATAAGCCCCTAAGAGGATGCTAATTGATTAGAAATAACCCTGTATAGGCCGGGTGGCTACCTTTGTGTCAGAGTTTTTAGCCGCCTGAAGGCCTCTGACATGGCTAAACGGCTGCAACACCCGGGGCCTACAATTTAACGTGTTATCAGAGTCACGTTAGCGCTCAGTTGTAAACCCGCGGTCACCCATCCGTAGACTAACCGTGCTGAACCTTTGAACACCTAGTCAAACTACGTTATGAGCGCTACTCAAGTCCTTGTCACTGGGTCTCTGGAATAAATTATTTTATTTTATATATTTTTATTGCATGTAGAAATAAAAGAGTTCCTAGCTGGTAGCGGGCCCTTAATTGGCAGTGAAACACAAGCAGAGCGTGCACGAGAGCTGGAGAGGCGGGCTAATGATGTCGGCGCTCCTATGAAAACTTTACATAGTTGATGGCTAGGTACCTATAGTTACGCTATAACCATTATTTTAACCCTGAATAGCGAGATTGTTAAATCCTCTGCCGAAGTCTGTGTTTTCCGTGAAGTGGGTAGATAATGTAGGTACCTATTAATCGTCGTCGCTATTACTAATATATTTACAACTAGTGTTTACCCGCGGCTTCGCCCGCATACGCAAAATATCATTATAATGTATAGCCTATGTGTTATTCTGATATATAAGCTATATTATTGCAAAGTTTCGTCTCAATCCGTTCAGTAGTTTTTGCGTGAAAGAGTAACAAACATTCATACATCCATCCATCCATCCATCCTCACAAACTTTCGCGTTTATAATATTAGTAGGATGTATAAAATCTATGTAGCGGTCATACTGTTTATGTTAGAGAGATAACATTAGAATAGACACAAAATAGGTATCTGCTTTAATGGAGAAATAAAACTACCACACAAATCCAAAAAACGCGGCTTTTTTACGGCCGGCCGAGATAAATAATAAAATAACTGTTTGCTTTACTAGCTTCTTTCATAAAATATTTTGCTACGCGTTAGACGAAAAATCGATTGCGTATGTGGGTTCCAAGTGAATGCATCGATCTGTTGATATACATCAACAGATATAGATAGACCTTTAAAGGCAAACCTATATGCAGGAGTGGATTATTAAAGGCTGGTACAGTACAATACAGAAAATGAGATAGGTATACTTTAACTGCTCTTTAAAGTATAGTTACCCGTATTCTGTGATTTGACTTTGAACGATTTGATGTCGCACTCCGGTATAATTTTAGCACAATGAGCCATTGTGGCGATGGAATTGGACGGTTTCTAGTGAATTGTGGCCTCTTTTCAATACGACCTGATTTGGCAACATTTTTTTACTTCTATTTTTGGCAGAGCAAAGTTCTTTGGAGTGCGGTTAGCGTCGGCTTTTAATTTATGGAAGGGGCGAATGTTCTGAATGGAATGAGGCTGAGGATGCCGCGATGATTTGTATAATTTGATGGGTGTTTTAGAGAAAATGCGATCATTTGAAATGTTAGGTAACAAATAATACGCCAGATTTTAGCGAAGCGTATAAATGTGCAGGTTTAATATCAGGCTCCACTCAAAATTTTTGGCTCTATGTACCTAGTTATACCTAATTTGCGTCGTCCGGTTAGTTACAGTATTTACAATTTCGTCAGTCTTTTGGGATGTGTTAATTGTTATATACCTGTTACATTGTTTCGGTTATACAAAAAATTTGAAAGACATACTGCGGGCCCCAAACTAGGCAGAAAAGCCTGTATCTTGGGTGCCCCAACATAAAACTATTTACTAGAAAATTTTACTCAACAATGTTGTACATGTTCTCAAAACGCTCTGATAGATTAATTAACTAAATAACAGTTGCTATTTATTGCTTAAGTGACAGTTCGAAGCTCAGTAGAATGGAGTCTTGGAGTCCAACAAAGTGCATAGGTATGCGGATGTGATGGAGAGGCTGGTGGAATTCTAATTCAATTTAAATAGCGAATAATTTGGAGTTACATAAATATTGCCATATACCTACTATAGGGTCTATAGGAAACGCAAAATCCCAACATATTTTTTACAATTCGCAGAAACTTTTAACTTACTTACCTTTTTGATCGACGAAACGGAGGAGATACTCATTTCGACGCGTATAATATTATGTATATTTTTTTATGTGTAACCACGCATAACTTTTTCAATAAATATTTTTTTGTTGGAAAGGATATATTTCGGAATTGGTCCCATTTACATTTTATCGAAATTGACTGAGCTATTGTTGATAAATCAAAAATAATATGGTAAATGCTACATCGATCCGTGCGAAATATTCGCGAATTCTGTACACGGTTGAAGTCGGTCATGTCATTTATTGCAAAAAATAATTACTAAGTTTTAACCTTGAACTAACTTTCTCAATTTCAACTTTCCAGAATCCCTGAAACTGTACGGCGACAGGCTATCGGAGTGGGAGAGGAACGAGATAAGAAAGTACCCTGAGGTGTGGTTCCTTGGCTTGGAGTCCAACAAAGTTCAGGCGAGGTCGAATCTACCCAACAACTGCGGCTTTGACGACGAAAACGGCAGCTATAATAAGGTACAATAGTAAACATAGTATTAGGTATAGCTAGGTAAAGATACGTTGTCACACACATAGATTACGATTTCTTGTATCGGGGGCCCCACCGAACACATACGCACAATAATTATTAACACCGAGATTCAGAACTGTACCAGCCTTTTTAATAGTCCACTGCAGGACGTAGGCCTACCCACGAAGGGTGATTCAGAACAGATGTTTTGAATTCATCATCCAAATGTCGAACCCGGGACCCGCTACAACGAAGGTAACAACACCATGAAAGTCCCTGAAACTGTACAACAGGCTCATTTGCTAAGTATATGAAATAGAAATGAGACAAGGAAGTATCATGAGGTGTGGTTACTGGAACTCGAATAAAGTTTAGGCAAACAGTCATATCTATACCCAACAATATTGCAAAAAAACTGCAGCTTCGACGACGTAAACGGTAGCTATAATAAAGTAAGACATTGCTAAGTAAAATAGATGAGAAGGTCAAATCAATAATGCGACAGGTATAATGTGAAATGTCTAATGCGACTGCAACTGTATTATAAGTAGGTAGTTGTCTTTCAGGGTTATAGGGTTCTTGCAGAGTTTGCCTGGGGAAGTTCTGAATAAAATTGCATTGTTTGCAAAAAAGAAAACCAGAGTAGATAGAAACACCAAATACTCAAAGTGATTAGTGTTGCGCTTTGTAGGGTTTGAAACAAATAATTTTCAATTGAAATGCGTGCTTCGATAGTTCTTGACACAACACACGTTTTCAATCACTTAATCTATTTACAGATATTCACATTCAATGTCACGTCTGTGAAGTCGTTTCCTCGGCGACATAAACTTATTATTCTATAAAGGTCTAGGTCGAGAAAGAGCTGGAAATCACGGCCGAGGCCAGATCGAAAGGGTTTTCTCGTGCAGGAAGTTATTATATAATAAGCAGCTTATTATTGTCGTGCCGACCGAGCCGGGAAGACTTATAGTTGTAAGTTCACGTGTCGCATACACGCGGCTATTATGAACTCAGTTGCTTAGGGCATCAGAGAAACAGGTGTGCTTGGGAAATTATGTAAATAAATTGGCTGCTTCCTATTTACTGCAATAGAACGGTCATTAGTTTCAAATTGTTTATAATAAACAAAAATCTTGTTGGACTGAAGACGACTGAAATGAAAACTTTGTTTCAACCTAAAGTTGAAATGATGATCCAGTTCTTGTAATAACAATTCTTAAACCCTATGTTTTTTATCATCTAGTTATAATATGAGAAGGTATCTACCTACTGTCTTATTCGTTTACGTGTTTATCATCCACTTGACATTTTTCCTTGATGGTGTTCATGCTCTACATAATAATATAATATTGTTGTTTATTTTAGAGGACAAATTTTATACTCAAATCGAGATCACACATGAAGTTATTAATTTTGTTCAGTATAGACATTTTTGTACAATCCTGTGAACACGACCTTGAATTGTTTATCCCAAACATATCTGATATCAGTGTTGTATGTTCGTTCCAGCAAATCCACGACCACATAGCATACCGGTACGAGATCCTCGAGGTCATCGGCAAGGGCTCCTTCGGTCAGGTGATCCGCGCGCTCGACCACCGCTCGGGCGCGCAGGTGGCCATCAAGATCATCCGCAACAAGAAGCGGTTCCATCACCAGGCGCTGGTGGAAGTGAGGGTGCTGGACCACCTGCGGCTGAAGGATAAGGATCAGACGCACAATGTTATACACATGCTGGACTATTTTTACTTCAGGAACCATTTGTGCATCAGCTTCGAGCTCATGAGGTGAGTGATTTTTTTTGTCTTTCCCTTGTTTCATGTTTGATAAGAATCGGTTGCACCATGAAGCTCTGGTGGGAGTCAGTGTGCTGGATCATCTGCGGCTGAAGGAAAAGGTTCTGATGCTCAATGGTATACCTACATATGTTGGACTACTTCTATTTTAGGAACCATTTGTACATCAGCTTCGAGGTTAGCTCGAATATTTTTCTCTTGCAGCCACATATTCAGTTAGTTACAGTTATTGCGCAAATGGAAGTACAAAGGTTAAGCCATATACATTTTAGATTATTTTTTCTTCATTAACCATTTGTGTTCTGACAATTATTCTCATTTCTTGAATTACTTTTAATATGTCTGCAATCAGACGCGGTTGCAGCTTGAAAATTCGGAAGGTGAAATTTAGTCAGCTGTTCACAGCAAAATAACCCTATGACATGAGAATTGAAATAATTGATGAAATGAAATGATTCACAAAGTAATTAAAAATACTGAACCTTTATATTTTCCATTCCAGTATCAACCTGTACGAGCTTATCAAGAAGAACAATTACCAGGGATTCAGTCTGAGTCTCATCAGGCGGTTCGCCAGCTCGCTGCTCCGCTGCCTCAGGTTGCTCGAAGCCGAGAACATCATCCACTGTGATCTCAAACCGGTAAGAACATTTATCTATAAATAGATTAAAAAAGAAGCAGTTGCTGTCATTTGATGGCTACAACATAGCGACTTATTCAACATAATAATATCACTATGGTATGCATTGGCGTAGCTAGGAGAGAAGACAGTCCCAACTTGAGTATAAAAATTCTCAATAAAACCGTAGAATATATAATTTGAGTCTTGGATAGCGCCGCATTATAGTCATCACCCAAGATACCATCAGCTCATAGTTGACATGGGTGCCACACAGAAAAAATGCAAAGTCGATGGGTGCCACCTATGTTAACTGAAACTGCATATTTTAATTTCTTTGGGAGTGTACTTTTTGCTTTTAGGATTCTTAATTCTGGTTCAAAGTTATGCCAAAACTTAGTCTTGTTTTGTATAGCATCTGTTTAGCCATATAATCACTTTATTTTGCACACAAAGATATAAAATACGTATAAAGAGAAGATTTTTTCGTATCATAATGATACCATTCTATTCAACTGCTACTGTAAATCACGAAGTAATTGAAAAAGATAACTATTAAAATAATTATTTATTAACTTCACAAAGACCGAGATAACGATCTAATGCCTCATATTACTCTGATATTATTATGAATCTCAATGTCGAATTGTAATAGTAATTTAATTTAATGTACAGAATAAACCGAATTATAACGGAAAACGAGCTCCAATGTCAGTAATTAATTAGCATACTAAAATTTGGAATAATTAAAAGATAAAAAATGTAAATTACTTCTCCCTGAAACATTGACCCAATTAACTAATTATCTAAATTGGAGTCCTCACATGTAGAAATTGTTGTAGAATTTTTACTTTTTAATGGCCTACATGGCTGATAATTATATTTCATCGAACCAAAATTAAACAGTGAATTGGGCTATATTGAGTATATTGTGAGGCCGTATCAATAATAATCTGTCAAACTAGCACAGGCAGGTTATTGGCAACCGCGGAATTGATCGGTTAGTCTTCGAATAGGTGGTATTTACAACTGGGCGCTACCCAGGGGACTACTATAACGTGTCATCTGAAAAACGTTACATTGTAGGCTTTTTTAAGTTCCGTTCCAGCTTTTTAAAGTTGTTTCGCCAAGTAAGAGGCTTTCAAGTATTATATGGAATTTAAAAAAAACCCAAAACGATCAACTGTTTAACCGCTTGATCAATTTGGCACTTGGAAACTCGAGTCTCGGCCTAAACGAAAAATATACCTTATTTCTAAGAATTACCTGCTTTGCTGGGATAGGAGTTATAAAATATATCTTTAAAATGTTCCAGGAAAACATCTTACTGAAAGCGCGAGGCAGTTCCTCCATCAAAGTGATCGACTTCGGCAGCAGTTGCTACACGCACGCGCGCGTCTACACCTACATTCAGTCACGCTTCTACCGCAGTCCCGAGGTCATCCTCGGGCTCCAGTACGGGACCGCCATCGACATGTGGAGCATGGGTTAGTAGTTAATGTTTTAAAAAGGTTGAAGAAGTTTTTTTATCTAGGTAATTGACTTCGGCAGCAAAAACACGGTAACTGACGAAATTCTATGGACAACGGACATGCGGAGTATGGGTCAGTAAGTCAATAGCTAAAGTTTTAGGAGAACTTCATCCCAAAAAACGAGAAGCATTTTGGTCAACTTCGGCAGCAGTTGGTACAAGCACGTGCGCGTCTACACCTACACCTACATCCAGTCGTGATTCTACCGCAGCCCCGGGGTCATCCTCGGGCTCCAGTACGGGACCGCTATCGACATGTGGAGCATGATCACTCGATTAGAGTAGCAATTGTTTTAGAAAACCTTCATTCTAAAACCTCACAAAGTGACTTCATCGTCGCTGTTCGCTCTGACATACTTCTGCAGCAAAAGTCTGGCAACTGACGGATTTCTACGGACTTGTGGAGTATGGTTCAGTAGCTTTATTAGGTGATCTACTTCATCACCAGGGCCCCAAAAATCTGAAAAATCTATTATATTTCCTTAAGTGAGTCTGATTAATTTATTACATATGTTATATTAATTAATTAACTAAACTCGTACGTATACTCATTAATAATAACTGATTTATCGCGGATCAGCAACATACTCGTAATGTGGCCAATTTTAAAGGTACCATCGTAAATATAATATTGTTGTTTCTTTTAAATTCATATAGTGTAAATGAGACATCAATATATGTTATAATAATAAAATAATAAAACGTTTATTTCGAGTAACTAGGACTCATACATAAAATATCAAACATTATCGGCAGTCACTTTACATTACGAAAAAAATTAAAATAACATTATTACAATTAAATTACATAATACAATTATGTTATGGTATCAGTTATGTTGCTATCAATTTTACGTTGGTACCTTTAAAATTGGCCTCAATGTTTCAATTATTCCGAAAATTATTTTGAGACTTTATATTATAAGTGATCATCTAATACGTATTACCAAAAATTCGACTACCTCGGTGGCTCAGTGGTTAGCGACCCTAACTTGATCAAAAAAGCGTGGGTTCGGTCCCCAACTAGGGCAAATATTTATGTGATGAACATAAGTGTTTGCTCTGTGTCTGGGTGTTATTTGGTTACTATCTATATAAATATGTATTTAAAAATAAGTATATGTAGTATATGTATATATACGATAGACTGCCTCGGTGGCTCAGTGGTTAGTGACCCTGACTTCTGGATCAAAGAGGTGTGGGTTCGATCCCCACCCAGGGAAAGCATTTTTGTGATGAACATAGGTGTTTGCTCTGTGTCTGGGTGTTATTTAGGTACTATCTATATAAGTATGTATTTAAAATATGTATTTGTAGTATATCAGTCTCTGGCAGCCATATCACAAGCTTTGCTTAGTTTGGGGTCAGAGACCGTGTGTAAGATGTCCCCCAATATTTATTTATTATTATCAGTCTCTGGCACCCATTTCACAAGCTTTGCTTAGTTTGGGGTCAGAGGCCGTGTGTAAGATGTCCCAAAATATTTATTCATTTATTGTCTTTACTGTCCACTCTCTTAGTGGTATTGCTTATTATTTTGTACAAAGGATTTAAGAATTAAGTACTCGACAAAAGTTTGTCTGGTCTTTTATGAAAGACGCAATATACTTAGACAATACGTATGATTTCACAAAGATATTATCAAAATTAAAGACCTATACAATAACATTGTCTTGTTACAAATGTTTCATAACGAAAGTGTTATAACTATTAGAACATTGTAACATTCAAACAATATGCCGTCGATACGTAATACGTTCCTTTACAGTGTCAAAACTACACAAGCAAATGTGGACTGATGACTCATACATCTATAGTTTTGTATGAATCTTTTAACTGTACAAAAGACCCCAAATTTGTCACGACTACGTGATAGTAACTATTACGTAGTCTGTGTATGAAACTTTGGTTTCAACATCTGATTTATTGTTCCTAGATTCTATTCAATAAATGGATATTCTTATTATATTGTCATTACCTACTTTATCTATATATGCACTCTGCGATTCTTTTTGACTATATGAAACATTTTATCTTTCGTATAGTATTAAGAAGACCCAATTCCCAAAGCTTACTCAAACTCGTTTAACTAATTTATAACTTAAAAATAATAACTTTACATAAAAATTAAACACTTCAGCATTTTCAGTCGCAGTTAGAGTAACATGAGTATGTAAGTACTACCATAGAATTGTATGTAAGACAAATAATGTTTCTATGCTTACTAATATGTCGTAATATTCGTCTCGGTAACTTGTATTAAATAAATAATATAAATACAGTTTTTAAAAAATAAACTAAATAACACGCTTAGGAGTCAAGCGTGTTAAACTCACTGTGATACATGCATACTGCAACAGACGCAACAGTAATATAACTAGTGGAACAACTTACCGCCTCTCCGTATTATTCCCCTTATCGCGTATCTAAAGAGTTTTCTCCGATTATGTCCGCCAAGTCGGAACTCTTCTGCGGTCTACGGTAAGCCTTATACTCCACCAAAGCTGAGTGGAAATAAGCGGGTAGAGCGTTGTATTTCGTCAGCGTACTGTAAAAATGCTATATTAGCTTAGCGAAGAGCAACCGACTCCGACTGTATTTGGTTCCTTGCTAGGGAAATATCCATTGAATCGTGAGTTTACACTACAATCATCTCTTAGCGAGATCTAATCAGGAATAAGAAGATCCGTAGAAGAACCAAAGTTACTGACCTAGACCAGCGGATTGGCAAGTGGAAATGGCAGTGGGCAGGGCACTTAGCACGGAGGAAAGATAATCGATGTGGTCGAATTTCGAGTGGAGATCAGGTACCGGCAAGTGTAGCGTAGGACGTCCACCCACAAGCTGGACCGATGACCTCATTAAGACCGCAGAATCGCGCTTGATGTGAACCGCTTCCAACCGGTCTTATTGGAGATTTTTAGAGGAAGCCTGTGTCATGCAGTGTACGCCCTAATGCTGATGGATGGGTGGATGGAGATCATCGGACTACTCTGTAATCGCTCTGTTCAGCTAAGCCTCGCTCCGCTTTGGCAGAACGGTTAGGCTTAGTTTAATCTTGGCAAACAAACAATCAGCCGCGTCGCCGCACTAAGTAGCAACACACGATGTCAATGAGGCGCGAATGAGCGATTACGTATCGATAACGGAGTCATCTTGCATAACACGGGTATGTAGAAAGCCGGGGAAAGGTGTTCGCACGGCAAATATCGAAACTTGCCTCGCCAGCCGCAGAATATTTAAGGATAAAATGGACAACTCTGAAGTCTGAAAAGACAGTCAAGTACAATATTATTATCGTCAACACAGTCACGTAATTTCATAGTTTTATGAATAATATTCGCAATTTATATCTCTATTCATCAAAGCTTTTTACCTCCTCTTCTTACACCTACTTTCAATTAATACAAATATATTTAGACTCAAACTTTTAGATAGAAATTATATGTTTTCTTTTTCCAACCTCAGTCATATTTGGGACACCAATCAAATTGAATGAATCAATAGAACCGATTCTGAAAACCCTACTTCGCTTCGTATTGCCCGTGTAGGTTGGTTATAATTTATTGTAAAGTCCCTGTAAGGATGAGGACCTATTGGCATTTTTTTTTATTCTATATAATCCAAGTTCTTCAATAAAGTGGTAGTATTTTAGCTCTGTCATTCTCTATTGTCCATGCTTGTCTCAATAACGTCAGTCCAAATGTCTTTCTTCATTTCTTATTTTGTGTGCCGTCTTCTCGTCTATAATGCAAAGAATCTTGTTTTTACGCAATACATGATGGATGCCCCGGAACAACCTGTTGATGCGAGCTCCGCTGCTCGTGGGTGGAGATTGATTGATCTTCACCGCCTTGACATTTGCCCAATTCTTCGTCAAGTCGAGCGATGTTTGCTCGTAATGTCTGTAATAAGATTTCGCTTGGAAATTGGGTCTTAAATCTGGGTCATCAAGACAATGAATTTGGATTTTAAAAAAGAACTAGCTATTTTTGGAGCAGGTGATAAATTGTATTTTAATTTCGGAGTAACGTAGGTAGTGTTACGTATTTTTAGAATGATTATATTAATATTTGAATATTAATTATTATAATATTTCAATATTATACTGTTATTCGTATTTAGGATTATTACGATATTTTTCTGAAAGAACTGAATTCTACAGAAATCAAGGTTTTCTGGCCATGCGACCCAGTCAAACACATTCAATGATTTATTACCCTTTAAAAGTAGGACAGAAAATCAGCCAGCTTAGATTTAAAATATTTACTTATATGTTCCAAATACAATTTAAAATAATTTGGTCCCAGGGTGCATCCTAGCGGAACTCCACACGGGATACCCCCTGTTCCCGGGTGAGAACGAGGCGGAGCAGCTGGCCTGTATCATGGAGCTACTGGGTCCACCTCCACCGGACCTGCTGCTGCATGCCACAAGGAAAAGATTGTTTTTCGGTAAGTAGTGCAGTTGTGCACTCAATCAAACGCTTTAAATAAGACTATTGAAAAGTATTTTGAAAATAAGTAACGTCGTGCTACTCACATTTTATTCGGGGATTAAATTTTACTATGGAACGCTGAATTTGCGAAAAATAAAATAGCTGTTCCATGCAATATGTTCAATGTCCTTTGATATTTCCGGGTTAGCACCATAGTAAAAGTAGCTCATACCTAATGATATATCTGATACCTTCACCTAGTTATTTAAATATATATTTTATAAAACAATGAAATCGTACTTGCAATACGAATTCCTTCATCAGATATCATTGTTTTTTCTTTTTCTAGACTCAAAAGGCTCTCCACGCACCGTCACAAATTCCAAAGGTAGGAAGCGGAGACCTGCCTCCAGAACCTTGTCTTCAGCGGTGCGGACGGACGACCCTGCCTTCCTTCACTTCCTGCACAGATGTCTAGAGTGAGTATACCTGTCTCTGCGCTATAATATATTAGTACTAGCTTTTGCCCGCGGCTTCGCCCGCGTTGATTTTGTTTGTACTATCTCATGGGAACCTTTTATTTTTCCAAGATACAAAGTAGTCTATGTTATTTTGCAACCTTTGAACTATATAAATAAAATAAAATTTATCTTTGAACTATATCCACACCAAAAATCAAGTCAATCCGTTACTTCGTTGCAGCGAGGAAGAGTAACAAAACAACAAACACTATTTTGGATTTATAATATTAGGATACTTAAGAAACTCTATTCAAATAAAAAATGTTTATTTGTCGGAATATTATCCCACATTGATGATGAGGATAGTTGTTGGTGATTTGACTTGGAAATTAATTTTCAAAGTGGAATTGAAATTTAATTTTTGACTTGATAAGTTTCCTTAAAATTAATTACTGTGTTCCGATCGCTAAATGCTTCTTACTTTCTGTACTGTAGTAGTGAACACGTTATCAAAGCTATGAAAGTAACATTTAACGTAAACGTCTCTAATTTACCTAAGAAAATGGTTAACTGTTTTGATTATGAAACTGGTAATTCTACCTAAACATAACATCAGAACAAATTGTGTAATACTACAAGTATGGAAAGTTTTATAGCAAAATCTACTGGTAACTTTTGGAAAGACAGGCCTTTGATACCTTTTAAACAATTCCTCGCGTAGGCCGTTACAGTTTATACTTTCTGGCCTTAGGCTTGATGCTTAACCTGATTTAACAGAGGTAGTAGCAACTTAGTTAAAGAGGCAGGTAGACAGAGTACTTAGCACGTAACTGATGGGCGATAGGGCTGCAAAGTTCTCGAAATGAGGTGTTCATTAACTGAGGTAGATTGATAACCTCATTAAGACCACAGTAATGCGTGGGATGCAAGCTAAGCTAACCTAACCTAACCTGATTTAACAGAGGTAGTAGCAACTTAGTTAAAGAGGCAGGTAGACAGAGTACTTAGCACTTAACTGATGGGCGATAGGGCTGCAAAGTTCTCGAAATGAGGTGTTCATTAACTGAGGTAGATTGATAACCTCATTAAGACCACAGTAATGCGTGGGATGCAAGCCGCTTCCAACCTGTCTTAAATTAAAACTTTTGTCCAGCAGTGGACGCCCTACAGCTGATAGATAGTGTCATCTTTTGCTAGCAAGTTTTCGTTTGGCCTAATTAACACAAATTATGGACTTTTGTCGCGAGCGTTGAAGACACAATGGAACAAAAGAGATATAAATATTTAATTCTACTTGAGTCAGAGCAAGAAAGAGGAATCCCAATAAAAAGTCCGCCGTGTGTAGTTATAAAGTTGCGCATACGCATGATGGGAAAGCGATGAGCCGGCTTTAATAGCTATTACAGAATATGCGTCGTTATGTAACCATGTGAACTCACCATGCTTACTAATATGGATTTATGCGGATAGATTACCAAAGTTCAGATGGAGTCAATTAAATTGCACGAACGGGAATTAATAACTATCAAAGCTATTAGTCATTGATAAAATCTGTGTATATGAATCAAGTTGTGGACACTGTAATTGAGACGAGATCTAACAATACTGTAGTCATTATCATTGACAGCTCAGTTCAGCCCACTGCGGGACATAAGCCTCCTCCTTCTTTGATACTACCTTTATCTAAATTAGTCTTGCCGAAAGCAAGCAGTCGCGAACTTGAAGGAACATTATCTAATCTTGCTAAGTAGGTATTTTTACGATATCAATGCGAATACACAAGCTTATAATTAATAATTTGCTCTCGCCGATCTTCACTTTCTATGAATACTTATTATAAAGTTTGTCTCCTCGATGCGATTTTATTCTCACTTACGATGTTGCTATTCGTATTATTTTAGCATTTGCATTAATTTTATTAGTATGCTTTTCTAGATCAATACTTTCCTAAACTATCTTTTGCCTGTGAGTCTGATGTTTTCGAAAACTCAATATTGGGAGAAATAATTATGAATGATCATTGCATTAGGTAAGTTCTTATAGGCCGGATAGCTAGCCTCTGATCTGAGGCCTCTGAGATGGCTAATAGCCTCGAACTCAGAAGATAATTCATATTAATTTATTTATACATTTTAATACACGTTATTTTGTATTAGTCAAATAATGTCTGCCAACTGGCAGTGGGCTTGAGCACTTGGATTATCTTTAGACCTTCAAGGGTCTGTGGATGTTCCAATTGCTTTCTATGTAGTAGTAGTGTAGTATTGTCATTATATTTAAAAAAAAAAAAAAAAAAATAATGTCTGAACTTCGACTGTGTAAACATGTCTTAGCTTACAAATACTATAACATTATTTCTATATTAGGTGTTCCCGTGAAAACCGATTTTGCATCATAGAGAACGAAAAAAGTAATTTAACATGCTATTTTTTTTAATAAACAACTAATAGACAATAAATTATAATTCTCTAGATTTATGTTGAAGATACAACATAATGCACACAAGTGGTTATATAAAATAGAAATCACTCGCTATTCAAGCTCGCACAGGAAACGCTATGATACTAAACATGTTTATATTTATCAGTATTAGGTTTAGGCATTATGCATATTAGATAACTGATGGTGAACGGATAAATGGCCTTATTTTCAAATTAATTATATTCATCGAAAATTAATTCCGTTTTTGCTTTCAATTTCGCAATAGGCTTTCGGGCGTGAATGAAAATATAATTATAATTTTGGAAACTTGATTGAAGTTCTAATTTAAATTAAATTATTGATTAAGTAACATAGGATTAAAAGAAATAACCTACGGAATATATTAAAATTAATCATTCAATCAATTTTTCGGTACATGAATCTATTGCATAATTTTTATTTAAACCTACACACTAATAGGTAATACACGCTGACGCCACAGAATAGGCCCTATAGAATTTTAAAGATGTAAAATATGTCATCGTACTTAAGTGGGCATAGGCAATAAGCCATGAATTGAATTCTGATGTGACCTTAAATCAACGCTTGATCTATTTTTAATTTGGTTTTAGTTTGAATTAAATTTTGAAACAGTCTCACGTTTCGCTACTTTCTTTATGTAATAATTTTGTGTCTAAATAAATATCCGTTGATCGGTGGATCCTATTTTTTCGTAACAATAACTAAAAGCAAGAGTAAATATAATAAAATGGTGATAACAAAAAACGGCGTGAAGCGACGAAAGCATGACTTTCTACGGTTCCCACCTTCTTCAGAGCTCACGGAATCGGAACTTTGACGATCAGCCATTGTCGAGAGTAAAAGCAAACTAAACACGTTTTTGCTAATAAAATAATGGCTATTAATAGACGGGGGCAGGGACGGGCTTGAGAAGGAGACAGGGGGGGGCAAGGGCATTGTTTAATTTGGTTCTTATTTCTAGAAGAAACACGGAAGCCAAGGACGTTGTTGATAGGGCTATTGTTCAGGTCAAAAAAAGAACAAGTCTGTAAAGTCGGTTTACGGACGACATCACGTGATAACGTCATAAGAAAATATTGTTTAATTTACAACTAAAACAAGCCGAACTCGCTTCTCTTTCGCTTGTTACGCGCTTTCGCTTATACGCTCGGCTCAGGCGGAACGTGACACTTTTCGTGCGTGCAACCGGCGTTCATCGATTCATAAGACGTTATAATGTCAAAAAAAAGTGAAAAGAATACTGTAATTCTGGTCACCTATGGTAATCCGCTTTTGAAGCCCAGGAAATTCCTAAGTAGATTATACAAGTTTTACGAGGCAGTATGTTCGAAATTAACTAAACAGTAATATAATTATTACTCAGGGATGCTAAATGTAAAAATAATGTACCTACTTAATACCAAACATTGTAATAGTAAATTATGTCCAAAAATCATGCGATAAAGCGGTTTTTTTTTCTAAATCTTCTACAAGAGCTCTCTAAAGTACCACGTCGAATTTGGTAATTACACACTTGCGACCGTACGTCAGTCGCATAACATTTGTATCTCTTGAAACATGAATGAAAGTGAGTGGGCAAGTGAAGTACAGAGGTCGGTCGTGGACCTACGTGCGCTCCTATCAACTTTCACCCTTAACCCACATCTCTGCTGGCTGCTGTGGCGATTTCGCGAACGTAGTACTGCTTTACTATGTACTCAAATTATAAGTACCTACCTACTTACTCAGTACTTGGATGGCGCATACCTCTTAAACACTAAAACGACTGCTATGAGCAATTTATTGAATTGACAATCTATGAATTCGTAGCAGATGTATCGATGATAAATAAATGTTTGAACTATGAATCGTCATTATAAGTGGCGAATATACGATTTGAAATCGGCAATTTTTTTGTTTGTAGACAATTGCGCTGCCATTTTGTTATCATACTTATCTACAAACCTACAAGACCGCAAAATTACTTAACCTGTGCAACATTTTTGACCCGAGCAGGGCGTCTGTACCGTACTGTACCAGCCTTTTTAATAGTCCACTGCAGGACGTAGGTCTACCCATGAAGGGTGCAATGCAACTGGTGCAAGGGAGCAGGGCGTCAATTACTAGAAAATTAATATTTTAAAAACGTTAAGAACATCATGGATGCTCAGTTGGTTGAAAAATATGTCAATAATCAAAAAAATACTGATTCAATTATGGTATGTGAAATAAAAACAAAAGGATAGCCAAAAAAGTTAAATAGGTACTGCAGAGAATCGTAAGTACGCATAATTCAATGCGTGTGGTAGAGCGAGGAACAATATCTACATTTACGCACCGTACCGGTATAAACGTAGATCGAATTGTAGCTAAATAACAATGGCCTGAGTAAGAGTCATTAATCTCCATCAAATAGAGAAACAATCCAACGAAGATCGGTTGGGCACGCATGCTCGCCGCAAGCGCCGCTCGTTGGCGCTACTTTTGCAAAATCACAACCGCTTTCATTGGGATTCCACGAGGTTTTACAAAGTCCTCACGATGTGCTCAGGGAGGAATTAAGGATATACAATGTGAGTTTTCACTTATAGATAAATAAATAAGTACCATATTTGCATTATGTCTGTAATAGTAGATAGTAGTTTTTACAGTTGTCTAATGGAAGGCATAATTTTACAAGAATGTCGAACTTTTAAGTGTTTCAGTGGCGTGGAATTAAAATCATTGATAGTGAAAATATAGCCACTGCAAACTAATAGAATATGCTAATGCAAAATACTTATATTTGTATAATTACAACGATAAAGAGTATGATACCAACTTAATTGTTGTACGATACTGAATGTGATGTCACTTAACATTATCCTCCTCTTCTGGGTTCACTTGAGGGATGGTGCAGCCATCTCCTGAGTCACTATTACAGGCCAGTACCTCACCAAATTTTTTTAAAATAAAATAACATTTCAAAGAGCGTTCGCAAGACAAAAGTTTTTATTTCGGACATCACAGAGCAGATTTTTTTCTCTCCTCTATATTTGACTTAGTTTAATTGGTTTACAGTCATACATGATTCATAGGCTCCTGAACTGCTTAGTCTAGAGTTGTGTCTCAGGAGCCAGCTATAATGCTAAACACAGTCGTTCCGAGATAATCTAAATGAAACTGACTGCGAAACTAAACAGATTTCATAAGTGCCATCCGAAATACGATAGTTTAATTTAATTATCGATAAAGCAAGATTGTCCGATTGGGTGAAGGGCCACCGAGCTCGCACTGTTTGGAAACCAGGCTAATGAGATGCTCCTTTCTATTCGTATATCGTGCTATTTAGCTATTTATTGGATTCGGGCTCAAATATCAACATTTTGTAAGTGTCATTTGCGTAGGAAGGCACATGCCACACGGGCGTTGACGCCGCGTAATTGCACCGCGGCGTCACCGCCGCTGCACCGCCGCGGTGCAGCGGCGGTGCTGAGCGTCGTCGCGGCGACACCGCGGCGCCCAGTGTTGCCTTAGACACTGATGACATCTAGGCAGTTAGCGGAAAAAAAGGTTTTAGGAATAACCGGCTGAAGATAAGTAAAATCTCTCATATACAGTCTGATTTTGTGTGAGCCAACCGCAGAAATTTGTTCAGCAGAAATTACGTTTGTTCTTCGTTTGATATATTAGAGAAATAATGTGGCCGATCGATAAAATCTGAAATAGATGCATTGATTTGTGCAAAGTGACATGAAAAATATCTCATAAGCCCATCGAGTATGGACTTGTGTGATTTGTCACGACGAGTGGCACAGTAACAGCTGTCAAACTTTAAAGTGATTTATCTCGGTCATTATCGATTCTAGACTACTGCTGTCTTCACAAAAGTAATAGAACTCGACAAGATCTACATTTCGGATGACAGCTGTCAAACTTCAAAGTGAGTTTATTTTGGTTATTATTGATTCTAGACCATTAATGTCTTCACAAAAGTGATAGAACTCAACGAGATCTACATTACAGATGACAGCTGTCAAACTTAAAAGTGATTTATCTCGGTTATTATCGATTCTAGACTACTGCTCTCTTCACAAAAGTGATAGAGGTCAACGAGATCTATATTTCGGATGACAGCTGTCAAACTTCAACATGATTTATCTCGGTTATTATCGATTCTAGACTACTGCTCTCTTCACAAAAGTGATAAAGCTCGACGAGATCTACATTTCGGATGACAGCTGTCAAACTTCAAAGTGAGTTTATCTCGATTATTATCGATTCTAGACTGCTGCTGTCTTCACAAAAGTGATAGAGCTCAACGAGATCTACATTTCTGATGACAGCTGTCAAACTTAAAAGTGATTTATCTAGGTTATTATCGATTCTACACTACTGCTGTCTTCACAAAAGTGATAGAGGTCAACGAGATCTATATTTCGGATGACAGCTGTCAAACTTCAACATGATTTATCTCGGTTATTATCGATTCTAGACTACTGCTGTCTTCACAAAAATGATAGAGCTCAACGAGATCTACATTTCTGATGACAGCTGTCAAACCTAAAAATGATTTATCTAGGTTATTATTGATTCTAGACCATTAATGTCTTCACAAAAGTGATAGAACTCAACGAGATCTACATTTCAGATGACAGCTGTCAAACTTAAAAGTGATTTATCTCGGTTATTATTGATTCTAGACCATTAATGTCTTCACAAAAGTGATAGAACTCAACGAGATCTACATTTCAGATGACAGCTGTCAAACTTCAAAGTGATTTATCTAGGTTATTATCGATTCTACACTACTGCTGTCTTCACAAAAGTGATAGAGGTCAACGAAATCTACATTTTGGATGACAGCTGTCAAACTTCAAAGTGATCCGAAATGTAGATCTCGTCGAGCTTTATTACTTTTGTGAAGAGAGCAGTAGTCTAGAATCAATAATTACCGAGATAAATCACTTTTAAGTTTGACAGCTGTCATCCGAAATATAGATCTCGTCGAGCTCTATTACTTTTGTGAAGAGAGCAGTAGTCTAGAATTTATAATAACCGAGATAAATCACTTTTACGTTTGACAGCTGTCATCTGAAATGTAGATCTCGTTAAGCTCTATCACTTTTGTGAATACAGCCGTAGTCTATAATCGATAATTACCGAGATAAATCACTTTTAAGTTTGACAGCTGTCATCCGAAATGTAGATTTCGTCGAGCTCTATTACTTTTGTGAAGAGAGCAATAGTCTAGAATCGATAGTAACCAAGATAAATCACTTTTAAGTTTGACAGCTGTCATCCGAAATATAGATCTCGTCGAGCTCTATTACTTTTGTGAAAAGAGCAGTGGTCTAGAATTTATAATAACCGAGATAAATCACTTTTACGTTTGACAGCTGTCATCTGAAATGTAGATCTCGTTAAGCTCTATCACTTTTGTGAATACAGCCGTAGTCTATAATCGATAATTACCGAGATAAATCACTTTTAAGTTTGACAGCTGTCATCCGAAATATAGATTTCGTCGAGCTCTATTACTTTTGTGAAGAGAGCAATAGTCTAGAATCGATAATAACCGAGATAAATCACTTTTACGTTTGACAGCTGTCATCCGAAATGTAGATCTTGTCGAGTTCTATCACTTTTATGAAAACAACAGTAGTCTAGAATTGATAATGACCGAGATAAATCACTTTGAAGTTTGACAGCTGTCACTTGGAAAGCTGTTACTGTGACATTCGTCGTGACAAATTACACGATCTGATTTCTAACGTGTACGAGCTGTGTGTACGAGGGATTTTTCTCATGTTCAGTTTAAGATTGAACGGTTGTCGTCAAAACCTTTTTTCCCGCTAAAAAATCATAGAATACTCGAATACTCTAGATTTAATGTCTAAATCGCTACCGGCAACACTGGACACCGCGGTGACGCCGCGACGACGCTCAGCACCGTCGCTGCACCGCGGCGGTGCAGCGGCGGTGACGCCGCGGTGCAATTACGCGGCGTCAACGCCCGTGTGGCATGTCTGTAATGGGGACTGTGAAGAAAGAATGTCCGAAGTTTGTTCTTAATTCAATTGCATCATTGTTTTGTGATAGAGTTTAGACAAAGCTGTTAACGACTTCTGTTTACTTTTTTTTGCTTCAGTCGTTTACGTTTTTTGCATAGGTATGAACAATAAATAGGTATAGATTTTTTTAATTGCCTTATTTATGATCTTTTTGATTTGTTTAAGAAATTGAAATACTTAGTATAGTCGACTTTTGTTTGCGAGATAAACCATTTTTTCGATATTTCATCATTCATTCCTATATGGTCATCTTTCTACCTTCTTCTTTCCTCTAGCGTTCTCTACTGCTACCAAATCTGCCAATTTTTGTTTTTCGAAATCTTAATAACACTTGTCAAATTGCTAACACCATGAGGAACAACATTAACTCAGCGTTTAAACACACACGCATCCCGCGGAATCCGCAGTGAAAGGTTAAGCGCGTTGACGCAACCCTGCGCTCGCGCCGCGCCGCCTGTGAACCACGTTATGTAATGCGCGCGCGGCTTTCAAATTGACATCTCGTTTGTTACCGTTTTGGAAAGATCTTCCGATAATGACGTTTTATAATAGTTTATCTGGTTTTAGATGACTCAATTTTTTAGCCGATTGGGCAAGAAGGGCTTTGTCTTGGTATGGTATGTATCATGTATGTCATATAAATATTGATAATATTTAAATGATTATTTGCTTGTTATGATACCGTTTATATCCTAAATAGCTGAACAGTTTTTGATAGATATAAATATTTATCGGATTTGTATTTTTATTTTAATATGCGATACCTAGGTAAAAAAAAGGATTTTTCAATTTTTTTCTTATTATATATTCCTGATATATTGACATAGACAACAGATAGGTATACGTGTTATAATATTTTCTAGTGCACAACTGCATGTCGTTAATCAATAAACGCTTACTACGAGTAGGTACATTACACTTGAAATATTTAGCAATTTGGATCTTTCAAGACACGATATAAAGGAAAGAAATATATAGTCATACTCGACAACTTGACACGACGGAATATAGCACACCGAATATATAATAGACCAAAACACGATTATAAGTCAATATTTCTGATTAGATAAGTAATAGATAGATTTATTGATCAGGGAACGAATCAGCGAAGATCTCTTAATTAGTAGCAAAAATAGATCATCTATCATTATTAATCAGAACATGAAATGAATGATTAATCACATCGCCGTATTTATTAAGAACAACGAACTAACTAAACGATTTCATCACCGCAAATTGCCAGTAAAGCGCTTAGAACAAAAACCACTTAAAATTTGAGTTTTCATTTCAACTCAGCTTCGTACTGTGAAGTAACCGACACTCCTATATCATTTATCAAGAAACTTTGAGCTATCGTAAACGAGCGTGTCGCAGCCACAAAACGCTTACAAAACTAGAAGCTAGATGCGGCTACTAAGTACCGGAAGCGCGTCTTAGTCAAATGCGCTAGTTTTTTTTTATTGCAAATAAGTTCTCGCTTGATCATGAACTCGTCTTACAGTAAACGAAGATGTGGTCGAAGATGAAGCACACAGTCTTATAAGATATCTATTCATTCTGAAAAACAAAGTCAAAAAAAAAGTGAAAAACAAGACAGCCGAAAGTCTTTACCATTCCTTGGCCATACAGATCAGAAACGTTCGTTTAGCCAAACCGCTTCGTACGCATCGAACGGAAATATTCGAAAAGTGAGGCGTTTTTCTACTTGTTCTGTAGTAAAAAGAGGATGGCATAATAAGGTCGTGTAGCTTTAGTGCGTATTCTCCGACATGAATCCAATACATTTTGAAGATGAAAGCAGCGTATAGAAGCCAAAAGTAGCGCTTTTAAACGGGAGAAGCGACCGGCATGTGCGGAGAAAAAAATGTATGAAAACTGCAGCTCGCGGGTCGCTGGCGGCGTTTTTTAGATGTAGCGTCGCACTCGTGTGTGATGGCACTAACACGGGAAACAGTTAGCAAATACGTAATTTAAAAAGCTACTCGTTACATTTGACATGTCTTAAGTCAAACTTCATATTTACTAGTTAATCTTTGCCCCATAATTGAGATGAGCCTAGTGGTTCACTTTACATAATGTAGTGATGCCTTTGGAATATTAAGGCTATGAACACACTCCGAGTAGGTATTCATCATATTTTATTTATTTATTTATTTATCATTTTAATTCAGACAGTAATTATCCATAAATCGTAAAAAATTGAATACAATTGAATCATTCATTTTAAACATTAATTACAATATTTATTAATTACATTATTATTAATTAAGTTAGAGAGAATATTTATAGAAAATTAGTAACGCGAATAAAATGTGTACTACTCAAAAACTAGGTACTCAGTAATTAAACATAATTTCATATTAAGTATCTGCATTTCGTTTTTTGCTTACTTTTTTTACTGCTACTGACGTGGCATAATTCATGAAAATCTAGACCTTTTTACGCCACGCTGAGACTTTTGATGAAAGAAAAAGATGTCTGTAGCTAGAGGCCTTTTTTGCAATCTTGATAGAAATAATGAAACAGCATTTTTGTGATTTTGGGTTAATTTTTATAGCAAAAGTTGGTCATGCTGATGATTACTACCACAGATCAGAATTGTTCACTAATCTGTAAGTACAACGATGTCCTAGCCCTAGGTACGATGTACATACTCTAGGACCTAAGTATGTACATCGTCTAAGAAAACAGGCCTAATAGTGTGTTCTCATCTTTAGCGGATCAGTTACATGATAGATGCGATATGAAGTCTCGAATTCAAGACAAATTGCTCGTCTCGGTAACGTGCTACTCATTTGTGGGCTCGATTTCTTCATTGTGTCTTAATAAGGAGTAAATTATAGGCGAAGAACCAAATACAAATTTGGTTTTGTAATTTTGGTAAGAACTTACTTTACATTGTCACGATAATGTCGGATGGTTGTGTAATACTCGGATTTTGGCTTATTGACTTTATTTCAATAGGTAGTTTACTGGTAGTGGTTACATGCTGAATTCTTACGGTCAATGTAATACTTATTACAATAACAAAAATCTATATTTGTATTTATTTATTCGTTCTATTTTTATTATTCGTTCTAGTTCTATTTTATAAAATATGATGATCATGAAAGATTTCTTGTCTTTAAGTTAGGTAGTAGTGTTCGTGTTTGCGTTGATATAATTGCATTTCTCTGCCATTTAAATGTATGTAAGAAGGTATAGGCCGAGTGGCTAGCCCTGGTGTCAGAGTTTTGAACCTGCCTGAAGGCCTCTAACATAGCAAAACGGTAAAAAAAAACGATTAAAATTATTTAGATAGGTTTTTCGATGAATTATCAAAAACGAAAACAATGGAGACCTATATTTATCTCAAACCACTAGAAAAAATTGAAAGATTGAAAAGTTACGATCAACATTTGCCTCATAAATTAATCGTATTCCATAAACTCACAGCTAAAGCGCTTTGAATTATTTATAGTTATTAAGCCCATAACGGAGCAATTTCCAGTCAGAAGCGGGTCGGAAAGTGATTGTCGTCGCCTTGGTCCAGTTCGGGTGCGTTACCTTTAGCCAGATGGTCACCGAGCAGCGCTAGTTATCGATCACATGCCTTTTGAAGGGATAGAAGTTCCATTCTAAAGCTCTAGCAAGTTTAGTGGAATGTCTGCGGAACGAGGCATTTCGAAGACTATGTTTCAGTCAGAATTTAAAAGTTGGCTTTTACAACTCATTTTCGTTCAATATGATTTGTGTTTCTTATAAGGTGTTTGCTAAGTAGTGTGGTTGCTAAGCGACAAAGCTCTTGAAATAATAATAATAAATATTAGGGTATAACTTACACACGGTCTCTGACCCCAAACTAAGCAAAGCTTGTGATATGGCTGCCAGAGACTGATATACTACATATACTTATTTTAAAATACATAAATTTCTAATTTTTTTCACTAAGTCCAACGTTGCACAGCTTTGCCCTGCTCTGTGTTGGTAGTGTCTAGGTAATAATTTATATTAATTTAGGCTCTATATCATCATGTGATCCTGCTCGACAGACATATGATTAGCTGTCAGATCAAAAAAACAAACACATATATCCCGCCAAAACAACACGGAAACAAAATTCAACAACTCTCATCAAACTTAGTTTTTTTACCGCAAAAAGCAGTGAAATCGAGTTTAAAAACATTTTTGTACAATACTACTCGTAAATTTATAATTTTCTAACTCTACATACAGGATAGCTTAATATCCGTTCACCTACAAAATAAATTTTAATTGGTTTGTCTAAGCTGCACTAGACAAGAATTAATTTACCGCGAAATGTACTTGCCTGAACGTATCAAAAAGCTGTACTGAAATAGCTTATTTTGTTTTATCCTGCTCTCATTAATTCACTTAGCTCGTAAGAGCGAGTGAGGTGGAAAGTAATAACCCAATTACAATAGATAATAGATATGTAAGGGCACAGTGTACAGTTTTAATGTTGTTGTAAATTTCACGAGACATTTGTTTTTATCGAGTAACAATTTAGGAATTACATTAATATTCATTTTATTTGTCTCGGTATGACTTTTTGTGAGTGTTTGTTAAAATTAAGTGCCAAAGCTCTTAATGAATGTCTGTAAATTAGTAATAACGCAATCAATGGAATTTTTGTGTTTTATTTATTTCTTATTAGTCTTGGAAGCTTTGATTCAATTTAGAAAATAAACAAACACCTGCAAGGCAATTAGACGTGGTTTTGTAAGTTATGTGTAATGTGAACATGCTTTACATCTAACTATGAACAAAGAAACATAAATAATGTAATCAGAATTGCATTTTTTTTAAATAAATTAATTGAAATCTACCTCATTATCTTTTCGGCCGTAGGTATATATGTAACTACATCTAACGACAATTTAGTAAAGTCATTCTATTTTTTACAAGCTTTAATTTAACTTGCAATGGATGTACCTATGTACTCGTATGTACGTAAGTTCGGGTGGAATCTTGCATGTTCAATTTGACCAACCTCCCGGTTTCCGATTGAGCTAAAATTTTGCACGCATACATATTGTATATCGCGTGATAATGCAATAATATGGTAGCATGAAGCTGATCTGATGTTGGAGTCGGAAGATGACCATAGCAACTCCTATACAAGATAGACCCGTCGTGTTTGGGCTCGTTTTACTTGTCTTGGCTAGCGCTCTGCTGCTCACATGATATCCAGGGACCAGGATCTCAAAAGCTTGAATTTATAAAAATATATTTTTACAATAATCTTCGCAAACAAATTCTGAGTATAACGTGTTTCCATCTACAATCCAAATACGCAAAAAAATCGTAATATAATCTACAGCTTTTGCTATCTTTCCAGATGGGATCCAAAGCGACGGATCACGCCTACAGAGGCGTCCCGCCACGAGTTCGTGACGGGGTGCCCTCTCGGCAGCACCCCGTCAGGCGTGCTAGCTCTGCCGCGCCTAGCACCTCCGAGACCTGCGCGGGCGCTGCTCCACTCGCAGTCCGCTGGAGACGTGGCCGCCATGCTGGGCCGCGCGTGACCAGCCTCCTGAGACAGGGCCCACGCCGGCTCCTGTAAGCCGATCGTCTAACTCCACCACCGCACGTTTGGCATCACCGCTTCTTTATATTCGCAAACAGGCTGGACAAGTTTGACACGCATCTCCGCCAACAAGGAGACTTTTGCAAGCCGACCGCATAACCCCATCACTGGCACGGTTGGCTCCCCTGCTCTTTTTACATTCGTATTCAATCATATTGGATCACGTTTGACAAGCGCCTTACACTTGGCCAAAAAGGATTCCTGTGTACATAACTCCATTACTGGCACGGTTGGCTACCCTGCACCTTGTTACATTTTCAGCCAGTACATAGAGTAGCCATACTGGATCAAGTTTGGCAAGCGTCTGAAAGTAGTCCAAGCTGACTTCTCTAAAGCGACCGTCTAACTCCACCTCTACCACGGTTGTCATCCCCACTCTTAGTTGAATTCACAAACAGGCTGGTTTGACAAACGTACTTGCCTGAGACCAGACCCAAGTTTACTCCAGTAAGCTGACCGGTTAGTTCAACCACTAGTAGGTGCGGCTGGCATCTTTCCTCTTTGCTGCACTGACATCTAAATCCGCAGGCAACTATACTGGACCGCGTAGGACCTGTATTAAAGAGTACTTATCTAAAGATGGGGCTGATCTGGGTCTTGTAATTTTTCAGTCTAATTGTCACCTCTAGCAAGGTGCACGGGTCGAGCTTTGCTACATTCTCAACTATGCTGCGTTTTTCAAGACTCATCTCCTAAAACTGGGCCCATGTTGCAGGACTCTCGTTACTCGTCTAAGTCGCTTACTTGAGTTGCTTGCCCAGAGGCTCCAGGGAAGGACTATCTAACCTATATTTCGTATACCACGAGAGAAGGAGAATGGCGTAATTGTATCTCCCTCCCCTTCCTCCAGAAATATTTAGAATGTACACATTTTCTTTATTATTTTAAACTCTAGATGAAAGACGTGGAGAAAAAATAAAATGTAGAATTACAATATGTTAAAAGACACGTTCGAAACCACTCTGTTTCTGCTTCTTTTTATTAGAGTAAGCCTGAAAAAGGCAATATAACAAATGTTATAAGATGTTGTAATGGATCCTTTCTAGAAGAGATTCCCACCAGTTTGAAATAGAGAAATAAGATCATTGGTTCGGCAACTCAAAATTATTTTATGTACAGTGTAGGCTAAAACCCCAAATGTGACTAGGTAATACAAAATGTGAGTGTTTTAACCAATAGTGTATGATGAGTTTAGTATAAGCAAAGAAGATATAATAACGTATAAGACAGAGGCTAGAAGACCAAACGGATCATTAGGAGTTTGGTAGTAAATTATTGTATATTGCCCATTATGTTACTTCATAATTAGTTGTACAAGTATTAAAACTTCGTATATTTAGTTTTGTATTTTAAAGAAACTTTTCTACCTTTGTCTCATACGAACGACTTTTCATAGATTCATAATAATTGCAAAGAATAAAATATTAAACCAAATAACGGACACTAGTTGGAAAACAAACTCTAGGATACCAGATAAATATTTTGCATTACAAATATTTTACGACAAAAAATTGTTTGACGTGAGAAACTTTTCTGATCAAAGATTAATTTGAAATAATATTGAAAGTCTGCAATTTGCAGCACTTTTAAGGCATTTTATGTCAATGCCATTAAATATTTTAGAAAATCAATGCAGCCTCTCTAAAGCTCTCTAAAGGTTTTGATCTAAAACCAGAGCAAATTCGCAATTTAGTTAATTATTATAAGTTGAGTTCAGGCAATCGTTTGTGTAGCGCCCCATCCACACATCCCATATACAGTGTGTTCAGTACAGAGGGGATGATACTTCACTAGTGAATACTTCTAGTTAAGTATTATATACTCTTTACTGTAGTTTACATGAGTTTAAAAGTACGTACCTATAGTAGATAATACTTCGCTAGAAGTATTATCCACTATATGTGTCATTACTATTATGTGAGACAACATTGTACCAAAGTCTTGCTTTAACAATGTGCAAATAATTCACAAGCTTTCATCTATCAGATACTTTATACTTAATTATCCAAATATTGCTCAAGCTTTCAGCTCAATAGACATCCATTACTTGTTTATTACTGACCAGTTAGCATATACTTGCCACCTCTCACTGCAGCCCAATTTAACGGCTTTTCAACTGGCACCAGCTGAAAATGAATCCCACCTTTACAAGTTTGATAACAAATACTAAATAAAACACCGGTTTTTACTCACGTATTATGATATAGCAGCCGCTGGGAACCCGACCGGTTTCGGAGTAATCAGTACTCCTTCATCAGGGAATACGCGCGCTCCCGTCGACTGGCGCACGCGTAACAAATGTTTGAATTTTTGAAAACTCTATGTAGCATTCATCAATCATATCGCGCATAATGTATAAGAAAAGTTGTTAAAAAAAAGGTTTTGATATTTTTAGATTTAAAAGAAGATATCGCAAGAAAACTGTTTTTTGCGATCTACTCCGTCAAATTTAGTTTTAAAAACGAAAATTGCTATAAAGAACGTGTTTAATATTTTATATAAAAAAGCTACATATAGTTTTTGGTAATTCACATGTGTTTATTTTTAATGATAGGTACAAAACTGCGCGAGCGAGGCGCTTTGGCGAATAAAAACCCCTTAATACCACTCTGATGTGCTATCATTTCTAATAGGTAAAGTTCACCTGAAGCAACCTCCGTTTGTTTGCGAAACACATTTACTCAGTTTTGAAACTTACTTTCAATCTAACACATTGCTAAACGATTAAACTTAACTGCGCCGTCTAGTAAAGCTTAGATCTGTTTTATTTTGTGTCGCAACTAAGATAAGGCATGGGACGAATGTGGATTAAGTCTGGTCATAACTTACTTAGCCGAGTGTTTGAAGTATCAAACTCTCGACTATACTGTACTGTATCTACCAGCCTATTTTAATATTCCACTGCAGGACGTAGGCCTACCCACGAAGGGTGATTGGGCCATATCCACCACGCTGGTCCAGTGTGGGTTGGTGGATTCATATACGCCATCGAATTTCTCCTTCGGATGTATACAGGTTGCCTCACGATGTTTTAATTCACCGAAAAGACAGTGTCAAAAAAAGTCAATGTCAAAGGTCAAGTTATGTACCGACATAAATTCAAAAGAACTCATTGGTACGGGACCGGGGAACCCACAACCTTACGATTGTAAGGCGGGTGTCACTACCTCTTGACCACCACGGCTTGTGTTAAACTCGACTATTCTGAGTTTAAGTCGTCGTAGTAAACTGAAATAGTTAAATTATTATTCCTATCACATTTATTGGTTGAGTCTAGACTGCGGCTTCTGCGTCTAGACTCACCGACGAGACTTATCGAGTGTTCATATTTTTGTTGTTATAATGGATCTTGAGTAACTTGTGCTGAATCTGCTCAATTGTCACGAAGTCATTGGAAACAGATAAGTGGGTAGCACTCTTTATCTAGACTTACGAAATGCAGGACTTACTGATCGATTGCATTAGAAATGACCTAAATGATCGAATCATAATACATGAGTCAGCTAAAGTGGTACTATGTTAGCTAATGTGACTAATTTGTTCTGATTGTGATACAAAATGCGTTTAAAAAGATCTTCCTGGTCGCATTTCTAATCGTAACCCAGTTTATGCAACTACTTCTCTAATTAAATTATTGTGCGATAAATGTCACAGAAATTTGGTACGTTCAAGTATTTTTACTGTAATTACTATACCTATATTTAAACTTGTAGAGTTCAAATATATTTTCAGCAAGAAAGCAAGATGATGATACGAACGAACAAATAAAAATAGTAATCAAAATTATGTGTGATAAAAAATACGGCTAAAATTTCCGAAATATCAGTCAAGAAAAATGGGAAAATATCAAAATTAAAATTTGTTTAATGGACAATAGGCCCAATTTAAGAGGCGTAAATTTAATAGTAACGTAAAACGTTTTCTCTCTATCAAATGCCTAAAGTGAAAAATAAACAAAAATACGTTAATTAGCTATTATACTCGTAGTTACGATGGCGTCTCTAAACTAGGGCTTAGTGTCCGAAACGTCGGCCATTAATTCTCCGCGGACGTTACAAAAATTAGCACAATTTGGGCAAGTAAGTAGTTTCTATTTTGCATTCGTACACTCATCTAAGTAAAATAGTTGTGAAACTACACGAAATAGGTGAAATATCAAAAATCATAGCCACTTAAGACCGCGCATTACAGTTTAAAAGCTATCATTTTGTATGTGATGTGTTAATCGCAGTCAAATTAATCCAATGTTTTTACAGCTATTAGATTTGATGAGTACAATATGCAATGTGTGCAAAATGCTTAATGTATTCATTGCTGAACTTATAATAACAATAGTCAAGGCTAGGTAAATATATTAAAAATCATGGACATGTTCAACTATATTATTATTTCTTTGTAGGTTTTTGCTTGACAATAGGCACGATGACTGGGTAAAAAAATCAATAATATAATAGGGATGTTTCCTAAAAAAATATAATTAGTCCGTCAAATAGATTGTCAAAAAATATTAGACGCCTATTTTTTCTTTTGTCAATTTAACACAAATTGGTGAAGATATAGCATGTTAAAGTTCCGCGTGACGTCACTAACCGCAATGAAATGTACCGGCTAGTGCCGTCACGAGCCCCCACTCTCAAACTTTGACAAGGTTTATCTTAGTCACTAATTGTTTGATTGACAAAAGAAAAAAATAGGTGTCCAGTATTTTTCAATAATCTTACTGATGGACTAATTATAATAATGATTTTCATATCCAGTAAACATCCCTATTAGTCCGTAAGTTAGATTATCAAAAAATATCAGATATGTATGTTTTATGTCAATCCAATAACAAATGACAATCATAAACCTCAAAGTTTGGAAATGGTTGTGACGTCACTTCTATTACAGAAGTCTATACATTTGTATGGCACTTGTGACGTCACGCGGTACTTTGACGGGCTATATATTCGTAAATTTTTGTTTAATTGATTAACGAAAAAATAGGTGTCTTATATTTTGATAGTCTATCTGACGGACTAATTATATTTTTTTATCATGCCTATTGTCGAAACAAATGCGGTGAAAGATTTTTTTATCATTCGTCTCGGGATTCACTTGAAATAATACGATTCATGAGACAATTTTAAATTAGGAGCAGAGCCCTTAGTCCATGTTTTGCGTAGTTTACTTAAACTATCGTGTTCGCGTGTGGCTCCATACATTTTGGTTAGTTTTTCCTCTTTTCCGCGCGGGAAACAGGGGCGCTGTACAAAAATGTATAGAGCCACACGGAAACAGCTATAGTTTCAATTTAGGTGTAAACCTGGACTAACCCCTCTGGGTAATAAAAACGTAGTAGATACGTTTTTGACTAGTCATAGAAAACTTTTCATATAGATAAGCTAAAGGGCAAGAATCGGCCAGCGAGCAGCGAGCAACAAAAGCGTATTTAATTTAAATAAGTAGATATTAATAAGTAGGTAATAATTACGCTAGCTCCGATGGATCGTTTTATGACCAATTTCACGGACTGCGTCTTGACGTCAGTCTGAAAAATTAAATTTCACAACTGAATGAAAGGCACGACGTAAATATGTGCCTAAAATCCGAACTTACAGTCTTAGCGCGTTTTAGGTCCAACTTTACTTAGTGGTCTAATGAAGGCTAAGTCAAATCGCTAAGTTCGTTATTCCTACAAGCAACTGTAGGAGTTTGTGGTTTTTAGTGCCAAATATGTAGGTGATTTTGTTTTCTTTTCACGTATTTGTAATGCTGCTGCTCTACTTCGTGTTTTCTCGTTGTAACTTGGGCAAAAATATGAATTTAATAATATGTACCTATTAATTTTTTTTATGTATTATACAAATACTTTAATTGATACTTTTATTTTTTCACACAAATAACATAATTTTCTAAAAAATTAGCGCATACATAAACTCATAATTGAATCAAATTACCTAATTATTGAAAGTAATAAAAACAAAAAATAAATAATTGTCGCGAGCCTCGAGTAGAGCAGTAGAATAAAAGAAAACTAAAATTTATAAAACAAACGTGCGGCATTTTATTTAAAAAAATGTTCTGGAATAGACCTACCATACTTGTTTTACCTACATGTGCGTTGCAAGCTCAACTTGAATAAACTATTGTAGAATGATAATAACATTTTTGAAGTGACGCGACTGAGAATAGTACAAGAGCGTATACGTCTTCTCATATCACTAAAACACGTTAATTATTATTTCAGTAATTACTTATTAAGACTTTATATAATATCATCTCCACATAAATAAATTAAATGCCTAAGCGAAGTGCTGAGAAAGTTCCACGATTTGAACAAATAAATTATACAAAAATATATCTTAGCTTGTTGTAGAGTATAGACATATTATATCGGTGTTTATACTCGTATATGAAATATGTAACTTTTTAGTACTTTTAGGCCGAGAAGCACTAATAAACTTGTTTTAATATATTTTCAAGTTAGCGACTTGTCGCACTTATACTTATAAGCATACGAAAGCTTTTTTTTCTTTTTTTGACATCTTTTAACATAACAAGAAGAAGCAAAGCTTATAACTTTTGCTCTAACTTATTAAACATGCACGAAATATTTAGCAAAATCTATTTAATGAACAAGTTTTCAAGTGAAATACTTACTTAAAGCTTATTAAAGTATGATAAACTATTATGGCTTGACTTTAGAACTTAAGTCTAATATAATCGATACATTTAACTTATTTAATTTCTACTCACACATTATTAATATTTTTATGATTCTGCTTCTCGGTCTAGTCGAGGTACATATTTTTTGTTATATTCTGAAGTAACGTGTCGTTAATCTGTGTCTAGGGAACTGTAGCGTTTCCCAAAGAAGTTGAAAGCTTTAAGAAAGCCTTTTAACTAATAGTTTACCAAAGTTAACGATTGGTTAACCTTAGTTAACACTAGATAACGAATGGTTAACTCTGTTTAACCAAATAATGGTTGGTTAACTGATAACAGTTGGTTAAACCTAGTTAGGTTTCTAAAATTGGGTATTATATTAGTCAATGTTAGTAAATGTGATGTCTAGATTTTTGTAAACTTGTTAGATAATAAAATAAGCTTTATAATAATTATTAAAATCACTTTTGCCACAATTCTAATGTTAGTAATATAATTTATTTAAATTTTGCTTTGTATAAAGTTACTAAAGTAATGTTCATTTAAACTTACTGTTAGATTAAATAAAGATTTTTGATTTTATTTTTCAAAAATGTCGACTGAAGCCTATTTTAGTAATTTGTTGGTTGTAAATATATTCAGTCATTAAATTATTTCGTCATTGGTCTAGTCATAATAAATCTATCTTGATATTTCAAGGTTTTACTACTTCGTTTTACTAGTTTCATAATATTAAGTAAAAATATCAGTATATTATTATGTTAGATAAATTAGTATGAGTGTCGTTCTAAATCCTAGAGTATAATAATTATAACAATTAGAGTATATAATTATACCCCATAACGATATAGCGTGATATAACATCGAAAGGGTTTGTATAAGATTTTACCTAAGTCTTCATTATCAGTAGATATCATAGATATGACTTAGAGTTTGTTACGTGTAGAAAATGGTCTAATATAAAATTTGTACATAGTTCTTATCATTATACATAATAGGTTATTAGATGTATATGTCGAATAGATTAGGCGAAGCCAAACTGTGAATTGATTTATATTCATATGCAGAGTGTTATATTACATTTCGTGTACAATATATTGACTTAAAATATATTTTAAAACATTATTATTTTGTATTATATCAATTACATTTTCAAATTTGGTTTTTATCTCTACTGATCTTGTGTTTAGCTTTAGAATCAGTTTAATTTTATTGTTTTTTTTTTTTATTTATAGGCAAGGAAAATTATATAACACTTTGCATACGATGTGATCATAGTTATATTGTTAGAGTAACAATGTGTTTGTGACGATATAGAGTTAGATTTATATGGTTGTTGCGCCTATGTATCATTAACTATTGTACTTACGATATATTTATTACTTAATATTTGTTTCAATTGAATCGTCATGATTAAAGTTCTTCCAATGTAAAGTTTTGTTTCAATATTCTAATGGTCTTTTACCATCATCATCATTAATCACCCGTAGGATGTTCACATAATTGGCACCTTTTTTCAGCCCACAGCCTCCCCTCTCTTTCAGAAACAGTTGGATGAAACTGGGGCAAGACGGAGAAAAATAGCGAAAGAGAAAAGATAGAGTAGGGCGTCAGCTGCTTAGATACATTTTTTTTTTTTTTTTTTTATTTCGAATAGGTTTGCGTTTGACTACACACTGCCTGATGTTAAGCAGATGTGCGGTCTAGGGTGTAGCACGCTTACCTAGAAGATACCTATTTACTCGGGATTTGAAGACACTCACGTTGTACTTTAACGGAAAGACAGACCCAGGCAAAGCATTCCACATTCCGTCTGTTCGTATGAGGAATGAGGATGCGAAACGCTTGGTTCTAACGCGCGGAATGTCCACCATAAAAGGGTGACGCTTTGGTCGCGTCCGTCTAGCCGTACGATAGAAGAAAGGGGCAGGGGGGACCAGATTGTGTAACTCCTGGCCGCACTCTCCGAAGTGTATCCGGTAAAAGACCGACAAACACGCTACCTTGCGACGATGCTCAAGACTTTTCAGCTGCGTCTTAGTCAAGGTGTCGTTGTCAATCAGCCTCCTGGCTCGCCTCTCAATCGACTCCAGAGCCTCCAGTTGATATTTGGCAGAGCCATCCCAAAGGTGAGAGCAGTATTCCATGCAAGACCTGACTTGTGCTTTATAAAGACTGAGCATTTGCTCAGGTGTGAAATACCGTCTCACCTTAGAGAGAACACCAAGTTTTTTGGAGGCTAATTGGGCTTTGGACTCTATGTAAGAGCCAAAGTTAAGAGAAGATGAGAGTGAAACGCCTAATAGTTCCAAGCTGTCAGTTACCGGAACGGAGACACCACGGAAAGCGGAAGACAATTGAAAGGGTCTCTTTTTGGCCGAAAACAGACAGCGCTGAGTCTTTGTGGCATTAAACTTGACCAGGTTAGCATCACCCCAGTCGGATACCGCCTGCAGACTCAAGTTGAGCCGTTCAACCATAGCCTCTCTGTATAACTCGATCTGTGGCCCGCTGGTTCTTTCATCGGACGTGTAGCTCTCCACGACTGTACTGTCATCTGCGTACCCAAAGATCCCGGGCTTAAGCAGATCGTTGATATGCAGTAGGAAGAGTGTCGCAGAGAGCACAGACCCCTGAGGAACACCGGCATTGATAGCCATTTGGTCTGACGAGCAGCCATCAACGACAACTCGTACATACATAGAGATTCCTTATAGAACTCCAGTAAGACCACTTAGAAGAGGCTTGTATCCAGAACACTTGCGTTCTTAAACAATTGTTCATCGTCTTAGTGCAAGTTCTACGCTTAGTAACGCATGTAGCATTTGCAAGCACGTCAAAAAAAAGAGAATTAATAATTTAGTGTTGAGTGTTGACATAATCACAAATTCCTAACATTTAGCAATTGTTATTGATTTTACACGAATATATTAAATCAATGACTTTAAAATGTTACTGTTCAATTATTAGTACATATTTGCATTCAAAATCATGCACATAATAAACTCTCACCACTTTACTGTTTTGATTAAAATGTATATAAATCACGAGGCTCGTGAGAACGATTCCATAAAAACAAAATTAATAACATCCATCACGTTTATATAACAAAAATAATATTAAGTAGGCAGAAAATAACTTTTTAATTATTATTTAGTATATAATAAAATCCAATCCGATAAACATGATGTAACATATCTACTATCTGTATTTCTGGTATATTATTAACATAGCGACTAACATAACTTTCTAAAAACACATGGAGCTTTAACTCTGCTGGAGACTGAAATTGCAAAATATGGCAATTCCATCTGCTTTTGCCCAACTAATGGTTTTGTTTTACCTTATAAAGCCACATTAAGCTTAACCTGGTTAAATTTACATACGTTTAATACGTTTTTATGTATAAGAACATTCCATTAACTTACGTATTACGTAGGTATTTTTTTGGATTCATTTTCCAAACCAAAGGGTTTCTGAGAACCGAAAGCCCTCTTTAGATACATTTGATTTAGTATTTAGTCATATAGAAATCTTTGATTTATGGATAGAGCATTGATTCCAGCTTTCCGGCTGGCCGAGTAAACCTGAAAAAAGCCATGGTGGTCTAGTGGTAATGACACTCGCCTTACTTCGTGAGGTCGTGGGTTCAAATCCCGGTCACGTACCAATGAATTCCTTGGAATTTATGTACGGAATTTCACACCACTGGCTTTTCGGTGAAGAAAAACGTCGTGAGGCAACCTGCATACGTCCGCAGAAGAAATTCAATGGCGTATGTGAATTCACCAACCCGCACTGGGCCAGCGTGGTGGATATGGCCCAATCACCCCTCGTGCGTAGGCCTACGTCCTGCAGTGGACTATTAAAAAGGCTGGTACATTACAGAGTAAACTTGAGTTAAAGCCAATACACAAAAGTGCCACCCAACAGTGCCAGTGGGATTAATAAAATACTATAATGGATGATGATAAAAAAAGCGATCGGTGCACTCATTATACGATTTTTATTTTGTGAAATTGGCTTAAGATTCCTTTTTAGCCAACACGAATATTGATATTTCTTTAAGCCAAATGACATTACGGACAGCTTCTGGTCGTTAGCATCTCAGTTGTTATTACCCATTGTGTTCTAGTGATTAGTAGCTTATTGTGTCTTCGATATTTTATATACGAAATGTTGCCACATCTTTACAAAGTATTATGATATGAAATTGCATCAAGCATGACATTTTGTTATACGAGTGACTCGCTCGTTTTGTTAGTAGGTAAGATGTTAAGAGTTTATCGTACTTATTTTAGACAACTTTTACTGTGAACGTAACTTTCAATTAAGACGTTGGAAGACTAGTACTTACCCGGGAATCAAAATTTCTTGTCCGGGTATTAACACGTCTTCGACAAGACAACATTTGAGTCCATACGCATTTCTGCAAAGGAGCATGGCATCAACGATACCATGTGCAACTGGATTGACTACATGCTGAGAAGCAGAATAGTCAGATCGGAACTGATGGGTGACAGACTTAGTGCAAAAACAACAAGAGGTTGCCCGCAAGGCGGAGTGCTGTCACCATTATTGTGGTGCTTGGTAGTAGACTCGCTACTTACCAAACTCAATACCGGACCATTCTACACAGTAGGCTATGCAGATGACATAGCTATAATGGTCAATGGTAAATTCCCGAACATAGTCTCTGGATTATTACAACAGGCATTGAGGATGACGGAGGAATGGTGTACAAAGAATCACCTCTCTATCAACCCAAGCAAAGCAGTAATTATTCCATTCACGAGGAAGAGACAACTGGGTAACCTAGAAGAGCTCTCCCTCAATGGAATAAAACTGCCTTGGTCCACCGAAGTTAAATATTTGGGTGTAACGCTTGATAAAGAACTCAGGTGGAAAACTCATGTGGAAAATATTACGACTAAGGCCTTACGAGTGTTCGGCATGTGTCGTTCCACCTACGGCAAAACTTGGGGGCTAAAGCCCAAAGTGATACGATGGCTGTACCGGACAATGATAATACCTATTATTACATACGGCAGCATAGTGTGGTGGCCTAGAACAAAGCTTGCCTCGTGCAAAGCGCCACTCACCAGGTTACAAAGAACAGTGTGTCTTGGCATCACGGGCGCTTTCAGGACAACACCTACGGCAGCGAATGAAGACTATAGGCTCGTATCTCCTAGTCTCGTTGTAAAACTCATGAGAACAATTTTCGACGAGACTGGGGAGGAGTAAGTTATCTAGGGGACCACAATAGATCCCAATGGGTCGAAGTGTCCGAGTTATTTCTTGGCCCCTCTGTAAGATAAGATAAGATAACACGTCTTTTTATATTTCTTTGTACATTGACGTCAAAAATAAAGATTATTAATTCATAAAAAAACTAGAATAAGTGCCACCAACTTAGCTGTTCAGTTAACTGCGTCGCTAGTGTCGCAACATAGTAAAGGGCGACTAAGTTGTAAGCACATAATATCTTAATTAAGACCTCAAATGTAACACTTAGTGGCAATAAATAAATAAAAAATAGCAACATAGAATAACCGACACTTCGCAGTTTAAAAAAATCAGACACTATTTCTATAACTGTATCGCATTTATGTTCTAGTTTAAAAAAATAAAACCTCGTGAATTTCGTATGTAGATTTCATTGATTTTAAAACAAAACAATTTAGAAATACAGATGTAGGTAATTAACATGCCTGCAGATGCATTCTGAGCATTTTCAGTTAAAATATAGTTATTGATGTCAATAACTATATTTTACCTATCATTTCGACAGAGCCATTCAAAACATAAAAATTAACTGCTATTAATTATCGTTTAGAAAAATGGCTCTTTCAAGGTCTACGCAGCTTAAAAGAAAACTTATTTTTCTTAACAATGTGTCAATTAGCTATGGGGTTTGGAAATGAACCTTCAGGCCCTTTGTTAGGCATGGCTAATGAGAAATTTGTATGTGAGGGCCATGGATCATTTGATGTCTAATATCTGTGTCACAGGTCATCCATACCATCCCATCCATTCATACCATCCCTGGCTCTACAAGGTTCTTCTGTAAATGTACCTATTTGTTTACTAACTAGCTTTTGCTCGGGGCTTCGCCCGAGTGATATTTTGGTTTCTGTGCTAAAACACAAGATCAGTGTTAAGACGAAGCATCGGGCCGAGAAACACGAAAACGTGTATTTTTGAATGTGCGATGTGAGAGGACGAATGATATTGATTCAAATTTAAAAATGTCATAGATAAGGCAAAATCTTGAAAAATTTAACTAACCGGACAAAATTTTGAAAAATGATGGGCTTTATAAAAAAAACATACAAATTTCTCACTAAAAAAAGTTTAATAATTCGAATGCTCAGAATTATAAGCGACAACACCCCATTATTTTTTACCTTTAAAATAGCTAAATCACTTTTCTATTTTACAGACCGAGAAGTTTTTTTTTTTTTTTTGATGTGTACATTATGAGTAAATAATTAAAAACTCACTGCCGCCCGCCGCTCTGGCGCGATCCTGTCGAGCGTGACTGCGTAAAATCTGTCCTAGTGAAGGGGCGCGGTACTCGATTTTTGAGAAACAATAGTTCATCAATGCGTCACCTTAAGGTGTTTTTTAATTTTTGATATTCCTGTTTATTAGAAATCATTGACCAATCAGGAGTATTTGTGGTCAATATAAGATTTTTATTACATCTTTTTTAAACATTTTAAGTTTGCTATCGTGCCACGCATTTGAAATGATGAAAAAAGTTAATTTTTGGCCCATTACCAAAACCTTATTATAAGGAACATATTGTTACATAAGACTTAAATTAGGTACTCATAGAATATGTGCCTACCTAAAAAACAATAAAATCTTTGATAAAAATCTAATCAAATGATGATACTATCTACCATTTTATTAGATTTATCACCATCTCAAGTAACGCTTTTAGCGTACTTGGACTGGTGTCAAAGTCAAAGTTAAGCAACGCTCGTCACTGTCAGTCTTTGGATAGGTGACCGCGGGTGGCGTTTTCTAACTGAGCGCTACCGTGGCTCGGATGACACGTTAAATTGTAGGTCCCGGTTGTGTTAACCGTTAAGCTATGACAGAGGCTTTCAGGCGGCTTAAAAACTCACACCAGGGCTAACCACCCGACCTATACGAACTTCCTTACCATCTCAAGGACGTGCAACATACCTGTAGTTTTACAGTACAATTTCCCAGCTTCAAACAACCCTGCCAACATCAGAAGATGGTACCAGCACGACACCGCGTACAGGTCGTGGGATTTCGCAATTTGACAAGTTATTACTTTCTCCACAACACAAGGTCGGTAGAAAGCGATGTGCGGTCATGCTAGATAATATCCGTATGGAATTCTGCTTTTGCGTAAACTCTTGTGGTTACTAATTTGTTATGTGATAATGACATGTCTGCTTTTTGACCGACGGAACGGAAGAGGTACTCAATTCGACGCGTATATTTTTTTTAAAGTATAACCACGCATTACTTTTTATATAGTAGTCCGATTTCGATAATTCTTTTTTATTAGAAAGAATATACTTCGAAATTGGTCTTATTTAAATTTTATAGAAATCGGCTGAGCCATTTTTGATTAATCAACAATAATGTTAAACATGCTACATCGATCCGAGCGAAATATTCGCGTATTCTGTACACGGTTGAAGTCGATCATGACATTTTTTGCGAAAAATAAACATATCTAATGGACTCCTATATTTGAGTTGAATGATAGAGTATTATTTTATTAACGTTGAGTCTAGCGAGGGTTAATCACATTTTAAAGAGAGTGCCTGGAATGCTCCACGTGGTCCGGTCCACCCGTCAATTTAATTCGCCAATTTTTCAAACTGTTAGATCGTTATGACAATAAGCTGTTTTTTTACAAAAATAAGCAAAACAAAATTTGCCGATGATAACTACACAGCAGCTTAGTGCCCTAAATAGGGCGGTGCCACCGGTGTCCAGACACAGGGCGCAGAATCTGGGGGGCGCAAGAAAGGCCATACCAGGCAGGAATATATTATTTTTTCTGTTTGCTCCTGATAAATTCCCGCTGCGTCCCTAGTGCTCAATTCCAACACATTAGGTACGATACAATGAGTGGTATAATAGGCGAAGGTAAGGAACTTACGAGTAAATTGCTCGTCTGCTAGTTTGCCCACGCAAGAATGAATCCAGGGGCAAGGGCGTCATGACCCTCTTGGGCCTATATCGATCTTTCAGGATTCTTTTTTTGCTTCACTTAAAATCGACTCTTAATGGAAAAACAAACGGAAAACTTTTTCGCGCTAGCTTCGCTCGCGTTTGTTTAAAGTTTAGCTTAGCTTAGCTTGGAATATTTGATTTTCTTTGCTCACATCTGATGTCACTTTCACTGACTAGGTAAACATAAAAAAAAATCAAGCTCACTGCTTTAGTGCTCAAAAGGCGAGAATCCAAGGAGGGGTTATGGTGCTATGGCGGTCTTTGGTCAGTCGGTGGTTCTTTTTAGCATAAAGTGTTCTTAGATCAACTTCATAATTCATTTTTCTTTCATTCATTCATTTTTTTTGTAAGCGTGAAGACATTCCCACTTGCTACTCTTGCACTTGAAAAGGGCGCAGTTCGCGCAGGGCGCAGAAAAGGCTATTTACGGCACTGCAGCAGCTATACCATGTACTACCGTCATCATAGTGTTTATTTTACCGACGTTATAGTAGACCGATTAGTAACTCTGAAATCGCGGAAATAAAATAAGCTGTTCCGTACATTTTGACGAAATTCAATGAACTTTTTGTATGGGACAGTTGTTTTATTTTTCGTGGTTTCAGAGGTAGTTCAATGTACAGTCATAGATCAATTAGATGGTACAGTCCGTTCGCAGTTATTTTATCTCTGGCATTTGTTGTTGTCTCTGTCTAGTCAATACATAGTATCACAGGAAAGATAGAGACACAGAGACAAAAAAATTCAGAGGTGAAATAATTGTGACCGCGCGCTAAAAGTTGCGTGTATTAATTGGTAGGCTAATGGAAGATCAGAGTGGACTTCGCAAAGTTCCCCAAGCGGAATTCTCAGAATGAATCTGGGTATCGAGGCGGCTAATTCCGTCTATTACGTTGAAAGTTCAGGAAATGTGGCCACAATTGAACCGGAATGTAGGCCGCGTCCCACAGATGTAGATTAGATTATAGTTTGTACCGTAATTTAGAGCACGGGCTTTCAAACTTTGGTTGGCACTTTGTCGACAATGATTCGGTAATAACGGAGAGGTATGGCTACTATTGGAAGGACGTACCTAGTGTTTTGATGAAATACAATAAAGTTAGTTCGATAAATTCTTGAAATATTTATTTACTTCTTTTAGTTTTTCCTGAAAACAAATTTGAGAGGCTCAGGCTGAAATACTAACAGTTCATCAATGGTGTTTTAATTACGTTAACCCCTCGTAATGAGCGCGAATTACGTATGAATAACATATTGTACAATTATGTCCTGCATAGTCATTCAATACGGTGACTCTAAGGACAATAATATAATATGCTTCTTGCGTAGTGATTACTAGTGATGTCAAGTTTTGCATGGATACACTTTATAATAATATCCACTATTTGATTTCTTAAACAGATCGCAATGGGAAAATGAACTTATTGGTCACACTCTTACACATATCAAATTACGGCGAATTACTATCCCGAATAACAGTTCTTATGCGATAGTTTGTCATAAAGAGCTGCTCTACTATATCGGGGGCTTTGCATCTTTAAATTTGAGAACATCTGGCTGAAATAATAGCAGTACGCCAATGGTGTTTTAATTACGTTAACCCCTCGTAATGAGCGCGAATTATGCCGTATTGTACCGTGTTGTGTTATCTAATGTACAATTATGTCTTGCGTAGTCTTGCGTCACGGCAGCTCTGAGGACAATATGCTACTCGCGTACTGATGTCAAGATTTGGACGCCGATGCCAATGCTCACTTAAAGCCATCGACACAGTTTTTGTCTTACGTTACATATTTGGTGCCTGAAATGTAAGCCAATCTTGTTTACTTACTGCACTATCATAATAAGTAGAATTTTTATGCTGCACTGCTGTTACGCGCAGTTGTGATTTTAAGCACAGAGTTTTGTGCTTATAACCTTAATTATCGACATAGCCCATCATAGGATTGGTAAATTTAATTGGCAGTGGGCAAGACACATAGCACGGAGGATTGATGACAGATGAGGTCGAAAGGTTCTCGAGTGGAGACCACGTACCGCCAAGCACAGGATAAGACCGAACATCCAACCACGAAGTGAACAGATTTCCTCATCAAAACCGCAGGATCGCGCTGCATGCAAGCGACTTCCAACCGGTGTTATTGAAGATCCATAGGGCAATGTCCAGCAGAGGATGTCCTCTGACTGATGGATCGGTTGAAGCGATCACTTCCACTTTATTGAAATTCGCGTGAGAATCCATTATACCACTCACTCACGTCTACATAAGATGCTGGGATTCGCAAATGTGCGCGGGCACCAGTCAATAGGGGCGCGCGTATTCCCTGACGAAGGAGTACCTAGTAATTACTCCAAAACCGGTCGAGCTCTTAGCGGCCCGGCCACTGTCGTGTACATGAGAGTAAGTAAAACTGGCTGTTTCATTGTTAGAATGGATGGCGGATTGGCGATTAAGACTACATTTCCGATATTGCAAGATCTTTGGCGAAAACAGTCCCACGGATGGTTCTCACCATCGACATACTAATTAGAGGTACCAACTACCACAGTGTGACAGCCATCAACATGCAGCTCCGCTACCTACCTATACTCTATAAAATTTAACTTGATCTCTGCGACAGTTACAAATTGACATATTTAGAGTTGGGATAGTGGTGGAAAAAATCGATTTTCAAACAATGTTGTAATGAAATCGAATGAGTAGTTGAAGGTGAGAAATGGGATTTTATTTACTTACTATTATTTAAGATCAAGTATGTACACATGTAAATAATGTTATGATACTATTAAATACTCATAATAATGTAACGATAGTATTTATCGACGTTTTTCACTATTATCGATGCTAATGTAACATATAATTGGGCCGTGCGTTTCGCCACACCGTGACACGGCACGAATGACACGACCGCGTGACGTAACACCCGTGACGTGTTCGTTCGTCACGGACGTAGTGACCTAATGCGGAACCACTACTTTTTGTTTCGATGTTTAACTCTAATTTAATTATAGAATTTACTTATTTTCCTCCGATTTATGAAAAAAAAACGTAACGGAACGGGATACTAACCGTAAATTTAATTCCACAGTAGATGGGTACACAGTATGCGTATCATAGGACTTCCATTGCAGGATGTAGACGACCCCTCATTCTTCAACTAGCCTCGTTTTTCTAATTACCGTACACTTTATTATTTTTCATTGCTATGAATTAACATTCATTTTCCGATAAGCAAGTTCTTACGTATCGGTCTTGCAAAATCAGTAATTAAATACTATTAATTTTTTTTTTCAATTTGAGTCAAATAAATGTAAAATAAATTAAAGATACGGTAATTAGGAAAAAAGTGATAAATTGAACAATGGCCGCCCAATAAATCTCCAATAATAGATAAGGGTTGGAAGCACCTTGCACCCAGTGCAATCTTGCGGTGTTAATAAAATCATCAGTCGTCAGTGGGAGGACCTTCTATCTGAGCTTGCTGGTACGTTCGAAATCAGAAAAAAATAAGTAATCGAGATAGCCCAGGGGTTTAACAAGTTGAAAGGGCAGTGGGCAGGACACAGCACGGAGGACTTATGATGGAGTCGATAAGTTTCTCGAATCTCAGTTGATATATTGTTGAACTCGATAAGTACCTATACAACATACAAATACTCCTATAAGTATTAAATAATTTTCAGCTTAATGTGTACCTACTACAGATTGTGCATAAGTTACCAACAAGTTACTAATATTTAATGAATAAAGAAATAAATAAGGAATTTGATTTATGCTTGTTGAAGATTACAAGAATGCTGATTAAAACATGTAAATCACGTCGAGCGCGCGGTATGTCTTTGTTTTCTTTCGGTAATGCATTTTTTGTGAAGGTTTATCTAGCAGGAAGGAATATCTAGAAGTCAGCCAACCTACGCGGAGTGTCGGTGACCTTTATCAGGTTTTTGTTTATTTCTCTGATGAATTTGCCTTTTACAAAAGTTTCCCTATGCCTGCTGGGTGTTTCTATAGGCGTGTTTCTATAAACTTAGTCTGGACAGTGATTCCCAAACGACTTAGGGCAAGATACCCCTTTTTTAAAATGAATTGAAACTAAGACCCCCGAACGAACAAATTACTCCAATTATACTTTCTACTAAAATGTTAGTTATAACACATTGGTACATAATTTACATAAAACAACTTATACAGTATCTTAAAATTTCAAAGAACTTATGTCAAAATCAAAGTATTTATTTGCATGATAGTGGGTATAGAAAGGATCTTAAGATTATACAAATATATATCCATCCACTAACAACCATAAAAAGTGTGCAAAATTCAATAATTGGAAATAAAAAATACATTTCAAATTGTCACTGTAAAAAGTTATATTATTAATTATTATTTTTAAAATCTATAAATTAATGTTTACAGCCTCTATTATATGTATGGAAGCGACATGCTGTTTTATTAAGAAATTCGTCAACTTCGTAAAAGCACTCCGTCACTAACCACTTCTTCAACTGAAAGCAAAATCTCCTGTATGGGAGTTCGAACATCTCTCAACAACAAGCGAATTAAAGATCAAAGCAGCCATGTGTATACAATTTTTTCTAAAAATCTCGAGCCTAGGTTGTGGTAGTTTGAGACGTACTTGAGGAGCCGACCTCTTATTTACATTGTCATAGCGCTCAAATAGAGTTGGATTGTTCAGTACAAATTTGGCCATCTATATTTTATGTTAATTAATGACGATTGTTTATGTGTAATGTAATATTATAACAGTGTGTTAATGACAATTTTGTAAGAACAATAGAATCTGGAATTTGGTAAGCTATTATGTTTCACTTTGTAAGTTGATATCTATGCATTAGGTAACTTAACATTAGTATTAATTATTAGGCAAGCTTAACAGATAATTGCGTACTGATTTATAAAAGATTAAATGAGACTCCAAAATTTAACAAAGCCCAACTCTACCAAAGCAAAGCGGAGCTGGGTGCGCCCGCTTTATACCTATACCGTAATTTCATTTGCAGAAATTACGTTTTTTGCTTAGCGTAAATCAAAACGCAACTCCACTTTCGATAGTGTTTTATTGTTTGCTAAACAAATGTGATATTTTTGCAATGGGGTGTAAACGTTTCGTCCAGCTCGGTTTCCCTGGCTTTGGTAGAATCGATGACTATCGAAGGTTAAGATAGGTATGAGAAAACAAGACGCAGTTTCACTCACGACGACAGTTCGCTAAGCAAATGTATATTTAATTCCTGCAATAGACTCAGGGAATATCAACGCCCCCAGTGTTTTTTTCGACGTGTCAGAACGAGACAGAGTTATAATGAAGTATATATCTGTCACTTTTTCACACGTCGAAAAGAGATCTTTTGGTGGCTTTTTGTGGTCTCATGCTTGACCTACAGCTTTGCCCCGCTTCGCTTTGGTAGAATAGGAGCATTGGTATGATACAAAACAAAACACACCTTCACTCACGACATTGTTTTCTTCAGGGATATCAACGCCCCGCTTTGGTAGACTCTGAGTCTTACTCGTAAAGACTTTTATAGCTAGAATACAAAAGAAATTAAAATAAAATCTCCATTTTTTCGCCATCAAAATGTATAAGGATTGCGTGTTACCAATATTTACGCAAATCACATATTACGCCTTTAATGGAAATAAAATTTAATTTGACTCCACATTCATTGCAAAATTGGTTTCTTTGTCAATAAAATTAAACTTATTGGAGGTCTGTGGGAATAATCGATTTCTCGGCAAAATTACCATTAACTCATCTATTTCAGGTTACAAAAATATTACTTTAAACGTATTCAAATCTGAACTTTATCACTATACTATTAAGGCATACGATTACGATTGATAAAATATTAGTTCTATGGTTCTGACCACAAACGTCTTACTTAAGTTACTTAGGTGTTAAGAAATGCCTGATTCGATTCTATCACGTGTCGCAGAAATATTATGTGCCTATTTTTGCGAGTGCACAATAACTTATTTTATCCTTTTGCGTCAAATAAGTTGCGGTGAAGTAAGTACAAATCATACTTAACTACGGCGTACCTGAACACTTGCTATAGGTACTCTATAACAGTGTTTCCTACCCTATGGTCGCGTACCCCAGGTGGTCCAGGAGTATGTGTATGGGAGTCCGTCGTCTTAATTATGAATATTTGAATCTATATTTATAAAAATGAATCGTGGTTGTTAGTCTCGCTAAAACTCGAGAACGACTGAACCGATATGGCTAATTTTAGTTTTGAAATATCTGTGGAAGTTAAGATGATATATAGATGAAGGGAGGAAAATAATAAAAACGTGAATTTAATTTTCCAATACAAAATGTTCCTGCATGTAAAAGTTGTCATTGACAGTTGATAGATGGTGAGATGAAGTTCACCGGGTCAGCTAGTTAGTAAATAAATGCCAACAAGTTTCACAATCAATCAATCCCCCGCGCCGCTGTACCGCCCGCGATCTACACAAGATTTGTGAGTATGAACGAAGTCGGTCAAGAGTGAGTCGAGATATGGGCGAAGATTTAGTTAAACAGATGCGAGGTCTACTGTACGGAGAACAACTAGTAAATTTGTCCTTAAAAAGGGTCCGTGGACTGGAAAAGGTTAAGAAACGCTGCTCTAGAATACTCTAGACTAGAATGTCGCTGTATGGACATTATGAAAAATTTTCAATAAAGTTTCGTCCCTATTGGCGTAACTAGAGATTTTTATAGAGGGGCAGCTGTCAAATTTCCCATTGTAGAAAAATAAATTTACAAACTTTCAAGTTTTCTGAAAAATAATAGAATGTATAACTTTCGAGATTTCTGAGGTGGGTTGAATTTCTAGGGTAGGCAAAGGCGATCTGTTAATTCATTTGTAAATACAAAACATTGACTAACCAAATACTCCGAAGTAACTCTGCGTTTAAACTAAGTAAAATTCATACACATAGTTTTACATCGCATTGTATAATTATATAGTTAGTGCTACTCCTTCCATAAACAAGAGGACTACAATACTATTTTTACTCCCAAGCACGCGAAGTATTGTTTACAATCATCGTAAACGATACCAATCTTATCTATCTAATCTACCTCAGACTCTAGATAACATCGCATATTCTTCTTACCTTGAAGAATCAGCATGTCAGCACATCCGACGCATTTCATCAGTCCTTTACATATCTAGATCTCGCATTTAAGACGAGTGTGAGGCGCCAACTTGCCTGTACAAAAACAATAAGCTGTAATCTACCTCTAAATATTATCCTATTTGAGTGTTTTTATTGTCATGTCATCAGCACTTCAATAACTAAACACTATACATAATAATATACTTACTAAATATATACTTAGTAAGAAAAAATCCTTATTAATACCCTCAATACCAATAATACCTACTAAACACTACTTTGAGTCTTTTTTGAAATCTTACAATAATGAAATTAAAAAACATTTAATTTTATTACTAATACTACTAATGTTATCTTATATAACTAATTAACGCGGTTAGATTAAACTTTTTACGTTTTTATTCTTGGAATACACAATATTCATTTCTCATTAATTACGCATGTATTATTATTAATAATTTTGTAAAAATATTAATAATTTTCAATTAATCAGATTTACCGTAACATATACATAAGAATTATATTTTGTACCTAAACATTTAACATAGCACTTTTGAAAAGTTTGGAAAGGAACTAGCCACCGCGACACAGGGAATCCTACAGCGGCGGCTAGAGAATAATTAATGATGGATAATAAAGTCAAAATTAATTCATACTTGAACATTCAAATGCAACTACATATACTAGCATCTTGAAAATAATCTTATAATTGTAATTGTATAAAATCAAGTATATTCAATATCATTAAATTGTTATTTTTATGTCACTTTGGTTAAGACTAAAATACTATGATCAGCATATTATTATTATTATTAGTTTCAAATAAATTATTTATTTATTTATTTATAACGAAGTTCGTAAGTCTTAATTTTGAAAGTTTTTTAAATGACCTTAAAGTTATAAGCCTCTAAAAAGTCATATTTTTACGTAAAACTTTGGCTGAAAAGTATCCAAAAACTAAAAACTCTTCTGAAAAAATAAGACATACCTACGGACGTGCAATATTTCTATACTCAAGCAATAGACACCAAAACATAACATCTTGTTACAATTTAAGGGATGAAAATAGTTTTCTCCCAGAACGTAAATTTTGTCTAAAATGTACTGAAAATTTTCTCAATGTTCCACAGAAATCGCGAAAACAGTGGTCACCACACACTCCTCTTAACATCCGAATGCAGATATTATTGTGAGATAAATGAACAATGGTTCGAATTGCGAAGCGACGAATTGCAATACTGGTGCAATACCGCTCAAGAACGGTTTTGGAAATTTGAACTACAATGGGGTGAGACAATTCGATCGATTGAAACTTTGAAACAATATCGTTTATACCGGAAACAAATTGAGCTGAGGAACGGTCAGAGTTCATCAGTGGCGTACCGTGCTTTGGCGGGGCCCCGTATAAAAATTGTTTGTTTGTTACCCTTATGAAGGGTAAAGATTTCTCACAAAAGAAAAAAAATGTATAAATCACGGTTTACGCGGGAAAAAAAGAAATAGCTTTGGTTGACTTTTGTTATTTCTGAAATAAAAAAGATTTGGGAAGTTTTTTTATTTTTTTCTTAAGCACGTATAATTGATACGGCAGTTACGGCGGTAGCTACGCTCCTGGAGTTCATTCAAGTAGGAACTTAAATAAAATTAGCATTAACATTTCATATTTACCTATTTTCTTAAATCGAAGTTTTTAACAGTAAAACAAAAAATATACAGGGTTATCCAGAACTGGTGTACTAAGCTGAAAGAAGGTGATCCAGACCATAATTACGAACAACTTTTACAAAGGGGCCAACCGGAAATTCGAAAAACATCATCTGCTTCAAAAATATTGTCGAGACATCTCAGAAACTTTTTTTCGGAATCATAAAACTAACGTCTAGATTATAAGAAAAGTTGTTCTAGTGTTTAGTTAGAGGCTCCTCGTAGCTTACAGGTCTTCCTATGACTACATAATTATGCAAGTAGATTTAGCGTAAAAATAAACTTTTAAAAAGCAAGGCCAGTAAAGAACGCAGCTCGCAAGCTTTTGAGAATTAATAAAATACCAAATTAATTACCTTATTTTAAATCCTTGCACAAGTTAAATAATATTAGGCAATCATTTGCATAAAATCCAGATCTTTCCTTCAATTAAAACCAAGTCCATTATGATCGGCCGATACGCCCGTTCATTGCAAAAGCCATTCCGGTTTGGTGTAAACGGCGTAAAACGATTGTATAGCTACAATCGTACAATTAGACCCTGTGAGACATGCACCATTATTCTTTTCACTAGACATGGCTCAATCCCGACTCTGCCTATTGTCTTCATGGTACGTTACCGCTTACAAAACGAGATATCTCGCCTGATTAATGATTTTACCATAAGATTTCAAACAAATGAAGCCTTGCAAAAGGGAGTGTGACGAAATTGTCTGTTTACCTGCCAATGTGAAGTCTGCGTCGAACGGAACGCAGACCGTTTCCTAATTTGAATTTGTTCGGTTTTGCGACATTTTTTTTTGTAACTGGCTGAAATGAACATCTCGATATCAGATTGCTGTTGTCTCCGTTTTCTTATTAGAATAGCTTTCCTGCTGAGTTTAAATTAAACTTTTAAAATATCTTCATTTTTCATCATAATTGCCTATTCAAATTGGTAGAGTTAATGCCAATTTTTATGACCGCTCAAAACATCTAGCAAGATAAAGCCAGACTCATAGAGTCATATTCAAGTCATATTCATATTCATAGAGATATTTTATAATGAAAACATATTAACTAAGGACCTTATCAAGACCATTGAATTACGTTAGAAACAAGCTGCATTCACTCGGTCCTTTTGGAAACATAGGGGAAGCCTATGCCTGGCAGTTGTCGTTCTACATAGAAAATCAATAAGTAATGTTTTAATTCCATTAATAAACCTGCAATTAATAATCTTCTGTCTCTAAATGCCTTCTAGTAAAGTAATAGAACAAATTACTATGCATAGTATTGTGTATCACCCTTCGTGGATAGATCTATGCTCAGTAATGGCTATTAATAAGCCAGAACTTAACTATAAATAGTACAGTGTACTTTTGAGTGCAACACCTACTCGTTTTACTATTTTATCAATGTATTGTATCAAAGTCTAGCACCTTCCATCGGCAAATAACCAACAAACCGAAAAAAGAAACGTGCACTCAGAATGCAAATCACTGTAATTTGCTATTGCAGAAGCTGTATCGTTCAGAATAATGTAAATTTAACTGCAGAAGAACCAACTCGGCCATGACATAAATATGGGTCAATCCAAGTTTATTGACTGCACCATTCTACTTACTTTCTTTTCCGCGGCGCGTACGACCTCAAACTTAAAATTCCTTATTAATTTATGCAATATTCCATTTCAATTACTATGGAATATCTCAAAACTTCTCATCGGTGTCCTTTCGAAACGAGTAGGGGCATTTAGGAGGAGGGGTGGTAAAACGGAACGCATCTCGTGGCTCGCGCTATTGCTGTATAGACTGTAGACGCGTGCGCCCATTTTCTTCGCGCCGAAAAAAAATAAGCTGTCATTCCTGAAAAAAAAATAAACTGTTATTTTTGATTTCCCGCTCTTATAAAAAAAAACGAAACTATTTTTTGTGTAGTGCCAGTGTTTTTATTTTTGGATTGGTGAGTGCGCGAGCTGCAGTCAGGAAGTTTAGTGTTGTGTGATGGTACTCTGCCGCTCTAGTCGTTGAGAGTGCAGCATGAGGGTCGTTTGGCAGATCTTGTTGTTGGCGCATGTTGTCTGCGCCATTACTGGACCTAGAGTAAGTACTTTCCTACTTCCTTTTGTGATTTTGGCGTCGCATGCCACTTTACTTGCCAATGTAGAATATTAAATTGCATATTATATATTTCGCAGGATTAAATTGTACATCAATACTTCCTTGATATCAATTATTTAAGTACATAATATGAGAAGCAAGATTTTTACAACAATAGATATTATTAAAAAAATACTAACTGCAAGGAAAACAAAAATATAAATAGGTACATTACTAAGCACGTATGCCTACTAAGATTTAAAACCAATAAAGTTTAATAGATGAAAGAGTGGGTATTCATAAATTACTCTGTTTTAACGAAACATAAAACCCATTCAGAAACAATAACCATGACATTGTCGAATAAAAAACAAAGAAAGTGGCAATGAAAGTAAAATGAAAATATCATAAGAGCTAAATAACAGCAATAAAATTATCTCAGCTATAACTGTTATAACACTGTAATTAATTATGTAAATTATGCGGCTTATGACCGTTATAATCACGCAGTGTTATTCAAATTTCATGTAAATAGATGTAAAACTGGCAATAATTTAGCTATCGATCAGTCAGATGAATACATTTAAAAAAAGAAAAACTGAAAATAACATGAATTAAAAAATAACATGTAGTTATCAAATGTTCATTCATTCATATTATTAGGGTAAATACCTACAACATAAGGTTTTTTTTAAACCACTGTTGAACATATGCCTTCCTTCTTACCCATGAACTGTATTGTACTGTACCGAGTTTTTAAATAGTCAGCCTTTTTACCCACGAAGGGTGATTGGTCCAAAACCACGCAGGGCCAGAGCAGGTTGGTGGAATTCACATAAGCTTTTGGTTTTCTTCAACGATCGTAATCCGTTTCCCCGGGATATTTTCTTTCAACTAGTATCCTCTGGTTCATAAACTCCCAAAGTATTTTTTTAGATTAGTTGCTTCTGCTGAAAAGGAAAGTTTTGGCTTAAGCCTTTGAAAAATTAACCACCTTGTATGTACCTGAAACTTATTAATAATTAATGTTTATGAATTATGAATAAATAATGAAGCAATATAGTTAGTAATAAAATAATCCAATCTTGAAATAGTAATTTAGTACAGCAAACGCCTAGTTAAACAAAAGCATGCGGAAAGGGAAACGTAGATTCTACGATACTTCTGTCAAATGCATTGTTAGCTTGCAATTAACACAGTTTCTTCATACGACGTACTCGTCGTATGTGTTTTATACTGACTGACTGACTTAAAAAACGTACATTGTACTGTATAAATTATAATCTGGCATAAAACTATGGTGTTATTAATTTGTTTAATGTATTGTACCTACTTACTATGATCCATGAACAAAAGAAAATAAAATGTGGATACTCTACAAACTGAAATTAGTCATGAAGGTCTCATAAGCATACCAACCTACTTGGAGATCCATATAGAAAGAAAACTTTTTCGAAAATATTTTGAGAACGAAATACAGCTCGGCTCTGTTCACGACGGTGTTTTGTTTCTCGCTAAACAAATATGGCATTATGAGTTACGGACTACAACGCTCTGCCTATTAGTCCCCAGCCGCATCTTTCCGCTTCGCTCCGGTTTAATGGACTCTAATAACGCTTGTGTTCTTAACTAACTTAACATAGTTAATTAACAGTACAGATAGTATTATCTGTACTGTTAAACAATGCCATAATACACCATATTTCATGTCGTAAAAAATACAAGGGCTGAGATATCTGACAAATTTCAACTATTCTCAATCCATAAACTAAACTATGCCATGTTAATATGTGAACCAAGAGACAAATTATAGGTACGGGTCTATTGTCAGGTATTTAATGCACCATTAAATTTACAAGACGCCTTGACCCGTAAAGTGAGAATTCGGAAACAATGCACAGTTTATGAATTTATGATTTATATAACATTATTTTTCTTTAAAGACTCTCACACATGCGTTGCGCAAAAATATATTTGATAAAAAGGTGTGAAACTACGATTTTTTCAAATTAATTATATAATTTGTTTAAAACCAATTTTTCTTAGATATGATAAGGTTATTGGGCATAGATTGCGTATATTTTTTCAGATTACGTTGCTTTAAAACGGATGTGTAGTTTAACTATGTCTCTATGTACGAGTATAATACACCATTCAATAAAACCACATGCCCAATAAAAAAAAAAATTTGATTATGTATTGAGATATAGCAAACTTTTATCGTTAATGATTTTAAGTCTACTTTGTATATATTTTGCACATACATCTGTATTATGATAAATTACCCTAATATCAAGGCTTAGACGTACTTATTTACTTTTGTGTTAATAAATTCAGTTTATTTTAATTGACAAAAAAATGGAGCGTCTGCGTTAGCCAAACTTTAAACCAACCGACCTACTTATTCAAGTCGTTCGTCGTTTCAGCCATAGGACGTCCACTGCTGGACATAGGCCTCTCCTAAAGATCTCCAATAAGACCGGTTCGAAGCAGTTTGCATACTTATTCATGTAGGTTTATATTTTTTTTAACCTATGCTCTCCCACTTCTGAGCAAAGGTCCACCCACTTCCTTCCATTTATCGCGTTCTCTAGTCAAATCCTGGTAGTTTAAATAAAAACAAAAAAAGAGGTTTTATCAAGTTACAACGTGGCTTCTTTTACGCAATCCTCAGACGATGACATCTGCTTTACGTAACTAGGGGAAATGCCAGACGCGGTTGAATAACACACGTTGACACACACTTTTATGGAAATTAGAACTGTTTATGGTTATTTATTTGTTTTAAAATAGAAATTGAGTGATAAACAAATAAATAATTTGAATTTGTTATGTCTGATATATCCGGTATTTTGATAATAACGACATATTATGTAATGGTAGGTGACACGCCAAACGTTTTGTCATATAAAGAGGCCCACCTTTATAACCTATGGATATAAAAAATAGCTTAAAACCTACCAAATATAACGAAAAAAAAAATCTAAAAATCAGTCAAGCCGTTTTAAAAGAGTTCTATAACAAAAACTGACACGAGATTTTTATATTATAGAAGTTAACATTTTATACTCATAACTTAGGATATAAGTTTTCATATAACCCTCAGAGCAAATAAAAAAATCTTATTATTTATTTTATTTGATTTTTTTTATTTGCTCTGAGATATAACAAAAGAAGCAAGATACAAAACAACAACACTTTCTGATACCACAAAAGAGAACTAAAGTAAGAAATAAAAGTAAAAAAGCGGATAATAATAATTGATGTTTATTTAATTACCGAAAATAATCTATTTATTGTCATATTATGATTTAATCCTTTATCAGCAATTGTTATATTGTTCCTCTGAAAAGTAATCAAATAAAGAAGTAGGAAAACATTTCAAAATTTCGTAGCATTCAATTCGAAAGAAAAGAGTTCAACGCGCTGTAAGTGCTACACAAATCGTTTGTCGCTACGATTTTATCATTTGAATAAATTATTTACAACTAGCTGACCCGACAAACTTCGTTTCACGCAACATTTCTATAAATTATAACCTACTAGTTTTTACCCGCGGCTTCGCCCGCATGATATTTTGTTTTTTGACGCAATATAATTATAATTTATAGCATATGTGTTATTCTCATATATAAGCTATATTATTGCAAAATTTCATCTCAATCCGTTCAGTAGTTTTTGCGTGAAAGAGTAACAAACATCCATACATCCATCCATCCATCCATCCTCACAAACTTTCGCGTTTATAATATTAGTAGGATGTGTTAATGACGTGTACAAGCATTACTGTTGCAAAGTTTCATCTCAATCCGTTTAGTAGTTTTGGCATGATAGAGGAACAAACATCCATACATATACAAAACTTTCGCGTCTATATTAGTAGGATGTTCATCCCTCTTTAATTTTCAGTGATATATATGATAAATATACTAGCTTTTGTTTGCGGCTTTTGGCATAAAATAGCATGCAGCGCTCTTTGATCTATAAATTTATCCATGCAAAAATATCAACTCTGTCGCGTGAAAGAGTAGCAAACAAATCATAATATAATCAACAAACTTTTGAATATTAGTAAGAATTTTTCTAGAAGATAAAATAGTGGATGACACACAAACACATATTATCAATATCATTTCAATAGTGCGCCAATCTAATAATAAAATGTAGGGTCAACTCTACACTCGTACTTGTTGAAATCTGTTGAATTTAATTTGAAGATTATTTCAAGACTAGTGTTAAAAAAACACTACATTTACATTTCGTATATCTGTCATATTTTACATGTGGATACAATTATGTCGTGGTGCGTATGTTAGCCGTTCTAGACTTGCGTGATTCATAACAGCTGTCAAGCGTATCACTCGTCTCATCACTCAATTGTATAACAATAAAGTATACTATTACTAAAGATATTACAGATAAAAATTCGCTTTCAAACTAGAACCACAATTGCTATTTTTAAGCAAGATTCTTGAAATCTTCATCTATTTATTGCAGACTGTTCTGAAAATGATATTATGATTCTAATCACTCTCACACGACTAAAAGTGATACTTTAGACAAATAACGAAATAAAATAGCAAAAACATAAAGCTCGTTGTTTTTATCAGTCGCGTACAGAAATACTTGACTTGAAATCAATGAGTCTTATTAGTAGGCAAGTAGAAATAAAAACCATTGCTTGAAATGTTTTAAGTTGAGCTAATTACTATCAATAAATTGTAGCAACAGTGTAGGTATAGTACGCACGACTGTAGTTTTAATGGGTTAGTTTAGTAGCGTGAATAGCGTGTAACCCGCAATTCACTGTCGGATACAATTTATCATTTAATAAGAACACAGTAATGTTCTTGATATGTTATTTCTATAAAATATACCTGGTAGTTATCCGAACAGTATATATCTCGATACATCTCTTTAACTGAATCTTCTTAGCCCTATATCTTGATTCGCTCTAGACCAATTTAGTTCATAATCGCAAATCTTGCCAAATATTATCGAAATCGGCTGATAAAAAACGCGACAGCAAATTTCCCCCCTTTTTGAAGGAAATATCAAAATTCCCCCCCTGACAAAAATTTCCGACGACAAAAAAACCTGTTAATATATAGAACCTGGAATGTAGAGGAAAACTAACATCTGGACAGCCGAAAGCAAAATCACCATTGTTTTTAAACTTTCGCGATTTGAACACATTATTTTTTATTTATTTATTTATTTTCAAGATCACATACATTAAGTTATACGAGTAATTAAATCTTAATATAAGACTAATTAACTTAGGTACATGTCACCCTGTTTCACAGGGCATAGCAAAGTTTTAGCTAAATATTTATGCTAAACAGTGTAATAGAAACTTGGAAAGAAAACATTTATAATAGAGTCTAGCAAAATCATACTAACAGTAATTTTGGTAACAGTTCACAATTTCTAATGACAAAATTATGCTTCTTATGTTTAGTATTAGTAACTTATCTGGCTAGAGATGGCTACAGATAGTAGTTTTTAAGCTACATATCTAGCTTATCATTATATACTACGGGACTAACGGCGGGAATAATAATGAGGTATTTATTTATCTCGTAATTTTAGAACGCGATTAGTCCCGCCATAGTATATAATAATTACAAAATCACCGTGTTTAAAACGGAGATTATTTTTTTTTTCCGACGATGAATTTTTTTTGCGTTTTATAGTTCTAAGCCTAGTGGTATTTTTTGTTAGGTTTTAAAGTAACGTTTACTGCCCACAAACGTCAAAAACATTTAATTGGCTTATTTCAGATATTTTTCTAATACCTTAATGGTATTAAACAGCATTAGTGAAATGTTGTTTTTTATTTATATAATTGCATGTTTTTACTTCTTACATGTTCATTATTCTTCAGTAGATATCGTGTTTCAGGGCTCTTCCAAATATTTTCTTTCGCTATAAGTTTCCGTGGTGGTCTAGAGGTAGTGACACTCGCCTTACAATCGTGAGGTCGTGGGTTCAAATCCCGGTCCCGTACCAATGAGTTCTTTGGAATTTATGTACGAAATTTTCACACCACTGGCTTTTCGGTGAAGGAAAACATCGTGAGGCAACCTGCATACGTCCGTAGAAGAAATTCGATGGTGTTTGTGGATCCACCAACCCGCACTGGGCCAGCGTAGTGGATATGGCCCAATCACCCTTCGTGGGTAGGCCTACGTCCTGCAGTGGACTATTAAAAAAAAGGCTGATACAGTACAGTACAAACAGTACAGCTATAAGTTTACTTTGATCTTTTTATTAAAATACGTAAACCAACCTACATAATTATGATCTACCTATATCTTGTATTGATACGATGAGCGAGCACATTGTACAGCATTCAAATAAATACAAATGGACGATTGCTATCCTATTCTTTAACCAAAATTTAAATCTCAATCCAAATATTATGCAGAGCGCAATAACAAAACTAGGTCACGATTTCAAAAGCTCCAACTCCCAAGCAAAACATTCGGAACAAAAGAAAACAAAAGACCAATAAGTCCACCATTCATAAAGACGATACAACGTGTTTGGTAACTTTGTTCCTGTCAACATTATCTCATCCTCGTCGTGTCATAATTGACAATAGCGTTTCTCGCGTGTCAAGTACGCGGCTTTCACCGCGTCCGGTGCGCGAGCGCATCTCTCTGTTTACTAGCGATGTACAATTATACATTATATAGAAGACAATGTTGCCGTGCAGTGCTACAATACAATTTTATGTTAACGGCGGCGCTTTTGGGAAACAATATTCTGTACAAAGTTTCAATGACTGAATCGCAGTGACGTATGATGCGTTAACCCAAATTGATTGCCATTTAAGGTCAGCGCGAGAATCAAATATTTTTGTTTTTTTTTGGCATTTATAGATAAACTACTGACTGTAACTTTACAAATACTCATATAGCGGCCATGAATAGGAAGTCATTATGAATTAAATTTACGTAGAAACCAAAATAGTGGTCGGTTTATGCACGAGAGTCCACTAACCAAAAACTGAGGTGAAAATTAGTTGATGCACTTTCGTGTATAACCTGACCACTGATTTGGTTTGTAAGTGTGTGTAACTCGTCAACGCAACCTGTTAATGGCTGCTATATGAGTTTTCATAAACTTAAAATGAGTAGTTTATCTGTAAATGCCAATAAACCCAAAAATATTTGATTTCCGCACTCTGACCGAGACTTAAAATACGTGCTATTAAAGAATTTATTTGATGCACTTTAAAAAGCACTTCAGAAATTACAGAAATCAGATACTTAATAACCTAATTGCTACATGAAGCCGAAGTACTTACGTAATAAATAAATAAGTACCAAAAGTAGAGTGGAGCGTATACCTAGAGTTTATTTTTAGCATCACCGATTATTTTTTTTATTATACCTCTACTACAGTTCCCTACTTAGAAATTGGATAAAATATTTTAGAAACTACGCATATGCTTTCAGGACTTAAAGCAATAATGAAACTCATTCTGCAATTCTTGATTTCTGGATAAAATAATACTTCGATGCGTTGCCTTAACTATGCCCAAAGTTTAACCCATGTATCAATAAAAGATAAAACATTTTTGAGAATAATATTGATCCTATTTCAAACTAAAGCATTTTCAAATGCTATTTTACTGCTAACTGTTACAGTTTCGTATGTGAATTAGTATTGTATTAGCAGTAATTCAAGAATATCGCGGCATCTGTTCAGCAAAGCAGAAATCTTATATTGTGCCAATCGCGCGCGGTGTGAAACTGACACTGGAAAGAGCTTGTTCAATTAGCTGTAACAAGCTAAATGATAATATCGTGCTCATAAACTAATCAGTTATTTCTCAATTTAATAATATAGCTAGCAATTTGGTCAGAATAATAGTGGATATCAATACAAGTCATAGACCACGTTGTTATGGATGTGTTATTAAGTGTCTTAGCTTAAATGTAAGCCTATGATTATGACCATGATAGCGGATGATTTACAGTTTTTGTAGACGATTCTGAATGAAGACGAGTCTACTGAAAATGTAGTCGCGGTTCCGTTGTATTAATGAATGTCTTAGTGATTGTTAAAGATATGTGGTTATAGAATTGCGCGTACTAAAATAATAGTACATTATGGTATAAGTGCGGTAAGTTGAAAATTACAGCCGAGGCGATATTGCTAGCCCGAGCCGTAGGCGAGGGCTATAAGGAAGCAGAGGCTGTAATTTTCAAAGCGCACGTATGTCATACGACGTTTTATATAACATGTTTGCGAGGAAATTAATAAAACTCTGACTTTCTTAAACGAATAAATCTTTAATTACTTGTTAAAGTAGTTATAGAAAGGAGTTGGTAAACTTTTTATATGGGAGGCGGTCTTTGAAAACCGGCAGCGATGCGAGCTGTATTAATGTTTAGTGCCATATTTAAGAATATTATTTCACGCAAAAACATATCTTTGTGTATCGCCGTTTTATTATAATATCTATTTTTTATTTCACTAAGTAGAAAATATTTAGACTGAACTGGTAATACTAAGAGGAGATGCCTGGCAGCCCCGTCCAAAAAGCAATAGAGATGGGTGATTTCAAATATAAAGACTATCGATTCTTACGATCGATAGTTTTGTATTATTATGCGGAAAGAGACAGTGTTGTAGTAATAATTACTAGGTACACTTAAATTCGTACACGAGTGTGGAAAAGTAAACTACATCGGTGAAACGTTATTAGATTTATCTACTGTCCTAAAGAAAAACATAGCTACTTCCTTCAATATTTGTTTCTTAGATTCCTCACTTCAAGACTTTACTCACTTTAAGAACTTTGTAAGACACTTTTAACACACATTATTATGAGTAAAAACTTCCCATCGATCCATCAGCTATAAAACGTCCACTGTTGGATAAAGGCCTTCCATATAGATCTCGAACAAGATCGGTTTGTAGCGGCTTGCATCTAGCGTGATGTTGTGGCCTTAATGAGGTCATCGGTCAACTTGCCAATCCGCTAGGCTATGTCGGTTAACTTATAAGCTAATCGATGTTCTACGTTCCTATTTCATTTTATTTATATAGGTACGTGATTTTACTTTTACTTCATAAATAAATAAAAAACAAACAATACCAAGAAATCATTAACTGCACTGTCATTAGTTGCGTTTGCAATAATTTAAGTTACAATATCGATACATCGATGTTTGACGATACAGCACTAAGGGCACTAACGTGAACAGTGATTTCAAACACAGACTACTATAGATACTACGTAGTCTACGTATCAGACAAGAATCTTCAAACAACCAATAGCGGGCTGGTATTTTAGAGTTTGACATTTATTTATTTTTTAAAACTTGGCGACCAGCCCTCTATTGGTTGTTCAATATTGACAATGTCATTTCCTTTTGCTGTTTTATAATGTCACTGTCAGTTTTTTTTTCAATTTAGGCTCAATGCAGTTATTTGGCGAAGCACATAGTTCACTTTCCTAATTTTTTTAGAACCCATTTAAAAATTGAATGGCGATGAAAAAAATTCTAAAAAATATGTGTTTGAAAAGATAATTATTTAAGCTTCCATTGGTATATATTTTGTGTCTGCAAGATTTCAAAAACCACATCTTTTCCAAGTCCTTTGAACAATTTTTAAAAGTGATTGTTACGTTGCCAGAATATTGACCACTTTTCTGACATAAAAACTCTTTGCTAAGATTTTAAAAAGTATCGTTCATTTTTAGACGGAGAATTTTAAAAAGCCGTGCATGTTACTTTATTAAAAAAAACTCGTGTGTTTTACATTACAATAACGCACAAGTACGTAATGAAATACATTACGATATTGAAATTGGTGTAATTACAGCCACTTTACGAGCAAATATGTTATAAACTTGTTTTACGTTTGCGCCGTTTCGACGAGATTGATATTGATTTTTTATATACGTTATTGACCCAGTATTAAACTGTACCCAACTCTAGATTTATTTCTTGCGAGAATTTGGCAAAAACACTAGTCGAAATATGTCGATACCTGCCTATCAAGTATTACCTATAAGGAATCAGATATTGCGAAATTTACTAGTTTCCAGGTGCAAAGGCGAATAAATATTTGATACTAGTACGTATATTAGACCGAATGGAGTCAAACGAATTCCAGTTTTTACTAACGAAAAAACTTTAAAGGAAGCTCTTAGTATGCAACAGTTTCTCAACATTTCAGTTACTTTTTCTTTAAACTTAGCCAGAAAGTTTCTTAAACTGTATTGCTTATGCATTTGGGTCACAAGTGCTGGCGACTACAAAATTATACTCAATAATATTTTTATAGAGATGCGTTGATGCAAAGAACGCGAAAACGCGAAGAACGCGGCGAATTTTTAAAATGTTTATAACAATAAGACCATTTCTTTGAGATTAATCCTAGTGTGCGAAGCACTATAAAATTAAACCATTTCAAATTTTATAGGATCACTTTGTTGTCTGTCTATTTTAAGACTTTTTATCTCGAGAACATATGGAGATATCGAGTTGAAATTAGTGCATTAAATATTCAGTATTTCTTCGAATCTGCAACTCCCTTTTCCTTACCACGTATCTGCAAGTTATTGCGGTTTACTGGCCCTTCCTTGCGCAACGGTGAAATTATTCGTGATTTGTACGAATTATGCAAAACCATGACGAAATGGTCGGACCGAATAAATTAGAACCATGTTAGGGAATGCAATTTGACGGCTGCAACTAGGATTAACTTTCTGCACAGTTATATATAACAGTACTTACTTATGTAGGTAGGTACTGGATCGCTTTAGTTGTGGAGATCTGAGAGATTTTTATCTAAACCAACCTTTTTCAGGATTTACTTAGAGCAGGATTTAAAGTTGCCTCGGCTGCGCATTCGAACAATTAGTTTGCGGCTACTGACGCTAAATTGGAGCCCATGATTGAAACTAACACCTATCATCATTAAACTCAAAAATAAACCAACCACCAATAAGTTATAAGGGTAATTCGCTAAAAAGTACTTCAAAAAACATCACATCCTGAACACCAAGCTACCCAATTTCAAGTCCACATTCTTCCACAACCTGTCTAGCTCAAAGCAAGTCAAAAATTCCGCTCCGATAACATCTGAGAGCATATTACATCAGTTAAGTCATAACTCCATAAGCTTATATCATAACTTTCACCAAACCGGTCGAGCTTTCGGTTTCGTTCCGGCGACGAGCGTTCAAAGGTCAGATGATGAATGAGGTAGTTAAGAAATTTAAGAATGGAGCTCGGTACCTTCTAGGTCAATGACGTTGTAGTCATTGTATGTGGTTGGAGCGTTGGCAATTTAAATGTGATGATGGTTCTTTAGGCCTCTACAGCTACACACGACAGAAGTATAGGAAGAAAACTCATTTTCTTTGCTCTTTTGATTAGTAGATGATGATAAACTGCATGGCCCGCTATAGATAGAAGCAATACATATTTTCATCTATAACAGGCCACACGATTCCTAAAGTACTGTTTTCCTTTGTCAGTCGATATGAAATTATAAATAGACGTAGAAGTTATCTTAGATTCTACCTATATTTGTAAAAAACACAGACTCCGGCAGAGTTCCGCATTTTCTGTTTGTTTTGGAATTGATCCGCTTTGTGGTAAGATGAAAATACTTACTCTATAGGGTTGGTACTTCGATCACAATTATTATTGTCATGTCATTGGGTATGTTTTATTTTTCAAAGTAAGATAATCTATAAGAGCGACGGTAAACCATTCAAGCACGACTGAAGTCTTTCTTCAGTCAGCCCCTCTGCCCCTAACTTCTCTTTTCCTCATATTCCCAAACCTGCAACGGTTGACTCACACTCTAGTCTTTACTGAAACCAAACTGACATTTGAATGTCACGTGTCATCACCATGATTGCGATGGCTCAGCGTGAGGCATCGCATGACAGAAACATTCGCACGACACCACACTGGGTCAAGTTGCCCAAGCCATTTCGTTTCGGTTTCAATGCTAACTAAAATTATTTTAGCAAAAAACGTTAATTCAATTAGTCTAAGTTTCTAAATGTCCGTCAAAGTCGTCTTTGCATTCGAGACTGTAAACTGCGCTTCAACATCAAGGTCTTAAACTGATTTAAAAAAAAACAGATGTTCAACTCTTTCTTTTTCATCACCTTTTTCTAAAAGATAATGCCATATTTTATTTAATGCTGGTGGTCTCGTTTCGTCGTGGGTGACAGTATTGTCGTAACACAATCATGCATTTAATAAATTTGATAGAACTATAAAAATAATTTAAAACTGCTAGAAATATTTTCAGAACAATTTTCTGGGCACAGGTAGTTTGACACTATGTCAAACCGTGTCTACCCGTGACCACGATCGATGTCTCGGTCGAAACGTCGGGATGACCTTAGTAGGTACATCATAATAAAGTTAGACTATCTTTTAGATACTTATGCGCGCTTCAACGTAGATTGTAACATCAGACAACATAACACTCAAAACGCAAGCCTAGACTATCTACAACTTACGTAACTAAAAAAACAAAAGAAAACAAATCAAAAACCTAATTAATGCGATTCGTCAACACATGACATTAATTACCCACACCGCATATCAACTGTCAAATCTGACTTTCACTGTAGGTAGTGCAACCTGCAGACGAATGGTTTCAAGAAACCTACAAATGAGCCAAAGCGAACACAACTTGAATCTCAATTGTTCTCGGTTTCCATAAAACGACGAAAGCTACTTTCGTTCGAGCAAGGATGATGTTTTATTGATGTGAGATGCATTTTGATTGACTAATTTATACTTTACACAGACGTCATATAGACGTGTCATCTGTTGCGCAATGTCACTCTCTCTTTTAGTTTGAAACTTGTCATAAATCGGAAGTGATATAATATTAGAAGCCTAATTAAGTGCACCTGCAATAGAGATGGATGTATTGCATGGCTGTTTTTGTGTTGTAACTGTGGTAAAACCGGACGTAATCTATCCGAGACTAATGTTATAAGGCGTGACGCTACTGTGATTTGAACTGAGCAAAATAATAAAGTTAGACACGCGCTATATAGTGTGATTTATAATAAAGAGCAAACTCAAAACAGTCTATTCAACTTGTAATGTGGCTCTACCTTATTCTACAAAGCGAGATAATTTTCTTCTGATCTACAGATTATTAGAAATTTCTCGAAAAGTTCTTGAGTGGAGACTACGTAACGGCAAGCACAGTGTAGAATAGAATGGATGTCCTCATTATGATCTCCATTTTAAAAGATTTTCCTGTAAGCCATGAGGTCTGAAGGTAAATGCGAAAAGGGAACAAAGTCACTGAATTCCCTCTCTTTTATCTTTTTATACGTCGAAAATTCCCTAACGCATCTAGTAACGTATGTACAATAATATGGCAAATAATTGGCAAAAAAATATTACAAATGAATTCTAACTTATATTAAGGCAATTAAGTCGCTAATACCTATTATGAAACAATATAAATAAAGTACAAAGTATACCTACGTACAATAAAACGCACTAAAACCGTAGTACAAGTACTTAGTATACACATATTTGCAAGTGAAATGCGCAAGCGCATGGCATCTGAATGGGTCTTTTCGTTAATTGGCGAAAACGCATAGCCGGTGACGTTAACGTCTGGTCGTCGACCCTCAGCAAATATAGTAGGTACCTAGTTTTAACCGGATATGAAAACTGTAAAGCACGATATTTTCCTATGTAATTATGTTCCTACTTCCAACTTTCCAAGAATAATACCTAAGCTTTTTAAGACGTACCTAGTGTAGTTATTTTCCTAATCTGTTTCTTACTTTTTTATAATATTTCAATGCTTTTTATGGTTTGAATCTTTGTAACAGTGAGTTTTTCAGCACCGATGATCATTTAGCATCGGTTTCATGAGATCATCGGTGCAAAAGTCATTCATTTTTTTTCGCTCCGCAGTGATTATGGTCGCTTTAGACATAGTCGGTATTTATTTTCGTGTGTATATTTAATTTTTTTTCGATTGATGGTCATTTAGGACATCTTGATGCCTATAAATACAGGTCGTCAACTTTTCGGTTGCGAGATAATGTTATGACAAATGTCTTTTTAACCGACTTCAAAAAAGAAGGAGGTTCTATGTTCGTCTGTATGTATTGTGTCTGTCTGTATGTATGTTCATCGATAATTTCGCAAATTGAAAACCGAATCAAAAAAAAATTGTATCGTAAAGGTATACTTCCGAGGTGGTCCCATTTCAATTTTACAGAAATCGTGTAAGCCGTTTTGAAAAATCAACAATAATGTAAACAATTCAAGCTAAATTTTCGAATTTCATTCACGATGGAAGGCGGTTTTGCCATTTTTTGTGAAAAATAATTATCATATATACGTAGAAATTATAGAGTAAATTGCCTGTGATGTTTTCTTCTTTTGTTCTCATTTGACACAGTTACCGAGGCCCTAAATTTGCGCGGTCGAATTATGTCGGTCACTCTCACTCTCACGATAATTTCTATGAGACAAACAGTGACCGAGTTTGTATTTGTGTTTGAGCTAAAATTTTTCTTAATGCACAATTTTATTTTTGCTCCACATTTGTTTTAATTTGTTGTTCTAAAGTTATAAGCCGTGGTGGTCTAGAGGTAGTGACACCCGCCTTACAATCGTGAGGTCGTGGGTTCAAATCTTCGGTCCCGTACCAATGAGTTCTTTGGAATTTATGTACGGAATTTCACACCACTGGCTTTTCGGTGAAGGACAACATCGTGAGGCAACCTGCATACGCCAGTAGAAGAAATTCGATGGCTTATGTGAATCCACCAACCCGCACTGGGCCAGCGTGGTGGATATGGCCTAATCACCCTTCGTGGGTAGGCTTACGTCCTGCAGTGGACTGTTGAAAAGGCTGATACAGTACAGTACTGTACAGAAGTTTTAATAGTCAAAAATCTTAATTGCCTTAGTAGGGGTCTACAACAATTAGTTAGCTCTATCTTACATTATTCTCTATCTGAAATTAATCCGGAAACATACTATCGGACACGGCTGACGGACGCGACTGAAAGCCGCGACTTAGCAATGTGCACAGTCTTAAAACATCCGGTGTGCCAGATTGCTCTCGGACGTCCGAACGCTCTCGGACGTCCGAAGGTAACGTCCGCGACTTATATCCGATAGTATGCACGGCTCAATGTACTTTCATAGTCTAGGTCGCGGCTGTCAGTCGCATCCGTAAGCCGCGTCCGATAGTATGTTTCGAGCTTTAAACATCGTAATATTTTTCTTTGTCTAATGTAACGTATAGGCCGCGTTATTCAAGTTGGCGGATGTAGAGTAAGCTACAAGCTGCACAATAGCTAATCGACGTGCGGCTTTGTGTGAGCTTCAATCAGGATTGGATATTGCGCAGCGTGAAGCTAACTTCACATCCGCCAACTTGTGTGGCACCTATAACTCTCTTGCGCTGGTAAATTTAGCATTCACGTAATTTAAGCTTTACCTACTTCAATAACAAAGTTAAGCTCTTTTCAAAATCAGATTGAATAAAACCCATATTCGCATCCTTTCGCGCTTAAATCTCTGTCAAAATACAAATAAGTTTGTATAGGCCAGGTGGCTAGCCTCGGTGTCAGAGTTTCAAATTCGCAGAAAGCCTTTGACATGGCTAAACGGTTAAAAGAACCGGGACCAACAATTTAACGTTTTTAGCGCTCAGAGAAATACAAATAAAAATAAGATTAATAAATTAAAAAAAACAATTATAATGTCTCTATCTACTACTTACGTAGCGCTTATAGCGTAGTTTGACTAGGTATTCGTTAGCGATCATCGAAGTTAAGCAACGTTCAGCTCTGTCAGTCATCGGCTGGGTGACCGCGGGTGGCATTTACAACTGAGCACTACCGTGGCTCGGAAGACTCGCTAAATTGTAGGGCCCGGTTATTTTAACCGTTACGCATGTCAGAGGTCAGAGGAGTGGCTTAAAAACTCTGACACCAGGGCTTTCCACCCGCCGCGGAGGAGTGCGGAAGCGTGCCCGTAGCCCCGACACATGGCGCAGTGGCGGAAACATCCCAAGTTTTTAATGGGCTTTGGCACCGACTAGCGGTGGAGACTCCCACATAACCACCGTCCTCCCCAGGCCTGGTGGTATCCATAAAGGATTTTCCTGGGTCAAAAGAAAAGGGCTATCCACCCTACACTGTACTGTACTGTACTGTACCAGCCTCGTAATAGTCCACTGCAAGACTTAGGCCTACCCACGAAGGGTGATTGGGCCATATCCACCACGCTGGCCCAGTGCGGGTTGGTGGATTCACATACGCCATCGAATTTCTTCCACGGACGTATGCAGGTTGCCTCACGATGTTTTTCTTCACCGAAAAGCCAGTGGTGTGAAGTTCCGTACATAAGTTCCAAAGAAACTCATTGGTACGGGACCGGGATTTGAACCCACGACCTCAAGAATGACAGGCCAGCACTGTCATTCTTGAGGTCAACACAACCACTAGATCACCACGGATTTTTCTACAACCAACCACTAGATCACCACGGATTTTTCTATCCACCCGGCCTATACGAACTTCTTATTTGTATATATTATGAGCTACTATGTATATCGGTTAGCAGTTATTGTCATCGTAATCTATCGGCCAACAACATGATGGCCACAGAATAGCCAGCAGTGAGTGCGATGCCGTGGAGACAGCGCACGCGCCTCTCTGCATTCGGTCCGTGACGCCTGCGGTTGAAAGCGCATTCCTGCGCGCACATCTGCCTCAACACTCAGATGAGGATGTGGATGAATCACGAGGGATATGGCCATGTGCCATACTAAATAGGGCACAAAATATTCAAAAAAAACTTTTAGTGTATTACTCTTATTCTGCGGGACTTATCGTATATAAAGAACACTAGTAGAGACACCGAGCTCCGCTCGGAGCTAAATCTTGAGAAAAAGAGTAAATTCGCGATTGAAAATACCGCTTAATGCTTATACAGATAAAAGAAGAATGAAAAGCCCTATCTAAACACCAAATTTCATCAAAATGTAATAAATATTAGTAGACACATCAGGCAAGAAAGGGCTATAACTTAGTGACGTCATTCGTTCCGTGGTAGTTCCGTAGTTACGAGTAAAATGCAAATCAAATAAAACCACACGCACGTGACCGCGAAGGTTCTAATTTACATTACGAAGAAAAGTCACTAGCATATATAGAGTTATCTTTGTTAAATCGGCAGAATGTGCTAAAAGGTAGTCTTTGTATGCAAATTCCTAGGTGAAAGTTGAACGGTTCAATGTTACATCATTTAAGGATGTAGGTGAATACCTATGCTGAAGTGACGCAGACTAATGTATAATGGCATATATATAGTTATTGTTTATTGTCCAAATCTAAGATAATCTGTCTTACGACCAAGGTAAATTTATGTAAATAATATTCTGTACAAATCTAAACCACCACAGTGGAGACCACGCACCGGCAAGCGTAGCGTAGGACGTCCACCCACAAAGTGGACGGATGACCTCATAATATTCTGTACAAAGTCCTAAGAGCGCAGGATCGCGCTGGATGCAAGCCGCGACGAACCGGTCTTATTGGAGATCTTTAGTGGAGTCCTATGTCCAGCAGTGGACTTCTTATGGCTAAAACGAACGACCAAATCTAAATAAATGATTTCCTGTGCATATGAACAATATGCTAGCCATCTAGAATGATGTAGTTTTTATAATCATGTCTTTTAGTGAAAACTACTACTTACTATTAACTACGACTGCATAAGATGTCCGCTATAGGACATCCTCCCTTCTTAACATTATTATAGAGTAATTAAAATAATTGTAATTATTTTTCGTAAAAAATCGCAATCCCGACATCCACCGTGTACAGAATTCCAATAATCTGCACGAATCAATGTGACATCCATGTACCTACATTTTTGTGGATTTATCAAAAATGGCTTAGCCGATTTCGATAAAATTTAAACCACCTCGAAAGTATACTCTTTCGAACTGATTTTTTTCTATATCGGTTCACAATTGGCGAAAATATCGATGAACATACACAAAAAAGAGAAACAAAGTACCTCTTCCTTTTTGGAAGTCGGAAAAAAATGCAGGCTATGGTTACACGTTCTTAAAATTCCTTAGTGTTATACTTATACCTATTTACGATCATTAATTGCGTTTTATTGATTCGTGATTCGAATCGTGTTTGTAGCTATCGATATTTCGTTACAGCTCTATCGAGCTTCATGTTTATTAATGAAACTCAATAATTATTGGATAAACTTGTGCTCAGAATTAATATTTATGATTAGTTACATAATTTAAACACTATGCCATTGTTCATTGAATATTTCTGAAATTGCAATTGAAACTTTGTCTTTATTCTTATGCAGACCAAACCTACTAAAGAAACTGATGGAACGTAAGAATCAAAATTAGAAAATAAACTTTTACAATAAGTCACGAAAAGCAATTTGAATTGTTAGAACAGCTTACGTGTTACATAGAAGGTAGGTAGGTCCCTACTTTACTTGGGTGTCACTTACTTTACTTACATATTAGCCATTAGCATATTCAATAAATTACCCCAAAGCATAATCAATCTGGAAGCGAATGACTTCAAACGAAGTGTTAAAGAGTTTTTTGAGTTGATCCATTTTACTCACTAAATGAATTCATGAAATGACGTCTCACAAAATCTTCATTCTCGCATGAACGTGGCAAAATAATCTAAAAATTTAATTTGATAAAATATTGACTTAATATATTATTCTCATATACTGACATTTTATACAAGTAATAAATAAAAAATATTTTATTGTAAAATGAAATCCATTGTTTATGACAATTGTTTTAGTAATTCAATTTTGACGTCAATTCTATTCTAATTCTAATGTAATATTTAAAAAATAATGTTGCCATTTTTATTGTATCATTGAATTTTTAAGTTTATGTATTAAGTAGTTCTTAAGTAATTATTGTAAATGACTTGCCCAATATAACGAGATGTTATAACGCCAATAAATTACTTTTCTTTACCATTTTATATCCATCGCCAAGAGCTGTAAAATATAATTGTTAGTCTATAACAGAATTATACAAAATCCAGATTTGAGCTTCTGCAAATTATAACGCCTGATTGAATTTACTATGTAATACTATGCCCTAATTAAAAGCCTATCTGCTTACGGAATAAGACTCTATCATGCGACGCGGCGACGCTCGAAATCATCAAAGCTAACTTCGCAAATGATTAATCCACTCATCACTGAATTAATCGACTAAAATGTGAACTTAATGAGCTGTTTCTAACGTAATTTACTGTCACGCCAGCCCATATATCGACTAATCTGTCGTAAACGATCCACAGTAAACCATTTCAAGTGAAGCATTTTCTAATAAATTAATGTTGAAGTTATTTTCAACTTCTGCGCAGTTGAATCTAGAGAAATTTTATTTATACCAGATAGTTGACTGCGACTTTGTGAGTAATTAAGTCTATTAAAATTTGAGGTAACTATTCTGGTTAAAAAATGTAATTGCCCTACCCATTAAGTTAGGATGTCTTCAGCAACGAAACTTGGCAAATTAAGTACGACAAGTAAAAATAATTTGTTGACAGAAGCGACACAATTAGCAACAATCCACAATCCAGCCCTGGAGGCCAATCGCGTTAATTTTAAACAGCTGCGTTCCGTCTGTAATTCAGTTAAAGTTCGGCTGCAATTGTAGTTAAGTTTCGATTCAGCTTTAAAGAATTCGGTATTGCGCTAAACTTCATACACCAACCGTTCGTTTGACAGCGGTTACGTTCCAACTCTGATTGAGTTGCGTTTCAACTTTTGTCAAAATCATTATAGCGCGATACGAAAATAGACAAAAAGTTCAGTTAAAGTTCAATTGTGGTACAGCTGAAATATTTTAGTGCGTTTGGCTTGCTGGTATATACTTAGATAGTGCCCTGGGTGACACCAAACCAAACAGTTTTGTACTATTGGACCGATTTGGACCCAGTCAAAATTTGTAACTAGGTACATACCGAACCGAGTCGCACACATGAAATTTTTTACAACTTGACACTGACACAGCCTTCCCGGGTCGTAGGTATTGTTAATCCATAGTAATAAGAGTAATTAGATAATCCAGCAGTGGACCTAATAAATGATAAAGATGGAAAGCCTTTGATTTACATAAGATCTAGCATCTATCCAGTTAGTGGACGTACTCCGTATCATCACTACATAGTATAAAACAAAGTCGCTTCCATGTCTGTATGTCCATAATATGTATGCTTATATCTTTAAAACTACGCAACCGATTTTGATGTGTTTTTTTAAATAGATAGAGTGATTCAATTATTTATAATACCTTTAACAAAATAAATAAGACTTATCATCCAATTTAAGAATTAAACTGATTGCCCTCAAATCCCAAGCCGCAAGAGTTAACTCAGCCGACCCGTGGTTCTCGTTTGCTCAGTCAATTTACAACATTATGAAATTCAATGTAACAGCAAATTGATTGTGGTATCATTATGCAACTAAACGGCGTATGGTTAACCGCATCTCGGTTGCATGGACTGACGACGAATTAAGTAATATTTGAGTTGGGTTTTATAACAGTGTGAAGATGATTTTATTACTTTATGGGGGCTATGAAATCGCAAGTTCATAGACAATTTTGTCTTACAACATTTGACCTGCCGTTTGGATCTAGGTATAGGTTGGTTAAGTTATGCCGTCATATCATACAATAATCAAGAATGGGAGATATAGTTTTTTTCTAATTTCTGATCCAACAAAAACATTTTCATGTATAAGGCTAAAATTCGCACTATCAAAAAGTTATCAGATCTCATGTAGAGTCAAGCTTCTAACTCTTGCCTTTGCGCTTGCTTCACATTGACAAACTTTACAACTACTTAATCAATATTAATCGAGAATCGTGGAACCTTTGGACAGTGATGAGATAGAATACAGCGAGAGGGATCATAGAATCATTAATGTTTTCAAATCTTTTGCAATGAACCTTGAAAGTAAAAAAAAATGGAAAGTAAAATTTGAATACTTTTACGTGAGTAGTACCATCAATGGAACTAATCAATGGTACTACTGACAGAAAACAACCATACTTCCTTATCTGAAATACACAACTAATACTTGCATCTATGGCTCACTGGTTAGTGACCCTGACTTCTGGATCAAAGAGGGGTGGAGATCGATTTTCACCCGGGGATAGCATTTATGGGATGAACAGGTGTTTGCTTTATGTCTGGATGTTATTTAGGTACTTACTATATACAGGGTTATTTCCTAATCAATTAGCATCCTTTCAGGGGCTTATTCTGTACATCAAAACTAACAACTTTTGTTCTGCGACTTTTGTCAAAACTAAAAAAAAACAGCTATTCCGAATACATTTTGTTGCGGGTGAACGATATTTTTCCATGGAACACCCACCCAAAAGTAGACTTTTGCCAATTGTTTTTCTTTTTGTTAAATAGGTACCTACTTATTGGCATTGCCACATTATCTAAATAGTTACAAAATTTTATGCACATAACATTTAGCCACCAAAAAGGCTTTGTAAAGGAAATTAAATTTAGCAAACGAAACTTAAAATTACTTACAAAACATACAATAAATCAGTCAGTCACGCACTAAGAACTTACTTTTCACCGAAAATACCTAATAAACTAACAATTGTGTTTGAGGAAATAAACTTTTGTTACAATCGCCTTCACCTGAAAATACATTTTTTTATACAATTCGGAACTGGACCATGAAGCGTCTGAATTTCATAACTAGTTAATTGGATAATTACATACAAAATACGTGTCTTATCTACCGACAAAACGTAGACAAGAAATATTAATTTCGAAACGTTTTCTTTGTTAAAATCTGCGGAAGTAAAATTTATTTAGGTAAACCTAACCTAAAAAGCCTATCACTTCATTAAAACTACCGTGAGTATTCATCATAACTATAACAGAGTACGGCTAAAACTCACGTTATAATTATACGGTCGATCCGTAAGGAATCCAACCAGTTTCTAAGAGTCAGTGCGCGCGCGCCGGTCGACGGGGGTGCGCGTATTCCCTGAGGATGGAGTTCTAAATACTCTGAAACTGGTTGGATTCCTTACGGATCGACCGTATAATTATAACGTGAGTTTTAGCCGTATTCTGTTATAGTTACTAAAAAGCTTAACCTAAACTAACCATACCTGGCTAGTAAAGTTTATTATCTTTCGTTCTACTTAATACTCTGGTAGGTAGATACTTAACTATTATTAAAAAACTCTACATAGGAGGAGTACCTACCTACTGCTTACACTAATAAGTCCTTATGGCCATTAGTAGTTAGGTAGCTATCTAATTAGTAACGGCCATTGCCGTATTTCTGAAAAATTCTATTTTTTCAGATTAGTTAGTCATTCCATTAATTGCCAATTTCTAAACTATTTGTTATTCTTGTTCATATTAATCTGTTTCTAACCAGAATGTATCTCTTCTTTCCAGTTGGACAATGAATACGATAGAAGAAGACAGGCGGCGCTGGGCCACCCTGGCTTCACCGAGCATCAAACGAGATTCGGACTGAATTCGCCGCTGCAGACCTTCCAGAACCAAGCTGGTCTCCTCACCAGCGCCGCCCCTCCCCTACAGTTCCAACAGCAAGTGTTCCCTCAGCAAACGCAGCTGCAGCAACCATACGTACCCCAGTTCAATAACCTCTTACCCACACAAAATATCCCAAACGGTGTCCCAATCCAAAACAACGTCCCCCTGCCAAGTAATAATGGATTCCAATTCCAACAAGCTATCAGCCAGGGTTTGCCAAACTCTTTCACGCCACAGCAGACTTTTAGACAAAATCAGCAACCCATAGTGCCTCAGATACCCCCAACTTTGGCGACCTTCCAAAATAACGTCCCAGTTCAAACTGCACCACAGTTCAGTCAACCGATTCCTACAGTCAATATCGGCCAGCAGAGGCCGACGACTGCTGCATTCTTGCCAACTGTACCGTCATCCCAAAATCAGCACTTATTCAGCAACCCGAGCCCTATCACCATCCAGCCTGCTCCTAATCTAGCCCCACAAAACCTCAACAATCAACAGAACTTTAACAATCAACAAAACTTCAACAATCAACAAAATTTCAACAACCACGCCCAAATTCCATTCCAACCAACCCTTGGTCAAGCCCCCGTACTGACTAACAGCCAAAATGCACAGATACAAGAATATTACGAACAACAGTCTAAAGAAAACCTAGAGAAGATTAAGGAACTCCAGGAAAGGGCTAGAATAATCCAGAAACATCAAGAGTTTGTTCAGAAACAACAACAGAAGCAACAAGAAAAGGTAGAAAAACTTCACGAAGAGTTTGTAAGCAAACAGGCTACAAAATCTATTCCTATTTACACGACCACGGAGGCATACGATGATTTCTACAATAGAAACCAGGAAAGAAGGAGACCCATTCAGCCTCATGAAACTGACCTGTTCAGGAAAGCCGTAGAACAGTATGAAAAGGAACATCCAACTACTACTACTACGACAACAACCACTACAACTACAACAACACCTCCCCCTCCCTCACCACCCACACCTAGGTACAAGCCCAGACAGAAACCCAAGCCTAGAAATCCCCCACAAGATAGGAACAAGCAAAAACTGTACAATGACATCAAGAGTCTACTGGAGGAGAGTGAAACAAAAGGCTTTGATGACAATCTTAGAGCAAAGAGCGCAGAGTTGTTACAGAAACCAGATATCTTGAAACAATTAAAAGTAGCTCTGGCTGAAAACCCGGAAGATTTCGATGGAAAGAATTTCTCGTCGCGAGAAATTAACTTGAACGGACAGAAATTCGAAGTTATCAGAACAACGAATCCTAATTTGATACCGCAAGGAGCAATAGCTGCTGGAAGTCCAAATTTTGCTAAAGAAATTGCACAAGCACAGGCACAAGCACAAGATCAGGTAAAAGAAAGTCGTGTTTCTTTCGATGATTTAACTAAAGGGGTGCTGCCTCCGGGCGCAAATTTCGAACTCGTGAGACAGGACGAAAACGGGAAACTCGAAGAAGTAAAAACGCCAAACGATCTTCAAAACAAAAAGAAAGTTACGTTCGTTTTCCTAGAAGAGCAGGACGACGGCTCATTCAAAGTGAAAGGTGTTAAGGCAAACGGCCAGCAGACCGAAGAAGGTCCAGAGGTAGAAAACATATTGAACAAGATAAAGAATGGCGAAATCAAACTACCTGGACCTGCCAAGATATCAAATGGCATCACATTCAGTTCAACTACACCTGGTCCCAGCCCCGTAACTGACGTCACCGACTACGTCGCGGCATCCTCTCACAGTCCGTCCACATATATCACTACGTCTAATGTTGGCACAAGCGGCCACACCAACCCCTTCAACTACGTAACGACACCATCATCGATATCACCGTCTCCTCAAAGTTATAACATCCACAGAACAATTCAACCACAAACCCAGACATATTCTCCTTCACCCGCGACCAGCACAGAAAGATTTTCGTACAAACCCAGCACTCCTAATTTCATTACATCGCCATCTAGCAGAAATACTATAAGGCAAGAGTCAAGAAATACATTCCCAAGCTCGACCTTCTCGACTATCATCAACACTACGCCATCCTATAGAACGCAGCAACCGAAAGATCTTGTAGTGATTGGTTCTAGCACAATTGCACCGAGCATCGATACCGGAAGCTCTCACTTGAACTTCGCTAGTCAGAGCAGTCCCGGGCTTGTGGACATCCTGAAAGAAAACGGCCTCTTCGCGACAGCAAAATATTTGAAGCAGTCTGGCTTGGACACTATCCTGAACGAGACTGGGCCTTACACGATATTCGCTCCCACAGACAAGGCGTTTAGGACATTGTTAGTTCAGCTTGGAGGCCCTGACAAGGCTGAGGAGAAATTCCGTGACAACCCCAGGCTTCTCAGTGGTGTAAGTATCTCAGTACCTAAATGATATAATCCCACAACAAATATAAACTCTATTGATCCCTTTACTACCCCTAACCGCAAAGTAAAATCAGCGAACAATAAGGTATAATTTCGATTGCAGCTGCTTCTCCACCACGTGATTCCCGGAGCTTTCGACATCGGTTCCCTTCAAGACGAGATGACGGGGGTCTCTCTCGCCGGCACGCAGCTTCGCGTCAACCAGTACGATATGCACGATGTTGAATGGAACGAAGTGCAGGTCACTACCATCAACGGAGCACGAGTCTTGGATGATAAGAAGGATATTCACATACCACAAGTAAGATTTTGAAATTGTCATAACATCATCTTTAAATATTAATAGTATCACCAGGACTGCAACCATGTCCACCAAACGAACTCAGAAGAATTTTACCTACCGACTTCCAAAAAAGAGAAGGTACTATGTTCGTCTGTATGTATTTTTTTGCCAATTGCGACCGAGATAAAAAAAACTTTTTTAGGTACCTAATGGTGGTCTCAACGAGGCCGTCTCATTACCAATAATGTAAAAAATATTTCATGGATTGTACATCGATCCGTGCGAACTATTCGGCTGTACCCACGGTGTCCAGAATTCGATTAGTTTATAATTCGGTTATTTCATTTTTGGCGAAAACAATTACATATATTTATTCAGAAAAAGTCATAGCAACGTATCGGCCAACTCACACACATTGCAGTAATTTTATTATCAGGAGTATTGTTCTTTCCCTAAATACCCGATATCCCGAAAGCTGAGAGGTAGATTCTCCAATTCCTGAGAGGTAGTTTCTAAGTAATTACTTCCGCGTGTTCCAGGGCATAGCGCACGCGGTAGACCGCGTGATGTTCCCGCTGCCGGTAGGAGACTTGGTGCAGACGCTGCAGGCCGACCGCGACCGGAGGTTCACCACCTTCCTCAAGGCTATCCACGCCAGCGGCTTCGAGAACACTTTGGCAGGTGATAATTGGGGTGCAGTTTGGATGTTCAGCCCGGGGCTGTCTTTTTTATATCACCGACCTCTGAATGCACATACTTTGTTCATCTTATTGATTCATAACAATTAATCATTGACTAAACAACTAATCATTGACTACCTTTACCACAGAAGAGAGAAAGTTTTCTGTTATGTGACCTGTACATAGGGTTTTTTGTGGAGATGGCTCGACTCTTATACGAGGTTAATCTGAAGTTAGCCAAGTTATTTATACAGATTTTTTCTTAATAATTATTCTCGGAAGGGCATGGTTTACCGTTGCCTTTATGACTCTAGATCCATGTTTTGCATCGAACCTTCAGAACGTAATACACAAAACCCATCCACTAGCTTCTCTTCTTATCTTTCCAGAGAGCAAAACCTACACGGTATTCGCGCCGACCGACGCTGCGTTCGCGCGACTAACGCCTGCCGAAGTGGCCCGGTACAGCGACAAGACAGCGGCGCGAGCGCTAGTGGCCCGACACGTGCTGCCCGGGACTCTATACAGCGCGGGCATGCGGTACTACCAGCTCAGGAACTCTATGGAGGACGCTAAACCACTCACTTTACAAAAGAACGCAGGTATGTTGCAAGTCAGTGAACTTATCTTGTAGTTATAAACTAGATTTTCGAGGTACTACGACAACAAGACGGAGGCGCGAGCGCGGGCATGCGGTACTACCAGCTCAGAAACTTCATGGAGGACGCCCTTTGCAGAAGAACGTAGGTATGTTGGAAGTGAGTGGTGAATGATCTGTCTGAAGTAGATTAGAACTAGGTTCTCGAACTAAGGTGACTTAGCTTAACTTAGCTACACGCTGCGCAATATTCAATATTCTGACTGAAGCTCTCATAAAACTGAGCGTTGATTCGGTTTCAATTTCGCGCAGGATGCTAGCTTCACAGCCGTCAACTTGTATGATTCGGTCTATACGGCGACAAAGCGCAGCGCGAGCGCTCGTGGCGCAGTATATAATCCCTACGGTGTTGCTAGTTTCTGCCCTGTACGGCTAAGATACGCACTACGACATAATTTTATCGACGTGTGAAAAAATAGTAGATATATAACCTCACCAACACTTTGTCTCGTTTTGATACGTCGATAATATTACGTCGTGGTGGGCTAGCTATGCTAAACGTTCTGATTGGCACGTTTTGTACGGAACTGTATAGCAAGAATATGATAGACTACGTACCAGTACCTACTGGCTCTGGATACTACTACTCACCCATTTTCCAACATCAATTTTCTGTCAACAGGTCGTATCAAAGTGAACAACGCGCAAGTGGTGACGCACAACATCCCGGCGACCAACGGAGTCATTCACGCGGTCGACACGCTGCTCTAACCCACCGGCTTCAGTGAAGCTCTCTCCACGCCTGTTAGGTTACTTGACTGACCATCCACGACACACAAAACTTTGACCACTTTCCTTTTAGAACACTGTTTCATACTTACGGAATGCATACGCTTCGTAACAATAGGATTTAGAGCCGACTAAAAGTCTAAAAATAGTACAGCACTTTGAAATCTGTCAAAAACTACGTAATTTAGCAACTGTCACTATGACAGCTGTCGCATTGACATCTTTCAAGTCTTAATATCCGTCAAATTAGTTTTCGTTGCGGTCTTTTGACGTGATAACGTCTCATAAATCGATGAACGCCGGTTCCGCCAGAGCCGAGCGTGCAAGCGAGAGGACAGAACAAGCGATAGAGAGGCACGATCGGCCTAAGCGTTCGGTTTGTGACGCATATGACGTTAAGTTATCGTCCGGAAACCGACTTTACAGATAACCATTTTTTTTCAGTAATATCTATTTGCTTTGAGAACCTATGAACCTATAAAAAGGAAGACATAATAACACGCACTGTAAATATTGGACCTATTAGAACCTAATTATGAACGTAATGTTTTGTTAAGAGAAATTCGATAGAGGCGACACTATCACATTTTTCTGACGAATGAAAAATCTGTAGAGTAAATATTATGTAAAGTTAATTTAGTTCACGATTCTCTTTATTGTTGAGCTCCTAATTTCGGAGGTTAACTACAAAAAAAACGAATCCTGTAGTTGCTAACTTTAAAATCATAGCGGAAGTACATGCTAGATTTATAGAACATAAAAAATTGTAAAAAGACGGTTTTAAGATAAAATAGATCTTGTATTATCGGTAGCTGCGTTTTTAGTGCTAATAAATTACAGAAAACGAATAATTTAAGGATAGTTATCAGTCAAGTTATGAACTAATGAAAAAAATCAGAGTATTTTGTACAAAAAGTTCGATCATGTAACGCAGTACCGCAACTTTGTTACTATCTCTTCCATTTCGGTTAATATTTCTAAAGTTGTCATACTGTGTCTGTGTCATGTAATTTTTCGAATTCTGTATTTAATGGTTCGCCACAACAATATGAATTTAATTAAGACTGTAAATATAAATTAGGTTAGATAATTATTTATACATTCGTGTTTTGTAAATAAACTTATAAACTTTTTTATTTTGTTGTATTACTATCTGCAAAGCTTTCTATAAAAAAAAATATCCTGTCTATTAATAAGTACAGAAAAACTATATTTCTGAGCAGAAGATGAAAATTGTTAATATGAGCTATTTAATTGAATAAACACTAAATGTAAAATAAGTAAATATTATTTAATTAGAAAAAAAAATAAAGCTCAGAGCAAAACTATTTAACATTTAAGATTACTTAAGATTTAAGACTGCCTCGGTGGCTCAGTGGTTAGTGACCCTAACTTTTGGATCAAAGAGGCGTGGGTTCGATCCCCACCGGCAAATATTTATGTGATGAACATAAGTATTTGCTCTGTGTCTGGGTGTTATTTAGTTACTATCTATCTAAGTATGTATTTAAAAATAAGTATATGTAGTAAATCAGTCTCTGGCAGCCATAACACAAGCTTTGCTTAGTTTAGGGTCAGAGGCCGTGTGTAAGATGTCCCAAAAATATTTATATATTATTCATTTACTACCACCTAACTGGTGAGGATTTATGAAAAGATATTCTTAGTGGTTAACTTTGACTTTTATTGGAAAATCAGTTACCACCATTGTTTTTCATTACATTAGTTGTTAAACAATCCAATATTAAATAAGATAAGTACCTTTATGCTAATCAAATATTAAGTAGAATTTCATTCTCACACACAAACACACATTGAATACTTTGAGACGGCGAAAATAAATAAGAAAAAATACTGCCAGTCAATTAATTGATTATAAACACTACAATTGAGGAAATAAAGTCTATTATCAATTACCTTTTCAAATCCAGTTATCCTCCACTAACGATTTACTGATTTACATGAGTATTTCTGACTTTGATTCGCATTCCACATTTGGTAGAGTGATGGGGCCTATGTCCAACAGTGGACGTCGTATGGATTGTTGATAGTTCTTTGGCAGTAAATGTATTTTCGCCGATCAAAGTTAAGGCATTTTGGCTAAAATTAAGGCTTGTTACACTGAGCTAGCATCATTTTCAACTTTTCGATTTCGTCGTTCTTTGCCGCCAGTTCTTCTTTCAACGATTTGATTGTCTCGTCTTTGTTTTCTGAGAGGTTTTTGAGTTCTTCCAGTAGTTGAGTTGTGTCTAGTCTTTTGCTGGGACGTCTTTGGACCAATTTGCCGATGATGTGGGCTATTTTAGGGTAGTTTGCGGTTAGGTGGGCTGGGATTTGGCCTTTACGAAGGTCGGTGATGGTCTTGACTCGCTCCATGTCTGTACTGAAAGCTTCTATCATCTCAAGGAGAATGATACCCAGACTGTACATGTCGCTCTGGAAAACACAAAAAAAAATAATGAAATAGGTCTAATCAAACTTAATGAATATCAGAATTATCAAATTTGGAATTCAATATAAAACACGCATGCTGTCTGTGAAGTTAGCTACAATCTTACTATGGAAATTTACCTGGTTTTCACACATTTTATACTATATATAACGGGACTAAACTCGTGATGAAACGTGCGATTGCGGGAAGTGTTACGTCGGAGAGACAAGAAGAAATGTTTCTACCAGGCTCACTGAGCATATACGTTCAATGAAAAACTTGGATAGGAATGGTTCCGCGGTGGTAGAACACACTCTCGATTCCGATGCGCAGCACTTCATCAGATTCGACAGGGCGAAGGTGCTAGCGCGAGAGAAGTTTTTCGTACCCTGTAAAGTTAGGGAGGCTATCGAGATTAGCAGACGCCCTAACTTCAATAGAGACGGGGGATGGATACTGCCACCGACGTGGAAACCGTGTCTTCAAGGAACCAAGAGACTTAACCGTGGAACTGGTGGAGACATAGTGAGCTCAGTGTGCTGGAGTATCCCCGACGTATACCAAGATACCGACGAAGAGGATCTTCAGTGCGCGCCGACACAAAAATCCTCTCTACCCGCCCCCGCCCCACCACCGCAACCGCTGTCATTGCGAGCGCTACGCGCCGCAGCCCGCACTCCCGCAGTGCATTGCGAGACGGCTCCGCGTGCTAGCACTCGCCAACTTGAGAAAGGTCGCCGAATGCGACCGAAACTATAGTCGTTACGACTATCCCTACACGTGAGTTTAGTCCCGTTATATATTGTATAAAATGTTAGCTACAATCTGCTGGAAACTCTACTTCTCACACTCGCTGATATATGAATTTGTTACTGCGCAACGACTCGCCTGGTGTTCCCAGACGCCATTAAGTTTTATTCGACTTATAGATACTATACTAATTATAAACAGACATTACAGACTACATTGATAAACAGATAAAATGCTCGTGATTGTATGAGAATTCAGAACTCAGATGAGTTTCTGTGAGAGATGTTTTTGCTACAAATTTTTCACCAGGCACCAAATTTTTCAAGTAATAAAATTTATAATTATTATATAACCGATTTCTGTTATATATACATTCCTGTTTTAATCTATGATAATTATTGTGCAAACATTGAACTTATTTTATCAGCTTTGCAATAGCATCTCACTTTACATATAACTGCGAAACCATAATGCTATTTAAAATAATAAAATTAATAACTATTCTCGATAATAATAAATGTCTAGCTAGTTCATACTTTTTGCCAATATTTGTACAAAGGAACTTACCTTAGGATTACACTGGCCGTCCAACTGCTCTGGCGCCGCATACAAATGGGTCCCCAACGCCAGACCGCTGTGAGACTGCTGCAACGGACACGCAAGTCCAAAGTCCCCCAACTGAACCACCATCCCACTCTCATTCTGCTCCACAAACACATTACTGGGCTTGATATCATGATGTATGATCCCTCTCGAATGAATATAATGTAGCCCTTTCACTAACTGCGTGAACATATCAATAAGCAAATCAATATGCGTCCAAGACACTGGGTGTTTTAAGTCCGGTGACTCGGGACAGGAATCGTTTGAATCACTATGGTGGATAGTCAAATCATCTGAGCTTTTACGGGACAGTGCCATTTGATTGTTACGCTCATCCAGCCATTGCTTCAAAGTTTGCTGGCAAAACGTCATCTGAATATACAGTGTGGCCCATTTCAAGTTGACACGAGAGCATTTTTCGTAATCTACTTCAGATAAAAGCTTGCACATCGCAAAATCGTGATGAGACGTCTCCTCTTCACTCTCCGATTCGCAAAGCTCCTCATTCGAGTTCGACAATTCTTCGAAGCTGTCCGAATTTTCAAATGATATTATAAAGTCTGATACGCTCTTTTCTTTACGGAGCTCTTTCGAGTTATGCGTTTTGAATGATGTGATTATGTTAGGATGCGCAGAAGATCGAAAATCAGAGGACAGAGAGAAATCGTCACTGTCTGTATCCATTGGTATTTTGTGTTTCTTAGTCAGAGAAGATTCTATCATGGGTTCTAGCCATGCAGCTTTGTAGTTCACAATGTTGGGATGATTCAAACTGGCTATGGTCTTAACTTCAGCTAGATGGCTCATGACAGAATTAACGTCTGAAGATTTTATGAACACTTTCTTTACAGCATATTGAACTCCGTCAAGTCTGTGTCTTGCTTTGAAAACGCTGCCGAATCCGCCTCCAGCTATGAAGAACAGTTCTTCAAACTCTCTGTGGTAGCGAGACCATTCTAAGCCAGACGGTTTGACGATGGGCCAAGTAGCTGGTAGTGTAATAGGTATCTCGGAACCGCTAGCAACTGTGACTAGCTGGTAGAGAGCTCTTTGATACTGACTTCGCATTGCTTCAAACTCGCCCATGGTGTAGGAGTCATCAATGAGATGCATGCTGTGTAATTTCTCGCAGATGGTGTTGTAAAGCTGATCGGCGCGATTGGTGTCTCTTTCCAGGAGAGAGCAAAGTTGCTTGACTAAGGACTGGACCAGGAGACTGATGGGGGTGGTGGTGGCCGCATCGATAAGATCTATATGTTTCACGCTATCATGTAATACTGCTTCTTGCTGGGTGATACCTGAAACGTAATAAACAGACGTTGAGATAATAGACAAGTGATGTTTACAAAGTCCCAATCTTATCTTTTAAAATAGTTTAGTCATACTTTTCGTGCACTTTTTCGTGGTTACCTGTTGTTTGATTACAACTCTCCTAATGGTTATATTTAAGGATAGTATAAATATTTTTATCATTATCAACAAAGTATACAGTTATGTTTACTATTTACGGGTTATTATTTACTAAAAGTTAGTAAAAATAATTTTATTTTATAAATCTTATTATCTATATAATTTTATTATAATCCATACATAAAAACCATTCTTTTCAAAAGATAATTCCTTTCAAATGTTGTCTGCGACTCCATCCATCCATCAGCCATAAGAAGTTTACTGCTAGACATAGGCCTCCTCTATGGATTGGCAATAAGACCGGTTAGAAGCGGCTTGCATCCAGCGCGACCCTGCGGTCTTAATGAGGTCATCCGTCCACCTTGTAGGTGAACGTCCTATGATGCGCTTGCCGGTACGTGGTCTCCACTCGACAACTTTTCGACACCATCGGTCATCAGTCCTCCGCGCTATGTGCCTTGCCTATTGCTATTTTAACTTGCCAATCCGTCTGCGACTTTGGCTAAGAAAATCCATCCTGATGTTCAAATTTTTAATGACGCGCGTATTTGGCCGATCGCTTGAATAACATTGGCCTCCAATGCCTCAATCGTAGCTGTTTTATCCGTGTAGACTTTGGACTTTACATACATGGCTTCAAATGAAAAAGTCAAGAGGTGTGATGTCACATGATCTAGCCGGCCAATTCACTGATCCAAAGCGTGATAATTATGATCTGTTCGCCGAATTGCTCTCGCAGTAAAGCCATGGTTTGACGGGCTGAATAGCAAGTTGCACCACCCTGTTAGAACCAGTTTTAGCCGTGACTACGGGCTTTAATTTTGAACATCAAATAGTCTGTTATCATGTCGCGATAACTGTCACCATTCACAGTAACATTCCGGCCAGCTTCGGTTATGAAGAAACATGGACTGATTATTCCACCGGCCCGTAAGCCACATCAAACAGTTGTTTTGTCTAGATTTAATGGCAGCTCTTGAACCACCTTTGATTGTTTATAACATTATCTATAATAATAAAGAAGGAAAAAAATTCTTTGACAGATAAATACTAATTGAATTTGACTCTGCTTCATATAGGCATATCAGTATACACTGCTCGCCTATAAACAAATAAATAAATAAAATCATTTTGTGCATTCACAAACCCATCAAGCTAAAAATATACCTCATTGGCAACAAAATTTGTAAAAATAACTCCTGATTACACATGACACATTCCTCGTAGAATGCTTATTTTCATAATAAAGCTGAACAATTTGTAGACACTGTACTGGGCTAAGACTTTCTATTATGAAAAGTCAAACACTACTGAACAGGAATGCGACTATAGTTGACACTACACAACACATTGCTCAAATTGTACCGCCATAATCTCTATTTTTAAAATATTTCTTCTGAAAGGTTTATAACAATAATAATTCATAGCCGGACAAATCTGGAATGAGCAGGTAGTAGTCTACATTATAGATACCTACCTAGGTAGTAGTATATAGAATCTATAAAATCAAGACTTTTATGTACCTAGTTCTTCTTTGCAAGTAGATGTAGCGTGTTAAATATCATATTCCACCTTTTGACCAAAAATTTGCCAGTATTAAAGTAGTAGCCATTTTATGTAGTAAAGAAACAACAATAGTCGTAAATGTTATATAAAATATTCATGAAAAGCGAACCCATCAGAACAATGTACTGCCTAGATTTGAATTCATGAATGTTATTGTATAAATGCCAAGGGTAGAGGTACAAACAAGGATAGATTGTCGCATTCATAATAAACTAAACAACAAAAACACATAGGTACATTTAAATAATATTGTAACCACAAACTCAATTCAGTTAAAATTTCCAGAAGCTTCTATATGGTTACTGTGGTTTGAATGATTTAGAAAACCACAACATATAACATGAAGCTGAGGTCACTATTACATAATGATGACTTCCAGAACAAAAGATGGTAAGTATAGACCAAATCATACAAGCTAGCGGATGTGAAGTTGGCTACAAACTGCGTGACACCTAAGCAACGCACAGCTTGTAGCTAACTTCACATCCACTATTTAATAATTATTTTTAATATGTGAACTAATAAAATGTATATTATGTTTCATAGCGAGAAAAAAAAAAAAAAAAAAATATAAATATACTTATATATTGTATACATACATACACTTTTTTTACATTTATTTTCTAATACTTATTTATTTTTTAATATATGGTTAATATTATGGTATAACTTTAACAAATTTTAAATATCTCACAAACATAAGAACAGTATAATATCACCTACTGTATACATTGCGCTGTACAACATTTATCACAGCTGCATTCAAGTAGGCTCATGCACACCTACATACCTACCTACTACACGGTCAACTCTAACCTAGTGTTGACACTCACACTATAGTATTTCCACGATAGTCATATTCTCATACATTCTTACATTGTGGAAGTGATAAATTTACACTCACACTTCAATAATGACATACCTTACACAAAGATAGGTATACATTTAAAACACGTATGTACGATTAATATTGCGAGTTTTGTCTTTCTGCTACTGCGATAACCCTCATAATAAATAAGCAAGAAGTATAACCCTCTTTTGACTTTATATGTAAATAATAACTATATTTTCAAAATTAATTAGCTTACTAAGTACTTAAATAGTATTTTATTTTCATTTAGTAACCTAGCTTTTAAATTTAGTCGTTTTTATTGTATATCTATAATTATACCTTCAATAGTTAGCTAATAATAATTACTTTTCTAGTATTGTAGTTTTAGATAACATGTTAATAAGGAAGAGCCTAGGTCCCACGACACAGGTCACCCTAGTGTGGGAACTAGTGCACAACTTGTTTTTGTAAATTTTTATGGAACAATAAACGTTTTATTATTATTATTATTATTACCATTTGTATGATTATTATTGTAGCGCTCGCAGCGTAGTTTGATTAGGTGATTGTCAGCGATCACCGAAATTAAGCAACGTTCCGCACGGTCAGTATTTGGATGGGTGACCGCGGGTGGCATTTTCCAAACTGAGCGCTACCGTGGCTCGGATGACACGTTAAATTGTAGGTCCCGGTTGTTTTAACCGTTTAGCTATGTCAGAGGCCTTCAGGCGGCCTAAAAACTCTGACACCAGGGCTAGCCACCCGGCCTATACAAACTTACTTACTTACTTATTTGTATGATTTAGACTATATATGAATTCACTTATTTCTTAACCTCAGAGAAAACTCAAATGAATATCAGAATTATCAAATTTGGAATTCAATATAAAACAGGTATTGTTCCAGCTTCAACTTGGCTTTATATTTTTATGGTCATTCTAAGTTATTTAATGCATCTGGAAATTATTTTTAAAATAATTTTTAATTCTGGAACTCAGTTAAGATACCTTCTATGATAAAATGATGCCACATTTTTTTGTTATAGTTACTTTAGCTTAATCTTAATTTTACAAGAAACAGGAAGTATTAAGTTCACTTCAAGGCCAAACACATTACAATCAATACAAATAATGTAGGAGCTAAAAAATACTAGCTTCAGAGGAATGTGAATCAACCACAACTGTGTTCACTTTGTAGATATTAGCACCTCAGATCAAATAAAGAAATAATGACAGAATGTTGTAAACAGACAAGTGAAACCGGTTTTTAATGCATGTGGGGAGTGAGTCAGTGTGCGCTGCCATAATTCGACGACAAGCCAAGGCGTAGTTTTGTCGAACATGTTTGTGAGTGTGAATTGTGTCTGTACACGGCGAGGAGTAATTTTGTTGGCCTCATGTTTGCTTATGAAATTCTGTCTTATTTTTTTATTTGGTCTGGAATTAGCATGAGAAAATTTTAGGTACATTTTTTGATAAAATTTACATTCGGGGACAACACTCTTCCCACCTCATAAATTAACTGTAACTAAGTTTTGTATTTGGTGTCAGTTGCTTGAGTAAGAAATATTGCACACTCATAACATTTATTTTTTTCAAGAAATTTTTAAATCCTAAGATTTTGCACCTAAGATGTCGTAGATAACAGTTTATTGTTTTTGTATGGCCAAGTTCACGATTCACAATTGCCTTAAGTGCTTGTCATATATTTGGACTGATGTCTTAAAGATATTGAATACTAGTAGAGACTCAACTCAATAAGTCATTAGCCAAGAGCATATCATTGTTTTATCATCATCTACATATATGGTGATTTTTATTCTCTGTTCTATTATCTCATTTCAAATCTTATCACTACATTGCCATATTGAATTGATACAATAGATAACAATAGTAAAGTAGGTATGAAGGGAATATTGAGTTAGGTACTGAAAACTACATGCTATTTATCCTGATTAAATTATGGAGTAAAATTATTGAATGTTAAAGACGAAAATATGAATGGAAAATTATGTACCTTAGTATGTAATGAACAACTAAGTAATGTATTATTTTACTGGTTATTGTGACGTTAAAGGCTTCAAAAAGAAATGAGTTATGTGTAAACTCTATGTATGTTGTCCTCATGTTCCCTCCATATAAAGCAATTCGCATGTAAAGGTTACCAATCAATGGAGTAAACTAAAAGTAGAATATACAAGTGGATTATTTACCTAAATCGAAGGCTTTGACGGTGGCCAAAGCCTTCCATTTATTCTCTTTCTGTTTCTCCATCTTCTGTCCTTGTTGAATAGATCAGTGTTAAAGATCTTGAATCCACGATTCTAACTCGTGAAAGTCGACGAAAATCATTTTGATGCTACTCCATCTTGCTTATTTATCACAAACTAATAAATAAATCTCCAAAAATCAGGGTAAAAAGAAAAATCACACGATCGCAATCACAATAACAACCACACATTCACTCGAGCACTTTTAGGATTGTGCAGTGCTGTGTAAAAATATTTTCCAGAAAAGAACATTTTAATCGATAATCGGTTTCGAAAAGATCGATTTAATCTCTATACTATGACAATCCGAATTTAAGATAAAACAGAGTCAGATTTGAAGTGAACTGTGAATCGGGTGAATGATATCTCAAAACGTATCCGTGGCTTAGAAAAATACCCAGTATAGAGTGAAGCACTTTATTATCTGTATTCCTTACTCCCACCTAACCCGCGTACACGACATGGCTTCAGGGTCTTGTGACGTCACACACATAAATTCGTACGGGGCTTTTTAGTTTCGTGTTCATGTTTCGTGGTCATGTTTAAAAATTCATAACTCCGTCGTTTTTGATAATTGAAAAATAAAACCACCATAATTTATTGCAGACTTAGTGTGATTTATCAAAAATAAAACTGGAATGTGGGAAACTTTCTCATTGAATCTTAATAATATCCATTCGACGCATGGTCAGAAACGCGTATAACAATCGATTTGTTCTTGTTATTTTTAGCCAAATATGGTCATCACTTTGAGCAATACGTGTTCAAGGTGATTTCCGTCTTAAGTGTTTGATACTTATCATGACTATACAAAAACTTATGCAGCTTGATTTTGGAATCGATTTAATTTAATATCACTTGACTAAAAATCGATGAAACAGTATTCGTTTTTTTTACTTCGTTCTTCTCTAATTTCTAGAACAGAGAATGACAGCTTAACTTCAATGTCAAATATTTGGAGTTGTAACTGTCACGAAAAAATTCGACTACCTACGGGTTTCCCCAAATTTTGGGAAACAGATCTTATCGGAAATTCATGATGAGACTTCTACTCCATAACTCCGCAATTTCCGCAAACCTCACAACTCTCACTATTTCTACACAGTAGGCACTCAAGATATATCACAGAACAGCAGCGCGAGTACCGTTCTTAGCGATCGTTTAAATGACGTGTCGATATACATAGCTGATTTATTTAGCGAATCGCTATAAGACGAACTTATAATCCGCGCCACACAAGTCAGCGGATGAGAAGTTAGCCGCAGATTACACTTTGCCGTAATTCGCTAATTATTGCGCATGTGTGCACTATGAGATGGCGAGACATCGTGAGGCGCATTACATCTGCCCCTGCCAATAAAAATACTGCGTGATGACCACGACCGTTCTGTCAAGAGCGCAACGATCAAGTAGAGAAGCACAATGCCAACGCAAGTGGAGTAGTGGTGAGCACGGGTGTAGGGAGCGCGCGGGAGGCATGAGGTTGGTGGGCGGAGGGAGTGCGCGAGAGGCATGAGGTTGGCGGGCGGGTGTGCCCAGGCGTCTCATTTATCTGGCTCCCGTGCATACCTATATTTTGCCTTTTGCGCAGCGTTCTGCGCCTAACTTCCCATCCGCCGACTTGTCTGGCGTGGAGTACACCTACCCGTCACCGTATTTTGTGGAAAAATTAGGACATTCCCACAGACAGCACGTCAACCCTACCTAACTAGCAGATAAAAAGGGAGTTTTGGCGGGAACGCGGAAAAATCATGTCGCCTCATTGTATTATTTTGTTAAACTTGTGTTTTTATCAGTGATAATTAGTGAAAAATGGTGGTATTTCGTTGATTATGAGCTGATTTACGTGCATGAGTGTAGGCAAGTGATATAATGTGACGTATCATGTTGTTCCGTGTTGTTACCAAAACTCCATAGACGCCTCTAGTAAACCACTCCACAGTCCACTGCTTTACTGAGGTATGAATTGGACGATGATTGGATTTGACAGCGACTTTATTGGACTATGACGAGACTACGACTGTGACTATTTTGATAAAATATGTTTGTAAATTGTTTTTTATTTAAGACTTCGACTGAAGGACTCTGTATCCACGGTCATGAATAAATTAAAAAAAAAAAAAAAAAAGCATATAAAAACATAATAAACAAATTAGACACGAGTTAGATAAAAACGTGCGTAACTTTGTAAAAGCTTGAAAAATAAAAATGAACCTCCTGCCAAAAAGTCACAAAGAATTCAGCGAAAAAGATTACTGGAATAAGTTTTTCAAAAAACGTGGTAACAAGGCGTTTGAATGGTAGGTTATGTTGACTTTTCAAAATGCCTCAAAAACAATTTTCACCTGAATTCAAAACTAATCTATGCTTTATTCCTGATCCTCAGGTACGGCGAATATCTAGAGCTGTGTGGCCAACTACACAAATATGTAAAACCCAAGGATACTATACTAATTACAGGGTGCGGAAACTCCAGCCTCAGTGCCGATTTGTACGACGTGGGTTTTGAAAATATAACTAACATTGATGTTTCTGAAGTTGTTATAAGACAAATGAAGTCAACAAATGCTCATAGGAGTAACATGAAATTTCTGTACATGGACGCTATGAACATGAGTTTTGATAGCAATTCGTTTAGTGTTGTTATTGATAAAGGAACACTTGACGCGTTAATGCCTGACGATGCGCCAGAAACTGTTGAAAGTATAGACAAGTACTTCGCGGAGGTTAAGCGGGTCTTAAAGTTTGGAGGCCGTTTCGTCTGTATTTCTCTATTACAAAGTCATATTCTCGCAAAACTGTTGTCATCATTCTGTGATAAGTCCTGGATGTTCAGAGTAGTCAGATGTCACGAGGCAGAGGAGAAAAACTCAGAGAATGGAGATGGCATGACTCTGCCAGTATTTGTAGTGGTTATTACTAAATTCAAAGAAATGCCACAGCTGGTAAGCATCACATGATAAATAAATTAATAATTATGGTCTAAATGAACAATAAAAATGGTCAAACTTAAACAGTTAAATTATGGCAGTCCAAAATTCCAGTAAACCTTTCTTGTAAAGAAAAAAGGCTTATGCTCAACAGTAGGACAGTTCCCTAAAGCTTGACCAGGTGATAGGTATAGGACTGCTAGCTATCTTCACCAAGATATAGTCACTACATAGTATAAAACAGTCACTTCCCCTGTATGTCCCTATGAATGCTTGTATCTTTAAACTATGCAATGGATTTTGATGTAGTTTTTTTTATAGATAGAATAATTCAAGAAAAAGGTTTATATGTATCACACATCTGTGTGAAGCCGGGGCGGATCGCTAGTAGTTAATAAAGTAAAGAATATCTTAGGGATCATCCTTGAATTACACATGTTGAAAGAGAATTGAAATACAATACCTTTCAAACTTCATAAATAATAATTAGATGACTATATTTGCAGATCTTAGAAGTATGCCTAGCTGGAGATAAGATGCTAAGACTGAAGTCACCAGAAGAGCTGCAAACCCATATCAAATCTGCACAAGACACTGCTTTTGTTACCAATGGACTGGCGCGAACGAATCTTGATGGTGATAATGAGGTATTATTCATCATCTCAGCCCACAGCTAATCATACAACCCTATAGATTTTCAAATACTGGTTGTAAGCAGCTTGCATTCTGCCCCCCTGCATGTGCCTGTTCTATTTTAGGTCCACTATTTAAGGCAATTGTGTAGTGCCAACTTGGCCATACAAAAACAATTAACTGTTATCTACCTCTAAATATTATCAGATTTGACTGAATTTTTTATCATGTCATCGGCACTTCAATAGCTAGGTTTATACATCTTAGTTTGTACAGTTTTTTCAATGACCTTAAAGTTATAAGCCTCTAAAAAGTCATATTTTATGCAAAACTTAAGCTGAAAAGTTTTAAAAAACAAATTTTTTTTCTGAATAATATAAGTTGTATGAGCGTGCAATATTTCTTACTCTAGCGATTGACACCAATAACATAACATTTTGTTACAATTTCAAGGGGTGAAAAGAGTTGTAAATTTTATCAAAATTGTACAGCGATTTGGCTCGATGTTCTACAGAAAAGCTAAAACACTAGTTGATTCAGAATTCTACTCTTGGATGGTGATTGGGCAATATCCAACATTATCTCAGTTCCCACTGGATTCACGTACACACTCTATAATTATTATAGTAGGTATGTACTACATTTTTTTTTAATATTTGCAGAGAATAACTTATTTTCTCTGTTTATTTGTTAATGTAGCAAACATTAACAAATAGTTACAAAGAAAATAATTTATTTAAACACAATAGATGTTTTACACATATATTTTGATCCATAAGCTCCTAAACTAGCGTAGGACTGTTTTTCAGTACCAGTAATATGATTATGGCTCAATCTCTATGAACATTAATTGCATACTTCAGGAAAACAAAGTAAATTAACATTCACATAATATATGAAGATACTATGTCATTCACTGATTCAAGCTTGAGTGTAGAACATACCACACACACCACTGGCTTTTCTTCTAAGAAAAACATCGCGAGGAAACCTGCATACATCCATAGAAGAAATTCAATAGCGTATCTGAGTCCTCCAACCCACACTAGGTCAGAGTGGTGGATATGGCCCAATAACCCTTCGTGGATAGGCTGGTACAGTGCATATAATTGCTAATAATTGTCATCAGGTTTCACTAGACCTGATGCAGCCAGGAGAAGAGAGCCCGCGGTACACGCTGTACGTGGTGGACCAGGGCAAGGCGCAGGCTGTCAACAAATATGCCGTGTTCATCGTGCCACAAGGCAGGTATGTTCCCAATAAATCATTTAGCATTGACGTAGCTAAACATTTTCTCTAGAGGGAGCAACAGCCTACTTTTGCCTACCCAAGAAAATTAATGTATTGATTTTCTGTGTGTTAGGAGAAACTACACCAGTGATTTCTCAACGACCTTGCGAAGACGGCCGTAGAACCGGATTGGTTTAGAAGGGGAGAGAGTTCCAAACCACCCCCTTTAGATTGCCTCCTGGGCAGGGTCCCAAGGCATTCAACCACAGCAAGAAGGGAAACCTTGGGGCTGTTACATGAGTCCTACAAAATTTAAGGGAGCAGAGGGACCATGTACGAAACCAGTGATTTCAGGGTCATATGTTTTTTCTGCCTTCGTTTTTTCCTCTAGTAGTAGTAGTCCGGTTGTTAGTCCGTTTATTTTTATTTTTAATGTGCGGAAATAAATTTCGATCCGCTTTAGGTTTTAATTTTTGAGACATCAGTGACAATTCGTTTGAAAATTTTGTTATACTACTTGCTACGCATAGCCATCGATGTTTGCGATATTGCAATCATTGATTCGGTATTTACTTGTAAGAATAAAACTATACCTAGGGCCACTCCTTATAGTAGGTTTAGACTATAAAATCCCAAACACGTCGAGCAAAAAAGCATAGCCCTACATAATTTTCCCGAAGCCATTCATGCCATTCTAAATAATTGTCGGGAAGTCGCGAATTGCGCTACATCGCGACTTCGAGATAAATTAAGCTATTTACTAATGTCGTCGCGGTGCACTAGTTCCTGTAAAAATATTTCGCGATGATTGAGTTACATAAAAATATTTCCCTTGAGAACTGAATAGGTCTACTCAGGGGCATAAGCTATTTGCACAATAGTTTCATAAAAGTTGTACATAGGTCAGTTGTTCAATCACCAAGAATAGTACATAAACATTACTGCATCTATATTGAAAATACATTATACGTTGGCAGTAATATTTACAACCCGTAACTTCACTTAATTGTGACGTGACTGTCCTGCAAGAGCGACTGAATTCTATTTCCAACAGTTAAAGCCGTTGAAGCTCAAGGCGACGCTTCACCTGCCAAGCTCATGCCAAAGGGCAAGTTTACTATCTCCCTGTCTCGTCACTCACTCTCGAAAAACATCTTCAGTCATCCGCTGCAGATAAACAGACGGGGCGTGGGTGGCGTTCAAATTTATTCAACCGAACGAAAGGGAGTGCGCTCTCGAAATAACGAATCACGCGGTTACAGTGGCCGCTGCGTACACAACGCTGATCTATTTTTTCCTTGTTTATCTCAGATTCCGCGAAAATATATTTATAATCATGTTCTGTAATGTTTATAGCCGAAGCCGGCTTATGTTATAGACACATTCGCCTTGAAGGAAGTTCCTTACTAAAACATATCAAAATGCTAATAATACTGTGATAGTTAAGTCGACCCTCATCAAACAAACAAATAACTCTCAGTTGTACACACAAAATAATATTAAAAAAAAAAAATAATACAACAATGAAAATATCAAGCTAGTGCAACACTAGGCGGCGATATCGCTGGAAGCGATCTCTTCCAGCCAACTCATAATTACCATGTTAGCTGTAGATCTTCCTCTGTTGGACATAGACCTTACCGATAGATTTCCAATAAGGCCTGCTGGAAGCGGCTTGTAACCAACGCGCCCCTGCTGTCTTTATCTCCGTCAGAGTCCGATCCACGGACATATAACTGCGGCCAGTACTTATCAACTTTTCTTTGCATGGCGAGTTGTTAAGAAATTGAACCTCCAGGAATTTCTATCATGAAAACTAAAAACAAAACCCTAGATAGTCGCTATATCAAAATTATCAATCAAAAATTGAAGCCACTAAATACCCGCTCTAATCAAGTTGGACCCTTCAACACAGGCTCCTCTCCTCTGCTACGACTTAAAATATCACTACCTACTTTTGACCCTTAGTATCTATTTCTTCGTCTAAAATTAAAATTATTTCGGTCACACTTCAGAGGAACTAAAATAATATCGTCATTTATCAAGACAGCTCATAAAGTGTGATTTACGTTCCGTTCAGGTGGATGTTTCGTAATTTCATACCTACCCCGTCCCATAAAATGTTGATGCTGTACCTGTTCGTGAAATCTAGGATGCGAGGACATTTTGCCTCGGTAGAAAGAGCAACTGACTTTTATTTAATTTGAAAAATGTATTACGTATACTAATTTTTTACTTTTACTAATTCCGTACCCCAAACGGAAAAAACGAAACCCTTATAGGATCACTTTGTTGTCCGTCTGTCCGTCTGTGTGTATGTCAAGACTCTTTATCTCGGGAACGCGTAAAGATATCGAGAAATAAATTGAAATTTAAACTGTATACGTATATCTATGGTCCCTTGCAGTTTTGTCAAAAAAACTTCTCAGTTATCGTTTAAAAAAGTTAGAGCCGTTTATGTCGTAAAAAACCACCTATTTCGACACTCACAAAAATCAAAACCTACAGGGTACTTCCCGTTGGCATAGAACTATGAAATTTGGCGAGAAGCATTGTCTCAGAGTACAATAAATCTGAAAACTGTACATTTTTATTTAATTCACAAAAAAATAGAGCCTCAAACATCACAAAATTCAAAGTGAGTAAATCGTATCATGTAAGGTATCATATAAAAGAACTTCATTAGCACATGCTAAAACAGGTTTTTAAATATTTTAACAATGTGTAATTTTCGAAGTATGACGAGAAAAGTGACAAAAAAAATTTTTTTTTTTTATATAGTATAGAGATTTTAACAACGTACTTCCCAATTTTCTGAAATTTTCTGGATTTGTACGGAACCCTCGATGTGCGAACCTGACTCGCACTTGTTCGGTTTTTTTTTCTCCTCCATAGAGATAACCGTAAACATTTTAAAAATCATGTGTCTAATCTGGATGAATAACCAGCATTATATATGTGACCCAATTCGAAAGCCACAGCAGGTCTGATACTGATGATGATACAAACACAGGCTACAACTACACCATACGCCGAAGTACAAGTTCGTTCAAATCTTATTGAGCTCTCGGAGGGAAGGAAGCTCAATACCTGAAATGTGCGTTCTGCACAGCCGCTTGCCGAAATTCCGAAACCTCGAAATAATTTGCGCATACTTTACCTCCGATGCTACTAACATGGCACGTTTCCATTGAACGGTAATCGTGATCTGAATTGAAAGAAAATCATCACACTAGAGACGTTCGCTTCATTCGTTTACTTAATCATTGCATGAAAAAATGTGTGGTTCATTGGCTATTTCACGATTTCTTCCTTCAAGAGCCGAACCAAACACCGCGTGACACATGATTTGTAAAACACAATCGCAGCAGGACGAAGGCGTGTTGGATCCATGCCCGCGTTGTGGGCCACACCCGCGCCGCTGTACATTATTGAACCTCTGCCCGCGCGCATGAGGGGCACACCGAAACGACTCGATATAATTTTTCATTTCATTTTTCGCCAAAAACAACCGACTTCAATCATCGCAATCTACGTCTAAATTCATAATTATACCATTGTTTTCAACCGATTTCTATAACATTTAAATGGGACAACCTCTGAAGTATAATCTACAAAACAAAATAAAATTTTCAAAATAGGCGAAGGCGTGACATACATACAAAAAAAATGTTCACGACTTGTTTCTTTACAAACGCCGGTGACCGCTGTCCACGAGTAGTGTACAGAAAGTGAACTAAACACCGCGTGACACATGATTCTGATTGTGACAAACACAATCGCAGCAGGACGAAGGCGTGTTGGATCCACGGCCATGCCCGCGTTCCGGGCCACACCCGCAACGTAAAATAAAAACGCTGTAAATTATTGAGACCGCCCGCGCGTACGAGAGGTATACTGAAACGACTGGAAATAATGCCTACCACAGTATTATCTTTTTTCTTTGTTTTTTAACGCGAATAAGTCCATGTCCACCTCCAACTCACCTGATGGTAACTGACGTTGTGGTCGAAGATGAAGCATGCAAACTTAGAGATCTACGGACGAAGTGATACACTGAACTTCTGTACATCTTTGATTCTTTGTATATTCACTGAAGTCTTGTGCAACAATAAAATAAAATCCCTAACATGTGACATACGAGCAGATTTGGGAAGCTTTAGGTGTTGGAATGATTAAGCTTCAAATTATTTTTCACACTGCAATAAGAAGCTAAAATTTTTTCTGGCTAACTGGCCTGAAATAATAGGCACACTTTGCAAATCTATATAGTGATCCCAAAGAGCTTAGATTACCAAATGAATAATATGACTATGCCCTAACATTCAACGTTTTGCATAATTATATTAGATTTACTACCCATGTCATACCACCGAAAAGATGACAATCTATCATCTAATAATCTCTTTCACGGTCCTCTTTAGACTACGTTGTAGCTATAAAGACGTTGTACCTTAACAAACGAAAATCGAAAATCTAGAAAAATGTTAATTGTATTGTGTTTTATTCCTGATCATTTCAGTGTGCCCCTCGTAGTCGCAAACAACTCGAGTCTTCACAACAGAGAGCAAAACAAGCTCAAAACTTGCGTGGAAAAGCTTTGAAGCGGACACCTTTTTCGGAATAATAAATTAATCTTTATTTAATTTGCAAAGTTTATAAGTGAGGCTTTGTGAAGTCCTTTAAAAATTGGTGGTAGGAAGACATTAAAAATTATATATAAAATCAATATAAATATTTAACTTGTAAAGTAAGCAACTTTGCGATTTTTTTATTCATCAAAAATCGATCTCTCTTGTAAAATTGTTGGTGATTTTTTCATGTCCTAAGTGATCATAAACTTGTATTGAATAAGGTATCTACGTGAGTTGGCACCTGTTCCAATAAATAGGTAAGGGCTTTAATTTATCAAAGAATAATTTTAGCGCTTTGTGTATATATTTTTAAACGAATCATTTTTCTCTACGAATTACGAAATGTACTAACAATGAATAGATGAATAAAGTGCGCCACTTCTTTACTTGATTGCCCAGTAAATAAGTTTTTCATGCGAATTACTAATCAGTACATTATGTGCAATTATGATTGAATGATGTACAATATATTTTTTGTTGTGTTTCTTCCTCGTTACGTCCTCAACGACTTAGACAATTTGATTTGAATCCCGAGGTGTCATTAAAAGTTTTTTTTATCACTTTTATCATGTTCAGTACCACTGTAGTTTTATCGAAATCTTTTTATATTATAGCTCCGGAATTAAAAAGAGAGGTGCCAAAAGTTTAATGTATAGGACATACCAAGTATGCCTATATTGCCTATGTTGCATACTTGGTATATCCTAGGCGAATGAATCTATTTATTAATTTAGTTTTTTTTTATGTTGTCTAAATGGCTCCTTTCCATTACTATAGTTTTTGAAAATCTGTTGTCGGGGTATATGATATCGACTATGAGCGTTTGATAATTATCAACATTTATTGAACCCACCTATATTGTCATCTTCTACAGACGTCGGAACGGTCTTGGTGTTTTATTCCTCCTATAAATTTGCCTGCATGCATACCTATTTCTTATCCAGAGTTATCTGCTTGCCCTGTACTGAGCCGAGAGGACTGATTCACACCATCATTATGAACAACTTTTACTTTGAGGCGAACCCGGAATTCGAGAAAAAAACAGCAAATTTGTAACTCGCAATCTACAAAATGTATGCAACGCAGTTTTTTTCGTATATCAGGTTACCCCCATAGTTCATAATAGTCTTAATCAGCCCCTTTCGGCTTAGTATAAGGCAAGCATATTATCTCGTAGATCTCAGAAGGACGATATTTTTACTTGTTTTTTACTGTCCTACTGAACATATAAATTTCCGAAATACGCGTTGTCCCCGCCGCGCCCCCACGCCGTTGTTTGCACATATCGTTACAGTTTGCGCACGCACTATAAATATTTGCCGCTTATTTTAGCCGTGTCATATTGTTGTTGCACATCCATCACGCCTGGGTTTCGTCACGTACTCCAAGCGACTGTAAACGCCTACTCGCCGATCTGAAAGATAAAACGTTTATTTTGAATGGAGTTTGTTTTTGTTGATATTATGAGAAAAATAAATGAGATGCGATAAAACAGTGGCGAATCCGTGGTTTTGTTTTAGGAGGGCCTTGATGTTGGTTTGGGTTGTCGAGATAAAATTCATAATTAACGTAAAAACATTACTCTATATAAACAATATTTTTAGTGGGGGACGTTCAGACCAATAATTTTTAATGGCCCAACGCCTGCCACTGGCGGTCGTTTGCACAAAAAAATAATACTTTGTTCCAACATCTCCCTAACGTTTTAGTGGGGGCCGTTGGGAGTAAACCAACAACCCAGCGCACTTCTGCTGTGAAAAAAAATTAACATAGTTGTAAATATTTAAACCAGTAATAATTCCACAGAGAGTCGGAGTGGCTTTTCGGCACGCCAGCCGGGCGGCGGCAGCTGCAGGACTCGGCGCGGTTCGGGCGCCTCGTGGTGGCCGTGCTGCACCGCGGGCACAAGTTCGACTCCCTTGACGCCGTGAAGGAAGAACTAGCACATTCCGCCAAGATGCTCATACCATTTGGATTCACTGGGCAGGTGAGGGCGTACTGAAGTTACTGTAGGGTGGCTTGTGGTGTGGTGTCGCTGAAGTGTGCGTTCCCAAGCGTTCCCGCAATACCGACTAAGATGCGCAGGTGCATTTTACTAGGGCTGTTAGTGGGTTTGTCTACCGCCAAAAGGTGGGATTCCCCCATAACCACTGTCTGCCCCACTCCTACATGAAATCTGCCTCCTCTGGGAGCTGTCTTTCTCTATGGAAAAGAAAAGGTGGCTTGTGATATCGTGCTGATTCCCTCGACGCCGCGAAAGAAGAATTAGCACATTTCGTCAAGATGCTCGTACCTTTTGTCTTCACTGGGCAATGGGTGGGCATGTGAGTAAACTTTGCAGAACAAGAAATGTAGGGTTGTCGAAAAATCAAAATGTGCACATATGCAGTTATGTTTTTCGACATAAAAAATTAGCGTTTAATCATGTTATTATCTAATCTAGCTCTTACGCTGGCGGATCAACGTAGTAGCTATATTGCCGACATGAAAATTAATGAACATCTATTTATTACAGATCAGACAGGGTTGTCGGTTCTGTATTTTCTCCAAAATCTCTTCACACTGCTAAACTATCTGTCAACATGTCTAAAGATGATCAAGCGTGTCCCAGCGTACTGCAGGACATTAAGCGGTATATAAATAGAGATCAATTGTATCCTTCAGATTCCATTCCTGTCGCTGGGTAGCGACGTCGGTCGCCGGGTGAAGGTTTACGAGGGTAGTTCCCCGTTTTCCGGCGCTTTCGTGATAGAAGACGTGTGCGTAGAGGGCGCCACTCATCGCCGCTTAGTCTTCCTGCACAATCAGCTACTTGTGCAGTCTGAGGCGAGACTTAAAGAAGGTTAGTCGATAGTGGCGCCTTTATTGGCGACAATGGAACTAAATTATTAACACTATTGCCTCTAGCGAAGAATATTTAAGGATACTGAGAGAATAATATAATAATACACAGTTGAAAAAAAAGTACAAAATACCTTAAAATACAAGGCGGCAGGCACGCATCGTTTCTCGAGCTTTTGATTACTACCTCCGCCATAAGTGTTAAGACAAATACTTATCTTTACAAAAATTATCACTATAAGATCAACCTCAAGATCGTAAGTTGATGTTTACGTAACACAAGGATCCAAAATAGCAGCTTGTTTCTTGAATAGTTAGCCCGGTTCACATTGGTCTCAAGTGGTCTCCGTTTTACTGGTCCGTTTTATCGGATACTTGAAATGTTTTAGAACATCGTATCAGAATACTGTGACGTCTGTAAAGTCGCACGGCCATTGTTAAAAAATAACGTATCTGACAAAACGAACCGGAAAAACGTACAGCATGTGTGAACGGGTCTTATTCATTTACTTGCATTCCGTGTTCCAGTGAAAAACAAACAGAAGACGCGGTTAGTGGTGGACTTCGGCCACATATCGCTGTACCAGTCGTTCATGTGTGTGGGTGTGCGGGACGACACGCGTGACGTCACCAGGGTGGCTGTGCTGGGGCTCGGCGGGGGCGGCCTGTGTATGTTCCTCAGGAAATGCCTCGATACTGTCAAGGTAAATATTATATACTTTGATATATTGGTTCATAACCATTGATATACATTTTATTGAAATAGGGTAACGCTCGCTGCGCTCGCGCTTGATTGGAATTTATAATGAGCGCATAATTTATAATCTTTTTGAGTTCTTAAAAATTAGGCAAGTGGCTGCGCAGAACGCATGCTTCATCTGTCGGGCCGCGCCTGCCGGCACAGCGCGCCTCTCGTGCCTAACTTTCGAGACCTCAAAAATATGTACACGCACTATATTTATATTACATTTAGACAATACTAAAGAAAACACCGGTTTTTACTCACGTATAATATGGCGGCCGGGCCGCTGGGAACCTAACCGGTTTCGGAGTAATTAGTACTCCTTCGTCAGGCGCGCTCCCGTCGCCTTGCGCACGCGTACTCAATATTTGCGCTTCCCCTTTCACTATACTCGTCTCCGTGGCTGTGTCCAAGAAAATGCCTCCAGTACTAATTGACAGCCCCAGCTGTCTGACCTCTGATCTTTTTTCCATAATTTACTTGGTCTTTGAAGGTGGGAATAAAAGGAGAGGGGAATATGATAGGAACATTTGTACAAGGGACTCTATTAGCGTACCTTTTGACTGCCACGCCTCAATTTTTTTGCATTTTTTACATCGTATACACTACCATACAAATGATTTGTTTTGTTCCCAGATAACAGCGGTGGACATAGACCCCGCCATGCTGGAGATAGCGCGCAATCATTTCGAGCTCAAGACTGACGAGCGGTTGGAAGTCCAGATCAAAGACGGACTCGATTTCCTGCGCGACGAAGCTAAGAAGGGTATGCAAGTTTCATATCCTTGTCATATTTATAGACTCTCCTTTGTATCCACTTAAGCGCTGCCCGCCCGACTCGACTAGACCTTGAGTGCTGCGCGCGCGTAACAATTACCAACCCCAAAATTACCTTAGGAAAAATAGAATTTAACTTTGCAGTCAATTTCGGATCCAATTTTTTGTTTTTATAAGATTTGGGATCACTTACTCAGTATAAAATCACAGCTGACAGATCCAGGTGGAGCTTCAAGCGCCATCTTGAAAAAAGTTTTTGACCGATATCTCGGAAACTATGCACTTTAGGGCAAAAATAGAGAATAAAATTTCGCATCTTTTGTTATCAGTAAACTTTTCTCTAAAACTTACCGTTTACGATTTATGGCACATTTAATAAACCGGTTTTTCTATCTTTAAAGCTCTAACAACATGCTAGCCACCCGGCCTCTACGAACTTAATTTATCTCATTTATAATCGAATGGCTAACAATTGGCAGGCAGCAAGTTTTCGTGCGTGATATACGACGTGGACAACAAAGATCGCTCGCTCGGCCTCTCGTGCCCGCCCAAACAGTTCCTCGAAAACCACGTGCTCGAGGACGTCAAGACTCTTCTCACTGAACACGGTAAGACCTCGTTCTATTTTGTTTAATTTCTTATCTCATAAGACCCCAATTATAAAATATAACGTAATATTATATCCAAAAAAACATTTTCATGTAAAATGGGGCCAAGACGAAACTACAGTTCGCACTATCAAAAAGTTATCAGACCTCTTGTAGGGCCAAGCTTCTATCTCTACAGGACTTAACTCTACAAGCTCTTACTTCACTATGGCTCTCGTCGACTGTTGCTCGGTGCAATGTTTTTACATGGTATAATTAATTATAAATACGATTGCTGCGATCTCACCAACCAATTGTATTATATTTGTCCTAGAACGGTTACGCGTAGAAGCACACGTTCATACCCACTTATTAGTGTTGAATCTCTTGGAGTAAGAACCAACGCTGGTAAACGGTGCCTCTGCACCGGTTGGTGGATTCGTACAATAGACATTTCGTAGATATAGATATTTTTGCTTTGTCTGAAACTAGATTTAAAAAAGCTGTGATAGGTAGCTTTACTTAAAATGAAATACTTGGTTTATATTTGTTTAAATATGGTATAATTACTTTCAAAATTATTTCTGAAATATTTTATGTATGTACTTAGAAAACCACGCCAGCAAAGACACTTGCTATTTAGTAAATGGTGGATAATGTAGTTGGTGGCACATTTATTAATGTATTTGGTTAATTGTTTTCTTGTAATGTAAATTGTGCTATTGTTTGATATCCCAAATAAATAAAATAAAAAAAAAAATAACTCTACACATTAGTCAATATATGTGGCTTGGCTATTGGCAAACTTGAGTTGGTTGGAGGATACTAACCCTCCGAACCCAAGCCCCGTGCCCCCGCCAAGACAAGCCAAGCGAAGTGAAGCGCAAGAGCGCTGCCTACATTTTCTAGAAACGATTCGCTGATTTTTCGAACCCTCATAAGCTTTGAGGATTCAAAAAATCGGCACTACCGCCAGATTAAGGATATCTCATTTCTTCTTAGGGAGTCTCTGACCCCAAACTAGACAGTGTATAGCTGCTGGATTGATATAGATAACCTTTCCATCAGTCAAAGAACCTCATACCACCTGAACTAAAGGGGGGAGGAGGCTTATCCCATAAGAATTTACAATAAGACTGTTGAAAGCAGATTGAATCCATCGCTTTCCTGCTTTATTAGTTATATCGTTGATCATCCTACGTTTCTGAATAACCCTGTATTACATCTCTAATTCTCTACTGCTAGTTGGGTTACTCGGAGCATATTAATATGTCATGTTTATATTTCAGGAGTCCCTATATTGTACGGCACGTATTTGATGACACCAAATTGTACGGGCAGGAAAGCACGGCCGTATTTCATGTCCCATTCCACCAATTTATCAGGCTGTACATTATCATGTCGTGAATTACTGGGTCGTACATTATTGGCTCCCTATTCCAGGCCAATTCATCCTGAACTTAGTATGCCGTGACACCACTCTCCAAGCGAGCATCATCGACACCCTCAAGCAGCACTTCACCCACATAGTCTCCATCAAATTATATGAAGACGTAAACGAGATCATTTTCGCTACGAACAGGTACGCTGTTAGCTATTGTTTCAGTTGTGTACTGTGTTTTTATTTTTCCTTATTTTTATTCATCGAAGCGTAGCAAAAATAATTAACTAATAAATATTAGGGGACATCTTACACACGGTCTCTGACCCCAAACTAAGCAAAGCTTGTGATATGGCTGCCAGAGACTGATATACTACATATACTTATTTTTAAATACATACTTATATACAATGTTTGTCTACCGGTGTCGGAGCCTTAAGCGGTGACATATATGGCAAATTATGAATAACTTTTACGTCAACTCTGAAAACGCAAAAAAAAAACAGTTTTCCATACTTTTTGTTGAAGTCGGATAAAAATTATCGAAAGTTAGTTGTGTATGGATCAACAGATTTTTTTTTTACGTTTCACAGTTGGTCCCATAGTAAAAACTGATCAAAATTTGCCATAGATGTCACCGCTTAAGCCTCCGACACCGGTAGACAAACACATTGTATATAGTAACTAAATAACACCCAGACACAGAGCAAACACTTATGTTCATCACATAAATCTTTGCCCTGGGTGGGGATTGAACCCACGCCTCTTTGACCCAGTACCTAGGGTCACTAACCACTGAGCCACCGAAGCAGTCTAATAATATTTGGCAAGATTGTTTAATATCTAAATTCTGACAAGATTTGATGAGCCGAATCGATCAAGAGTGAGTCGAGATTATAGGCCTATGAAGATTCAGTTAAAGAGGTGTGTCGCGGGATATACTGGTCGGAGAACTACTAGTATTATTATTTCAGTAACTATTAGTATTTCATGTAGAATGGGACTACATTTGGCCACCAGCTCGCCTGATGGAAAGCGAAGTTGTAGCCGAAGATGGAGTATGTAGACCTAGAAGATACCTATTCACTCTTGACTTGAAAATATCCAAATTGTAATTGTCGAATAACATTAGTTTTATCATTCAACAGCGAGCGACCTTACACCAGGGAGGGGCTGGAAGAGGCGGTCAAACATCTCAACACGGCAGCCCGGCAGAAAGGCTTGGTCAAAGTCAGGTGTGTCGACTTGAAAGACTTTTTGCAGTCCGTTAATATTATATCTTAATTTTAGGCTTAACAATATTTTTACTCAGTGGTGATATTTAGGTAAAAAAGAATACGCAGAAAGAGCCTTGCTAGGTCATTAAATGAATATTTGTGTATTTTGTATAAAGAAAGGATTTATTAAAGTTCATGTAAATATAAATTAAGATAGGTATGAGACTCTTAAGGTGAGTCTACTCAATATAATGTTTTTATTTTTTAAATCAGTGGTTGTTTTAATTTTTCTTATATGATAGGCGGTTATCTACCTATAATGATTACTTTTCTACCTATTATTACTATTTGCCGATAATGATTTGTGATAAAATCAATGTACTTAATAAATTACCGCAAAATACCAGCCGTGAAAGCCGTGGTGGTAAGAGGTAGTGACACCCGCCTTACAGTCGTGAGTTCAAATCCCCGGTCTCGTACCAATGAGTTCTTTGGAATTTATGTACGGAATTTCACATCACTGGCTTTTCGGTGAAGGAAAACATCGTGAGGCAACCTGTGTACGTCCTTAGAAGGAATTCGATGGCGTATGTGAATCCACCAACCCGCACTGGGCCAGCGGGTGAACCAGAAGGGTGATTAGGCCAGCTATGGCCTAATCACCCTTCGTGGGTAGGCCTACGTCCTGCAGTAGACTATTAAAAAAAGGCTGGTGAAGTAAAGTACAGTACCAGCCGTGAACTCTATTTTCTTTTACATAGAGGTTCCGTGAACTTTTACGTAAATCACAGGTTATTAGTGTAGTACTCGAAGTGAGAAACACTTGAGCGAAGCGTACTCATGCCAAAGGATCATAAGAGGCGAGGCGCGACTCGCGCCCACTTTTTAAAGCTAATTGCTTTTATTAGCACCTCAAGGGCTGGACGCATCCACTGGACGCTGGAAACGTCAAACGCCTAAACGATTTGACAGAACCACGCGCCGAACTCTTCAAAGGGATCACCTCAGGGACGACGGTGTTGAAAAGCTTCTGGAGGACTTTTAGTACCGGTGTTCCACCCGCTCTCAGAAGCTCTGATGTGATACCGTCATCACTCGTAGCCTTGTTGTTCTTAAGGTGGATTCACTGAGTCGCGCGCAATTCAAATATTTTTGGGTTTTTTTGACATTTACAGATAAACTGCTTATTGTAAGCAAATGTAAGTTCACGAAATGAATAGGTAGTCCTAACGAGGTATATACTCATTAAAATCAAAATAACGGCCTGTTTATGCATAAGAGTCCACCAACTAAAAACTAAGGTGAAAATCAGTTCCTTCGTGCATAAACTGACCACTTATTTGGAAGAGTATATGTAACTCGTAAATGCTTCCTATTTATGGTCGCTAAATGAGTTTTCGTAAACTTAAAATCAGTAGTTTATCTGTAAATATCAAAAAACCCAAAAATATTCGAATTTCGCGCTCTGACCGAGACGATCAACCTTAAGATGATTCAGGGCCATTCTATTCTCGTACAGGCTGATGTCCGGGATATCTTCGGTGAAGTGTCGGGTCAGCTTGGCTCTTGAATCTTTACAAACCCTTACTCGCTTTGCCATTATCCGCAAATGTTACAGTCAACATGATATTATTGAAACAGCTCATGCAAGACAAGACCGTGTAGTCATTGTTATTGTATTCGTATTGCAGTATATTTTGTTCCGCGTACGACGCCGATAAGTGAACTACTATTTTTTCTTCCATTTTTTGTTATGCTAATTTGAGATATGGGCGTTATGTAATGTTTAAAAATGGCATGGCGACAACTATTAATGTTTAACGAAGTCGAAGCATTCTTTTATAATTCATTTAATTACCTATAAGATCACGATGGGGCAGTACGAAATATTTTATTATTTAATTTACTATTCTAAAACCAACCTAAATAGGTCGAACCACAAAGTTTACAAGTTTACACATTGATTATACAGGGTTATTTCTAATCAATTAGCATCCTTCTATGGGGGCTTATTCTGTAAGTACATAAAAACTAACAACTTTTGTTCTACGACTACCGTCAAAACTTAAAAAAAAAAATTAGCTGTTCCATACATTTTGTCGCGGGTGAATTAAATTTTTCTATGGAACAACAGAATTTTTTTTTGAGTTTTGACGAAAGTCGTAGATCAAAAGTTGTTAGTTTTTATGTATAGAATATGTCCCTAGGAGGATGCCAATTGATTTGAAATAACCCTGTATATACGGGGTCCAACCAAACTTAATATGTGGCGTATGTGAAGTGAGCAAATCCGTCTGCAAAATCTCTCCTCGTGCAGCTGATATGAAGAATTTTCTACTGCGCAATGACTTGCTTCGTGTTCACGGACGCCATAGTGTGATTCGGCGAATAACTGACACTGTAGAATAGATACTATAAAAATAAAAGACAGAGATAAACTGAATGCATTTAATGCAGTTTCTATATAACGCGAAACCGCCGTCTCCCGTCGACACATCGCTCCATGCACACAAGCAACACTTGCTGAACCCTACTTCATTTTCAAACGAAACCGGACTTTACCATCTAACTAGTAAAAAAACCCTCAAAGGGAGTCAGGTATAACTACAGAGTATTATAAGCCAAATTTATTTTTAAAAAGTCCTCCAAAGGATTCTGCAGTTTAGAAAGGGTGAATAGGCCGCGCCACACAATTTGGCGAATGTGCTGCTGCAAGCCGCGCAATAGCCAATCAGCGTACGGCTTTATTTGAGCTTCAGTCAGGATTGGATATTGCGCAGCTTGGAGCTAACTTCACATCCGCCAACTTGTGTGGCGCGGCCTATACTAAGACCATCATTACCAACTACTTTTACTTATGAGGATAACCACTAATCCGGGATTCGAGAAACAAAAAACGGCTTATAAAATCCCAACCGGGAACCGACAAACAATGAAACAGACGTTTTTTCTCGAATTTCGGGTTAACCCAATACCTAGTCAAAGTTGTTTGTAAGTATGATGTAAATCCTCCCCCTTTCGTACACCCTTTCTGAATGACCTACCCAGAATATATACATTCCTTGGAGAATCTTTAGAATATATTAATATTACTGTTTAGCGAGCTTAGCATTTATAATGTCAGCTCCTCACTCAGCGTGGCGTATTGTAATTGTACATATAATAGGCATGATGACTGGGTAAGAAAATCATTATTGTAATTAGTCCGTGAGATAGATTGTCAAAAAATATTGGACACGTAATTTTTATTTTGTCAATCAAACAACAAATGACAAGATAAACCTTTTCAAAGTTTGTGAGTGGGGGTCGTGACGTCATTCTCTTACAGAAGTCTATACATTTGTATGACACTTGTGACGTTACGCGGAACTTTGATGGGCTATATCTTCATCAATTTTTGTTTAATTGACAAAAGAAAAAACACGTGTCTAATATTTTTTGATAGTCTATCTGACGGACTAATTATATTTTTTTAGTCATCATATCTATTTGCGATTATTGGTTTATATATCTACCTAATACATATTGGCTACACTGCAACATACAATTATATTAATTTCACATTGCAATTACATTAACATTTTAATACATAAAGACTAGATTTTAATAACTAAACAAAGGCAACAATTAAGTTAGATGGTAAAGTAAAACGTTCATTGGTTTAAAAAAAATGCTAAATAATTGTGTAAATGTCTAACAGATTATAGGAATTCAGCTCAACTCAACAGACAAGCTAACAATTAAATTAGGCTTCCTAATTTATCACAATTGGCACCTGAGTTCTACTAAACTACAGTATTACGCGCAAACAACAAGGACAGTGTGTAGAAGGCTTTATAAAAACCTACAGTAACCTCTTCGCACTATTACTATAGTTAGTTTTCATAAGCCAGTTGGCTATTTCCTGACGGGATATCATACGCACCACGACATAATTTTATAGACGTGAGGAAACGAGACGGTTATTGTGAAGAATATATCTGTCACATTTTCACATGTCTAGAAAAATTATGCGCATACGCATTATTTTTAGCTAACTGGTGCCAGTTTTTAAAGCCGCCTGAAAGGATCTGACATGGTTAAACGGTTAAAACAACTGGGACCCAGAGTTTAACGTGCCATCCGAGTCACAGCAGCACTCAACAGTTTATAGAAACAGAGAAAGAAAGAAAGAAATAAGTTTGAAATCTTTTTAAGAGGACCTAGTAGGTCTTCAAGCCTTCTTGCGATTCCGTCATATTAGTGAAACATTTTTAAAACAAGATGTTTCGTAAAACAGTTTCTTTACCTAATTGAAAAATATACAAATTATGTAAAAATAATGCAATAATAATAAATAATCATTGTAAAAATTAAAATAATCATGATTAAATAGATTGGAAATTCAATTAACATTAAAGGTACAGCATTAGATTAATAAACAAACACACACTCCATCCCAAATAAATTATAAACTAATAATCAATAAAATCAATCATTCCATCAATAATTAACAAATTAAACAATAACTAAACAAAACACACTCTCACAAAACCCCGCCCTAAAGGTCATTACCATTTGCCATACCTTTGTAAAAAAAATACATTGAAAATAAAATATTTGCAAAACCACACTGTCCCATTCGTCTGCCACATACAATAAACATACACAAAATCATACAATAATTTAAACTAATTAATATTCGCAAGGAAATAAATTACAATAGCTTATCCAATTAAGCGGGTTGAATATACACGATTAGAAAAGAGTCCTCAGAAAACTTTCTTCAAAATATTTTTCAGACTTTTCTTCTTTTTGCCGCCGCCGCTCACGCTGTCCTGGCCGTTTGAGATTTCGGTGGACTCGGACCAAAGGCTTCCTGTGGGAGACTCTGACGCGGCTTTTTTTGAAACTTTGCCATTGAAAATTGGCTCTAAATTCCTTACAACAGGGCTCGGAGTGCTCCGGCTGCTCTGTCTGCTGAGAGTCCTTAAAAACGCTGGCGATGATAGACGCCGCGTCTTCGCTTTTGCTTTTAAGTTATTAAAGAAAGAGCCGTTTGTTTTCGTCGTGTCTGTGGGTGGAAGCGGGGAGGGTTCACTTTCGTTGCTGCCGTTGAATTCTTTGGGCTCCGTGACGGGCGCGAAGAATTCTTCCTCGTCTAAATGTATGGGGTTTTCGTGAAGCTTTCCGATGCTGTCTTGACGCGACCAAACGGTTTGGTCAGTTTCTGTTTGTCTGTGAATAATAGAGGTTTTTCTTCTTCTGTTCTTTTTGGCCACTATCCACTCTCCTTCGTTGTCATCTCTGCTGTCGTCGGCGGATTGTCGCGCGATTTGTAACGCTTCTTCACTGGGCCTGCGTTTCTTAGCGGCTGGAGTTGCGTGACCACTCACACCCTCAACAGACTTCCTCCTGAGCTTGTCTTGCTTTTTCCTCGTCTTTTTTGGAATGGTGACGATCACGGGCTCCACTTTCCGTCTCTTGTTGAAGAAATAAAACACTATCACTGTTATTATCGACTGCATTATCACAAATTTGAAGAGGTTCATGTTGCCGAACCAACTGTCCCTTTCTTCCACGAGGGTGGTGACGACGACGGCTATCTGTCCTATCTGCTCCTGCATTGATGACATTTGTTCTATGTACTTTTGTTCTCGCTCGTTGCTCTTGCGCCGTTCCTCACTCATCTGCTGTACTGTTTTTTCGAAGGTCTTCTGCATTTCTTCCACTTGCTTCTTGTACCGTCTGCTCAGTTCTTCCAGGTATTGTCCGGAGAGAGACATGTTTCTTTCTAGTGTCTGAAATAGAAATGAAATAAATATTATCAAATAGAAATACACTACGTTTTTGATCGTCATTTAAAAGTAAACAGGTAACTATGTATTAATAGTCACCTCAAACTAAAATAATTACATAGATATTGCTTTCAAATGTAAATTGGTAATTGCAGTTGGTTAATAATATATGCACAAATTGAAATAATCATGTATATTTTAGTGTGATCCGTTTTCACGGCTGGCTTGATTTTAAGGAAATTTTATAAGAAATTAGTGCACGTGAGATAAGAATAGGTACGGAAAAATTAATAGCAAAGATCAGAATGTTGGTTATAGACCAAAAGTCGCAGTCACAAATTCAAGGTAAAAATATATTTCAGTGAATACGGCCTGTAAGATGTCTTTGGAAAGGTCGTACCTGACTGCTTAATTTTCGATAATATACAATAATGTCCTTTTTGACACGAATGCTCACATGCATTTGGTTAACAATTAACTCAATTATTTACAGTCGAAACTAGATTATAAATGCTAATGTTTGTTTTTGTTCAACGACAGCTGAACGACCATGGATAATTTTGATGTGAATGAAATACACAAGCTAGAATGGTTATTTATTTAGCCATTAAACCCAATTTTAGAGGCGCCATCATAATTAAAATAGCTAACTAGACTATTTGTTTCTTTTTCACTTTAGGCATTCGATAGAGAGAACTTTTTACGTTGCTATTAAATTTATGATGGCGCTTCTAAAATTGGGCTAATTGTCACGACTGAACACTGATTTTTTTCTCGAATTCGCGGCCCATATAGAATTGCAACTCGGAATCGACAAAATGTATAAAACAGCTGATTCTTCCTCGAATTTCTGGCTGGTTGAACAGTAAAAGTTGTTCATAATGATGGTCTTTATCACTCTCATTATTATTATGTACTACGGGGCTAATCGCGCACTAAAATTACGAGATAAATAAATACCTCATCATCCCGACGTTTCGACCGCGCTGCATAGATCGTGGTCACGGGTAGGTCGAGACGTCGGGATGATGAGGTATTTATTTATCTCGTAATATTAGTGCTCGATTAGCCCCGTAGTACATAATAATAATGTGTTCAAATCGCGAAAGATTAAAAACAACATTTGTCACCCAACATTTATCATAGGTATACCCCCGACATATTCAGATCACACGGAAACAAATTGAAATCAAGCTAACTACCTCACCAATGGTCCCTTTTCAAAGCAAAATTAGAAGAAAAGTTTGAATTAGAAATAAAAAAAAAAATCATTTAAATTCGTATGGCCATTTGCAACTGCGATACTACTGTTAGGGAACAGCTTGTAACAACGATACTACAGACAAGCACACACATACACGCGTCAACTTATTTTCTATATTTCTACAAACGTTTTTTTGCGCGTTAAAATAAATGTAGTGATAAAATATACACACCTTTACTCTGTTAGATAGCCTCAGGAACACGGACTCCTTCTGCAAAGTGGCTTGAGCTTGGTTCTGGTTGGCGCTGGGCTGCGAGCCCGGCGGGGTCGGGTCTACCGCCATCTGGTCGAAGTCTGATATGAAATTATCATTGTCGATGAGAATCGTATCGACTATCTCTTCGGCGTTACCAGACTCCTTCGGTTTATCTGGCAAAACATCAACTTTACCATTCTTGGTCTCGGTTTTAGGAACTTCTTTGCTTTCTTGGTCGATTGGAACTTCTACTTTTTCTGCCTCTGGTGTAACCGTCTCCGGTTCTAGCGCGGGTTTGTCTTCTACGACTGTTTCTATTTTTTTATCTTCTATAGTTTCTTTCTCTTCATTAGGTAAATCTACAGGAACATGGGCACTTTCTTCGAGTATTTCGAGCGCTGGTTTCTCATCCTGAACAGTCTCGTTAATTTTGTCATCAGAACCGTTCATTTTGTCTGGAGTCAACTTGACCTCCTGCTCCGAACTCGTTTCTCCACCCAAAGTCGCGGACGATTCGTCCACTGTTATATTAGTGGTAACATTCGACTCCGTTTCGAAACTAGAATTTAAAACTACCTTCTTCTCTTTAATAGCTAACATATTACACAAGGCGGCTAAATATTTTTGCGGGAACAGAGCGTTCATGTAAGCGACGCGTTCATCACTAAATTCTATTGTCTTTGTACTTTTAAAATCTAAGCCGTACGGCTGGCAAATGCCGGTGCACTTTAGCGTATCGCGAACGAACACTTGACGCACTAAGCTCACTAGTCTATCTGAACTGCAGCTGATCATTTCAAACACTTCGTTGTAGAGAGTCTCACTGCAGTTATCACACACTATTATATGGCTGGGCGAGCAGCAGCGTTTGTAAACCTCATCGGTTGACGTGTCGTTGTTCTCGCTCGTGGCGTTCTTAGGAACCTCCGATTTGACTAGCGCCTGAGCGGCTTTCTTCATTATAGACATGACGGCGTCTCTCGCGGATCCGAATAAGTTTTTTGAAGGTTCCGATTCAACCGCGGGGATGTCTGGCACGTCTATGATCTCATCGTCTTCATCGTCGTCTATGTGAGCGGGATGCTGGGAATTCTCCTTTTCTAGCACTTCAAATTCTGATGTGCCGTATACTTTGAACAGGGAAATCGGGCAGTAGTGCTCCGAGCCGTGATGCGATAGCATTTCAACTTTGATAAATTTTCCAAACATGTGCGGATAGAGGTCGAAGCTTTGCACGTCTCTCATGTCTTGCGCGGTGAACTGGCCCACACTCGCCCAATCTCTCGTAGGAAATCTATCGCTGAAGTAGACAGCAATGTCTTTAGGCGTAGACGAGAATAGCTCAAAATTTGCTATCTCTATCTTCTGAGCTTGTACAGCTTCGCAGAGTTCGATCACGAACCAGATCCTACTGTTGCACGTATTGAGCATGTACTCGTCCCGGTTGGGGGACAGGATGGCGCTGGGCGAGCCCGCCTCGGGGTTTACTGCGACAACTTTGGCGCCGCACACGAGTGACGCGTAATTCTTCGACCGTAACTTGGTGCTTTTACTACTAAAATTCGTATTACTATGACTAGGTTGACTCGAATGGTTCAAGACGATGTCTTTTTTCTCCGCTTCGGCGAGCTGTTTCTGCGCCCACTCCGAGAACGAGGGTATGTCCTCCTGAGGGGTCTCGGGTTTAACTGGAATGTTTTCTGTTTCTTCTTTTTGTTCTTCTTGAGATTCTGCTGGTTCTACTTCTGCGGGTGGCTGGGTGGCTTCTTCGAGCCGAGCCTCGTGCATGGGGCGCGCCTTGACCACGAGTCTCGGCTCTGTACTCTCTTTCTCTCCATCCTCCTTGGTTTCGTCTACCAGAGCGTCGCTGTCTATGATAGAGAAAATCTTCGTGTCATTGTGTTCCTCGGAATCGTTGACAAACAGCAGTTCGTCCGGATTCTTTAGTTCCAACTTGGCGTTGTCTGCGAGCGATATGAGCACTGGAGGCTGTCCGGTGTCAGGTAACCTGTAACGAAGAGAAATCTTGCGTTAGTCGATATCCAGGAAGTGATTACGTTGTTTATGGGTGCGATAATTTAATAGTTGATATTGACGGACGTTGTAAACATTGCTAACGTCATAATACATAGCTGAGGATTGGTAGAGTGAACGTAATTGCTTAATAAGGGGTTTAGTGGGGAGTGTAAACAATGGGCGGTGTAACAGTGGTTCTAATTAGTATAATGTCATCGTACTGGCGGGGCGCCAGCTGCCGGCCACCTTTGTACCATGCTTTAATTACCAACTCGAAATGAGAGCTGTCGCTCGGGGCCGAAGAAAAACAGTAGGTGACGTGGAAACCGGTTGATGCCGTATGTAAATGGCAGACATGTTTACTGGCCCGAGAAAGACGCCGTCATATGAATATAATTTACAAATATTATGTGATACGTTTATTAAGACGATTTTGATCCCAAATTTCCTGACAATATCATAAAACTGCGTAGCTGATTCGTTCGTTCGTGGCGTCTATTAATAAAAATACGCAATAACAAAGCAATATTTTTCTTTTTAATCGCTTGTATGAATTGTTATTAGATGTAGAGAGGTGTAGAGCGAAAAATCTGATAATATAATACATTAAAAAGCATATTTTATAAGAGCAGCTGCAACAGTAGGAGACAACAATGAGTGTACTACAGTGAGGATATAATATAATATAATATAATATTTCTGCTCAATGGTGTACAATTACATATTATGTTAATCAAAAACAGCCTGTATTATATTGCAGTACGGTACCACTGTATGCACAGTACAGTAACAGTGTATTCAACCTGATTTATATTTGCTGAATACATGCCACCCAATTGAGGCAATCATAGTTCACGGGTTCTGCTACGATGACCACATCGTAGTTTATATTGATTACAACAAAAACACTTAGAAGATAGTTAAACAACACAATGAAAAATATCTAGAAAATAGCGATATCGTCAAGACTCAAGGGACTCAAGATACTATCTACTTAAAATAGAGGAGGCATATGTAAAGTAGTGTAGGCTCTACAGCTACGAGTGCTATGAAGATGAGGTTATCTTCAATTCTGCAATATCCTATAGAGTACTGTAGACTATCGATTAGACAAAGCCAATGTGTATTTTTTTAAATCTTTTTATGCTTGAAAGTAACTAATGTAAAGAAACGTCACTATTTTCCGAATTTTTATATCTATTATATCCAGGCTTTAAGCACTAAGTTCTCCTCATTTTACGATGAGATGGAGTAAACTTGTTAGTCGTAGAATTTTAGAACCTATCCAGAATTTCGTTCGCAGATTTCATTTAGAAAGCAATAGACATGAAATTGGCAAGAACCAATTTGTATTTTTCGAGGCAAAATGGATCTAGGATGCCCATGAATATTAATGGGAGCATTCGACGCTACGAGACAAGACTCGTTATATAGGTCTTGACTTCACTAAAACCGGATCGAAGAGCTGTGGAGCATTATAGTCCGTAAGACCATGGCCGAGACGCCATATTTGCTCAGTGAGAACAAATCATAACTCGGCTCGCGACTGTGTTTTGTTTTCGTTGTACAAATATAGCACTCATACAGTGGACTCATGTCATGGACAATGCATTAAAGCCTTAACTATACCAAAGTAGAACATTACGGAAATGGGTAGAACGTTGTAAAACGTGAATCCATAAATGCCATATTTGCTTATCGAGAAACAAAAGATAATCGTGAACACAGCTGAGTTTTTGTTTTATTCTTCTGCCAAATGAATATGATATTTTTGCTATGGGTTTACAAAGCTCTACATCAGCATCCTAAATAAATTCATGACAATCATGACCGTGCATGCTCTGCCTAGTCATGATTGTACGTGAAGCGTTCTGCCAAACTCCGTTTCCCTCCGCTTTAGTGGGATATTGGTACTACTGCGTGTAAATTGATAACCTATTCCATTACTAACTCGTAAATGAAAAGTTAAGTGGGTGATTTGCATTTACGATGGGGCGTGCCCTGTAAAATCTGTAATTATATTTATAGATTTAATGCTATTTTATCGCATATAAAATGAAGCAAGTAAAACGTACGTTGCGATTAAAAATATATAATTAATCAAGGTATAAAAAATAACGTGAATGCAGTTTAAGGTGAAATTTTCAGGGGAAGTTTTGAAACAATGGAAATCATCACAAGATGTCCAGCTACTTGGAGGTGCAGTGTGATTATGTAGGATGGTACACACTAAACACTTTCTAAGGTCTGTCTTGGATCCTATCAAGAACTCCGAGATTTCTAGAAGACTCTTATCGCTTTACATTACTGAGTACACCCTTCCGAGACAAGCTGAAACTCTACCGCCTACAATCGTGGTCTTGTAAGGCTCTCGGTATTTATGACCTTCTTAGCCTTGTTTTATGGACCTTCAACAAACCGCAAGATAGAAATCACTTTTTGGTGAGATGTTACGATATCGCAGGGGATACCAACGCTACATTCTAATGTACCTCCATCGGGGCGATACATAAAAATGTATAAAATAGAAAAGTTCACATCACGATATGCACATTTTATTGCAACGACGATGTATATTAGACTCCCACTGTAAAACATATCTCTTCGCTGTTTGCAGGTCGCGTGCGGCGTTCACGTGTGCCTGTCCACTTTATCACTCTAGCTCGTCTAGTCCAGAATACATAGCACTTCGCAGCAGTAAAGTGTATGGTAAACCACTATCTGAGATTAAGAAGCCGTATTCGCAGTGCGCATTTATTTCGTTCCACTTCGTTTGCTATGGACGTAATTGAATATTGACACCACACGAGGAGGAAGTCACGTGAGATATGCCAATTCGTGTAAACATATTGGTTTCATAATGTTCAATGTTAAGGCCGCCATTTTTCTGTGTCGCCAAGCGGCTAGAGTCGAGCGATTTTCGTTTCATTGATATTATACTACAGCTACTTATGTTCGAGTCCCTAACTTAATCCAAAGCGCAAAATATATTTGGTCCTTCGAATTCGAACCGGGTGCATTGGAATAAAACTGATGCGTTATATCTGTATGAAGCTGTTTTGTGAAGAAGATAGTAGACAATCCATTGACGTATGATAGGAAGGTTGATTTCAAAACTTACAAGTAGGAAATCTTGATACAAATGTACCACCAATCACCGAATTACGTCTTGACATCTGTACGGTTGGTAGTCGAACTTACGTGTAGAAAATCTTGGTGAGTCCCTGGTGGCCGCCGTAGGAGAGCAGCTGGCAGACGAGCAGCGCCGCCAGGAGCGCCCTCGGCGGCGACATCCGGCAGGCGCCTGCTGCGCATTGGCGTCTCGCCCCCGCGCCTATCACGGTACCACGAACCGGCCCCGCCACGGGCGCCTCACAAGCTATGGGACCAGTGCCGATTCGCAGCACTTCAAATATCAACCCGTCTCGATCCGAACGCGATTCTTATCCAACACTATAACACAAGCCACTTCGCTTGTTTGTCCATCACATTCGACTCCTGTCGGCACAATGAATTGCAACTCGTATTTTTGAATAGAATCTTCTATAGCCAATACTCGATAGCTGATGCGCATAACTTTATGAGCTCATTCAACTTTGACGGCACGATAACATTAACATATAATATTTTCCGGATTTTGAGTTGAAATTTTAAATCTGTTTAAAAATAGAGAAAGGTTAATCGGCGCGAGGATTTGTGTTGTGCAGCTTTCGAAGATGAGTCAAGACTTTGTGGTGTTTGCAAAACAAAGAACATAAAGAGCGACTGAAATATTGCTGGTTTAACAATAGGACCATTATGCTGAAAATCTCATTACGAGTGTAGGTGATTTTCCATTTTGTTTCCACACAATGCGTTTTCGTCGACCATGTCAACTGTTTATACGACAATTGAAGTGTTTAGTAAGTACTAAACGAGAAGTAATGACTTTAAATCAATGAAGTTTATTGTTATATACTACGGGACTAATCGTGCACTAAAACTTAAGTGCGCGAGTCCCGTAGTATATAATAATAATGTGTTCAAATCGCGAAAGTTTAAAAACAACAACCAATGAAGTGTTAGTAAAATAACGTTTACAAAATAACTTTTACGAATGTCAAGTACTTAAATAGTTAAGCCATCCTACTAAGAACCATACCATATACAAATAGCAGATTCTTACAACTTTTCAACCTTTTTTATTCAGAGAAAAAATATTTTAACTACCTAAGAAAACTACTAACTAAGAAAAATAATTTGAACGTTTTGTAGTGGCGCTGAAATAACATTCACCTATTATTTTCATACAAAAGAGGAAAATATCAATTGAATGATTGCCACTAAACTAATAGCTCCGTAGTTCATATCAAAGGAACAATCAAACAAATCTCAATTCAGTTGAGATAGACCCGGCTGGTGGGAAGAATAGGAACAATCATTTCAATAAACGACGTAATGGGAGAGCCGAGAGTGGCCAGAACAGGGGTATAATAAGCTATACTAGGTAGGTCAGTACGAGCAGTGATTGTGACAATCGTACCAACGACTGCTTTATTGGACTACCGAGACTTGAGATGGGTCTAGTTGTGGAAGATAATTCAATGAGATCGTTTATTTGTTATACAAAGAGTGGGGAGCAATTCGTAAAAGGGATTGCAGTGTATTTGAATTAGGCAATAATACTATTATGTACTGAATGGAAGCAGAACAAATGAAATGAAATTATACGCAGTTAAGGTAGAATATTACGAATCATCATATTCATAATCAATTTATTAATAACAATTGTTAGGTACACGTGGGTGATTCTATATTGCGCGTAGTAACAAGCGCGTAACGTGCTCTAACGTGCCCTTTTTTTAAGAAATTCGTGTAAAAAAAAAATCAAGTAACATAACTTAAACCACAGTTTATAATTAATTTTAACGTTATTTTATATTCATAAAACATTTCTTCAAAAGAAATTAACGGAAATAACAAGAAATGCTTACCGCGTTACGTTACGTTTTTTCGATAGAGAAAAAATCATTCCCCAAAAAAATTTCAAATATTTCCCCCTGAGGAAATATTCAAAGGTCAAATTTAATTATCAAATAGTCATTAATGTGGATAAATTTAGTTATTTGAATTATGAGTAAATTGGGATTGAATTGAGATATGACGAACTAAAGAGATGAATGAATAGAATAAGTGCACAAACCTACTGTGCCGACCCCATGCCACGTCAAGAAGTGAGATAAGGGTAGGCACATGGCAGATGCTGATGGTATTATGTTGATTGGTCTTTTGAATATTTTTTTTTTTTCAAAAACTTCTGGTGAATTGTAAAGATCCTTATAATTACAAAGTAATACTACATTAAAAATTGACTCGTACCATTCTGACGTCACACGCTAGTTTGAGTCAATTTTTGATGTAGTATAACTTTGTAATTATAAGGCAAATTTTACTTATTTGATCCATGCAACAGATGCTTCAGGATAAAATCTAAATAAAATAAACATGGTTTACTCTACAATTGATAACACTTATACTATTGTGATTTTGCGGGAACAGAGTTAAGTAGAAAATTCAACATTCGCGATTCGGTGAAAGTAGATTCGTTTTAAAAAACAGATTAATATTGATCACCGCTTCAATAAATAATAGTGACATTCTTTGTCTTAACACTAGCTCACAATTAGCCCCCTATATGCTTTGGTATAAGAATAATACAAAAGAAATAAAATATTGTTGAAGCTGAAGACAAAGATGCGGTTCACTAGTGTTTCATTGCCGCTTTCTAGCTTACTTCTGGCCTGACCTACTCGCACAACTATGTTAATGTATCTGGAATAATTAAAGCGTTACAAATAGCCACAAAACGAAGACCTTCGATGAACCGAAGCGAGACCTACATAACGGATTGTAAACATGTTGAAAAATAGTTAAAAAGGTAATTTGAGACGGAGAAAATTTCAGAAAAAATGTGTTCAGTTTCAGTGTTGATTTCGTTAAAGTAAATAGGTACTTTTTTGATTCTTGTAACGTAGTAGGGACACTTTACACTTGTATGGGATAGTAACGACGTCACAGAATCATATTCATACTAATATTATACATCCGACAAGGTTTCCTCTTTCACGCAGCAACGGATTGAGTTGATTTTGGCATGGATATAGTTCAAGGTCCGGAAAGTGACATAGGCTAATAAAAAAGGTTCCTGTGGGATAGGACAAAAGTCAAAATACCACGCGGGCGGAGCCGCGGGCAAAAGCTAGTAAAGTATAAATACTAACAACGATTATGAACAATAATATAATATAAATACAAAAAGAGGTCATGAAAGTCACATTTAAGTTTGAACCAAAGAGGATAATAAAATATTCAGTAATTCCCCATTCCCTTGCCACTTACCTACTTGTAACAGATAAATACATCGAATATACATAAATATGTGTTATCAAGCGTGATTCCTAGAGCCACGTGGAATGACGATGGTTGACGCACGCCCGTCGAGAGATCTACTCACAGAATGTAACACGTAACATCAATGTACTAGGAATGTATGACGCAACTATAGTAATAAGTGCTTGAACTGAGCGAGCTCGTGTTGATGTCTTATCTAAGGACAATAAACTAATACCTCATAAACCTAGAACATTAACGACTTTGATTATATATTTGATGATAAAGACTTTTATGACAGTCACCAAAATAACGTGAACGGCGTCTTTGCCTGAAAATGTAATTCACTTATCACGAGACACATTCGGAGAATTGCAAATCAAATATAGCGAGACAGCCGTCTTTTACACAGACACTCAGAAAAGAAATAAAGACAAAATTATTCAGAAATTTGAAATTAACTTTATTTTATTCCCCTGACTCGAGAGACGGAATTATTACAAGAGCAAAGAATAGTATTCGGCCAAGTGCGAGTCGGACTCGCGCGCGAATGGTTCGTTACCGTATGGAAGCCCCCATCAATGTATTTTATTTTAACTTTACTATTTATTTTTGAAGGGAAAATACAACTTAATATTCTATGAATTATTTCAAACATCTATTAATATCGAGCGAAAAACGGCAAAAAATCAGGTTTGTTGTGTGGGAGCCCCTTTAAATATTTATATTTTTCTGTTTTAGTGTTATTTGTTATAGCCGCAACAGAAATGAGTCATCTGTAAATATTTCAACGTTCTAGCTTTCACGGTTCTTGAGATACAGCCTGGTAACTTGCTGGTAACAGAAGGACAGGCGGAGCAGTCTTAGTAATAGGGTCCCGTTTTTACCCTTTGGGTACGGAACCCTAAAAATGGTGTAGATATAGAATATTAATCGCCACAAAAATGCTCGCGTGTCGTGAAGTGTAAACTCATTATGAAAAATATCGAAACTACAAAGGGAGTAAAGGAAGCGGAAGCCGTTAAGTATTTTAAGTCAAATGCTAATTTAAAATAACTTCAGGACATCCTGCGTGGGCTAACATTAAATGGTATGATAAAAATTACAAAAATGTAATATTGAGAGAAAATGTTTATGTTAAAGTACCAACCTAAATAGTGGTGTTGTGTTACTACTATCCAGGAAAAAAATAGGATCATGTGGGAAGCTAGTAAATTCAATAAATGGCACGCGTAAACCCCAGGCGCAGACCATAATTTTGCGTGTCACAACTAACTTTGAATTTAACATTTCAATAATAAAAACAACATTAGATATACCAAAACGTGAAAGGTCCTAGGCTAAAAGATGTGAGTAAAATACTATTACATGTTGAAAGAAACACAACTTTAAATAAGACAAGTCGTCCATTGACAGACGCGGAGGCGCGTTGGGCAACACGCGAGCCCACCGGCGCAGCCAATCCGACAGCCGACCTTGTCCGTGTTCTAATTACACGTAAACATATGATCGTGTATCCGACTACGAAGAACATTGAAAACAACGGGAAACAGCTCAAATATGTACTAGAGATGATTTAAAAGACGTAAAGACTAAATCGTAGAAAAACAAATATATCAGACTACTACGAACATTGAAAACAACGGGAAACAGTCTAACTACTTAGAGATGATTTAAAAGACGTAGATACCAAATCGTGGAAAAACAATTTAAGACTTACAGTAGATTAACATATTGAGACCAAAACCTTGAAAAATAAGATAGCATTCTGTAAACAATTATATAATGGCGAAGCGACGTAGGTACCTAACGGTAAGTCATGAAACGAGTTCTGAGATTTTATCGAAATGACATAGCAGATGTATAACTATTGATATGTTTTGATACACAAGAGTTACATAATCACATATATGACATTTACTTTTTTGTGTTTTAACCGTAAAAATTCTTAATGCCGCTCGATTTGATAAGTCTAAATTATCACTAAAACTTAATGCAACGTCAAGGTAAATTATAGTCTTTACAGAACCGCACTCAACAGAATGTTATAAATGTACCAATAATATAAATGAAAGAGTAATAATCACACACACAAAATTCACAATATACAGGTTGACGACAAAAGAGTCATATCAGACAAAAAGTAAAGAGCGTTCAACGACGTCGATTAGCGTCTTAAAATACTACCGCCATAGAAACGGTCGGACATTCTTCGCCGGTGTATTTGTATAATCTAAGTAACGCACGTCTAACGTCAGTCAAACTTTCGATTTCATCTCAATAGTGAGGAGCCGTCCGCGTCCATCTGCCTAAGATTTATTGTAAAGATTGCGAGGCCAGCTAAGATTATGTTGTACGTTTGTATAGCTTTCGCTGTAATGCAGCTGCGTAGGTGCAACGGCCTAGGTAGGCGGGCAGGTTCTGCATACTGAGCTCGCTAAGGATACAGGCATACTCAACATGAATACATTCACTGATCGACTAAATTGTAGACTTAGTCAATGAAGCACACACGTGTTACGATAGCGTAGAAATAATTAGAATCGAAGAAACCATCGCAAATATAATTATTTTTCGCAAAAAATGGCATGACCGACTTCAATGGGGTACAGAATTCGTGAATGTTTCGCACCGATCGATGTAGCATTTTTCATATTATTGTTGATTTACTTATCAAAAATAGCTGATTTTAATAAAAACTTTCTTTTTGTGATAAACATTTTAAAAATTGACGCGTTCGCAGGATTTGAACCTGCATCCTCTGGGACACCGGCCCAGATGCTTTGTCCAATTAAGCTAAATCGCTATCAAATAATTATCAAAATCGGACCAATATGTAATAAGTTATGCGTGGTTACACATAATATATATATATATATATATACGCGTCGAATTGAGTGCCTCCTCCGGTAGTTCGTCGGTCAAAAATTGATATAAACACGACTATAGACGCAAAATTTATAAAATGTTACAACCAATTATAATAACTGGAAAAAAAGAACTTTCTAAAATAATAAAAAAAATAAACGCTGAAAGTACAGGATGAAGCCAACTTGTTTTAATAGCATGGTAAAATAATAATAGAAAGTTCAGCACTTAGCATTTAGTACAGACAGGCTGGAGTGTCATTTATAACAAACAAGTACCGTGGCAAGTAATTCCAGACTTGCTCATAAGCACTGTCATAACGTAATTTAATCTAGCAATTTATTGAAATAATTGAACGCTAAAGCAGCCACCGTTACAACTAAGTAAGGATATTAATATTCAAGTCTACTTAGACGCGATAATATCAATAAAGGTATAAATAATTTGAACGATAGAAACTTGGCATTTACTATTATGCATTTGCCCAACAGCAACAGTGAAAATGCGTGCCTCCAGACGCGTATTTCATTCCGTATGAATTACGATATTCGTGATCTTACAATACTCGCAACCACAAGAACTATAAGTAAGTAGCATTCCAAAGAATGTGATTCGAGCTCGTTTCCTAAGTTCTGCAATCGTTGCATTTTCAAGGTTAGAATTTGAAGAATGTTAATTTCAAGTGCATGTGCATCCACATTATCTTTGCTTACAATCAGCTTATTGATGTTAGTTTTATCCATTTGCAAAAATGTTTATTTTAATCACCTTTAAATTCAGACGAATATTTCATTAATTTGCTTTATCGTATTACTCACATCACGAGTCTTTCTTTAATCATCCTGCTTGCCTGTTACTAAGACGAAAATTACGTTATTAGTCAGTTCAACCGGGCATTCGTTTAGACGACACGAACGCGCGGAATGCAGCCAAATCTAGGTATGTAAAAAAATCAACTATCATAACAATTTATTATTTGATCATGATAAGCACAAATCTGGTTTGAGATTTGTTTTGAACAGCTAACACTAAATGACCGAGACGTTGCCATCTAAAAATAAATCCATTTGCATAGGAAAAAAATGTAATAAAAGCGATGTATAATATTTTAAAGTATATGAACTTCAAAATATTACGCAATATAGAAAGGTCACAGACTAAAATAAACTTTAAATTAGTCCGTATAATTCTGATCTAATAGATAAGACTAACGATCACAAAAACATAGCGATAAATTTATCTTGCCAAACTGGGTTTGTTCATGTTATCGATTTGAGATAGAATTCCACAATAATCAATATAAATTACTGAATGTTTCTATAATCTAGAACTTCGAGTATTTTCGCAGAAGTGTCCGAACCCCGAACCAACTTGCACAATACGATTTCTATTGATTTTAGCGAGGGAATTTAGTTACTCAATACAACATCTGAATTTATTGGCCAAGAGTCCGTAACCGATGGTTTATCGAGTGACCCACGACAACTGATATTCTATTTCTCCAGATAGAAATTACTACCCTGCTGTGATAATAAATGAAATTAAATCAACCGTAAATGGTTATAATGATATAGAAAATCAGATCGAATATGTGAGTACTTCAACAAATGAATATCGTAAATCTATCGACAGGAACAATTCATCAGCCGAGTCTTGATAGAGTGCGAATCAAACTCGACCGCGAATGTATAAATCAACATCAAGCCAAGTTTCCGCTGTATAACTTGATGGTGAAGAAATTCTAAATTGAAATTAACGTCGGTGGAAGCGAGAATTTCTAAATACGGTTGAGCTGAGATCATCGCGATAAAGAGACGCTATGGCACCAGCCGACTTAGCGAACAAAGAGCTTTCATAAAGAAAACGAACTCATTCAAACATTTGCAGTTCGCAGTTCGAAAGAGACGTCTTTTGAATGGGATGTTATTTATTTGTTATCTTTGATGGCTAAGCTAAGTGTGACTGCAATTTCCGTGCCCTTTCAAAGGCTTTAGATAGAGAGACATTTGGACCGGTAGTGGATCAAGAGCTAATCGCCCACGCGGCATCAGCTTCGGTGTCGCAGTGGGCGCGAATAATGAATGCCGGTTGCACTGACATACCGCAATAATCCAGTATTTACCGACTATTGTCTGGGACCTATTCCTACGGCTTTAGAGCATGTCGCAACTACTCAAGACTCGAGAGATACTGCGTCGGGTCTATTGCAAGCTACTAATTAGAACCAGGCAGATATAATTTACGTTAAAGATATTGGAATGCGGAGAGTACAGGAATGAATATTGAAACAATACCGGTAATACTCTATACTTGATCGTTATGACAGAAAGCTATTTAGTTTAAAGTAGAGCTTTCGTGCCATAAATTAGTTAACACAAGATACCATAACGATCAATAAAAGTACTGTTTAACAACACGGGAAGTCTGCGAATTAAAATGCTTAAGAAACGCCTGAATGTACTCGTAAAAAGTTAATACTTTTACTCATCTTAACGAAATATAAGACAGATATAGAATATACCAGACAAGATAATTTGTTAAGATGCCCTCGTTCAATACCGAGGTAAATTAAATAAACATGAGATGAACGTCGACTTATTTCATAAATAACACAACTTTCAAAGAAATTCGATGAAATACGGCAAAATAGATTTGAGAATATTTGTGATAGAGAAAAACATGTGTCTGATTGACTGAAGTTTATTAATTAGAACACTAGATGTAGACGATATAACAATAATGAGATAGTTAAGAGAAATAACATCGATACAATTACTTGATATTGTCTATGATTTCATAATTGTTTTTATACAATCGGAAACATAATAATCACGTAATTTCCTTATCTAAGAACAAGAAAACAATTGAAACAAATGAAAGGACACGTCTTACGTTCGAGAAATTTTATACCTACTTTTAAATACGGAACAAATTCTATATAGTATGGAATATAACTATAGTAATTTGGTAATACAACAGATGGATACTTTAGATTGTCCAAACTGTATCGATTTTCAGCTGCGTTCTCAATCTCGTATTACCGCGCCGCCTATAAATACATACAGTACTAGATTTAAATGGACATAGTGCAGTATTCAAGGTTTTCTACTGACCTAAATGAACCGGCATGCAAGTCGCCGATATGCGACTGCATATGCATGAACTTTTTGTTACAAGTTATTCAGGAGTTTTCTTGCTTTTAAATAAAGACAAAGACGGCACGTTTGCACAAGGAAGTGTGACATTTTGGATAAGATAAACAATTTGGCAAACATAAATAGTTCATGCAATTTGGGCAACATCTTACTACAACACTAGACTCTACTAATATACCTACAATCCGTTTAATAGGTTCTTTTTTGGGCAGACTAGTAATGAATGCAAATCAACAATGTGATACAGGTAGACTAGGTTTATCTACAATAAAAAATATTCTTAATTTTATACGCTATGCTTTATATAGAATTATTTTTTACCTAACAAGTTTATTTCTTTCAAGACAACCTGTTCTGATTTTATTATTAACCTCATTATCTTGCATTTTTAGCATTAACATTTTAACTTTTTTTCACTTTATACTCATTTAAATCAGCATAACTATTTTAAATATTCTTCACAAGGCTTCACGGCGTTATTTATAGATAATGAGTACCTGCATATTTTCCTATTAGCATAATTACGATAGTTAATGATGAAAATGTTTTTTCAGTGGTCGAGGCACGCAAATGATATTAGGTACTTGCAATGCAAATAAACCCGTTCAGGCTTCATACGCTTTGTGATAATGACCTGGGACAGTAAATGTCATATTGCAGTTAATAACTTTCAGGTTTCGTTACTTTCGGTTTACTTTTGGTAGTTTTCGGGTTGATATTTTGATAAGTTAGAGTTTCAAAACGTACGTGATGATGCAGTGAACGAATAGAAGGCAAAGAAGTAGAGAGTTCAATCATAAAATACATATTGGGTATAGTAAATGAAAAGAATTAAGACGACTTGTAATTCGTAAAGTAAGCTCAAATGGATGACCAATCTACCAAAAGTAAAGAGAGCTTGGAAGGGGATAAAACATATCAAAACTAATGTTCCTAAACGATACCGCTACGCAAATCTCTGAAAGGCGTTATTAGAGCGCCCTTTATTTTTTTGTTCAAGCAAGAATTCATGAAAATCTTGATTCATCTTTGATTCAAGATCTAGTCAATTTAAAAAGCAATATTAAAAATCCAAGAAAGTTTCTAGAAAATAATACCATATCATGTTTGTCATCAATGTCATGATAAACCGTTTGACGACATGAGACGCGGGCACCAATAACGGGATATATAAGATTTATTTGTCTTGTTCTACAAATTTTCGGCTCAAACAATGCGAATAATATACGACTCTAGTTGGAGAAACAGTGATTCGAAAGAGACCGCACAATTCAGGCCCGCGCTGAGAGCGGGCAGTAGTGTATTAGCAGTTTTGAAACCACATTTGTTTCAAGTGAAGTGTAGAGGAAGATTGGAAAACATTTAACAGACAAGACAATAAAGATAAATTGTATATATCAATTATTGTCAAGTAAAAGTCAACAGGAATTTATTGTATAATTAAATTAATATACACTCGTAGCAATAATGTTGACGTACGACAAATCAATTATGATAACAACGCGAAACATAAATAATCATTTAACTTTACGGTTAATTGCATTGTTGAGATTAGCCAACGATGCAATTTGTAGGTATATTACTAATATTACAAGTTTAAAGTTTTACAACTTTGTAAATATGAATTAGAAAAGCGGCCGATCGTTATAATTTTCAAGTAGATTAATTACCAATGATGATTTTTATTTTATTTGTTTACAGTACATCATCAGTGTAGCAATACATGTAGGCGAAAAATAATGATTAATTTCATCATGTCAATGATGAAATTAATCATTATTTTTCGCCAAAAATGGCATAACCGATCTACGAAACAAACAAAGAATCATGAAAATCGGTCCATAATTGGCGGAGTAATCACGTAACGTACATAAAAAAAACATATTGTGAACCAAATTTTTTGAAGTTGGAAAACAAACAAATCATACAGACAAATTGAAAACCTCTTGTTTTAAAGTCGGTTAAAAACATACGGAAGGATAAACATAAGAATACATCAAAGTCCACTAAAAATAACAGAGGAGCCAACAGACTGCCCCCGCTCACACCCCGCTGGAATCACGCAGTCTATGTAAATCGTGCCGATGGGCTGGCCGCGCCACTTTTCCTGTTTTCTAGTGAAAATCCGAATTTACAACCTGCATCTAAACGTCAATTAGGGCTTAATAAGCCGTCAACGTTTTAGGAAGTCCCAAGACGGCGAGAGCACGAGTAATAGAGATTGACGGGCGCGGCGAGCGTGACACGAGGCATGGAACTGGACTGCGGCTTTGGTAATTTGTGGTAGACCGTTCTGACTGTTGTCGAGCTGATTATCCAAAATGGGCAGCTTATTTTGCTGCTAACGACACGCCGCTGTGGGTGCACCATTCTTGCTACAAATTCAAATTCTAAATTATTAATTATCACACTATACAGTTACCTACTCATAGGAAAATCATGGGCCCTATCCACCAAACTAGGCATAGGTCTGTATTTTGGGAATAGCCGCTTCACATTTGCAATTTTGTAAACGATTACATTTTACAATTCTATGTTCTATTAATTCTAGCTTCGCCCGCGGCGTATCGTAGGATACATTAATTTTTCTGGGACACTCTTTGACCTCTAAACTATATCCGTATAAAAAAGTCAATCCGTCTCTCCGTTGCTGCGTCAAAGATAAACCAACAAACTCACTTTCGGATTTCTGATATCTTTGTTATTATCATCTGCCTCGGTCTGCTTGCCAATTGTCTAAGTTCGACCAGCGATTTTAGCAATGTTACGCCGCCGATGAACCAACGTTCTACTTATTATGTAATTGTTAAAGTCTTCTCCACGTGTTATCATATTAGTTACGTAGAAACATCTGGCCTTATGATATTTACAAACGAGGTTTATCTCGTACTAACTATTAGAAGTAAATTAAACCCTTTTCGATGAGTTCGTGACCACGGTTGCAACATAGTCGTAACGTGTATAGGTATTTACTTCTAATAGGCGATAAGTTCTGTTAGATAACATCTTACTATGTGTTTTGATCGCGGAAGTTTAAAAGTTAAAGTTACATCTGTGCCTTTTATCTAATTTCCAAATATCATCAAGACGGGGTAAAAGTGATTCGTAGAAGAACCAAAGTTGACAGAGGGCTGGACATTGATGACCGAATAACCGATGGGGTTGGAAAATCGATTGGAGACTGCGTACAGGCAAGCGCCGTATAAGACATCCAACTACGAGTTGAGGTGGGCAGATGACTTTATCATGATCGTGATAAGTATCGCGCTGGATGCAAGCCTCATCCCACAGGTCTTGTTAGCGTTCCGTAGGGAAAGCCTATGTTCAACAGTGGACGTCTTACGGCTGATGGATGGGTACATGGATGATGGGGGCCATACAAAGGGATAGGGGGAAGAGAGACAAGGTAAGTTACTACAGTGTGAGAAACGAACATGAATCTCTACGTGGTGGTAGAGACTTTGGAAGTCAATATGGTCGGTTTAATGGTTCGGTGACTCGGGTCTCCCCTCAAGCGAATCGAAGCAGACCGAAACGAGGCATTAAGATTGCATTGCACAATCCAATCCGACTTCAAACACAGACAGATTTGTACATACTTGAAGCTGCATATCTGCAGTAAGTAAGTTCGTATAGGCCGGGTGGCTAGCCCTGGTGTCAGAGTTTTTAGGCCGCCTGAAGGCCTCTGACATGGCTAAACGGTTACAACAACCGCGACCTACAATTTAACGTGTCATCCGAGCCACGGTAGCGATCAGTTGGAAAATTCCACCCGCGATCACCGATCCAAACATTGACCGTGCGGAACGTTGCAGTAAATACTCAGCAAATATACTAGGTATTTAGCAGTGCCTGACGGGCTCTATAATTGTTCTAATTACTATAACTTTATTTTACCAACTATTATCACCTGTACCAGCCTTTTTTTTTAGTCCACTGCAGGACGTACGCCTACCCACGAAGGGTGATTGGGCCATATCCACCACTGGCCCAGTGTTCTTCGGCGGATTCACATACGCCATCGAATTTCTTCTACGGACGTATGCAGGTTGCCTAACGATGTTTTCCTTCACCGAAAAGCCAGTGGTGTGAAATTCCGTACATAAATTCCAAAGAACTCATTGGTACGGGACCGGGGATTCGAACCCACGACCTCACGATTGTAAGGCGGGTGTAATTACCTCTTGACCACCACGGCTTACTATTATCACACTGTGGATTAATTATCACATTATAGAAGCTAACTAAATATGAATATTCCATTCAGTCTTAAATCCTTGGTTAATTTTAGTGCCGAATGGTGTTTTAACCTATTTTTTTTAAAATTCTAATTTCAGAGTTCAGAGTGTGATGGAATTCGTAATAGGCTATTTGACTAGTTTTTGGAAATCGTTTTACATTATTCGGTAGTACATAATAAGCACAATACATTTTTATTTCCGAGAGATCTAATGTATTAACAATGAAAATCAAGTGTTAAAGAATAGATATTCAAGATATGGCCAAAACGATATTCTGTAATGGCGCTGGTCTGTGACGTCACACACTAGTAAATAACGTTAGTTAATACTAGTAAATACGCTAGTTCACATCTAAAAATTGTCAAAAAATACTTTAAAAGTAACTTACAGATCCAATAATATTACTCCAAAAGCACAAAACACAAATTAAACAAACAACAGTCAATCGAGAATTTTTTGTTTACTAGCATGTAACGTCACCAGAGTTGCCGCCCTTCTTAGAGCGTTCACGTCACAGATAAAATATCAAAAATATATCGTATTTTATTTCGTGCTATTTGCGAAAATTAGACATATTTTAGTTTAAATAAAGTGAAATTTGTCTTTTTCAGGCTATTATCTGTATGGATTACCACAATCAATAGTATATTTTCAATGTTGTCAAATAGCCTATTGATGCTGTAGAAGTAGTAAATTGTAAATTATAATAACTCCAAGCTATAGGCCGAATCAAAAAGCGGACAACCCAATCCTCGCGCAACTGTTATGCGAGCTTCAGTCAGAATTGGGTATTGTGCAGTTTGTAGCTAACTTAACAGCCGTCAAGAAGTTTGATTCGGTCTATAGCTCATTTGCACTGTATTTTAATGTCGATAGAGCTTTATGTTGGTGTCCGATAAATAAAATAATCTGCACGTGTAAAAAGTTTTATCCATTATCAGTAGTGCATAGTATTGATGTATGGTTATCGTTTTGAAGGTCAGAGAGCGATTCATAGTGAACTGCATGAAGAAAACAAGTTTATTTGTGCCATACTTACTTGTAGAATTTAAATATACCATAAAAATCACTCTGGATCTATATTTATTTATACATGGGTTTGTTGGCGCATCGATATTTTTATATCTTCATTTATTGAATTGTCTAAGACTGAGGTTACGACAACAAACAATTATCTTATACTCAATCAGCAATTTCCGATTTTAGATAATGAAAAACGTGTTGATAATGAGTTCTGGAGCCAGGCCATTCAAAGTGAATCCTAATCAAAGTTTCAATATAACCAATCTTTGAGCAAAGACCGACTTTGTTTTATGACGTTGGGGTAATTTTGATTACAGCACTGGAAACTTTATCCTTTAAAATATAGCATTTTATTATAATTTAAAAGGCAAGGAGGCACAGCTGGTATTTATTTTTCTAGCTTGTGGCGTGGTGTTTTATTTTTAGTGCTACCAAATAGGAAATTTTTACTTTCCTGGGATAAAAAAATAGTTTATATCAGTCTTCAACTTTTGAGCTGTCTCTGTAGTAACTATATTTTTAAAGAAATTGCAAAACCGACGTCCATCGTGTACAAAGTTCTGCTCTAATTGATGTACATATACAAGGTTAACAATATTGTTGATTTTTTTAAAAACGGCTCAGCCGATGCCGTTGTTTGATAAAATTTAAATGGGTGGTCCCATTTAAAATTTATCGAAATCGGGAGTACACTCATTTGAACTAAAACATAATTTTTTGATTCGATTCACAATTGGCGAAAATACCGATGAACATACACAAAAAAATACATACAAACGAACATAGAACCTCCTCCTTTTCGGAAGTCGGTTAAAATATCCAAGTCGATCGCTCCCTGTTGCTGCGTGAAAGAGTAACAAACAGGCCAACAACAAGCTTTCGCATTTATAAAATAGTAGCACAAAAATTGATATTTTTGGTGGATTTAAAAGCACTGTATCAGTAAGTCTATCACGGAAAAAGTAGTTTACAGATCGTAGGTATATTAAAACGTCTACATGTTCACAAATTCACAATGTCTTCAGTGGCAAAACGACTTACTAGAAAAAGTTGCGGGTATGAATAAGGCTCCATTTGAGGATGAGCTTATTATACTAAACTCTCCTACAGTACAAATGAAGTATTTCTCTTATTAAAATCCAAATCAGTTCGCCTAATTCAGCGTGAAGAAATAGCAAACTTAATATCATTAGTCATAGTCATAACACTCACCAAACTTTCTCATGTATATTATTAAGTATAAGATAGAGTATAGCTAATTATTTTTATAGAGTCGTCAAAAAGTTCCGATAATAGCAACAGACAGGGTTACAGTGTTTCTAGGAATAATGAAAGTCACATTCAATCTCGTTCCAAGAATGCCATCCGAGGAGTATCGTATAACTTGTCGTAGTAGTGAGTCTTTAGAATAGCTGAAACTTCAAGGTTTGTATAGAAGCATTGTACGTTGTGTAATTTCGGGGATGCAAACGATACATCGATATTTTTCAAACATCACCCTCCTTGAAATACATCGATATATTATCGTTCATAAGGATCGGTGTTATGAAATCGATATCAAAACCTAAAACATCGAAGTAACATCGTTCTTCATGAAAGATGTTTTACTAACGATGTCTGCTACACACACAAACATATACATAGGTACATATTATCTCTCTTAGTCACAAGCGTAGATTTTTATATTTAGTGTCTCGTTGTGTAAGAAGTAACAAACTTAGCATTACTTATTTTTATTAAATTAAAAAATATCGACCACTCCGTGCGAAATATTCGCGAATCCTGTACACAGTTGAAGTCAGTCATGCTATTTTTTGGAAATAATAATTATAGAGATATCGTTCCTATCTAAGCTGTAAAGCTTTCAAAAAACCACAAAAGTCTTCTCCATTTATAAAGAGTAAAATTTTGAAAAAAATAAGTACTAAATAAACGCTCGTCAGTCTTTATTTCGTGGTTCCTACTTCATTTCGACGATATATCTCACCCCTATTTGACCCAAATTGGCATTTAAGTACTTTCTCTTTTCTGCCGAGAATTTCCAGGAATTATTTGTTTAGTCTATACCTTTTACCTATAGCGGATAATATTTTCTCTGAAAATGTCCTTTGTTTTGAGATAAAAGTTAATAGAGCCTAGAGCAGAAGTTATATTTTATGACAAGCTTTTGTTTAATATAACGACGTACATACAAAGTTACCTATCCTATACTCAGGACAATAGGAAAGCGAGCTTACTGAGGTGGAGAAGAAAATATAACGAGAAAAACCCATACGTACTCGTATTCTTACGTAATCATATACACGATGTTCTGATCTACACTAGAACACAATTGTGTACCATACCTAGTCACTAGTTTTTATGTCTTCACTAATAGATAATTATAATAACATACCATTGAAAACGTAAGCGTAAGTAACAAAAAAGTTATTTCGAACTAGTTTTTACCCGCGGCTTCGCCCGCATACGCAATATATCATTATAATTTATAGCCTATGTGTTATTCTGATATATAAGCTATATTATTGCAAAGTTTCATCTCAATCCATTCAGTAATTTTTGCGTGAAAGAGTAACAAACATCCATCCATCCTCACAAACCTTTACGTTTATAATATTAGTAGGATATACCGGGAGGCTAGCCCTGGTGTCAAAGTTTCTAAGCCTCCTGAAGGCCTCTGACATGCCAAAGGGAACATTCAATTAATCGAAAACAACTAATTATGTATGGAAATTAAAGACTCCAACATTTTTTCAATATGCATATTACGAGATCATGTAAAACTAATATGACTATTACTTGAAACATATGTGTAGAATGTAGATTTAACACGTATAATGCATTTGCGAAAAATCTTTACTAAGTACGCTTTATAACAGGGGTGCTAGATAACATGCGGCATCTTTGCTTAAATAAATAATTGATAAAAAGAGAATATTAAATAATCAGCTGAAAAAAAAAAATCATGAGATAAGAAAAAAAAATGAAACGTATTTTCCTAATTGCATGGAGACTACGCAATCTTATGTAAATCAGGTTGTGAAATTAATTTTCTGCATTTGAATACGATAAAAGGTAGGTAAATGTAGATAACACCCATACAATACATACTTATTAATACTTTATTTTATACTAGCTTAAAACCCGCGGCTTCGCCCGCGTTTTCTTAGTACATAGGTACTTACTTAAATTGAAAATAGCCCGCGGTTAGATCTACGTTGTCATTGTACATGCTTATAATAATATCTAATAGTCCGCGATTTGGCCCGCGTTGTCTTAATACTTGCTTAAAATTGCTTGCAAGGATAATGCCCACGGTTTGGTCAAAATTGAAACAGTATTTGCCTATAATGATAATAGGTCACGGTTTGGCCCGCGTATTGTTAGTACTTGCTTAAGATGGTTATTTATAGCACGCAGCATGGACTGCGATGTCTTAATACTTGCTTAAAATTATAAAAGCTTGCCGTTTGGCCTGCATTGTCGTATTACTTACAATGATAATAGCCCATGGTCTGGCCCGTATTGTCTTAGTACTTCCTCAAAATGATAAAAGCCCGCGGTTTAGCTCGCGTTGTGTTGATAATTAGGTACTTACAATGATAATAACCCACAGTTTGGCCCATGTTGTTTTAATACTTACTTAATTAAATTAACAGCCCGCGGTTCAACCCGCGTTATCTTGGCATTTGCTTATAATAATATCTAATAGTTCGCGGTCTGGCCCGTGTTGTCTTAATAAATCCTTAAAATTATAATAGCATGCCGTTAGCCTGCGTTTTTGTATTACTTGTAATGATAATAGCCCACGGTCTGGCTCGCGTTATTTTCTTAACTGCTTAAAATGATAAAAACCCACAGTTAAGCCCGCGTTTTCTTGGCACTTACTTAAAATAATAGTAGCTCGTGGTTAAGCCAGCATTAGGCTCGATTATGAAGGCGCCATTGTAATTATAATAGCTAATTATCATAATTATATCTGTTTCATTTTCACTCTAAGCATTCGATAGATAGAACACTTTTTATGTTGTTATTATATTTACTATGGCGTCTTCATAACTGAGCCTATTATTGTATTACTTGCAAAATAATGCCTACGGCTTAGCCTGCATTGTCTCAGTATTTGGTTATTTAATTTACTTGTATCTAAAGCTTATTACGGAGTACGTGAATTTTTGGATGATAAATTGCCGAATTTCTGAAATTAACTCAATAATAAATAAATATACAAAATAAATATTGGGGGACATCTCACACACGGTCTCTGATCCCAAACTAAGCAAAGTTTGTGATTTGGCTGGCAGAGACTGATATACTACATATACATGTATTTCAATGTACATATAAGCATTGCCATTCAGCGTGGCAATGCTACCAGCATGCTGGGCACGCTGCCAACTTGAGCACTTGGATTATCTTTAGACCTTCAAGGGTCTGTGGATGATCCAATTGCTTTCTATGTAGTAGTAGTGTAGTATTGTCATTTTAAGTCCCTTTAAAAAAAAAAAAAAAATTCAATGTATATACTGTATTGTATACACCACCGACCATACTCCTATTATTTGAATAATTCCAGTCCATCCAAGAGTTGCCTGGTAGAAATCGGCAAAGGCGATAAGGCCGCCATTGTACAGCATATTGTATAGTTTCTGTACTGTGTTTCTGTGTACAATAAAGATATATTTATTTATTTATTTATACATGTAGGTTGACTGGCAGATAATGCTGTTTAGCGTTAAGTCCTCCTTTTGTACAAATAGTGTGCAATAAAGTGTTAAATAAATAAATAAAAATACATTAATAACACTCAGACACAGAGCAAACACATATGAACATCACATAAATATTTGCCCTGGGAATCAAACCCACGCCTCTTTGACCCAGGAGTCAGGGTCAACCACTGAGCCACCGAGGGAGCCAATAATAATAATTGTATGAGTAACTATGTAAGAAATTTCACTTTTCTTTGCTTGGAAAACATTGAGGCAACCTGTACGTACCTACGTAGAAAAAATCAATGTCGTATGTGCGGTCTTAATGAGGTCATCCGTCCACCTTGTGGGTGGACGTCCTACGCTGCGCTTGCCGGTACATGGTCTCCACTCGAGAACTTTTCGACCCCAACGGTCATCAGCCCTCCGCGCTATGTGCCCTGCCCATTGCCATTTCAACTTGCCAATCCGTTGGGCTATGTCGGTAACTTTGGTTCTTCTACGGATCTCCTCATTAATGATTCGATCTTGCAGAGAGACTCCAAGCATAGCCCTCTCCATAGCTCGTTGGGCTACTTGGAGCTTACTAATAAGGCCCATAGTGAGAGACCACGTTTCTGTGCCATAAGTCATCACTGGCAACACACACTGGTCGAAAATTTTCGACTTGAGGCACTGAGGTATGTCGGACGAAAAGACACTACGCACTTTTCCGAACGCTGCCCAGCCGAGTTGAATTCGTCGATTGGCCTCTTTGTTGCAGTCGGACCTACCTAACTGGACTACTTGTCCTAGGTAGAAGTACGAGTTAACGACTTCAAGAACCGAGTTTCCAACAGAAATCGGGGTAGGTAAAACATGGGAATTACACATGACTTTCGTCTTGTCCATGTTCATCTTAAGACCCACCTGTTTCTATTATCCGTAGTGCTATCTGTAGTACCTATTTTCAGTAGTGCACTATTAATTAAGGTCGGTACAGGTATTCGACATGTTTCATTAAGTCATTAGAAATTTAATTTTCCAGGCAAATAAAAAAATGGCACACAAGTCGTAATTCTAGTCAGGCATATTCTAGGATGCTATTATACTCATAATTTGATTAACTTTTACAATGGTACCAACCCCAAAAGCACGTGAATAAAATCAGCTGTTCAACACAAAAAGTTCATCGACCCGCGATAAAATGTATGGAAAATGTAGGTTTTTTTACGCTTGTCAGGGTTGATCCCATAGTAAAATACCTATATTGATCCATATGTGCGCTAAGCTTAAGACTATTGGCTCACAAAATAAAAATAAATCGTAAACTTTTGGGGACCCATTTTGCCCCATTTAAAGATAAACTATCATTATTATAATCCTAGATACTACATTATTTATAAAAGCGCATTGAAGTTTTGGGACGTATCTGACCCCTAAGGATTTTTTTAAGGAAAATTTAGAAAACAGGTACAGCCATATTTTTTATTTAGTCTCAAAAGCATGTATACAAAGTTTTAAGTCAATCGGTACAGGGAATAAAAAGTTACATACAAACGAAAAGGGCCCGTTTTACCCCCTTAGAGGTCGAAAGTTCAAAATTTTCGTCCTTAGTGCTCCATTACGTCGTTCAATGTACCTATATTCCAAATTTCAAGCTCATATCTTAAGCGGTTTGGGCTGTAGACTGTCTGTCAGTCAGTCACTCAGGGAAGCCTTTTATATAATAGATTGCAACTAGATTTTGCCTGCGATTTCGCCCGCGTGAAACTTTGACTATTGTGCGGAATATCCAAGGAACCTTTTATTTTTTTCGGGATAAAAAGTAACCTGTGTCACTCTTTCCGAATATATCCATGCGATAAAAAGAAGTCGATCCGTTAACACGTTGCCGCGTAGAAACAAACCAATTATCAAACTTTCGGATTTATAATATTAGTCAGGATTAATTTTTTACATTTGTTCCTCTTTCGATTTGATGATATGCCAAAAATTAAACTTGCTACAAATCACGAGTTGCTACATTTTAATCGGAAAGGACAGGGTGAAAAACCGGCCTTACTGAGGAATGTGAGGATTTGTGCTGATTAGATATTTTACAAGGACGGATTAAATTTTCAATCATACATTAAAATTATAAATCTGAAAAGTTTGTTGGTTTGTTCCTCTTTCACGCAGCAGCGGAGCAACAACTTGATTTTGGCATGGATATAGTTCAAAGGCCGGAAAGTGACATAGACTACTTTTTATCGCGAAAAAATTAAAAGGTTCCTGTGGGATAGCACAAAAGTCAAAATCCCACGCGGGCGGAGCCGCGGGCAAAAGCTATTTCTATATAAGTATGAGATAAAGTCACAGTAACAACGGCTTCTAAAACAAAAAGCTTTACCTACTAACTTAAAATTTCAAAAACCGATAGCAAATATCACAGAATTCCGAATCAGTCCTGCCAACTCTCGAACACAAATAAGGATGTTCACCTCAACTTGTTGACTGAATAAGTTATCATATTAGAATCTAATTGGTATTTGCATACGCTCATTTTAGAAATTTTTCAAGCATAAGTTCTAAGAAGTCAGATAATGCAGCAATTATGTGGACAAATGTGTGAATGTGTCGTTCCTTGAATTTCAAACAAATATCGACGTTTTGCAAACACGCACAGGATTTTCCCAAACACTCTACGATTAAAACTCACGCTCCAGAAATGATACCACAATCCAAAAATATCAGGGACTAGCACAGACACGTGAGAAAAGCGCACGTTTTCGGAATTAAAACTTCTAAACATTTACGATCGCGTTGCAAAAAATATTGGAAATCCGTTCGTGCGAAACACGAGTGCCGTGTACGCGGTCACGCGCCGTACTGAATTATTACTGAGGCGAGTACAGAGTCGGCTGTAGAGAGCGAAATTACTTTCCGAACACCAGTAGAAACCGAACTCTACTAGATTGTCGTTAAAGCCGCCCCTTGCGTAGCAAGGCCGCGATTTTTTCGCTAAACCTTGCAAACAGGTTGGGCACGAGAAATCCACCGTCTGCCAGGAAATTGACACGCAGATCTTTAGCATTTGACCGATAGCTGCATGCGATCGCTTCATCACGATCCTCCGCAAGAGCTATGGTTTCAGCGATCGACGACCATTTGTAAGGATTCCATAATCCACGGGTATTAGAGAAACGCTGATTGAATATATTTGTAAGAGAAATCGATTTCTGCAGCGGCTTCATTGCAATGCAGTATTTCACTAAGCGCAGAACGTGTTGCGGAGATCGTATTTGGAACGATAAAGGCGGTTCACACGATAAATTAAATCAGACGACAGTTTTCCTCGATAATGATCAATAATGGAAGCTTGGGATGAATAATTTTACTGTAAAGGACGGCTTCTCTAAAGCTTATGAATTGGGGTAAGTACATGGTGGTTTAGATCAGAAGTGGGATAGGATAAGTGTAGTCGATGTAGCGAGGGTTGTTCGGAAGGCGAGACCGCAGTGAGCTAATGCGAGAACGATGTACCGTGAAGTAACGGATCAGTAAGCGCGCTGACCGCGGCCATACTCTATATACAGCGCATAAATAATTTAACAGCTGATCGGAACCTAAACGTAGCAATTAATAATTTCCAGTGATTATTGCTATAAATCGACACAGACAGTAAAGATTCTAGAACTTTTAGAATAGAAAATCTTTTAAAAATAAGGCAACTATTCAATTTACATATAATGCCAGCACGTGATAATTTGACGACATTCAATTCGAATAAAAATGGTAACAATAAGTATTTGACCAATTTATACACGTGCGTACAATTCGTATTCCAGAAAAATACACGACAATTTATGGCAAATAAGTTATTTTTACAATACGATTTAGCTATTTCGTATCTATTTACGTAATATGCACTATTCTAGAACACCCGCATACAATTAAGTCTAATGACAAAATATCGAGACAATTGCTATCAAAATAGATATAGCCAGAGTTAATGAATCTATTCAAGAAGTGATAACAGTCTGAGACATAGCAACTGCGAGGCCTGTGACGCCGTAGACACGTAATAGCACTGAAGTGTGTAATTTTGTTCACGTCGTTGAATTCGTGACGGAAAATTCTCTGTGGGCGGCACGAGACGTTAAATAATTATATAAATAACTAGAGCTCATATGAAAATTATTCAAGAATATATTATCTGAGAATTATTTGTATTAGGCCATTGGCTTTACAACAATTATGTTAGTTGACAAATCGAACGTATAATTTGAAACCAAAACGCACTTAGAATGCGAAATAAATAGAAAATTTTCAAGAAATAAGAGTGCGGATGAACAAAGATTGGCTGCAAAATGACTCATCTTCGAAAAATAAAATAAGAAATCTTTTATTACAAAAGGAAACAATGCAATGTATCAATAGGCATACACGGATTTGACTATGAAATTAATTTCCCAGGAAGTCATTGGCGTCTGCAAAGCGGTCTATTTAGCTGGATGCTCCCGAGCACAAGATGGTAATTCTCGAGCACGATGATATATCTCCTGTTTCCCATTGTTACACAATAAGTGCAGAGGTCGCCACTCCCAAGGAAACACGTAATCCACTCACGCGATTGATACTTTAGATGATTTAGACCGAAGACATACAGAGAAAGTAGTATTACGATTAGAGCTTTTTAATTGCTTGTCTGCATTGTATAATTTCATTGTAGTTTCGAATGATTGATTGATGATTAATGATGATGATTGAAAATAGCGGGCGATAAAAAAATGTACTGTGTAGACATTAATAGTGCAACAGCATCGGCACTGCCTGTATAAATAAAACAATTCTATAAATCAGAGTCATGATGATATTATTACTGTAAATACTACTATTAAGATAGAGATATAGATAAGTATTAAAAGTAACTTTTTCGACCTAGAATATTTTTGAAAATTCTTTACTGTTAAATACACTGTCTGGCATTAATAATATATAATTATGCTACGCCCTATTAGACAGGGCGAATATGTACACCTACTGAATTAGCAATAAGTATTAGTCTAATATGCTAAGCACTAATTGTATTCACATGTACATATATCTTTCATAAATAAATAAACTAAACTAAACTATTAATAAAGGAGTTAAAAGCAATAGGTATATATTTGACAAGTGATATTCCAGAATTGAAAGGCATTACAAGATTTCTAAGCGTAAAAAAATGAGACAACACATTATATCACGGCAAAAATAATGTACAAAACAAACGTAAAATAATCGCACAATTGTGGAAAGTCGTTATGTTGTTAGATTAAGAAAAATCAAACTATTTAATTATCCAACAGCGAAAATCTCAAAACACATTGAATAGGAACCAAAACTACCACGAAACCAACATGAACATAATTATATCCTTACTTTCAGTAGGCTTGTCGAATAGTCGGATATCTTTATACGCCACTTAGAAGTCAATTACAGAATACAATGGTTTACGTAAGCGGCTCGGTCACAGGCTAGCCCGAGGTGCAGTTGAGGAAGATATGCACATTGTAATGGATTGTATCTATTTGTCGTGCCACGAGCCCATGAGCTAAACATACAGCTCACGACTGCTACTCCTGCATGCAATCATATTTGGCGCTCCATACGTATATCTCCGTACTACGAGTATATTTCTGACCAAGTGGTGGCATTGTGACTGTAATCGTGTCGCCAAAAAACTTGTACACATGTCAGTGATATGATGACATACAAATTATACGGCAATACTTGGCCTGGATATGACGAGCAGAGCTTGGATAGTCCGGCATCAAGATTGATCAACGATACCGTCAACATTGCGGGTCGAACCTGGACACAACTGGTATAGGATTTAGACAGATCGCACTATTAGATAGGGGAGGATAAAGAAAGCTACGGGTGATGATGACTTTGATAAGATTGACACAAAACAGAGTAGAGACGAAAGAGAGATGAGGTTGCTTGCAGTGGTTGCAATGGTTTGAATAACCTGCCGATAATAAATACCTAATGATTCCGACCAACAAATGTCAGCAGAATAGAACCTTTGTACCTAGTCAAAATTCAACTTGCACAACAAATATGTACTATGCTACTAAATATGTACTACACTACTAACTTTAAAGCCAATAAAACAAGCTAATCTAAAGACAGTACAGACAAAAGCGGTCAAGCCCTCGGGTCTCGGACCTACAACAGATTCACCACGTAACGTGCACCCCTAATGGGATCACGACCGTTACGGTGGCGCCACGTGCTCCCGTGCATCGCCTCGTGGACGTGCTGTTATGCATCAATCTAAGACATATCCCTATAAGCGCTACTCTTCATGAAACCTTACAATTAATTACAACCTCAGATAATACTTGTGAAAAAGATTTGTCGCAGAGCGAAAGATTTGCTCCCCAACCAAACTTAGCTACAATTTAGCATGAATTGATGATTTAAATAGTGTGATTTAAACAAAGAACATGCGATAAAATAAATACAGCAACATACTGTGGACAGCTCGGCAAGTATGGATAGCGTCTGTGATTCCATCGAAAACAATTTCAGGCCTCTCCGCACTTGCCAAGCTTTGCATGTTAAGCGCTGCAGTATCAGTTACATTATACGCGCTGTTTAAATCAATTCTTAAAAACTATTTTAAATTTACATAATATTTAAGCTGTTATCAAAAACAGCGAATTGTTCATCACTTAAACATTCAACATCAATTGATCGTCGTATAGTGTGTATATTACATTCAAACGATTCGGCCTTCCGTCGGAGTGGCGACATCGGCGCGCTTATCTACTGTAGCGCTAATTATATCGCCGAACTGGATACCGAATTGAACTTTAAATGTCAAACTGCACGGCAATAGATAGGGCACAAGATGACACAAAGAGCTAGCCTGTGGATTGGTCAACTAGGAACCTATGCATGATAAGAAAAGTCGCGATGTAGAAATGCTATTCTTAATTATTTGAAGACAGAATTTTCACCATATTCCTGCTGATATACAGTAGTAATTGAGTTGCGTTATTCAAAGATGTACCATCTTTATCTATAAAGCTTCTACTCTAAGCGATTCCATTTCAATTAGTACTGCAAGTATATATTGAATAAATTCCACTACAGATGTTTTGGCTGACATTTTACGGCTATTGTAATGTACCCTCGTTTTTATCATAATTTACTGTTAGTATACAATTATACATACAAAGTGGTAATTTGTATGTATACTCTATATTACTCGCAAACCACGGGAGCGCTCTGTTGTAAATGCCATCCATTTTGAACCAAGCGCTGCCGTAGCTCGGCTGACACGGTTGTTTTAAGCATTTAGTCATCAGGCGTACGATCTCTGACATCTGGGCTATACAAAACTTACTCTATATTCACAAAACACACCATCAAAGTTTGTAGCTATTAAATTACCACAAGCTTAACTCTGTTAATTCCGATATAGTCCGATATTGTGTTCGGATAATGCTACTTTCATAATCGGGTTTAACCCACATACATGTTCCAGTTCTCTCGGAGATACGATCGATTGTTCTTTATATGTAAATAGACGAGTATTCAATCAAAGATTTTAATCGTGGTCTTTCAACATACGAGGACTGCTTTAGCGTCCAAACCTGCTGGGATAGAGATCTTTGAAGCAACTTAAAGTTGTCCAACGATCGATGTGTTTAGTAAACTTATTCTATCTGATAAACTAATTTTGATATGTTGATGACATTAAGGGTAGCTAGCTCAAAGGTAATGATAGCGATCAGGACTTATTTTACGTGCAAATATATTCTTTAGGTATAAATAATACAAGTAAACCGTATAGTTTACTCGTTCCACTTTCACATGGCAACAGAAGGGTTCAGTGATTATTTTGGAATTGTTTCCCCGAAGTTACTTTCCTCGTAGATAACACACCATGCATATGATATTTTTATCCTCATTGTCATTTACGTTAAATATCCTTTCATTCAGTCAGAGATCAATAATAACTGTAGTAAGTAGTTACAGTAACATAAAGTCACAACACAGGCCACATTTATCAGTAATATCGATAGTGTCTGCTGTTTGGCTCTGAATTGGCGATACGCAGTTGCGATCCGATTTAGTGATCTGGAGATCCCTAAAACAGTCCAAAAGAGGCACAGTGTTATAAGCATATCTGTTTCCTAAATAAAAAAAAGGGTAGCTATACCAGCAGTCCAGAGCCACGCTCCGTTATTTTAAGAAGCTGGGCTGGCTCGGGTAGATGCTGAAAGGAGAAATGCACAAAACACCCCATGCGGAACGTCAGTGCATGACCTATCGCTCCTACACTAAATAAGCTTAAATATGGCGCATCTTGAATTCTTTAAACTTGAAACCGCTCGAATATCTCTAAAATAAAAAGTAAAAAACGCCGTGGTGGTCTAGTCGTAATGACACCCGCCTTACAATCGTGAGGTCGTGGGTTCCAATCCCGATCCCGTACCAATGAATTCCTTGGAATTTATGTACGGAATTTCACACCACGGGCTTTTCGGTGAAGGAAAACATCGTGAGGCAACCTGCATACGTCCGTTGAAGAAATTCGATGGCGTATGTGAATCCACCAACCCGCACTGGGCCAGCGTGGTGGATATGGCCCAATCACCCTTCGTGGGTAGGCCTACGTCCTGCAGTGGACTGTTAAAAAAAAAAGGCTGGTACAGGCCAGTTCACTCCTTTCACGGGAAAAAATAAAATGTCGGCAGAATCTTTTGATTTTGCATAATTATGCTATCTAAAAAGACACTAAAACCCAGGCCAGAAAACGTCCGTCGTCGACATGATAAAGATATCACCCAAGTTCAAAGACAGTGGAGTGCTGCTTGGTTGCGCAGCGAGCCGGCTAAACCGTCTAACCCAGTTAGCAGCCGACCGAGGAAACAGGCACGCTACTTGTGTCAAGCCTTTTAAAATGTCTTTTGGACCAGAAACTAGAGCTCTTCTGTATAGGTCTAAACATACAAGCTCAGACCAAATAAAAAAATCAAGACGGAACGTCGTGAACAGACAAGTAAGGCCGGTTTTTTATACATGTGTGAGAGTGTCTGCAGTTTGTGATTTTATGTACAGTAAGTGATCCTTAACCTTACTAAAAAAAATTGGATCGGAAATTTAGTGCAAAGTTAACCAAAACAACATCTTTTTTTCCTGTGGGAGTAGGACATTTTTGCAAAAAGTCCGCTTTGGGGATCACGCTAGCAGTTTTGCAACTGTCTTCTAGAAACCTGTCTTTGTTTCATTTACTCATGCTTCCATACAGTACAGGATGTTAATAACACAATTTTATTGCGTATTTTAGAGTTCACCGTTTCATGGTAAGTTATTGAAAGTATTCTGTGGACTCACGAAGGAAAAGTATGAAAAATGCCTGGTCGTAGCCGAATAATGTTTGGGAAACACTAGTGTATTTGATTAAAGGGCAATGTTCCCATCGATAATTCTGGACATAGAGAGATAAACATTACATCTCAAGGCGAGGAGAGCAGTGCTGCATCTCCAGTAGAAAATATTATGGATCGTCTCAACTATTAGATGCTCGATATGGCAAAACGCTAACCATCTCACGATCAACTTGCTCGTGTCACTATTTAGTTGAGAAAAAGATTCATCTGTTAGTTTAGGTAGATTTTTCCATATAAATTGTACTCACTTATACCCAGACACAAGTCCAGCTTGGCAACAGTTTAGAAAACTATTTTCAGACTAAATCAGTAACAATAATGTGAAAACTTCTTTTCCAACGAAAATACCAACGTTTAAAATATCCCAATTATCCCAAAGTACGAAAACAACAACACTGAGTGACATAATAAGATTCCCCTGTCATTGTTTACATACCTTGAGAAGTTAGACACTGCCAACTTTGTATTTATGCCAACTAGGTAAATGAGATTTACGGTATTGTGTTTCTACCGGTGTTTTTCTAGACGATAGACATGTTCTAAGATACCATTGTACGAGTACCTACACATCATTATAAGCAACATTTACTATGGAAATAGCACAAAAAAATCATCATCATCATCATTTCAGCTATAGGACGTCCATGCTATTCCAAAACACAGGTTAGTTCCTAGCTTGGATGGCAATGTTTCTCAACTTGATTAATTACTGAGTTTTTATGACTAGTGTTAATAAGATAATTATTGATAAGAAATGTTTGTAACAGCCAATAAATTTCATCCCTCCCTCCCAGGGCTCCCCTAATGATTTCCAATAAGACCGGTTGGTAGCGGCTTGCATCCAGCGCGATCCTGCGGTCCTAATAAGGTCATGCGTCCACCTTGCAGGTGGACGTCCTACGCTGCGCTTGCCGGTACGTGGTCTCCACTAGAGAACTAGCAAAAAAAAATCAACTGTTCCAAAAATTTCAAGAGTTTAGAGTCAATTGACCTTTTCAACATTATTTTGTGATAATTGGTTTGGTTCCATAGTAAAAGTGCGTCATAGCATGAGTACTAAGTAGGTACAATGATATCCTAGAATATGTGCGTCATATTTTGTTGAAAGTCAATAAAGTAAGTAAGTTCGTATAGGCCGGGTGGCTAGCCCTGGTGTCAGAGTATGAAAGTGTAAGTCTATTTGTATGGAACAGACGATTTTTGTTCGATTTCATTGTCGGTCTCATAGTAAAAATTGGTACAATAGTATTCTAGAATATAAGACATAATAGATGTCCGTCGCCTGAGTTTAACCTCTTAAACTGAGTGCACCGTATGGCGTACATACATAATATATTTATGTATACCTCTGAATTAAGAGAACTCCGGCAGATCGCGCACACGAATACAGCCATGTACCGCTTACATACCTACATGTGTGATGTTTATTTTCCACAATTGCATACTCGTATTTATATATCAAATAGCAACATTGCTTCAATAAATACAAGTTTAGAAATACATGCCGTATTACAGCAGTGCTAATGACCCAAAACGGCTTAATTACAAACAAAACACTGCACAGATAAAGGAACATTGAACTTTTTCTCTAGAGTCAGCGAACTCGCGTATTTTCGTCCAGGAAGACTCGTCGAGCCAAATCATTTGACCCGGGAAGACTTGTCGCCCCGTTTCAAATTGTTTCTTAGTATGCAAATGTGAGATGAAAGGGCGATAACACACTTACCTTAATTAAGAAGAGAATTTGCCAAAATACCTATACAACTAAATTCGAAAAAAGCTATACGATATTACTGTTCGGTAAGACATTATTATCTATTTGTGTACCTTTCAGGTAGACTGTTTACTCGTATTAGTAACTGTACTAGCCTTTTTTTTAATAGTCCACTGCAGGACGTAGGCCTACCCACGAAGGGTGATTGGGCCACATCCACCACGCTGGCCCACTGCGGGTTGGTGGATTCACATACGCCATCGAATTTCTTGTAAGGACGTACGCAGGTTGCCTCAAGATGTTTTCTTTTCCTTCACCGAAAAGCCAGTGATGTAAATTCCGTATATAAATTCCAAAGAACTCATTGGTACGGGACCGAGGATTCGAACTCACGACCTCACGATTGTAAGGCGGGTGTCACTACCTCTTGACCACCACGGCTAAAAGAACTCATTGGTACGGGACCGGGGATTCGAACCCACGACCTCACGATTGTAAGGCGGGTGTCACTACTTCTTGACCACCACGGCTATATATTATACGGCTATTAGTAACATTGAAAGATATAATGTACTTAATATTATAAATCCGAAAACTTTATTAGTTTGTTCCTCTTTCACGCAGCAAGGGAGCAACGGATCGACTTTATTTTTAAAATGGATATAGTTCAAAGGCCGGAAAGTGACATAGGCTACTTTTTATCCCGAAAAAATAAAAGGTTCCTGTGGGATAGCACAAAAGTCAAATTCCACGCGGTCGGAGCCGCGGGCAAAATCTAGTAATTAATAAAATGCTACACAAAATATTAATAAGTCGTCAAAATGTAAACAAAATAACCAATCTGGATCTGTATCGAACACGAGGGTCCAACATTCTAGCTTCATCTTAAGTTGCCTGGGAGATATTCGATAAGACATAATCGCACTAATCTTTTGAAGCCAGTTATAAAAAGAAAAATAGAGTTTACTCTAGGAAATCTACAAGAATACACCTCAGTTTGTGAGCAAAAGCAGCTATCATGAAAGCTCAGTGTTGCCATCTCTCATCATAAAAACGTACAAGAATATTACGAGACTCGACAAATACGACCATACTTCAGCATTAGAATGTATTCCACGACGCATTCATCAAGCCGGAGAAGGGTGACCATTTCGATATAACAAAAGTACTCAAAAATTTAAAATAAATATCACACTAATATTATAAATACGAAAAGTTTGTTGGTTTGTTCCTCTTTCACGCTGCAACGGATTGACTTGATCTTTGGTATGGATATAGTTTAAGGGCCGGAAAGTGACATAGCTACTTTTTATCCCGAAAAAATAAAAGGTTCCTGTGGGATAGCACAAAAGTCAAATTCCACGCGGGCGGAGCCGCGGGCAAAAGCTAGTTTTTTATATGGCTGAGTGAAGACGCGGTGTGAAATTTGCGAGCTTGTTAATAAGTTTGTATAGGCCGGATAGGTAGCTCTGGGGCCTGATTCCCTATCGACAAAACATAACGCGATATTTTTTTTTATTTCTGTAAAATTCGTTTGAAGAATTGTTTGATAAATGTAAAATTACGTCAAAACGAATTATAAACAATATATTTGAAAAATAAGTATTTTTCACACGAATTTCTTAAAAACAAAGATAATGTTATGCGCTTGTTTTCATACAGAATCAGCTACCTGTGTCAGCTTGTTAGTGAGTGCCATAGTTGACTCATGTTTTTAAACGACACGCAGAGATTTACAGTCACATACACAGTCAAGTTTGCAAACTACTACTCGCTTCCTTCTTGCGGCGGCGTCGTGTGTCGGGTCGTCCTCTTCCCTTAAATATGGTCGAGAAAAGAGATGGCTGATACCTGTATCACACTCGTGATCGGGTGCTGCATGCGGGTCGCCGGTTTGCTCGTGGCCTTCACGCAATGCAATGAAACCACTAACTTAGACTAAGATTTAAACTAACCCCTCTCTATTGTACAGTCGCATTCTTTCAATTGTGACTTACTTAACAAAAGGTACAGACCCCGGAGTCTGTGGGCCATTAAATTAAATACAAAAAAAAACTACTACTAAACTTTTGAAAAACTAAATGGGAACTATGTAATAACTGGATAATATTGCTCGTAGTTGTATTATTATATTTGCATTCTATCTTCCTTTTTGTATCCATGCAAATATATTGGTTACAACGCTACAATAATACACATTTGCTAAATATATATCTAGTAGACTACTACTAGTACGTATTTCTTTCTTACTCTTCAATAAAACTTTTTTGTAGCCAAGTTAATAAAATCTGCGGTTACAAAGGCATCAGTCGGACTTTGTCCACAAAGTTCAGAGAACATGGACCCTTCGGAGAGTCACATTTGGCTCGGCGAACAGTTTTCATAAATATTTCAGTCTTGTGTTGTGAGTCACTTATAATGTTTACATTTAGAGAATCCTTGACTTTCCGTGCATCTTTTCTTTGGCGATGTATTTGTAAAGTACTAATACAGACATACATCAATTGATATGTAAAGTAAACCTCATTGATATAAGACGTTTATGTTACGGCTGATTAGTCCGCTATTCAGACGAAACTGTTTAATTATTATAAATAATTATTTTTACAAAAAGTGGTATATTTTATATATGCATAAGATGGAATTTATCACACGATAGATTTTGTGTGATATATATATATATATATAATTGTATATTGATTAATTAATGTAAAACCTAGGTTGAACATGGAAACGATTGGCACAGGTCCCAGGGTCGATTTACATTAGACCGGGACGTGTCCGGGACGGACTGGTGACGTGTCTGCAGCGGGATAAAGAAGGCCGAAGAAGATGCTCTGAATTTCCCCGAGCTGATTTTACTACATGACAAAAATCACGAAAGTTTTGACCACGTAATCAGGAAAAATCTAGAAAAACACCGATAAAATATGTATGAAATAACACACGCGATTAAGATTATTTTGATGGATAATGACCTGATGACTGTTAATGATGACAAATACCAGTGTGAGAACTTGGATTAGATAAGATTGTGTAGTGTGGGAAATACGGTTTTAATATAATATTATTTCTTGCGAGCTTAGAACATTATACTGAAAATTATAACAAACTGGGTGTGATTGTTCTTCTACGGTGTTATTCCATACTATTCTATTAGCAGGATCTCATGACATGACCTATACCCACAGCATTTACAATAAGGTATAACATTATACAATTATGAATGATGAGACGAACAAATCCCAGCCCTAATGCACTAACCGTGTCGCATGTGACGACATCAGAACTGCCTAGAATTTCTCAGTAAAACCGTCTAGAAAATTAACCATGAAGATTTAATTTTCATCATTGAAGATTTTTAAAATTAAACTTGTAATTATGCTAGATACATTGACATCTAATCTGTAACACAGTAAGAAGTCCGTATAGGTCGGGTGGCTAGCCCAGGTATCACAGTTTGTTTGGTTTCATCCGCCTGAAGGCTTCTGACACGGCTACACAATTAAAACAACCAGGACCTACAATTTAACGTGTCATCCGAGCTACGGTAGCGCTCAGTTGTAAATGCCACCCGCGGTCATCCATCAGACTGACCGTGCTGGACGTTGCAATGAATTACAAATTACAATGAATTTTTTTACAGGCATCTCACCTATTTACACCATTTCCTGCAAAACTGTATGGTACTAATCTGTTTACAATGTGGGGTATTTGTACACAATCTTGGCTCGTATCGTATCTCTCACGCAGATTATCAGTAGACGATGAAAGTAAATTAATATTTCATTTAATCCTTAACGTGTGACTACTTTGGCAAAGGTAGAGTTGGCGGCCTGCCCCAAATATGATGCATGTCACGGAATTTATAACAGGTAGAGACGTAGAGTTGATAATCTACAGATTTCGTGTATAGTGCAAAAAATTAAGAAATAAGCTTATGTTCAAGTTCAAGTTTTCAGTTGCAATTATACAGTGCCGAACATATCCTGTTTCTGTCAAGTTGACATTATCATATCGTTGAATTATCACGGCAACTTAATTTGTTCAAGTGTAACCACGAGAAAAAAAAATACTTTTGGTCACACTGGTGTAACAATTAAAGCAGTGTAACCACGAATCTCAAAGTTTCAGTTTAGTAGAACTTGATTTAAACTTTTTTGACTTGTAAATTAATTATACCAAATAGGTAAAAAAAGATGTTTAGCCATTGACACGAGATGAATGAATGTAGCAAGATTTAAACCAACCAAACATTAAGAAGAGAAACTAAATACATAAAACCCTTTTAAAGAAAGATGAAAACGAGTTAGCTATTGAGCTCTAGTGACAGTAATTAGCCATTTATTACACGCAGAAACAAATTAAAGCTAAAATAAAATGTTTAGGCATCATGTTTACACGCGACAATCCATTACTATCATGATTATAATTATTTATTATCATGAGGCATCAAAAAGCATGCGTTTGCTTGTACGTCATTATCAAATATTCGTCACCATATCCCACTAGGTAGGGTTCGCACATAACGTTTCGTATCGCCACTTCGCTCCATTATACGTCGTCTCATCAACAACTCTTTTCTCTCGCATATCATCTTTCACACAATTCATTCACATTTTTTTTGGTCGTCCCCTTCTCCCTCCCACTTCTGCCGCTTACGATCATGTTTACTGTTCTTTTCGTACCCTCTCCTCCCCTCTCATGATATACCCATAACAAGATGGCCTGCCTGCCACTCTTTACTTACTCAGCACAAATATACGGTGACAATCCTACAATGTAGGTGTTAATGTTTGTGTAAAATTATCATATTTTCCCTTTGCATATTTAGTGTATAACCACGGCGAATATTGAGAATATCTACAAAGTCAACTTCGGTTTCTCTAGCCAATGGATCAAACTATAGATAGGTACCAAGCCGCATAAACACCTAGGTAATTTATTGCGATATCGTTTCAAAACAAATTGCAAGGAATTAATTATTTACAAGACTGGAATGTAGCGTGGGTTTTAGACGAAATTAATAGATGAATGTACTAACAAGCTTTAAGTATGACAATGTCAATTTCAACATGCGCTAACATTTTTGTCTCGCGATTCGTTATCTGAAAATCACGACTGATAAACTTATTTGGTAATCTGAACAAATATGGAGATAATAGAGGTATGAGATATAAATTATCAACTTTATTTGCGCAGTTCTATAAATAAATATACCTATGTACTCAGAGCAAACAAAAAAATCAAGAGGGAACGTCGTTAAACAATCAAGTGAAGCCGGTTTTTTATACATGTGTGAGTGCGTCACTGCTGCGCCGCCATAGTTTGACTGTCAAGCCAAGGCGTAGTTTCCTTGTACGTTGATGTGTGTGTGATTGTCTTTATATAGCGAGGCGTAGTTTTGGTTGGCCTCACTTGTTTGTTCACAACAATCTCTCTTGATTTTTTTATTTGCTCTGAGCCTATGTAGTAAGTTATACTAAGCGCCACACAAATCGGCAGATGAGATGTTAGCCGCAGATGACACTTCGCCGTGATTGGCTAATTATTGCGCATGTGTGCACAATCCGACGCCGCATGTCGTAGTGCGTAGGGAGCACGCGGGAGGCATGAGTTTGGCGGGCGGGTGTGCCCCGGCGTCTCGTTTCTCTGGCTCCCGCGAATGTTTATATTTCGGCTTTTGCGCAGCGCTCTGCGCATAACTTCCCATTCGTCGATTTGTGTGTCGCTTAGTATAATGAATGTAATGTGACTAGGTACCTATATATGTAAAATCTAATAGACATTGGTAGCTAATACGAGTACCTGCTCTAGGTAATAATGTCAGTGTGACCAGCAGTGGACTTATCAAGACAGAAATGAAATTTAATAGTGATCAAGAATCGAAGGGTGCATATAAATAATAAAGTACGAATGTGTTGTGGATTGTGAATGTCCCTCTTTAGATTTGTACCTGCCCATGAGTGCGAGCCTTTATTACTCTATGATTGTATACTCTGTGGTCTTATTATAAAAGCTCTGACGTTTGACGTTTCGTTCTCTTTCTCCTGTGACCTGTGACCGTGCTCGTAATAAGTTATAATTTATTGATAGCGAGATAATTAAATAGTATGTGCCATCTTGTATCACAATATTGTGGTTAATAAACTTAATCTCCTTTCATCAGTCGTTTTAGTCAACCCTGGGTCCCCTAAACCCATCAGAATGGCAGATATCAAAGTGGACCTGTAATGACCGAAAGCGCATGAATGCATGCCATTTCCATGCATGCCTGAGTTTCTATGGTATATATCTATCTATAGATAGGCCTATGATAAACAGCGGACGTCCTACAGCTGAGATAGCATGATAAAGATTGACATAAAGTATGTAAATAGTGTAGTGTAAGATGTAACTGTGCTAATCGCAAATTGCATTTGATTAGACAGCAGGCTTTACGATGGTAGACAAAGAAAACTCTATAAAATATATAGTAGAGCAACTTTACAAGACCAAGTTAACACATTTGCACGTCAAGAAGCAAGATAAAAATATTTTAACCGACTGCAATAAACGAGGTTCTCAATTCTACTGAACGTCTTTTTTGTATACAAATATGTAACGCAAGTACTCAGCCAATTCTGAACTGATTGTGATGATTCTTTGTTTGTTTGGTAGACCATACTTCAGAGATGGTCCCATTTAAATTTTGCCAAAATCGGGTCAGTCATTTTTGAAAAATCAACAATAGTGTGAAAATTACTGCATCGATGATACATTAATTCGTGCGAACTAGGTAGATAGATATACTCTTTATTGATTCACATTCACACACACATAAAACAGAGAATAGAGAAAAATAGATGCTACAACATGTGAAGCGACCGGCGGCCTTATCACTGAAAGTGATTTCTTCCAGGCATTTAGGTATTCGAATTCTCTACACGGTTAAAGTCAGTGCCATTTTTGGCTAAAAAATAATTTTCTAACAAAACACGCTATAAGTTTGTCAAATACGGTAGACGACGGGTTACTAAAGTTAGGCATACACGGATCAATAATTTGATGTAGACTTGAAGTAGCTGGCCGGCTGGCCTCTAGCCAAGTCTCTATCGACCGGACTGAGGTCATCCCTACACTATACTGACAGAGAGACGCTATTAACCTCTGTCTTCACACTCCATAGTGTTACCAAAAAATAACAGTAGTGTTCAGTAAGCGGTCTGCGACTGAATTAGCAAACGACCAATCACAAAAAATGAAATGATTGAATCAAGACCTGTGGCTCTTCTTCTTTTCAACCATAGGACGTCCACTGCTGGACATAGGCCTCCCCTAAAGACCAATAAGACCGGTTGGTAGCGGGTTGCATCCAGCGCGATCCTGCGGTCTTGATGAGGTCATCCGTTCACTTTGTGGGTGGACGTCCTTCGCTGCGCTTGCCGGCACGTGGTCTCAACTTTAATACCCCATCGGTCATCAGTCCTCCGTGCTAATTGCCCTTGACCTGTGGCTAGGCCGCTTCAATGGGGACCTTTTAACACGCACAGTGGAATGATAGATCAGAAATATTCGTATCACACTTATCCACTAAAAAAGTACTTATATTGCCTGGTCATTTTACTTTACTGGCATTGCGATTGCACTGGTTGCAGTAATGTTAGCCTCCGTTAAAAAGTTTTTGAACATAGTGTTCTTATTCTCATTTCTCACGCAGAAGTACTCAGACGGGTCTGAGTTTGCAAGTACTTGATCTATGTTCGAGTTACTAGGTAATATTACTAAGAACGAAAGCCTGAAAAGCTTAACTGTTATCTCGAGACTGACTTTCGTCCGATCCATTTGATATACGAGTACGAAAGCTAGGCTTCAACTGATTTCGAATTAGGTAGTTCCCGTTCTTGTCTCGGTGACATAAGGGTTGTTTTTGCCTGGCCTGTTCAGTGATCTGGTCGTAGAGGCGTGGAGATTTGGAAGTCTAAATCTAGCCCTTTAAGGAAAGGACATGTGTGTTGAAACTGTCCCCTTTCTCTATGAATGAATGAATAACCAAATGTGACAGGCGACATTTTAATGGTAAAGTAGGTGTGTTTGATGTCTTTGATCATGCCGTTCTAAAAGTCGACCGACCTCAAAGAGGCGTCACTTAAAATAGTCTGACATAGCCGAGCGGATTAGCAAAATAAAGTGGCAGTTGGTAAGGCACAGAGCACGAAGAATTGATGGGCAATTAAACCGTAATTTTATCATGAATTGATACCGGCAATCACATGCAAATAAGGAGGCCCACCGACAAGGTGGACAGACAAACTGATTAAGGTCGCTGGAATACGCTGGAAGTAAGCCACTTCCAATAGAGGACACCTTACGGCTGATATGGTGACTATAATTGACCGACTGTGCTTCGACACGACGATTTTACTTTCGTCTGGCCGGGTGTTGATTTTTGTCTACAGGTCGCATATTTCAACGATACTCGACGAAACTTGGTACACAGGTACTATATATTACCTAATAGATATTTTTTGTCATCAGCGATTTTTGATTGGTTTGATATTTCTGTCAAAAAGAGGGAAAGGAGTTTGTGCATTTGTGGCATATCCACTCGCCGCCAATGTGATTTTTTTTTCAAAGTTTCCGCGCACGATGAATGTAGTATATATGCGTAGAAAACACTTATACACACAATAAAAGTTACGTACTATGGTACTCTAAAGTGTCAGGTTCTCGAGATATTTGGATGTAAAGATCGCTGTACGAAAAACTTTGCGATCTTTTCATCCAAATATCTCGAGAACGTGACACTTTAGGGCACCATAGTACTGAACATGTATTGTTTGTATAAATGTCCCCTATCCATATATACTACTTTTATTGTGCGCGGAAACTTATAAAAATAACATAATGGCGGCGGGGCGGGTAGATAGGCCAGCTTTCATACAAAAATGCTCTAACTCCTTTGCTGGCGCTGAGCTATTAGCAGCCGATTTTGATAATAATACACAAATTGGTTTAGTATTTAAATTCTAACAAGATTTACGAGTATGAACCAAATCGGTCAAGGGAAAGTCTAGATATAGGCTTATGAAGATTCAGTTAAAAAGGTGTGTAGCGAGGTCTACCGTTCGGAGAACTACTAGTAATTATGATGATTGAGCAAGTATCAAAATCTCTCAGTAACATTGCGCTCGAAGAGCTGGTTAGGTCAGAACAGAACTATTTATTTTCATTTATTGACCAACCCCATCAAGATCGCGTCGAGACACGCCTTGAGGACAGGACAAGGTTTATTGGTAAACTTCACGAAACATTATTTATTTATCCGATGCACGCTTGATAACTTTCCGAGTACACTAGAAAAACTATATATTTCTTCAAATCAAGTCGCAATCGATATAACATATGCAAACGTAATACAGATGAAAGGTCATAGATAAAACACGAGCCTCTGATACAAGGAACGGGTTAGCAGAACCCAATTTTCTTCGAGATCTTGAAGAATTCTCTAACATACAAGTTTCTTTACGATGTATTTTTTTACTGTTTGAAGCTAGCGGCTATTAGTTCTGGAATTAAAAGCAAATATCTGCAAAACCACCGCCGATATACAACATGATATTTACTAGTTTCTCAGGCAGGAAACTAATTGCGTAACGTAATATTGACAGATTTTAGAGGCTTATTGCATAGTCTGAAATAGTGGCAATAGTATTAGCTCTTCAGGTTTGCACTATGTGAGCGACAAACGATCATCACCACGCCTACACAAAAAAGCCTCACAATATCTTTACTATTAATATAATAAATCCAAAGGGTGTATGTTGGATTGTTCCTCTTTCACACAGCATCGGAACAGCGGATTGACTTGATTTTTGCTAGGACATAGTTTGAAGACGGAAAAAGGCAAATATTATTTTTTAACCCAGAAAAATAAAATATTCCTGTGGGATACCACTCAAACCAAAATATCAAGCGGGAAAAACTGCGGGAAAAAGCTAGTAACATAATAAAAGTCATGAACACAAAAACCAAAAACACAAAATCATTGTAATTCAGCAATATTCACATCTGCTAGCTAATCAGACAATGATAAACGTTTAACAAGGCAGATTAAAAACTGCATCTGCATTGTGAATCAATCCATTCATAGAACCGAAACCGACCACGTGTGAGGCGATAAATGGTATCTGTGGTGAATGATCTTTGGCAATGACCCGCGAAAATGACTTATCTCAGATAACGTAGACGACGTCGAACACGGTAAAAAGCAGAAGGACCTTGGCGAATTCGCAGTCAAAAAGTGATGCTACAAACCTATTGTAAAATTTAGGTAGAGGTAGTTTGTAGCGCGCTCTCTCTGCATTTCAAAGAAGAGAGGGGTAGAAGCCGTGGTGTTCTTGTAGAAGACTATTAAAAAAAGGCTGCTACACAGTTCAATTAATTCAAAATAATCTAAATAGTCCGTCTGGTTTCTTCCATGTTCAACGGTAGACGCACGTCATCAGACGGGTGGGTACGTCATTCGGTAGTAAAATAGTACGTGAATGTTAAGCGTGTTTAGATTTACATATCATTGCGATTATTGTTTCAATTTCAGCCTTTGAAAGTTTGAAAGTGGTCTGTCGATCGGCTATTTCGATTTGTTTGCACAAGAATTAATATTGGTGAATTTGTGTTGGTAATTTGATATTATTCTTATTTTTACGAGTCTTACGAGTCGACGTTTCGACGTTGCATTTGTTTTCTATTGTTTTGTAATAATAATTTGTTCAAAGTTTGCCCATCTCACTATTTGCTGTGACCATCTTCCGTGCACTTATTGCATGGTGGACAATTTGATCGCGAATGGTCAAAATCGCAAACGGTCAAGTCACTGAAAAACCGTCGAAATCGCGATCAGTCAAAAACACGATCGGTCTAAATCGCGATCTCAAAAACAATATTTTGATAATAAATGTCTTTTAGCAAGCGTTCAACATAATTTAAAGTACATGAAAGCTGAAAGCTGAAATACTGAAATTTCAACAATTTTTAAAACCAACGAAATTAAACATTTTGGCCAAACTTATGCACTAGTCACTGTTACTGCATAATCCGCGGTTGCAAAACAAGCAAATGTTTGCGAGTCTCGAGCCCCATCAGCTGTCCAAACACACGCCTTCAAAGCAGAAACACTTGTTCAAACCGCGAACGTCAATAAACAACTTCAAACTCGCGGCCGGACCGAGTGCGAAACAAAACGAAAACAACGCTAAGAGCAGAACTACCAAGTATTTATTAAACTATTTTTAAAGTGCTTTCTTACACTAGGTTTATCTAAAGAGCTATTTTTGTGGTAAACGTTTCCAAAATTCGTCGCGAACGTAGGACTTGAACCTGCCTCTTTCGGATCATCGGCCTGACGCTTTGACCAACTGAGCTAGTTTGCCTCTTACATTACCAAGTATTTGATGACAGAAGAAAGAAATTGCAGCGCAATAAGTAGGTATTCATAAGGTAATTACGTTACCGTTTTCGTAGAGCCCGTAGACATAAATAGATATTGGGCCAAATCAAATTGCAAAGCAATAACTATTTTTTGCAAAAAAATGGCATGACCGACTTCAACCGTGTAGAGAAGAATTCCTGAATATTTCGCACGGATCGATGTAGCAGTTTTCACATTGTTGTTGATTTATCGAAAATGGCTCAGCCGAATTAAAAAAAATCGACCAACTTCGAAATATACTCTTTACAATGAAAAAAGAACTAACTAAATCGGACTACTATGTAAAAAGTTATGCGTGGTTATACATAAAAAATATATACATACGAGTCGAATTCAGTACCTCCTCCTCCTGTCGTCGGTCGAAAAGAACATAGCTTAGTACGAGACTCATAATTGCATGAGTTTATACTAATTTAATGAAAGGAGAAAAATTGGCGCCAAATTCGGCATGTGGTATGGATGGTACCTATGCCTCAATGGGAAGATGTACGCTTTGATCTTGTGATCGTTGATTTCAAACCGAGTGTTCTTGGGAATTGATGTAAAGATTATTATCCTACGTTTTTTTTTTCAGGAAGCTTCCGGAGAAGAAATCCGATGGCTTATCGTATGAGTATCTACCCATCCGCCTCTGGCCTAGCGGGGTGGATATGGCCCAATCGCCTTCATCAACAGTAAAAGGCTGATTAGAATTTCGATAATGCATTGGAAGGTCTTATTCGACACCTATTTTGTGAGAAATAAATTAGAATTTAGCTAACAACGCATCGCAAAAAACGTTCCGATATCGAATATCGCGACCGACTGAAATTATAATCCTGGTGTATTAACACACCAGGATTATAATTTCAACGAAGCATGTCAAAGTGCAGTAAATCACGGGACAATAACAGTAAAACCAGCTGCCAATAACACTCCAGCTATATTTACGTCTAGGGCTGTGTTATCACAGGAAACGATACTGCCTATAACGGGCGCGACATTTCTAATACCAACTTGAGATGCCGTCGAACTTTCTGTTCGCATTCTGTAGACCATTATTTTTAGACAATATTAAGTTCCAGCTTGTCTTGTAGTGTAAGGTAAGTCATTCTCTAAAGGCGAGTACTGACTGGTGTTACAAGGTGAAATCGATTTTTGACCGACGAAATGGAGGTACTCAATTCGACGCGTAAATATTTTTTTTATGTATAACCACGCATAACTTTTTACGTAGTAGTCCGATTTTGATAGTTCTGGAAAGAGTATACTTCAACATTGGTCCCATTTAAATTTTATAGAAATCGGTTGAGCCATTTTTGATAAATCAACAATAATGTGAAAAATGCTACATCGATCCGTGCGAAATAATCGCGAATTCTGTACACAGTTAAGTCGGTCGTGTTATTTTTTGCAAAAAATAATTATGTTCGGAAAGAGTTAAGATTACGATAATGGGATGTGTCAATGACATCAAAGGAGCAGTAGCCTTAAGTGGATGTAGTTGGCAACAGCCCAAGGTGAAGAGCATAAACAAAGGGATGCCTGTAACCAGCCATTGCAGGTGATCAGCAGTATCAGCAGCCCGTGATGGCAACCTAATGGTTATCATTTATTTATTTATTTAAAGTTAGATGCTCGCCACACTTACAACTACGCCAAATCATTATCACTTAAGGCTAAAGTGGATGTAGTTGGCAACAGCCCAAGGTGAAGAGCATAAACAAAGGGATGCCTGTAACCAGCCATTGCAGGTGATCAGCAGTATCAGCAGCCCGTGATGGCAACCTAATGGTTATCATTTATTTATTTATTTAAAGTTAGATGCTCGCCACACTTACAACTACGCCAAATCATTATCACGGACGGTTGATGATGATCTTGAAAATGAATCTGTGTAGGTTAATTTTTAGTATACTTATCATTTTATACGAAATACATGGGATAATTATGATAAAACGTCACCACGTTCATTTAATCATTAATTACATCGCCGTATACAAAAAAGATAAAACACTAAGTACAAAAATGTATTTACATAAATTTACCAAATCATCGATTTTTTGACAGCTAAGAACAGCATTTTGATCAGATTCATTTTTAGTCAGAAAACAGGGTATATATTAAACACAGAGACAATTGAACGATATACCGACCCATCGGATACTCGGTTCACGTTGAACGAGATTTCCGAAAAAAACCTGCACTGAAGATATATTTGCATGTGCGATTTTGTAAACAGTTTACTCAATAACTCACCTTATTAGCTTGTAATTATGATTTCAATTTATTTGTATTTTCTTAAGAACATGTTTGTTTAGTGCGTAATATATTTGACCGCACATATAAAACTTTCAAAGTTTCATAAAGACTTCACAAACTTATTAAAACATCGCTCTCCTTTGTTAAAACAGTAATTATTAATTTTAGACTAGATGGACTGAGAACTGAAAGTCTAACACGCTCTAGTAGAGTTATGCAACATCAATAGTTGGATTGGATTAATCACAGCATGTTCTGAGGTAGGCGTTAAATAAACAGATTCAATTTTAAAATATAGATTAGAACGCGAGTGATAATTAGTATCAATTATGCAAGTGATATTAGGTATTTCGTTACAGATATTGACCTTAGACGCGTGAATTACCTAGGTGTACGGTTGTATAACTTGAAAGAGGCGAAGAAATATATAAGCAACTAGTTTTCCAAACAGCTACTCTGATACCAGGGCTAGAAAATGGGTAGGTACCTACCACCTGTAGATAAAAATCTAATCTAAATATAGCTTGTATAACAAAAAAGCCGCTGTTTTAGCTGTATAAAACGTGAACAGATATAACTATTTCAAACTCGTATCCATATCTCTATTCGACTTATAATTATTTATCTATATCATATACATACACAATATGTGTACACTTATATTCACTAACCCACTCCCTTTCACATACTCACAACTAATCTAAATTACCTTAAGATATCACTTGAATTGTATCTTAACCTTGTAAACGTAAATGGAGAGCCTGCAGCCCACGGCACAGGTCACCCTAGTGTGGATTGCAGTGCACATTTGTATATTGTACAATCTTTGAAATAAGCAATTCTATGTGTATAATTATTTTATCTGTAACAAAGATGTATGTACATAGTCTTTAAGTTTGTAAAAATAAACATTATCATTATCATACACGCTTCTAAACGTTCTTATCGGACATTATAGTTGTCCAATCCCTGCTGATCTATGTCCAACAACGGACATCCTACGGCTGATATGAAACACCAAAGGAAGTACAATCGAAAGTAATCAATAGCTTTCACGTAACGTACTGATTTTCAAAACCATTCAGGAAGATATTCACAAAAACTGCTCCAAAGTAAACGTCGACCCAGTTCGTGACACTTGCACTATTAAGATAAGCTCAAATTAAGGAAACTCCATATCTCGATGGGCAGACACATAATCAGTGTGACCAGAATCAGTATTTTAATACTTTTTCAGTACATTTAAGTAAGTTTTTAACATTAGTACTTTTGTAGGTATATATGTCAGTATTTTTTGAAAAAAGAAAAGTGGTATTTTTGAGTACATTTGGATGATTAAAAGGGTCCTCCTCCTCCTTCTCCTCAGGTCGTTTGCTCACTGCTGAGCGTCGTGATGTCCCTGTGTATTACGTCATGGCATATGTGTTTCCATCTCTGACGGTCTTCCGCTTGGTGTATGGCGTCAGATATGGTTATACCCAGTTTTTTGCCCACTTGGTCGGACCACCGTATTGGGCTACGCCCCACGGGTCTTTTCCCTTCCACCTTCCCGTTCATCAGTTTCTCCAGGTTGTCGGAGGGTTTACGCTTTTTTTTACAATTAAAAAGGTACGCACAAAGAATTTGCGATTTACGAAGGACTTTTGGTAGAAAATAGCGAAATATACCGAAAAGTATATTTTTGAGATGCTTCGGTATTTTTCTGAAATTGAATCTGGTCACACTGCACATAATCCGCCGAAGGAGAAAGCTGAGTGATAATCCCCTTCATCTAATGGAGATTGATGATTCGGAAGTCCGTTGCTTGATTGAAGACGCTTTACAGCGCAGTAAAAGATGCTTGATATTTGCGTAATTCTAGCCTGCAGATTGAATATGATTATGGTAGGGCCTCAAGATTACGTATACATGACAAAACTATGAGCGAGTATCATAGAAAATCACGAATCGCCATTAAATCTATCTCTTTATGTATAAAAGGTCTATTGGCTCTCGACAAAATGTAAGTACGGAACAGATGAGCTTTTCGAGGTAAAATAATAAAAATTGTTCATACTGATGATCTTCTTCTTCGTCGTATTGGTGATCCTCAACATTAAATGATTCTCTCCCAGTACTCAGCTACATTCGACCCGCCGGAGGTAGTCTGGTAGAGGTCCTGCTTTGTGCAGGCATTCGGGCACTGAGAGCATGAAAGAAGGAGATTGGTGATGACCTTACACACCTCTGAAAGACCTTGCAGTTTGGCAAAACTACAGCCTTCCATTTCAATAAAAAAATATAGCGTTTTATGTATAAGAGAAGCCTATGCCCAGGAGTGGACGTCGTATGGCTGATGGATGGATGGATGTATAAGTAATCTTGTTACCCTCCCCGAATTTGTGCGGAATGAACAAAAGGGAATAATTATGTACCTATATTTGGCGCATGAGTTCAAACGTTCGGTCACGTGCTAATGAGTTTTTTGGAATGTAAGTACGAATATACACACATTTCTTTTAGGCTTTTCAGTAAAGGAAAACATCGTGAGTCAATCGACTTGCGTCCGTTTTTTGCAGTCGGATTATTTTTGTAATTAGTTATTTTTTATAGTCCGAGTATAGGTGTAGAAGTGTAGATTATACTGCAGTGATTCCGAAGCCTATCCGGGGCATAAATAAACTTACGAAAACTGGACTCTCTCTTTATTAATTTAGGATAGACAGATAAAATCGAAGTACCTAATACTGTATTACGGTTTAACTATCTCGTTTCACCTTGCATGCCGAATAAAGATGTCAGAATTATTTTATGATGATTACTTACTACCTAGGTTTAGCAGGCTGCAATGCCATTAAACTCTAATGGTACCTACTTTCGCCACAAAACTGAAAATAGGTACCATCTACTTCCAATTTACACAATATAGGAGTGAAATAAATTAACTTATAAACATTCCGACAGTTGAATTGGCTACAAAATAATATAAAACCCTTTACAACCGGCTCAATACAATCGTGAGGATCGACAAAAAAATGGCGTGAATACCATATTGATTTTGTAAACGCCGGTCTACAACCGGTTCAATTTGTACAGGCATGATACCGACAAAATAAATTTAACGCGATAACATATTGATTTTGTGAACGCAACCGGTCTCATACGATCGCGCGGGACCCACACCAGCTGTCAAACAGAAATTTAAAAACCCCCAACGCACTAAAATTCTTGCCGCAGCTAATAAAAGAGTCAAAAGCTTTGCAACGTCTAAACCGATTTTGATAAAACATATCTATGAACACTCCTGACTAATTCACCTTCCAAACAAAAAAAAGAAAATCAAAATCGGTTCATGCGTTCTCCCATACCTTGCCCTGTTGTCAGTTTTTAAGCCACTCGTGTGCCTCGGACATGGCTAAACGGTTAAACAACCGGGACCCACAATTTAAGGCGTCCTTCTAGTCATGGCAGCTCTCAGATGTACCTGCGGTCACCCATCTGAAATTTAGCCGCGTCAAACGTTGCTCAACTTCGGTGGTCGCTTATGATCACCTAGTAATGCTACGCTATGTCAACAGTTTAATAACCACATTGCAAGTGTTGTAACATTGTACATTTAATCTGAGTATTGTACAATATTGGATCGAAAAAGCAATCTAGACTAGCCTCGGGCACGACGTAGAAACGCCTAGACATGTACCTGCTAAGGGGCGTCCATTGATTACGCGAGATGATTTTAGCGATTTCTTGACTTCCGCTCTCCACTAAATTAACTGTCTTTTCGTGGTGAAACTGAAATGTGTGGATTGGCTTGAATCTCTCCATAATCATCTACCTACAAAGTTTTTCAAAATTCGAACGTTTGGTGGTAAATTAAACGTTATAGTTTATTGCGTTAAATAAAAAAACAGTGTCCATATTTTAGCAAATAAACAAGTAGAAGGAAATACAATTCCCTACTCCACCAGTTAATATATCATTTTTTTATTTGGAAACAAAGTCATCGACAACTGACAAGAAGACGACACTGAGAGGACGTGTTGAACCCCTAGCAAGGCAGATAGACAATTTGTCTTTCTACCAATTTATCATCTCGAATAGGAAACAAAGAATGGATTTACATCGACAACTATATTAAAAGTGAATAAGATGGTTTAATTCCTATGCCTTGCTAGAGGTGCTCGATTTTATAGTTTCTCGCGCCCACGTAAAGATTGAGTGACATTCGGCTCGAACCAACACCCCCGCCGTAATTATTGTACGCCCCTTAATAACAAATTATATAAGTCGAACATGTTACTAGAAAAGGAGAGCTAATCAGATAGGCTGTTTTGGTACCTAATTATCTCAGTATGGTAATACATTAGATTGAAATACATGACATAACGAGTCTATCGACTTCATCGGGGCCGCGGGCTACAGTCACTGGAACTGATTCTCCCCCTGGTTTGCTTTATAAAATAAAGGCGCTCAACTTGGCTTTTCAATTTGCTACAAGGCTTTTATAAGGCTGAATATCTAACAGAGACGAGTAGATGAGATATTGTGCGATGCGAAGAACCACCTTTCACCTATTTGTCACTCAGTTTCATAGCACGACAGGTATCAGCACCATTTTTGACGTGTCTTTACGGATAAACAATATGGCTAAGTGCTGAAGTGCTGAAGGGGGAAAGTCACAAAACACCCTATGCGGGCCGCCAGTGCAAGACCTATTATCGTCATCAAACGAGAAAATAAAATATTTTTCGCCTAAAATGGTATAACCGAATTCGAATTCGCTCCCACACTGACAATGCACCACCAATGTGGTAATATTCAAATTATTGTTGATTTTTCAAAAACGACGAGCAGATATGGTGCCGGTCCTATAAACAACAACAGCAACATTACAGTTGAAGACCCCATGTATCCTTATCGCCTCTCCTTTCATCTTTCTCCATAGATACATACATATCAGATAACTGGAGAGTGAAACGAATTGGTTTATAGGATATTAGATTAATGACTTTACATATTTTTAACATCTAACAATACGTCTTATTAAACAGTATAGTCTATTCTTCCCTTCGACTCACTGCAAAAACAAAATTACCCCGTTAGGTCAAACAAAACACGACACAGCGATTCAGCATTAATTAACAACTGACCAGAATGGGCATGCCGGGAGTGGGACCCTCCTACCTTATTACAAGGATGGCTGCAATCAGCGCAGCTTTACGAGAATAGAATCAATATACTGCGGCTATTGGACTTTCCATTATTAATAACGCGGTGGCAGAGCCCACATTTCACCGACGCGAAATGTGAGTGCATCCGAGGTTCCCGGAGAAAGTTGGAAATCATCGCGATACAGATTGGAACAGCTCTAGAGATGGGAAGATCAATGGAAATGACAATTGGAACTCTTTGATTTTTCATTTACTGAGGTATAGGGTAAAAGACTATGGGTCGACAATGTCAATGTGGTACATTACATCGTAAGTTTGCGTAAATAAGGTTAGCTCGAGACATAGGTAAGTTCGTATAGGTCGAGTGGATAGCCCTGGTGGCAAAATTTTTAAGCCGCCTGAAGGTCATGACGTGGCTAAACGGTCAAAACAACCGGGGCCTACAATTTAACGCGTCATCCGAGCCACGGTAGCGCTTAGTTGTAAATGCCACCCGCGGTCACCCATCCGATGACTGACCGTATTGGCTGACTGACCGAGGCAAACTAAGATATGAGCGCTACGTGCTCGAGACATTGAACAATGGCACAAAGCAGAGGAGGCATATAAGCCTCCTCGTACCCACGAGGTACTTTTATCCACTGTTGGGTATAGGACACAGCAATGGGTAAAAGTACATGTATCGAGAATAGTAAATGAATAGTATTAAATGAGACGCTAATCTAAAGCGGCCATGTCATTCCACACTAACGAACTTCCCTTACATAGCGACTCTACCAGGATCAACGTATGGTACTAAAAATTACCCACTTTTTACACATATACCTACGTGAGATGAGAAAATACTCAAAAGTAGTAGCGTAAACAATCTAGTTTTCTTATCGCCACAATAAAAACTTAACAAACTCACTATCTAGAGTAGGGTCAGTGATGTTCCTTACAAATTACAATGCCAAAGACATTCATATAGGACACACAGACACACACTTATATTATAACATTTATTTCATAACGTCTAAATTTTTGGACGCCCTCACACTAAAATGGAAGTGGGCAGGGCACATATCACGTTACACGGACAGGTGGACAATAGAATCTGTAAGGTGGACAGGACCCAAAGGAAAGAGAACGTTGGAAGACCGATGAAAAGGTGGGCTGACAACATAAAACAAGTCGCAGAAAAAGAGTGGATCACCTTAGGCAATTACAGAGACCTATGGAAAGGGCTGGAGGAGGCCTATACCCAAAAAGGTGTCCATATTTCTAGCAATGAAGACTAACAAACTACCTATTCGAAATAAATAAAAAAAAAAAAGCTATAGCTATATGTAATAAGTAGATTGTATCAAATGGGAGCAAAATAATATTTTACGGCGAGGGAGCTTTTTTGAATCCAGAGCGAAGTGAGGGATTCTAGAGTAGAACGTAGACTAGAAGTTCTACTTTGAATCACTCGATACGCTCAGTAGCGAGGGATTCAAAGTACGTCACCCGAGCTAAAAATATATTTTGCGCCCGAGTGGTACACTCTACTTTTCATCACCTCTATGAGAAAATAAAAGGCGCCTCATATTTTATTGTAATATTATTATTTAATAACACGTAGAGTAACAACTACGAGTAAATTGAATTTAAATGGTATGTAATAATAAAACAAATTAAATCTTTATTTACATTCTTTTCATTCATTTTCTACACAAATACTTCCAAATTCAAAAAGTGCGCGGCAAAGATCATTCCGGCGCACTTATTTGTTCCAAATTCAAAAAGAGCGCGGCAAACATAATTCCGGCGCACTTAAAGTTTCTTATAGAAAACACCACCTTTGGGCGCACTTAAAGGCGAACTAAGTAGTCCTTTTCGAATAGATGTGATGAAAAATCAATTATTAACAACTCACTAACAAACATTAGAAATGTAACTATTTTAAGAAATATGGAATAAAAAGGCTTTATTTATATATATTTTTATTTTTGGACACAAGGATTATAGGACAGACGAAAGGAGAAGCCAACGCAAACCGCGGTATAGAAATGTGCTTGATGAAAGTTACCAGTGATTCCTTCAAATAAGATGTCGGTGATAAAGTAGAGCAGGAGGTCTGACCGCATTTTCTACAATAAAACCTGACAAAACAGCTGACAAAACCCGATTCCATAATAAACCATCAAGATAAACTATCCAATAACACTAATTTAAATTACCACGTAAAGTAGTACCAACTTACAACTACTACACGAAAACATCACTCAGGTAGTTTCCCTTGGCCACTGTCGTTTGAGTTTAATCGACTTTAAGGCAATGAAAGCTACAATGCCATTAAAAGTATTGCAATTTCCTGGGCGGTCTGCCTTTGGGAGGTAACTTTCGATCTGGCTTGGCACACTGCCCACGCGCTTGGAGAAAAGCAGCTGGACAACAACAAGGGCTCTGGGCTCTACCACAATATCAAAAGCATTCTGATTTTAATCTTATCTCGAACTACGAGTATCTCGCTTCGTCTATTGTGAACAAACGACTCTTTCAATGTATAATTGAATATTTTATTGAGGTCTATAGCGTACGTGAGCGGCATAATATAAAATGGTGGATAGCTAAAAGTAGCATCTAAATCATACACTGTTGGACGTTGGTATCAAAACTTTGTGCAACTAGGGTAGCTGCATTACTAAGAGTCAATACTGAGACTTTTACGCAATCTTGTCTATTCGATTTTTTTTTCTCCAACAATAAACTCCAAGACCGTTACTATACTTAATCCAAATCAAACTTCTTGGCGTCTCTGAACTAGTGTTCAAAGACGCCAGAGACGCCAAGAGGCCTAGTAGCCAGTCATTGTGCAAAATCAAATTCGCTGTCAGCTACGCGAGAAGAGGGTCCGCAGCTTACAGCTACCCTCACAGTCGCCAGGAAGATTTATTCCAATAACGGTTGTAGATGTAACTTGAATAACCAAATTATAGATGACTTGGACAAGTTCGTAACGCATCTCGTCAATGTAGACCATGTCCATGTTTATTATTACAATAAAAAAATAATATTATAAACGCGAAAGTTTGTATGTATAGATGTTTGATCCTCTTTCACGCAAAAAACACTGGACGGATTGAGCTGAAAATTTTGCAATAGCAATGCTTATACATCAGAAAAACACATAGGCTATAATCTATAAAGATATTGCGTGAAACGAAGTTCGCCGGGTCAGCTAGTTTAAAATAATTACAAATACCACATCACAGCAACAAATGATCGATGAGACATTGTAAAGATAGAAGCGTCAGACAATTTATAATCTAAAACATTCAACATCCTTCCTGATGGGATTTTGTATGATCTGTCTTATAAAACCGACACCTTTCTCTCTTCATTTAAACCAGCACAAGATAATAGCTTATCAGGTGTTAACGCCATGTTCGTGACATGTATGGCGCATAGATATAACGAGATATAGGCCATTACCTTCGCGGTGAACGTTCTGAAAACTCTTTACACTTTAAGCTTTCACACGGTCTTTAACGCGTATTAAATTTTTAATTTGTACGCGGAATATTGCGCGCGATTTCATACTAATTAACATTGATTGCTGATTCTAGAAGAAAAAGCTGATTTTTGGCTATTAAAATTACGATGGCGCCTTTAAAATTGGCCACAATATGGAGACATAATCGAATTGTCAATACCTCATTTCAGAAGTGAAATTATGGTTTGTTCTTACCACGCCTCAATAAATCGATTTTATATGACAGTAAACCGTCAAGTTGGTCAGATTAACACCTTGTCCAGTAGTAACATAATAAAATAAAGAGGGCGATAAATTATCCCTGTACACGGCAAAGAACACCTCTCCAGGGCTGGGTCAACGAATCAACCATGGCGGGGCACGCAGGTTTTACAATGATCGGGGCCCCTTGGAAATACGATTTTGGAGCCCTTAGGCGATATAATTCGTGGGGCCAATTTACGAGTTTCTTTACAACTTTCTGAAATACATTCTTTTTATACCAGGATACTACTATAGTTGTAATTGCGCTATGTATGTTAAATTACCAGGATTATGTGTTGACTCTGTACTACTACTGTTGTTGGTGTGTTCTAAGATGTTGCACAGCTGCCTAGAAGGATGCCCATTCTTATGTGCGTAGTTTATTTTAGTCAATAATTATAGGTCACAAATAGAACATTAAATTATATGTAATTATTACTTTAAATTGAATTCATTCAACAATCTCACTATACCAATCAATAAGATTAATTCATTTTCTAGGCGCCCGAGGTTCCTTTCAATGCGGGGCCCTAACCGTCTAATCTATCTTAGGGATGATTCAGCCCTGTACCTCACTTTCCGAGGCATTTCTCAGAAGGAGCATTTCTCTTATATTTATTCAAACAAGCTATAAAATACCTGGAATCATAGACGGAAAATGTTTCTCTTTCATCGAGATTTACCTGGAATCTATTTTTTTCCATTTTCGTAAGTACCTATTTTGTCGTTATGGTATTTTTTACAAAGAAAAAGGTTTATTTCCAAACTTAAGAAGAGGTAATTCGTTTCCACTGTTTATCAGCATCATTGGCACTGCCATACAATGATAGTTTAGATTTAGTTTAGTATAATAACCGCTTTATACTAAACTAAATCGGTTAGGATACTTCAAGCAAATGCACAATGTAGGTCGTAGGTGGATTTTGATGGCAAACACTTCGATAAGACAATTATTTAATTTTCAAAAATATTGAAGCATGTTACTAATACAAATGATGTCCTTTAATTTTAAACTTGATGACATTGTGAGTACGTTCTAAACTAATTCTTGGAATGTTGAGACATGTAAGTTTAAAGAAGGACATCGCAGTTAAAACATCGAACCATTTCATTCAACGTGCAATACTTAATTTTTTCAATAAGCTTTTTCAGACTTGGCAGCGAAGAATTGGCCAAAGAGCACAATACTTTACAATGTTGCAACTTGTCTGCGATTTCGCAAAGTCGCAGTTGCCAACATTTTCATGCGTAAATGACATTTTGCGATGGCACAGCCGCGATTACAGGTTTAGTGTGGCTGAATTTGCTCACAGTGGTAGAGATACAGCGACCTGCTTTCGTCTGTGATCCTAAATGAATGTATAATTGTACATTATAGCTTTCCGTGGGAATGCCTTGTTGGCTCGAATCTGTTTATGGTTTGGTAGCACCGGTTTCGCGCGCATCGTTTGCAGCGCCCGTAGCCAATTTTGGATGATAACTAGTTATTGGCACGAAACACGTAGAGTTCAGAAGATACTCATGTACAGTGCGAACTTTAGCAATATATACACACACGTAGACAAGTTCGCTCGTCCATAAGCGTACTTGTCTATGTGTGTGTGTCTCAGAACACTAGCGCTTGAACATGAACAGAGTGTCAAGTGGGAGATTTGCAAATCAAATCGAATTACTTTTACGTCGCGTTGACCGAGCGCGCCGTGCACACACGCGAGCACATTGACACACACGCTTGAATTAGCCAATCACAGACGTTGCCGCTAGGGTTCAGAACCGGGAAATCCCGGTTTCGAAAGTACCGGGAATTCCCGGTTCTTTTGTCAGTAAAATGGAACCGGGAAATCAAATTTGATTCCCGGTTCTTTCGGTACTTTCGGGAATTTTATTTTTATTACGCGATTCACACTAGTTCACAATACTATTTACTTATTTACTCTTACTTTACTTTTCCACACTTTCTACTATTCAAACATTCAAAACTATCGTGAATAATTCAGCGTTAAAAGAAATAACGCGCGAAATTAATGGTGCGCTCGCTATTATAACCAATAACTACCTAAAAACTTTCCTTTTGTGATAAACATTTCGAAAATCACAGATGGCGCTTCCATGTAGTAGTTGGTAACAATGATAAACACTTTCACTAATTCGACGCCTTCGCAGACAGCGTTTTAGTTTAAATTGGACAAAGCATCTGGGCCAGTCCCAGAGAGATGCAGGTTAAAATCCTGCGAACGTGTCAATTTTTGAAATGTTTATCACAAAAAGAAAGTTTCTATACACCTAGTATGTGAAGCACGATAAAAATCATTCATTGAATAACTACCTACACTCGCTCGCTATTTTGATGAAGATTCATTAATTTTTTCGCGGCCAAGCAGCAATGAAATGTGCAACGCATTACGCAATAGTGTCATTGCTAAGTCGCACCAAATCTTCAACAACTCCGGTATCTCAAGCTGAACCCCTACAAACCTCACAAGATGAATTTGACTCTGATGTGCTTAAAGTTCAAAACATTGCTTAGACAAAAGGCGATGAGTTAAATGCTGAGCTTGCAAAGGCTGTTAGTGAAAAACGCGTTAGATCTTCTGCTCATGAAGATCTCTCTACGAATGTTAGGATTGAAATGGCTCTCTTTGAGAATGGAGGAGATCGTGGGAGTTACTTGTCTCAGGCATATGACCATCTATTAACGATTCCGCCAACCAGTGTTGAGCCAGAAAGAGTTTTTTCTTCGGCAGGTTTGCTATGCAACATAATAAGATCTCGTTTGAGTGACAAAAGCCTAGATGCACTGTTGTTTTTAAGGTCCTATTATAGAGAAGAGAGAGCTAAAAGCTCTTAAAAAGCTAAACTTTGGTTACGCCAAATTTTATGAATAGGTACTCGAAAAGAGATATTATTATTATGTTTAAATATTTTTTGGTAAACAAGTTTAATTTTGTTTTCTTTGAAAAAGGTTTAAGATAACTCTAAATGTTAAGGAATCTAAGATGACTGTCATATTTTTACCCTTTAATTGATAGTAAATACTTACTTTAGTATCTAACAATAACACTATGATTGATTATAGTCTGATTAATATATCATTATAATTACCTACTACTAGGTATGAGAATAGAAAATAGAAGAAAAAAAATCGAATTAAAGTTACTGGAATACTTTAGTTTAGTATACTTTTGAAGCATATCCCTTGTTTTCTATAACGAAAACTAGCAAGAACCGAAAATACCGAAAGAACCGAAAAATCCCGGTTCCGTTTTACAAAAGTACCGAAACTCCCGGTTCTCAAAAAGAATACCGGTTCCGAAAACACTAGTTGCCGCGCTCGTGTTCGATCGGTTTGGCGCTTGTTACATTACCGTAAAAAATACTCACACTTAGCTATTCAGTTTTATGTACGTGACACAAGATGGCGCTGTGCCATTTCCATAGAAATCACATCAAACGTTAACGCGATCGAGCTCGAGCGAAAATCTCGCACTTCCCTCAGTTCCTACAACGTGTTTCAGGATTATGCCCGTGAGGCGTGAGGAAATGTCCACCGAGTGTTTTATTTTTGTCCACTGTTTCTTTAAACGACGTCTATATTCTAAGATATCATTGTAGCCATAATGACCACTTCTATTTAGAGACCTGCCCCCCTACCGCCTAAGCAATAGCAATCGTAATAGCAATCGTTTATGACTTCATTTTAGTCATTTGGCACCGCCTTTGTGACGTTAGCCATCAATTACTTTGTGCGGATTGCAAAAGCAATCGTTGAATGAACAACTTTGATGGCTAACGTCACATAGGCGGTGCCAAATGACTAAAATGAAGTCATAAACGATTGCTATTACGATTGCTATTGCTTTAGGCGGTAAGGGGGCTGCTCTGAAGTAGCTAAAAATCCATAACATTTTGTCGTAAATTATCAAAATTTCAGGACAGAGCAGTTTTTTGGTGTTTAAGTTGATTCTGACTGATCTTAAGCAGATATACCTACATACTAAAAAATTAGGCACAATGTTGAGCACATATCCGATACAGAATATCACTCGTTTAAAGATACATCTTGTACAATGCGCTGTGCTCTGAAAATGACAGAGGATTGGAATGTCCTGGCTGCCTCAGTCATTGTTTCCTGAGAATTCCAATTTGGATATGTTTAAGTCAAGCGTGAATTAGATATGTCAATTTAATAATTAAATATGTCAATCAATGCATTACATCAATACCTAGATACAAATCATTATGTCAACATAAAATTAGACAATGCTTTACAAAAACACTATTATGTCTATTCAAGAGAGTTATTGACCAGAGTCAACAACTCCCTAGTCAAACAAGCCCCCACAAAGTGCATTCCGCCCAAAAGTCCCCATTATGCTCGCGGCGTTGCCCCTCTGAATAGCAAGGGAGATGTGCTGCGCTAAGTACGCCCCCGACCGCGGATCCTGTCCCTTCTCTCTGAGCCGCCGACCAAGATCGCGCACAAATTCTTTTGCCACGGAGCACCACGAACCCGCCGTCTCAACGGAAAACGGAATACAGTCGTACGTCGATTCCATGCAGGAGTATTTGAGGCGTTTCCCTCGGGCCGCCGCCTCTGCACCCGCGCCGGCCGACACCTGAGTAGCTGGGATGTGACAAGAAGCAAATGTGCTTACACACGTGGCATCCCACACGAGGCAACGTCCTTTCTGCCATGGAATCAAGGATTCAATAGAGTGAATTGGTATCTTCTAAGTCTACATATTTCATCTTCAGCTACAACTTCGCTTTCCATTAGGCGAGTTGGTGGCCAAATGCAGCCCTTTCTTGCATAAAATAAAACTGCACTTCTGTAATCGCTGTTTTGCGCCAATGGTTTGTAAAGGTGCGTTTGTCACGAGCTGCGTAGGCGACAAATGGAGAAAGCACCATTTCTCCAACGTGGGCTGTACATAGCTCATAGCATAGCCAAGGGACGGTATCATTCATCTGCTCCAGTTATAAAGCACTAATTTAGTCACGCATAGGTACCGCATGGGAAAGTCGAGACAAATAGTAACTAAGTACACCTACACCGTGTAAGCGAGTATTCAATGTCACGGCTATAGAGTTACTGAGTTATGGTACCATTATGTATTGATAGAAGCGAATAAATTCTACCTTTTAATTAACTAGAAACTTTATTAATTATGTATAGCGAAGCAACATATTTTAACCGTTAACCTATTTACCTAATTGGATGACATTTCTGGCTTGTAGAAAAATTTCACGAATGTCTACAGTCGTTGAAATGATGGCTTAAGAACATTTCTAGCTCCGAAACACATTGCTATCTTTTCTACATCGCTTAATTTCATCGCATTACATATCACATAAAAATTAACTTATTACAACGAAAAAAAAAAACTACATAGTTACTTAATTGGTATCAAAATCGACGGCTCCAACGTTTTTTTTTTCAGGAGAGCCGTTTAAACATTTTTAAAACTTAAAATCGTCATAACTTTTTTCTCAAATGGACTAGAGTAATGAAACTTCGTAAACTATTTTATAATAGGATTTTATTAATTTAGAAGAAAAAATATGCTCAGATACTTATCAGTTTTGGTGTTATCACACATAAAAGTAAGTAAAATTGTGTATTCAGAAGTAAAACTCTTTATATACCTACCACATACTTAAAATTTAACTTACAACATTACAACGTACAAACATGTAAATGCCTAGATACACATGATCAATTACTAAAATCTCGAAGTGTAAGTAAGTATCTGAGTAGTTACACACTTTTACGCCTGAACTTCAAAAAACACAACAACAGCAAAATAAAAACAGTCACCTGTTCTAGAGTTTCGGTATTTGTTACGAGCACCTTTTTAAAGTATGAAATAAATTTTGGTCACTTGCTTGACATGTTTGGCGAAAAGAATGAAAGCGCATTGTCCACAAACTTCGGCGCGCGGAGCGCTAGACCTCCGCCGAAGAACTGCGTATCGGGTAGTTACCCCGCCCGCGCCACTAAATCTCCCGCGCAGTTGTAGGTAAGTGGTAGATTCCTGCTTGTTCAGCGGAGAATCATACGGAAAAAAATTAGTTACTCACTTATACCTCTGCATTTTTTTTGACAACAAAAATAGAATTTTTTTTTTTCAATATTATAGAATCACATACTTACGTGGATTTCAAAAATGCATCAGATGTATAAATGTGTATCTTGCACTGGTATACGTAGGAGCCGTCGAAATGTAAAAGATACAATTTTAAATGATGATAGTCTTTTTTGAGTAAATCTGGTAAAGATCACAAAAGTTCGATTCAACAATACGCAAATTCCAAACAAGATCAATAGGTATGTACAGTTTGCATGAGCTTTTGAGTCAGTGGACAACATTTTGAGCCATTGCATAGACATAGATTATCGTAAGCCGACAGCAAAGGGCCGGAATACAACAAAGTCAGAATAGTAAAATACCCATAGATCTCGCGAGATGAAACATGTCTCGATGTAGAGGTAACCTAATTTCGAACGAAACTCTCCGGTTAAAATCACGTATATACTACTCAAATCGCTTAGACAAATGCACTCACACAACACTGCATTCTGCTTTATGTGTTTCGTAAACATCCATTTTGCGGCGGGTAAAAAAGTCTTTATCTATGAGAAACCGATTCAGTGCCAGTAGTATTAACCGATCAGCGGCGCGATTCTGTTAACTAATTTCGTTGCTGAGGTGATACGTTTCAGAACCTCTCTCGTTTTTTTGACAGTTTTGAGCTGTCCGACCTGTCAGAAAAACGAATGAGGTTCAAGAACGAATCACTTCAGTAAAGAGATCGGTTAACAAAATCGCCCCGCTGGTATCAATTTATTAAGCAGAAAAGTGTTAGCTAAAGGTTTGCTACATTTAAGTGCCTCGCGGCGGAGATGAAGATAGCCTCTCTCTAAATCTCCATGAGAATACCAGTCCAGTACCAGTAGCAGGTGTATCAATTTATGCAAGAGTATTTGCTACATGTGTCTTACGCGCCGAAAAAGGGGACAGTCTTTCTCTAAACGAGATAATGCAAAAATATATCGAGGCTTGGGCCATTACCTGGTACAGGTACTATTTATAGATGGTATTTAATTATTTGTTTTTAAAAAGATTTTCCTATTATTTTCTTTAATAATAATTACAATCTTATCATCTTTTGACATTTATTGTAAAATAAAATTGTAAATAAATTAAATTCCATTTAATTAAGCATTAAATGACGTTGTTATTTCGGTAAATTTGTTTATCATATTTTAACGTTTTTTCTTTGGGCTGCTGTACATTACGTAGTCTGAAACCATTTTGCAAGATCTTCTTTCTATGAGAATACCAGTCCAGTACCAGTAGCAGGTGTATGACTATTTGCTACATATAAGTGTCTCACGCAATGAGAAAAGGGAAGTCCTCTAACTAGATCTATGAGAATACCAGTCCAGTGCCAGTAGTTTGCTCGCAATTACAACTGAGTGCGCAGATTTATCGCGCGAGCGCGCTTTTCACTCTCGGGATCGTGTTAGTATCGAGAAACGCGAACAAGTGGCAGACAGGCCGTCCGTCTGAGCGATATAAGAATTAGGACGTTAGCACACTGTCGTTACCTACACATAGTTGCAATTTTGGCTGAAATTAGAGTAGCTATCCTACAAAATTTGCACAATTTCCAATATCAAGTAAGCTCGTATAGGCCGGGTAACTAACTCTGGTCTCAGAGATTGAAGGCCTCTTGTAAGTTTATTAAGTTGCAAATGACGCCGCTCACGCGTCCGAGGAGTGACTTTATTTCCTAACTCACTAGAGGTTAGCGTCAGCTGAACATGTTTCATTTCAGATACCTAAATGACACTAAGAAAATGAAATTAAGAAATTATTTATCCAACAGTCGATAACCAATATTTTAAAACATTAATTACATGTATGCGTTTATTTATACTTGTAAATCAAGATTTATTTGCGAGTACTTTGTAAGTTTACCCAAGCTAGCTAACTAACGCTGCGCATGGGTATTTCATGCGATAATTTCCACGTTGTGGCAGTCGTTTCAAGTGATGAAAACGATCGCAACTCGCCAGTGTGCTATGAGCATTACATTTTATGACTGATCGAAGTTAATTTGTATGAGCATAAGTACCTAATAAAAGCTTTCGACATAAGAACATTAAGAACTAAGACGATACTTTCCTCAGCTTTTACAACTTTACTGCTTTCTGAACGAATTATATTACACGAGTATGAAGAGGATTGTTCGTGGTGAGCTTTTCTACTTGTATTAGGTATTCCCTGTTTGAAAGTTCTATAATTGTTGCTATTGTTTTATAAGTATTAAAATTAAAGGAAACTGAGATAGTTTCGATGCCATCAACAGTTGGGCAGATTAGCTTGAGATGACGTTGACCATACGATATTAAAATGTGAATCATGCATCGTGAAATAATTTATGTAATAGGCTATTTTACTATGAACGAGAAAAAATCTGTAAATGTATTTTTGAGATAACTTTAGCAAAAAGCAATCGGAAAATGTACCTTTTAGATCATAAAACAACAAAATAAATTTTAAAAATCAATACAAAATATTCCGTCTTTTTAATCTGTGCATAAAATAGTCGCCGCTACGTTATGACGTCATCCGGCTATGTAAACATTGAATAGTTTGTCCGGTGTTTGTTCACTAGTATTCCAGGAACAGCACACGAACGGTAACTCATTATTAACCATTTATAATAACTCATTTTCAACATAAATCTCAAACTTACAAACAAAGACACTATCGTGAAAAATATTTACGTGCATTGTTTACATAGCATAGTGACGTGATTCATGACCACAGAGTAAAATAATGACAACCATCGTTTTACGTAAATTACGCGCGAATATTTGAATTTGTAAAATTTAAATGCATTTTTAAAACACTTAACGATTAAATAATTATTTTTTGTATTTTTTTAGTGGTTTATTAGACTAACAGGATCTAACTGAGATGCTTTTCAAAAATGACTGTAATACCCTATTATGATGAACGATGAATTTGCTTTTGAATACCGCCACTGTCTTTTGCAGTAAAGCTGATGTCTGATATGGGGCTGAAAAGTTCTCAAACGGAAATCATAGCATAGACGTAACATGTCTAGTGTCTACCCTATAAGCTCCTAAAGGAAAGATTTGATTAGAGCCTCAAAATCGCACTGGAACAATCATTGGAGAGACTTACATCCAAAAGTTGACGTCCTACTACCTCTAATATTAATATAATCAGCTCTCGATAATCAACTTCTGCTGTTAATATCAATATCAGTCTCATAAAATATATTCTAATTTCCTCTAAATTTCGACAACACAGAAGTGGGATGCCAAAACAGTCGCAACTCAAGCCGTGTGACAGTCTGACGTTATCCCATTGTGATCATTCCGCGTGGCCTAGTGCAACGGATGTAAATCAGGCTTACCTAGCCCTGGAGGCAGGCCGATAGCTTTCCCTACGACAATCGTAAACAAGGAATTCATTTGGAATAACATAACCGTGTAGCCGGCCGATATTCATGGCCAATAACTGATAGCTAGAAATGGGGTTTAAGCCGCGATTGGACGGACTTTGCTGACGCTTAAGGTTTGAATTATAATAATTATTTAAATTAATTGAAAGGTTTTAATAATAATCGTTAATTTTAATTATTACAAATATGCTCGTGTTTCGCCTGATAGCGAGAACCCAACGCAGAGCAGCAATGTACGAGTAATTGTACATGAAAACTATGTAGATGCAGAATTAGAAAATTACTAAGCATTTACGAATAAACATTTTTTTTTAACTGGGCAAAAGTGCCTTTATAACTACAATAAGATACAATACTACTTTATATGCTAAAACTACCTATAAAAAGCAATTGGATCATCCGCAGACCCTTGAAGGTCTAAAGATAATCCAAATATTCAAGCCCACTGCCAGTTGGCAGCGTGCGTAATAAATAATGAAAAAATAATTAATTAATGAAGTGAATCAGAAAATACCATTAGGTACATTGAAAATGCATGTATAGGCCGAATCATATAAATTGGCGAATGTGAAGTTAGTTACAAGCTGCGCAATATCCAATCGTGACTGAAGCTCACTTAAAGCTAAGCGTTGATTGGATATTGCGCAGCTTGTAGCTAACTTCACATCCGCCGACTTGTATGAATCGATGAAATTATTTTTATCGTGCTTCACACACTAGGTGTATAGAAACTTTCTTTTTTGCGTCATTGCGTCATGCGTCATTTCTCGTTAATGGTAAGAGGTTCTAATAATTTCACATTAAGTGACTGACTGGTTTAAAGCAGTTCTCACAAATGGCGCTTCCAACAACGTAGTAGTTGGTAAAAATGATAAACATACACTAATTCGGCGCCTTCGCAGAGTGCGTTTTAGCTTAATTGGCCAAAGCATCTGGGCCGGAGTCCCAGAGGATGCAGGTTCAAATCCTGCGAACGCGTCAATTTTTGAAATGTTTATCACAAAAAGAAAGTTTGTATGAATCGGCCTATAACTTGCAACTTGGCAATAATTCGTGGTGTATGAAATGTATAAAGTTATATATAACTCTGACATACCTATACGGTTAAAACAACCGAGACTTGCAATTCATGTAGGTACCTACAGCAAAGCTGGACAAGCTTTTTGGTCGGATGCACACTCATGCCTAGTGCGTGGCGCAGCCGTGATTGTTATGGTACAGGGAGAAGTGCCAACATTTACTGTGCAGTTAGTGATAAAGTGGGAAATTTAGAGTTATTAAACGCACTGTTACTCGCCCGAGGTGGACGGGCTATGTTTACGGTCGCGACGCGACAGTGGTAAACTTCGATGGCACTTGGCTGGACAGTTTGGGGTTAGTACTCAAACGAAATGTTATTGTGGAAATCATTTTATCATACTACTAGGTATTACAAATCCGAAAAGTTTGTTGGTTTATTCCTCTTTCACGCCGCAACGGAGCAACGGATTAACTTGAATTTTGGCATGGATATAGTTCTAAGGCCGGAAAGTGACATAGGCATAGACTTTTTATCCCGGAAAAATAAAAGGTTCCTGTGGGATAGCACTAAAGTCAAAAAACCACGCGGGCGGAGCCGCGGGCTAAAGCTAGTAATATTATAAATCCGAAAGTGTGTTTCGCGGTTTGTTAGTTTATTGATTTATTTGTTATTTTTTCACTTGATTTTTTGCATGGACATAGTCCAAAGGTAGGAGTGTCATTAAAGGCTCGCGCACACTATGTCGGGCCGTATCGCAGCGCAATAATCCGCTTAAATCTCTTAGGTTTATACATTACTAGTTTTTACCCGCGGCTTCGCCCGCATGATATTTTGATTTTTGTGCTACCATGGGATAGCACAACCACTACTTCAACCCTTTATTTATCCGGCATAAAAAATAGACTATGTCACTTTCCGTCTTTCAAACCCGAGGCCCTACCTTACCACCCTCAATAAAGGAGGTGGAAAATAAAAAAATAAACAATTTGACAGTTGTTTTTTATTGACATTTCTTAAAGCGCACTCTAGAATAGCTCGCAGATTTTTCCTACTTAACACTTATCGTTATATTATGAAAAATTTACGCAATATCATTATAATTTATAGCCTATGTGTTATTCTGATATATATATTACTGCAAAGTTTCATCTCAATCCGTTCAGTAGTTTTTGCGTGAAAGAGTAACAAACATCCATTCACAAACTATAAACTTTCGCGTTTATAATATTGGTAGGATATATAAACTAACTTTACTACTTTTTATCCCGGAAAAATAAAAATTAGAAACCTTTTATCGTCGGGATAACACAAAAAGCAAAATAACACACGCGCGAAGCCGCGAGCAAAAGCTAGTAGGATATATAATTATTTTAACCAATATCCAAAAGAGCAGAGATTTTCAATTCGACTGTATAGAAGATATTCGCGAAATAGTAAGGAACTATTGGAATGTGCGTTATACTGGGGAGAGTAGTCATTAAAAACACTTCGTCCGTGGTAGACGGGGTTTGTTTACGGCAGAAGTTCAATAGTTCACATAGACCGGGTGGCTAACCCTGGTGTCAGAGTTTCTAAGTCGCCTGAAGGCCTCATATTATGGCTGACGGTTAAAGCGATGGTAGGCACTTCGCTGGACGATTATGGGGTCAATGGAAATGTGTTAATAAATTATCAATTCTATTTTGAGAAGAGGTTTTCCCTATAGCGTTTAAACAATATAGAATGTAAAAAAATGCCATGTCGATGCATTTAAGCAACGCGGTTGAAGTAAGGTCAGGCCACTAGATTACAATAAGTAGGAAAATTAAACGGGAAGAAAGTACACAATTTCCACGTGAACATAGGTAAGATTACGTAGTATCGAACAGCTGTGTCTGACGTTATTCAATCTGTTTTAAAGGCTATTTTAGTACATAATTCGTTCTCCAATTAAGACTAAATGACCCAAAATTAGAACGAACTAAACACTTCCTGCTTTTCAAGGTCGAACCAGAACCGCGTAACACTCGCATTTTCCAAACCTGTTGATTACGGGGCAACTGTCCTATAACCGTTCAAAAATGTACCTTATCTTAAAGAATTAAAGTATAATATCGAATTGAAAGTTAAAGGCGTGGTCAGACGGCTAATGGTGTACAAAAAGTGGTCAGTTGTTGTTGTGCACTGATTTTATCACTTTCCCCTCGTGTAGGCTAGATCGGCTCAGCCGGGGCTGTTTATCGTTTATCTAACAAGTATTACCATCTGTATTGCAAACTCGATAGATATTCACTTTGATAATAACGAAAATGTTAGCAGAAGATTTTAGAATATCTGAAAAGACTGCTAAGAAAAACTGTAGCATGATCGTACACTATGAATTTATTACATCGGGTTAGCGCGTAGAAAAAAAAAACAAAATACATAATAATGTATGCAATGTAAGTATGGATTTTTAACATTATTTTTCATAGCGATTTTTTTTTTGTTTTTCATTTCAAAATGGTGTGCGTTTGACCGCATTCTGACTAATTTTAAGCAAATGTGTAGTGTAGGCCTATAAGGTGAAGCACGCTTACCTAGGAGATACCAGTAAGACAGAAAATTTCAAGTATCTATTACTATTCGAATAATACAGCTTTGTGACAGACAAACGGACAACGGAGGCGTTGCCAAATAGCACTCCAAATAGTTATAATAATATAGTACTACACATTTCCAATTTTCTTCACAATAATACGACTGCAGCGTTATGTCATAGTGTCAATGCTATGTGCATAATTTACGCTTTTCGTACGCAAATGAATCTCGACTTTACAAACTAGGGGTTTTTTTAACTATACTTAATGAAGGGGCAACAAAACTAATTCATCACAGCTTGTGCTCTGACTTTTTTAAGATTCCGTACCCAATGGGTAAAAACAAAACCCTAACTAAGACTCCGCTGTCCGTCCGTCCTTTTGTCTGTCTCTCACCAGGCTGTATCTCATGAAACTGTGATAGCTAGAAACGTATAAATTTTCACAGATGTATTTCTGCTGCCGCTTTAACAACAAATATTGAAAACAGAATAAAATAAATGGGCCTCTCATGCAACAAACGTGATTTTTGCCGTTTTTTGTCCGACATTCACAGAATATTCACTTTAAAAATAAATAATTAAACTAAGGCGGGCACCCATAATATGTACCATGTTACGGGTAATGGAACCATCCGTGCGCTGGTCCGACTCGTACTTGCCCAATTTTTCTAAGATGTCGTGACATGTTATACCAAAGCGTAAGCATTGGTACGCGATGCGGTTTTGAAGGAACGTGGTGAAAAGTGGAACTGGAACTACAACACCCATTTTGTTTCATATTTGTTTAAAGCGTATGAAAGTACATAATTATAAACACTAGAGTTTTTTTTTTTTTTTTTTATTTCGAATAGATTTGCGTTTGACTACACACTGCCTGATGTTAAGCAGATGTGCGGTCTAGGGTGTAGCACGCTTACCTAGAAGATACCTATTTACTCGGGATTTGAAGACACTCACGTTGTACTTTAACGGGAAGACAGACCCAGGCAAAGCATTCCACATTCCGGCTGTTCGTATGAGGAATGAGGATTCAAAACGCTTGGTTCTAACGCGCGGAATGTCCACCATAAAAGGGTGGCGCTTTGGTCGCGTCCGTCTAGCCGTACGATAGAAGAAAGGGGCAGGGGGGACCAGATTGTGCAACTCCTGGGCGCACTCTCCGAAGTGTATCCGGTAAAAGACCGACAAACACGCTACCTTGCGACGATGCTCAAGACTTTGCAGCTGCGTCTTAGTCAAGGTGTCGTTGTCAATCAGCCTCCTGGCTCGTCTCTCAATCGACTCCAGAGCCTCCAGTTGATATTTGGCAGAGCCATCCCAAAGGTGAGAGCAGTATTCCATGCAAGACCATCTGTATTGCAATATCTGTATATTTAGAGTGCTCCCAGTGATAACCGTGCGTCATCTAACTTTACTACATAATATGTTTATAGAAGACATGCAAAAATGTTAAGCCTATTGATAGTTTTTAACACCACATGATGTCGTAAACTTGGATATAACACTGTAAGTCGGTATGTTGCCCCTATACTCATCCGAAGATTGCAAACCAACGCCTAAATCACAGTTACTAAACACCTCCACGTAGTAAAAAAGCGACACACTAACGCCCTCATTCATATCACATGTCATGTCACACCGTAAAACTTTCTCGAACGCATCTCACGTTTCCCGGCGATTGTGCGAGAGACAATAGTACCGGCTGTCTCAGATCGTTAAATACTTAGTCGCAGGTTGAATGACCGATTGCGACGTCCAACCCGAGCTTGCTTCACGGACGACAATGTAACGACTGGATGGGCATGGTCTCTAACTTTCGGAAGTCATATCTGTTGCAGCGACAATAAATAATCAAAGGTTGCAACGTACTGTGATTTTACTCCAGCATAGGCCAAATCAAACAACTTGGCGGCTGTGTTGGTAGCTACAAGCTGCAGATAACGCAAACCTGACTGAAGCTCCTGACGATTGGGTTATCCGCAGCCTGTAGCTAACATAACAGCCGCCGAGTTGTTTGATTCGGCCTATAGTAATGACACCTACCATTTATTGTAACTTGTATTATATTTTATTGGCTCTACACACTAAGTAGGGGTGACGTAGGAGGCTGAAAGATTAATGGCAACATATAAGTGAGAACAATCATGCACAATCAAATATGGGAGGATAGGTACCAGGAATACATGACATGCAAAAAGTTGCGGAGACACACAAAATTGGCAATTAATAGGGAGAATAAGCGAAGGATGGAGGCTTGTCCCCAGCAGTCAGGGACATAGGCCTCCTGTGTGATATGTGTTCAGCATGTCTGATTTGATCTTGAGCAACCCGTCTACTGTAGTAAACTAATAATTACTGTAGTACATACTTTAGTTACCTTTTGACTTGATCTTTACTGTAGTTTTATATTTTGAACATCAAAGTCACCTATGCTCGAGTGCTTGACCAGCATTATCTAGAGTAAATGATACCTATAATTGTATAACTAAGCTTCAATCATGTATTTATGAAATAAACCTTTAAAACCGGGTCCTATAATATGAAACAGAAAAAAAATGAGGCGTGGAGGTCAAAAGGTTAAAGAAAGGCGCTTGTATCGCCCTACTACTACAACTACGCATTACTACTACTATTACGATACGAGTATGACGAATACATCGTAGAATTCATAGATAAAAATATCGGTATTAAGATAGGTAAGAGTCCCAACAATCGTTAGCTCTCTGATAAAAAAGTAAACCGTAGAGATAACGCATGGAATGGACACACCTTCCTGTCGTTTTGATACTTTTCGTTATTAGGTCAAGATAGCCAGTACGGCTTATTATCAAATTTCTTTTACGTAGATTAAGGATATGTTTTAAGATGTCAATTGTACGCATCATTATAAACAACTAAGCGAAAATTGACCATTGAACAATTATTGGTCTTCAGAGAGAGCTCTCTCTAGTTAGGTATTCGAAGTTGTGGACTTTCCTCAATTTGTACATATACAACAGCTGTATTTTTTTTCACGATTTTAAGCTTGATCCCATAGTAAAAGTTAGCCATAATCACTAGTAAAATGATATACTAGAATAAAAATGCCTAAGTCTGTCTAGACGCCTTGTTTAGTCATACATATGTAGGTAGGTATATCGGCGCGATACTGTCACGCAATGTTTATCTGGGTGCACGGAAGTCCACCCAAACAAATCGAGGTTTATACACACATACTTTTGTATACACAGCACAATTACAAAGTGATTATTACATACTGATCTATGCTGTCTCACTGCAGGACATAAGTCTCCCCCGCTTCCTTCCATATTTCGCGCCCCATAGCTACTTATTGTCAACCTTCCCGGAAAGTGCCAAGAGTCGCCCCGATCCCTGACCTAGTCCACTCCGGCCCCCTACCGCCTAAAGCAATAGCAATCGTAATAGCAATCGTAATAGCAATCGTTTATGACTTCATTTTAGTCATTTGGCTCCGCCTATGTGACGTTAGCCATCAAAGTTGTTCATTCAACGATTGCTTTCGCAATCCGCGCAAAGCAATTGATGGCTAACGTCACATTTATGACTAAAATGAAGTCATAAACGATTGCTATTACGATTGCTATTGCTTAGGCGGTAGGGGGGCCGGACGGAGTCATTAATTAGTCACCTATATATGTATATAATTAACCCCTACTTTCCTTGATCCCGGCATCACGCGTGAACGGATTTTTATAAAATAAAAAAATAAGAAAATTGCGTAAAAAACAATTAAATTTTCCTGTGCAAAATGTTCCTAACATGTGAAAGATGCCGTATCTAACCATTAGATTATTATATCTTCTTTGCCATTAGTATCGTTAGACGCCATTGAAATTAGAATCGACCGAATTAGTGAGATGCAGTTGACATAATAATATGGTGTTATTTAGGTATTATCTATAAAAGTATATGTATTTAAAAATATGTATATTTATGTAGTATATCAGTCTTTGGCAGCGAGTGTAAGATGTCCCGTAATTTTTATTCATTTACTTATTAATGAAGTTCACCGGGTCAGCTAGTTTTAATATAATTTGAAAACAAGCCATAACAAGGCCGGTTACAATGCCGACGTCAGCGTCATAGAGTTATGAATGTCCCAGATATGACAGGGGGCGGAGGCGTATTTTCAGAGCGCCTTGTAAACCACACCTGTCACACGACCTGTGGCAATGGAACTGTATTTCGGTAACAGTCGATTAGCCGTGACGTTAGTAATGAGCTTCGAGTCGAACACGTGTACTGAAAATTACAATAAGCCTGATTTGATTCATTGTTTCATTGGCATTCATTGTTTAAGCCTGTAATGGTCGCTAAATTAAAGAAAAAGGTGATTATCTGTTACATTAAATTTCTAAATTATAGTCGCCTTGCCACAGACATTTAACACACTTTAGCCACAGTTTAACCGAGCAATTTGTACTGTTAGACATTGTCTAAAGCATGCGTAAAACTTTTGAGGTAAGACGGACTGAGCTTACTTTTTTAATTGTAAAAGAAAATTTAAATTTTGTAACTTACACATGCTCAGAAGTCGTGCTAGAAACAAATTGTGTTTTTATAGTAATCAACTAATAAGGTTAGCACCATGCTTTACGGAACAATAATACGAATACGCGTGTCTCGACACACTCTTGACAACTTATTCTGTAATGTCTTTGACGAATAATACTTTAATTTATCTCTACTTCTAAATTCTTCCTTCTTAGGCAATCAACTAGTACCTAGAGATGGTGTAGTAGCCTTGGTAAAATAACCGTGGCTGCGTGAAATACGTATCCTGCTTATTCCGGAACTGTTTTGGGAATTACAAACTTAGGTATGCTATGTATAGTTCATGGAGGACTGTGGTATAGAGATTGACACTCTTTGACAATGACTTTACGATCACAGGTCACGCTAAATAACTAAAATCAAGATGACCCGCTCTGACAATCAGTTGTACAATACAAACAGCGGTGGTGTACATGTGTATACAATACATAAGCGTATAAAAATTGCCATACCCTTACAGGGTCATATGTACACCTATACAAAACATGTTACTTCAGAATCTCATGTAAATCCAATCCTACTAATATTATAAACGCGAAAGTTTGTGAGCATGGATGGATGGATGTTTGTTATTCTTTCACGCAAAAACTACTGAACGGATTGAGATGAAACTTTGCAATAATATATCTTATTTATCAGAATAACACATAGGCTATAAATTATCATGATATTGCGCCAAAAATCAAAATATCATGCGGGCGAAGCCGCGGGTAATAACTAGTATTACATAAAATATGTTCCAATAAATTATTAATTAAGTAATGCGCAGTCTTGAGCTGTATCTATAAGATAGGTATTTTTATTTTGTACTGCGTCTTTACGTCTGACTTACCTACTCAAACGTAGATAAGCTACAAAAACAGCACATTTTCCGCATCTTACTATAAACACTTTTGGTTCAGCGATAAGAATGTTTCCACTTAGAATTTAATCTGGGTCATAAAACTGATTTATTTTAAACAAATGAGGTATCTATATGATTGTTGGTTACATTTCACAGTTTCCATATTTTTAATCTTTTAACGAAATTAAACTAGATCTTTCTTTTATTTTTTTGTGCTTTTTCAAGCTAAGTTTATCCCAAGGAGTTATTTTTGTAAACATTTCAACTAGGTAGTATGGAACACTTCACAAAAGTGTGGGCGTCAGGAGGCGAAATAGTTAAGTTGGAAAAGTGTCGAGCAGGTGATCCGAAGTTACAAGTTCGCGACAGACTTTTGAAATGTTTTTCACAAAAATAGCTCTTTGAAAACTTTCGTTATAACGTGAGTCGAGAAAAGTGAAGGGGGAGAAGTGGGAAAGGGGCATTGTGTTCAGGGGATTTATGTATCCAGCGAGTATCCTAAAAAAAAGATGGGCTCAAGTAAGCGGACACTCGCAAAAAATATCAGTCGAATTTAACCCCTTTTTCTTGGAACTCTTCTCCTTTTTGTTTCATTTTGAAAGTGGGTGAAACGGAAATATTTGACCAATGATTCCTGCATTCACAATGTCGCTTGTCGCTTCCTTGATAGAACAAAACTAAAATTAAATATCCAAATTACAACAAACAAAACTAACTCAGTCTGTTACCGAATTTAACTTACGTTTTAGACACACTTTCGATTTCATTTTGCCTCACTTCGTGACGATAAGATAGTTAATTTTAGACCGCTTCTATTGATAGTAAAAAACGGGAACTATTTTACTGGTCTGCTGTCAATTTACTCTGAGCAGCAAAATTAAATGATAGTCAAAAACATATGGGGAACATGGGAATGATTTGGAGGTTTATACTCTGCAGTAGACTGATTTAGCTACCAATGGTGAATGATGATGATGAGACGACTTTGAATTGAATTTAATAAATCAAAATATTACTATAAACAGATGTGTTATTTGATGATTAATTGATCCGTTTGCTCTACAAGTGAATATTTTTTATGCTTTATCTAATTGTATAATGTGTGTATTTTTGGCGACTGACTAATTAACATTTTTGATGACCAAAATTATATATTTGTCGGCCAAAAATGTTATTTTTTTATTTATTTCTTTGATAGGTCCGTGTTTGTTCCATCACTACGTATAAAAAGCAAAGTCGCTATTTCTGTGTGTCTGTCTGTGTATTTCATTATATCTTCCAAACTACACAACAGTATGCTGAGTGTGAGTTTTGTCGTAAACATGACGCTCTCTTCGGCGAGCGCGTAAGCATGTAATTTGTATGAAGAAATGTACAGCGCCACTAGCGGCGCGTTTTTGAAACACGACAAGTTCATACAAATTACATGCTTAAAACTTACACATAAACATAAACATATTTATTTCCAAATAACACTTGTGTAAAACATTCTTATAATAGTAGGTACTTAATTTTAACAAAACAGGTAAATTTTAATGTAGGTTATAACAATGCAATTTTATGCACCCTGGATTTCGCACTAGGCTAGCCTGTGTCGCGAAATCCAGTGTCTTTCGTTTTTGTGAATTTAGGTATGAATGAATGAATGAAAAACTTTGAATAGATAAAGATTCTAATAGACAGTACATAATATATAATACTTACATATAACACAAGAAAATTATCACTGAACCACCGGTGGCAACTGACATGTATAACATAGGTATGTAGTGAATGTAGTGTGTGTACACTCAGCATTCGAATGCGGTTTTCACTATCTTTTAGAGTGTTTCAATGAGAAGGTTTGCAGCTATAAATCATAGCAATTTAATATGCAGCCAATGGTAACTGGGCGATCCAATCATAAGCAAAGATGTGCTCTAATCTAAGGAGTAGCACGCTTACGTACATAGATTTATTGCTTGACATTATTGCTTAACGTTTCAATGATACCCGTAAAAGAATACATCGGTAGTAAATACAACTTGATTATGTTGGTTAATGTAAGTCATTTCGTAAGGTTATGTAACCGATGATTATAGTTAATCGCTTGTTAAACCGTAATTATCGTTTAGCAGTCGATTAACGGTTTATAGTTTTATAGGTAGCGGTAGTTAGCGGTTGTTACTATTAGATACTAGAATACTTTAAAGTACTACGTTTTACAATTTTATAGTTTTATGGATAGCTATTTGCACTTCCGGCTTCACCTGGTTACGAAAAAAATTAAAAGGTTATAGTCCTTCCGGAAAATTATTCTTCGCCAAAAATAGCATAACCGAGTTTAACCGTGTTGGTACAGCATGGATCAATGTATCATCAATGTAAGTAGTACTTTTCAGATTTTTGTTGAGTTTTCGGCGAAGTCATCGCGTAATATACCTACATACAAAAAACAGTCGAATTGAGAACCTCCTTTTAGAGAAAGCGGAAAAATATGGGGTATATAGTAGGTATATACCTACCTACTTAAAATTATACATTGAATTTAGCTATAAAATATCGCCTATGTGCGAACTGTAGAAAATATCACATTTGCTAAGGCCTTATCAACATTTATATCAATATTTTCCACAAAACCACGCAGTTACAATGATCGTCATTCGTCAGCCGTCACGCTACACGGCCTTCGCTTGACTCCGACGTGATTATACACACATCACGATTATTTAGCTGCTATTAAAAACTAAGCGCGGAGAGCAAAACTCCGAACAGCGAGTGCGAAATGTTACATATGAATGCGCCATTTCTGACAGTCCATAGAAATAAAATTATGGTGGTGTATGGAATGATTTATATTAGAACGGGACGGGGCCCGTACGAATACATTTTGTCTGTCCGTCATACGTGCGGGGTACGCGCGAAGTCCGGGCTTCGAACGGGCCCGTCCCGTTTTATGTATATAAATAAATATTTTTTGGAGGACATCGTACACACGGTCTCTGACCCCAAACTAAGCAAAGCTTGTGATATGGCTGCCAGAGACTGATATACTACACATACGTATTTTTAAATACATACTTATATAGAGATAGTACCTAAATAATACCCAGACACAGAGCAAACACCAATGTTCATCACACAAAATGCTTGTCCTGGGTGGGGATCGAACCCACGCCTCTTTGATCCAGAAGTCAGGTTCACTAATCACTGAGCCACAGAGGCAGTCGTCGATATAAATCATCCCTTAGTCTAACATAAGCTCAGTGGTTTCTAATATGGATATTGGAAGTCCTAGGTTCGAATAATATGGCATCACCTGTCTTTTAAGTTCTGTGAGAATTTAATCGGCAGCTTTTGACTATCCCGCGGCAAAATAATAAAGTGTAGCATACAATAATGGCATTTATACTTAATTATAATTGAAATAAAACATTGGTTTATGGGTATTGTAAATGCTAGTAAGTTTTTATTATCATGAGTTTTGGATTTCTGAACTAAACTTGGCTTATGTCTAAGTAAATCCGAGCTCTTTTTACAATGTAGACAAAAAGTTCAATTAGGCAATGCTGTAGTCTGGATCAAAATTCTTAGTGGCTGTAATGTTAGCTATAACCGACTGATAGCTCCGCGGTGGTTGGGTTGCACGCAGCTTACAGCTTATTTCACAGCCGTCAAAATGTTTGATTCAGCCTATAACATAACTAAATAGCGCTAATAACACAATTTACGTCATTTCCACTCACAACTACCAATAACGTTCGCGCTCCACTTAAACTAGTTTCTCTCGAATTCAATAATCGGAAACGCGACCGATTAAAATTTCAATTTAAACTGCGACAAACAACATTAGTCGATTCGATCTACATCCGCGATGAAATCGATCGCCCTTGACGAGGGAAACCGCCGACAAGTGGCAAGGTCGGTCGTTTCAATGGGCCATGCGGGTGCCGTGGCTATGGTGTACACGCACCTTGCTGTGGAAGCCATGTGAGTCATACAAACGTATGACGCGTCTCATACGGATAGGAATACGTTTAATAGATCATCAGCCGTAAGTACCTATGCATTCGCTGCAGGACATACTTATGCTTTCTTTAAGGCTCCTTTACACACAGGCGGTACGAACGGTATAGCAGACGGGCGGGCATCTGTATTGTACTGGTTATATAAGAAGGGCTCACACAGGTTCGGTCGCGGTACTGCCGTACCGCCCTTTACCGCTCGTACCGCTCTACCGCTCGTACCGCCTGTGTTTGATGGAGCCTTTATGGATTTTCCATAAGTTATCCAAGAAACTGCCAAGAAGTGGCAAGGTCGATCGTTTCGGCTACGGCACCCATAGCTATGGTGTACACGGACATTGTTATGGGACTGTAGGAGCCATGTGAGTCATACAAATCGTATGACGCGATTGATACGGATAGGAATATTATAGATATGTACTCGGCATATCAGCCATAACATATTTGCAGCTTGACATACCTACTTAGACTTTATCTATGGATTCTCCATAATTCAACGCTTTAGTCGAGGGAAACTGCCAAAATGTAACAGGGTTGGTAGTTTCAATGGGCCATACGGGTGCCGTAGCCAAGGGTACATGCATTTTGTTGTATGGGACTGTGGGAGTCACGTGAGTCATACAAATCGTATGATGACAAACTATTCCAAAATGAAGGAAAGGTGAAGGAAAACTGTCAAGGAAATTGGCGCGACCGTGAACCTCAGGCTTAAGAGCGCGTGATCATCCTCAAATCCGCTGGAGTTGTGACTTGTTTGCAAACAGTCGAAAAACAGGTAGTTACGTATGATTTAATCTTGCTATGACATTGGTTTTTTTGCAAATCGTTTTTAAATCCTTTTATGAAAGACAAAAGGATTCAAAAACCATATCTTGTGGCGGTTCAAGAAGACACTAGTTAGTCTTCCATCTCCTCCGAATTCATTCATACAGTTCGAGTCACTTTTTACTGTAGTATTACGAGGCCTGTGAACCTGTTCAGATTATAGTTCAAAGATAACTGATACACCGGAGGCGTTACCAAAGCTTGTCCGCACTTCAGGATAAGGAACTCGTTCACATTCGTGTTAAATATTTTAGCTTTGCGAAATTTTTTTAAGAGAGAGCATGCATGAGCATATTGCTTCAGTGACACCACCCTAGAAATTTCCGCTCTGGCTCATAATGTTTTGTCAGGAAAGTCAATAACATCTTATTTTTCTGGGGTAGCCAAAGGAGGCAGCTGTCCTCCCTAGAGAAAATCTTTAGCTACATCAATGAGGAAGACGAGCATTCCATGTGTGTTGTCTGTTCTGATCTCTAATCTTCAACATAAGAAATGCCTCATCTGCCTCAACAGCGAAGAAGTGACAAAATATATATACGACAATCAGAGTATCAGCATGCCCCTAAACATTCCTTGACAGTTCACGCACGTTGCCAATTTCTGCTCCAAAACTAAAACATCACCCACGTCTTGTTTAATCGACTATTATAGTTTTTTTGTAACCACGCGCCGGACATAGCGATAATAGCTGAGGCACGTCACTAGTTTGTTGGAATCGTAGGCGTGTCCGTGTCAATACACGCCTAATAGCCTTGTGATAAGGGTCATATTGGAACTAGTTGATAATTGATAAAATATGGAGTCATTCACATCTTTGGCTTTAGAAAACTGGGTCAGAAACATAACTGTGGGCCTAGTGCTATTTACATATATTTTTAAAAGAATTCATCCATCTCACTCACTGACCAGTAAAGAGAGTAGGACAGCATGTGAGCAGATTAGTAAATGTAGGCAATTCAAACTAACCAAATAAGATTGTTGTCTTACTCTTATCTTATCTACTTTTGTGGAATTGGTAAGTACATGTGTGTTTCTTTCATTCGTCCCATAGTGCAAATAAACAAATAGCGTAAACATACGAGCGCTTTATCTTTTTAACCGACTTCCAAAAAAAGGAGGTTCTATGTTCGTCTGTATGTATTTTTTTTGTATGTTCATATATCAACTGTGAACCGAAGTTTAGTTCGAAAAAGTATATTCCGAATGGGACCACATTTAAATATTATGGAAATCGCCTGAGCCGTTTTTGAAAAATCAACAATAATGGAAAAATTGTATACATCAATTTGAGCGAACTGGACGGAACTAGGTTTTGCCATTTATTGCGAAAAGTAATTACCTACTCTTCACACAATGATACTCTTGTTCAGGCGAACATTTGGAGGCCCAAATGTTTCTAGGTTTCTACCATTCATACTTAAATAAATATATCAGTACAAACAAAAAATATACAGTCTCATATTAAAAAGAAAGATAATAAATAAGATAATGAGCTTTATGATGCATATATAATTTTAGTCTGAAATGTAATCACAATCAATTACATCACTTCTAACAGTTGAATAATGAATTTCACTTTAAAATTGATGATTCAATAATTTGAAGCTATAATAATGCGAGTAGCCATTACTCTCTATTCTGACTCACTAAATAAAACCAATCTTGAAACATTGGTTTTATTGTACTTAACTTAATTGTTATGAGTATAAATCAAAATACATAATATTAATGTACCTTTTATTACAAGCTGCGCCCCATGGTGTTACCCGCATTAGCCCGAGATAAAAAGTACCCTATGTGTTAATCCAAGGGCTAAGCTACCTTCATACTGAATTTCATTAAAATCTGTTTAGCCATTTGTGCGTGAAATAGTAACAAACATCCATACATACACAATTTTGTCAAATTTCATGTTCATAATAGTAGGATAGGTTTGCATTTGACTACATACTGCCTGATGTTAAGCAGATATGCAGTCTAGGGTGTAGCATGCTTATCTAGAAGATATCTATTTACTTGGGTTTCAAGACACATTATATACCTACATCTGTACCTCAAAGGTATACGAGTACAATACATATGTGAAGTAGATTATTAACTAGGCCTCGAAGTATGCATATAGAAACTGCACTTAAAATGGAATTAATATTGTGTCCATAAAAGGTCTTTTATAGGTACATAGGATAGATTAACATTTCAACACATCCTGCAATATTAAGCATCTGCCTAAGCTGCATTTATAGTAAGCATGCTACACCCTAGATCACATACATATGAGGTCTATCTGTAGCATGCTTGCTTATTTACTTGATATGGTGCACAAATATTACATTTATAAAACCAACTAACAAAATGTAGTGTCAGCAAAAACTGCATTATTCATTTTTGCTGCATAATGTTTGATTTTAATTTAACAGCATTCACTCTTACTTATTTGCTTGTTAATAATCTTTTTGCATATTTATATTTCTGTTCTCGTTTTTTACAGAATAGAGTTATGTAAGAGGTTGAAGTGTGGTATTTGCACAAAAATTAGTCACACAATTACAACTTTAATGCACAGATTGAATGAGCAAATAAAACAATTTTAAGTGCCATTCACTTTCACTCTTCAATAGCAGCGGTAGAATTTTTAGCCACAATGCACTTAGCTCAATAAAACTGGACAAAGAATCACTTGGTACATGAACAGAAGAACTTTCTTTTTTATTAGGTAATTAATTGTTTTGCTGCACATAACTTAACATTAAATTTATCTTTCTGTTTGTGTTGATCTTTTTTATGTTAGACATTTTCCAATTAGATAAAAATTGTGTAAGATGAATTCCAATTAGATCTATCTAACAAATTTTAATTATATAGTTTAATTGATTATCGAGGTAAAACAAATCAATAGTTTGATTTACCTCACAAAATTGTTGTATGATGACATATTATGATGAGCTGCGCCCGTGCGGTGTTACCCGCCTGAGATCAAAAGTAGCCTATGTGTTAATCCAAGGTCTAAGCTACCTTCATACTGAATTTTATCCAAATTGTTTCAGCCGTTAATGCGTGAAAGAGTAACAAACATCCATACATATTTACAAACTGTTACGTTTATAATATTAGTAGGATAAGATTATGCACTTCATGTAAAAAATTGGCATTAAAAAAATTAAGTTGCATAATATGCAGTGTCGATTGTTTATTAAGTAAAGTACTTAATTATTACTAAAAAAGGTTAAGGTACCAGGGATAGTACCTTGAAACCACTTCCGTTAAAATTATAGTTTTTGTAATGGAATACTAAAATCTACAGGAAGTGACCAGTTTTGCTGTAAAAATATACCTACAGTATGTACACATGTCTAATAGGTATCAAAAATTCAAAACATTCTGCCACAACCTACCTACACAGTAAGTATATACCATACATATTTCAAAGGATTGATGATACTGATTGCTTTATTTTAAAACCACTGAGTAAAACTATAAGTGGTGATTTATTGAACTTTGTGACCTTTCAGTTTTATATAATTATAAATAAATACTTGAATGGTATTTGAGACACACATAGCTATGTAAACATCATGCTTAAATTATTAATTGGTTAAAATGGCATTTAGGTGGGAACTCTCATAATTACTCTGAACTGTCTGTTTAGTAATTTTATGCTAGACAAGCTAACATTATTCAACATTTAAAGGAAAATGTGAAACAATGTAATGTTTCTGATGCAATATTGGTCTTATGATCGTCTACTAAGCTATCAGTAAGTAGTTACATTAACTTACCCATCAGTGGTGACAGAGTTCAGCGAGAGTGCCTCAGCAAATATCATCTCTTGATTTTCAACAGCTGCTTTCGTCTCCTCCACCACTTCCTCCCCAGGGGGGTCTGGGACTGGTTCTGGCACGTCACTCCCGTCTCCTGCTTTACTATTGCTGGATTTCTGACTGACATTGTGCAGCCCAGACAGATCAACCTTCGTTTCCACTCCACCGTCAGCTTGCAAAGCCTCTGACACCACCAAAATGAACAGAGCACAGCTGAGAACAAAATAATCCAGTCAATAACATGCCAAGAAAAAGCAATGGATTCAACAGTTAATATCAATAACACCTTACCTGGAAAGCACTGAAATTGTCAGCAGAGACGTGTAAATCACACACAGTCCACCCTTCATCGTATTATTAATGAAAAATCCACAGTCCATAGCATTTTGTGCGAAAACTATTGGCTAACACATTTGCACGACGATTTTGCTCCTGAATTAAATCTGCCGCGCTATTCACGTACACGTAACACTATCACATTCACAATTTGCACGGCCGAACAATAATAAAATAGCCAGCTGCCATCTGGGAACGTTAAAAACGGGAGAGCTAATTTTTATTCAATTTTTACTAAAATCGAAATAAAGGAATTTGGTTTGACATTTGATCTGACAAAACGACAAACGTCACTCAAATCAAGTTTTTTTATCAAAATCTAGGGTTTTCATTGGCTGTATATCATTCCACCAATCACAGCCAAACATTTAAGAAGAAAACACTATCGTGATTGGCTCATATAAAAGGAAATAATTATGATCCATTTCACGCAGAAAGACTCGAGTTACGAACATCACGATAAAATATTTTTGTCAAATAATACTTTGTTTAATGAATCCGCAAAAATGGTCCTATGTTTTGGCATTTACTGTAGATATTTAGTTAACGATATCATTTTCTTTCTCTCTGAAAGTAAGGTACATACGAACCTAATGAATAGGAAACCTAAGGAATAGGATTTATAAGTAAGTATTACAATCAAATAAGCTACTAAAGAAGTCAAAACGAAATAAAATGCAACTGTCAAAACGTAACGTCAAGACGTCATCGTACATCCAACTACAGAAAACGGAAAATTGATTAGATTTTTCCAAATAAACGCCTCGAATTAATAAAATGGAAGCTTTATACGCCATTCCATTCAATGTGCTCGAAATACCTAACATCAAAATCAAAAAGCCGGTATGGCTACAGGCTCCGTCAGCAATGACAACATTCTCATTAGTGTTGTTTTCCTATTTTTTGGTTACCGGAGGTGAGTGTTGTTTTCTGGTTATATTCTTATTAGGATCATTCTTACTGTTTATGAACTCTCTAAATCATGTTACTTGGTTTCAGGGATAATTTATGATGTGATCGTGGAGCCTCCAAGCGTAGGGTCGACGACCGACGAACATGGTCATAGCAGGCCGGTAGCGTTCATGCCTAATCGCGTCAACGGCCAGTACATCATGGAAGGGCTAGCATCAAGCTTTCTGTTTTCTATGGGAGGACTGGGCTTCATCATTCTAGACCGCACACATAATCCTTCAACACCTAAATTAAATAGAATCTTATTGATATCTGTTGCATTCCTCTGTATCCTTGTTTCTTTCTTCACCACCTGGATATTCATGAGAATGAAGCTGCCGGGATACCTGCAGAACTAGCATTGCTAAAAGTCAAATTGCTTATCTTTTGGGCTATATTATGCATAAGTTTATGAAATAAATATTTTTTACATTGATCTGAAAGTTGTTTCCATTTTATATGATCACTCGAGCTATAAACCGAGCTCTAATTATTTCATATTTCCACACTAATAGTACTATACAAATGGTAAGCCCTTGACCAAAAGTTATCTAACTTGAAACTATTGATAGTTATTTAGTAATCAGATTGTTTTAATATAGATATGGCAAACCACAAACAAAACTATAATTTACTTGGAGGTACATTTTTATTAATAAATGGTATAAATTAAAACTTACATTATCACAACATTCAAATAATAACAATTTACTTAAAAACTAATACATGGTCATTAATAATTATGAGATTCTTCTAAATTGATTACTGTTGAGTATGTTTTATGGTCTATGCAAGATGGTATTTGCAAGAATTTCGCAGCTATAATCTGGCCGTTTAACTCAGTCCTCGCCTGCACGGTACACAGGGGCAGGGGTAGATAACAAACGGGGACTGAGACATGTACCTGTACCTCCATGCCCCTGCGCAGGCGAGGACTGAGTTAAGCAGTCAGACTATAGCTATCATTTATAATGAACTCTAAATGCCATCACAAAATTGTCACCACCACAAAGGTTTTTCATACATTGTATACCACACAGTAGTCATCAATTGATGTAGGTAGATATTTTGTCTTAGCTAGGGGTGTGGAAGGTGGTGGGCACCACCCAACCATGCCATATCCCCTAAGTTCTGCATTTGTGGCTGTGGTGAAAGGCTTGTTTGCAATCCGCTAAAACTAATAGATTCTCAGATCATTCACACTTGCAGATACACTTTCTTGCAACATTTATAGAAACATTATTTTAAACAAAGTGAGACTAGAACTTCAAAAATGACATTATGGTCTCTATTATTATGAACTGTCATCTCATGTATACAGATATTATGATTTTGATAGATGTTAATGTATATCATCTATAGTATATTATCTAAAAGTATTGTAATTCATTATTTATAAAAAATAAATATATTTTGAGAATAAAAATTGCCTCAATTCATTTTTATGACTATTCTAATTCACCATGGAAATTAACATGGCTTTCACACATTTTATACTATATATAAGGGGACTAAACTTACACGTGAGTTTAGTCCTGTTATATAATTATAGTACATATATACAAATATTCTAATTTATATTGGTAAAGATATAAGTGACTGATCAAAAAATTTTAGAACATAAGAAAATAATTAGCTAATTTGTTTCTAAATACTTACTGAGTAAATAGTTAGGTCAAAGGAAATTATTATTTTTCATGTATTAGAAAAGCACAGTAAACTAGCAAATATTTCACAACTAATATCACTAGATAACTTAATCTAATTTTATATGTAGGTATTGCATGTGACCATATAAAGTAAGTTGCGAGATTCATGATGGTCCAGAGATCTTCATAGCCTTATTCTAAATGAGCTGCAACAAAAAAAAGGTAGGTATTTGTTAACTCTATGTGCAACAGAAAATAACTTTGAATCAGGTAATTGTATTTGTATGGAGAGGCGTTTATAAACTTGCATAGGGTGAGCTGCTGGTCAACAGCTCTGATTGAGATTCAAGGATGTTTGGTGATGATTCCTATTATAATGATATGGTACATAATATGATAATTATAACAATTTCTTTAGTCAGCTATAAATAATATAATTAGTTATACAAAAGGCCTTCGCTACGTTAAGCGTGCGCACGCGGCGGGTACTCGCCTAGCGTGTATGTATTGAAAGGGTGCGCGTGCGGCGGGCGTTAATTATTCTAGGACCACTAGATGCAGCGTCGCCCGCCGCGCGCCGCGCCGCGGATTCTAGGCCCGCATTGAAAGTCCGAAGCGGGCGTTCTCTACGTGCATCCGCGGCGTGCGTCCTCTCTGTACACCCGCCGCGTCCGCCCGCTTAACGTAGCGAAGGCCCTAACAGGTTCTTTCTAGTTCTAGGTAGGTTAATGATGTAAACTTACTGGCAGAAATCTGAGCTCTTATCAATGATATGCTCAAATTCAGCAAAGGAGAGAGCTCCGTCGTCGTCCAAATCCGCCTCCTCTAGAACATTCTGGACCAATTGTTGTATCTCTGAGTCGGAGAGCTTCAGATCAGGCCCGCAGAGACGCTCAATCACCTCGCGCAGGTCTGACACGCCTATCATGTCATCGCCGTCGAAATCTGGACACAAATACGTAGGTTAGAAGCTAGTCAAGTTAGCAATGGTTACACGGCTTTATCATATGAGGTTGAATAGTTTTTGGCCCATTATCTTAATGTTTCTCTTCAACAATGAGATAATGGGCAAAACTTACTACAGTGGGTTCTCTGGGCCTCCAGAGCAGTTGGCAGGCCCAGGCAGAGATGGCGGGACGAACTGGAGTCCTTTTGTAACAACTGGACCCAAATTTAGAACATAAAGAGTGGAAGGAAAATAGGGAGGCCCTTTCCTAGCAGTGGGACGGAACAGGCTCATAATAAATAATAAGTATGTCAGCCAGGTCAGTTGTGAAGGTGACTGTAATAAATGTACAAGCAGGCTGGGGTGGTTTTTACCATTAATTTTGTGATAATTGTGCCAGCTGGGAAAACTGCCAACTGGCTGGCTGTAGAGTTTGAGCATTTTGAGTATTTCCAGGCTTACAACAGTCAGTAGATGATTGCTTTTTGTATAACAGTTATAGCATTAATGGTTTTATTGTAGTTAGGGCGCATCTAAAGATAAAGTAGAGTTAAACTGGCTTTAATGGCATGTGGCATTTATGGCATTACTACCATAGTATGAAGTTTTTCATTGGTTAATAGTAATTTTTCTGAAGGGTATATTGGACAAGGTAAACCATAATTATAGAGGACACCATTCCCACATCTACTATGCTTTACTAATGATTAAAACGTACCAAAAATCCTGAATGCATGTTCAGCCTTAACAGCTTTAGGCGCCATCTCGCTGAACACCGACATCATATCAAGGAAGTCTTCAAATGTACAGTCTCCGTCATTACTGGAACTGAATACTTTGCATATTCTATCTCTGAAGGGGTTTACTCTAAGCTCAGGGTACTGCAGGATCTTGGCCATGGGTAACTTGGCATTCTTGTTATGACCAACCTTCTCAGGGGCTAGGGCCTTGAATTTGTTGTGAGCACTGTAACAGAGACATCATTTTGACATTTTATTTGATGTAGTAATGCAAGGTTTACCAAACTATGGGTTAGCAACACAGAGATACCAGAGGGATAATGTTGTCGATCGAGAAAGTCTGAAAGAGATGCAACAATTTTATATAGCATGAATTAGAAATAGACAAGAAAAATATCTTGACTCAGTGGATCATTCTGGTATTTTTAGACAAGGAATGTCAAATTCCTATACTTATTTGATAGTTTTGACATCAGCATGGAAGATTTTCCACACATTTTTGTGGTTGAAAATTGCCTCAAGTGACAACAGCATTATCAATCTGTTATTTAAAAACATTTGTGGTCAGCAAATGTTAGGTGGGCCCTGCCTGTAAGACAACACACCATATCAGACTTATCAAACTCACTGAGATTTGCAGTAACTCGAGTTGAAGTAGATGTCAAAACTGTAATGACAAACCATAGGAAACAATCTCATGATTCCCATTGGAATAACTGTTACTATCTAATTAAGTACTAATCAAAATTTCATTAAAGGTTTGTCTGTACTGTAACAGCCTTTTTTAATAGTCCACTGCAGGAAGCCTACCCACAAAGGGTGATTGGGCTATATCCACCACGCTGGCCCAGTCAATTCAATTCAATTTCAAATATTCTTTATTATGCTGGCCCAGTGCGGGTTGGTGGATTCACATACGCCATCGAATTTCTTCTACAGACTTATGCAGGTTGCCTCACGATGTTTTCCTTCACCAAAAAGCCAGTGGTGTAAAATTCTGTACATAAATTCCAAAGAACTCATTGGTACGGGACCGGGATTTGAACCCACAACCCCAAGATTGTAATGCCGGTGTCACTACCTCTGGGCCACCATGGCTTAAAGTTTGTCTGTTAGACCTCAATTCCTATTGGTAGCGGTTAAATTTCCTAGAGGTGGGTCCAGAGTTTGCAAACTTGTACTAGAAGGGTCATAGCCCAGACAATTTTGGGAACTACTTTACTAACAGATAGAAGATGCATCACATCAGAATACCGGGCAATTTAAATTAAGCTGAGTAGTTAATTTAGTGTTAGAAACAGGAAAGAAAAAGGAGAATGAAGAAAATTTTTCCTAGAAATGTTAAAGCTAGTGAAATTATCATCTAATCTAGCTATTTTACAGAAACCTTGATAAACAATTAATCATATACATTAAAGATATACTCACTATAGCACTTCTTTTTTTGTGAAATATGTAAGATCCTGTAAAATGAATGAAAAAATTAGTCATAGTTGATAGGCGTAGCAGGCATGCTTTGTATTGCGGTTTAGAAGAAAACTGACTTACTTCGTAATCTTGGAGTTCTTCTTCAGTAAATTGACTTTTCCCTTGACCCATTTTTGATTGATATAGGTAATTATCACAATATTTAGATGTACATAAATGTGGTGATATGCAACCTACTTTAGAAACCATAGCTTGTTACATCGCTTATGCCAGATCTGTAACTAGCTGTCATTACTTAATATTCATATTCTTGTACGCCGTATTTTTGTCGATTAAAGCCATAATTATTCAGAAATGGTTTAGAATTCTACAATTTAATCGACAAAAATACGGCGTACAAGAATATGAATATTAAGTAATGACAGCTAGTTACAGATCTGGCATAAGCGATGTAACAAGCTATGGTTTCTAAAGTAGGTTGCATATCACCACAATACGTAATTTAAGTGTAATATATTTTTTTAAACTAAATCACAAAATGTAAACAAAGCTTGTTGACCAAGGATTTTGTATACTATCTGGATTGCGCACAGACAAAAGGCTCAAAATTAGCTTAGGAAAATTAAACCTTAACGCGTTATTCCTTTGAAATGGCTCGATTGAGAAATGTAAGAAAGAGATGCATTGATATAATATGGCACGAGTAATAATGAGACATGAAAAATATCTCGAATCAGTAGCTATTTGCCGTGTTTTTGTCCCGATAATGTCAAATTCTTGTCAAATTCCAATACATAATATGTATTTGACAGTTGACAACTAGTGATAGTGATTGTCCCCCTTAGATTATAGAAGGATAGTTGAACTAGGATGCTAGGAGAATTATCCAAAGTTGTTCTTTGTCAGAATCGATTGAATTGAATACTTACAAACACATGTATAATTATCTATTCAAACGCATTGTTTGTGTGCATTCATCGTACAACATTAAGTAACACACAAACGTATCTAATTAGATACGTTTATATTTTACGGATATTGTTAGTTACACAAAGACGTACCTTCAGATAAGTTTCTGTGTTTGTTTCTGTTTTTCGCATAATATAGATACGTCAACGTCCATTTTAGAAATAAAGCGTTATCGAGATACGTGTCTTTGTGACTAAGTAAAACCCTGTTATTTTAAGATTCGTGGTATACTTAACTCAAAAGTGATAAAAATCGAGTTACGTTTTTGTGTTACTATAGGGACAAATTTTTAGCCCATTAAATTGGTTCTTCAAATTTTGTTATATTTTAAAATATGTCATTGTGAATCAAACAAAAAAATAAACGTATAATTGAAATTATTACTAAAAGCGTTTTTTAGCCTTCTTTTTCAGCACGTCTTTTCTAGGTAGGTAATTTTGTGCTCCATCTAGCCCGATCTAGCTCTTTTTAGCTTCTTCAACTGCCCCAACTTAGAGTATAAATAACTAAAGTATAGAGCGCTAGCACCGCACTAGACACCCAGTGCGCGTCGTAGGCAGATGAAGTATAGCTACTTATATATCTATGTTGGCGATTCCTAAGGATGGGCACGCGGGCAACGCAAACACATCGCTCATTCACAAGAAGCATGTCATAAATCAAAAAAGGTGATTTTGAGTTGTATATACACAAATACTCAGAAAAGTCGACTTTATTTCGTGTAATAACGCCATAACTCTAGGGCTTTTAATGTGTGAGTGAGAAACGTTGTGATACTCTGTGTGTCCGTGTGACTCGAGCGCGCGTCGTGATTCGACAGCGACACATTTCAGTTGTTGCGAGTGCGTTGAGACGAATGCACGTGCTTCTTTACATCAGCGACGACATATTTCATCTTATGACGATTTTCTCGAAAAAGTAAGTGATAATATATTTTAGAATCTAGTGCAAGAACAACAGATTTTGATTTACGACTATAAAAAAATAAAGATGAGTATTAATAAGAGTAGTCATATTTTGTGTTGTGTCATTGTTCTTTCTTAAAAAAGATAATTTTTAGTAAATTATTTGACTTGAATCGTTATTTACAATAAATAAAACAATAAGTACAATTTCACAAACGACATATTTGTTAATACATCGTTTTAGCTATTAGAAGCAAGTTGTGAATGCAATTATTGTTGTCGTACATTACTTTATACGTCGTTACTAACAATAATATTTATTTTTTTAGGCGATTATTAATACGTATTACCTAAGATGGCTTTAAGTAGAAGACGAAAAATATTGGGCTTAATTGCTTCCAATGACCTGGGTATGATAATAACACCGCCAGATGTAATAGGTGGGCTTATAATAATTACCTTTTTATTGATATTGATGGTTATTTTCTGAATTATTGTGAATAAATTTCATGATTATGCACTTTCACAGATAACAACGAAGGTCGTAAAATAAATTCTAATATTTCTGTAGAGACTGTAGGAGATAAGAACCAATTTAAAACTGCTCAACGTTCCCATTCATATAGTTTTTTTTTTCTACCAGCACTACCAGATCTTCGTCGTCGTCGACTAGTTCTTCGTCTTCTTGATTTCGTGAAGGTATTAAATTATTCTTCTTTACATAAGTCACTGTTTGCAAAACTTGTTAATCTCACAGTCGAAATTTATTTTAATTTGCAGACAGCGATGACTCTATAATGGATCCTTTTTATCAACCAGAAAACTACGTTCCACCAGTGTCACCACCAATCCCTATCCAGGAAAATTATGATGATCCAACTGACGCACAACATGTAAGCGTCCAACCACCAGTATTGCCATCCATTGTCATATTCAGAGTTTAGAAAGGCAGATGTTATAAAAAAGAAAAAAAGGGCAGAAGTATTACTCAAAAATATTTACAATCAGCGTCCGGGATTAAGCCAGAAGAAAAAAGATGGCTTGTTAGGCTTACTTAAAAAAAATACTATACCGAGTTATTATGCTCCATTTTATAATTCTCTATAGGTACGAGTACCTAACTAAGAACTAAACTAAAATAAGTAGCAAATAGTGATTTATGTAACAACTTAACAATTAAGTAACTTAAAGTCTGATTTTTGTGCCATTACAATTGATATTTGATGCTAGATAATTAATAGTTTGTAGTACTTTGCAAGATAGAGACTGATTAGCAAGTTTGAATGTTGTCATAAGAAGTAAATAAATAAAGTATAAGTGTTCTAGAATGTCATATTTTATTTAAATCCTGTTATTTTAAGAATATTTACTATCAATAATGACACAAGATGGATAGGCAAAAACATTTTGAATATTTTTGTTTTGAAAAACGACACAACTGATACCCTGTCTTATTCAAACACGAATTAAATAAAAACTACTTTCACTATAGTTAAAGGCGACATTGTTTTAATAACGTAAATATATAAGAAATAAAACAAATGTTGTAAAAGTCTCTATTGATTTATAGTTTTTTTTAAATTCAAATTGCAAACTTAAAAACCTCGTTTCCCAAAAATTACACTTTTTTAGTTGTGTCGTGCTTGTTGCGAATGAGCGACATTTTGTTCTCGATAGATGCAGGTTCAGCGCGGTACAAACAAGTACAAATAATTATATTTCGTGCGATAACATTTATACGTATAAGTAGATATTTAAGGGATTCATTGAGGAATCAAATCAATCAGTGTACTGAGCAAACTTTATTCCATATGTTTGTTTTAAAGCGATAATCCGTTTTCGGGTTTCGGAAATCTGAAAAATAAGAAAACAATCGATATTTTTTTTATATTTCAACCCTTTTTTAGGGAAGTTGTTCAGTATTTTGAGTAGGTTTATCCTTTACATATTTTATACTATATTTGTAGGACCCTGTATTTGCAGTCAGTCAGTATTTGGATGTGTAACCGTGGGTAGCATTTTCTAAATGAGCGCTACCGTGGCTCGGATGACACGTTAAATTGTAGGTCCCTTTTTAGCCAGACTCTAGACCATTGCTGTGTTTACAAAAGTGATAGAACTTAAAAAGAACTACATTTGATGTGACAGCTCAAACTTAAAAGTTGATTATTTCCGTAATATTGATAGCTGTCATCTGAAAGATATCATATCTCTCTTTGAGCTTTATCACTTTTGTGAAGACAGCAATGGTCTATACACCAGTGTCGATAATTTATACAACCAAAAAAAATAATAGTAGGATGAAACCCATTAGAAAAGGAGGGGAATATTATAAAAATAAAAGGAAAAATAATTTACGGGCGATCTGAGGTCGGGAAGGGGATGGGAGGGGAGGGGAGGGGGGGAGGAGGAGGAAAAAACGGTTTTTCTCGATTTCCGGCAAAACTAAAAGTCTTATCGAAAAAAATCAAATGGCAAAGTTGTAGGTAATAAAAAGATCTAAAACTTTTGTATTGACACTTTTTTCACATAACCTCAAAATTTATGTGAAAAATCCAAAAAACTGAGTTATTTTTATCTCTTACAAAAATATATTTTTTTTTTAACTAAATTTGGTGAAAATCTACCTTTTTATGTCCCAAATACGATGTAATTTATTTGATTAAAAATATTAATTTTTTTCACCTTATTTTGAATTAATATCGAAAAAACACCCTAATTTTCAATCGAAAATTCAACCGTCAAAATATCAGTTTTTTTCAAAAAGTTGGTATGTTTTCTATTTGTTGAAATCTCTACTTTCCGATGGTGAAAAAAAATATATATGTTACTATAGTAAATCTTCTCAGAAAATGCAAAAAATCGAAAAAAAATATTAAAGAAATAAATGTCAAAATGTACAAAAAATATATTATAAATCTATTAAAAATGTATAAAATATATATGGAAATCGGCCAAAAGTTTGTTATTAAAAATATCAATCTTTAGGTTATGTTACGTTAAGCATACTATTTTTTAAGGAATTAGGTATTTTACGATTTTTATGTTTGAGTTGATTGATACAGATATAAATAGAGATAGTATTTACCTTCCTATGCAGATTCGAAAAGTTTTTTGTTTTTTTAAGTTAACTTGTCACAGTTATCTTCAAGAAACTCAGCGTGCACGTGTATTTTTATAAACGATGTTGTATACTGTATTTCGAATACTGGTTAGGCTAACGGTTGTAACAGCTGCTACGAAATATATAGTATATAATAGTAGGTTTGTACGAGTATGTAGTAAGACCCAGACCAGCCTAGCCCCTTCCCCACTTCTCCACGAAATACCTTTTGATGGGCTACAATTTTTCGTAGGTCACTCAGGTATATCTCCTCAGGTATATATAATTTATTTTAAAATAGTTATAAATAGGCATCTACGCATATAATTTAAAGAAGATTCGACAACTTTCTCCCAATATTATAGATGAATTATTAAATATTAATTTTATTAACTTATTTGTTTGTGAATAAGGAAGTTTCCTTTATCATAAAAACTAAAAATAATTATATACATTTAAAGACGTTAGAATTATATTAGATACAGTGAAAAAATTACTCGAATATCTTAATAAATTACGGAGTTATGGATGTCTAAACATGACCGCACGAAATCAAAAAACCTCGCGACGGATTTACGCGTGTGACGTCATTCGGCTCCAGAGCCGCGCCGTGGGTTAGGCGGAAGAAAGGAAAAAAGGAAATAAAGTGCTTCATTCTATTCCGGGTATTTTTCTAAGCCACGAATATGTTCTAGAATATCATTGTACTTATCTTTATGTTATGATCAACATTTACTATAGGACTAACCCCCCAATATAACGAATAAAAAGTCAGCATTCCCATAATTTTTCAAAAATGCACAACTTGCACAGGAAAATTTATTCATAAATACAATATTCTGTCCTTAAATATCATATTATGACCAACTTTTACTATGGGACTAATCCCCTGTATAGGGTTATCCAAAACTTCTCAGCCTAATATTTGTTCTTATAAAGTCATTGTAGGTAATAAGTTTTTCAGGACTTATTTTTTAGTTGCGAAAATGACAGATATCAAAGTGACAGCTGCCATTATATGGCATATTATTATAGAATTCATACTAGTGTAGCATGACAGATGTCATCTGAATCTCGTTGAGCTCTATAATTTTTGTGCCTAAAGTAACGGTCTAGAAACGACCGTTACGGAGATAAATTACTTTAAAGAGCTGTCATCCGAAATATAGATCTTGTTGAGTTCTATCACTTTTGTGAAGACAGCAATGGTCTAAAATCGTTAGTTACAGAAATAAACCGCATTTAAGTTTGACAGCTGTCACTTTGAGACCTGACATGTCATCCTAGTATGGATTCTAGATTATAACAGCTGTCACTTTGTTCAGTCATTTTTAGGGTTTCGTAGTAAAACGAGGAACCCTTAAAACGTCGTTATGTCCGCGTAACGAACGGACGCCGTTTATAAACCATATAAAAAACTCCCTGAAAATTATTTTGAGCACTTTGGAATCATAAAGTTTTGAGCTATAAAGAAAAAAATGAAATTTTTAAACATTAGAGGTCATCGACCTCACATGTATATTTCATACAAACAAACAAACAATAACACTTTATTAGACAACCACATAACATAAAAAATTACAGGGACAAAACAATACAATTAATAGGTTTCTAACTGGTGGCCTAATCGCTTAAGCGAATTCTTCCAAGCAACCAAGAATTCATACTAAATTACTTTTTCCTAGTAATCAACCATCTTAAAAATTGGTTTTTATCATCATCATCATCATCGTCACGTCTACGGAAGCCTATCATACGCATGTCTCGACACGCACTTGACAACTTATTGGAACTAGAAAATAAAAGCCTTGAAAAAAATTATCTAAAGTATTTTATTAGAACAAAATATATTACGCTTCACCAGTTCTAGCTTGCTAACACTGTATAGGGGATCAGTCCCAAACTATGACACCAGGGCTAGCCACCCGGCCTATACAAACTTACTTACTTAGTCCCATAGTAAAATTTGGCCATAATTTACAATAATATCTTAGTAAAGAACCTTACTATTTTTATGATTAATTATTATTATTGATAATATATTTACCTGTGAAAGTTGTGCATTTTTGAGAACTTATTACAAGAAAATGTATACTTGCGAGGTCTACTGTTTGGAGAGCTACTAGTTAATAGTTACAGATGTAAAAACCGCAGTACACTAGACACATGCACCAAGTCTTGTTTCATTTAGATATATGAAGTTCATTTACTCACGACAAAATTACGGGAATGCTGACTTTTTATTTGTTATATTGGGGGGTTAGTCCCATAGTAAATGTTGATTATAATATAAAGATAAGTACAATGACGTTCTAGAATTTATTCGTGGCTTAGAAAAATACCCAGCATAGAATGAAGTACTTTATTTCCTTTTTTCCTTACTCCCGCCTAACACACGGCGCGGCTCTGGAGCCGGATGACGTCACACGCGTAAATCCGTCGCGAGGTTTTTTGATTTCGTGCGGTCATGTTTAAAAATTCATAACTCCGTCATTTTTGAACGTAATCGAAAAATAAAAACACCATAATTTATTGCAGACTTAGTGTAATTTAATAAAAATAAAACTAGAAAACGGGAAACTTCCTTATTATAGTAGTTTATTTTTATTTGCAATTTTTTTGTTATCAATGTAACATGTAATTTAACGTTTTTCGAGTAATTAAAGTGTAAATTTTAATAAATAGCTGAAAATTATTTATAATATCGTAATATAAAAAAACTTTCGAATTCGAGTTTTTTTCGATTTTTTACATTTTCTGAGAAGATTTACTATAGTAACATATATATTTTTTTTCACCATCGGAAAGTAGAGATTTCAACAAACAGAAAACATACCAACTTTTTGAAAAAAGCTGATATTTTGACGGTTGAATTTTCGATTGAAAATTAGGGTGTTTTTTCGATATTAATTCAAAATAAGGTGAAAAAAATTAATATTTAGAATCAAATAAATTACAGCGTATTTGGGACATAAAAAGGTAAGTTTTCACCAAATTTCGTTAAAAAAAAAATATTTTTGTAAAAGATAAAAATAAAAAACCAAAAACTTGGTTTTTTGGATTTTTCACATAAATTTTGAGGTTATGTGAAAAAAGTGTCAATACAATTTAAATATAAAAGTGTCAATACAACTCCCCCCCCCCCCCCCCCCCCCCATCCCCTTCCCGACCTCAGATCGCCCGTAAATTATTTTTCCTTTTATTTTTATAATATTCCCCTCCTTTTCTAATGGGTTTCATCCTACTATTATTTTTTTTCACTCTTTATTATTTTTAAAGGTTCTACTCTGGTCTACTAGCATCGACAGTGACGGAGATATTCCACTTTTAAGTTTGACAGCTGTCATCCTAAATATAGATCTCATATCAGTTTAGTGAAGAAAGCAATGGTCTATAATAGATAGTTATGGAGATATTCCACTTTTAAGCTTGACAGCTGTCATCCGATATGTAGTTCTTATTAAGTCTTATCACTTTAATTCTAAGTCATACCTCAGTAAAGCAGTGGAGACTTTTCTAGAGGTGTCTATGGAGTTTTGGTAACAACACGGAACGACATGATACGTCACATTTTATCACTTGCCCACACTCATGCACGTGATTCAGCTCATAATCAATGAAATACCACAATTTTTCACTAATTATCACTGATAAAAACACAACTTTAACAAAATAATACAATGAGGCGACATGTCTTTTCCGCGTTCCCGCCAAAAAACTCGTCCTGCCATTCTAGTGTGGATTCTTGAATATGACAGCTGCAATCTTGACATCTGTAATTTTTTAAATAAAAGTTTGCCATTATGTTTGATTCGGCTAAAATTAATTTGTGTCGATAGTTTTATCGATAGGTACGGGGAAATCGATAAGTGTACACTAATCCGCCGTATTTTGTGCGGTGGGTATGCAGATTTTTCTCGTCGTTAGGGCAACTCCATTTGATTCCTTCCTCAATGGGTAACGCTTGTGACGAACGCTGCTCATTGGTTCCAAGGAGGTTTCAAGTGCATCGCATGATTGGCCGATGGGCGGAAAAATGCGTTGATGACTTGACAGATGTCATTTGAGAGTTGTGAATAGAGCTGGTTCAGAGAGGTTATGGTGTGCGAACTGTGTTTAGAACGGCTCGAGTTGTGATTCTTGATAAAATGGTGCGTTACGCTGCGGAACGCCATGTCCTTCGCTTAAAGTTTTCTCTATAATTGTAATCATACGTAATCTTCTGTGAGATAAACTGATTATTCGTGACGTCGCAATTTATCTCCTCGCCCGTTTAACCCACACCACGCCACACTGAAGCAATGTTGGGTCAGATGGTATAAAATCATCACCACATTGAAGCACCATAACTGATGCGGATCCTTTTATGGATTCGATATATATAAATTAGCAACAAAAATCTTATGAATTTACCTAAATTATTTATGAAGATTGATAATCTGTTTGAATATATTCCAATTAGTAATCAATAACATAATAATTTAATTAACGAAGGAAAAAAACTGATCTAGTTTTTCCAGAAGTATCCCGACCCAACCGTACCTTGAAGTTAAAAACCGTACTTTTTCTGAGAGCCAACCGTCTTTTTTTGGGAAATCATACTGGCAACACTGATAGTATTCTCAGTCAAGGGTAAAGATGGGTATATACTGATATTTCACAAGATTAGGTCATGTTAATAGATTACCTGATTTATATTATAATATATATTATGAATACCTTAACTAATATATAAGTATTGATAATATTTTTCATACGTGGATCTTAAAAATCCCGCCAAATCCGCTATTCAAAATGTTATTGCGCGATTTAAGCCTGGTCAACCCCATCTGTTTTCATCATATGTAAATTTTTTAGTTGCTGTTTAGGTGTCCGTACTACTTAGTTCCCAAATTCAGCCATCGAACGTCATTGGTGGCGCGGGGTCCATCTCATTCCTACTCCAGTTATTTGCATCCAACCGTATGAAATGGCGCATCTCTTTCATTCGTTAATACGAATAAGATTCATTATTGCTCTACGAATCCGATATCCGCCAATCACAGAGATCTCGAGCGATATCATCCGGCTTCTTGAATGTTCATTTCAACATTTTACATTAAGTGAATACAAAAGATTAGACATTTGATTTAGTGGGATTGCCAATACCCGATTTTTCCAATTTTACCAATCTCTTAACTAATCTTAATATATTAACCACACGCTTAGTCAAGGGCTTTGTATCTGGACTGCGCACAGACGAAATTTGGCTCAAAGTTAGTTTAGGAAAATTCAACCTTAATGCGTTGTAACAAAACATATATTCCTTTGAAATGGCATAAGAGAGACGCTGTGCCGAGTGAGACTTCCCAAAGTGATGAAGGTGTCCCGCTCGCACTATTGCCATTTCGAAATGACACTTATATATGGTAGAATTATTACCTGTAAAGCCGCGACTGTCTTAACCATTTCTTAGTTTTTATAACAATGTAGTTTGATAAGATTTTAGTTCAAATTGCGAATAGATGCCAATAAAACAGAGTTTGATATTTATTTTGTACGAATATACCTACGTCTTTATGATTAACGGTTATTTTTTTATTTTTGACTAGATTATCACCGTCGATTGCAAATGACGTACTATGGTGTTTACAAAGAAGTGTAGTAGGGTGACTATGCTGGACATATTTCTTAAACATGCTGGGTGTACAATTAGTGTATAGTCGTGGGTGTCATTTTTATTTTTTTTGGGTTGTAGATTTCATGGCATCCATATTGGAATTAAAAACGGCAGATGTCACTTTTTTTGAAAAAATCATGGGTATAGTTTTCGAGGTTTTTTGGTGCGTAGATTTCAAAATTGGCATCCATTTTGGAATTAAAAACGGCAGACGTCACTTTTTTGAAAAAATCATGGGTGTAGTTTTCGAGGTTTTTGGGGGAGTAGATTTCAAAATTGGCATCCATTTTGGGATTAAAGATGTCGAGCGTCACTTTTTTGAAAAAGCCGTCATGGGTGTAGTTTTCAAGGTTTTTTGGGGTGTAGATTTCAAAAATGGCATTCATTTTGAAATTAAAGATGGCGGATGTCACTTTTTGCTAAAAGTCGCGATGGGTATCGCTTTTGAGGTTTTTGGGGGTGTAGTTTTGAAAAATGGCATCCATTTTGAAATTAATGATGGCAGACGTCACTATTTTGAAAAAATCGTCATGGGTGTCGTTTCATAGGTTTTAGGGGGTGTAGATTTCAAAACTAGCGTCCATTTTGGAATTAAAGATGGTGGACGTCACTTTTTTGAAAAAATCGTCATGGGTCTAGTTTTCGAGGTTTTTGGGGGTGTAGATTTCAAAAATGTCATTTGGAATTAGAGATAGCAGATGTTGCTTTTTTGAAAAAGTCGTCATAAGTGTTATTTTTTGAGAATTCGGGGGTTTATATTTCAAAATTGGCATTCATTTTGGAATTGAAGATGGCGAACATTACTTCAAAATGGATGATCACTTTTGAAATATACACCCCCAAAAACATCGAAAACTACACCCATGACGACTTTTTCAAAAAAGTGAGTCCGCTATTTTTTATTTCAAAATGGATGCCTTATTTACTACGGAAGCCTTAAAATTCTGTTAACTACGGAACTCTATTCGTGGACAAGTTTAAGATTTTTCGTGATAAGGTCTATTTGTGACAAAGTTTTCCGTGAAAAAGTCGTTCGTGAAAAAGTTTTTGTGAAAAAGTTTTTCGTGGTTAAGTACTGACACGGGTTGCGTGATATGTGTCAAGATTACATCAATGAAACTTAAACGTTGTTTAACACCGTAAATATGGATTCCAGACATTACTGTCGTCACAAAAGTGAAGGAACTCATCGAGATCTACATTTCCAATGACAGCTGTCAAACTTAAAAGTGGTTTATTTCCGTCATTATCAATTCTAGACCATTGCTGTCTTAACCCCTTACCGCATGGATTTTTAGATTTCAATAATTTTAATTTATGATGTTCCTGTGCCTCAGGGGTATCCATAAAAAATATTAAAAAAAATTAAAAATACATAGTTATCTAAAAATTAACAAAAAATAAAAAGTTCCAATTTTGGCACAACATGCACTCTAGTTTATAAAAACATGTGTTCCAAATTCGTCACAATATGCAGCAGTACTTAGTAGTCGTATAAAAAAAAAACAATTTTTCATAAGCTTAAGTTTTTATTTCGAAATTCGTCGTCTGTAATATTATCATCTTCACTGATGTCTGGTATAATTGCAGTACATCGATTTCGAGGGGAAATTGCATCTAAAACAAACAAAAATCAATATTAAGTATCTTCTTATACAGCAATTTATCTATTTTTTTATTTTGTTTGCAAGGTTAGTTAGCCAAAAATACATACATAATATAAAGAGAATTGTAAAATAAAACATTCTATTCAATTCATGTACTTTATCATAGGCTACTTGTACCACACTGCATAGTGTGTCAAATTTGTTTTGTCCTTCTACTGCATGATGTTCCAAATTTGACGGGTAAATTGAAACTTGACTGCATGATGTTCCGAATTTAGCACAAAGTTTAAATAACAAATTAATCACAATTTAAAAGTTGAAACTTACGTTTTTTGCCATTAAACCGTCGTGGGTCCATTGTTCTTCACTCCTAGACACTTTTTTTAATGATATTTAGCCCAAAACAAATAAAAATATCTCATCGAAAACTCTCAACCTCATGCTCGACCAAAATGGCGGAACGCACTGCTTTACCGACGAAATTTCGTACTCACATAACTAGTTATAAACGCAATCTGTATTTTTCTGGGCTCATACGTGCATTGGCTTGGCAAATAATGCAAAACTAGATACATAGATGGCATACATAGTTTGTTATTAGCGATTTTTGAAAATGTTCCAAATTTGTCCCAGTATGCGGTAAGGGGTTAACAAAGGTGAAAGAACTCTTCAAGATCTACATTTCCGATAACAGCTGTCAAACTTGAAACTGAATTATCTCCGTATATATTAATTCTAGACCATTGTTTATATGGGGATTGGTTTTATAGAGATCTTCAAGGAAGGCCTATGCCCAGCAGTAGGCGTCCTATTGCTAAAGCGACGACGATGACGAAGGACGACGAGTTAGGTGTAAAATAACTGCGATTCCTGCGTGCAGTAACATTCCAAAGAAAAATTATATCCCAAGATGATCGAGATGTTTTGGTTATCCTACTTGGAAAAGAGACACAATCATTTGATGTGGTATCCTTGTCGGCACGTTTTTCTTTGCCAGTACTCAATCCTGTTTATATTATAAATCCATGGTCTCAGTAGTCTGTGTGTAATGCTATGCCCAGTATTGCCCAGTTTTATTTGTTTTTAGGTTTTATCGAACGATAAATCAAATAATTTGTTTTAAAATTTAATTTTACATTGAAATCAAAAACAGTTTAACTTATTACCTATCTAAATAGGATGTAAGTCTGCTATAATTATTTACTATTACTGACTAAAGTTGTAGATCTCATAATATGAAAATTGCCCTGTGTAATAGGGCCTATTCTGTGATGAAAACAACGGACTCAATTTTGTTTGTGATTTGTTTCAGGTGTAATTATGAAGTTTGCGAAAATTCACACTTGGGCTGAAATCTTACATGATGTCAGAATGGCATTGTAATGATAGTAACAACTCAACTCGATAGTACAAGCTGTGAGTACAAGTCATACTGCTGTAAATGCCGTACTGTGAATATTCAACACAACCTGAAGTAATGGATACAGAGGACAAGAACACTGCGCTAGAGGCAACAAGTGACTCCAACTGTCGAGATGACTCCATAACTGGGACAGGAACACGGAGAACTAAACGAAAATTACTTAAATGTCCCATGAAACCATATAAATGTGACGTGTGTGATTATAAAACAGCATGGACTAGTAACTTGAAAAAACACAAACTGACTCACAGTGGTGTAAAGGCATATAAATGTGATATGTGTGATTATACGGCATCACGGGCAGGTGACTTGAAACGACACAAATTTACTCATACTGGGTTAAGGCCATATGAATGTCAAATGTGTGATTACAAAGCAGCATTGGCAAGTACATTAAAACGGCACAAGCTGACTCACTCAGGGGTAAAGCCACATGAATGTGATATGTGTCATTACAAAGCGACATTTGCAAGTACATTAAAACAGCACAAGCTCACTCACTCGGGAGTAAAGCCATATGAATGTGTTATGTGTGATTACAAAGCAACACAAGCATGTCACCTAAAGCAACACATATTAACTCACACTGGGGTGAAGGCATATACATGTGATGTATGTGATTACAAAACAGCACTGACAAAAAATTTAAAAGTACATAAAGTATCCCACACAGGTGTAAAGCCATATGAATGTGATATATGTGATTACAAAGCAACATTAGCAAGTACATTAAAACGGCACAAACTGACTCACTTGGGGGTAAAGTCACATGAATGTAATATATGTGATTTCAAAACAGTGTGGGCATATAATTTAAAAGTACACAAAGTATCCCACACTGGTGTAAAGCCATATAAATGTGATATGTGTGATTATAAAGCAGTACGGGCAAGTGACTTTAAAAAACACAAACTGACTCACAGTGGGGTAAGGGCATATGAATGTCATATGTGTGATTACAAAGCAACATTTTCAAGTACATTAAAACGGCACAAGCTGACTCACTCGGGGGTAAAGTCACATAAATGTGATATGTGTGATTACAAAGCAATGCAAGCATGTCAACTAAAGCAACACATATTGACTCACACTGGGGTGAAGGCATATAAATGTCATATGTGTGATTACAAAGCCACATGTGCAAGTACATTAAAACGGCACAAACTGACTCACTCGGGGGTAAAGCCACATGAATGTGATATGTGTGATTTCAAAACAGCATGGGCATATAATTTAAAACTACACAAAGCATCCCACACTGGTGTAAAGCCATATGAATGTGATATGTGTGATTACAAAACAGCATGGCCATCTTCTTTGAAACTACACAATATGGCCCACACTGAGTTGAAATATAATTGTGACATGTGTGACTATAAAACAGCATGGCCAACTGACTTGAAAAAACACAAACTGACTCACAGTGGGGTAAAGCCACATAAATGTGATATGTGTGATTACAAAGCAACGCAAGCATGTCAACTAAAGCAACACATATTGACACACACTGGGGTGAAGGCATATAAATGTCATATGTGTGATTACAAAGCAACATGTGCAAGTACATTAAAACGGCACAAACTGACTCACTCAGGGGTAAAGCCACATGAATGTGATATGTGTGATTTCAAAACAGCATGGGCATATAATTTAAAACTACATAAAGTATCCCACACTGGTGTAAAGCCATATGAATGTGATATGTGTGATTACAAAACAGCATGGCCATCTTCTTTGAAACTACACAATATGTCTCACACTGAGATGAAATATAATTGTGACATGTGTGACTATAAAACAGCATGGCCAACTGACTTGAAAAAACACAAACTGACTCACAGTGGGGTAAAGACACATTAATGTGACATATGTTATTATGAAGCAGTACTGGCAAGTGCTTTAAAAAAACAAACTGACTCACAGTGGGGCAAGCAAAGGCATATGAATGTGACATGTGTGATTATAAGGTAGCACGGACAGGTGACTTGAAATAAACACACTGGATATTTATTTATTACTCATACAATGGAATCTGATGTACTATTTATGTAGAGCTATTATGCTGTATATGTATATCTATCTATAACTTTTTTGTAATTATTTTAGTTCTCAAATTATTCAAATGTTTAGTATTCATATATCCATATATCCTCTTAATATATATTCTTATCATAATATACATACACACACACATGTTAAAATTCACTCACTCTCTCACTCACCCACTTTCACGTTCACTTACAAATAATCTTTGTAATCATAAGCTAGCTTAAGTGAAAGAGCCTACAACCCACGACACAAGTCACACTAGTGTGGGTTGCAGTGCACATAATATTTTGTACGTTAATTTAGGATATACTAGCTGCCCGCCCCGGCTTCGCCGGGATATGATTGGCAAAAGGCAGACATTATAAGTATTGTGCATTTATATACCTACCACTTAATGTAGCTAAAGGTCACACACGTGAACACCAACCAGATCTTCGATTCACGTGAACACCTTCTCTATAAGTACTTGCAAAGTTCCCATACATTGTCTACATTCGAGTAAAGCCCCATCGATCATTTGTTTTACGAACTATGTGTGTAACTACACATACCTATTCACTATCACTACAACAGAAATTATAAATCGTCTGTATGTCGGTTCGCCTAACTAATGTTTTCCAAATCTGTAGGTCCTACAACATAAATCGGCGCTTAAATAGAGGTGGTATATCCGTATATAGCCGTGGTAATCTAGTGGTAGTAATATCTATCTTATAATCCTGAGGTGGTAGTTTAAAATCGGGATCAGGATTTTTATCAATGAGTTTCTTTGGAACTTATCTACGCAATTTCACACCACTGGCTTTCCCGTGGAGGAAAATGTCGTGTGGCAACCTGTATCCTTACGTCTGTAGAAGAAACTGGATGACATATAGGAATCCACCAACCCGCACTGGTCAGCGTGGTGGATATTATTTTGAAAAGAATTAATACCAAGATATAAATTAAGAGCGCTTTATTGCAATGGCATTTCTATGTAATTTTTAAAATAAAAGAATACTTATTGTGGCCTATAACAGTTAGACATACCTATGTCGCTAAATTTTTTGTATTTAAATAATTATTTGTTCTACAAAGTCGCAGTACATTATTTTATTCTATCGTCAATAGTTTTCGCAGCGTATGCGATTTAACGAATAATTTAGGTAATTTTTAACACCTTGGGATACATTATGGGAGTTTTAGTAAGGATCCCTAGTTTTTTTAGGGTTCCGTACTTCAAACGCCAAAAAAGGAACCCTTATAGGATCACTTTGTTATCCGTCTGTCCGTCTGTGTGTATGTCAAGACTCTTTATCTCGGGAACGCGTAAAGATATCGAGTTGAAATTTAAACTATATACGTATAATGTATATATATGGTCTCTTGCAGCTGTGTAAAAAAAACTTCTCAGTTATCTTTTAAAAAAGTAAGAGCCGTTTATGTCGTAAAAAACCGCATACACAAAAATCAAAACCTATAAGGTACTTCCCGTTGACATAGAACTATGAAATTTGGCGAGAAGCATTATTTCAGAGTACACATATAGGAATAAATTTGAAAACTGTACATTTTTATTTAAATCACAAAAAATAGGGCCTCTAAATTCATAAAATATGGGTTTAAAAATTCAAAGTGAGTAAATCGTATCATGTAAGATATCATATAAAAGAACTTTATTAGCACATGCTAAAACAGGTAATTATTTTTAATAACGTGTTTGTACGGAACCCTCGATGTGCGAGCCTGACTCGCACTTGTCCAGTTTTTTTTAAATATTATGTATATATGTATATAGCCTATGTTACACAGGGATAGTGTAACTTTCTATCAGTGAAAGAATTTTTCAAATCAGTTCAGAATTTTTGAGCCTATTCGATGGAAACAAACAATCAAATATTTCCTCTTTATAATATTGGTATAGATTATTTTCCTAGCTAGAGAGCTTCGATAAACACATCCGATCGCTGCTAATCATAAAGTGCTGAGGGAGAAGCGCGACCTCCGACGCGCTATTTGTAGGCACGCGCCGCCCGCGCCGGCCGGGCCGGTAGGTACCTCCGCATCGCTATGTCTCTGCTTTTTAAATCTGTAATATCTTCGGAAATATTCATTTAAATTACATGCTGTAAAGCCATATTGATCTATATTGAATGGACAATGTATTGTAGGTACTTAATTGGATAAGGATTAATGTTGTGTTGCTTAAAATAACTTCCTAAATAATCCATTTTTTTCCGTAAAATTTAAAAGATAAAAATGGTTATTGTGGGTTATCCTTAAGAGATAGACATATATCATCGCAGACTTTTTTGTTGACCTTTTTAAGGTGTACAATACTGTAGTACATTATTTTGATTTATCTCGTGGGGTTCAGTCAGCGTTTGCAATGTAAGCGCAAAAAAATGTGTTCATTTACGACATCACATTAGAAACCTGTAAATTCATCAGTGTTCCTCTACAATATTATGCATGTATCATACATATAAACCTTTCTCTTGAATCACTCTATCTACTAAAAAAAAGCTCTTCAAAATCCGTTGCGTAGTTTTAAAGATTTAAGCATACATAGGGACGGACAGACAGCGACAGCGACTTTGTTTTATACTATGTAGTGATTTACTTGTATATTTTGCTATTAACCAATATGTACATAATTCATAAGTTTTTGGAAAATAAACAATTGCAATAAGGAAGTTTCCCGTTTTCTATTTTTATTAAATTACACCAAGTCTGCAATTTAGTGTTTTTATTTTTCAATTATCTTCAAAAATGACGGAGTTATGAATTTTTAAACACGACCGTACGAAATCAAAAAACCTCGCGTCGGATTTACGCGTGTCACACGCGTCATCCGACTCAAGAGCCGCGCCGTGGTTTAGACGGGAGCAATGAAAAAAGGAACTAGGATCTTTCCTAATATATTATTGTATATTATGGCCTTTTACTATGGGACTAAGTAAGTTTGTATGGGCCGGGTGAGCCCTAATGTCAGAGTTTGGGACTGATTCCTTATACAGGGTTAGCGAGCTAGAACTGGTGACGCGTAATATATTTTGCTGTAGTAAAATACTTTAGATAATTTTTTTCAAGGCTTTTATTTTCTAGTTCCAATAAGTTGTCAAGTGTGTGTCGAGACATGCGTGTGATAGGCTTCCGTAGATGGTGACGATGATTATGATGATGATAAAAACCAATTTTTAAAATGGTTGATTACTAGGAAAACGTAATTTAGTATGCATTCTTGGTTGTCTGGAAGAAATTGCTTAAAGCGATAAGGCCACCAGTTAGAAACTTATAAATTGTATTGTTCTGTCCCTGTAATTTGTTTTTTTTTTTAATGTAGTGTGGTTGTCTAATAAAATGTTATTGTTTGTTTGTTTGTACGAAATATAAGGTCGATGATTTCTAATGTTTAAAAATTTAAATTTTCCTTTATAGCTCAAACATGTATGATATGAGTGCTCAAAATAATTTTTAGGGAAAGTTTTTGATATAGTCTATAAACGGCGTCCGTCCGTTACACGGACATTACGAAGTTTTAAGGGTTCCTCGTTTTACTACGAAACCCTAAAAATGACTAAACAAAGTGACAGCTGTCATATTCTAGAATCCATACTAGGATGACATGTCAGGTCTCAAAGTGACAGCTGTCAAACGTAAATGCGGTTTATTTCTGTAACTAACGATTCATTCATTCGAGTGAACGAGTCATTGCTGTCTTCACAAAAGTGATATAACTCAACGAGATCTATATTTCGGATGACAGCTCTTCAAAGTAATTTATCTCCGTAACTGTAGTTTCTATACCGTTACTTTAGGCACAAAATTGATAAAGCTCAACGAGATCTACATTTTGGATGACATCTGTCATGCCACTCTAGTATGAATTCTATAATAATATGCCATATAATGGCAGCTATCACTTTAACATCTGTCATTTTCGGAACTAAAAAATAAAAGTCCTGAAAAACCTACCTTCACGTACTTTATAAGAACAAATATTAGGCTAAATTTTGGATAACCCTTTACAGGGGATTAGTCCCATTGTAAAAGTTGGTCATAATATACTTTTAGCGGATTCGCAATAATTTTACTAATAAAAACAATTTAAATTACAATGGCTAATATAATTATTATTAAAAGAAATATTAACAAAAATCAACTAAATATAACACTGAGGTATAGGCAAGTTAGGAGCGATGTGTACGACGCAAAGCTGAACGCAGAAAGAGGGCAGCGCTGGTGCGCGTTAGCTTTTTATGAGCTTGCGGGGTGGGGAGACGCGGTGGCGTGAGGCAAAATGGCGCCTCTCAGCTAACACGGCTTCTCCTGACACGTGGTCGTCCCGACCACATCTTTACTGCTGCGGCTCTTGAGGAGCTGGTGGACCCTGTTCGTCTCCTGCGGCTGGCTGCGGGGTAGCGGATGCCTGGCTGCAGGCAGATGGTTTGTCATGAGCCTCATCTTCACCTGGAAGTATAGAAAACAAGGCATTAGTCGGACGCACCTAACAAGCTTATAGTTTTTAGCTCGTACTCACAGAAGAGAGCAAAGGCTCGATCTGTGTCAGGTATAGCACTCCGTTGCTATGTCACTAGCAGAGCACATGCTCGTGCTGTGTACATGGTGGATAGGCACTCCGTTGCCAAATCCGGTTGAGATTGCGATCATCTCAAACATAACACGTGAAATTTCATCAGCAGAACCGGAGCTCAGCTGAGTACGTGTTAGATATAGCACTCCGTTGCTATATCAACAGCAGAGCGTATGCTCAATACTGTACCGGATAGGCACTCCCTTGCCAAATCCTGCCGAGTCCAACTCGACAACACATGTGTTAGATATAGCACTCCGTTGCTATATCAACAGCAGAGTGTATGCTCGATGCTGTACTGGATAGGCACTCCATTGCCAAATCCTGTCGAGTCCAACTCGACAACACATGTGTTAGATATAGCACTCCGTTGCTATATCAACAGCAGAGCGTATGCTCGATGCTGTACTGGATAGGCACTCCGTTGCCAAATCCCGTCGAGTCCAACTCGACAACACATGTGTTAGATATAGCACTCCGTTCTTAGAGTATTAATAACTATAGAGCGCTAGTACCGCACTAGACGCCCAGTGCACGTCGTAGGCAGATGAAGTATAGCTACTTATATATGTATGTTGGCGATTACTAGGGATGGGCACGCGGGCAACGTAAACTCATTTTGTTGTTGATAGATGCAGGTTCAGCGCGGTACAAACAAGTACCTACAAATATATTTCGTGCGATAACATCTAAGAGTATAATAAGAGTATAAGTTTTTCTACATGTTACTTACGACATTTATTCAGAAAAATTAAGTATTTATTGGATATGTATGTCAAAAAAATGCTGGTAGGTACTTACTTTTAAAAATATTTTATTTTAACCTAAAATATAAGGAGCTTAGAGTATAAACTGATAACCCATTAATTGAATTATAATGCCTATATTTTTACAATTATTATTGATAAATATCGAACATTACAGTATTAAAATTTAATCCAATCACCTATTTATAAAAAAATAAACAAGTCCCTTAAAAAGTCACTAACCAGATGATGGATCAGATTTATTTCCTCAACAATCAAATAAGAAAGGTAGTCTACGCACATTCGATCATTTCCGTCGCGCTTTTTGACGAGAATGATCGGGCTAGCGTACGGTGAAGTAGACTCCCGAATAATGCCCTTATCAAGTAAGTCCCGTGTGATTTCACGAACCTTTATTTTTTCATCGATAGATAACCTATACGGCCTATAACAGACAAGCGTGCTACTCGTCAACTCAATATCCATAGTACCGGTCGTTACAGTACTTGTAGCAGTACCCACAGTGAAATGATCGCTAAATTCGCTAACGATTTTCAATAATTTTTGTCTATCTTCGCCCTCGAAAGGCGAGTTGACAGCTAGGTGCTCCTTTGAGTTGACGAACATCACTTCCTTTTTGTTGTCGGTACTAGAAATTCGCGTAATTCGATGCGAGTTGTTAGTATGAATGTATGCAACACCTGCGCGGTTCAAAACGTCGGTACCTATCAGCACCGGTACGTTTGTGCAATTTGGGGGTACTACGTAAAAATCTACCTCAAGAGCTATATCGGGGAATTCTATAACCAACGTTACGAAGCTAGTTCACTCAATATTTTAGTCCCCAATACCGCGCAGAGTTTGCAATGTGGGTAGTCGCGAACACTTAAAATGCTTTAAAACCAATTCGGAAATCAACGATACGCGGGGGCCGCTGTCTATCAAAACATCGATCGGTACTCCCTGTATTACCGCGGTAGTTACATCAATATCTATCGGAGCGCCTTTAAGTTCACGACAAAAATTCACATTATTTTTGTTACGCTCTTCCGACCGTTCTTTCGCGAAACATTTGGTAACATCGTGCCCAACCTTTTTACAAAAGGTACAACGTGAACTACTACCTGCTTTATCACTATTTTGCGATGCACTCATTTTTGGTTGTTTTGGACATGATCTTGCCAAATGACCCACTGAATTGAAACTGAAAAACACACGAAAAACACTTAACCAAATGAAACTGAAAAACACACGAAAAACACTTAACTTCGCTATTCGGTTTGTTTTGGTTGAAAACACGTTTTCGCGGATTACGGTCACTGTTCTTATTTGGAAATGATTTTGCAGCATTATTATTAGTTCTTACGTTAGGCTTGGTATATATCGACAAGAACTGAACAATATCTTTAGTTGTGAGATGCGCATTAGTGGCTGTAGCTCGAAATTTGCGGGTCATTTATTCCACGAATGATAATAGCTGTCGCCAGGTCGTCGCTTAGACCTTTCACAATGTTTAACCTCAAAATAGAACGTCTCGCGTATTCTGCATACGTGGAATACCGATCCGAGTTGGTGGACATTACTTCAAAAAGAATCTGTGCGACATCAACTCTCCGTGCGCAGAGAGGTTTGAATTCTTGCTTGAAATTTGACCACGAGCGGTCATTAGTGACACAATCGTTAAGCCAGCTTCGCGCGTCACCTTTGAGGCAGTTCACCTTTGTTAATGCCTGAAGAGCTCCAATAAACCTTTCTGCGGCGTCGGCGGACGCACTGGTACTCGCCACCGATTCCGGTGCTGGCGGCGGCGGCAGAGGCGTGGACACCCTCGCCTCGCTGCACGTTGAGGTGGCCGGGATGGTGACGTCAGACGCCGCGCTGTCTCCCAGCGTAGCCAACGAAGTCTCCGGACACATGGCCGGCTGGCCAGTGTTCTCTAACGCGTTTAGGCGCGCTAAGATGGCGCCTAGCTGTTGCTGTATACTTTCAGCGTCTGTATTTTGACCGCGCCGGGTCCTACCTCCATTACGGGAGGTGGAACGGTTGGCCATAATGTTTTAGCACATCACTCCTCTAAATATAGCTAAGAGCCAGAGCGGGGATAGGCTATGGAGCCTATTCAGAGCCACTTCTGATTTTAGCGGATTCGCAATAATTTTACTAAAAAAAAATACAATTTAAATTACAATGGCAAATATAATTATTTTTAAAAGAAATATTAACAAAAATCAACACAACTAAATATAACACTGAGGTATAGGCAAGTTAGGAGCGATGTGTACGACGCAAAAGCTGAACGCAGAAAGAGGGCAGCGCTGGTGCGCGTTGGCTTTTTATGAGCTTGCGGGGTGGGGAGACGCGGTGGCGTGAGGCAAAATGGCGCCTCTCAGCTAACAATACAATGATATTTTAGGACAGAATATTGTAATTAAGAATATATTTGCCTGTGCAAGTTCTGCATTTTTGAAAACTGATTACCAGATCACCAAAATGTATACTTGTGAGGTCTACTATTTGGAAAACTACTAGTCAATAGTTACAGATGTAATAACCGCAGTACACTAGGTACACACGCCAAGTCTTGTTCCATTTAGAAATAAAGTTCATATACTCACGACAAAATTTATGGGAATGCTGACTTTTCATTCGTAATATTGGGGGGTTAGTCCCATAGTAAATGTTGATCATAACATAAAGATGAGTAGGTACAATGATATCCTAGAACGTATTCGTGGCTTAGAAAAATACCCGGTATAGAATGAAGCACTTTATTTCCCATTTTTCCTTATTCCCGCTTAACCCACGGCGCGGCTCCTGGGTCGGGTGACGTCACAAGCATAAATCCGTCGCGGGTCTTTTTGATTTCGTGCGGTCATGTTTAGACATCCATAACTCCGTCATTTATTAAGATATTCGAGTAATTTTTTCACTGTATGTAATATATTTCTAACGTCTTTAAATGTATATAATTATTTTTAGTTTTTATGATAAAGGAAACTTCCTTATTAAAAAAGAATGTTATTTACCGAACCATACAATTTGGCGGCTGTGATGTTAGCTTTAGCTGCGGAAAACTCAGTACTGACGTGATTAGGTTATCAGCAGCTGTATACTGAGCGCCACACAAGTCGGCGGATGAGAAGTTAGCCGCAGATGACACTTCACCGTGGTTCGCTAATTATTGCGCATGTGTGCACAATTCCGACGCCGCGTGTCGTAGTGGTGACTGGTGAGCACGAGCGTATAGAGCGCGTGGGAGGCATGAGGTCGGCGGGCGGGTGTGCCCCGGCGTCTCGTCTCTCTGGCTCTCGTGCAATCCGCGTGTAGTTACCTATATTTCGGTTTTTGCGCAGCGTTCTGCGCATAACTTCCCATCCGCCGACTTGTGTGGCGCTTAAGTATCTAAGCCATGTACTATTGGTAATTAGAATCAGTTAAGCCGTGGTGGCCTAGAGGTAGTGACACCCGCCTTGCAATCTTGAGGTCGTGGGTTTCTAATCCCGATCCCGTACCTACTAATGAGTTCTTTGGTTTTTATATACGGAATTTCACACTGACTTTTCGGTGAAGGAAAACATCGTGAGGCAACCTGCATAAGTCCGTAGAAGATAAGTCCGAATTCGATGGCGTACCTATGTGAATCCACCAACCCGCACTGGGCCAGCGTGGTGGATGTTCCACATGCGCTTCATGGTCTTCCGAGCTATGTGCCCCGCCCACTGCAATTTTGTCTTGTCAATCCGCTAGGCTACGCCGGTAACTTTAGTTCTTCAATGTATCTCTTCATTATACAGCATACGTACACGACTTACAAACGAGACAAAGTTATGGTGACTATGTTGTTAATTGTTACATATACACACGTCGTCATAAAATCATAAGGTCCATATGCGAGCCGTGCTGTGCTGCTGTGGTGCCCATTACGGCTTATAGGGCTTCTTATTAAGGTGGGCATACACGACGCGATCAAATAAGGAACTACCAATTTGTAACTGAATGAGTTCCCAGTTGAAGTGATGCGAAAAATTGATCAGTTAAACTGACCGTGTATGCCCACCTATATAGTTTGCTAGGTAGGTATACCTAGCTTATCAATATCGGATAGATGATTGAAGTGAATTGGCATGACTCTACTACGCCATCTAATTTTACTTACTGGACCTTTCTTTAATTTGAGAAAACGCCTCATTAAATATAAACCTGTTTGAATCTTCTTTTCATTACCTAAATCTTGTAACAGTGTGACTGGTTGGGAAATTACTAAGAAGCATTTATTCCCAACGAGTAACAGTGTGACCGGCAGTGTAACTGGTTGGGATTTTTTTCTTAAAATTTCCCATCGACTAACTGTGACACAGTTGAGCGTGTTACTCGTTGGGAACATATGGTCTCGTACGTTCTTTACGTAATATGCAACTAAATACGAGTAATAATATTATAGCTATTGTTAATAAATTCAAAAATAATTTAGTATTATAATAATAGCTCAGAGAAAATAAAAAAATCAAGAGAGAATGTTGTGAACAAACAAGTGAAGCCAACCAAAACTACGCCTCGCCGTGTACAGACAATTACACACACATCCAGGTAACTATGAAACTACGCCTTGTCTTGTCAGTCAAACTATGGCGGCGCAATGGCGACGCACTCACACATGTATAAAAACCGGCTTCACTTGACTGTTCAACGACGTTCCCTCTGATTTTTTTTATTTGCTCTGAGAATAATAGTTTATAGGTAAGTTAACATTATTATTGATTAGAGCTTTTCCTATCTAATTTGTTTGTTGCACTTTATAGTAAGTATTTATGTTATCGACATGGTCAGGTAGTTAAACCGACCGACGGCGCAACCTTTTGTCTTCGCACATGTGTCTAATACCATTGTGCTGGGCGGAAGCGCTACAGCGCCCACCCCTTCTTTTGTTTAAATAAGCTTAGTGTAAAATAGAATAAGTTTTGACAACCATTAGTTAAGTTACCTTGTAAGAACACAGACCTTACTTTTATTAAATCGACTTCAAAATCAGTCGTAGTTTCTATTCATAGTTTTAACAAATACCACCGCGACGCTCCCGAATCTTGACTGGCGCAGCCTGGTGAGGATTTCTGGTAGAGCTGTTTCGTTTTCCGCGTAACGCATAAATTTCCCGCATGGAATTTGCGTGCTTCGTGTCGTCGTTATATTTGCGATCGGCTCCGCGTTTCAAAATTAACGCAGTCTTCGCGAAATCTACGGCATCAGCGACAGAACGAGGGACGAGCAGCAAAAAGAGATCCTGAACGAACCAAATAAATCTGTCAAGTGGCAATGCAGCGGTGGTTCCGGGCGGTAGGTGAGTAAGACTTTTCACCTTCCAAACCATTTCCCGATTATTCAGAGTTCGAACTTCACTCTCCATAATCACTGTCTGGTTTTGTATCAAACTCTACGAAATCATTCATGTATTTAAAGACTTAGTTTAAATTAAAAATAACATTGTAATAAATCATTGCTAAATAAATAAATAATTAATTAGATTGAATTGAATAAATAATTTTAGATATTTTAGTATAGGCGCTAAATTTTCGCCATATTATATTTAATAAGGTAAAAAGATAATAATTATAAAAAGGATAACCCTTTTGTCGGTAGTTTTCTAAATAAGTAAATAAAAGTGAATATTTTAGGAATAGATGAATTCATAAATTAGAGCTTTATTGCGTCAATTTGCGTCGTATTAACTTTAATGTTCGTGTGAATTTAGTGGTAAACAGATATTGTTTTATTTAATTTGACGAGTGTGCATATCTAGCGCGATAACAAAAAAATGGCCCAAGATCAAATTGTTTTAATTCCGTTTGAAATGTTGAAATTGATACCAAAATTTAACGGCGATAAACGACAGTTAAATTATTTTATTATTAATAGTGAATATATTTTAAACAAAAATCAAGGAACACCCCTTCAAAACGAATATGTTATGAAAAGCATCGCAAGTAGGCTTACCGACAACGCAGCCGCACTCATGAGTGAACGCGGAAATATTGCAACGTGGGACGAAATGAAAACAATATTAACACAGCATTTCGGCGACCCGCGCACGGAAGAATGTATTGCCCTACAATTAGACGCATTAAAAATTAAAAATAATGAAAGTTATTTGGAATTCTGCGGGCGAATTCAATCAGTGCGTAACGCTTTAATGTCCAAAGTGAACGAAATTGACAACATCTCTATGAAAGAAAGTAAACGCATCATTTACAATAACAGCTCATTGAACGTCTTCTTGTATAACTTGCCGGAGCACATGCTCAGAATAGTTAGGTATAAAAAACCTAATAACTTAGAAGAAGCCCTAGCGATGGTCATGGAAGAAGTAAACTTCCATGAACAATATTTAGTTCGAAACGCATCAGCAAATAAATCAATTCCCAATGATAATAAAAATATATTGTCTCCACAAGCGACCTCACCTATAGGTTACAAGCCTATATTGCCACCCGCCGTCCCAAATAATCAGTTTAGGCCTAACCCTGTAACCTTCAGGCAACCGCAACCTTTCGGTTACCGACCACATTTCCAGCCTTCAGGCTTTCGACCACAATTACACCAGCCTTTCGGATATTCACAACAATTTCGACAATTCCAGCCTACTGGCTATCGCCCCCAGTTAGCTCCACAAAGACAAATAATGACTCCCCAACAATTTGGTGCTAGACAGCAACCTAACCCGCAATTTGGTTATAGGCCAAATAATCAGCTGCGATCTAATGACGTTTCTATGCGAACACCACCTCCTCTGAGAAATAATCAGGAGTCAGGCTTCCGACTAAATGAGATGGAAATAAATGACGGCGACTTGGACTCATATAACTATACTACTACTTACCAAAACGATTATGACCAAAACTTCGACTATGCACCTGAAAATTTTGCGCAGTATTACGCCAATGACGTCACACATGATTTGCCCATAAATGACGATACTGAAAATGAATTGAGTGACCTTTCAAATGAAGAAAACTTTCATGTGAATCGCCTGAAAACACCGAACAAATAATTAGACTTAATAACTGCGACCCAAATCTGACATTACCATTTATATACATACCCGAAATAGATAGTAAATTTTGATCGACACGGGCAGTATGCGTTCTTTCCTGAATCCTGAAAAAGCTTTTCAGTATTTCCTGGACATGATGTATTACGAACCATTCCGAGTAATCAGCACTCATTCGAGCTCGACTCATGACAATGTTGTAGAGATTCCCGCACTACCAACATTTAACTGTAACGGAATTCATAAATTTTATCTCTACCAAGTTGATTCGAAATATGACGGAGTTCTAGGCGATGATTTACTAAGACAGATGGGCGCTGTAATCGACCTTTACAATAATGTGCTAAAGACAAATACGACAACAATTCCTATACACCATAATAGAAAAAGCTATAGAATAAAACTTGACCCTCGCACGGAACATCGTGTTAAATTACCGACCGACATTTACAACGGTGAAGGGATTTTGGAATTCCATGAATTTCAAAAGGGTGTAAGAATGCCCAGTGCTAGAGTTCATTGTGAGAACGGATACGCAACTACAATAATACAAAATACTTTAGAAACCCCACTGACTTTAGCAATAAAACAACCATTTCACGTGCTACGTTATGACGCAAACGAATACAAAGTTTTTGGCTTAAACGACACGAGTGACGATATAGAAATTGACCAGATGTTAACAGACAATTTGAAACAAAAACTAAGACTAGACCACACCAATGACGAAGAAAAAAATGCAATAACCAAGCTTTGTGCGGAATACAAAGACATATTCTATTGTGATAGACTACCATTGTCCTTTACAAACCAAGTGAAACATTTTATTAGAACCGTAAATGAAGACCCCTTTTATACAAAACCATACCGACAGCCCCCTACGCAGGCAGCTGAAATAAAAGAACAAGTTCAAAAATTACTCGATAATAACGTAGTCCGAGAGTCTTTTTCTCCGTGGAGCGCTCCAGTACATCTCGTTCCAAAAAAAATTGATGCCTCCGGTGAAGTGAAATATAGGATGGTAGTTGATTACCGACGATTAAATGAAATTACTATTGACGACAAATACCCCCTCCCTAACATAACTGACATCTTCGACAAATTAGGTAAAAGTACATATTTTACGACACTAGATTTAGCGTCTGGCTATCATCAAATCGAAATAAATGAGGAAGATCGACAGAAGACAGCCTTCAGCACTGAATTTGGACACTATGAATTTTTACGTATGCCTTTTGGACTAAAAACAGCACCGGCCACTTTCCAGCGAGCCATGGACAATATTCTTAGAGGATTGCAAGGAATTCATTGCCTTGTTTATTTAGACGACATAATTATTTTTAGTAATAGCCTTCAAAGCCATCTAGAAAAATTACGAAACGTGTTCGACAGGCTTAGACAGACAAACTTAAAAATCCAATTGGACAAATCGGAGTTCCTGCGAAAAGAGGTTCTCTACCTGGGCCACTCTATTACCAAAGACGGCCTGAAACCTAACAATGATAAAATAAAAGCAGTACTTGACTATCCTCTACCGAAAACCACGACTGAGATAAAGAGCTTCTTAGGACTTATTGGATATTACCGACGGTTCATAAAAGATTTTGCCAAGATCACTCAACCATTGACTAATTGCCTCAAGAAACGCAATAAGATTATTATCGATAAAAACTACATTGATGCTTTCGAAAAATGTAAAGAGCTTTTGACTAACTCTCCTATTCTCCAATACCCAGACTTTGACAAAAGTTTCATACTGACGACCGATGCGTCCGATGTATCCTTAGGTGCAGTAATTTCTCAGGGGCCTATAGGCAGCGATAGACCAATTGCATTCGCGAGTAGAACTCTAAGCGACTGTGAAAGACGTTATAGCACAATAGAACGCGAATTATTAGCGATTATCTGGGCCGTGAAACATTTTCGTCCATATCTATACGGAAGAAAGTTTGTAATATACACCGACCATCGACCTTTAACCTGGTTATACTCTTTAAAAGAGCCCAACAGTAAACTGACCCGCTGGCGTTTACGCCTCCAAGAATATGATTTTGACATAGTCTACAAAAGTGGAAAACAGAACACCAATGCCGACGCTTTATCGCGAATCAAATTAAATGCTTTGGAATCTGACGATGTGTCAATGAAAGTTCACGTTGACAAGAACAAAAAACAACCACAAAAACGATTGACTAAAACTTTTGACCAAATGACGAATCATCCGCCAAAACCAACTTCAGACATCGATACTGATCTTATCACTATTGCCGATCCTCACACAACGACACTTGAACAACCTGACATGCATTACTGCCCTTCGAGATCTGAAGGCAGTATAGACACTATACATTCAGCTTTGGATATGGAAAATAAAGGCATACCAATTTTGCATGAAGCTATCGACACAAAACCTAATCAAATTCTAGTGTTTAACTGGCTTCAGAAGAAAATACACACTAAAGACTTGTCTCGAAATAAACAAAAGATTTTAGAAGTTTTCCTACCATTCGATGAACAGTTAGTAAAACAATTTTTAAAAGAGCACATAACGACGCATAAGAAGTATTTCATTTATTTTGAAAACAAAGAACATCGGAAATTGTTTAATAACGTAGTTATCTCCCTGTTTAGGCAAGGCGTTGTTGATTTTCACGAATGTACTGACAGAGTTATTTATGTAGAGGACGAAACTGAACAAAAAGCAATCGTCGCGAAACATCACGAAGGCAAAACATGCCATCGCGGTATTAAAGAAACTCTAATGAGAATAAAAAGAAATTACTATTGGAACGACATGCAGCAAGTTGTATCTGCTGTTATAAACTCCTGTGAAGCGTGCCGCAAAATGAAGTACGACAGAAAACCATTAAAACCCATAATTCAATTAACCCAAACACAAGATGCCCCGTTCCAAGAGATATTCATAGACATTTTTACAATAGAAAACCAATACTACCTGACAGTTGTTGACGCATTCAGTAAACTGGCTCAGGCCATAGAAATCAACAATAGGTCAACTTCGGAAGTCGTAAGAGCGCTCATAAAATATTTTTCATTTTATGGTGTTCCTAGAAAAATCAGTAGTGACCCAGGTACCGAATTAACAATGAGTTGATGCGAGATTTAGCAGCGATGTACAAAATTCAATTACACATAATTATGTACACCGAATAACCCAAACTCTACAGGTATTGTGGAACGATTTCATTCTACAATTATAGAAATTTACCGTTTAGCCAGATACGAACAAAAGTGTACAGACGCCGCTTCTGTAATGACGTATTCTATTATGGCTTATAACCATACCATTCACACGACCACAGGCTTATCCCCCTTTGAAGTAGTTTTCGCTCACACCGACTCTAGTAGAATGTTTGACGCAAACTTTGAAAAATCATATACGCAACAGTTACTGAAAGATCATGCAAAACGTTCCAAATACTTTATAAATATATAGCCGAACAAATGCTAAATAAAAAAGAATCAATTAGAAATCAAAAGGGTGGTGAAAGCGATATAGATCTGGAAGAAGGCCAGGTAGTTTTCACTAAACCTGTTAATAAAAGAAAGAGCAAGGACAAACCGCGTTACCAAAAGGCGAAAGTGTCAGGTAAAATTGAACGCAATGTTGTACCAGTGGAGGTAGGAAAGAGGGTAACGAAAGTCCCCATTGCAAATGTAAAGCGTCCTCCACAGGTGTTGCTTCATACTAGTACTGATTCTGAGTCGGATTCAAGATAAATGATTTCAATCCAACCAGGCTTACCAATCGTGAATTGTCATAGACGTCAACACCTTTACGATGCTGCGTACCTATCGAGACATTTCATGACTAAATTTAGCTAAGTAATGTTAAGTAAATAGGATTAATTAAGCTTTAGCATAAGAATCAATACGTTTAACTTAGTTTAAAATACATTTGTAAAAAAACCAGACAGTTGACATTTTATACATTTTCATTTTTATTAATCTCTGAATCTCCCTTACTTTCCCTTTTCTCAATCCTTGATTCCTAATACCCATACCATACGGTGAAAAGTCTGAAACGCTTACAAGCCCTACACTCAACGACCCCTGCGGCGTTCAATGCCATTGTAGGGTGAATAGGCCAGTTTGCCGACCACCACCGGTTCACGACCACTTTTTCATAAAACCACTATAAATAGTTAAATAAAAGCGCGCCAACGTTTGTTTTGGTTTTTGAACGATACTTTAGTCTATCGCTACCCCTCCGCGACACTGTGATTTATCTTCTGATACGTGATGCACTTCAATGAGCCTGTGAACCAGACCCATAGTGGACGTGTCGGAATTGGTTGCACATATTTACGATAAAAATAGTGAGAGGACACTTTTTCAACCGCAAGTAAAACAAGTTTTTGTCGAGATTCACGCATCCAAATGTAGCTTGGAATGTTTATAAAAACACGTTTTTACCCCTAAAGGGTCATTTTAATGTAAAATATGCGCTTTTAATTAAAATAATAGGTGTTCGGCAAACTAACCTACTAAAATTTTGTATGCATCATTTCACGACCACATGGTCGGCAAATGACTATTTCCCATCGATCTTCTTCATAAATTTTCTAACTGATACTTCATGGTACGGCATTTTAATCTTTATCAGTTTGATCTTTAGGACGTGGTTTATATACACTTCAGAATGCGACCAGCAAAATGTGTTGATTACCATTAAAATATAAAGCATTATTTCGGTGGTCGACAATCGGTCAGCTAACGACCACGTGTCTTATGCCGTACAAAAATTACTAAATAAGTAAATAATACTATTATTAAAATTACTAAACAAGTGTGAATATATGAAAAATAAATATCATAAAATAATTGAATGAATAATATTAGATAACTAAAATTAAATGTCATTTAAACATGATTATTTAATGCTGTTATTATTTACGACCCTAAGAACATGCTCTAAGGCTCTTTTTTCAATGGCTTTTGAGTGGACGTCAACTAACGAAAATGTCGGACGTTAACTGACCACATGTGGTCGGGAACTAAAAAATAGCACATTTTGATAAATCATTATTTATTTTATACTTACTAACATAAAATACAAAAAACCTTATGTTTTTTCAATTATTTAAGGTTTTTTCTAAACTTCTGAGTATTATTTGAATCAGAACATTATCATTATAGTGAATAATGTCACTTCAAAGATTACTAATCCACTAAGTGGTCGTGAACTGGCTGGTTCACCCTATTGATGATAAAAAGGAAAGATATAACAATAGACCATGCGATAAGGACTGATGATTCCGGCTCCGAGATACTGCAGCGAAAAGTTTACAACGACCTAAAGCGATTACCAGCTCTACACCCTGTGCGGCTTAACACTATTGTACGGACGTCAGAGAACTCTTTAACTTGAACCAATGGTCCAGCGTACTTATGACAGTTTCCTGCCTCGAGAGTCTACAACACAACTTTATTATGGTTTGGCTGAAATGATAGACAGTACGAGCAACAGCACACACCCGCTAACCCAGTTAAGAAAAAAAATGGTTAATTTTCCCGTTCGACCCTTCAAATAACAATTGAGTGAAAGTGAAAGTGCCAGTGTAAGTGCAAACCAGTGAAAAAAAAAACAGAAATCATTCTTAATAGACCAATGTTTGAAATAGGGATTTTATTTGCTTCAAAGAACGTGTTTTCAATTTAAAATATAATTGTGCCTCTTGTGCTAAGGCCTAGATATTAAGACCTAGAATAAGAACAATTTATGAGGTAGGTCAGGCATATAAGGCCCGGTTGCAAACTAGGCCCAGTTTGTAGAAATAACAGTTGCATAAAAATCTATTCGCTTAAAACTCACGCAAACATAGAAGTCGCACATACAGCGAGCTGGCAACAACGCGCTCTTCCGCGCGGCCCTCTATTTCGTCAGTACCGTCCACACAGCCACAGAGAGAGGTCGCGGCTGCCGTACGTAATATTTTTCGAGCGTAAAGAGGTTCAGTTTTCATCGAGTTTTTTGTTTTAATCCGAGTTTTTCCCATTTCAATGTGAACTATTCTTGTATTGCCCCACGGAGAGACATAAGTACACATTCTAATTGCTATTTTTTTACTAAATATATGACACTGATTGTAAAGCTTGCTCTACGGCTAAAAAGGCCCGGCCCTTGCGCAGGTAATAAGGCCCGGGCCTTATTACCTTTAGATGAACCTCAATTTAATTTAAGTACGAGCATTACGACTGATTTGAAATCTAAAGAGTACCTTAATATTATTTATTGCTTTTTTATTAACTGTTCTTAATTTAAAGTTGTAAAATTTACCTTTATATTCGTTGAATCTTCAGTATTTGAAAAGTCTTTAGTGTAATAAGGCCCACAGAAGTTTTGTTAGAAATCAAAGTGTTAGCGATTTTGTTGTTGTTTTTTGAATAACTTTAATTTAGTAAGATTATACTTAACTAATGTTCAAATTTGTGTTTGGCAACATATTCTAAAGGAACGTAGGACATTTTTAATACCTATATATTAATAAGGCCCAAGGTCTTTTATTTCTAATAATTAAGAAAATACTCATGTTTTAAAAGGACCAAATGTTGTTTTATGTTTACTGTTATAGTTTAATATCGTTTAAACTTGTTAATTTTCTTAGAATGTTAATTTATATTTAGGGCCTTTTTATACTCATAGTGTTCAATAAGGCCAGAAGTGATGGTTTTAAAAAACACTTCATATTTCAGAAATAACGTTATAATTTTATGTTTTTTTATTTCATGACGGAACTTAAATACATTTATAATTAATATGTGGAGACTTTTGTTTATTACCTCATCAATGGGTAAAAATATTTTAATTTTAATAAAGGTGGGCCTTATATGCCTGACCTACTTGCATTTAGTTTTATAAATTGTACCGTGTTAAGATTTTATTGTTTAAAGATAAATTTGTATGTTAGGTATTAAGACTAATTATATGAACTAAGTTAGGATTAAAATCTCGTAATTTTAGAAATGGTTTAATTATTTGATTTGAGTCTTCTAATTGCAAATCTAGAATAACTTTGTCTCTTATTTTTATGTAATTGTAAAATTATGTGGTTGGATTTATGGTATTATACATGTCTAAACTCATTTTTCATAGCATTTATTATGTATTAATGTCGCGAAGTTGTCCTGAGTCAATTCATTCCCAGACAACTTCACTCTTGAGGGGGGAGAATTTATGTTATCGACATGGTCAGGTAGTTAAACCGACCGACGGCGCAACCTTTTGTCTTCGCACATGTGTCTAATACCATTGTGCTGGGCGGAAGCGCTACAGCGCCCACCCCTTCTTTTGTTTAAATAAGCTTAGTGTAAAATAGAATAAGTTTTGACAACCATTAGTTAAGTTACCTTGTAAGAACACAGACCTTACTTTTATTAAATCGACTTCAAAATCAGTCGTAGTTTCTATTCATAGTTTTAACAAATACCACCGCGACGCTCCCGAATCTTGACTAAGTATCATTTTTTGGTCCAATACACTTCTTATGTATCTTCATCAGCATTTGAGTTAAGGATAGTGTCTGAAACAAAACAAAATAACTGTTATTATGAGGTAGATACTGTTGATGTTAATTATTTTAGTACCTACTTTCACTACATATTAATTTTACTGTAAGCATGCTACATACCTACTAGATCGCAACTCTGCGCGCAGAAAGTGAAATACCTAATAAATATTAGGGGACATCTTACACCATTGTCTCTGGCCCACAGCTAAGCATAGCTTTTCAAATGACTGCCAGAGACTGATATACATTACTACATAATTATGTTGCATATTTTTAAATACATACTTTTTAGATTAATTTATAACCAATAACAATCAGACACAGAACAAACATGTTATGTTCATCTTGCTTGCTTGCCCTGAGTGCGAATCGAACCCACGCTTCTTTGGTCACTAACCACTGAGCTACCGAGGCAGTCAATAATGAAAATAAATACCTCGAAGTTAGATATACCTACCGCAAAAAAGCTACAGTCCGTTCACAGTTATTTTACTTCTGACATTTATCGCTGTCTCTATCTAGTCATTACATACCAACCTTTGAGGAAGGAATCAAGAATGGAGTTGCCCTAACGACGAAAAAAACCTGGATACCCACCGCACATAATACGGCGGATTAGTGTTGTTACTACCACACTACACTTATCGATTTTCCCGTACCTATCGATAAAACTATCGACACAAATTAATGGACATGTCCACAAAATGTATGAAGGCTGGTATAATAATAATCAAAAATTCTAACCATAGCACTTGTTACATTTCGAGAAACTTCATATTTTTTTGAGTCTATTACATCAGTTCAAAATATAAAAGAGTAGACCATTGCTGTCTTCACAAAAGTGATAAAGCTCAAAGAGAGATATGATATCTTTCAGATGACAGCTATCAATATTACGGAAACAATCAACTTTTAAGTTTGAGCTGTCACATCAAATGTAGATCTTTTTAAGCTCTATCACTTTTGTAAACACAGCAATGGTCTAGGGTCAATAGTTACACAGATTTTGCACTTTAAAGTTTGACAGCTGTCATCTGAAATGTAGGTCTCGTTGAGTTCTATCACTTGTGTCAAGTCAGCAATAGTCTAGCTTTAATAGTTACGGAGATATTCCACTTTTAAATTTGACAGCTGTCATCCGAAATGTAGGTCTCGTTGAGCTCTATCACTTTTGTGAAGACAGCAATAGTCTAGCTTTAATAATTACGAAGGTATTCCACTTTTTAGTTTGACAGCTGTCATCCGAAATGTAGATCTCGTTGAGTTCTATCACTTTTGTGAAGACAGCAATAGTCGAACTTCGATGGTTACGGAGATAATCCACTTTTAAGTTTGACAGCTGTCATTTAAAATATAGATCTAATTGCGCTCTGTCACTTTTGTGAAGTCAACAATAGTCTAACTTCGATAGTTACGGAGATAATTCACTTTTAAGCTTTGACAGCAGTCATTAGAACAATCTAATAGATCTCATTGAGTGTTATTACTGCTATTAAGACAGTAATGGTCTAGCTTCGATAGTTACGGAGATAATAATACTTCTAAGTTTGACAGCTGTTACTTTCACACCTGTCATACCATTTTACTTGTATTAATTCTGGAATGACAGTTGTCAAATTTGACATGAAAAGTGAAATGAAATAAAAATTCAAAATTTTAGCAAATCAATAACACGAATAAAAACTAACCAAAATATCGATAGTTTTTTTGATATAATAAGAACATCGCTATTGTTTTTCGACTCAATATGGCGGACCAGGCACGCGCGACAAGTCACAAAAAATATAGACACTGTAGCGAAACTGTGCTGTATAATGTTGGTCTATTCTTATTACGTACATTTGAAAGAAACGCCTATATGATTATTATTTCGGTTTTTAAACTATTACATGTCAAAGTAACTAATGTCATTACACCATCTCCATTCTTGATTCCTTCCTCAATGATACCAACCCAGGATTCCTCAATGATACCAACCCAGGTTAGACAGAGGCACAGCGACAAATGTCAAAGGTACGAGTAATATAACTGCATAGAGCTAACTGTGAACTGACTGTAATGACACGGTAAAGATAGCATTACCGTCATTAAGTACCTAACCAAAAGGAGTCGACACTGCAAAGCGTACCCCTCTGCCTTTGATATCGGTCTGGTTGCGCTTGTGTTGCGTTAATTTTCAGCTAATGTTAGTTAATTACATTTGTGTGCGTGTACACTTGCTTATATTTTGGTTTGTGTGCGTTTCTTCACCCCCCACTGTCTTGGCAGACTTCGGTGCTTAGGCGTATCCACTCCTTTTGTTAGGTACTTAATGATTACCATGGTAATAGTAATGCTTACCATTTTCACTTTTGTGCCTGGAAGCAAATATTGTTCCTCTCTTATACGGTCCGCCAGGCAAGAGCTCGCAGAAAACCGGCAGGCGTTTCCTGCAGGGTGCCGACAGCCAAGTCTTGCGGCGCGAGATGAGCATGCAATCGTACTTGGTGTAGTTCTTCCTCGGGTGGCCTGGGGCCCACGCGCGGAAAGTCGTGCAGTCTAGAGTATCACCTACAAAATAAAAAATTGAAATACTTAATTGTTACCTACATCAAAATAAAAAGCTAAAAAAACCTATGTGATAGCGTTCACTTAGAAATGAAAAATGCTTAGCCCATAAGAAGGGGGTAGGTTACACCTATCTCTAACAAAATGGCTAGCATTTTGCCTCGTCCAGCCCATGAAAGCTAAGTCCACACTGGCGCATGACGCTTGCCAGCAGAAGCAGCGAGTCCGTGCGCTGGTCGCTGGCGATGTCAGGCATTAACGTTGCGGCACATCGCCTAGGCATTCTGTGTTGTTAAAAGCGCGGCGGGAGCTGGTACAACATGCCTAGTAACGGCAGCGGCACGCACGTTGAGTTTACATTGACTAGAAAAAAATATGTTCGTCCAATAAAGAAATACGTCACCCCTATCCCCAACAAAATGGCTGGCGTTCCACCTCCTCCAGCCAACGAAAGCCGCGTCCACACTGGCGCCAGCCAGCAGCAGCGCAAGCGCATCCGTGCGCTGCTCGCTGGCGATATCGGGCAGGACTCCGGTCAGGTTGCGGCACATCGCCCGGCCTTCCGTGTAGTTGAGGCGTCGCGGGAGCAGATGGAACATGCCTATTGACGGCACGCATGTTGAGTTTACGTTGGCTGTAAAAAGTATTTTTGAAGTGAAAACTTCTTAAACGGCGTTGTGCACTTTTTGGGATGGGTAAAAAAAATTAAACTCGCGTAAGATGGTTCAGGACGCTTACGCGAGTGTGCATGCGTGTGAGATATTGTGTTTTAATTTTACCATACAAATGATAGTGTAGCGACTAACTTCGCTACATGTGGCGCCACCACACGCAAGGCAGGCTGACGCTAGTCTCTTTGAGCGACTCAAAGAGACTAGCGTCAGCCAATCACAAACCGAGGGCTGCATCGCGCAAACGAAATTCTCAGCGGCGGCCGAACCATATTAAGACCAAATGTTACTCTAAGGTTACACTGTCGGATAGCTATCCCCGGGCACAACACCTCGCCCGGTGGAGTACTCCTTTGCGAGATGTTATCCTATCATCATCATCTCTACATGGACGACCACTAAGCCCATAATAGTATTGTACTTTGTTGAAGTTTTCACTTCTGCCGGCACTCCTGGAGTGCAACCCGTTGTTTTTTTCGTGACAAACAGGTGGAACAGTGGTTTTTATGGCGGTGATAGCATGGTCAACTGAGCTCTACATAATTATCTGGATATCACGGTTTTTTGTTTGGTGAAGAGCAAAATATCGTTGACAAGCCGTTAAGTTAAACAGCTTTTGGCGAACTCGGGTCTAAAGCCCGTATTTAACCGTTATTTAAATACGGTAATCATTCGTTTAACTTACAAGCGTTAGTGAACTCGGGTTTTATAAGCAATTATTACTATGGTCGCCATAAAAAATATTAAATTAGGTACGTACTTACGCAAAGGTTTTCCATAAAGGCTATAATAATCGAAGGCGGTATCGTTCACCAGTGACACTCCTCCATCCGCCTCCGCACACTTTAACACCTCACACGAGTACTCCACCCCTGCCCTCGCTTCCAGCGGACTGAAGTTCAGAGCCAGGCCCTTCCTCTCTATCCCCAGTTTCTGGCAGCTGGACAGCGAAGTGAAGTTCCCCTTAGCAGCGATGCCCAACTTGGAACGGTAGCACTTCTCGAGCAGGTGGTATTTGGGAACTGAGGGCGAATCTGATAAACATTTGAAGTTTGCTAGCACTGGGAGTAACAGTCCTATGATTCCAAGGAGTATAAGCATGGTGCCCTACTGATACTTGGGTGTTTCGAATTTCCAAAGGAGTAGAGAAGCAATTTTTAAAAGTAAATATGTAGGTACTTTTCTAGATTATGAGTTTATAACCCAAGAATAAATTAATAGCTACGTATTTTAACTTAATAAAATTGTGCCCAACTACTACTAGTGCTGATAACTATTTTAAAACCGATATGGATCTACAGTCTCCAGCGAGAGCAAAACAGGTGACCTACACCTGTAATGGTAGCATCCTTGCACCATTGCCTCGCTACATAATCTCTTGATTCCGCAAATTAGCAGGTTGTTAGCGTATCACTGTTTCCGACTACATGATTGCTTTCCACCGGGTTATAGAGCTTAACGTCCATCTACATAACATATCAAAACCGCTAGTTTTACTCGTACATGGCGTATGCACGGCACGGTACGCGGACGGTAGGTACTAATTTTCTTGAGCCACTGATTGTAGTGATTTAATTATATTTTACTAGGCCCCGCGTTAGCCCAAAATAAAAAGTAGCCTAATCAAAGGTCTAAGCTACCTCCATACCAAATTTCATCTAAATCGGTTAGCGGTTTTTTCGTGAAAGAGTAACAAACATCCGTACATACCTACTCGCCAACTTTCGTGTTTATAATATAAGTAGGGCGGAATAGGTAAGGTGATTCTACTCATAGCAAAATAAAATAATATCTTCTGGTAGACGTAGAGTGTAGACGCTAGGACGCTAGATCGTAGTAAGGCTAGTCAACGCTAGGTTAAGGTAAGGTAACAGGTAGGTAGTTGCAGGCATAGAGCCTATTTTATAGAAACTATGTCAACCTTCTAAGTTATTTAAATCTTTCAAATTGACCGGTACAGTTATTTTCAAAACTGTCAAAAATCTAGACGGTCATTCAAACTACTCTCATTTATTTGGAAATGTTGTTTTATTTCGATAATTTTATTCTGGATGATAATTGAGAGCACTGAATAAGCGTGAGAAGTAATAATTGTACAAAATGGGTTGTTTCTTTACCAGAAGTTTGGAAGAAGTAAGTTTAAATTGCTAACAGTGTGACGGCAGGTGGAAAAAGATATTGACAGATTGGTGAAAGCGTAAAGAAGCGGGCCCACCAGGGCGCACGGAGAGGCTACGCACGTGTATTAAACTTCGCTTTGAAGTGTATGTGGTTGTGTCCACTGCAACCCACGGAGAGGCTACTCATGAATTGACGTCATTGATACATACGTGGCTTGCTCGAATAGGCGGTTTCATAGGTCAACGCTGTCGACGTGGGTGGGTCTACGTTTCCACTGGAGTATCTACACAAATACGACCCACGACTATGTACAGCTGGCTTATTGCAGCGCAGTTTTCAGTCATACTCCTTGTGGCACGGCCACTCCCTGCGCTGCCTTGCCACGCTATACATAGTCGTGGGACTCCAGTGGAAACGTAGACCCACGTTGTCAACCTAATTAATACACGCAGCTGACGCAGCTAAAATGCGCCGCGAGCCCGAGTAAATTGCACAGCATGCGCCGCGTTGGGCCCGCGTCCAATCTCAAAATACCTGTATAGAGCCCTAGTTAAACTGACTTGTCTCCATCAAACCTTGAAGTTGTCGAATAAAAATAAAATACACAATATTTTAAAAACTATAAGGTAGGGGAATCAATAACTCGAAACACAATTCAAAATACTTCACTCGATGGAAATTAAAATTTCTAAGATAGTTTATTGCATTTTTGGGCACTTTTCTACACGTTTACAATTTTTTTTTTGAATTTGTTATTTATGCACATGAATTGAACTATAGCTTTCATCCATAAAATGTAGGAAAAAGTGGTAATATCAATTTTATATTGATTTTTGAATGCAAGAATCGGGCGAAACCGGGGGCGTATAGGTCTTCACCCGCTCATATGAAAAATTACGCTGATACTATGGCGCCTTAACGGTAAACGACTCACGGGACTTCCAGCCCTCTACCAGATATTTGGGTTTACGCAAGGGGTTTACGATATTGTGATTGAAAGAATCGCGGGTCCAACCCGCACAAGACCGAGAAGAGTGGCGTACAAGAAGAGAGGCCTATATCTAGCAGTGGGCGATTATAGAATGAAAGTGATGACGATTCTGATGATTTTCAAACTGACGTTTTTAGGGTTCCGTACATCAAAAGGAAAAAACGGAACCCTTATAGAATCTCTTTGTTGTTCGTCTGTCCGTATGTCAAGACTCTTTATCTCGGGAACGCGTAAAGATATCGAGTTGAAATTTAAACTATATATGTACGTATATCTATGGTATCTTGCACTTGTTTAATAGAAAAACGTCTCATTTATAGTTAGAACCGTTTATGTCGTAAAAAACCGCATATTTCGACACTCACAAAAATCAAAGTCTACAGGGTACTTCCCGACAAAGAACCATGAAATTTGGCGAGAAACATTGTCTCAAAGTACACATATAGGAATAAATCTGGAAACTGTATATTTTTATTTAAATCACAAAAAAATAAGGCAGATTCACAAAATATGGGTTCAAAATTCAAAGTGAGTAAATCGTATCATATAAAAGAGGTTTTTTATTTATTTATATATTGTCTTAAAAACCTAAAAAAGGTTTGTCTAGACAACATATTCTCGTAACAATAACAGCTGGTATTCAACAACAGCTGGTAGGCAGAAGTATTTTTACTTCCGAGTCCGTATAACCGGTTCTGAACAACAACGACAGCTTCATTAGCAAATGCTAAAACAGGTTTTTAATTATTTAAATGTGTAATTTTCGAAGTATGACGAGAAAGGTGAAATTCCGTTTCGCTATTAAATCCAAGCCTATTTTACAAAATATTTATTGTTATTTTTGTTTATTGTACAGGTAGATAATATTTTGAGAATATAATATTTTGCGAATGTAATGTTTTGTGAATGTAATATTTTGAGAAAATAATATTATGAGAACGAACCTTCTTTTCACGAGAAAAAAAATCTAAGCAGATGGAATATATTTTTCCAAGAAAAGAAAAAGATTTTACCTTAATAGGTTTTACTATAATTAAGGTTAGGTTTACTATAATAATTTTTTTTACGCTAATTATTCAATGCGATACTTTGCAGTATCTGTAAGTAATTTCATAAATGATGTGATTTCAAAAACATATTTTTTTTTCGATACAAAGCACTAAATGAAATAAAAATGGATTTGGATTAGGAATTTTGAGTTTCCAAAAATTTACCTTGCCCTACAATCTTTTTCGGATGTATTATCTAAAAAATGCGCTTAGTGTAATTAAGTATCCTCTCTGAACACTATGCGTACTGTACAGGAAGAAATGATCTACGACATGTCACCGATCCGCCACTTGCCTGTCATATTCGTGAACGGCGTCCCAGGGGCGGGCAACCAGACCGTGGCGCAGACCATCTCTGACATCACGGGCTACAGCATGATCCGGCCGGGCGACCTGGTGAGGGCGGAGGCACATAAAGACACCCCCCGCGGTCGCTTGATCGCGGATCGGCTGGAGGCACAGGATGATATCCCTGAGGTTAGAGAAAAGATTTCTAGTGGTTTCTTGAGTTAATCCTGGGTGCTTGGCCATACCTTGCGTCAGTCAGGGTTGGACAACCAAACAGTGGCTCAGACTATGTCTGACATTACGGGCTACAGCATGATCCTGCCAGGTGACCTGGTAAAGGCGGAGGCACTTAAAGATACGCCCCGTGGTAGCTTGATTGCGGATCGGCTGCAAGCACAGGATGTCCCAGAGGTTAGAGGAGAGATTTCTATTGTTCTCTTTATATATGCAGCAGATAAAAGAGTAGCTTACATCACAGGATAGAGCGTGATTAGGCTGGGCAAACTGCTTAGACCATAGACTTTCAGAGACACTTCCTGCGCTCCGGTCGGTTAAATGCGGAATTATCTTCAGTAGGTTTTCGTTTTCTTTAGTCTCGTTTTTGTTGTTAATCGAACCTCTTGTGTATTTGAGTGACGTGGCAATCAAGTCACTTAAAAGCTTACGCAGCAATACAGCTACTTTTGACGTCCAATATGTCTTGGACGCAGGAAAGGACTATGTAGGCTATCCTTATTTATCAATATTATCAATCAATCTTGAACGAGTCTATAAAGACGTGCTACCTACATATATCCATCAAAATAAATTCCTTGCATATTCTTACCACTTTTCCAGCAAACGACAGTCGATCTGATAAAGGAAGCGATGCTGACGCAGCAAGAAGCCAAAGGCTTCATTCTGGTAGGGTTCCCGAAAAACCCACGGATGTCGACGATATTCAACCGGCAAGTCAAGTGGCCTGAGAAAGTCGTCGCTTTGGAGGTGGATAACGAGGTTAGCAACCACGCAAACCACCTTAGGCCAAATATTTGTACCGTACCACATTTACTGTGACTGTGTTGAATATTTAAGCAACCCTTGCCGGGCAATAGGGTCATAGCTACCACATATGCTAGCGCAGTTGCGAATTTGTAGGTTTGACGTTATGGAATTTACTGTCCGTTTTATCATGAGTTTTTCTTTTATCGAAAGGACAGTAGTATAAAAATCCGTAAGAAGCTCACAAAACAGGAGGACTGGGTTTCGCGCAGTCTGCAGGTAATTTCTCAGACGCTAAGAAGTTCCATTCAACCTATAGTTACGGGTACCACCAAGATACGAGTGCTGTATTGTACCCAGTTTGGGAAATAGTCACTGCATAACAAGTTCTATTCAAGCTATAGTTACAGGTACCACCAAGATACGGGATAGTGTGAATTTTGTACTATAAAAATTCACACTATCCCGTAATATCGGCTTCTGAAAGCAGAATAGTCAATTCTAATCTGTAATTCATACTAATGTCTAGGTAGCAGCAACGAGACTCCAGAGCAGGTTGTCGGAGCTCGGGAGGCCAGAGTCTGAAATCAACGCAGCGCGTCAAATCGTGAAAGAAGCGGCGCACAAAGTCAAGAACGTACATAAGCGGTTCGCGGGACATGTCGTCACGGTAAATTACACTACTTCAATAAATACCAAACCTACCTGTATAGATTTATACGGAGAAAATACTCAAGTAAATATCCCAAAGGATCTATCTGCAAAAGTCTATTTGATTTTCCTGAATATCTGGCTGTTTCCCTTAGGGATAACTGAAGGACGTGTTATGGGGGTGTGTCATGCTAAGACAAAGTAGTGAAAAATTACATACCAGAACTGTTTTACTATGGAAATTAACGTGGTTTTCACACATTTTATACTATATATAACGGGACTGAACTCACAGTGCATTGAGAGACGGCTCCGCGTGCTAGCACTCGCCAACTTGAGAAAGGTCGCCGAATGCGACCGAAACTATAGTCGTTACGACTATCCATACACGTGAGTTCAGTCCCGTTATATATAGTATAATACCAGAACTGGATAATTTCGAGTGCTCTGCTGGCTAGCTACCTTCAAGCGGCATCCATTTAACCTTATCCTTGCTGCAATAACACTTTTCTAGGCATCCTTAAACATACGAGTAGCATATAAGCCGAATACATATACAAGTCTGCGGATGTGAAGCGCGAAACCCAATCAGCGCACAATTTATATGAGCTTTAGTCAGGATTGGATATTGCGCAGTTTGTAGCTAACTTCACATCCGCCGACTTGTATGATCCAGCCTTTATTATAGTTTTCTTTGATTAAACTTAGCAGTGATTAAACGTATATTTTAGAAATATCTATAAAAAACTTTATTCTCAGGTGGACAGCACAGGCAATCCAAACGCTCTAGCCACGACGCTAAAAGAGATCCTCTCCGAAACGATGGAGAAGTCGAACAGATCCGCCCGTCTCTGTCCGCCTGCCGCCGCGTCTGCCCCCGCGGTCGCCCCTGCGGTGCTCCTTAGTGAGCCCCTGCACGTACCTGACGAAACCGCCCTCGAGGCTTAGATTTTTAGCGTAATTTAATTGCTATTCGTTATTAATTTTTCTATAATACATGTTATTGTTTAATTTTTTAAGCTCTTGGTTTTATTGAAGTTTTCCATAATCGTCATTTTAAAATTAATTAAAGCGATAGGTAGAATAACGCCGATATACCCACTCGAACTTTTTCTCAAAAGTTCTTACTTACTTTTATATTCTCCATCTATATTCAATGAGATAGAACCGCTTCTATTTTATTCCAAAGAGAATGTATTCCTATTTTTGTAACTCTGTGTATTTTTGTAACCTGCATTGAACCTATGTAGTTATATTTTTTTTTAACACTAAAAACACAGAATTCAAAAACGAATAACTGACGAATGTTTGACCGCCCAAAAAATTGTAATTTGTTCAAAAAAAATCACCGATGGGCGTGAACTTTCCGCTTACCATGTAAATAAATCACGAAATTCAAGGACAGTACATACAAAATATATTTACATAAACAATGGACAAAAAGGGCAAAGATCAGCCGAACAGTGGGCCAGTCGTGGGGAAGCCAGTAAAGAAGTCTGGGTGTCCGTCCGCCCAATGCCCTGTTGGACAATTCCTATCTGTTCTATGCCCAGCCTGTAAAGGTGCATTTCCACAGGACAAACCTAAGGTATCGTAGTATTAATAAACACTGCCTGTAATTTATTCATTTATTTCTAATCAGTACATACTCTGTCAATCCTAGCTGTAGGACGAACCTCGTAAAGTACGCCCCCACGTCTCGCGCTCTGACACTATTAAATAAAATCGCCAATGATTTTGATATTTTTGGGTGCAGTCTGGCAAATTTCACAGAAGTGGCGCAGAAAATATGTGAAAACCCATAATTTCGAATAAGTAGTTTGTGCTGTGTATGTAATGATTATGTTATATTTCTATTAGGTTTGTGTCTTATATTTAACATGTTAAGGGCAGCATCAACTTGGTTGAACTGTAATGGTGCTGTAAGCTGTGATGAATAAATAAATAAAATAAATAAATAATCGATAGAGAAATAAATAGATCTTCTAGCAATCTCCTTCTTTCCACTCTATCTCATTCTACTATTTTTTATGATTTTTCTTTTAGTGTCCGAGCAGTAGCGCTCTGGAATGACCTTCCTGTGACCAGACGTGCACAGAGCGTTGAATCTTTCAAGGCCCAGGTTCAGCAACATTATCTCGCAAAGCTCTCTCTGACTGATCCACATATCACTCCTCGTTATTAATTTGTTTGTAATATATTTACGTATAAGTATGTTTATTTTTATTGTATGAATTATTTGAAGTATTTATGTATGGCTATTATTATGTAGTTTATTTTATTGTTGATTAGGAATTTTTGGTAACTTTCTTTCATTATTTTATTATTATTATCTTTTATTTACTTAAAATCACAAGCAAAGCTTGGTCCTTTGGTAGGCATCAATGGGGCCGAAACCAACACTGAGAGGCCCTTTTACATCTTTTTTTATAAAATTAATATAAAATGTTGAGTACATAAAGTAGAATGAAAAAACTATTGCTAGATGTGACTTACAGTATATAGGGCTATTGTGATGTGCTGTTCGATGACTTAATACGGGCTATGGAATGAGGTACGGCACCCGCCAAATAATGCCTCATTTCAAATATTCAGGCGGGTGGTGACTTGCCATCCACTAAATGGGCCCCCCATAATAGCTACCGTATATTGGCGCCGGAGGGGCAACATTGGTGTGGACGGCTTAGGGTGTCGAGAGGTGTGCTGCGCTTTCACTAGACGCTACTCGCGGCGTTATGCCCTTTAACACTTCCAATTATTATTATTACACTTTATTTATTATTATTATTATTATTTTGTTTTTACGTTTACACCGTCCTTGTCGTTTTTACTTTTCCTCGCATCCAAGAGAGGTTGTCTGGAAGAAATCGCTTTTAGCGATAAGACCGCCTTTTGTGCCTTTTCTGTCTTTGTTTCTTTTGTTATGTTTTCTTGTTGGTGTCAATAAAGTGCTGTTGTATTGTATTGTATTGTACATAATTAACAGCATAGACCATAACATTACATACCTACTATAATTTAGATGAGCAAGAATAGTATTATTAAAACTAACCAACCTATCACAGAAAATGTCCAGATGAGGTTGTTGAGATAAAATGTTATTGATGAGCACAATGAAACGTGAAGTAGGTGCGTTATGGGCACGAGCGGTGCGCAGCCCGGGCGGCAGCGCCAGCAGGCGGTGCTGCCGCCGCGAGCCGCGCGCTCGCTCACACGCGCGCACGTAGCCGTCAGTTGCAAGCAAACAATACATACATACTTACATATAATATAAACATGTACCGGATTTTAACAGTCCACTGCACCACCACCAACAAGCACTGGACCTGTGTGGTAGATATACTCGTATCTATCTCGCTGACGAATCCCGCTAGATCTTCCATCGCGCTTAATTCTATTTTCGAGAGTACGAAAATACGTTTTTGTACGCAAGTTCTTAATCACACTGAGAAATTTGATTCACTTACTTAATCGTGACCCTAGAAATGAGTAGGTAATTATATATTTTTAGGGCAAAATCGACTTTAGCAAGAAGCCTATAGTGTGGGTGCTGGGAGGCCCGGGCTCGGGAGAGGGCACACAATGCGAGAAGATTATCGCAAAATACGGGTTTGCCCATCTTTCCACTGGAGATCTGCTGCGGGCGGAGGTGAAGAGTGGGTCTAAGAGAGGAAAAGAACTCGCCGCTATTATGGCGACAGGTGAGTGGTTTAGTTCTCTTTCTGCTACAGGCTGTTTCGAGCGTAGCTCGATATTTTCTCTTAGCAGCTGCCTACTTTTGCCAATCATCATTATCAGCCGCATAGACCCACTGCTAGGTATAGGTCTCCTCTCTACTTAAGTACTTCTACTCACTCCAGAAAAATAGAAAGTACCGGCTTTCAAGTTTTCTGGGGTGCACAAAAAAGCGCCTAACCGTTATTTCCGAATGTTATCGCTTTTGGCGAGTAAACAGAGTCTCAGACGATTGTTTCCAGGTGGACTGGTGCCCAACGACATAGTCCTGGCGCTGCTCAAGGAGGCGATGGAAGACATCGCTGACAAGGCCAACGGCTTCCTCATAGACGGGTACCCGCGCGAGAAGTCGCAAGGCATCGCTTTTGAGAAGGCCATCGCTCCTGTCACTGTAAGCGCTTCTTCTTCGGCTTGCGATAATATTAAATGAGCCATCACTTTATACGTCGCACGCAGTGTCTGTGTCCTTGTGCAATGGAAGATCTACACAAGCTATAGCCTGCCAACTGCTTATTATTTATTATTATTATTTTAGCTGTTATCGTCCCACTGCAGGGCAAAGGCCTCCCTTCCCTCTTTCCATTTTTCTCGGTCGAGAGCTTTGGTGTTCCATTCACTGCAGTGGGAATTAAGCTTGTCTCGTCATCTTTTTTGGAGTGAGTTTGGTTGACGGTGTACCGATACAGGGTCTCGCCATAACCACATATAAAGATCTATCTCATATGTAAAAGCCTCCCACAAAATAGATCATATTTATATTTAATTAATTATTAAAAACAATGTCAAGTAAGAAATTTGCATAATAGCTTGGTCATTGGAATGTTAGATAATAAAGTCCAATTATTTTAGTAATATTCGCTGAAACATACTGTGTAAAAGATTACCTAGATATCATTTGTATTACAAAACTAATGTTCCTGTCCGCCATTTCACCCGTTGAGGAAGGATGAACACACTAAGTTGGAGCGGAGAAGTTGGTATTTGAAACACTCGCAGCTCTCTCTCGTAGGCATCAATGCGAAGACACATCCTGGAATAGATCAGAAGTACAATTAAGTATGATGATACTGATTTCAGACTTGATAATCTAGAATTGAAAGATTTTTGGAACAGAAATACACACAACACAAATTGGAGACAACACAATTTGTCTACAGATTGCTGAATACCTATTTAACAAGCTGAGGAGATTAACAAGCTACATTCTAGTAAAGATCCGTTGAATTGTTACGAATATTCATGAATGCATTGAAAACCTTACTTGCTTTACTGTTCTGCAATGATAAGATACTTTAAAAGACATGCCTTTGCCTGCCATTGCAAACTAATAATAAAAATAAGATTTTGGGCTCAAAAGTTACAGACAATGACAGTAAGATGAGAAAAGAAACAAATACTTGAACTTACCTGTTCAACCGATATCGTAGTGTTTTGATCGCCGTGCGGCATTGCAATAAACTGGAGATTATCCTGTTACATTTATTCCAGGAAAGTTTTCACGAATCCTTCTAGATACTTTGAGAAGTTTTGAGTTATGTTCCAATAAAGGAAGCTGAGATTCTGCTTGACTTTGAGACAGCGAACCCGAAAAATAAACAACTAATTTAGTTGACAATTTTAGGTTATTCTTTAAGGTATTTACATCATCTAACGTGTTGCACTGACTTTAAGCACTGTCTAATCTCACAGACACTGTGGCCGAATTTGGTTTTATTGGAAACTTCCTTGTTATCCAAGAAAAGAAACTCTCATTTTAAATTCAAAAATATGAATTGTTTACAGAGGATGGTGACGGAAGGGATTCCATACTTAGTATTACCAGTACAGGATGAATAATACGTATCGTGGTGTGAAAAATTATAGAACGAAATGATTATTTCCTCAAAGACTAAGAAAAAAAAACAATCAAGGAAATACAAAGGATGATTTTAAATAAGTCATGAGCTAGTTGAACAGAAGTTTATTATTCTAGTTTAAAGTACGCAAAAAAAAAAAAAAAAAAAAAGAGGATTTTTACTCCTATCTTTTCTAAAAATCCGTAGAAATACTTGTTAACAAATATGATTATACGACTGGTAACTTCGGATATGCGATCACATAGATTTGAGAGATTTGATTGGCTGGCATAAACACGAGATTCTACACATGGAACCTAGATCGCTGATTGGACGAAAACTGTAACTGACGTACCAAGAAATAGGAGGCAAAAGCGCGAATAGGAGACTAAATCGCGAATAGGAGGCTAAATCGCGAACAGGAGGCTAAATCGCGAACAGGAGGCTAAATCACAAACAGGAGGCAATTTCGCAAATAGAGCGCAAAATCACAAATAGCGCGTACCTGGTGAATAGTATAAAAAGGATGAGGACGGGAGAAGTGAGACAGTCGAATTCTGAACGTTGGGATGAGCAGTGCTAATCCCTGACGGTTTACATATAAATTCGGTGAACTTGTAGCTTTTAGAGATAAGTGTTGTAATTATTTATGTGAATATTTTAAGGGTTTTAAAAGTGGGTGTTTAGTGTGAGTGCAGAGGTATCCGGTGAGTCCTTTCCAATTTATCCTGGTGATTGTTGATTTGTGAAATAATACTCTGAAACTTAAATAATTAAAAATTAAATGTACTTTTTAATTAAAAGGTTATTTCAATTCTTGGCGGGACTTGGCCTTCCGACATCTAGTCATTTTGGGTAAATAATATTTCTTTTCTTTTTAGAATGAAACCTGGAAACTATTTTTTGTCTAATTCTTTTTCTAGGTTATTTGTACAGGACTATATTACGAGTTTTACGAAAATAGTACCTCGCCTAACTTTAAATATCTTCTGTAAGTTATTGAACAACAGAGATATACAGTTTAAATTTAGAATAATTATTGTAATTTGAAAAAGGGTGGTATCAGAGTATTGTATTACATAAAGCAAAGCCGTCCTTACCGCTGATCATTAATTGTTTCAACTTTATTTAGGTTTCGTGTGATTGCATATTATTTCGAAAATTAATTAATTATTATATGTTTTACCTTTTATTACTTGATTTCTATTTCGTGCATTGTTGATTATTTATATGTGTTTTACTTGCTTCTATATTTAACTGTGTGTGTTTTCTAACTGTTTATATTATGTTTTGTGATTTCGTATTTCCGTCGTGTCATATCTTGTGAATTACCTGTGTACTTTTCTTGGTTTCTGTGAATTGTAGGTATAATGACTACGACACTTATTTACTTAGTACTTTTATTTCTAAATGCTCATGTGTGTAGTCCATGTATGTACTTGTGTTTTTGATGTTAACTACTTGTGTGTTTTGATTTTTACTGAATATTTCTTGTTTCTGCTTTTAGCTCTTTTAATTGACTTTTACCGTTGCTTTTAACCGTCTGACTACTGCCGTATCCATAATGTGTTTACATCCTGGATTATTAACTTGCGTCAAGCTCACTTATGTTCTTGTTATCTGTTTGAGTATATTATTTTCAGAATTACTTTAGACTGTTTAGTGTTTACGAATAATATTTTACTCGGTTCATTTTATGTCTAAAATGGAAAATGTTAGTGATACTTTCTAATCTAAAATTTAGGGAATATCTACTTATGTATGTAGGAAACCTGGATGTTCCTCAAGGGTTAAATATTTCTCAGATCTTTCTATCCAAAAGGTTTAGAATTGACTTCGCTTATCCAAATATTTTGTAACATAGTTATATCGGGTTTTGCTCACTGAAGCTGAGTGAATTAAGCCGAGGTTTCTAGTTGTAAGGATTTGGCCCCTTATCTCGAACTGACGTTTCGAATGTGTTAAATTAACCTATGATCCTTGAAAAACAGGTGGGTGAAACAACACTATACACAAGGAGTGCTATTACTTGCCGTCGAAACACTGGCTTGTTCTTATCAAAATCAAAATCTAATTCATTATTAAGTAAAGTCTTTCTATAAACCAATTAATAAAGAAGTATTCAAAGTTTAATTAGAACGCCGTTGATAAACATTCAGGCGACTACTTGCAATAGGTTTAGCGTGGGACCCTTTGGGTAGAATCTAGATTGTCTTAAGATTTAGGATTAACAAAAAATACGTGTTGTAGTTTTAATTAGAACTTATGTTTATTTTAATGGTTGTGAATGTACCTGGTCGTATATGTTGTTATATGACATACTTGACAGACATTAAGATTATTTGGTAACAACCAGTCCAGTAAATAGATTTGACCCTTAAGGTCCAGTTCATTAAAAAAGTTCATAAATGAATCTAGTAATCAGGCTTGGTGTATAATACCTGAATGATATAAACTGACTGTCTGATAATAGTCAAATCAAATATTGTTATTCGATTCTTTCATATTCAGTCCAGTTGTATTAAAAGACTAAGTAAACAGTTTTCTTAATATGATGGTTATAATATTATCTTATGAATAACCTGAATGGCATTATTATTATTATTGTCCAATTATAATCGATTTGTTGATTGAATTTTGAATTATCTAGTATAATTGATACTGAGAGTTATCAAAGCAAAAACATAGCTTTGTTTAACTATTAGAGATAACTTTAAGAAAAAAAAAGAAATGCCACTGTTGGAGAAGAGGGTGGTTGTATGGGGATGGAACGGAGACCACTACCAAAAAAATAAATAATATTTTATTCTTGGCCATTGCCACTACCAAGTAAAATAAACAATAGTTTTATTTAAAGAATATAAATTATTATTAACTTGTATTTGCATCTATCATCAGACAGTCATGAAAAATAGATATAAATTCAAATATAGTTTTATTTTAGACTATATGCATTCACTATTATCTCTGTCTAGTTATCATTGCGTATAGAAACCTCCGAAAAGCCTGTACAAAAATAGCTACTAGAATTACTAAGACTAACTTAACAGTAACCCAAATATATTTTCTTGCTTCTACCTATTCTTGTATTATATTTTAATCAATTCTATAACTTTGACATATAGTTATGTAAGTATAGTCTCCAAAACCATTAGGGTTCTACGATACATAATGTAGGGTTCACACTATTCGATCATTGGCCAAACCTAGCTTTAAGTACCTTAATTATAACGGAATTAAATATAATCTTATGATTATTTCTTTAAGGATGATTAGGTTCATAGTTACTAATTTAGGGTTAAGCAGTATGAGAGAAGCGTCATTAGTTGAGGGTTAACATAGACTATCAACATAAATTAGCCCCTTAATAGAATTAATATTTAAAAAAAAAAAAATCTGAGTATTGCTAAGGGTAAATGGGTTAGGGGTTAGTATAAGGTTAGGTTTATATACATTTAGGTAGGGGTTTAGTACAATTTGGTGCCGTGACCAGGATGACAAAGAACGTTTATAAGTAATTTCCTTATTTTATATTATTCTTACATCTTATATCAATTAATTGCTATCTACATAGTATCTCGTACGAGTCATACCTATATTTTATCAGTGCTAAGTCTACAAAATTAGTCCATAAAAACTATTGTAAGAAGGCAAACAGGATATTAGTTCAATAAGAATAAGCTTGAATTTTATTTTATTAAGTACATCTAAAGTTGCCTGGAAGAAGTTTCAGTGCAATATAGCTACAGTAAACTAGGATCTCAGAACCTGATAGTTATATAGGCTGTAGCATGAACAACTAGGATCTGTTTAATTTATGAAATAATATTTGGATATTTCCATGCGATTCAGGTTGGGTTTCGTGAAATATGAATACGTATGTGAGATGGTTTAGGAATTTTTAAAATTACTATAACGAGATTCCCGGAAATTAGTTTTATAGCTCAAATCAGGGTTTTCTAACTTTTAGGTTTTCATAGGATTGCTAGATTAACGAACGCAATAATAATATAAAAGATTGGGGGTTGATCGAATTTATTATGATACATAATTATTATAAACTACGTAAGACATTACTTTATCATTTACTTACAACGTTGTTTGGAACGTTCAATAGCATTAATTTTAGGTAAATTAAGCTCTGATCAAACTTTACGTTATAGTATGAAAAAAAAAATTATAAAAGACTTACTTAAGACACTAGTTTCCAAAAAGAAAAAAAAAAAGAATCATTGTTTTGACACATAGTTTTGACGTAGTTCATTGAATGTGGGGATGCCAGAAGCAGGTAATTTCCACAAAGATTCTGGTAAAATAGGTTCAGTGGGTTTATCGTTGCCCCATTTATAATAATATCTCATAGCAATGATAAATATGTACAAAATAGGAAAAGTAGACTAATATATTTATCTAAAAATATAAATACAAATTGACTACGATATCTCAATAAAAATTATTTATTTTAGGTAACCAAATAGTAGAAATACACTACATATCCTAATCTTGGATTTAAGTAAGCTGCTAATAAGTTTCCGTTCAAAAAATAGTAGAATAATAGGCAATTCAAATTCTTCATACATTAATTTTATAGACGCAGAATTCTTTGGTTTATAGTCTGGCAATACTGATTACTGTTTATAACAAAATTAATTCAATTTCACATTTCTGTTCGTTGGTTTTGGCTAATTTATTTATCTTATTTGTTGAAACAATACGTCGTCTCTTTGTACATAATATATGCGTACTTGCGAGAAACAATGGGTAAGTAATTTTTTACGCTAGTTTTACATTTTGCTGAATTTAAATAATAAATAAGTCAATCATGTTACAATGACTATAAATTATCAACATAATGTTAAATAAATAAATTATATTCATATTTATTCATTTCAGGAGAACTTACTATCGAGGACCTGGAGCCCCAATATGGAACGGAGTCGAGGATGTAACACTTGGAAATTTTGAAATATCTTATTCGGTGAAAATAAGTGCAACATGGACAAAGGACATATTATAGTGAATCTATAGTGATTATGTTATATTAATGGTTCCTTTATAAATAGATACTATTAATATTTAGCTATAATTATTGTTGTAACCATAGAAATCTAGAGAAAGGCTTTGCTATGTCCTAGATATTTTTGCTCTGAAAAACATACTTTGTAAAATTAATACTGATATTTTAAGAAATTGTCTCTGTTGCGTATAGTTGTAATCTTAATGAGAATTCGAGTTCCTTGTTAGAGTGAAAGAGTGTTAGAGTAAATGTCCTTTCTTGTAAAGTTTTATGGTTATAACACTTTATTTAATAAAGAGTAATGCTGGTTTCCAGATGAAACTAGCCATAGCATCGAGCAAAATAATTATGTATAATTATGATTTAGAGGATAGATCGTTATAATTGTTTAGTACATTAGAATTACAAGTATTCCCGCGCTAGCAGTAGGTATATAGGTTTGATAGTGAATTATTGTTTTCTTAGATTAAGAGGCCCGTTGAAACAAGTTTTCGGACTTTTTTTTGACGGGCAATTTGGGCCGTGGCATGTATACGAATCGGTTTTGGAGACTATTTCAAATAGGTACTATGTTTATTTATAATCAATAACTATAGTAAAAGTAATCATCATGTATAGTCATCATCTTTAATATTTTAATCAGGGATTTTCAGAATGGTTGTCGGGGGGTTGATGATTGAAATATGAAAAGGTTGGGGGTTGTATATTATTAAAACTATATGCAAATGAACATAACGCCTCAACGTCTAGATAAATCCTGTAAAGATGTTCTTCTAGTCTTAAGAAATGGGGGTTGAATTAACTTATTGAACCATTTACAAAAAAAAAAAAAATAATAGATGTTCATTACAATTAAAGTACTTCACTTATAGCCTATTAACATTACAAAATGCAGATGTAGATACCTACAATGCTAATAATAATTCCTAGATTATCAAGCAATAATGAATAGCTCCGGAGTTTGCATTTATTTCGACACCTTAGACATCTGAATGAAAAGCCACTGATAAATATAAATTCGATTTGTTTAGTTCCTAGTTTGTGATTGATATACAAATATGTAATATGTTCTTGTATTAAGTAAAGTTGTATTAATGGGAAAAGCTGGCTCAGGTGTGAGAAATTTGTATTCCTAGGTCTTATTAGCTAAATAATAAGTACTTAATGTTTTCATTTGACTATGGGGTGGAAGCGCAATATAGCCCTAGGAGTGTGTTAATAAAATTGTCATATCCATCAATTAGGTATGTCTATCATTATGAAATGGTGCCTATTTTATCTAAGTAGGTATAGTTTTTGTTTGCATAATAGTAAATAAAATTATATTTTATCAAGAAATAGTCAAGTTGGTTAGAAAAGTCAATCTCTTCTTGTATTTTCTTAAGACAAATATAATAGAAAAAAAAATGACTCAACTCACAAGTGTTACTGTTGTTTTATAACCATTAATAAGACCCAGGGTACCTAGCATTTATGTAAGACAGATTGAAATAAGGAAACTGTTAGAATATAGTTATTTAAATAAAAGAAGGGCATTTACTTCATAATCCGGTTTGATATTGCTATGACTTTATTTAGTATTGTTTAGGCTACTATTGCTAATCTGGTTTTATTTAGACTCTACTATTATAAGTTCACTGTTAGTCATGCTAGCTAAGTTTTAGACTAATCTATTTCAAACACAGATATTATGTAACTTAGGTGCATGTATGTAATGATTTGCTTTGGGTCTAGGATGTGACTATATTATGGCATTCCTTAAGTGTGACTAATGTAATTATGTGACTCTATTTATTTTTTCATAACCAAATAGGTTTGGTACTTATTACTAATTTAATGGATTATTAGCGATGCACATTTTGTAATTTGCATGCCATACTGGCGATCTTTGTATATATTGATTACAACACATGATAATTGTAACACCCGTGTTTTGCGAGATAAAAGAATTTAATTGACTTTTATATTTATATTAACCATAATGGCTTAGTCTATACATATATTATAATTGTAAGTAACACACTAGTGTTAGAGTACCTATACAAATTCCTTACTTATTTAACATGGATTTTATAAATAAATGTGTGTTGAACCTTATTCTTTTGATTGTAGCATTTAGAACCAACCTAATCTTTAGATTTAAACCAGTCATGAATAAACCTAGTTAGGACACTCTCAGTGTCGTCATGCATCAATGTCGCTACAATCGCAAGTGCCAGAAGGATTTAGGTACCTACTTAAACTGTTGTGTTTTGATGAGTTTTGAATATACAAAGTAAATTCAGAGGTAGGGTTGGGTAGTGGGTACTCGTAATGTCGTTACTTGCTGATATGTTAAACTTTTATGTTCTTTGCTGGGCAGGCGAAAAATACATAACATTTTGTTCTAAGAATCAGCATTATTATAAGGAGAGAGATAAATAAAAATATAGTTCCAATATTATATCAATAAGAGGATTGGACTGGCTTTTGGGTCTTTAGGCAATCAGTAATTTTAATCTTGCAAAGCACAAGTTTGACATATTATGCTGGTTTCACATTGTACTATTCCATCTACAGGTCTTATCAAGCCCATAACATGTACTCAGGGTTTAGTCTAGTACCTTACATTTTAGGTAGGTAGATGTTAGTTCATGAGTTACAGGGCATCCGAAAGTTAAGAGGGGATTTTAACGGAAACGGAAAAGGAACTATCGAGGATGGTTCATAATTGACAGAGGAATCGCGTAACCTTCAGTCGAGTTGAAAACCTCTACCTTTTGTAGTTGGTTAAAATGTTGGCAATATTACCCTTCTCCGGATTTTATGAGTTACCTAGACATTAATTAGTCAGGTTTTTAATTTTCTTTAAAGTTATAGATATTATTTGTTACATCATTTATTTTGCTGTAAAGTTGTCTGGAAAATTTGTTGTAGGTACCTATTTATTTATGTTGAGACTGTTAGTTTTATAATACATAGTAATATAGTAAATAGAAATAATAATTTATTTTAAACTGTTAGAAGAACGAACGATTTATATCTGGTTGCGAAAAGGTAATCTCTGAACAATCCGCTTAGAAGACGAAAAAAGTTACGCAAGGTGAAAGTAGATGGCATTGTCCAGTCTTAAAACGCGCAAACGAAGAAATCAACGGAATTAGGACATGATAAAGACAGGTATATAAATATTCATGTGTAGTCTGCTGGAACCGGGGCTGGCGTTTGACGTTCGAATTTGACCGTGGCGCTACTGTGGGAAGTTCGAGTGGCTGTTATTTAAAAGCGATCAGATTAGGTATAAATAAAAAAAAAAAAGAATTTTTTTTTCTAAATATTAATTTCTTTATTTTAATTATTTATTGCATTGTTGATAGCGCGGTAATTTTAAGTAACGGAACTGAATTTTACTGTGTATCTGTATTGTGTTTCACTGAACGGGCATACCTACCAAGAGTAATCGGACCATGGCCGTCGCGCTGACTCGGTACGGGTTGGTGGATTAGCAAGTGATAGCGGGGTATGTTCTATGAATTTCTCCAGTCAAAGGTGTGAAGGTTTGTTCTTGGGTTTCGGATAGCTCGATGCCGCGATATCGGGATCTGAATCCTCAACGACTTGACATATTATGTTAAAAGAATACTAGTGTCAGTGGACACGAAACTTTAGTTATAGGCTGTTATGCGAATTAGTAAATTAGTGACATATTTATAGCATAGCGCGTAACGTTTGTGGGTACTATATTCTGAAAAGGTAGTAGGTACTTAGCGTGTTCGAAGCTTAACGCGTAAAACTTTTTGCGTAACACATTAGTGTGGCATTGCGTAAACTTCACATGCCACTCGATTAGTATGGCAATGCGTAAATTATGGCAATGGGTATTTTCTCGCGTTTCCATCTCAAACTCGTCGCAGTACACTAGGGCAAGTAGCCGCATTTGCGCGTAAATAAAGAAAGCTTATGAAAAAAAAAAATGCGTTTTGAATGTATTTCCGGATTGTTACCGCTGAAAAAGTGACAAGAGACGGAATAGTGCCAATCATTCCTTACATATATATATCTGTGTGTAAGTAAAATTAATCATTTGAGCAAACATGTTTTATGTAAACTGCTTGATTTGTATTTTAAATAATTTTCAGAACATGATCAGACCCGTTAGGTGAAGTAAGCAAAGATTGCAAGACCTGGGAATGATATACTCGTAAATTAGTATTAGACTATTGTTGGTTGTGTTTAATTATGAGTTCAGTGTTGTTTAAGTTTATCGCAACTAAGCTATCACATTGTTGCTCATGTTGATAACTTTCAATTATTTCTTAATATTATCTTGCCTTTAGCAATAAGATAATATAATTATGATATAGTTAAGGGCTCTGCAGTAATAATCGTGCAGGCAAGTTCAGTCTTAATTAGTTTCTTAAATAGAATAAAAAAGAAAAAAAAAAAAAAAAAACAAACGATAGTTTGTGAATACTTAAAACGTTTTAGTTGATTGTGAAAATTTACATAACATAATCTTGATTGATTTTGAAAAAAAAAAAATTATGTCCATTTTGGCTTCGAAAAAAAAATAAATAACATATCAAAGAAAACAAGAATATACCTGTATTACGATTGTGGTGTAATTGAATGGACATGCCTGGACGTCCATTGTAGCTAAATTAAACAGATTTACCTACTAACCTGTAGTTCGACTGTAATACGTTAAACGAACTTACTTACCTGTAATTCTATTGTATTTAATTTGGGCGGATTTACCCGTAATTTTATCGTTGGTATTTTAAACAAATATGGTTTATTAGGTAGATATAAATAAGGAAATCTTATTCGTGATCTTTGTAGTAACTTAATTGTTGTATTTATCTGAAAGCATTCTAGATAAGATGGTGAGATATAAAGGTTGCTAACTTATAAGAAATTTTTGTACGAATTTGAAATCGATACTCAATTGTTGTTTAATAGGTTAAGATTTGTAACTGTTTGATTTAAGGATTTGTAGTTTAGGTACGTTAATTGAAAAGGTGTAATAGTTTAAGTTGTACAGGTTTATCATTAGGTTTCTATCGCATTTTTGTCCAATAGGATATTAAGGTTCTGGAATTTTCGTTAATATATTTTTGCTATAGTATATATGATTGTGCAATTAGGTTTTGTTAGAGTATAATTCTGATAAGATATTGTTAGAAAATTATTTGTAAATGTGGATGGCACGGGGAATTTATTAAGGGGTTTGTGCATATTGGAACGCTTTTAGTCTTGCAAGTACGGTAGTGCTCTATCATCAGAGGAAAGATACTTTGAGTGAAAATGAAAGGGGTTTGGTTGATGGAAATGCAGGTTGGAATGAGAGATTGAATGAAAGGTGGGAAGAAACAAATATAAAAAAAAAAAAAAGGAAAAACGTAGATTCAAGGCAAAATCGAATGAGAATGACAGAGCTGTAGAGAAAAGCATTGCTGGAGGTTATGAGCGGTTTGTCAACACGCGATTCTGGCAAAACACTTTCACAAAATGGACCTATGGAAGAAGGGGATTTGTTAGGTAAATAGGCAAGCATGCAGTCCCGTCAACCTTTAAAGTTGACTCCATGAGTTCATTTACTCTACAATGTACGAACATTCGACCTAATACACTCCTCATGCTCCAACTTAGAGATGATTTGGTCTTTAACTCTAGCTCATAGTGGAACTTTGGCTTCGTGCGGAATATTTCTTCTGAAACATACCACTCCTGGAATCTGGAGGGGCGGAATTGACAATTTCGGCAAATGGAAGATTGATTTACCGACCTGGTCGATTCTGTATTACTAGGATAGACTTGACTCACAACCAAGTTCCCCTGCAGGCGCTGAAAGTGCAGTTGAAAGTGGAAATTTTGCGTATGAACGAATTGTTAAAAGCCTTGAGTTGGGATTCTGAAAAGCTTGTCTCTAGTTTGGTTTAAATACACTTTCATATTGTACTAGGGAAACGCACACACTCTAATACACATAATTTATTGCTGAAACTCGTGTCTTGACAAATACAATTTTGCACTAACAAACGAATTATTATAATAAAAAAAAAATAATGTTAAATTTACTTCGATTAAGTAATTCTTAATCTACTTAAATTTAGGGGGTTGCTGTACCGATACAGGGTCTCGCCATAACCACATATAAAGATCTATCTCATATGTAAAAGCCTCCCACAAAATAGATCATATTTATATTTAATTAATTATTAAAAACAATGTCAAGTAAGAAATTTGCATAATAGCTTGGTCATTGGAATGTTAGATAATAAAGTCCAATTATTTTAGTAATATTCGCTGAAACATACTGTGTAAAAGATTACCTAGATATCATTTGTATTACAAAACTAATGTTCCTGTCCGCCATTTCACCCGTTGAGGAAGGATGAACACACTAAGTTGGAGCGGAGAAGTTGGTATTTGAAACACTCGCAGCTCTCTCTCGTAGGCATCAATGCGAAGACACATCCTGGAATAGATCAGAAGTACAATTAAGTATGATGATACTGATTTCAGACTTGATAATCTAGAATTGAAAGATTTTTGGAACAGAAATACACACAACACAAATTGGAGACAACACAATTTGTCTACAGATTGCTGAATACCTATTTAACAAGCTGAGGAGATTAACAAGCTACATTCTAGTAAAGATCCGTTGAATTGTTACGAATATTCATGAATGCATTGAAAACCTTACTTGCTTTACTGTTCTGCAATGATAAGATACTTTAAAAGACATGCCTTTGCCTGCCATTGCAAACTTATAATAAAAATAAGATTTTGGGCTCAAAAGTTACAGACAATGACAGTAAGATGAGAAAAGAAACAAATACTTGAACTTACCTGTTCAACCGATATCGTAGTGTTTTGATCGCCGTGCGGCATTGCAATAAACTGGAGATTATCCTGTTACATTTATTCCAGGAAAGTTTTCACGAATCCTTCTAGATACTTTGAGAAGTTTTGAGTTATGTTCCAATAAAGGAAGCTGAGATTCTGCTTGACTTTGAGACAGCGAACCCGAAAAATAAACAACTAATTTAGTTGACAATTTTAGGTTATTCTTTAAGGTATTTACATCATCTAACGTGTTGCACTGACTTTAAGCACTGTCTAATCTCACAGACACTGTGGCCGAATTTGGTTTTATTGGAAACTTCCTTGTTATCCAAGAAAAGAAACTCTCATTTTAAATTCAAAAATATGAATTGTTTACAGAGGATGGTGACGGAAGGGATTCCATACTTAGTATTACCAGTACAGGATGAATAATACGTATCGTGGTGTGAAAAATTATAGAACGAAATGATTATTTCCTCAAAGACTAAGAAAAAAAAACAATCAAGGAAATACAAAGGATGATTTTAAATAAGTCATGAGCTAGTTGAACAGAAGTTTATTATTCTAGTTTAAAGTACGCAAAAAAAAAAAAAAAAAAAAAAAAAGAGGATTTTTACTCCTATCTTTTCTAAAAATCCGTAGAAATACTTGTTAACAAATATGATTATACGACTGGTAACTTCGGATATGCGATCACATAGATTTGAGAGATTTGATTGGCTGGCATAAACACGAGATTCTACACATGGAACCTAGATCGCTGATTGGACGAAAACTGTAACTGACGTACCAAGAAATAGGAGGCAAAAGCGCGAATAGGAGACTAAATCGCGAATAGGAGGCTAAATCGCGAACAGGAGGCTAAATCGCGAACAGGAGGCTAAATCACAAACAGGAGGCAATTTCGCAAATAGAGCGCAAAATCACAAATAGCGCGTACCTGGTGAATAGTATAAAAAGGATGAGGACGGGAGAAGTGAGACAGTCGAATTCTGAACGTTGGGATGAGCAGTGCTAATCCCTGACGGTTTACATATAAATTCGGTGAACTTGTAGCTTTTAGAGATAAGTGTTGTAATTATTTATGTGAATATTTTAAGGGTTTTAAAAGTGGGTGTTTAGTGTGAGTGCAGAGGTATCCGGTGAGTCCTTTCCAATTTATCCTGGTGATTGTTGATTTGTGAAATAATACTCTGAAACTTAAATAATTAAAAATTAAATGTACTTTTTAATTAAAAGGTTATTTCAATTCTTGGCGGGACTTGGCCTTCCGACATCTAGTCATTTTGGGTAAATAATATTTCTTTTCTTTTTAGAATGAAACCTGGAAACTATTTTTTGTCTAATTCTTTTTCTAGGTTATTTGTACAGGACTATATTACGAGTTTTACGAAAATAGTACCTCGCCTAACTTTAAATATCTTCTGTAAGTTATTGAACAACAGAGATATACAGTTTAAATTTAGAATAATTATTGTAATTTGAAAAAGGGTGGTATCAGAGTATTGTATTACATAAAGCAAAGCCGTCCTTACCGCTGATCATTAATTGTTTCAACTTTATTTAGGTTTCGTGTGATTACATATTATTTCGAAAATTAATTAATTATTATATGTTTTACCTTTTATTACTTGATTTCTATTTCGTGCATTGTTGATTATTTATATGTGTTTTACTTGCTTCTATATTTAACTGTGTGTGTTTTCTAACTGTTTATATTATGTTTTGTGATTTCGTATTTCCGTCGTGTCATATCTTGTGAATTACCTGTGTACTTTTCTTGGTTTCTGTGAATTGTAGGTATAATGACTACGACACTTATTTACTTAGTACTTTTATTTCTAAATGCTCATGTGTGTAGTCCATGTATGTACTTGTGTTTTTGATGTTAACTACTTGTGTGTTTTGATTTTTACTGAATATTTCTTGTTTCTGCTTTTAGCTCTTTTAATTGACTTTTACCGTTGCTTTTAACCGTCTGACTACTGCCGTATCCATAATGTGTTTACATCCTGGATTATTAACTTGCGTCAAGCTCACTTATGTTCTTGTTATCTGTTTGAGTATATTATTTTCAGAATTACTTTAGACTGTTTAGTGTTTACGAATAATATTTTACTCGGTTCATTTTATGTCTAAAATGGAAAATGTTAGTGATACTTTCTAATCTAAAATTTAGGGAATATCTACTTATGTATGTAGGAAACCTGGATGTTCCTCAAGGGTTAAATATTTCTCAGATCTTTCTATCCAAAAGGTTTAGAATTGACTTCGCTTATCCAAATATTTTGTAACATAGTTATATCGGGTTTTGCTCACTGAAGTTGAGTGAATTAAGCCGAGGTTTCTAGTTGTAAGGATTTGGCCCCTTATCTCGAACTGACGTTTCGAATGTGTTAAATTAACCTATGATCCTTGAAAAACAGGTGGGTGAAACAACACTATACACAAGGAGTGCTATTACTTGCCGTCGAAACACTGGCTTGTTCTTATCAAAATCAAAATCTAATTCATTATTAAGTAAAGTCTTTCTATAAACCAATTAATAAAGAAGTATTCAAAGTTTAATTAGAACGCCGTTGATAAACATTCAGGCGACTACTTGCAATAGGTTTAGCGTGGGAGACTTTGGGTAGAATCTAGATTGTCTTAAGATTTAGGATTAACAAAAAATACGTGTTGTAGTTTTAATTAGAACTTATGTTTATTTTAATGGTTGTGAATGTACCTGGTCGTATATGTTGTTATATGACATACTTGACAGACATTAAGATTATTTGGTAACAACCAGTCCAGTAAATAGATTTGACCCTTAAGGTCCAGTTCATTAAAAAAGTTCATAAATGAATCTAGTAATCAGGCTTGGTGTATAATACCTGAATGATATAAACTGACTGTCTGATAATAGTCAAATCAAATATTGTTATTCGATTCTTTCATATTCAGTCCAGTTGTATTAAAAGACTAAGTAAACAGTTTTCTTAATATGATGGTTATAATATTATCTTATGAATAACCTGAATGGCATTATTATTATTATTGTCCAATTATAATCGATTTGTTGATTGAATTTTGAATTATCTAGTATAATTGATACTGAGAGTTATCAAAGCAAAAACATAGCTTTGTTTAACTATTAGAGATAACTTTAAGAAAAAAAAAGAAATGCCACTGTTGGAGAAGAGGGTGGTTGTATGGGGATGGAACGGAGACCACTACCAAAAAAATAAATAATATTTTATTCTTGGCCATTGCCACTACCAAGTAAAATAAACAATAGTTTTATTTAAAGAATATAAATTATTATTAACTTGTATTTGCATCTATCATCAGACAGTCATGAAAAATAGATATAAATTCAAATATAGTTTTATTTTAGACTATGTGCATTCACTATTATCTCTGTCTAGTTATCATTGCGTATAGAAACCTCCGAAAAGCCTGTACAAAAATAGCTACTAGAATTACTAAGACTAACTTAACAGTAACCCAAATATATTTTCTTGCTTCTACCTATTCTTGTATTATATTTTAATCAATTCTATAACTTTGACATATAGTTATGTAAGTATAGTCTCCAAAACCATTAGGGTTCTACGATACATAATGTAGGGTTCACACTATTCGATCATTGGCCAAACCTAGCTTTAAGTACCTTAATTATAACGGAATTAAATATAATCTTATGATTATTTCTTTAAGGATGATTAGGTTCATAGTTACTAATTTAGGGTTAAGCAGTATGAGAGAAGCGTCATTAGTTGAGGGTTAACATAGACTATCAACATAAATTAGCCCCTTAATAGAATTAATATTTAAAAAAAAAAAAATTCTGAGTATTGCTAAGGGTAAATGGGTTAGGGGTTAGTATAAGGTTAGGTTTATATACATTTAGGTAGGGGTTTAGTACAACGGTATCAGAAACTTAGAATTGCGCTCCAAAGCCAAGATCCTCAATGTCGGAGACAAGGCTCTGCCGCATGTACGAGTATCTGTGGGCCAAAACCTGTACAATGTAGATACCTAACATAAAGAGACCCCGCGGAAGAATGATGGCCAAAAAAGATAACCAACTGCTTAACTTAATAAAGGATATCTGACAGTCATTGCAAAGAGTTTAACAGTTTTGTATAATCACAATGATGTCAGTATACTTAAGTGTGACGTTTTTATTCAGAGTGACCAGAGTTAGACAATATTGTATTTATACCTAATTATTATTTCCAGATAATAAAATACTTCGAAGCCTCCAACGATACGCTGACGAAGCGTTTGATGGGACGTGCGGCCACTTCAGGACGGGCTGACGACAACCTGGAAACCATCAAAAAGAGGCTGAAGACCTTCACCGACAACAACGAGCTAGTGCTGGCTCAGTATCCTAACAAACTTAAGAGGGTGAGTACATATATCTACTGAACCACAGTATACCTTGGAATCATTTTTGAACTAACCGGGCGTCTTGGTGATTTTGATCATTCTATTCTCTCCCCTTGAACGATAAAATATAATAATAATATAATAATGCAAACTTTAGTCCGGATTGTATATGCGCAGTTTTTACTTCACACCCGCCGACTTGTATATATGATTCGGCCTATAACAAGATTTGGCTTGATGATGCATATTAGAGTGTAAAAAGGTATTTGGGACCACATACGAGTATTTCACGTACCTACTTTCATATATTTTTTTACAGCGTGACGGCTCAAACTTGGAACATGAAAAACGTTATCGTTCTAAAGCTGGAAACATACTATCGGACACGGCTTACGGACGCGACTTACAGCCGCGACTGATAGGTATCTAGACTATGAAAGTACACTGAGCCGTGCACACTATCGGACATAAGTCGCGGACGTCACCTTCGGACGACCTTGAGCGTTCGGACGTCCGAGAGCGATCTGGCACACCGGATGTTTTAAGACTGTGCACATGGCTATGTCGCGGCTGTCAGTCGCGTCCGTCAGCCGCGTCCGATAGTATGTTTCCGGCTTTAATCAGACAAAAAAAATTTTTTTTTAGGAAAACTACCTATACAACTTCCTGTTGCCTTATTAAATGTGACTGGTAGCACATTTATCAAGCTTTACAATTTAAACATAAAAATTAAATAATAATGAAAACTCAAGGCAAGGCACTCCAGTAATGTAATTTTCTAAAATAGACCATATCTCAAAAACCAAGAATCGGAAACCCCCACCGGTTTCCAATCTTTCCGGTTTTAGAGTTCATATATTGTACAGGATATTCCAGCATTTCCGGCTTGACGTTGAGTTCGGAGACATCCTCTATGTGGACGCAAATACCTTTTTTTCTTCTCTCAATAATGATCATTCTATTGTTTAAATTACTTAAAGTGTATATTTTGAAAGCAGATAAATGCTGAGAGGCCAGTTGACGAGATTTTTGCCGAGGTGCAAACCCACCTCGACCCTCTGGTAGCCCGAACTGTATCCACAAAATAAGTACAACATACTCAAAAAACACCCACCAATATTCTGTCTGGTATGATAAAGACGGAGTAGAATGACATCGCAGTCACATTAATTCGCCACTTAGTATAAGTATTTACATACCTACTTACTTATGTACCTAATAACAATTGGTAATTGAAGTACACGATTGTTTCAAATTCCTTTGTATTGACTTTTATTTGAAATATTGTATTGCTCCCTTTCATAATTACGGTTTGTTTACAAATCTCGAGTAAATAGGTATCTTTAAGGTAAGCATGCTACTAGAGCGCATATCTGCTTAAAATTAGGCTGTATGTAGTCAATTGCGAACCTTTAGGTACTCGTAAGTAACAAAAAACAAAAATTCTCGATGTCAAATATTGCATCAAAAAACTGAAGTGGAATTGGGCAGGACATATAATAAGGAGCAAAAAAGACAAATGGACAAAAGATGTCATGGAATGGTGGCCTAGACAATACAAAAGAAAAAAGGGCAGACAGAGACGTAGATGGGAAGATAATTTTAAAAAAGTAGCAGGAAGTACATGGACGAGAAAAGTAAGAGACCGATCACTTTGGAAAATTCTTGGGGAGGCCTATTCTGAAAAGCAAGACGATCAAAAGTAAAAAATGAATCAAATTACTGCTGTCGAAATAGAACGAACATCATATTATAAGTAATTAATTACCTAGTTAGGGACACAAATGTTTTGTAAGTTGACTATCATTATCATGTACAGATCAGTTCACTCACGAAGGCGCGCCCCTCCATATTTATTGAATGTAGCTGTAAACGTATCCGACGATTAAATTGTATTGATCATATTTTATATTTTTTTTTACTGTCTGTACTATTAATCTCTACACGCACACTAAGGCGTTGTGTACAAACGAGGTCTACGCGTATAAATGCAAACCAATAATTTACTGTGGAGTGGCGCGACTTCGTGAGTGAAATGGTCTGTAACAAAAAAGGGTACGAGTAGAAATTGTTATTTCGTTTTTCTAATTTATTTCTAAATTTAGTAGTGCTACGCGTAATGAGCAAGTTCATGGTCCAAGTTAGAGAGATGCCAGACGGGCGGTATCGTCGCGGCGACACCGCGGCGACCAGTGTTGACTAAAGCTCGAAACATACTATCGGACGCGGCTTACGGACGCGACTGACAGCCGCGATCTAGACTATGAAAGCACACTGAGCCTTGCACACTATCGGACATAAGTCGCGGACGTCACCTTCGGACGATCTTGAGCGTTCGGACGTCCGAGAGCGATCTGGCACACCGGATGTTTTAAGACTGTGCACATTGCTAAGTTGCGGCTGTCAGTCGCGTCCGTCAGCCGCGTCCGATAGTATGTTTCCGGCTTTAGACACTGATGCCATCTATACAGTTAGCGGAAAAAAAGGTTTTAGGGATAATCGTTTAACCTTAAGCTGAAGATAAGTAAAATCTCATTACATTCTGATTTTGTGTGAGCCAACCGCGAAATCGGATCGTATGTAGCGTCAGCGGTCCAACTTTTTCCTCGCTAACTCTTTCTAATATTATAAATCAGAAAGTGTATTTTTTGTTTTTCGTTTGATCACAGATATACTAGAGGAATAATGTGGTCGATCGATAAAATCTGAAAGAGATGCATTATTTAATATGACACGCGTTAAAAAGTGACATGAAAATTATCTCATAACCCCATCGAGTATGGACTCGTGTGATTTGTCACGACGAGTGTCACAGTAACAGCTGTCCAAGTGACAGCTTTGTTACTTTTGTGAAGAGAGCAGTAGTCTAGAATTGATAATAACCGAGATAAATCACGTTGAAGTTTGACAGCTGTCATCCGAAATGTAGATCTTGTCGAGTTCTATCACTTTTGTGAAGACAACAGTAGTCTAGAATTGATAATGACCGAGATAAATCACTTTGCAGTTTGACAGCTGTCACTTGAACAGCTGTTACTGTGACATTCGTCGTGACAAATTACACGATCCGATTTCTAACGTGTACGAGGGATTTTTCTCATCTTCAGTTTAAGATTGAACGGTTGTCGTCAAAACCTTCTTTTCCCGCTAAATATTCATAGAATACTCGAATACTCTAGATTTAATGTCTAAATCGCTACCGGCAACACTGGTCGCCGCGGTGTCGCGGTGTCTGCACCGCCGCTGCACCGCGGCGGTGCGCCGCGACACGATGTCGCGGCGGCACCGCCCGTGTGGCATGTCTGTTAGTTGTACCACGGGAGATAGAAATGTCCTTTGGCACAGTTGAGCCAAGCAGTAGAACCACGGGGATAAACGAGTATGAGTGTAAGTATTAGGTACGATAATTATCACTTCCTTCGAAGTACAATACTTATGCTTAGTTGCTACAATCCCGTAGTAATTAGTGCGTCTATGCTACAATAGCATAAAATATGCTGCTACAAAAGAGCGCTTGCTACGCCTCATTCGGTTTTTATTCGTAATTCGAGGTAGGGAATACTCAACTTGGTTTAAAAGTAAGTACTTATTTGCGAAAAAGTTTTTTAACTAGGTCATAAATTGCAAAACTTTTTATAGCAAATCGTACGCTAATATGATTTTTTCGCTGCAAATATGTATTTATTAAAATAGGCCCCGAACACAGATATCTGTAAAATACAGATCTGTAATGCTGTTGTCGAATCAATATTTCACTATGTATTGCCTTTGTTGTAAACTCGCGATAATTAGGGAAATTGTGTGATTGACATCGTTACCTTATTTCATAGTTGTACAATAGATGCCAAATCAAATATTGTACAATTTAGTTGACGTGAAAGTAATAAAACTTTAAATTGCCAAGGTTCTTTTTATGGGTAACGCCCATTAGTAAATATTTAAATTTATAAGTATACAAATTTAAGGGTAAATTAACTAGATATTTGATTTATTTATTTATTTACATTTTCAATAAATAACATTACAGTCTCAGTTATTAATTTTGTTATAAATTACTTAAAAAACAACTTAGGCAGGTTACGTTCGTACATCTTCATTATTAAAACATTTTATTATTAGGTATAGCGAATATTATTGAACGCTTTACTGTTCCTGTACCCACTAATTGTATTTTCAACCGCGTCGAAATATAATGAACATATTTGTGAGTACTTGGTATCCAATTCGCTTGCCCTGTGGTGTAGCAGCAGTCCATTTATCCCTCAACTCAACATGATCAGACGGAATCCTGCAGAATTTCAACAAGGGTTAGACTTAGATTTTTATAATTATAATATTACGGTTATATGAAAGACTACATAACTATTCAGAGGCGTTATGTTAATTTATGGCTTCTCCTAAAATAGAAAGAATTTATAATATTTTAATATTGTACGCTCGGCTCAGGCGGAATGTGACAATGAGTCATGCTTTTTTCGCGCGTGCCGCCGGCGTTAACAGATTTATAAGACGTTATAATGTCAAAATACCTTTTACCTTCAAAAAACCATCGAAAAATAATGATATTTTAATTTTTTTTTGTTTTACATGAGATTGAGATTAATCATTTTTTTATCTGGTATAAAGGCATGGTTATCTACCAAATATGCGATTAATTTACCTACATATTCTGGATTTTTTAAAGCGTTGCTCAGTGTAATTATGCCAAAGCGTAAATGGGCAAATAATATTAAATATCATAGGTAAATATGTACATTTCATTTTTTTGGTATTCATGCCCGAATAAGGAGAACTCCTTTATAAAACTTAAATTAAACGCGACGAATTAGGTAATTATATTTTAACATATTTCTCTATAATTTTACAGTTCATTACACAACAACCTAAGTTTGATTTTATATTATCGAGAATAAAATTTCTGAATTAAAAAATCTGTATCTCTTACCATTTTTACACAAGATAAAAGCTTTAATAGTAATCTTACATAATTTACGATATTTCATACTTTTCCAAAAATAATGACATAGTGACTGGTTTAAAAAAATAGGGAAATTTTTGGGGAGATTTATTGTAATCTGTGGTGTAATGGCACCACAGATGTTTTGAAATTCATAATATACATTAAAATTACAATAAAACTTGAAAAAATACAGCTTGGGAATCAGAATACCATTGTGTAGTGATTGATCTGAACAAAAAGATATAAAATGTGATATCTACAGTGTAATTCAATTGCGATTATGGTGAAAATGCGACTACTTACGAATGAAATGATATTGCTCATTTATCTCGTACGCCGTTGCTTTTGCAGCCAATTACGCTGCAGTAGTTCATCGTATATTGAACGCTTATCACGGTAAGAGTGAGTTTTTACGAGAACTTATGCTCAAAACTTTATTTTAAATAAATATGCTTATTTTCCAAGTGATCAAACAAAAACCGCAGCTGTTTGTTATTGAAGATACTGTCAAAAGTGACATGATCTTCAGAAAAAAACGCCAACCACCACCGAATCGAGATATCTCTTTCTAACTCATGCCGCCTTAAATCAACGCATCTCTTTCTGGCTCCGCATTATCCCTCTGGTAGTAATAGCTCTATGGCCCCGAAGTAATTCCTCTTTGCTAAATTGGCGTTAAACAAGGAGTCCGGATGAAGAAACATTAAAATGCTGTTTGACTCAGATATCTGTGGACTTCATAATAGGCTCAATTTTAAAGGCGCCATCGTAATTATATTAGTATTTTAGAATCTGTGTTTAGAATATCGTAGAGGAATTAATCACTACACTAGAAGAATATTACTGTCTCTTTTTTACTATAGGTATGCATTTGATAGAGAGAACAATATTTCAGGTTGCTATTAAAACGATCGTGATGGCGCCTTTAAATGGGCCTAGGATTTCTTAACTCTATGTACCATCTCCAAACCTTCTTTAGATCTCTAAGCCGGCTCTTTGGCCACAGAATAATATTCCTCTATGGGCACAGAGCACAGAGTTCCATCTGTGCCACAGAGACTAGGCAAGCATAGAGTAACTTATATATACAGATGCAAAGCAAGGCAAAGGACTAGGGAGAACTCTTTGGGGGAGACTGAATATGGCGAAAAAAATAGAAAAAAAACTTCAAAACTGCATAAAATTATATTGTAGAAGCTCAAACTAAATAAAAAGTCTGAGTTGTAGAAGATCTCAGAAAAAACACCACACTTAGGTGTAATAAAAAAATATAATAATTCTCTAAAAAGAACAAAACGTATCAAAATGAACGAGGAAAAGTTCTGCCAGAAGTGCGAAGAACAGCTCGTGCACAGGATTCCTGCTTGTCCCTTGCAATGCAACTCGCCGAAGTGCAAGGCTTATCAACGGGTAAGTATTTGCTTTTCAAATGTACTTATATCTATCGCAGCTAACTTGTTTGAATATTCACTTGATGCGCGACTGGCCCTTCCGATTTCAATTTTTCAGTGCAATGGAACAAATATAGGTCTGTAGTTTCAGACCAAATAAAAAAAAAAGTGCCAAAAAACTGGCCAAGTGCGAGTCAGGCTCGCACATCGAGGGTTCCGTACAAACACATTGTTAAAATAATTAAAAACCTTAGCAAGTGCTAATGAAGTTCTTTTATATGATACCTTACATGATACGATTTACACACTTTGAATTTTGAACCCATATTTTGTGAATTTTGAGGCCCTATTTTTTTTGAGATGTTAATAAAAATGTACAGTTTTCAGATTTATTCCTATATGTGTACTCTAAAACAATGCTTCTTGCCAAATTTCATAGTTCTATGTCAACGGGAAGTACCCTGTAGGTTTTGATTTTTGTGAGTGTCGAAGTTTAGTATGCGGTTTTTTACGACATAAACGGCTCTAACTTTTTTACACGATAACTGAGAAGTTTTTCTTTAACACAACTGCAAGAAACCTTAGATATACGTATATACTTAGTTTAAATTTCAACTCTATATCTTTACGCGTTCCCGAGGAAGAGTCTTGACATACACACAGACGGACAGACGGACAACAAAGTGATCCTACAAGGGTTCCGTTTTTTCCGTTTGAGGTACGGAATACGGAAATATGGGTTCAAAATTCAAAGTGAGTAAATTGTATCATGTAAGGTATCATATAAAAGAACTTCATTAGCACATGCTAAAACAGGTTTTTAATTATTTTAACAATGTGTAATTTTCGATGTATGACGAGAAAAGTGAACAAAAAAAAACTTTTTTGTCGATGGTACTTCCCAATTTTGTGAAACTTTCTGGATTTGTACGGAACCCTCGGTGTGCGAGCGTGATTTGCACTTGTCGGTTTTTTTTTGTTTGAGTCTGTAATTGATATACGACAACCGAAATTATTTTTCAGTTCATTGGAACAAATATACTTAGGTCTGTAGTTGAATCACTACAACCAAAGTTACAACGTTTGAAATACATATTCAACATCAAACTAGTATGGCTAAAAGAGGTATATTGGACCTTATTTACCTTAGAGCTATCGTAAACGAGCGTGTCGTCACAGCCTCAAACGCTACTATAAATTATTTAAAACATACATTATGGCACCGCTCATGGAGTAGCCAGTGACTGGTTTTCGTCTTCCATGTCTTGGTGTTTGTGGCTCTGGCTACAAGTGGCTCGTAGCGCTCATTACGTAGTTTGACTAGGTGTTTCTTATAGACCGAAGGATGAATGGCATTTACAACTGAGCGCTGCCGTATCTCGGATGAGACTTTAAATTCTGGGTTCCGGATGTTTTAACCGTTGAGTCAAGTCAGAAGCCTTCAAGCAGCTTTCAAACTCTTACACCAAGGCTAGGTATCTAGCATGCACGAAGTTACTTTTAGTACCTGCAACAGCAAATTCTTCATTATATTATTATAACTATAATTCTTGAATTAGTGATTGTTCGCTGAGAAGTGAGAAGAGATTAACGATTTACAATTTTCAGCCTAAAATCGACTTTAGCAAGAAGCCCATAGTGTGGGTATTAGGCGGGCCGTGCTCTGGGAAGGGCACGCAATGTGAGAAGATCATCGCTAAGTATGGGTTCACCCACCTCTCCACTGGAGACCTGCTCAGGGCTGAGGTGAAGAGGGGAGGAGACCGAGCAAAGTGCCTTCAAAAGGCTATGGAACATGGTAAGTGACTGATAAAATTGCTGTGTGTTCATTTACGCGTATATGATGCGTAGGTATATACGAGGGTCAAACTGAAAGTTCTTAGAACTGGCCACTTATAAACAATATAATAAAAAAATAATTCTATAATTTGAAAATAGAACTCTTTGCCAATATTACTGAGTATATACTTCATTCATTTGTCATTTGTTTTACGATTTGGCGGCAAATTGAAAATTGTCTGTGTCACGTCAACATGAATTTAACACGAGAAAATTTTCGTGCAATGATTTTTTATGACTTTCGATGTCATTTAAGTCAACAAGAAAGTTATGATAGACTACGATTGGCCTTTCACGATGAAGCCCCATCTCGTGCGACTGTTTACAACTGGTTTAATGAGTTTAAACGTGGTCGCACTAATCTCACTGATGATTTACGTGAGGGACGGCCTTCTACGGCGACGACTGAAGATAACATCTGTGTTGTGCGGCGTATGATAGAGACTGACAAAAGAGTGACCTATCAGCAGATTCGGACAAGCTTAGGCATCGGTATGAGTCAAGTGCACAAAATCCTACACGAACATTTAGCGGTCAGGAAGCTTTGCGCCCGGTGGATACCTCATAATTTGACTGAGGCTCAAAAACTCCATCGTGTGGATTGGTGCCGTAAAATGATTGAAAGATTTAACGGAGGTGACTCAAATGCTGTGTTCGACATACTAACAGGTGACGAAAGCTGGATTTACTGTTATGATCCTGAAACCAAAAGACAATCTGCTCAGTGGGTGTTTCCTTTCGAGGAGTTGCCAACTAAAGTGAAGAGAGATCGAAGTGCGGGGAAAAAAATGGTGGCCTCGTTCTTTGGAAGGATAGGTCATTTCGCGACAATTGTGTTAGAGGATCAAAAAACAGTTTCTGCAGAATGGTACACTACCAATTGTTTGCCACTTGTCTTGGAAAAAGTTCGAGAGAAACGACCTCGCAGTAGGATCCTCCTTCACCACGACAACGCCTCATCGCACACCGCCAAGCGAACGATCGACTATTTGGCGACATCAAACGTTGAATTACTGGGTCACCCGCCGTATAGCCCCGACCTCGCGACTTGTGATTTTTATTTATTTTCAAAAATTAAAGAAAAACTTAAAGGAAAGCGGTTTATGAATGCTGAAGAAGCGGTGGCTGCGTATCGCGATGCCATTGAAGAGACCCCTAAGGACGAGTGGGCAAAGTGCTTTTCCCAGTGGTTCCATCGCATGCAGCGGTGTATTGACGTGAATGGACAATATTTTGAAAAGATATAATAAAACTAATAACTGGCTAATGTAATCAGTTTTTGATTTTCTAAGAACTTTCAGTTTGACCCTCGTACTAGATACTGTTTTTTAAATGTTCGCTAGTTTGTGTCTGAGTAACTACTAAAATATACCTACCTGCCAGCGCATGGCAATATGCCCTATATTATGGCACGAGCTCTGACCCACAAAGTGGACTCATACTCGTAATTTCATTGAGACCGCAGGATCAAAATGCATGTTGCTTTTAACTGGTCTTATTTGAGGTTTATAAGAGAATGTATATGTCAGAACAAATTACAATTTAGCGTAAAGGTACCTCTACCTACATCTGCCAAAGTCAGTCAGAGTGAGCGGGATATATATGTCGAATCCATAAAAAGGATCCGCATCAGTTATGGTGATTCAATGTGGTAATGATTTTATACCATCTGACCCAACAATGCTTCAGTGTGGCGTGGCGTGGGTTAAGCGGGCGAGGAGATAAATTGCGACGTCACGAACAATCAGTTTATTACACAGAAGATTACGTATGACTACAATAATAGAGAAAACTTTAAGCGAAGGACATGGCGTTCCGCAGCGTAACGCACGCTGCCACTGTTTTATCAAGAATCACAACTCGAGCCATTCTAAACACAGTTCACCCTAACCTCTCCGAACCAGGCGAACCAGCTCTCTTTACCACTCTCAAGTGCCATCTGTCAAGTCTTCATCGCATTTTCCCGCCCATCGGCCGATCATGCGATATCGCTCGAAACCTCCTTGGAAAACCATCAGCAGCGTTTGTTACCAGCGTTACCCCCGGGAATGTTGCCACTACCATTCCTAGTCCTTCGAAATTATACTAAGTGGCACTATTTAAAAATAAACTTAAAGCTATTGTCCCGTTATATTCATGCAGGCACTCGTACTATTCTGTTGGGTCCCGCTTTGTCCGAAAAAGTCACTAAACAAACTTTTAACCCGATTACAGGTGCACTCGTTCCAACTGACGTCGTTCTTTCGCTGGTGCTGGAAGCAATGCATGAACGCGCTGCGACAGCTAAAGGATTCCTCATCGATGGATACCCTAGGGAGACGCATCAGGGAATAGAGTTTGAAAAAGCCATCGGACATGCAAATGTTAGTACACTAATATTGATGGGTAATATGATCACGGATGGTTTTTATAATTTAACGCTGCCGTGGTTAAGATGATACGATAATTTGTAGGCCCTTAACGGTTTAGTCAGAGGCTTACCGGTAGCTTACTGCTTAGGGACTCTGACATCAGGGATAATCATTCGGCTCTGTAACTGATATGAACGCTGATCTTTACGTAATTTCTCAGGTTAAAATAACACTTTGTCTGTCTGTCTGTCTCGAGTCTCTCGTTGTCTTGAGTGGAGACCACGTACCGGCAAGCGCAGCGTAGGGCGTCCACCCACAATGTGGACGGATGACCTCATTAGGACCGCAGGACCGCGCTGGATGTAAGCCGCTATCAACCGGTCTTATTGGAAATCATTAGGGGAGGCCTATGTCCAGCAGTGGACGTCCTATGGCTGAAATGATGATGATGATAACTAGCAATGTGCGTAATATGTCCTCTCAACGGTGACTTCAGTATATCAAGATGAACATCTCCTCAAAGGTAGACAAGGTCCTATAGTAAGAACAAATCCTAAACTCGTATCAAAACTTTTCTGTTTAAAAAACTAGTTGACCCCCGAGCTCATATAGTCCCGTCATAGACATGAAGCCAAGCCTTCCTACAATTCCAGCTGATAATCTACTTCGAGGTGTCCAAAGAAACGTTGAAGTCCCGACTGCTGAAGCGCGCGGCGCACTCCGACCGCGCCGACGACAACGAGGAGACTTTCCTGCTGCGGCTCAACACCTTCTACGCCAATAATGATAAGGTGTTGGACCGGTACCGGAATGAGATAAGATGTGTGAGTTGCTTAAGGTTTTTAACTTAACTGGTTAAGTTTTTAGTTTAACTGCAACCAAAACCAAATGCCCTTCATACGTTACTGCGTCGGTTCCAATTTGCAATATTCGTGGAACAGAACTCCTCTGTAGAAATAAATAAGTACACTATGGTTTCAAGTATCATTGGCATAGCTAAAAGTTTTCTCTAGGTTACCAAGGGGCAGTTGCCTACTTTTCTAGAATGATTGTATTTGTTGACAAGTAGTCCAGTTAGGTAGGTCCGACTTCAACAAAGAGGCCAATCGCCGAATCCAACTCGGACGGGCAGCGTTCGGAAAATTGCATAGCGTCTTCTCGTCCGACATACCATAGTACCTCAAGTCGAAAGTTTTCGACCAGTGTGTGTTGCCAGTGATGACTTATGGCACAGAAACGTTGTCTCTCACTATGGGCCTTATCAGTAAGCTCCAAGTAGCCCAACGAGCTATGGAGAAGGCTATGCTCGGAGTCTCTCTGCGGGATCGAATCAGGAATGAGGAGATCCGTAGAAGAACCAAGGTTACCGACATAGCCCAACGGATTAGCAAGTTGAAATGGCAATGGGCAGGGCATATAGCGCGGAGGACTGATGACCGGTGGAGTCGACAAGTTCTTGAGTGGATACCACGTACCGGCAAGCGCAGCGTAGGACGTCCACCCAGAAGGTGGACGGATGACCTCATTAAGACCGCAGGATCGCGCTGGATGCAAGCCGCTTCCAACCGGTCTTATTGGAGATCCATAGGGGAGGCCTATGTCCAGCAGTGGACGTCCTTTGGCTGATGGATGGATGATGATGGTATTTGTTCATAATGATGAACATTTTTGTTTCTTATTTTCGATTCTCAAACGACACTGGTAAGTCAAATAATAAGAATTGGGTTTAGCATACAGTTTAGTAAAAAAAGTTACCTAATTGGGTCCCGTTTTTTCCCCAGATTAACGCTGAAGGTCCTCCGGAACAAATCTTCCAGGAAGTGCAGGATGCCCTCGATCCTATCTGTCGTCAGTGTAATAAATAGTAACATAGAACATGGCACACCCAACTTGCATCTCTGTCAACTTAGGCCTGGATTCGTTCTACGCTGATGGTCACGTACGCCTACAAAGTCGTCAGAATATCGGTACAGCGTGCGCACACCGCACAGTGCCGTGAATGGAAACGTGACATTGATATCCACGTTGTTTTGTGGGGCTGGATGAAAATGGTATATAATTATATGGTACATATTGCTACGTGCAACCGATGATGTACGGGACTAACGGGACCCATATCAGCGTAGGAGAAATTCAAGCGTAAGTGCCATCGCAAGCGTGCGTTTTACCGCCAGCCAAAAACAGCGCAGGTAAAAAACTTGAAACAAAGTATGCACTGCATAACTAGTAGCGTAGTAGCAGCGTTTTTTCTGTAGCGTTATCGTTTTTGGCTGTGGTGTTTGTTTTTTTTTACTCTTTTCCGACCAGAGCCTTAGTTTTGCATAAAACAAATACTTAGCATTGCAAAATAATTGACCCTTATTCCGAGATACAAATAAAATTAAATATAAATGAATTTCCTACGAGTTTATATTACTTAGCTTTGTGTAAAAACTGCTGTCTTGAATTTTAGCTCATATTCGTAAGGACTCTGTTAATTAACATTTCAGTTTTCATCTCACGAAGGCTACTAAGCTCCCTTGGAGGGGTGTATCCCATCTGGCCCGATGACTTGACCCGGCGCCGGGTCACATGGGAAAAATAGTTTTAATTGGCCCGGTGATTTCTTTACCGGGCCAGATGGCACACATCAAGTACCATCGTCCCCGGTAGAGGAGATAAGAGGATACGCATTGTAATTTGTGAAAAACTCACTACATGCATCTGTGAAAGAAGAAGAAGAAGAGAATTTTTAACGCTTCTTGGTGGTTCAGAAGAAAAAAGTTCTAAAAACAAGTAAAATTTAATAAATCAACAGTAATAAAGTAAAGTTAGCGGTAATTATGTACAGATTGTGTTCGAGCGAGTGACTTAGGCAGCTTGGACCAGCGGGTCCAGGATCGCTTGCACCTCCGCGAATATCGCGTCCACCGCCTGCTCGGCGTTTATCTGAAACAACAGAACAGTATTCATTAAGTAAAATCCTTTTTAACAGCTCATAACTTGTATAATCCTACCGCTTAACTTAGTCCTCGCCTGAGCAGTACGCCTGTGGGCGTCGGGGACCCACCGCACCAATTCGATTTTATGTGGAAATTTTGGTTTATCTTTGTAGGTGTCTGTGTTTTTTTTATTCCTCTTCCTTCTCATAATTGATTGAGCTACGGCGAAGATCTCTTATTTAAGATGGCGATTTTGCGTCTGAACTTATGACTTTCGTCTGCAGGTCATTTTTCAACAAATCTCGACGAAACTTAGTACCTAGGTACATAGCTTTTTGAAATTATTAGCTTTTTGAATTTTTGAAATTGTACATTATCTTCTTAAATTTTTAATTTAAATTGTATGACGTTTGTGCGCTATGATGGGCAAAAACATGCGTTCTGTATTATATTTCGATCTGTTTGCGACTTTGTATGTCGTACACGATTACCATGTTTTCACAAATAAATGATCTTGAATCTTTTATACATTAGGTAACATTTTTTTTTGTCGTCGGCGATTTTTGATAGGAGGTTCGTTCGTTAGTTTCAGCCATAGGACGTCTACTGCTGCACATAGACATCCCCTAAAGATCTCCAATAAGATCGGTTCGTAGTGGCTTGCATTTAGTGCGATCCTGCGGTCTTAAGGGGGTATTGGGGTATTTCCCGTAAAACGAACAGGAATTCGCTGTCGCGCTATTTATCAGCTGATTTCGATAATATTTAGCAAGATATCTAAATCCTAACAAGATTCGCGACCCCCACCTGTCTTAGGCCCCTTTATCGTCTCTCCCGCCACCCCTGTACCGTGCAGGCGAGGACTATAGTTCTCCGAACAGTAGACCTTCATAAGCCTGTATCTCGACTTGTTCTCAACCAATTTGGGCCATACTCGTAAATCTTGTCAGGATTTGATACTAAACAATCTTGCCAACATAAATATTATCAAAATCGGTTGATTAATAGCACGACAGTACATTTCCACTCTTATTGCGAGGGAAATACCGGCTAGTAGGTACCTATAATCTATATCCCTCAAAAAGACTCCGAATATACCTGAGTATCAAGTTTCGTCACAATTCGTTGAAAAATGCGACCTGTACACAAAAATCGACATCCGAACAGACGAAATCAAAAACATCATGTTGAAGCACAGATCGCGATTCACTTCGGTCAATGAATTCCTTCTTAAAACTTGTAACCAAAGCTCTTGTCGGTGGAGCAATTTCCATTCTTTGCGGACTTCTCTAGTTTTTCTTTAAATCCGTGTTCTTCGTAGTACCAACTGCTTATGCACATCTAAGTAGTTGTGTCCTTAGAAATATTATTTTAATTTTGTTTCGGAAGCACAACTAAATAAATGTAATTAATTTCCCTGTATGATATATCTGCTTTCTCTTTTATCTGATCAACAGGTGTACTTAAAAGGCGACGAATCTTTAATTGGATTTCATTATACTCACAATTATGACTAACATTTACTATGAAACCATATACTGAAAACAAATGTTTTAATTCTAAAACTGTACAGCTTAGTTATTTATGGACACATGGACTCCATATTCTCATAGGCCAAGAGGTCTCGGACGGAGATCATATAATGAGAAGCGTATTTCTATTATACTCGTAGCTTAGAACGACCTGCCTAAAGGATTTATTGATATTATAACAATAGACCTTGAAACGAGCCACGAATGTAAACAAACGAGTTGGCAAGCTGCTCTAATTAAATGTGAATCAACTCTGGCAAGCATTTAGAAAATGCTACGAACAATAATATACAAGGATAAATAAATAATCTTTGTTAATTGCGCTGGCGCATGGCGTCGCGTTGACAATGTAGGCATATTACATTCCCAGATAATTTTAAAACTATTACGTCCGAAATAACACTCGAGAACTACGGTTTCTTAAAGCTGTATAACAGTAAATTTTGGATACATTTAATTACCAAAAAAACCAGTGAACTGAGAAGGCACCAGTAATAAATAACGGTACAAATCTGAAACCAGATTATTATTACGTGTTCCAGCGCGGGGTAGGTACTTCTCTGTGATGAGTTTTATAATGTTTCGATAAAATATACAAATCTAGCAACGAACGTAACAAGCTTGTGCTTCATTCGTGCTTATACAGGGCCAACCCGGGCAAAAAAATTACCCGTTCCATACATTTTGTCTGTTTCACACAAAATTGCGGTCGGAGTTGCAATTTTGTTTGGAACAGCTGATTTTTTTCTCGATTCCGGGTTGGCCCCATAGTAAAAGTCGTTCATAATGATGGTCTTAATGACCTTTTTTAGGCTTAGTACACGACAAGCAGATAACCCTGTATTTAGGTACCAGTTGAAGAGGTGTAGCAGTGCGTAAGAATAAAATAAGCTCACCCTCTTGAGTTTGTCGGGGTACTGCGCCAGAACCAGGTCGTTGTTGTCGAGGAAGGTCTGGAGCCGCAGCTTGATGGTCTCCTCGTTGTCGTCGGCGCGGCCCGAGGACAGCGCGCGGCCCAGCAGCCGCTTCGTCAGCGTCTCTGACGACGCCTCGAAGTAGATTATCACCTGGAATATAGAGATGTGATTGAAGTACCTACGTAAGGTGTATTACATAAGTACCTACGACTTGATTGGAGTTTTAACTGATCTCGTAAGTATTGGCCGCTTCACTATCACTATAGTATAAAACAAAGTCGCTTCCCGCTGTCTGTACCTACGAGTATGTATGCTTATATCTTTAAAACTACGTAACGGATTTTGATGCGGTTTTTTAAATAGCGTGATTCAAGAGGAAGGTTCGCACCTGTGCGAAGACGGGGCGGGTCGCTAGTTCAGAATAAAATAAGATGACATAGGTACTTAGTAAAAATGTATTTAACAAAGAACCCCGGTTTTTACAAAGAAACCACATAAAAGTTTCAACGAACAAAGAAACCACATAAAAGTTTAAGACTTCCAACAACATTTATTTTACTTGAAAAATCGAAATGTTTATTCCTAATAGATCCGTTACCGAGATCCAAAATTTAAAAGTTTACACAAGTTCGTTTTTTAAATATGTACATGCAATACCTAAATGTTTTTTTAAGTTGTTACCAGTTAAAATCCCATCTGTTCTGAGACAGAGTGTACTCTGACAGAGACTCTGTACAGAGTGCCTCCGCGCGAAAGAAGTGAAACTTCGACACAACAGTGCTTTCATACCCCTTCCGTGGTAGCGTTAAACGTTTAACGCAACCTTGTTGGAAGTCTCTCAAGAAGTATCATTTCAAAAAGAAATACCTACTATAATGTGACTTGGAGTACCTAGGTCATCAATTGAACTGTTGCACACGGTTGTGCTTAGTTGAGTTTAGTTGTGCAATCAGAAATTAATGAAATTTTATTTAGTTGTGCCTTCGGGAAATATTTAAAAATACTATTAGTGACGACGCAACCAGTTGTGCGAAAGCAGTTGGTCCACGAGGAACACCTTTTTACCTAATATCACAGAATAACCAGCTTTGACCCTGACTGATATCAAAGTGCAAAATGCAAAATGGTGCCATAGTGATGTTGACTTGTCATGAGCATTTATGATGCTTATCATCAAGTGAAAGAATACTTCTACCGTTACTCAATTAGAATGGAAAAGCTTACAGTGACGGGAGCGATGGCCTCCTCGAACGCGATGCCCTGCGACTTCTCGCGCGGGTACCCGTCTATGAGGAAGCCATTGGCGGTCGCGGCGCGGGATTCAATCGCCTCCTTGAGCAGCGCCAGCACCACCTCGTTGGGGACTAGAGCACCTGGAATGACACGGTTCAAGGAATTAAACAAATGCTCCGATCATGTACCGGTAAGCGGAGCGTACGACGTCCACTGATAATGACACTCAATTTAGTAAAGAACGTAATAGCGCTTCCATCAAGTCTTATTGGAAAGCTATTGACAAGACCTACGAGTATGTCTAACAGTGTATTTCTGAATGATGATGATGAAACAAAATTCCGAAGAAGATAATCATAGGCTTATACACGACTTGGACAAAGATTGGCGGTAAACAACTTGATTGGCGAAAGAGGAAGGAGACTTATTCGACGCAGCGCACACTATGTGTATATTCCGCCAATATTAATAAAATAGATTTCGCCAATCTGCAGCTGGACTAGCGTGGTTGGCATCATCTAATCGCCCTTGAAGAGTAAGTCTATGTAGCTAGTGGACATTGTGGCTTCTAGAAGTGGAGAAGCGTTCTGTAGGTAGACCCTTATACGATGGGTCATCGAAATCAGATCCATTGCAGGTCATTCGTGGATCACTTTAGAGTACCCGTCTTTATAATAGTCCACTGCGAGACGTAGGCCTACCCACGAAGGGTGAATGGGCCATATCCACTAAGCTGGCCCAAAGCGGGTTGGTTGACTCACATACGCCATCGAATTTCTTCTACGGGAATATGCAGGTTTTTTCACAATGAAAAGCCATATGTCAACAACACAATCTACCAACAGTGGTGTAAAAATCCATACCTACATAAATTCCAATGAACTCATTGGTACGGGACCTATCAGTACCACCACGGCTTCGTGGATTGGACTAACCCGACGTAGAGAAAATGGCACAAAAGAGAGGAAATATAGACCTGGCTGTGTCAATACAGTCTGATGCAATTGGAAATTTACCTTGCTCCATGATAGCGGTGAGTGTTTTCGCGCGTTCAGATCCGCTTTTCACCTCTTCTCTGAGCAGGTCTCCGGTGGAAAGGTGGGTGAACCCGTACTTGGCGATGATCTTCTCGCATTGCGTGCCCTTGCCCGAGCCCGGCCCGCCCAGGATCCATACGATGGGCTTCTTGCCGAAATCGATGGGAGCCTGGAAGATATCGTACAGTTTGTTTTAAAATCACGTCGTGACTCCGAAATCCGTTTCGCCCAGAACGCATAGAAAATAAAAAAAAGAACGAGCTACTCTTGTCTTAAATGGAAGCTTATTATTGGAGCTCATGATAAAGCTTCTGATGCATTTGTAGTTAGTACCTACATCTCAGGTGGTGAGGAAATATTCATCTCCGTTAAATCCGGTTACTGACTGCTAAGTTGGTAGCAATATACTTTCACTAGCATGATATTTTTTCTGTAAATATATTGCCTACGTGTATTTTAATACAACTTAAATGATATATTTACCGCACTGCACGGGCAGTATGACATCGTTGTGATTTTATAATAGCTTTTTCGAGGGTTACGAGTATTTTTATTTTATTCCATAAATGCACTAGTCTCATGTAAGCGTAGCCAACTTGAAATTCAAATAAAATGAAGTAGTTATTGATCACCTCGCCTGTAGACTTGTAGAGCCAGGCGCGGTAGTCAATCCATAGAGCGTCTTGTACATAGTTCGAGGCAAAGTGGAATGCAAAAGACCGCCCATAGGAAAAGTTCACCCATAAGATGGACCGACGAGATGAAATCCGCTGTTGACAGGAGTGTGTTCCCGTCTATTAACCTCCAATAGAAAGAGATGGCGGGATATCGTGCTGCATGGTAATACCAGGTGGTAACCACGACCGCTTTAACAAGGGCGAAACTACCGAGAAGCAGAGTGGCTACCCTGAAAAAGGATGGTGTGCCCTGGTACAGCGTAGCGACTGGCTACAGTGTTACTGGAATAAATACTGCTTGGGAATACCTACCTCCCTACAGGATTCTGAATAAATTGTAATAAAGAATTTTGCCTATACCTAGTAAAATGACAAGCTGTTTTCCTCTTATAGCTTTTGCCAGATCAACTCTTGTCTCATTAGTGATCATTCTGCTTATCTGCCTCAAGGTGGAAAACAGTTGACAGTTGCGAACTTTTAATAGAATGTTCCTCTACAGACCTACAGTGTCACTGTTATGTGGAAACAGCTCCATATTTTTATTTATGGAAAGCCTTCATCCACCCTGAGTAACTGAATAATTGATGAAAATCGATATGCCTACTACAAAGTGAGCTACTTTAGCTTCTCAACACGCAAATTAATCGATTGACTCGTAAACAAAGTCAACATTCAATGTCATTTTTTTATCGTTAATTCTCTCGAGAAACATTTTTACGCTGTTTATTTTTGCTGAAAATCCTTCGTTCACTCTTCTGTAATAAAAAAAAAAATCATTTTCAATTATACGCCACCCCTCGGTGCTATGCGAATCTTGTCCGATGGACCTGCGATATACAAGATATCGTCGACCCATAAATCTGGTGTTCGCGTAGAAGTGTACTTCTTTATAGATTACAATGTGAAACGTTTATTTTAGAAATGAAGTTTTTATTGTATTGTACCTATTCTAATAACTGAATTAGTCACTAAAAGTCAACACTGATTTATCAGAACTGCCTAGCATCTTCGTGATTTATAGTTTTACTAGACACTTTAGTAATAGCCGACTATAACTAAGTATGTAGATACCTACTTTTGCAACTTTGCAAAGTAATCGATAACAGTTGAAGAACTGATACTCAAATATTCATGGGCTTACTGCTAACATCTTTGTAATTGTAATAAATTATGGATCCGTGGGTTGCCTTTAAAATTGCAAGGTATCGACGTAGCTTGTTTACCTACCTATCTACATATAGGTATTAATAGTAGTACGTAACCTAATAAAACTGATCACTCAACATTATTATGTTACAACAGATATTTCTTTCAATTATATGTAATGGTAAAATTTAACAAACCCAAGTAAAAATGTCTTGACCGTTGTTAAAACACTCGTGATAGGTTGAGAGAATCTTATTATGTCTTAACTAGCAACTTTTGTACCCAGTTCTTTGTTTACGTGTACAATATTCGGATCTCAATAATATTTTTTTCGTAAAAAATGGTAAAGCCGCCTTCCATCGTGTACAAAATTCGAATATTTCGCTCGAATCGTTTATTAATTGTTTATTAATTATATTGTTCAAAAACGTTCAGCCGATTTCTGTAAAATTTAAATGGGACCACCTCGGGAGTTTACCCTTTCGAAATAAAAAATAATTTTTCGATTCGGTTCACAATTGGCGAAATTATCGATGAACATACACACGAACATAGAACCTCCATCTTTATGGAAGTCGGTTAAAAATGGTTCAAATGACTTTGATGAAATGTCGAATCGAGTAACACATCATCATTTCAGCTCTAAAACTTCCTTCCGTAACTAAAAATATTATACCTTGTAAAATATAGCTTAATACGCGTGACGCTTGAGCGCTTTGACATACGCGTAATGACTCACGCACATCAAGTACCTATCATAATTTTTATATTCAAAATGTTCGGTACACTATGTTGTACTTCATGCTCGTGAATCTAGACCGTGAAGTACAACATTGTGTACCGAACATTTTGACTATAAAAATTATGATACCGACTTGATGTGCGTGAGTCATTTCACGTATGTCAATGTCAATGTCTCGCGTATCAAGCTATATTTTACAAGGTATAATCACAGATATCTATAAAAAGTGGTATAATAGATTTCCTGTCTGGGAGCAGCTTATATTCAGCGCTTTAGAGAAATTATCTACTTTATTTTTTTTAAAACCTACTACGGGTCGTAAGTATCTAGTTATATATAACTTCCCCAAAACAAAAATATTACGAAAACAGTCTATTGAACGCCTTGGCGTTTAGAAATAAAGCAGACAGAAACACAAGGTTAAGTTTTATTTTTGAAATACATTTGAATATGTGGACTGATTTGTTTGCTCGATGATGGTTTCAATTTTCAATAGAGATTTTTGTTTTAATTAGTGTAATGAATAACAATGTAGAGTGTATAATTGTTTACCATGGTAACCGTCGAAAACATTTTAGTTTCTTGTAATACTTGTATGTTCATGGTTGAAAAGTAATTTGGCTGATTTTGTACACCATTAGCAGCGCTTCGCTTAGAGTAGGTACCTAGCACAGACTTCTGTGATACCTAGTACCTATTACGGAAAGGCTTGTAATAGTTGTAATTACCTTTGTACCTATTTCTCTACATTTTACCTTTTGTACCTTTGTACCTACTAGGATTTAGGTGCCTACTCTACTTGGTTATTCGGTTAGGGTGGCTGTTGCAATATACTCTTTTGTGATCAGCCTGATCCTGATCCTCATCCTATATTCCTATAATATTTCAGGCCCTAAGTAGTCCGTATTAGCCGGATGGCTAGCTCTGGTCAAAGAAAATATTATAAAATGGTTGTAAGTTTTTTTTAAACCATCCGAAGACCTAAGCTCCGACATGGCAAAACGGTTGAAACAACCGGGACCTACTATTTATCGCGTCATCCGAACCACGACATCGTTTAGTTGATGATCGAGACTGAGATATTTATTCAGACTGTTTGGATTTCTATACAGGGTTATTTCTAATCAATTAGCATCCTTTTAGCTTAGTGATGTACAGAATCAAAAACTAACAACTTTTGTTCTGCGACTTTTGTCAAAACTCAAATAAAAATATTGGTGTTCCATAGAAAAATATCGTTCACCTGCGACCAAAAGCATGGAACAACTGATTTTTTTAAAATCTAGTAAGTATTGTGAAACTATTTTTTTGGAATACGCCTCATTGATTAAAAATAACCCTGTATAGCGAAATATTTTCATAGACACTTCTGCTGCAGAATATCAGCATGTAACGCCAATAGTTTAAACCCAATGTCGCGACATGTTTATCATCTAAGACTCTCTCCACATCACACTATGCTAGATACCTACACCACAACATAGAGTAGATCTATTTTAGGCCAGTGTGCAACATTGACAGTGACCCAACTTCCGTGGGGAGACGCGACGCGACGCCACATCGACACTTCGCACGTTGAGTGATGTGCGGAACTAACCCGTGCCAATAAAGATCAATCTGTAACGTTGATGATCAATTTAGAGTTTATACGTAAAATTATTTTTGTATAATAATGGTGAGTGCCTACTTCAGTAGGGAAGATGTGTCAACCTGGGTAAAATATGTGGCAACACTAAATTATGCACCAATTGCTGTGTTTTTTTTTTGACTTGACAGTGACCCAGACCTGCAGGAAGCGATGCGCTCGGCACAACGCGTTTTCAACAGCATCTTTGCTTACCTACTGTCTGTGCTGAACTGCTGACTGATATGCAAAATTGAAGATCTTCTGAATTTTATAGAAAATTGACTGTAAACTAAACTCCCGCGATACAATCGTGCGGACAATGAATATTGTATCGGCTTCACTGAATTGTTTGGTGTGAACTGAAGCTCCCACAGGAATATTGCCAATTATATTAAACATGTGACTTTGTATGAAAATATTGGCTACTTCAAGCTCAGACTTAATACGTATTTTCTAAGTCGTTATTTTCGATCACGTCGTCGCTTACCATTAGACGAAATGGCGGGAAAACGCGGATTTGTGTGTAATGAAAAGTAATGAGCCGTAGTGCAATTTAGTTCAGCGCTATAATTTTATGTTCAAGCGTTTACACCTATTTTTTTGTAGTTATTTGTTATAGATTAGGTGCCATGCATCTCTAGGTATATATCAAGTTTCCTAACCTACCTCACTAAGTAAAAGAATTCTTCTTCTTTCAAGTAAGTATCCCAATTGGCTTTAATAAATAATATCTCATTGCACCATACACTATGATTAAGATAAGATAAATAAGATAAATTTTATTGCAAAAACTTACACTAGGTACACAAATATGGATCAAGTGATTTTGCAAGTACAAACAAACCAAGTCACTATACAATACAAGAATGAGCGTTTGCATTAGTGTGTTTGTGTGTGTGTGTGTGTGTGTGTGTGTGTGTGTGTGTGTGTGTGTGTGTGTGTGTGTGTGTGTGTGTGTGTGTGTGTGTGTGTGTGTGTGTGTGTGTGTGTGTGTGTGTGTGTGCGTGCGTGTGTGTGTGTGTGTGTGTGTGTGTGTGTGTGTGTGAGTGAGTGAGTGTGTGTGTGCGCGCGCACATTGGGGTGTGTGTGTGTGTGTGTGTGTGAGTGAGTGAGTGTGTGTGTGCGCGCGCACATTGGGGTGTGTGTGTGTGTGTGTGTGTGTGTATGTGTGCGTGTGATGGTGTATAAGTGCGGGTGCATATTCTTACGTGCGGTGAGCATGAAACACTGCAATACTCAAGATCTCTTAAGAGTCAGGGTTTGCAGTGTTTATTTGCATGAATGTAGTTAGTGTTAATATATTTTTTTAAGTAGATTTTCAGTCTCATTGTAGTTAAACATTGATAGCCAGTTAAAAATTTCTCTTTTAAGTTTGTAGAGTAATAATGGCTTCATGTTTTCTTTAGCATTAAATACATTGTACAGTTTCGGAGCCAAGTGAACATAGCTTCTCCAGGCGACTTCACTGCGGTAAGTAGGAACAGGACATAAGTCCAGCCTTTTGTTAGTTACCTTTTGGTTAGGTATAGTGTATCTGTGATATCGAAGAATACATTGGTAAATAAATAATTTTCTAACCGTCAATACATTGCATTTTTTATAGAGATCATCGGTAGGATGTCGAAAAGGCAGCCTCATGATGACCTTAAGTAGTGCTCTTTGAGCTCTCTCAACTACCAGCATGTTTGTTTTACCTGAACCTGCCAACGTGTCTAAGCTTTTTAAAAACATAAATTAACTTTCTGGTTCGTTTTGAGACTGCCACTAAGTGATGTGACCAATTTAGTTTAGTGTCAAATGTTACACCTAGGTAGCGGATCGTGTCTGTACTGGTCAAAAGGTCACAATTACAGTTTGATTGCAAGGAAGAACGGTTACACGGATAAGTATGAGCTTTAATATTAAGGTCATCAAGTGGTCTAGAGGCGTTGGTTTTGCTAAAAGATAAAAAATTTGTTTTTGAAATATTCAAAGAGAGTAAATTGTCTTCTAACCATGCAATGACGTGGGATAGGCCTACTGATACAGGATTAACTGTACTAATAGAAATTTTAATTAAAACCAAAGTATCCTAGTGCATAAGTCATTGACATAATAAATATAATATTAACTTGATCTTTTTAAAGTCTGAATGAATCGGTATCTTCTAAATCTGCATGCTTTATCTTTGACCACATCGTCGCTTACCATCCGGCGAGATATCGATCAAACGCGGATTTAATCGCAATAAAAACACGATTTGAGACTCCTATGCTATAACACAAAGTTCATCTCCAAATAATCACCGAAATTAAGCAACGCTTCGCATGGTCAGTATTTGGATGGGTGACCGCGGGTGGCATTTTCCAACTGAACGCTACAGTGGCTCGCACGACACGTTAAATAGTAGGTTCCGGTTGTCTTAACAGTTTAGCCATGTCAGAGGCCTTCAGGCGGCCTAAAAACTTTGACACAGGGTTAGCCACCCGGCCTAGACAAACTTACTATATCATATATCTTCATTTATATATTAGATAATATTAATAATAGTAGGCACTTATTTATGTGGTCGCTATAATATGCACTTCTTCCACATAAGACACAAAATTTATCACAACAAAAACAACATGCACTTTAACCATCTCCGTTGCTTCCATTTTCCCTTCTGATACACCAAAATCACCCTTCCTACCTTAAAAATAAGCGCCTTCGAGTTAAGCTTCACCTCGAACCACACTCCTATTACGAGCACTACACCGTACAGCAGCTTCCAAAAGCTTTCTTTGTTTTTCATAACCAACACGAGCGGTGCGGCCACAATATCGGTATCTCTAAATAAAAGCCAGTGCGATGCCAAGTCTTACAGTTTGGGGGGTCGTCCATTGATCACGTAATGCTTTTACAATTTTTTTTAAATTCTCCCTCTGCATTTTAGGACTAATCAGTTTTCCCTTACTCTATCCCAGATATATTTTCGAGCAATAAAGCTGTTTAAATACAGGGTTATTTGTAATCAACTACCATCCGTTTAGGGGCTTATTCTGTACATCAAAACTAACTTCTTATGTTCTGCGACTTTAGTTAAAGCTAAAAAAAAACAGCTGTCCCATACATTGTGTCGAGGGTGAACGGTATTTTACTATGTAAAAACATTTTTTATTGTTGAGATTTGATAAAAGTCGTTGAACAAAAGTTGTTAGTTTTGATGTACTGAATAAGCTCTAAAATGATGCTAATTGATTACCTACCAGTAACCCTGTATACCTATTACACGTGATAGCACTGCACTCTCCCTGATTTTAGTGATATTTCGTGCTTATATCCCAGCTCCCCCCCCCTTTCGAGCTTTACGTTAATGGACGATCCCTTGGCAGCCGTAGTAAGTAGATTTGGTATTTTACTGGATTATTTTGGAGAAAATCCAGATGTTTTCTCTTCAAGGGCTACGACCGGACTGTGGGGTCGATGACGAATAGACATCATCTGGCAAGACGCCCGATCGCTTTCGAGATAGCTGAGATTTATTTTCATTGACTGATTTTCATTGATAAACATGCATGTTCTTATTGTAACTGTAGTTGGGCACATTCTCTCGTTTCTAATACATATAACTGAAGCTGAAATAAAGCAGAGTATAACCAGGTGTTTGTCAGTGATCACCGCAATTATGCAACGTTCCGCACGGTCAGTATTTGGATGGGTGACCGCGGGCGGCATCTTCCAACCGAGCGCTACCGTGGCTCGGATGACACGTTAAATTGTAGGTCCCGGTTATTACCGTTTAGCCATGTCAAAGGACTTCAGGCGGCCTAAAAACTCTTACTCCAGGGCTAGCCCCCCGGCCTATACGGACTTACTTTTACCAGATTTTTTTCAAACCAGAAATAAGGAGATATGTGGAAAAATCAAAGTAGGCACTTATATGTGCCTACTTTGATATAGCTCGGAGAATTGATACCTGATGATGTGACAAAAAGTTTTCAAATGGAGACCACGAAGCAAGCCCAAAGTAGGACATCGGTCGGATGCCCATTTGAAGACCGATAGCATTGGATGCAAGTCGCTTCCAACCTATTATCCTCCCATACTTATTTACGATATGTTATTTTCATACTTTCGCGATTTGAGCACATTATACTACTATATTAATACGGGACTTATCGCGCAATAAAACATGAGATATATTAATAAATACCTCTTTTTCTTTTTCTCCCGACGTTTGCAGCAGACTCAGTCTGCCCGGGACCACGACCAATGCAACTTGGTCGAACGTCGGGAGAAAAAGAAAAAGAGGTATTTATTAATATATCTCATGTTTTATTGCACGATAAGTCCCGTATTAATATAGTAGTATAATATATTATTTCTGTTGTATGAGTTTGGCGAGCAGTTACAACACATTAGAATTTGAAATTTGTCATCTTTGCCTTCCCCTTTGACACCTGTCACTTTGGCTTCACAAAAAATGAATATGTCAACGTCCGCTGTTGTAAAATAAACGTTACCTTCGATATTTCATGTCGTTACGTGCCAACGGTAATTCAACGTTACCAAGGATAATTATAGGCGAACTAATATTTATTTTGTTGTGTTACCGAACTATAAATGTAATAATACACTGTTTCACTTCCTAACAAATCACCGTCTTACCACAAAAGTTTTACGCACGCTTTAGAACATGTATAACAGTATGAATGAGACGTTTTCAAAAAAAAAAAATTGTATCACTAAAATTACTACATGGCGTAATAGTCATATAAATTGATCTGTCATTATCAACTGGAATAGGGTGTGAGAGAGAAACCTATATTAAAGTCTCCAATACTTTACTGAGGACTTGGAATACGTTTGGACTTGACCGCGATTTTATTGGACAGTATGAAGTACAGGACTATGACGTGACTATTTAGATAAAATATTACTAAAAATTATTCAATCTTAATACTTGATATTGGCAAATGCACAACAATGCGACGCCAAAACATAAATAAGAAGAAGAAGAAGACATGTTGACAATGACAGTACGATTTCCATAGTTAAAGGATCGACGATTTCAAACTATTGTCGCCATCTATTGGATATTTTTATCACAATTTTTTTTTAGAAAACGCCTCATTGGACGGTGAAACAGTGTTTAAAGCGTATTTAAATATTTTGTGGTAAGGCGGTCAGTATTTAGTCCATAGAGATCTAGAGAAAAGACACGGAGATATAGTCACGCGGGACACTTATACTGCCCTTCTTAGCATAAACACAGTTTATTCATTGCGACGTGATCTGAAACTCTACCTTGCTGGGGTCAGAAAGTTGCGTTCAAAGATATTGTGTTTATATGCTAAGGAGAGCAGTATAATATCCATAGAAAAGAGTCACGCGCCACAAAGTTCATGTTTATAAAATACATTGCAGAATGTTGTGATAAATAAGTAATACGTAACTCTAAATAAAAAATAAATAAATAAAATAAGTTAAAAAAACTGGCCATTTTGGTGTCGAAATTATTGCATAAACGGTAATTATAAACAATGTAACAACATAAATATTATTTGTGTGAATCTTAATATATAATTATTTAAACAATAAATTGTCTAGTTGTCTCATTAAAATTCAAATTGGCCACAAATGACACTAAGATGGCCACAACCGGGGCACCTGCCTACCATTACTACTACGAGAGATCTGTGGATAAATCTATTCGACCAAGTATAGCCCGCATGGTTTACGCATTTAATCTAAGATTGGATTGCGTCATACTTATTTACAAACCTATCTATACATCAGCAGTGTTTACTATCACTAGTATATACCTATAGCTAATAATAGTACATATATAATAGGTACACGTATAGCAACTGACATATCGATTGACTTATTAATTTGCAGTTTTACTTTCCATCCTATCAAGTTATCTGTGATAACACTTTATTAGTCTGCATTTGTGATAAAAAGAAATGCCAGTGTGTCGAGTATGACTTGAATTCGAATAAGGATGCATTTTGCAGGAGTGAAGAGTGTTAATGACATATTTAGAGGTAGAGATATCATTATTTAGGATATCATCAAATAATTATGATAATAATGCGTTCTTTTTCATTCGTCAATATTCTCTGTTTTGCGCGTCTCATCCAAATGACGCCGATTTATGTTTTAGAATATCATCGTATCAACTCTACAACGTCTTTTTTTTCTATTCTGTGAATATTAGGAAATGTTTTATAACAGCGCAAACGGTAGAATTAATTTATATTCACGTTTGTATCGCGGTTAACCTCTTAAATAAATAGCATACTTATTCTGGTGTACTCATAGCCCGAAAGTTTATGAAGATAATGTTGGAAAAGTTTGTAATGATAATAAGGAAATAAAATGTGATGCTTTAACACATTATCTCTACCAGATGCAATCAGACAGTTAAATTAAAAGACTGAAAAATCTTTCAATATCAATTGAAATTTAAAAAACCGTTAAATGGCAACATTCGGCAATCAAGGAAATTAAATGTAAATCGCTGATAAATGTATTCAAGTAGCTTCCAAATGCTTTCAAATTAAGTTTACAAGAAAAAGGAACGTTACCCCGGTGAGCTATTATATTAACAATAAGCTTATTAGCGAAGTGACGAGCATACGAGACTTGGGTGTGGTTGTGGATGCTAAGCTCGATTTTCGGGATCATATTGATTCTATATTTAGGAGAGGCTCAAGATTGGCGGGCTTTGTAATTAGGCAAACTAAATTTTTCAAGGATCCCGAAATCCCAATAATTCTGTTTAATTGCTATGTCAGATCGATTTTGGAATACTGTAGTCCAAACTGGAGCATTTCATATGCAGTGCACATTAACCGCTTAGAAAGGCTCCAAAAACAATTTCTCTACCATCTCTCATTCGCGAACAATCTCTGCCGTCGTCTTACTTCTTACGATTCCAGACTCCACCACTTCAATATGTACACTCTTGAGCACAGACGTAAAGTAGCGGATATTGTGTTTCTGTACAAGTTGGTAACCGGGAAAATTGACAGCCCTGAACTGCTCGCAAATTGTTATCTCAAGATTCCACGTGTAAATAGCCGTCTCGTTATTAGAAGAACATTCAGCCTCCCTACTAGCCGTATTAATTACTTCCAACATTTGCCCATGTATCGGATATTTCTCTCCTACAATAACATCTGCCATAACTTAGATATTTTCCATACTTCACCAGTTCAAATTAAGAAATACTTTGACTCTTTACTTAGCCTCTCTTAAATTTGTTTTGAATGTCATATTAATTTTATTAGTTATAACTTTTGTATCATTTTTTTTCTTTTCTTTTGTAAAACACAATCATTATACGTATGTTGTGTTTGCTCTAAGAAGGTTGATCAGCTTCACAAGTAAATTATTAAGATTTAAGATGTAAAATTATGTATGTACTGCTTCAACCCGTTTGCAAACCTATTAATAAAAAAATAATAATAATAATAGTAGGTAAATTATTGTGAAATAGCAACTTAATAAATAAGAGTATGAGAGTTGGTAAGTCAGTGATATTTGTGAGAATTTAACTTGGGCATTGACCTGTAATGCAGGTACACTACGAAGGTAGCAAAATAATTCTACTGGAGCTTCTGCATAATTTACTAAAATACCACTGCACTGCGGCGTTTGTATACCTACTTGCCTACAAACTGAATAATTATGGTATAACACCTTGCCTGTAATATTTAAAACACTTTATTTGAAGACACAATTAAAGCACCCACCAACAGAATTACCGAAAATGAGTAACTAAGTTATTTTGATTCATTTGACTAATATTTACAGTCTCAAAGATACCGATATTTATTTGCACAAAATTTAATATTATTTCATAAACTTAACTAGGTATATATTTCGACTACTATGCTATATTTACAAGCCTAAAGAATATATAAAAAAGCCACATGAACTAAAAAAAATAATATGTATAAATGACGATGCAAACCCCAACCTAAAAGCCCACTACCAGCGGGCACTGTTCCCAAAATGCTGGCCCTATTACCACGTTGGATAGCAATACTATCCTTTGGGCAAGATAGAGGCCAGCAATTTGGTCACGTTTTGCGTCGATCAGTCGTAATGAAAGATCTTTGTAAATAGTTTTGGGTCCTAGATACATAATTTAAAAAAAAAAAACAAAACTTATATTGGACTCATGTAGAGCGCTCTTGATTCTAATATCGCTTTTTTATATTTCGTCTCATTTTGATGTTAGTAAAAAGTTGTTTTAGTTTATTGTAGGAATGATTGTTTTTTGCGCCACAAGTTCTTTTTTATTTCAATACTTTTCGATATGTTTATCATTAATTTTTTATTTGAGCATCTCAATGAATTACATGCCTCCGTTGAATTTATGTTGTGAAAGTGTATTCATATTACTACTATTATAAATAGTATTAGTTATCCTAAGTCCTATTAATAAAGCTACGAAAATCTACAATATCACACTACTGATGTAGAAATTAGAAAGGCCTATTTTTATATATCAATCTAGTATTTATAACTCCAACGAGCCTGCTCTACCTGGATCTCTACCTACAACCGTCGGGTTAATCCGATATTAATATTAAATGATATCTCTCGACCGTAATTTACTCTGTTTTGCTACTAAATAAGCCGTATTCTGTTGATTCTATTAGCAAATTAAATGTGTTATAATAAATGTTAAAGTAGATCAATGTGTGAATTTTAAATAGATTTCATCACATAAAGCACCAAAACAATTGTTTATATGACTATATCAGTGTTTTGTAACTGTAAAAATATTAGTTACTACCTCAATATTACTTAAGTTATTTTTTTTTGTTTAGATTACATATTTAAACAATCTCGCATTTAGAATTGTGAGAAAATCATGAAGTGTATTATGAACCCAGAGCTACATTTATTACATAACGTATCACTGATATGCTATTTCTAAACAATAACATTCATTTAAAACTAGCACCGTCTTTTTCAATCTATTATTACAGTAACGTGACGTAACAATCATGCTGAAACTACTGAAAAGATCTCTAGATCTCTGAAAATCTGCGAAACACCTTGGTGAAAAGTATTTTCCTCCAAAATACCTGACCTAATTTAAAAATGTGTACAAGTATGTTAATAATAAATAGAGTTAGAATTTTTTATGGTTACTTACCATTTTGTGTGAAGGAAAGCGCGTGCAATCCGGGGGTTTGAGTGAGAGACGCAAGTACGTCCGTCCGTGGCGATGTTCGCGGGCCGACTGCGGCGCGGGCTCGGTCAAGGGCGCGGAAACTGTGCCAAGCGGCTGATAATCGACCTCGTGGGAATTGGCTCTCTTGGCGGGAAACCTGACTCTTCCTTCACTTGACCAACTCTATTGATAACTCTATCTCTAGCCCTTGGAGTGGTTAGAAAACTAAGACCTGCAACTTGCACCTTAACTGCATTGATTAATTATTATAATTAAATGCATTGATTTGTTGTTATAATTTGATATGTATGTTTATAATATGAATCAAATGTATATATAAAACAAAATATTTACTTAATATAAATATCCAGACATATAAAAATAATATTTATAATTAAAATATTGCATTTCAAGTATTTTGCATCATTTTCTCTAGACGAGGTATAAATTCTCAAGGCTAAGATTAGGGTTAATACGAAGTTGTGGGGTAATGTAACCATCTCATCAGATCGATCATCGTAGTTTGATCTTAAACTTATATAAAATAATTATTTAAAAAATATAAACACAAGGAATTGGTTATAATGAAGTATTATTTTCATATTTTTCTGGTGATCTCTATTTTATTAATTTGAAATGTCCTTTTTTAACTGCTAAGTTAAAAAAGGACTATAAATAAATAAATATACTCTACAGAAAAGCAAACTCTACTCAAATTGCAAAAATATTTATTGTCGGTACAATCATCACCAAAAAAGTCTAAATCTTGCGCTATAAATTCTTAACCCGGTCGAAGCCGGGGCGGTGTTGTCTGGCCCTGATACCGGGGCACTAGGTTACGATCGGAATCCCCTGCCTGTGGTAAGAGCCCACTAAAAGGGAGCCTCAGGCCTCGCGGCTGGTTGGTGATGGGGCTCCAGCCATCCACTTAAACGGGCCCGGGGAGGACGACAATGGTGAGTGACCAAATTGTCGTGTACGACTGTGTGCGTCAATGATTTATTGCAGGACGTCAATAGTTCTGGGAGCTCCGATGCGTTCCCCTGGAGATCTCGGAGCTTCCATAACATCACAAAAGCAGACCACCGAGGGGGTTTTAGTGGTTGCAAACCCACAAAGATCCCACATATTCAATACCCGAAGCAACTGGGTATAGGTATTACGAAAATTTCCCCCTTGTACAAAAAATGGTGATGTTGTCATTAGTAAATTTTATTCAAATCCTATACCCAATTTACATTTACAGCCTAGCCCTAAAATTCAAGGGTAGATCCTAACCTTTGATCAAAATGATTAATTGAAATACTGTCGTCGAATAAAAACCACCATTATTACAAATTGTGCTTTTATTGATTGAAAAATTAACAGATTGAGGCTACGGACACGTAAGTGTACAATTAATAGCTAAATAAACGTCACGACGACACGGATTCTGTTACAACTATGAACTAAACCAATTTCACAGGACTAAAATTACGTTTTAAGTAAGAATGTAATACAGAATGTATGACAAAATAATAGTAAAGAAAGTACCTACCTCTAGGCAGACTCGCTAGCCCTAGCCCTAGTGTTAGTTTTTAAGTCGCCTGAATGCGTCTGACATGATAGCAAAGTAAGTACGTCTAGGCCGACCGACTGGCTAGCCCTAGCCCTAGTGTCAGTTTTTAAGTCGCCTGAATGCGTCTGACATGATAGCAAATTAAGTACGAATAGGCCGAATGGCTAGCGCTAGCCCTAGTGTCAGTTTTTAAGTCGCCTAAATGCGTCAGAGATGGTTAAACGGTTAAAACAACTGGGGCACGATTTATCTGCCTGCCAGCTGTTTCTGAGTGGTCTTGCGTACTGAGCATTTTTGTAAGTGTTTGATTTGATAATAATTATACATATATATAATATATTTATGTAAATATTTAAGCGAGAACATGCTGTCTAGACAAACCAATCTTAAGTTTTAACACAGTTTAATAAGTTGTAATATGTGTTTTAATTATTTGAATAAATAAAAAAAAACGTATCATCCACAGCAACGCTCAGTTGTAAATGCCATGCCGTCATTTCGGAAGCGCAAACTTCGGTGATCGCTACAAAATTAGGCTATGAACGCTAATGGTAAAAGTTATAGTGTAGTTGATTTTAGTTTTAGTTTAGTTGTAACAGAATCTGTATCCATTTAGAGTAAAATTAGAAATACAATGCTACATCTGAAAGTGTTTTATACAATATATCATAATAAAATGTATATGATGATTCCTTTCTACCGTTAAATATATTGCCAAAGGAAAGTAGTATGAACTGGGTGAATTTCAGTTATTTCATATATCATTAGTAATCTCACAAGGAGATTCATTTGTTCAGCAGTGGGTGTCTTACGGCTGATAATTACATTAAGTACCTAACCAAAAGGAGTCGACACTGCAAAGCGTACCCTCTGCCAAAAGTACGCGACCGGCGGTCATGCTCTTTATATAAATATATCGGTCTGGTTGGGCTTGTGTTGCGTTAATTTTCAGCTAGTGTTAGTTAATTACATTTGTGTGCGTGTAAACTTGCTTATATTTTGGTTTGGTGCGTTTTTTCAGCCCCCACTGACTTGGCAGACTTCGGTGCTTAGGCATGTCGATTCCTTTTGGTTAGGTACTTAATAGATAATTATGATTATGATGAATTATACACGTACTGTTCTTCCTTAGGCATCTAACATTTTCACAAACATTTTACCATAAAAATATGAATTTGTTGCAAGCATCTTTGTCAAAAGTAACGCGTGCATTTTAAACATTTTTTGTTTTTTGATGATTTCTCATCAATATGTATCTTGCTTGTAGCAATGTCTACGCATCGCTACGCGCTGACCGCTACGTCGCGTCATTCGTAGCGGGAGCAATAGACGCGACAAGGTCTCGTAGGCGTCGTAGCCTCGTAATCTTTCGTAGCGTTACGTCATTCCTTTTTAACCTCTGAACCAAAAAGAGGCGTGATCTTTTAATTTAAGTTTGACTGTCTCTATTGGACAATATGTAGGTACAATCAACAAAATATATAATATAATACTAGCTGACCCGACAAACATTGCTTTTCCACTAAAAAATAAAAATAATACAATTATAAATTGAGATAGGTAAAAACTATCCTATCTCTCAAATTGAATAAAACTGTACACATTGTGCAATTAATTGTATGGGTCAATGGCCTGAAATAAATGAATCTTATTTTTTTTCAATCGTGCAAAATTTGGTAAAATTCGGTTCAGTAGTTGCGCAGTTCATCTCGGACAAACAACGTGAAACGAAATTTTTATTTATAAAGATTTTGTATTTATTGTATCAAATATAAAATGTGTAGATTACTATTATTAATCTATACTTGGTATAGTATAGATTACTATTGTACTAAAACACTTCCAAATCAGCTATAATAGTAGGGTTTATATCACAATAATGAATTTAAAATTCAATACAAAAGTGCCTCTTATTTAATTTTCGTCTAAGTACCGAAGTGATAATGTTTTTGCTATCTACAAATTACTAGTAGGTTATTTTGGGTGATTATTAACAATAAATTGACTGTATTTTTTGAAAATCGATTGATAAATTACAGATACACTCTTATTTTTAACTATAACTAAGGTACACCCAGCCAGCTACTATAAGGATTAAAAATCTAATCTTTTTTAGAACATAGAATATTATTTATTTGAACATATTGAAAAAAAAATAGTGTCTGTCAAAAAACAAATAATAAAAAAACTTTTTTTTAATTTTGCGCATTGCGCATTGGGCATCTTTTTAAAAAAATGCCACAAATTAGTCTGGCTCTACTATCGTCAATTGGGGGTACAACGTACAATATACCTACTTAGTATTCTATGATATAGGCACCTCGATTGCATAAAAAGTACCTCTACTCATTTATTTTCGAGAGTCATACATTATTTTTTGTTCTTTCCACTGCGTTGGTATTTGGTACCTTATTTACATGTTATCAATTTTATTTCGCTTAATTTGATTTGTCATCATACTACACGATTTGTATATAAGTACAACATACTGTTTAAACTCAATTATGTAAAAGGCAATCAATTTACTAACAATCACCCAAATACCTGATATTTACTACGACTAAATTGGCCCCTGATTGTGATTACATAACTACGTGTATCTAAGTCCTAATAATAACTAGTTATATTCATATTCATATGCAACACTACTGACTATCAAGTGTTTGTGAAATTTTAAAAAATATTGGTCATAACGATACAGGTACAATAGGGACGTTTACTGGGTATGAAAATCATTATTATAATTAGTCCGTCAGTTAGACTATTGAAAAAATACGTGTCTAATATTTTTTGACTATCTATTTGACGGACTAATTATATTTTTTTAGTAAACAAGCCTATTCTTGATTCCTTGTAGAGATTGAATCAAACATGATTGCGCCTGTGAAGTTCGTTATAAGCTGCGCAGAAACCCAGCCCATCCCGATAACTGACCTGTAAATTAGCTACTGCGCAACGACTTGTCTCGTGTTCACAGCAGCCATTAAGTTTGGATCGCTTTGATATCAACGCGTTTACGAAAGATATAGTAAAACTGAAACTACACTGGTATCTACATTGTCGATGTAGTTTTAAACAGTTTGTACGGTAAAAGTGAATAAAGAATGGACTTCATGGGAAAACAGATTTGTTTGAATTTTTAGAGCCTTGTCTGATAGTTGATTGAATCAGGTGTTACTTTGCGGAAATTCATCTTCAAATCTAAGTTTTTGAATAAATATTTAGTGTATTTCCGCTGTCTTGTTGTAGGCAAATAAGTTTAAAGGCATTAAATGCATTAAGGACATTTATAAAAAAAAAAAATTACAAACAATTCCTAATATTACAATAATTATACATTTAAAAACTTAATTTTACAAAATAGATAAAATAATAATAAATATCACTTATTTTCACTACACTCTATTATATATTTTAAAAAATACTACAATAATAATACGTTAACAACAAATAAATATTATAAAATAATATATAATTCTCACTGCACTTTTTTTTTTATAAATGTCCTTAATGCACTTAATGCCCTTAAACTTATTTGCCTACAACAAGACAGCGGAAATACACTAAATATTTATTCAAAAACATAGATTTGAGCCTTATCTGTCTCACGAAGGACCTTTAGACAAACCAGCGACAACCTTTATGTACCAGCCGATTAGGAACTTTTTAAAGGTCGATGTTCATCATTTATTCGCGCGTACTATAAAACCAACCTAATTATTTTATCGAAAGTCAATGCAGTTTTTTTATATTTTTGCGGTTTTAGACTTGGTCTTGTAGTGATCTTTCATTATATTATTGCAGTTACCTGATTTGTGGTTTCAGTATTAACACACCTTTAGTAAACACGTTGTATAATAATAGGCCCAATTATAAAGGCGCCATCCTAATTATAATAACTAATTAGAATATTTCTGTTTCTTTTTCACTTTAGGCATTCGATAGAGATAACACTTTTTACGTTGCTATCAAATTTACGATGGCGCCTTCATAATTGGGCCTATTGTTTGTCTTAATATCATGCTTAAAATTAATGAATGTAATTACGTACTTATCATCCCATCAATGTTATTTTTTACTAAAAATAACCAAAAATTATCAATGTTAATTTATATAATTATTAGTTTATGCACATTTACAGGTTTAACAGAAAAGATAAAAAAAACTAAACCGAAAGAGGGTAATTCAGATCATCATAATGAACAAATTTTACTGTAGGTCTGAGTCAGAAATCAAGAAAAATACTCGTAAACTTAGTCGATGTAGAGATTGAATTTTGTAAATAATGATTTATTTTTCTAGAATTCCTTGTAGGCCCCAGAGCAAAAGTTGTCCAAAATTATGGTCTAAATCACCCCATTCGGCTCATTACACCCTTTCCGTGTAACCCTGTGTTTAATCTGACCATTCTTAAGTAGTTATACATATTTAGTTACTTATTTCTTAAATACTTATATTTATTTGCGCTTTATTTAAACGATATCTAAAAATAATGTCTTACACCAAGGCACTTTTTACAAAATTCATGTGTGCGTTTATTAATCGATTAATTTACAATAATTTAATTATTTATTGGTCCAAATGAATTACATAATTTTTGGTCCAAATTTGTTCCTAATACGTCCAATGAATTAATTAAATTGTAAGTTCAAGTACTATTCGAATTTTGCCAAAATCGTATCTAGCAGTATATACCTAGTGGTACAATATTTTTAATCAAGTTAAAAGTATTTAAATACTTTTATAGATCACTCATCATATGAACTTTTACTATGGTACCAACCCTGAAACCTCCGTTCCATTTTGTAAGTAACTTTGTTTGCTGTTTCTTTTCGCCATTGTAGATTTTTATACAATAGTAAAAGTTTTCTAAATATCCGAGTAAAATGATTTTATTACCTATATATCTATTTTTGTATAAGAAGTAATATTCTAATGTATCTGAAGCTAACTGAATTGTAGATAAAATAATAATATTAATAGACATAGACTGAGGCATGCGGTTGTGGTCTAGTATTCGACCAAAGTGTCCCACAGACCGCTGCAGCTTAGTCATTAACCAATCACGCGTCTTCATATAACCATTTAGACCTCTGTGATTGGGCGAATACTAGTACGCAGCTGCCTGCGGGAAGCTTAACAGAATAAAATGATATAAATAAACTACTCAATAAATATTTATAATATATAAAATACTCTATAAACAGCAATTATTCATGTGTAAATTGCACTAGGTATATAGGTACTTTTATTAAAGAAAAAAAAAGATCAGCCACACTTCAAAGATAAATGAATAAAAAATTAGTACTTTTTTACCATTCGATATACTAACGAAAATTTATTTCCTTCTTAATTTTAATTGCAAATAAATGTGTAGGTACGTACTTAGAAAAATATTGTGAGTTGCAAGTTTTATTTATTAAGACAATATTTATAAGTATTGAATACTCTAATTTACATATTACGTTTTACTCTTTAGCTTATAAAAAATCTTATTAATCCTATTTTAACTATTCGGCACTTTCACAATAATTTCTCATCAGTGGTATTCTATACCAGAGACAATATATTACAAAGTAAAATATTATTCACGTGAAATTTTAAAATTCTTCATTATACTTTAGACAATCTGATAAGACAGAACCAATTTTGAATGCCATATTCACATACATTACTAAACAGGCTTACTAAAAATATAGCTTTTCTCTTCCGTTGCGTTCTGTTAGACGAGGATAACAACAGTTTTCCTTACATCGCGATTCATGTTCGCGTATTTGTCTTATTTGGCCAAATACAGCGATGAAACGATTATATTTGCCTATTCAGACGAACAAAACGAAGAAACTAATAGACTAAAATAATCTAAACTTAATATAATATGAGTTCTATGAACCAAGAGATATTAGTTAAATACATTTGTTTCCGTATTGCATTATAAATTTTTGTACAGCGCCCCTGGTGAAAACGAGAAAGAACTAACGCAAGTGTATGGAGCCACATGCGGACGTCAAAGTTTAGGTAAACTACGCAAAACCTGGACTAAGGGCTCAGAATGAGTGAACTGAACATGAATTAATGAACTAAATATGCGTGTTAACTGGTAAATCTCCCGTGCTCTGCTCGTAGAGTCGGCGCACGTCGTCGTGTGTCATCTGTGACACGGTCGGGATCTTTGTCGCATTTTCGATTATTGGCTTCACCTGAAATTGAACGAAATTCAAAATTCATTGTTTTTACTATTTTAATCTGTTTTGTTGAACCGGATATAGTCGCGTATATAATTTAAAATCAATCGAATAAAATAAATAAAAAATATTACAAATAATCAATTACACTTTGCAACAACAAGTAAAAAGATCCGCGAGAATTCAGTTAATTTTTATCCAGAGCAGTATGAACTACCATCAGTTAACCACTGATTTGTATTATTAAAGCCGCATCAGTGCAAAATTGAAAAATTGGACACCTCAGGCTGTAGATTGAAATATAACAGTTAACCATCTCGAACATTAACTTTCAAAACCCCACATCAAACTCTCAGATATCTCTGAGATACCACAGAGAGACCTACAGATACACAATAATTAAACTTCTAGCACGTTTTTTTTAGCAGGGCTTATTTAAACAGAGTTCACGTTACGCTACAAAAGGCTACCAGACAACGACGCCTACGAGACCTTGTCGCGTCTATTACTCCCATTACAAATGACGCGACCGCAGCGGTCAGCGCGTAGCGACGAGTAGTCGTAGCTAATACATTTTATTTTTTTGTCAAAAATAGCTCAACCTACTTCAATCGTGATCAAAATTCGAATAGTTCACTGACTTCGTTGATTTTCAAAATAGGAACTTTGAAGCGAAAAACATAATTGGCGGAGTCATTGCGTAACATACATACAAAAAAAAACAGCCGAAATGAAAACCTGCTCATTTGATGTCTGTTAAAAATAAAAAGAAATTTCATAACGCTACGAAATGCTACGAGGCTACGACGTCTACGAGACCTTGTCGCGTCTGTTGCTCCCGCTACGAATAACGCGACGTAGCGGTCAGAGCGTAGCGATGCGTAGACATTGGTAAAAATACGAAAAACAAACAGAAAATTAAAAAAAATAATTATTTTCGAAATGCATCGTAAACGCGTCGCTTATAAGTAACACATATGTGCTTATGTTACTTATATAAGATAATAAGAACTGTAATAGTCTTTTTCATAGTTCACTGATGAACATAGCACACCTACGGGTGATTATGATAGTCCATCGCGCGAGCACAATTGGGCCTTTGAATTTTTTTCTTGTGATAAATTAAAACAACATATTTATAATGAATAAGTTGCTATACAAAATTACAATTACAAGCGTGTGTGTTGAGTGTGTGACGTTACAATGTTACACTTTACAGTACCTAGTGAAGTGTACCATTGCAACGTCACACGCTCGTTCGAGTAAATTTTAGTCACTAGATAGTATAAAGCAAAACCGCTATTTTTGTGTCTGTCTGTGTATCCGCTTAAGTATTCCAAACTAGACAACAGCTTGCAATGCGGTTTTCACTATCATTTAGAATATTTCTTCTGGAATTGTTATAGCCATAACATCGGTAACCAGGCGAAGCCAGGACGTGCAGCTAGTGTAGTATAACTTTGTAATTATAAGAATAAATAAACATTGTGTAACGCAGTAGGCGCGCGCAAGTTCTAGGTATGCAGTAACTGCCGCGGGTGGCATTTTCCAACTGAGCGCTACCGTGGCTCGGATGACACGTCAAATTGTAGGTCCCGGTTGTTTTAACCGCTTAGCCATGTCAAAGGCCTTCAGGCGGCCTAAAAACTCTGACACCAGAGCTAGCCACCCGGCCTATACGAACTTACTTGCTTACATACTTACTATGATGTAATCTGCTATGTTTACGTGTTTACGCTTCTGGGGTGCTCTATTGTCTTGCGTTATTTTTGGTGTCTTTTGTTTCCGGGTCTTTTGTATTCGGTTTTAATGTGTTTTTTTGTATCGAAGGACAATAGAACTTCTTGAAACTTTAGCCTGCTACTCTGTTAGCACTATAGCGTTTATTAGATCGAATAATGTCGCGAATTGTCTAGTAAATTCCAGACTGAATTAAGGATATAAATAGGCCGGCCTACCCTTGGGTAATCAGTTATCGTGTTTATACCGAAGCGAAAACATCTCGTGTTCAAGTGCGGTACCAGTGATTGTGAAATGACTAGTTTGTGTGAATATCAGTGCCAGTGTGAAGTGTTGTGTCGTGCGTATTGTGATTTTGTGCAATAAAGTTCCAAGTGAATAATCGACGTTTTAACTGATTATCCAAGAACCCATCTCGTAACAAACGTTTTGTATGGAAACTTATAGATGGTCTTTATTTTTGGAAAATATTTTTTGAAAAAAGAAATAATATTCAAACAATTACTAGATACAATAAATTATAGGCCTTTGCCAGTCTTGTGCTAGTCGAGTCTAACTTTACTCAATGGAATTCAATCGATGTCATCGACTCTTCTATTTTTTGAAGTGAAAACTTCTACGGCATTGTGCACTTTTTGAGATAGGTGAAAAATGTTAATCTCGCGTCTAGACACGTGACCTGATCGAAAATTTGTAAAATGGAGGGAGAGTAGACCGCCAACGCGACGTAGGAGAGGAAGTAATATCCTCCTATCTTTCTACCGCGCTGCAAAGGGCGCTTAAGCGAGTGTGCGTGTGTGTTGATTGTATTTAACCACATATATCCATCCATCATCCATCAGCCAAAGGACGTCCACTGCTGGACATAGGCCTCCCCTATGGATCTCCAATAAGACCGGTTGATAGCGGCTTGCATCCAGCGCGATCCTGCGGTCTCAATGAGGACATCCGTCCACCTTGTGGGTGGACGTCCTACGCTGCGCTTGCCGGTACGTGGTCTCCACTCGAGAAATTTTCGACTCCACCGGTCATCAGTCCTCCGCGCTATGTGCCCTGCCCATTGCCACTTCAACTTGCTAATCCGTTGGGCTATGTCGGTAACCTTGGTTCTTCTACGGATCTCCTCATTCCTGATTCGATCCCGCAGAGAGACTCCGAGCATAGCCCTCTCCATAGCTCGTTGGGTTACTTGGAGCTTACTGATAAGGCCCATAGTGAGAGACCACGTTTCTGTGCCATAACCACATATATGATAGTACTTTATATGTTCAAGTTTTCACTTCTGCCGGTACTCCCGAAGGGCAACCTGTTTTTTCTACACGATAACCAACCTTACTCGTACCTTGTTACTATTCAGGAATCCATTGCCGATTCCATTGGGTAAGGTGCCATTTTGCACGCTCCCGTTCCGTAGAGACCCGTTTGCGTGTCCGTTGGCCACGGCGCCGCCCATACGGGACATGGCGTGCGCAAACTGTTGCATCGATGACATGTCTGTTGAGAAACCAGAACAATTTGTTCTTAATAAGTCAGAATAAAGGGTCAAATCGCTTGGACGGAAATAATACAGTCTGGGATTTGTGGGTAGGCTCAGTAGGCTGTATAGTATATACCTACAGGGTTACTCAGAAAGAAGTAGTGCGGATCATCATTAATGACAACTTTTATTATGAAATTTACAACGAAAACGGTCGAAATTCGAAAAAAATGTTGTTTCGTACGTTTTGACTTTTGACGGTTCCGAGTTACAATTTTTTACGAAGTAGCAGATTTTTTTTTAAATTCTGGGTTGGCCCCATAGTAAAAATGGATCATAATAATGTTCTGCATTATGTTCTCTCATTAACTGAGTAACCCTGAATAGATAGTGGCCGGATGATTCCCGGTCATAAATCCTATCGTCAAGACTAGATAGATAAAAGATCGGGAAAAAAAGTTTTGTTCGTTTAGTGTTGACGAACGCTACATTTTATTCCCACTCGTACAGGTATACAGGTTATTTGGTCTAGCGTTAGAAAAACTGAGATGGTATGTAGGTACATTCATAATGAACATACAATTTGGCCAAAAAACATCCTGGCGTCCACAATTTCTTTAAACCTAAAAAAGCAAATAATTTCGAACTTGGCGAAATTTTCTCTCTGTTCTTACTGATCACAGTGATTACTCACGTGGATAAGATGATATTTTTCCTGTATGTTTAGTTTCATCTTTAATTTAATCCAAGCTCCTAATTCCTATATCCTCGCCACCTTTCCTCCTCTTTCCATACTCCTGATCCCAATGAAGATGTATCTCACTAAAACTAAACTGAAAAAGTATGACAAAAGTATACTAGTTGCTTTTTTCATCCTTTTTTAAAAATTAATTTATGTCAAAACTAACTCAATTCTAACTGCTATTATGAACTTTATTTTCTTCTAAATTTTCATGATTTTTTAATTTGTTTCATGTTTTACCATTGATCTTTTTGCTAAATTGTTAATCTAACTTAATGTCATTTAATCGGCGGAGGGCCTTGGTACGCCATCATACAGGTTAATCCTAGTTTGGGTACCATGGTCACCTTACCTGAAACTGTAACGAACGATTTACGTTTTACTGTTTTTTAAGTGATAAGCAGAAGTTTATAGAAACTAAAAATAAATTTATATTTTATATATATAAATCTTACCTGTCCTAGGCCCGGGCGGGCGCGGCTGGCGCGGCATGGCGGCGATGGCTTCACCTTTCTCCATTTCTTCAATCAGCACGCGCGCGAACTCTGCCTGCACGTCTGAAGAGTCCGTGTCTCCGTCCACCTGGACCACAGAAGTTTTGAACATTATTGCATTACGTTTTTAAGTAACGCACTGTCACGCCTCATGTAATAATTATTTAAAAAATGCCAAAACCGATTTCCGTCGTGTACAAAATTGTGTATAGAATAGTTCGCTCGAATTGATGTATACAATTTTTTCATTATTATTGATTTAAAAAAACGGCTTTTGCCCTGATGCCGGGGCACTAGAATACGGCATCGGTATCCCCTGCCTGTAGTAACAGCCTACTAAAAGGGGACCCCTGGGCTCGTGGGTGGTTAGAGTTGGGGCTCTGGCCATCCACTCGAGCGGGCCCGAGAAGGACGGCAACGCTGTCGTACTGGACCGCACAAGCCTGGTCTACTACCAGGCGAGTAGACACACGAAGTGCCGGGAGCACCGGTGCGTTCCTTTTGGAGATCCCGGGGCTCCCAAGAAGGCACATAGGGTGGCCACCGAGGGGGTTTTAGTGGGTACAATCCCACATAACCCGACTGCACCCCAAAGCGGTCGGGCATCCTTGGAAGATTTCCCGGTAGTAAAAAAAAAAAAAATAAAAAAAAAAAGGGTTAAAAAACGAATAGATAAAATTGTAATGGAACTACCTCGGAAGTATATTCTTTCGTACTAAAAAGATTTTTTTTTATTCGGTTCACAATTGGCTAAAATATCGATGAACATACACAGCCACATACAGACTAACATAGAACCTCCTCCTTTTTGGAAGTCGGTTTAAAAATAATTTTGTGTTGAACATAAATTCTTAGAACTTGTTTTATGTTAATTCACTATGTGGAAATAAACAGAACATAAATCACTTTAAACTGCCTTGCATAGGCACTAATAATTTCGACAGGATTTGTTGGTTGCGAATACAGATATGACGTTTCGGACACTTTGTAGGAAAACTATGTAATTGTTGATTTAATTTGTGAATTTAAATATTTTTCATTGCAGTATATACAGGAAAGTCTACTTCAACACCAGAATCAAACACAATATGTGCAAAACACGATTAAAATATTACTTGGTACTAGTTGAGATTACGGGCGGCAATAAAATAAAAATGATTGCTAAATCGTGTTGTCCATTATTTTTAAAGGTTAATAAGGACTAGTGCCTAATTATCACGTCTTGATAAGGAAATGTAATATGGGCACTTATGCCATATAAGATAAATCCTTACGGATTTATAGAACGACAAATCCAAAGCCTACAAACCCATCTAAACGTCTAGATACTGTCATTTTCCCTATATAGGTGTAATAATTGCTACCATCCACTAAACTTTTATACCATAATAACTATGTTTACTTTGTAGTCACTTGACTAAACTAAGATTTAGTTTATATAGTCGAGGGTCTTCAGCATGGGCAGGCTGATCTCGCGGAACAACTTGAGGCACCTACGGAGCGCCACGACCTAACTGTAGCTTGGAGCAGTCCAGTAGAAGCAGGCGTCCTCAGGTCAGATACTCACGATCATGAGGCGGTGGTCCTGGTCGAGAGTCTTCAGCATGGGCAGGCTGATCTCGCGGAACAACTTGAGGCACCTACGGAGCGCCACGACCTAACTGTAGCTTGGAGCAGTCCAGTAGAAGCAGGCGTCCTCAGGTCAGATACTCACGATCATGAGGCGGTGGTCCTGGTCGAGAGTCTTCAGCATGGGCAGGCTGATCTCGCGGAACAACTTGAGGCACCTACGGAGCGCCACGACCTAACTGTAGCTTGGAGCAGTCCAGTAGAAGCAGGCGTCCTCAGGTCAGATACTCACGATCATGAGGCGGTGGTCCTGGTCGAGAGTCTTCAGCATGGGCAGGCTGATCTCGCGGAACAACTTGAGGCACCTACGGAGCGCCACGACCTAACTGTAGCTTGGAGCAGTCCAGTAGAAGCAGGCGTCCTCAGGTCAGATACTCACGATCATGAGGCGGTGGTCCTGGTCGAGAGTCTTCAGCATGGGCAGGCTGATCTCGCGGAACAACTTGAGGCACCTACGGAGCGCCACGACCTAACTGTAGCTTGGAGCAGTCCAGTAGAAGCAGGCGTCCTCAGGTCAGATACTCACGATCATGAGGCGGTGGTCCTGGTCGAGAGTCTTCAGCATGGGCAGGCTGATCTCGCGGAACAACTTGAGGCACCTACGGAGCGCCACGACCTAACTGTAGCTTGGAGCAGTCCAGTAGAAGCAGGCGTCCTCAGGTCAGATACTCACGATCATGAGGCGGTGGTCCTGGTCGAGAGTCTTCAGCATGGGCAGGCTGATCTCGCGGAACAACTTGAGGCACCTACGGAGCGCCACGACCTAACTGTAGCTTGGAGCAGTCCAGTAGAAGCAGGCGTCCTCAGGTCAGATACTCACGATCATGAGGCGGTGGTCCTGGTCGAGAGTCTTCAGCATGGGCAGGCTGATCTCGCGGAACAACTTGAGGCACCTACGGAGCGCCACGACCTAACTGTAGCTTGGAGCAGTCCAGTAGAAGCAGGCGTCCTCAGGTCAGATACTCACGATCATGAGGCGGTGGTCCTGGTCGAGAGTCTTCAGCATGGGCAGGCTGATCTCGCGGAACAACTTGAGGCACCTACGGAGCGCCACGACCTAACTGTAGCTTGGAGCAGTCCAGTAGAAGCAGGCGTCCTCAGGTCAGATACTCACGATCATGAGGCGGTGGTCCTGGTCGAGAGTCTTCAGCATGGGCAGGCTGAGCTCGCGGAACACCTCGAGGCGCCTGCGGAACGCTGCTACAGAGTCGTCGCGGCGCCCACGACCCAGCTGCAGCTTGGAGCAGTCTAATAGGACCATACGCGGAGTCAGGTCGAACTGAAATAAGGATTACAGCAATTATAATATAGGACTATCTATTTAGGCTACTTAGGAACTACTTTCTAGAGTGGAGAAAAAAAGTGCATTGGTGGATAAATAGGCAAAAACCAAGGTCTTAGTGGTAGATAGGCAAGGCACACTAAATCGCACTAATGAACTCAAGGACCTAGAATTTGTGGACCAGTTCATATATCTTGGTTCCCTTCTTAATAACGAGGGTAGCACTGATAAGGAAATCACAAGAAGAATACACATCTCCAAATCAGCGATGACTAAACTCACAAGGATTTGGAAAGATCGGAACATAATTGGCCTATAATTGTTTACTGTGTAGGCCCGAAGCGACAATGTGGAGCCCCTCACTTAATAAGACTTCAAAAGTACTCTGTTGAGTTTCTGTGATCTCCTAGATCGAAGTTATCGAATGTAAAGAGTGCAAGAATTCCACAGAAACATATTTTAATTTTTTTTACGCCTGTAGACGAGTTTCATATCCACATATCAAGCTCATGTACAGGCATACGATTAGTGCTGGCAGATAATTAAATACGGATTTCTGAATACAGAGTTTTTGCCAACGTAGCACTAAAAAGTATTGTAAATATTTATTTCTTTTTCTACACCACACTACAGCTCTTGATGCCTATTATGACCTGTTTTACCTCATTCTGGAACAGCTCCATCTGTTCCAAATCCCTCGGGTAGCCATCCAGCACGAGGCCATGTCCGCTTCTTGACGCGTCAGTGACGGCGGCTCTCACTAGCTTGGTCACTAGCTCCTTGGGAGCCAGCTCTCCACCGCTGATAGCTGTTCTGGCGAGGGCGCCATCGGACGCTGGTCCGCCGCCCGCGTCGGCTATAGCTCGGAGACGCTGCCCGAGACTGGAAGAAATAAACATTTTCTTATGTATTATTTTTCGCCAAAAATTACTTAACAGATTTCCACTGCGTAAAGAATTATTTATATTATAGTTTGCACGAATCGATGAGTCATACTTGAAATAATTTTTAGATTTTTTCCAAAACGGCTGGCTTTTCCAAAACCCTTTAATAATAAGGAAGTTTTTTTTTTAAATCGGTCTACGATTGGCGAAAATATCGATGAACACACATAAAAAATACATATAGACGTTCCTCTGTTTTGGATGTCGGTAGAAATGAGAGCTCGCACCTCGGACATCGACGGAATGGTCCCAAAATAATGTAAACTTAAAAATGAGACACAGGTCATTATGAGTGCATTGTCATAGCAACGGTACGCCTATTCTGCTGAACCATAGGTTTGGGGAAGCCACTCAGCCTCGAACTCTGACCACTTCTGCCTGGATGGTATCACAACACCCCAATTGTAGTTCGTTCAGCCATGCCGCTGCGCCACCGCCCGCTGGCACAGCGCCGCCGCCTTGTTGCTCCCGGAACTACCCATTGGATGATTGGAGTAGTCACCGCTCTCCGGACTCTGATCACTTCATGCTGCAAGTTATGACAACATCCACCTGTAATGCGTCCAGCCAGGCCGCTGCGCCACCGCCCGCTGACACAGCGCCGCCTTGTTGCTTCCAGGGCCACCCACCACCCACAGGATGGCTGGAGTGGTCACCGCGCCCCGGACTCTGATCACTTCAGCCTGAAAATTAGCATGATCATAATTATTTAGTCGATACGAATGGCGTAGCTTGAATCATGTAGTTTGCCCAGTTTCACATAAATATGTTTGCAATTTTTGGATAACTTCAGCATCCAGCATTGTTTACTTATTATGCTGAATGACCTGATTAGAATATGGGCTTTAAATTATTTATTATTTGATGTTATTTGCGAGAATATCCTAAGTATTCTTTAGGAAAATCTATCCACCATGTTGTTTCCGACAACCGCAACAGTTAAAATCGAGCCCATGTCCTCATTGCCCCAATTTTAATATATTCTAGTTAATCCATACATACGTTTTCAATGTTATAAATACCAAGTATCAGGACAAAACCATATTATTCTTTAAGGATTAACCAAGGTGGTATTACAAAGACATGTCGTTTACAAGTACATGTAAACATCGACCTTACGTCATGTTATTGATATCAAAGTTACCACGAAACCTCTGCTTCGGTTCTATAAATCGCTACTTATAGTACCATAAGTCGGTCATGGATCCACGTGTAAACCAGTACACTTCGGCACAGATTTCAATGAAAGTTAAAGAGTTAATTTAATAAGACTGCTTTGTCCCAACTCTATCTTTCCCTGACACAAAGGACGCCATTGAAAAGACAGCGAACAAAAGATCTGCGGTTCCATTTGTGACCACGTTCATTAAACTTCGCGTGTGAGTGTAGCTGGATGTGGGGTATGCAAAAAAAGCCTCAATATTTTATCAATATCCTAAAAAAGCAAGGCTCAATAGGTCAAGGCGTCCGCTGTCGACCTCTATTCAATCGGTGATAAATGAATGCATCAGGCATTGTTGTTGTTTTGTCAAGTCACTGACACCGTGCGAGAAGCCTGACATCATTGGCTTCGTCTATCAGCTGAAATACGTTGCACGGGAGACGTTGTTTTTTTACACAATACTACCCTGAAATGTACCGTTATTTAGTGTGAAATGTTTAAATAGGCATATTTAATACTATTCGTGTACAGTAAGTACAGTGTTATATCTACTTTCAAGGCGATTTCGACCTACTCCGGTTTGTGTGATTATAATCATGACTTTTGATTTTAATTTTTTTTCCATACTTACCATAGAGATTTTACTAAATCATCTAAAGAAATTTAAATCTCTTTCTTACCTTAGGAGTAACAACTCTTTCACTCTGCTGCGCCGGCAAGGACATCGGATTCCCAATCGGCGCTGGCAGTCCCGCCTGCCCCACTGGCAACGACACTGGTTGCCGAATCGGGATCGGAACTGCCGGTATCACAGCCTCTCTCTCATCTCTCCACTCTCCCCTCCCCTCTTCTCTCCCGTCGTTCCTCTCCCCTCTCTCAGGCGCTGGCTCCACGCCGACGATTTCTCCGGGAATGCCGCTGATGCCGTTTGTCTGGTCATCTGTGGTGCCGAGGATTTGGAGTACGGCTGCGCGGAAGTCTTTGTACACTTCTTCTGGATTCCGTTCGCCGTTTACCTGTAAAATTAGGTTTTAATATTAATAACTGGCTCAGATTAAGGGTTTGGAGGGCTCTGAGGAACTCAAACGAGCCTGATATCCACTAAAAAAGGAAAGTAAAATGCTGAGAGCTATCGAATATTTCGCAAAAGATTGCAGTGTTACACACACTCACATGCACGCACATTCACATTCACTGGTATATGCTCAAACCCATCCATTCCAGACAGACAAACAGACAAAGCCGCAAATTTATGTAACCGGCAATATTTGTTTCTTTTTAGTTACCACTAATAATTTCTTTTTCACGAAGTCGCGCGAAACTTTAAATCAGTACCCGTCTAAACCAAGGGCCACCAAGATACAGACTTAGCCTAGTTTGGGGCCCACTGATAATTCACAGACCACGAGTATGTCAATTGAATTACATAATTGATTTGTAGCGGCAATTATTAGTATAATGTAACTAGTTTTTTTGTTATGTATAAATCTTGAAACTTTTAAATTTAAAACTCTGCTCTGTACTCTAATTTAAATTTTATTGGAAATAAATATCTTATCTTATCTTATCTCAGGGCCCTTCATTCCTTAGCCCTAATACCGGAAGATTTATAGTGCAATACCAAATAATATAATTGTACTCCGTAGCATCAGGGGATCTTATTAAGATTTCTACTTCAAAATAATAAGGAGCTTCAATTGTGGTTAAACGTCTATTATTATGTACTGTATTATCTTGGCCTTTTCATATTCATATACTTTATTTGCTACTAAGTGTTTTACAATTATGCCTTATAATTATTTTAAAGCACTTAAGACTTAGTTGCCCTTGTCGGGCATTGCAAATACAGGGCGCTCTCTGAAGTACGACATACTTAGATCATATTATCTCTTATAAATAAACTTATAAAATTTAAAGTAGGCATCTCTTAAAATAACTTTAATGATACTAGCTTAAAATAAACTTATTTATAACTAAACACTTTATTGGTTAGTTATCTATAGGTAGTAAAAAAATAAATAAACGAAAATATTTATGTATTGAGAACAGGTTGTTATACGTATTTTTACAATATATTATATTACAATCAACTAAATATTTTTTGTTTCATGATTTTTTGTAGCTGGTAGCTTATATGTATTCATTTAGAGAATAAAAGCAATTTGCAAATAAGAAGTTTCTTAACTTTGTGTTAAATGAATTTTAATAGTCGACTGCAGAAGATCGGTCCACGAACGACGATTGGGCCATACCCACCACGCCGACCCAATGTAGAAAGGTCATTAAAATTAAAAATAATATAATGTCCCACCTGCCCCTTTTTCTATCGTACGGCTAGACAGAAGCGACCAAAGCGCCACCCTTTTATGGTGGACATCCCGCGCGTTAGAACCAAGCTTTTCGATTCCACATTCCTCATACGACCTGCCAGAATGTAAAACGCTTTGCCTGAGTCTGTCTTCCAGCTAGGGTACAATGTAGGTGTCATCATATCCCGAGTAAATAGGTATATATCTTCTAGGTAAGCGTGTTACATCCTAGACCACATATCTGGTTAACCTCAGGCAGTGTGTAGTCAAACGCAAACCTATATGAATTAATAAATAAATGGCAAGCTATCCAAATTCTTACATTTATTTCCTAAATAGAAAGTTCTTCAAATCTAAAATCGGCAAGAAAATACAGTAAAATAAGAAATATAGCAAAGTATTGAAGCCACAATAACATTATTTTTACGAAGTTCTTTCGTTGCCTTGATAACTTCCAAAAATTAGGGCACATCATTCTTTAACTCCCCCTTAATTAAAGGTAATGACACATCGCGGCCCGGTTCCGATGCCAAGTCTTGCATCTTGTATGAGGCCACACCTGTCATATGGGAACTGCCGCGGGACAGATTACACCATAGTCACCAGTGGCGTAACTACAGGCTGGCAGGGCTGGCAAAATGCCACGGGCCCCGACCCGAAGGGCCAAAGTAAAGAGACCGCGAGCTCAAAAAATGGTACTCGCTGCGCTCACGTTTAGTATAGATTTTGTTATTATAAAAGTTGCATTTATAAGTTTTTGAGCCCGTACTTGCTGCTTTAGAAAATAAAATGTGTTAGATATTAACTAAAATACGCACAATAGTATTAATAGTACTGTACTGTACTGTACCAGCCTTTTTAATAATCCACTGCAGGACGTAGGCCTACCCACGAAGGGTGTTTGGGCCATATCCACCACGCTGGCCCAGTGCGGGTTGGTGGATGCCATATCCACCACGCTGGTCCAGTGCGGGTTGGTGGATCAATACTGTATTAATAGTAGTTAATACTATTGTAGTAAGTACTTTTTCAAACTTAAATTACAATGTGACATTATTTATGGTGGGCCCCGTCTAAAGAAAGCGCCACGGGCTCATATAGTATAGTTACGCCACTAGTAGGCACTTAAAATATAAGGTATAGGAAAGTAACAAAGACGAAGCAATCGTTAAAAAAAAATCATAACTTCCTTGAAAGTAACTCGGTAGATTTATAAATAATTGAATGAGTCACATTTGCCTGCGCCAGTCGAAATGCGGCGTGGAATTAAGATCCAAAGTAGTCATGAATTTCAACTTTGTTTCGTGTCTATTTTTCAGTAGGATTTTATACCAGATTATGGTCGTCAGATGGACGGCAGGTGGTCCATAGCGATGTCGGATTACTCAGATCGTGTTGACGCATTCTCATAAATGCGGGCCTAACGTAGGACTGAAACCGAGTGGCAAAAAGAGAATCGAAAATTAAGTTACTGTAAGATAGGTGACTAAACCCACGTGTAGACCTCTTATATGGACAAATTGTTGAAACAACCGAATCTCTTTTAAACGGCCGAGATTTTACGAGTCATGGGGCTATGAATGCGCCGAGTAGTATTCGTACATATGGGAATTGAGTAATTGTGCCGATGAAGATAATCATATTTTTTTTATTAAATGTGTATGTCACGCTTTTGCAAAATAGTATTTCCCTGGTAGATACGCCAGTTTGCCGGTAACCAAGTAAAGGTAAACATAGCATATGTAGCATGAAAATTTTAGAGCGGTTCAGGTGTACATCATCCCACGGACTCGAATACTAAATGCTAGGAATTAGGACTTGGCAATTTTACACAACTAGTTTTTCTTTCAAAACTTATTGACAATTCGAGGTTTTTAGATTATCAAAACTTGAGCCGGTTTTTCTCTACAAGAAAATATATAAATACAAGGTGTTTTTTGGTAAAGTGAAGGGACTTTCAGAGGTGTATAAACAAATTTTATTATGAGACCAACTGTGAAATCTAAATGAGTCTTATTTATGTATATACTCATAGAAGATCATATTTCATTCAATCTATTTTTAAAAAAAAAATATTTTGCCATTCCACACTAGGTTTATCTCAAACCAAGCGTGCCCGTAGCCCCGACACCATACGCAGTGGTGGAACACCCAAGGTTTGTGGTGGGTATACCGGTCGTCGGGGACTCCCACATAACCACCCGCCTGCTCTCGAGGTGTGGTGGTATCTATAAAAGATTTTACCTGGCAAAAAAAGGCTTGTCTCAAGGGTTATTTTTGTTCTAAACATTTCGAAAGTTTGTCGCGAACGCAGGACTTGAACCTGCATCTTTGAATTACCGGCCCAAAGCTTTTCCGCTTTTTAAGCTAGTTCACCTTCTGTCACCTACGCCAAATTTGTGAAGTGTTTATCATTCTACTAACTTTTAGCATAATAGCATTTTTCTTAATCGCTAATGTAGAAAGATAATCGCAAGACGACGCAAACAAGGCATCAAACCTCTCGAGGGTTCCACACAAACAGATCGATATTCAAAAGTACAGTCTCGGGCCGAAACCCCACAATTTGGCATCCACATCGATAGTTTTGTCATACTTTGTTCTACCTCTCGTCAAATATGCATGACGATGGACTGTAATTGGACGAATTTACTGTCCACCCCTCAAACTGACACGCCGTATGTTTCACTAAATAAGATTCAATTTCCATTGGCCCTTTTCAGGACATGGGCCATTTTTGGGGAACGGTGCCGTTTAATAGGGTAATTCATTTAGTTATTCTTTATGATGACTCGGCGTTTTGGTAGATATATTTGAAAGGGAACAGATTAATCTATACATGTACAAATTAACTAATTGTATTACATTTGATAGGAGTTATCAAGATCATCAGCAGGTTTATCTGCTTGCCCTAAAATCTACTCGGAATCCGAAAAAAAACTGTCTCATACATTTTGTTGATTCCGAGGTGCGATTTTGTATGGAACAACTGACGGATTTTTCCACGGAGCCTACACAGAATTAGAGAAAAATTTCTCTAATTCTGTGTAGGCTCCGTGGAAAAATTTTGTTCAAAATAATGGTCTTAATCACCCCCTTTTGGCTTTGTACAGGACAAGCAGACAAAATGTCTTAAAAATGCGTAGTGCCGATTGCATGTAGTACAATATATACTCACATAGCGTCGTGGTGCAGGCAATTAACGCAGACTTAAATAATTTCAGTAAAACCATAAGTAATATTAAATTTCAAAAAAAGACGGATATGTATATTGCCCTCACAGCTAAGGACCATTCGTAAATATTTGAAACATTACACGGTGCTTGCGTACAGTACTAGTCAGAATAAAAGCTTCGTGTCACCACCGGGCTAGTATACGCACCACGAAATAATTCTTTCGACTTGTCAGAACGCGACAGAGTTATGGTGAAGTATATATCGGTCAGTTTTTCACATGTCGACAAAAGTCTTTTCGAATATATTGGTACCAAAAATCGGTATGAAAAGATTTTCAGGTTTAATGTAGGGCCATTATGTAGCTTGAAGTGTTCACTAGAAATTCGGTAGAAAATTGATCTATCAGTCTCAAAAATTGCTACATCTCGATAGGACAGGTAGAAATACCGAAAAATTGGTAGGTTCATGACCACTGTATGGCCAACTTTAACAAAAACAAACCTCTCGTGAAACTTTGAGTGTGAACTGTGTTTGGAACCTTGAATGTCTTTATCAAATGTCAAGTTAATTTTCTTTACTTGGCAATGGCCAATTACGATGTCCGAAGAAAACTGTCCCCTGCACCTGACGTACCGACTACGTATGAATAAAGTATTCTGAAGCAACTGTCTCACCACACCACCATGCCAAAGAAGATATAATAATGACCATTCAGCGATATATGGCGAAAATCTGCTTCTGTTATTCTCGATATTTATATGTTTTATTTCGGAGTAATAAGCTTGGCCATAGTAAGTAATTTTGCTCTTCTGCATTATATGCTGATCTACTAGCAATAAAATCTAAACAAGTAAATAAATATTTTGAGCACATGTCACTTACCATAATAAAATTGATTAATGTGTTCCAGGTATGGAGTCCTTACTTTAAGAAAGATATTGATTTGCTTGAAAGTGCACAAAGAAAGGCCACCAGGATTCCATATGCTCTGCGCCGCAAAACCTATGAAGATAGGTTAAAAGCTCTTAGTCTCACGACCCTCGAAGAACGACGATTGCGTAGAGACTTGATTGAGACCTTCAAAATTCTCAATGGCTTCTATAATCTTCCGGATATCCACGACATGTACACCTTGAAGGAAAATATGCGCGATAGCAGACGCCATACAGTCCTCTTACAGCCTACACCATCACAAACCAACACTGCACACCACATCCTCTGCAATAGAGTTGTCTACAATTGGAATAGGTTGCCTGAGGATGTCATCTCAGCAAGAACTATAAACACATTTAAAAATAGACTAGACCTTTGGATAAAGAAGGAAAAAATTTCCTTGACAGATAAATACTAATTTTATTCGACACTGCTTGATATAGGCACATCAGTATACACTGCTCGCCTATAAACAAATAAATAAATAAATAATGATTACCTGATTTTATTATTGAAATGTTGAATAAGCTGACTTACATTTATCACTGACCTATCTTAAGTTATAAACAGAGAGAGTAGCGATTTGGTTTCTTAATGACTATGTTCTAGCTAGTTAATATCTACAACCACTGCACTTACACATTTGACAAAAAAGAAGAATCGGATTCACAGCTACTAATTTAGTTCAATAGCAGAGCAGAGCGACAAAGCTCATGACATAATATATGAGTTGTATTTCTTGGATACCATTTGTCCAGTCTTCCATCGACATCATGAACAAACAGCCTAATAAAGACCACAGGAACGCTCTGGATGCAAGCAAAACGAGGCAAGTTTTTTTCTTGATTTCCAATGATTGTGAGCGATGATGACTTTACTAGCTCTACTCGCTTGTTCCTACTCCATTGCGGTGGGGCAGATACCTAAACCATGCATATTGTATACTTAAAATAGAGGCCCGGTGGCACAAAGGTGCTATTATCACGTCGGTGATGTTTGCTCAATGCAGGCCTATTAAATTGTGAGTAATATTTTATTATGACTGTATCGCTATAGAACCGTTCCTTAGGTATTGCAATTGCAACGTATGTTTTGAATAAATTATTTTTTATTATATTTTATTTATAGAGCTGCACCGTTACGAATGTACTCGTATGTACTTACTTTTACTTTCCGATATTATGAAGTTGATAATTGTGAATGAAACCTACTGGAATAATTATTTTTTGCCATGGATGGCATAAGCATAAAAAACCAAAAAAAAGCATAAAAAGTCAACTTTGAAACAGGTAGGTATATAAGATTTGCCAATTACTTTGGCTCCTATTTAATACATTAAACATTATTTAAAATTTACTAGTTATAAAAACTCGTCAAGAAATAAAATCTTCGTTCAAAACAGAGGTGACTTTGCATTTTTTTTTCATTCGAGCGAAGTTATTTCTTGTACGTATAAGATATGATATGGTTTACCAACCAACTGAAGATATGCACCAGAATAACATATATTTTTTGACCGACGAACCACCGGAGGAGGTAGTATACAATTCGATGCGTATTTTTTTTTGTTTTATGTATAACCTTTTTTAACTTTTTTCTTAGTAGTTCGATTTCAACAATTCTTTTTTTATTGGAAAGAGTATACTTCTAAATTGGTCTTATTTAAATTTTATCGAAATCGGGTGAGCCATTTTTGATAAATCAACAGTAATGTGAAAAATGCTACATCAATCCGTGCGAAATATTCGCGAATTCTGTACACGGGTGAAGTCGGTCATGCTAATTTTTGCAAAAAATAATCTTGTTATTAAAAAAAAAATGTTTTTGGTACTAAAATCTTTATTCAGGTTAGCTATTTTAAACACGACCGCTCCTTAATTTTGAATAATTTAGTGAAATAGTCGTAATCACATCTGCGGTGAGGACAGGGCGGGCGAGATGGCTGACATTGCCCGTTGACCGTGGATCGATCGCGTGTCACCACTCGCCGCGTGGTTTATAGATGGTCATCGATTTGTCAACATTGCCACATGGACGTGTTTTCTGAGGAAATACGCCTCACGCCGTTTTTTATACGGAACTGTTTCAATACTGCCGTCGCTGTCTTTACAGCCATAGGCAGTCTATTGTTACTGTCCCTATAGATCTCCAATAAGAACGGTTGGAAGCGGTTTGTATTCAGCGCGATCTAGCGCTCTTCTTAATCTTCTGAGGTCTTAATGAGGTCTTTATGAGGTCTTCCGTCCACCTTGTGGGTGGACATCCTACGCTTGCCGATACGTGGTCTAAGCTCGGGATTTTTAGCCTTCCATGCTATATGCTCTGCCCACTGCCATTTCAACTTACCGATCCCCTGGGCTATCTAAGGTTGCCTGGCAGAGATCGCTATTAGCGATAAGGCCGCCCTTTGTTACACTGTTTTTGTATCTTTATTTCTTCTTATTATGGTTATTTCTAGGTGTGCAATAAAGCGTTAATCTATCTATCTATACCTATATACTCGTATAACGATATTATAACCTATATAACCGTACCTTCCTTTTACAGTTCACTGTTGAACATAAGACTATCCGCGTAGAGTGATTGGGCCATACCTATCTGCCACGCTGTCCTAGTACAGTAGTACCTAAGGGTTGGCGGATCTTCTATATGTGTGTATACAAAAATGAATATTTGTCTGTATGTCTTTTGCAAACTTGTGCATGAGTCAAAGAAGGTTTCTGAGTTGTAACTTATAACGATATTGCGTGAAATGACGTTCGCCGGGTCAGCTAGTTAGTTATAATATAAACCATAGAATTTCTTATACAAATATAGGTTGCCTTACGATCTCATAAAATAAAAGTCGTAAGTAAGATGAGTAATTGATATACCGAATAACTGCAAAAAATATTGCAGAATTTATTTGTTACAATATACTCCTAATTTTTTTTGGGTGCTTTAGTAAATAAGTGAATATCGTATTAAATTCGAGTTGTTGTTTATTTATTAACTGTCCCAATACAACGTTGCTTACGTTTGCCAGTACAACGTTAATTTTTGAGACATTTTGTATAAATATGGTCTCTCTCAACCGCAGAAATGTACTAAAAAGTAAAGAAAAGCTAGTAAATACTAATATCAAGGGGTGATTTAGACATAAACTATGCATAGAGTCGTCCACTGTGTACTCTATAATTTGTGCTCTACTGCGTAATGCGGGATTGTAAATAAACAATTTTCCAGTTTTTATTGTTCGTTGGTTTTATAGATAGGATAAAATAATATTAGAAGTAGCGGTTTTATTGGTTGGTGCTTCAGTTGCTACTGGACTGGACACAATATTAGTAAAGATACCTACTAATTTTATGTTAGCTGTATCTGATTTACATGTTTACTAATAATCAATTAGCATCCTTTAAGGGGCTTATTCTGTATATCAAAACTAAGTAATTACTTATGTTCAACGACTTTTATCAAATCTCAAAAAAATGCTGTTTCATAGAAAAATATCGTTCACCATCGACAAAATGTATGAAACAGCTGTTTTTTTAAATTTTGACAAAAGTGGTAGAACAAAAATTGTTAGTTTTGATGTACAGAGCAAGCCCCTAAAAGGATGCTAATTGATTACCTACCAATAACCCTGTATAGCATATTTTGTTAGAACTAATTATAGCTTATTATATATTTCCTATATTTTACACGCAATGTCGGGATATTAAACGAAATACATGACACCTAAATAAAGTCGATAGGTACGTCGTCGCTGAGTGAAAGACTGGCGTACAAATCAACACATTTTCAGATTTTAAATATCAGTTAGTAAGGATTTCAGTTGAGTGTGTGATAATTATATTACAAAAAAGAGATTTTTAGAATATGTCGCAAAAAGAGAACGTGGCCCATGAGGGGATCGAACCCGCGACCTTCGCGTTATTAGCACGACGCTCTAACCAACTGAGCTAATGGGCCGATGGTAAGCTCGTCGAAATTTGTATACAATATATGAAATCTATATTGTAAAAGAAGTTATTTTGATAATTCAATAAATACGAATGTAGATAAACCTTGACCACCAGGTATTATCTTCGTAAGAATTGATAAAATTAGAAAGTAGATAATAATGAAACAATTGATAATAAAATCGTTCTAGAGACAATAGCAGTGGCTCGCGAGCATAAACATTATAATACTACCTATACACGTAGTAAAATGTCTTTGATAACTACCAAAATGAACTTGGAGTTCTATTATGTGCTAAAATTTTGTTTCTTGGATTACTACCTAGATAATAATTTAGGTCTGCTACATATATCTGTGCAATGGGCGGGTGTTTTTTAGAGCAGTAATTGAGTCTCTGTAGATTACTCTATAATTTCCTAATTAATTAATAATTAATTAATTTCCTGTTATTTTTGGACTCGGAACATCCTAATAACTTACGTAAATAAGGTAAATGCTGACCACCAAGTATGTTGTCCTGGTCGAAGTACTTGGTCGGCAATAACAACAATGACTTGCCGGTAGAAGTTGCCCAGCTCCATACTAGCGAGATACTGCACTAAGTGGCCCAGTCTCGCGCCGTAATCTATCTGGCATTCTAGAACCTTCTGGCAACTGAACATACCGCCCTATATTCATAGTATCCTAGTACACTCTAGAGTACTCACCGCTAAAGTAAGCTCGTATCGGCCGGGTGGGTGGCCCTGTTGTCAGACTTGTGAGAGTTCCTAAGGCAATTGAAGGCCTTTGACATGGCTGAGCCGTTGAAACAATCGGAACCCACAATTTAATATGTCATCCGGACCACGGTAAGAGCGTTTCCACATTATCCGATCCGATATCGGTGTCGTACGCCGATCCGATATCGGGGTAAGTAAAATGTATGAAATATGTACCTGTCTTTCATATTGTCCGGCCCGATATCGGATATCGGAGCCGGCACCGATATGCTGGCGGCACCATCGGACGCCCGTGAGCCGTCGGGCGATAATGTTTGTATGTGTGCTATACGTGTATCTAAATTGTCTCTTGTGTGCGTAGAGCCCGATGCGCGGCGGCCATTTTGAGCTTGTTTACTAGTTTGGTTGTCATCATGGCGTCGTCATCATTTAAATACGATATAATTACATTATTTGATTCCCTCTGAATATCTAGCTTCCACAATGGGATGTACCCAATACTGTCTATGGACAGATCTTTTTTTGCGTCTCAAATATAATAGATACAGCAATAAAGTTTTCTATTATAGTCTGCCATGATGACCTGCCTGCACTAAGCTATCGAGCAAATGGCCGTATCGGAACGATTTTGTCGGAAATATGTGAAAATAGCACCGGTGTCGGCTATCGGATGTCGGCTATCGTCGTTCGACACCGATATCGGATCGGATAATCTGGAAACGCTCTAACGCTACTACTTCTACTAATACTCACCGCTAGAAGCATGTCGGCCTGGTTGAAGTGGTCGGCAACAAGCATGACATGTAGAAGTTGCCCATCTCCATTCTAGCGAGAGACACCACCTCTTGGCCCAGGGTCGCGCCTTATACTCTATCTGCTATTCTAAAACCTTTTCCCACTCCTAGCTCCCATGGCTTATGTTCTCCTAGTCATCACTCACCGCTAGAAGCATGTTGGCCTGGTCGAAGTAGTCGGCCACAGGCATGACGTGCCGGTAGAAGTTGCCCAGCTCCATTCTAGCGAGAGACACCACCTCTTGGCCCAGGGTCACGCCTTATACTCTATCTGCTATTCTAAAACCTTTTGCCACTCCTAGCTCCCGTGACTTATGTTCTCCTAGTCATCACTCACCGCTAGAAGCATGTTGGCCTGGTCGAAGTAGTCGGCCACAGGCATGACGTGCCGGTAGAAGTTGCCCAGCTCCATCCTAGCGAGGGACAGCACCACGTGGCCCAGTCTCGCGCCGTATTCGATCTGCCGCTCCAGCACCCTTTGTCGCCAGCTCACTAGCACCACGCCGTTTATTGTTTGGATCTGTGGTAACAAAAAACAAAATGATTTGATATGACCATCGACTTGACATTTTTTTCTTTTGGCTAAGAAATTGTGGTCAAAACTAAAGGTGACGTCCACAAGTGGTATATTATTCAGAGAGAAATCGAACCAAGATGATATATACATCATTTGAAAGCTTGTTATATGGGCTTCCCAAAAATATATAATTTAGATTTTTTCACCCCTACAATTTTTTTTTAAATGCGAAAAATAAATTGTATGAAAAATAACAATACAGCTTATTATTTTTTTCTAGTTTAGCAATAATAAAGTGCTTCTACCGTTATTTTACTTGCAGTCGTAGCTGATTCTTCCACATTCATGTCTTAATTTGCTATAATTAAAAATTATAACCTACCAGTGTGACCAGTTAGTAGGTACAATGTGACAAAAAATCACTTAAAAAGTGTGTCTAATTGGTAAAAATGCTTTTATTTAACAATTTCTAATAAATTCAAAATTAATTTTAAAAAAATCGGAGGGGTCATTTTTGTTATTAACTATTGTAATAGACTCAGAAAAATATGAGCTTATTCGAAATGTAACGAGTGTTGTGGTTAGAATTTTTGATTATTATTATACCAGCCTCCATACATTTTGTGGACATGTCCTTTCTTTTTATGAACCTATTTCGCTAATACTGCTACCTTTTTCTGCCAAAAATGGCATAGCCGACTTCAACCGTGTACTGAATTGAAATAGCACGAATCGATATGTCATCAATGTACTATTTTTTCACATTATTGTTGATTTTTCAAAAATGATTTAGGCAAATTCGATAAAAGTTAAATGGGACCACCTCTGTAGTAGAATCTACTAAAGAAAAAGAACGAACAATATCGGTTCACAGCGAAAATATCGATGACCATATACAAAAATATACATACAAACGAACATAGAACCTCCTCTTTTTTGGAAGGCGGTTAAATCTTAAGAGTCCCTTGATAGGTGGAAATAGAAAAAAAATCATAGAACATTCATTTCAGTCTGTTTGATAGCTTATAGACATTCTCGTAAAAATGAAAACGCTGAAGTAGCCCTTATAGTAAGTTGACCATGATTTTGTCTAGATATTATATTTCTCGAGAGTGAGAAATATAATATCTAATAGTGAGTAATAATATCGAGTAGTAGAGATAATTAGAAAATATATACTCTGCATTGGGACAGATCAATACAAAGAATATATGTAATTATATCATGAATTAGTTAATTGAATGTAGCCTCCAATACTCGGATTATTAACTTGTATTTCCATAATATAACTAAAGGAAGGAAGCAAGGAAACTAAAGGAACCTACCCCATCACATCGATTTCCTCTGTCATGTAGGGTTGCCATCTCTAAAATTTAGCGACCAGGACAAGACGCGTGAAAACCTCGGATTTCTACAATCCGAACCCGGACATGTCAACACATGTCCGGGTTCTGGGCTTCGAGGATTTTCCTCTTTCGAGGTCCGGGTTCGAGATTTATTTTAAACCGCGGCGCGCGGGCACATTTCTTGTGTCACGGGCGGCCCAAACCCAAACTACAAATAAAGCCCCCGACCGAACGCTCCCCCGATGCCCTCTAAACTAGGACAAATTCGGGGAAACCCGGACGGATGGCAACCCCACTGTCATGACATGACGTCTATTAGACCCTCTGATTCACCCCAGCCAATGTACGCCGCCGTGGGAAACGCCATATCACTGTAGTAATTTTTATTTCCGTTTAATATTGGAGTTAGTTAGTTAGTTTGTTCGACAACAGTCGTTAGTCCTGGAGCCCAATTTTTGAAACGTTAGAATAGTTTCTAAGGTTCGCAGAGGATCGCACGCTATGCCCTCACGCTCGCACAAGCACAGATTTTCAATGCTCGCTGCCGCTCCCACTCAGCCTCGTGATCACTTAACATACGTTAAACCATTCTAATGAGCCAATTATAGACCTAGAATTGAATTATAGACCCTTGATAGACAAAACTTTACTAACTGGGTGGCTATCCTTATTTTATACTATAGTGGCTATAGTTAAAGTAATACAATTACTATACAAACAGCCAATCGAGTATAGTAAGTTTGTATTCTTTAAGCTAATTTACTTTAGTCTTTTTCCGTTCATTTTTGTCAGTCTATTTTAATTTTATTGACAGACTAAGTGGTAGAGCCATTGAGGATTAATGAACCATACGAGCTAGGTAGAAAAGGTGAAAACGTCTTTGTAGAGCCTGGCTGGGGAAGAGCCCACACATTTTAATTGCCAAACAGTAATTAGCAAATTCGTCTGTTTCCGCTTTAAGGATAACGTTTCTAAAATTAAAGAAAAGGGTGGCACTTGATTCGTTATAGCCAAAAGTGAAAGTTGTAGAGATAGGCTCAAACTCTACTTTTTAGTAATGGCTAGACTCTTTTGCAAAATCTGCTTTATTTTTCCATTATAAAGTCAAGAGACAAAAATCACAATAAAAAATCTAAGATCTTCGATTGTAGAAAGCAGTCATTGGCACAGGATTTTGCACGTTAACATTTCTGGTTTTAGAATAATATATGACTGTTGCGATTCTTTACACCAAACACCCACCCACAAGGTGGTAGAAATGAAAGAAATTAAATAGAATACACTTCATACAGTTTAATAGGTGGGCACTAGTCACCTCTACGAAACCTATTCGCTTTCAGTGGGAGTTCTACGAAGGGCGTGTGATATGACTACACTGGCTATAATGATCCCATGACTCACGCGTGTTGATTTGCAATACCTTTACAAAATATGTGTACATCATTGGTATATTGATATCGACCCTTGTAAAGTTAACCATCCAACCACCTATCAACCCACGTAACCTTAGATTGTAGCTAGTAGCGCAATCAAAAAGAATACAGCAATTAATTTTGAAAATAAATCCTCTTTTTAGTGCATACTTATAACAAAAAGGTTCAAATTTATACCGATTCACACATGTTATGGAAGCCACAGTTTCGATACAGTACTGGCAAAGTTCAGTATTCTATAAGTGGTATAGTGTTGCGTCCGCAGGTTGCGTTAGTGACTTAATTCACACTAACTGTCCGTCCCGGGTTCGCTCAGCTACGACTGTTATAGTTTTAAACCTTTTCGTTAAAACACTAAAAGATAGTGAAAACCGCATTCGAATCTGTCGCGTAGTTTGGAAGATATAAGCGAATACAGAGACAGGCGCAAAGAAATAAGAACTTTGCTTTATAATATGTAGTGACATGCCAGTACTCAGTGTAGAGCTTTAAGCCTCCCCTCCTGAGGTGGCAGTCTATCTAACCACTGGGAAAAACTTATGTAGTTAGCGATAGTTAGCAACACACTAAATATCGTCACGAAGAAGAGAAGACCAAAGAAGTTGCACCGATAATGTTAAATCTTAATGCAGGCTCATTTTTCATTTCTGGAGATCATCTGTTATCTTCACGATATGATATTTGTTCGATGGTTCAAAATTTATTAATTAGTAATTTAGAAATAGAAGAATATGATTAGTTGTCCTATTTCCTAAAAAAACTAAAGACGAGCTGAATTCCCACTCCATATCTCGTCAAGATTCGACGAAAAAGGGGTCCTCTACCTTGGCATTCCACCCTGTAACAGCGTGACCCTGAATGACCAACAAAACGACAACAAACGCCATCGTCACCTAATAAAAGAAATCAATCTAGTTACCACCGGCACAGCTTAAATAACAGTTCAACAATTACATTAGCAGATAGGCATCTACGGGAGTCGTGTTAAGCTCGCTAAGGGACGAAGTAAACAACGCATGTAAGGTTTACTGCCTTCGGGCCTTACGTCATGTTAGTCCTTGTTATATCGGCATTTGATAGTTTACTGAACATAGGCCTACCCACGATAAGCGATAGGGTCATATCCGCCACGCTGGCTTAGTGTGGTGGATTCACATACGTCATAGAATTTCTTTTAAGGACGTTGTAGGTTGCCCCACGATATTTTCTTTCAAAGAAAGTTGTGTGTGAATCCGTAAATAAATTCCAGAGAACTAATTGGTATGGAACCGGATTTGATTCCACATTTCACGACTGTAAGGCGAGTGCTATTCTACTAAGCTACCACGGCTATACTTCATGCCAGTCGATTTTTTGTTTTATTCTGTTAATTTAGTCATGTCTTGTCCACAAAGATTAAAAAAGATTATTTGTAAACTCTAAACACTGTCTTAACTCTTAGCATTATCCGCTAAACCAAAATCAATTTAGGGAAATAATTGAACGAAAAAGTCGAAATACCACTCAACCCCGCCAAGCTGATATAGAACGGAGCTGAACACATAAGCGTGCGATGAGATTTACAATAATATCGCTACTAATAGTGAAGTTCCATCTCAACGCGGCCGCTGTGCAGGACCTGTAAGAAATCAAATTGGTAATACTACTAAAAGTCACCTTTATTCGTCACGCTAAATTAACAATTAAAAATTCAGCAATGCTGTAAAAACAAATATGAGAAAAAGATGTCCACCACCATATCCGTAAAAGATTTGTAAGTATACTCTATATGTTACTTTAGACTGGAGGAAGAACTTTAGGCGAATTTCGTAGTAGATTTAATAAAAAAAAACCGGACAAGTGCGAGTCAGGCTCGCACATCGAGGGTCCCGTACAAACACATTGTTAAAATAATTCAAAACCTGTTTTAGCATGTGCTAATGAAGTTCTTTTATACGATACCTTACATGATACGATTTACTCACTTTGAATTTTGAACCCATATTTTGTGAATTTTGAGGCCCTATTTTTTGTGATTTAAATAATAATGTACAGTTTTCAGATGTTTTCCTATATGTGTACTCTGAGACAGTGCTTTTCGCCAAATTTCATGGTTGTATGTCAACGGGAAGTACCCTGTAGGTTTTGATTTTTGTGAGTGTCGAAATATGCGTTTTTTTACAACATGAACAGCTCTAACTTTTTTATACGATAAATGAGAAGTTTTTCTTTTACACAACTGCAAGAGACCTACTACGTATACAATTTAAATTTCAACTCGATATCTTTACGCGTTCCCGAGATAAAGAGTCTTGACATACACACAGACGGACAGACGGACAACAAAGTGATCCTATAAGGGTTCCGTTTTTTTCCGTTTGAGGTACTTAACCCTAAAAATAATGAATATCGTAGTAGGGTCTAAGTATTTAAACAGGGCCATAAGTGTATTGTTTGAATAAGAAAAGAAAGAAAATAGCAAACTTGACATCAAGGACTAGCTCCAAAAAATAGTCCATTAGCCCAAAAAGCTAAAAGCTGTGCTCTTGAAATTCGGCTTTGAACTGATCGATTGAAGACACTGACAAAAATGTAAGGCCCCATCGGTGTCAAGGACAATTTGTCGGCCAGTACTTGATGAGACGTGATTACAGCGGCATTAATAAGGAATAATATTAAATGGTGGAATTTATTTACTTAGGTATTGGATATTTACGGAGTTCCGATCGGATATTCTCAGACATGCAGGATTAAGAATATTGGTCTCGAGTCAGTTGCAGTCCGAAAGGTGGGATAGGAATATTAGTATAGGCAGTATGAATTGGATTAGGTACATGTATATGCTATAATTTTATTAGACTTCTAAAAATACGCAAGTATTCGCATAGCTATCGTAGTGGCACATACCGCCACACTAATAAAAGCGGTGATTCATGCCATTTTTACTATGAGGCCAATACGGATTTTGTAAAAAAAATACCGTTTGTTTTATATATTTTTTCGAGTCTGACTTGCGAATTTGTATGAACAACTGGTTTTTTTTCTAGGATTCCAGATTGGCGATCGCCCCTGCGCCATGTTAATAGGTGTCTGCTAATAAGCGTGTTACACTCTAGATTGTATATCTACTCGTACTTGCCATAAGGCAGGATGTGGTTAAGTGAAAACCTTTTCTATACAAATAAAAATTAGGCGTTTTAAGTTAAAGCAACCCTGAGGCGCCAATTTGACCATACAAAAATATAAACTCTACCTTTACGTATTATCCGATTTGAGTGATTTTTTTTTCATGTAATCAGCACTTCAATAGCTAGGATTACACGTCTTAGTTTTTACAGTTTTTTAAATGAACTTAAAGTTATAAACCTCTAAAAAGTCATATTTTTACGATAAACTTTGGCTGAAAGGTAAAACTAAAAACTTTTCTAAAAACAAAAGTGCGGACGTGTAATATTTCTCACTCAAGCGATTGACACAAAAAACATAAAATTTTGTTACAATTTAAGGGGTGAAAAGAGTTTTCTCCCGCAACTTAAATGTTCTACAGAAAACGCGAAAACAATTGTCGCTTCTTAAGAGGTGAAAAGAGTTTTCTCCCGGAACATAAATTTTATCAAAAATGTACCGAAATTTTATCGATGCTCTACAGAAAACGCGAATACATTGGTCGATTCACGATCCTCTTAAACTGTCATAATTCGTAAAAATCTTGCTCCTGCTAGTAGCACTTATGTCACAAGATCAGCACAAAACGTTTCCTTAAGCTACTTTAATCAGTCATACGTCATTTCAGCATCAACTGCTTGGTTTGCTTGCTCTCTTATACGTACTAGTGTACTAGCTATCGTCCTTCAAACGCTTTGTTCACACTTTTTAGGTCTCCGCCTTCTACTGTTATCATTTAGGACCTAAATGGTTCTAGGTCCTAAGTGGTGGCGCTAGTCGTGGGCGACGTGGGTCACCGCCTCCGGCGTCACGCCCCTAAAAGCCTAGCTCGAATGCAGGACACGTCAAGATAGTTCGTATAGGCCCGGGTGGCAGCCCTGGTGCCAGAATTTCAAAGCCGTCTAAAGGCCTCTGAAGTAAAAATTCTCTTTGTTAAAAAAAATACTTTAAAATGTTCGCAATCGCTACGCTTGCGCTAAAACAAGATACTTTAGAGTCATAACGCCCAATTATTGTTAAATCCATATTTTCAACAGACTTCAAAAAGGAGGTCCTTTTAATTATAAATCGATTCTGATGATTAGGTAAGTTGATTTTAAAAAATCAAGAATAATCTTAATAAGAATTATATTAAAAACCTTTAAAAACAAGGTTTTACTGAACAAGTACTCGCCAAGACGAATCAAACGAGCCGAAACTGGATGGGATTGCATCGTTACAAAGTTCCCATGACCACCTTCCAACTCCATCTTCAGATCCTGGTTATATTTGAAAGACAAACTACTCGCCAAGACAATTCAAATGAGGTCGAACTCGATGAGGTTGTGTCGGTTCATTGCGAAGTTCCTTTGGCCACCTTCCAGCTCCATCAACAGATCAGCACCATGTTATCAAAATGTTTCATTGTCACGCGACACATGTATGCAAAACCGGCCCCCCGACCGCCTAAGCAATAGCAATCGTTTATGACTTCATTTTAGTCATTTGGCACCGCCTATGTGACGTTAGCCATCAATTGCTTGCGCGGATTGCGAAAGCAATCGTTGAATGAACAACTTTGATGGCTAACGTCACATAGGCGGTGCCAAATGACTAAAATGAAGTCATAAACGATTGCTATTGCTTAGGCGGTCGGGGGGCGGGAAGTAATCGAAAGAAGACAGATATTGGAGATGAGAAAATAAAAAGAAAGCTTGTAAAAATGGTAGGTATACATCGATTCGAACGACCTATTCAAATTTCGTACCTAACATGTACTTGATCGCAATGATTAAAGTCTGCTGTGCCTTTTTTTGAGGAAAAATAATAGCTATTGTGTTACCAAATGACCTCGAAAAGTGCCATGTTGGCAACAACTTGTTGCCCACATAAAATTTTGGTCGCTACTGCCTAGGACTCAACTTTTGATTAATCACGAGATATCAGTTACTTACCTTATCCGAATATTCAGCGACGTCCCTCATGGAGCGCGGGTATCCGGACACGAGGTACGTCTTGGCTGCCGGCGCCATCTTCATCTCCAGCATCAGGACTTCCGTCACCGTCTTGCTCGACAGGTTGCCGAAGTCTTGCATGTCTGTACAACAAAACTCATTTTGAAATTTGACCAAAAGAAATTCCAAGACAAAAAGGTGACGTCCACAAGGGGTATATTATTCAGACAAAAATCGAACCAAGATGATATATACATCATTTGAAAGCTTCATTTTTGGGCTTCTCTAGATTTTTTATCCCTCCATTTTTTTAAATGTGAAAAATAAATTTTATGAAAAATAATAATACAGCTTTGTATTTTTTCTAGTTCATTAATAATAAAGTGCTTCTATCGTTATTTTACTTGCATTCGTAGCTGACACTTCCACATTCATTTCTTAATTTGCTAAAATTAAAAATTATAACCTACCAGTGTGACCAGTTAGTAGGTACAATGTGACAAACATCACTTAAAAACTGTGTCTAATTGGTAAAAATACTTCTATTTAACAATTTCGAGGTTACTTAATCAGGGTTTATAGAGATAAACTACCTATTGAGTCAAATATACTTATTTTACCTAATAGATGCAAAATTAATTAAAAAAAAAATGGATGGCTCTTTTTTGGTTTTAACTGATGTAATAGACTCGGAAAAATATGAACTTACTCGAAATGTAACGAGTGTTGTGGTTAGAATTTTTGATTATTGTTATACCAGCCTCCATACCTATTGTGGACATGTCTTTTCAAGATTTTCGACTAGACACAATACAAGACGCTGTTTCATACATTCTATCGAGAGATAAAGGACTTCTTGTATCGAACAGCTAAAGTAAGTAAGTTATTCGTATAAGCCGGGTGGCTAGCCCTGACGTCAGAGTTTTCAAACCGCCTGAAGGCCTCTGCTAACATGGCTAAACGGTTAAAACAACCGGGACCAAAATTTAACATGTCATCCGAGCTACGGTGGCGCTCAAATCAACTCTTGGAAATGTCGCCCGCGGTAACCTAACCAAAGACTGACCGTTTCCTTTATTTTTGAAGTGAAACTCCTAATGCGACTTCCAACAAGGGTGCATTAAACGTTTAACGCTACCATGGAGGGGGTATGAAAGCACTGTTGCGTTAAACGAAGTTTCACTTCTTAACCAAAAGGAGTCGACACTGCAAAGCGTAACCCTCTACCAAAAGTACGCGACCAGCGTTCATGCTCTTTATATAAATATATCGGTCTGGTTGCGCTTGTGTTGCGTTAATTTTCAGCTAGTGTTAGTTAATTACATTTGTGCGCGTGTAAACTTGCTTATATTTTGGTTTGTGTGCGTTTCTTCACCCCCCACTGACATGGCAGACATCGGTGCTTAGGCGTGTCGACTCCTTTTGGTTAGGTACTTAATGGCGCGGAGGGACTCCACGCACTATTTCTTTTTGTCCAGGGAAAATCCTTAATGGATACCACCGCGCCTCGGGGGCAGGCATTGATGTGGGAGTCCCGCCGGCTGGTTGGTAAGACACCCAACCTACCGCCCGACTTTTACACGAGCTTGACGGCAAAGTCCAGAGAAGCGACTACATTCCGGATCCCTCTTAGCTTCACCCTAGTTAAATTATGAGCGAGCTAGCGACACTATGAGCGCTACAAGACACTATACCTACTTATTTAAATGTATTAAGTAAGTATTCGTTTGCTGTCCTACTGGTAGTCTTACCTACACTGAGCCAAAGCCTTTTTAGGTAAATAGGAATACTGCTGTCATGTTTAGAAATCAATAGAACAGATAACATTTTCATTAGATTTCGTTCGAGTTTAGCTTAGAATTAAACACTTTTATCAGAAACCAATATTTGCTCTAGATTTGAAGACTATACAAAATGTAATGTTGCTCTGAAATGCGGGAACTTTCATAGGTTAGATACAATTTTTCATACCAAATAATTACAAAGGTACCTACTTAATTAGGTATTCTGAAACCAAACCTGAAATCACCAAAAAACTGCTTTTCAATACTTACATTTCATCGAAATTCAATGCATTTTTCGCAAAAATGGCATAAGCGTCGTTAACCGTGTACAGAATTCAAATAGTTTGTACAGATCAATGTATCATCGATGTAGTGATTTTTCACAATATTATTGATTTTTCAAAACGACTCAGCCGGTTTGTATAAAATTTAAATGGGACTATCTCCGATGTATTATCTACCAAACAAAAAATAATCATAACAAAATCGCTTTTTAATTAGCGGAGAATCGGGTAACATACATAAAAACATACAGTCGAATTGAGAACCTCTTTTTTGAAGTCAGTTACAGATCGAAAAGCGATTTTTAGGATTCCGTACCCAAAGGGTCAAAACGGCACCCTATTACTAAGACTCCGTCGTCCGTCGGTTTGTCTGTCACCAGGCTGTATCTCATGAACCATGATAGCTAGTTGAATTTTTCACAGATACTGTATTTCTGTTGCCACTATAACAACAAATACTAAAAACAAAATAAAATAAATATTTAAGGGGTCTACCCATACAGTATCGGAACCCTTGGTACGTGATTTCGACTCGCACTTGGCCAATTATTTATCTATTCACGAAAATGTCGTTTGATTACGATACTTAGCCATGTGATTAGTTGTCTTTGCGTCACATACATTTGTTCTTTTGTTATAAAATTATAAGTGTCGAATTAATAAACGTCCAATGTTACTGACAGGTAAATGTAGCATAATTTCTCAGAACTGTCATAATGATAAAACTTCATAAATAACGCGAGTCTTTTATGATTGTTTCAGACGCGTTTTAAATATAATCAATATTTAGTTCATTTCGAAATCGTTGAGTCAGTTCGTAGCCCTAATACTCATAAAAAGTTAAGTACTACGCAACACAGACATATTTATCAGAATAGACACCGCAAGTTCACCTAGCTACCTTGCGCGTCAACTTCAAGAATAATTTCCCATTTACCGAGTCATCAAAAACCTGCCAAAATAGAGTTTATTAGTTAATTTAAGAAAATTATAGCTGCCAACTTAACTAACGCCTAATATTTTTATCCAAAACAAAGATGTATTAAGTATATAAAAAAATCATAGTTGAATAAAATTAAAATAAAAAGCTCTACTGATAATATAGTGGATTTTGACGAGAGATAAAAATTATCGCGGATTATAACTACGCACAAAAGAACATACGGACACATAGAGTACTGTACTGTACTAGCCTTTTTAATAGTCCACTGCAGAACGTAGGCCTACCCACTAAGGGTGTTTGGGCCATATCCACCACGCTGGCCCAGTGCGGGTTGGTATACCAATACCAATCCAGTGCGGGTTGGCACATACGCCATCGAATTTCTTCTACGGACGTATGCAGGTTGCCTCACGATGTTTTCCTTCACCGAAAAGCCCGTGGTGTGAAATTCCGTACATAAATTCCAAAGAACTCATTGGTACGGGACCGGGGATTTAAACCCACGACCTCACGAATGTAAGGCGGGTGTCACTACCTTTAGACCACCACGGCTGTGACACATAGAGTATCTCTATATATTTTTACCAAGTAAATTCATGTAAATTCATCACCTGGGTGCCAGTTTTTAAGCCGCCTGAGGGCCACTAACATGGCTAAACGTTTGTACTGGGACCCACAATTTAAAGTGTCATCCCTACAAAGTTGCCAACTCTACAAAAGCGAGTAAAGTCTTCTGAGAATTATAATATACCAGAACAGAACATCATGCAAAAAACAATGAGTTCTCAAAAATCACAATCTACGAAGAAAGAAGCCTCCCCGCCCTACACTTGCATTTTTTTCCTTTGATACGTAGGTACCTACGAAGCGTTTTTGAACCGTACTACCAGAGAATGGAACAGACTGTGGCTTTCTATTTCCTGAGAGATACAAACTGAAACTTTTTAAAGAAAAAACTAATAGGTATCTTCTAAGTCTACGTGCTGTATCATCGACAATGTGTCGCTTATACCATCAGGCGAGTTGGTGGTCAAGAGTAGACTTATTCGCGATAAAATAAACTACTTTCTACAGAACTGCCCTCAGCGTACCTAAGTAGGAAGCTATATACAGGGTTATTTCTAATCAATTAGCATCTTCTTAGGGGCTTATTCTGTACATCAAAACTAACAACTTTTGTTCTGCGACTTTTGTCAAAACTAAAAAAAATCAACTGTTCCATACATTTTGCCGAGGGTGAACGATATTTTTCTATGGAACAACAACTTTTTATTGAGAATTAATAAAAGTCGCAGAACAAAAGTTGTTAGTTTTGATGTACAAAATAAGCCCCTGAAAGGAGGCTAATTAATTAGAAATAACCCTGTATATATGCATTGCGACGTGATTTGAAAAAACAACCTTCTTAATCCAGAAGGTTGCGATTCAGATCACGTCGCGCGTACGCTGTTTATCATAAGAACGGCAGAAAAAAATTTCTCACTTCACTTGCTATGTCTTACAGTAAATGTCTCCGCGACATAAACCAATAATAAATACCACACGTCTCACAAAATGTACGAGTAGGTAAGTGCGAGTTCATATAGTACAAGAAACCTTGGAGAGACACATGCTGGTTCCCAGGGGGCGTGGACGCCTGTTTTACTTTAAAATTGTATTACAGCTGTGTATTTTAGTTGAGGTGGTGGATGCCTCACGTAGGCAGTGCACGGAGGAAAGTATCGAACGACCACTAAATTATGTAGGTGGAAATAGCTAGAAAAACTAAAAATAATTATTAGGCAAGACTAGAATCTAATAATATTTATCAATAGATAGGCCAGATGTTGATGGCAGATGGAATAGGTCTCTGACTGAGTGGTGGTCCCCTGACGGGAAGCGCAGTCCCGGTAGACCCATACAACAGTGGTGTGATTATATCCAAACGATTTGAACAGGACAGAGTTATTTGGTGAAAGAGAGAGGAGGCTCATGCCCTGCAGTGGGCCAAATTTAGCTGATGATGATGAATGAATTATTAAGAAGTCCGATACGGTATGAAAACAAACGATAGGTATAGTGGGTGTAACGGTTGTGGCCACTGACCCGGTTGTGGCCATTCGGTGTCAAAATTATTGCATAAATAATAATTATAAACAATGTAATACCATAAATATTGTTTATGTGAATCTAATTGTTTCAAATTTTTTTAAATTATTGATATAATATATTAATAACATAGAATTGTCTTTTTAATCCTTAAAATTCAAAGTGGCCACAAATGGTACTAAGGTGGCCACAACCGGTGCATCTACCCTACATCGAGAAATCGTAATGAGACCAAGGATAACGACTAAAGGAACTAACTAAGAGAACGAAGTTAGCATAAGGATTGCGTGTATGCCCGGAGCACTCAGGCTAGCCTAGGCGCCTCTTCTTGCGGTGGCGTTGCGTGGCGGCGAGCCCTCTTCCCAAAAATGTGGTCGACAAGGACGACGGCTGGCACGTGCGTCAACTCGTGAACGGGTGCTGCTTGCGGGCGCAGGACTGCTCGGTGCATATACGTAACGTAGTTTAGTAAAATATATTGTCTTCTTAGTAAAAAGTCGAAACATTGTTAATAAAAGGTACAGGCCCCGGAGTCTGTAGAGTATAAAACACAAATAAAAAAAAGGATAACGACTAATGACTCCTAAATACGGTAGTGCGTACTCGTTACACAAAGTATTAAAAAAGATAAGGCTGAAAGAAAGCTGGTCAAATACTAGTCCCATACCAACCACTGGCTTTTCGGTGCAGGAAAACATCGCGAGGTAACCTGCGCGCGTCCGGAAAAAATACAACTTACTACCGGGCAACTGAGCTCAGTTTATAATCAAAAATAAATGAGAATTTTCAAGAAAAACCACACTCACAAATAAACTCGTAAGAAAAAACGTAACTAAATTCGCTTTGTAAGACCTATGCATTCTACTACTTTTGCTACACCTCCGGACCTCCATGTTCGTACACTTATCGGTATAAGACTAACATTTATATACCTATGTGGTGTAATAAAAATATAATATTCGAATACAAAAAGTATACCGATACAAGTATGCTCTATTATTGTACTTGTAGGTTAGTGCTTCGGGCAGCCGTATAACGTTCTCCCGGATCACGGAATACAATTCGTTGCAGAGACGTTGCAACGGGGTCATGAAATTATTGTAAAATTATGTAAAACGCGGCATTTCGCAGTGACCGTGCAGTTATAAAATACGCCAATAATTGGCTGCCACACGACACTGTAACGTTAATGCATTAAACTAACTGCTGACACGGAAGCTATCCTGACATTGAATTTACTCATTATGTGATGACAGTATTTCCAAGTAATGATAGTAATTTCATGGTGGTACAAATATCTACATAGTCGTTTGATACAAATGGTTCTCAGCTAGCGAGATTCGAGGGTATTCACTTCGGACATCAACCATGAGCGTAGCTAGGAGGGTGCACGGGAGTACCCTTAAAACTTGAAAGTTAATAGGTACATTCTATTTTTTCTTGGGTAGAAAAACATTTAGAAACATAAGCATTTTCGGAACTAATAGGGAAAACCTTATCTCAATGATTAGACAACAGATTGCAGATGTCTTCAAATCTGGAGTAAACTGATAAGCGTGCGAAACTTAAGTAGGTATATTTTCGAGCAGTTTGGCTTTAAATCATCTTTACCATTGTATATCGATATGGAGTATTGGTGGAGGACCTCTCAGTTATGATTGTTCTAGCCCTTATTATACACTAGGTACTATTCTTATCAGCATAGCCGAGTATCAATTAGAAGCATGCTTAGAACAGTTCTACTTACAATCGTCAAGTAAGAAGCAAGCCACACTTTGTAGATAAAAATAGCTCGACTTACCATTGTCAAGGAAGAAAAAAACAACATAGCGCAGGTAAAGGGCCATTCCAAAATTACAAAATTTCTGCGTATGTACCTAATACTTGAAAAGCTCCTAAGAACAGTTCGGCTTACTATTGTCAAGGAAGAAGCAAGCCACAAAGCGTAGGTAAGAACAGCGCAGCTTACCATGTTTAAGGAAGAAGTAAGTCACACAACGTAGCTAAGAACAGCGCGGCTTACCATCGTAAAGTAAGAAGCAAGCCACACAGCGTAGGTAAGAACAGCGCGACTTACTATCGTAAAGTAAGAAGCAAGCCACACAGCTTAGGTAAGAGCAGCTTAGCTTACCGTCGTTCTTACCATTGCCGATGGCGTACTGCTGGAGCAGGTCCGTCATGTTGATGTGGACGACGCCGCGCCGCTCCTGCATGAGGTTGTCGCAATGGGTCACCTTGCCGCTTCCTGGACCTCCTGCGCACAAGAACACACACCTAAACAGGCGGACACAAACGATTCAAACTACCAGTAACGGATTTACGTATTTACCGCCAGTAGGCTGTTGAATTTGTTGTTGTTATTGTTTTTTTTTCATCACATCTATTCGAAAAGGACTACTTGGTTCGCCTTTACGTGCGCCCAAAGGTGGTGTTTTCTATAACAAACTTTATAAGTGCGCCGGAATGATCTTTTCATCACATCTATTCGAAATGGACTACTTGGTTCGCCTTTAAATGCGCCCAAAGGAGGTGTTTTCTATGAGAAACTTTATAAGTGCGCTGGAATTATCTTTGCCGCGCACTTTTTGAATTTGGATCAAATAAGTGCGCCGGAATGATCTTTGCCGCGCATTTTTTGAATTGGAACAAATAAGTGCGCCGGAATGATCTTTACTGCGCACTTTTTGAATTTGGAAGTATTTGTAATGTTAGTGTTCAGCGCCAAGAAAATGAATCAAAAGAATGTAAATATAAGTTTTATTTTGTTTTATTATTAGATACCATTTAATTTCTATTTAGTTGTAACTCTACGTTTTATTAAATAATATTACAATAAAATATGAGGCGCCTTTTATTTTTTCATAGAGGTGATTAAAAGTAGAGTGTACCACTTGGGCGCAAAATATATTTTTGGCTCGGGCGACGTACTTTGAATCCCTCGCTACGTTCAGGATTCTACTAAAGATTCCCTCGCTACGCTCGGGATACTACTTTAGGATCCCTCACTTCGCTCTGGATTCAAAAAAGCGCCCTCGCCTGAAATCGCCCGTGAAATCTGCCGCTTTAGGCTCCAGCCTACTGGCTACGCTGGCTGGCTGGCGTATATAAGTCACTGTAAACTACGCCATGAGGGCTACAAAATGACTTACCAAGTACAAATATGACAGGACAGTTGGGGGGCTCGAATTTGACGTGGCTCGTGTTCTGCATGGGGAAGCCGGCTGTAGGGGGAGTGGCGCGTCCGGCCCATGCGCTGGGGCCCCGGGTTCGCTCGCCTGTGCTCTCCACTTCTTCATTGTTTTGTTCTGGAACGAACTCAGCTTAGTAGAAGGATCTAACTACTTGACTGTGCCGTGACGCAACATTTAGGGCTAAACTATATTATATAGAATTAGTGTAATAAGACAAAAGAAGGTCGAGAAACGTAACAGCTGTAACATACATTTTGTCGATTCTGAGTTGTAATTTTCTATGATATATACTATCATACAAAATTACAACTAATAGCTGACTTAATTTTTCGAATTCTGGGTTGACACCATGGTAATGGGGACCATGGGGTCCCATGGTAAAATTTGTTCACAGTGATGGTCCTAATCTCCCCCTTTTGGCATAGTACAAGGCAAGCAGATAGCCCTGTAGAAGCACCTCAATAGAAGGATCTAACTACTCTGCGACTGTACCATAACGCACCTATTTAGGCACAGAGCTATTACAACCTGCGTATTTAGGGCTAACTTGAATTGGATTGTTTTGATTTTTTTTTCGCTCTCGACTGTATACCTAATAGGTGGTAGTAAACAGTAGTTTGAATTGTGTAAGATTCTTATCGTTACACATTTTATTCGTATGCAACACATAATAGCTGACTGCTTACCCGTCGGTCTCATATCTGCTTTAGCCAGTAAATTCCATAACATTATAGGTGGCTCAAAGAATTCAATTTGGTCTGTATATTTTTCCTTCTCAGCAAATGTTTTTTTATCTGAAAGCATGTTATGCGCCACTATTTTTTTATGATACTTAGATGTCTCGTGCTTGTGTAAAATGTGTGTTTTGTCTGTTACCTAATGACAAATAGTAGGGACGTGGTCATCATTATCTATTTTAGTGACACAAACAACATTGACGTCATTGGAAAGTAAGATAACTTTTGGCGCCCAAACAAGAACTTTACTGTTATTTAAGACCCTATTTGGGCGCCACTTTTAAAACATATGGTGAATGAAATAGGGCATTTTGTTCATCGAAGTTATAAATTATTATTTTTTTACTTACCAGTGTCTAAACAGATGCCCATATTCCATGAAGATGCAGTTTTATACAAAGTCTTTGCAACGAGCAAACAACAGGCACCGAGTCCTCACATTTGAAATTACATAAACTTATCAATTGGCACTTATATTCTACAAAATATACATCAAAACACGCGTTCAGTTCCGTTGTCTGATGGCCACGGGCAATCACACGCCGGCAATTAATACTTTATCGATTGAAGGACGCGACCTTCGTAAACGAACTTCAAAACAAACTAAACAAAACCAGTTAAACTCAAAAGTAGTTAGTACATTTTTCAAAATTGCCGAGTGCACGATCTTTTTTCAGTTATTCGAAAGTTATGCCTTCGTAATAGCATCTCTGCAAGCGGCTGGAACCTCATTGGCATCGCGGGCCAACCGCTTGTTGTCAGTCCCGGAGCGCGACTGAGGCGATTGGAAGTTACAGCTCTTGGCGGAGGGTTCGATGGTGGTTGTTGTTGGAACAGTGTCCGGCTCCCTTCGACCGCCGTAACAGCGACGGAGCGAGCAAGATAGACGAACGATTGAATAATTAACGATGGGCCCTGAATGAAACCGCGCGGCCGATGCACGCCTGCAAGACGTGACGAGCGAAGTGTTTGCACACCATAAGAAATGCGCTGATTAGGGTCATGACAATATTTCAACTAGGTATAGCGCGTGACAGCCGAGGACGAGTACCAATATTTTATTGAATTTTACAGCTCCGATAATTGTCACGTTTAGAAAAGTTCTCGGAAGTATAATGACACATAAGAAAGGCCCAATTATGAAGTAGGACGAGTAAATATTCGTTTCGGGGAATTGGGGACTTGTAAATGTGTAATTACGCTCTCTTATTAATTTTTGATTGGGAATAATTCGGTCGGTTATCGACTTGTCCTACGACGGTGACAGGCTCTTTTACTCGATGATCTCACACTTTGAAGAACAAATATGAATTAAACAGTCGTACTTAATTCTTAGCTACAATCAATCAAAATCAATTTATGCTTAACATACCTATAACATTCTGTACCTAACTACTCGTCACAGTATTTTTTTTGTATGCTCAATACTCTTGTTGTGAACATGTTCTGTATAAGTAGTAGTTACGAGTAGTCACACATAATATGAGGGGTATGGCAATCTTATTATTTGTATTGGAATGGTTGTTTTCTAAATTGGACTTAATTTATCAGAAAGGACTCGACCCACAAAACGTTATTTTTGTGTTATATACTTAAAGATGTAGATTGTGCATGCATGTGCTTTAAATCTGCGAAGTAAAAAAAGCTGTAATTGTCTATGTATGACTGATTTTTGTCCATTTTGATAACATTAACTAATTTTTTGACCAAACAGTGGTTAGAGCCCTTTTTGCTAAACTACGTCCAATTAGCATTAAAAAAAAATCTACTATTTAATAGCATTTGGTTAGTAAGATAATAAATGGATGGCATTACAATTTGGCACAGTATTAGGCGTTAAATATTATTATAAAAATAAATAAATCAATATTTTGGGACATCTTACTCATCTTTAAATAAAGTCAGATCCGGCTCGAAGGACCAAAATAAAAAGTAAATGTAATTAAAAACTTCATTTTATTTAAAACATTATTTGCACAATAAACTAGTGAGTGCAGAGATTCTGAACAATATGAAAGAAACAAAAAAAAAATTGACATAGATTTTCTAGACGATCACAATTTTATTAAACTTTGTGCCACATGAGCCTAAATACGAGGCAGTACAGAACAAATTGATGTGGCTTTTTAAAATAAATTAAGTACAGTTTTGTACGTAGAGGTTTGTATAGGTAACTTAGATATAATTGTGATTATTTGCAGTATATAACAATAATATTGCCTACATTTGATTAAATTGTTCTAAATACAATAATATTATAATTCTAGATTCTTAAAATTTTCTATGAAGAATTGAATCTTACATTTAAATTCGATATGGACCTTAGATTTCACAAAACTACGAGTATAGCTAAAACTAAATAAATAAATAGTACAATCTGTCTATTAACATTAACACTTATCTCGACGACGATGCATACAGCTCGGCAAAAAAAAAAAAAATTAATAGGGGCCTACTATCTAAGCAAATGGCTCTAAATAATAGCAACTCTATAATATTTTTATACGGATTTCACATAGATCCCAAAGGAAAAACGCTGTTGTCACTTAAAGCAATTCTCAACCACAAAAATATATGGAAAATCTGGCCATGAGTTGTCAAAACTGTCAAATAAATACTGGAATTTGACAAGAATTTGACGTTCCGCGGCAAAAAATCCGACAACAGCCACCGTAGCGAGATATTTGTCATGCTCTTTCTAACTCGTGCCATATTAAATCACTCTTTCTGATTTTCTCGATCGACTACATTATCCCTCTGATACATGTAGCGGCACGTAAGTTTAGCGCTGAGCGAAGTGTGGAGGGGTTGGCTGCGGGGTTGGATAGCACGGGTTTAGTATAGCGGTCTCCATGCGCAGCCATCCCATCCCATTTACACTACCCTCAGCACTAAATTTACGTGCCGCTATACTAAGCGCCACACAAATCAGCGGATGGGAAGTTATGCGCAGAAAGCTGCGCAAAAGCCGAAATATAGGTATGCGCGGGAACCAGAGAGCCACACACGCCCGCTAACCTTATGCCTCCCGCGCGCTCTCTACGCCCGTGCGCAATAATTAGCGAATCACGGCGAAGTGTCATGTGCGTCTAACTTCTCACCCGCCGATTTATGTGGCGCTTAATATACCTGTATCTCTGTGATGAATTTTCTAAGAATTGTCATGAGAGAAACAAATAGATCAGTTTTTACACTTTGCCAAGCCATACGTATAAAGATGTTAATTTCCGAGTCTCAAGGCGCAGTTCCACCGGATTTTTCAATTATGGTCTACTTTGTATTACATTTTAAACCATCGGGTTTTTTTCCTGTGGAGACGTCCTAAAACATCTACTCGAATTCGTCCACTGTTGGGAGATTTTGCAAACATGTCAACAAATGTAGTGAATATGTTTTCCGGTGGAACCGTACCTATATGACAACTAATTTAAAATTAGAGGACAAGACCAGATAAGACATTCACGTTAAGATAATAAAATCTAAGGGCGAATCAAATAACATGACGGCTGCTGATAACTCAATCGCCGGTGAGTTTCAGTTAGGATTGGGATATCCGCCGCTTGTAGCTAACATCGCATCCGCCAAGTTGTCTGATTCGGCCGATACCATCTGGCTCCACGTGGTTTTCTTTTCATGTCATGTGGCGGGAAATTAGGGATAACACACATTTCCATCCTTTCACTAAACAGGTTTTTTAATAGAGACTGAATGCGTAAGCAACATATTGCTCATATAATAATAAATAATTGATTGCCCATTGCCCTATATTATGGCAGTCTTTAGTAACAGTACAAACAAATTAAACAATACGAATAGTAAACAAAGTTCGTTGGCTTAACGGAGTCAATAAGAAAATTGTAAGTGTTAGTGTGAGTCGACCTTTTCTACGCCCCGCCCACTTTTATAAAGGAAATTCTTGGGTTCTTATTCTTTTTAGAGCGTTGTTTTTTTCATTTATTATTATTTAGTGGTTGTTTAGTTAACACGTAAGCAAAAACTAATTGATCGAGCAAGAGAGTCTCAGTTTTGACGACAATTTTACTTTCATTTGTCCGGATGTTGAATAGGCATGGTAACTAAAAAAAAATATAATTAGTCCGTCAGAAAAAAATCATTAAAAAGCAAAAAATATGAGACACGTATTTTTTCTTTTGTCAATTAAACATAAATTGATGAAGATATAGCACGTCAAAGTTACGCGTGACGTCACAAGTGCCATACAAATGTATAGACTTCTGTAAGAGAGGTGACGTCACGACCCCCACTCCCAAACTTTGACAAGGTTTATCTTTGTCATTTGTTGTTTGATTGACAAAAGAAAAATCTGCCAAGCAAGAGTCAGACTCGCGCACGCAGGGTTCCGTACCTACTCTAAAGGAGCCCCCCAAATATATTTATTTTATTTTCATTATTTGCTATTGACGTAAATATACAACTAAATATTCTGTGAATATTTGAAGCATCTATAACAATTATTAATATCGAGCGAAAAACGATTAAAAATTCAGGTAAATAAATATTAGGGGACATCTTACACACGGTCTCTGACTCCAAACTAAGCAAAGCTTGTGATATGGCTGCCAGAGACTGATATACTACATATACATATTTTTAAATACATACTTATATAGATAGTAACTAAATAATACCCAGACAGAGCAAACACCTATGTTCATCACACAAAATGTTTGCCCTAGGTGGGGATCGAACCCACGCCTCTTTGACCCAGAAGTCAGGTTCACTAACCACTGAGCCACCGAGGCAGTCAACTGTGAAAATTTCTGCTTTCTAGCTATAACGGTTTATGAGATACAGCCTGGTGACAGACAGATGGACAGCAGTCTTAGTAATAGGGTCCCGTTTTTACCCTTTGGGTACGGAACCATAAAAAATACGTGTCCAATATTTTTTGGTAATGTAACTCACGGACTAATTATAATAATGATTTTTTTACCCAGTCTTCATGCCTATACCCTTCTTCAACTTTTTCCAACAAATCTTAACGAAACTTGGTACACACTACACAGCGTATTAACGCAGTTGGGGAAATCAGCTATTGTGCTATTTATCAACCGATTTCGATAATATTTGGTAAGATCATTTATTCTAGTATAGTCTAGAAAAACCTAACAAGAATTGCGCATATGAACCAAACCGATCAAAAGCGAGTCGAGACATTGGCCTACAAAGATTCGGTGAAAACACCGAAAAACCACACTAAAACGCAAAACACGGCGTACGATGGACGAACACGAAAATCATGGACATATTAATATATTTTTTTCGAACATTGAACACACATGATGGACAGGGTTATCTCCTTATGCCATGTACTCAGCCAGCTTATGAAGAACTTTTACTATGGGACTAATCAGCTTTTATACTAAGCGCCACACAAATCGGCGGATGAGAAGTTAGCCGCAGATGACACTCTACTTGTGGTGTCAATAAAGTGTTTTTGTATTGTATTGTATTGTTCTGGATAACCCTGTACATAATATATGTGAATAATTTAGCTATCGACAAAAAAAACCGTAATAGTTCCAAGCATGTCCGAAATAAGTTATCCGTTGATTTCACAACATAACACGATAAGCAAAGTTTTAAAATTCTAATATTATTATGATAATATACAAACATTCGATTACTTAACAAGTAAATGGAAGAACATTTTCACTTATTTCACTATTAAATGCTTATAATACAGATAACTACGAGTGAGTATACATTACAACCCGGTCAGAATATCTGTGCACCTCGCTGGAATGCGGCGCCTCTCCCGCTTCCCCTGTCACCTCTCCGCGCACTCCCCGGTGCGACAGTACGGTTAGCATCTTCGTTGCCGATACACGTCCCGATAATTTTGATATTTTCGCTTTGTTGTTGTTTTGTTTTTTAATATTTATTGTTAAGTTTAGACTATATGACGTCACGAGGTCAGGTGCACAGATATTGTGACCGGGTTGTAATAGCGTGTATTGTCTACTATATGTGATTTACAGTCATATAGGCCGATACACGTCGGCGTTATGTGAAGTTAGCTACAAGCTGCGCAATATCCAATCAACGCGCAGCTTTATGCGAGCTTCAGTCAGGATTGGATATTGCGCATCTTGTAACTAACTTCACATCCGCTGACTGTATGATACGGCCTCACCTTATATGGTGCCGCCACACTTACCACGAGGCGACACGACACCGCAGCTGTAGCCAACTTCACATCGTATACAAGTATACAAGTCGGCGATGTGAAGTTAGCTACAGAAGCAGTGCTCGTGTCCTCTCGTAGAGAGTGAGGACGCATCATTATAGAAACAGCACTAAAAGCCTGGCGTTCGAAAGCTCGAAAGTTTGTGGAGGGATGTAACATTATTACCCTTTTATTTTGCAGTGATTTGAGTAAACTGCCGGATATTGAAATATAAAATTTACAGAAAGAATACGAAGGAAAATATCTTCGGATACAAATCAAAACAGTGTAGATTGAATATTCATTTGGCCTATCACCAGAACTAACATAAGTACTTGTTACACCAAAATCAACAAAAATGGTTACGAATTATCAAACTGGCAATACACATTGTAGTCAAGGTGGCCTCGTGGTAGTTAAGGATCTTACAATTTTGAGGTCCAAATCTCAAATCTCGGTTCAAATCTCGGTCCTGTACCTTATGTCCCCAAAATTTCGAGCTCTTAATTTTAACTTTTCTTAACGTTAAAATGGTTTCGATTTTCACATATTTTACAGACATTTTTCATTTTGTTATAATTATGTGCAAAACATAAAAATAGCGAGGCCTTAATATAACATAAAATGGCTGCTTATATCAGCAATCTCCCATTCCGTACATGGTCCCAACATCTAACAAGCATTCAGAGGCCTCGGCAGGAGATTATTCAAAAAACGAACACTGGGGCACTATTTTTCGTTTGTTGCCCGTGGTCTTACCAGTTGTACTACTAGTAGGACCAAGGGTAAGAATTTTTTCGTTTCAAAAATGACAGACGTCACAGTGACAGCTGTCATAGCGACATCTGTCATGTTTTAGAATACTGTGAAGTGAAAGCTGTCAAACTTAAATGTGAATTATCTCCGTAACATTTGACAGATGTCATCTGAAATATAGGTCTCATTGAATTTTATCACTTTTGCGAACACATCAATAGTATAAATTCGATCGTAATGTAGATAATCCACTTTTAAGTATGACGGCTGTCACTTTGAAACCTGTCATGCAACTAGTATGAATTGGGGAAAAACATGACAGATGTCGTTATGACAGCTGTCATTTTGACGTCTATCATTTTTTAAACTAAATAAAAGTGTTAATACATTTGGTTTTCTTTGACTTTAAGATCAATTATGAGTAAAATGGGGCTAAAACCCTGAGAATGTCACTACAATATTAGTAGAACCACGGGCACGAAATTTTTTCCCGTAGTCCTACTAGAGTGCTTGGTAGGACCACGGGAAAAAAACCTTGCCCGTGGTCCTACTAGTAGTACATCTGGTAGGACCACGGGCAATAAACGGAAAAAAATAGTGCGTGGAGTCCCTCCGTGGGGAAAAAGTGAAACTGCGTACGTATTTCACCTAATATCACGATGCTCACACTGTTTACTTCGCTGCATGGCAAGAATACCACGCGCATGTGCTTGGATCTACCGACTCACTCCCTTTCTCTCTCCTACTTTCTACCTTTGTGTATCTTTTTTTTAAATTAACGCTTCATTTCACGATTTCTCCTTTTACAGTGTCCGGTGTCCAGTACTAAAGTACTGAGTGAAATAGATAATTTTAAAAAATCGTAAAAAAGTCGTCCGCAAAGTTAGTACGTCTGAGCCTTTCGATTCAAATATAGATACCCTGGTCGTTTTCGCATGACGCCATACATTTTTGTTAGTTGTTCATCTTTTCCACTAGGGGGCACATTTCAAAAATGTATGGAGCCACACGTTTCCGATGAAGCGCGTCCTGCGCCTCCGTGGTACAATGAAAACAGCGAAGGTCGGTTTGCAGTCGCTACTGCGCAGTATACCGTTTCAAACTTATATCGCTGGTATATAACTGAAATACATATAATTGAATTGAATGGTCCCACCTCAACGCCTAGGAACGTATACGTAACTTTAACAGATTGTATGGAGAACCTCTATGTTGTCTATGGAAGTTGCGAGTACTCCGTACAATTACTTCATTAAAACTACCGTGAGTATTCATCATAACTATATCAGAATACGGCTAAAACTCACATTATAATTATACGGTCGATCCGCAAGGAATCTGACCAGTTTCGGAGTATTTAGTACTCCATCCTCAGGGAATACGCGCGCCCCCTCTTGCGGACCGTATAATTATATCGTGAGTTTTAGCCGTATTCTGTTAGAGTTACTCCGTACAAGTTCCGTGTACGGCCAAACCGTGCAAAGTTCAAAAATCGCTAACCTGAAATAAACTTTCGCGCATATGTTAAGTGGTATGAGTTGTACTATAGTATTCGTATTGTGATAATCTCATACTAAGGCCTCATTAATAAACAAAATAGAAAGCGCACTAGCAAATAATAACATGTAACGTAAAAATATCATATTCATTTAAATGAGTCAACAAGTCGCTGGATGGACTTCAAAATATCACAATAGTGTTAAGTAGTAAGCATTCATCGAAGAACATTAAAAATTACGAACATACGAACAGATTGTGCGTATCGATTCAAAGAGAATGCTTAATAAAAACGCCTTTCTTGGGTAGGCCTACGTTCAGCAGTGGATTATTAACCTTTTGACCGCCACGCCTCATTTTTTTTTATTTCATATTATGAATTACCTATTTTTGATGATTATACGTTGGCGTCATTTGACAACTATTCGTTAGCGCTCAGCACGGATAGCATGGCAAAGGGACTAATTGTCTTTACACCATTATATTCCCTCGAAGAGGAAATAAAGTATGGATTGACAATGACAACTGACATTAACAGTGGATAAAATGGATTTCTCTCTTTGCCGTGCTCCCCGTATAAAAATCCTGGTCAATTATTTATTATAGATGACTTTGACGGTGAAAAGGTTAAAATACAGTTACAGCTTGGTAAAAATATAGGGGATCTGGTCACAGCCTCTTTTTAGCCATGCGTTAAATAAATTCATAAATTGGAATTTAAACTGATTTTTTAAGCATTCTCTTTTTCTTATGAATCTTGATTTATAAGAACTTTAAACAAAAGGATGAGTATGTTTCGCCTTTGAAGTTCTAAAATTGCTAGTATGATCATTTACAGAAGTAATAATATTATCTCATACTCTAACATATACAGGGTTGGTCAGAAAAGTTGCACTTGTGGTGGACTTAGTCAAAAAGGGGTGATACAGACCATAATTATGAATAAAAAAATTACTATGGGACCAATACAGAATTCGAGAAAAAAACCCAGACATTTCATACAGTTTTTGCGAATCTGAGTTCAAATTTTGTATGGGATAGATTTTTTTTAATTCGGACTGTCCCATAGTTTAAGTTGTTCATAATGATGGTCTGAACCTTTGTCTCAGACACACTCACTTTCTTTCGGCTGAGTACACAATTTCTGAATAATCCTGTATATAAATTAGTCACATAATTTGATAGTTTTAGGCAGACTAAATAAATAATTTCTTACACCTAAGATATTTTACAGATTACTTTTAGGGGAAATTAAAATTAGGAGTTAGTCAAGGTAGTATTACAGTACCAATGTCTTTTCCAATTTATATTAAAATGAGCATATTATCTATCTAAAGTTATGGTTATTATAACCTACAAAAGGAACTTAATCTATAAGTATTTGAGGCCTACAGAGTTATAATTTGATTTCTTTTTAAAACAGTCTAACTATATTCAATAATTTCATTAATTAAGGTACGTTTTCAAAACAAAAATTCAGTAAATATTAGATTTTAGAGTATTATATGCCTGCTTGTATGCTCAAGAAACAATAGCCTACTTTTCTAGGGGGGGCAACCCCTAAACACAAAAAAAAAACTTATATTTTGTCCGAAAGTCGATAAACATTTTCGAGAAGTTGATAATAATGATACAACGATACATATTACAATGATATCCCAGAATATATCCGTCTAGAGAAAACACCAGCCTGGCTAGCATAAGCTCCACGACATAATTTTATCGTGTCAGAATGAGATAGAGCTACTTTAGAGTCACTTTTTCACACGTCGACAAAAAATAAATCATGGTGCGTGATGCTAGGCGGGCTTGGTATACTTTCAATGTTAAAATACACTTACATTTAAGAATCTAATATTTAGTGTATTTTTGTGTGTAGAACATAATATGTACCAAGTTGAAGCTCAGTTTCACAATCTGTGATTATATTTTAATTTGCCCAAAATAGTTTGAACTGTAGTGAGCAAGAACAAAAGCGCATTGGAATAAGTGAAAGGTACCACAATTTAATAAAGGTAGGCACAGTTTGTATAATTACGAGTATGTTAACAATCACATTTCATTAGACCATTTTTTACAACTCATTACTTAATATTTCCATTAGTGTTGTGCCAGATAGTATTCGGACTCAAACTGCTCACTGCTACCACGTCTCGCTGCTGCAGTCAATTACGGAATTATACCTTAATCAAAGACTGTGAAACTAACTTAACATTAATTTACTATAAAAAAACAAACAAAACTGTCTTTCCAATATACATGAATATACATACCACGGAATGATAATATAACCATTAGCTACTTACGTACGCGCGCCATCCACCCACCCACAAAAATCATTTAGGCCTGATCTTTTCATAAAAGTATATTTGCGCTACATTATCCGCTTCTTTCACTAATAATTTTCTTTTGACGAATTTAAAGTGGTCTAACGCGAACTGATACAGTTCATTTTCCATCTTCCAAATTGAAGATTCTTGTATCTTCTCTATAGTTGCTAAGCTGGGTTCTATTTTGGAGCTAGTTTGTCGTAGGTGGGATTTGTTACTGTTGAGATAGTACTCTGTGGCGCCTTTGAAGAAGCGCGGTAGGGTCGCTTCCAGGATTGTTATGAAGTCTAGCATTTCTTCAGTGAGCCCTACGAGTAGGTAGTGGTTGACTAGATTGTGTTTTGCCTGCTGTAGTGCCCAAGGGTTGCCTGGCACCCTGGAATGATAAAAATAAACTTGGTTATAATAGGTAGAATCAGTTGGGACAAGATTAACAGCACTATTATGAGAGTTGTTTGAAGAAACTGTGTTCAGACATTTTATTTTGAATATAAGATAAAGATTTGAAATTCTCCAAATGGTGTTGACTTTAGTTTCAACTGCATCGAACATTTATGTGCTGAGCATTACGAGTCCCCGTGACAAAACTTTAGAAAATCTTCATCCATGTTTTTTTTTCACAATTTGGGGGTAGGTTCAATAGTAAAAGTTGATAATGAATATAATCAAATAGAATCATAGTCCGTTGTCTAGAGATACACCCGATATGTACTGTGACAGACACAAACAAATAATTTTGGTAGAGCATTGAGAGCATCATTTTTGAGACTAGCTGCTCGCCCCCTTTCGCCCGGCTACAAATGAATAGGCTTGTAAAATATAATTAGTCCCTCAAATAGATTATCAAAAAATAGTATACACGTATTTTTTTTGACAATTTAACAAAAATTTACGATGATATATAGCCCGTTAAAGTTCCGCGTGACGACACTAACCTACTACAAAAGTACCGATATCGGTACCAGCTAGTGACGTCACAAGCCCCCCACTCTCAAATTTGACAAGGTTTATCTTTGTCATCAATCGTTTGATTGACATAGGAAAAAATACTGTAAAAATATAGCTACAAACCTACTGGAATAATTAGTCTAAATTATAAAGAAAACCGCGTTGTAATCTGATTTATATAGTTTTGAAGATCTAAGCGGATGCAGCAGCCGCACATACGGCACAGACACACAAAAAATAGCGACTTTGCTTTGTGCTTTTGCTTTAATATGTGGTGATTGCTTACCAGCATTCCGCCGCATGTCCGCAGAAAAATGGCACCTGCAGCCACATGTTCTCCGGGTTACAGTCCGGCTGCTTCTTCTCCACACACTCGTCGAAAGTCTGCAACACGTAAAGCGCTATTTATTTTCTAAATATTCTTATTAATTGATCGAGAGAGACAAGCATGCTTTTGGAGCGAAGTTTTTGGATGTTGCTTCTCGTGTATAGGTCCCCTTCTTCAACGAAGATTGACGAAACTTGGTACACGGGTTTAATATATTTTTAGAATGTTTTATTCGTCGGCGAATTTTGATGGGCTACTTTCCCTCTTTTCTTTCCTCCTGCCTTTCTTTTATTTCAATGATAATTTTGCGCATTAAATCGCAACATCGACTTCCACCGTATACAGAATTCACAGTGTGACATCCATGTACATAATTGATGAATAATCAAAAACGGCTCAGCCGATTTCGATGAAATTTACATGGAAACCTTGGAAGTATATCCTTTCGAACTAAAAAAAATGTCGAAAATATTGAAGAGCATACACGATAAAAAATACATACAGACGAACATAGTACCTCCTTCTTTTTGGAAGTCGGTAAAAAGCCATTTATAGTCGCTGTTTATCAGCCGATTTTAATAATATTTGACAAGACCATTCCATGTCGTAAAATGATTTGCGAGTAAATAGGGTGTCAAAATATTGGCTTATGAAGACTCATTTAAAAGATGTGCTGCGAAATTAAACTTTTAGGTGCCTTAACAAATTGTGCAATTATAAATGATTTAGCAGTGCGTCATCTCTCGTCAATCTTTAGAAGTTCTAATAACTTCTAGTTGATTGATAACCTGTCTAATACGGGTATCACAGGTGGCGCCACCAACGCTATAAGTTGGTGTAATATAAGCACTTCAAAGATTTGACTCTTGCGTAGGAGGCGGGCTGGCTCAGTTGGTTATAGCGTCGGGCTAGTGATCCGAAGGGGCAGGTTCGAATCCTGCGTTTGCTTCAGATTTTTGAAATGCTTATCACAAAGATAACTCTTTGAGATAAAATCTAGTGTGGAATGCACTCAAAATAAAATCATAACAATTATAAATAAGAACAGATTAATCCAAACATGCTGTACAAAGTTATAATCATGAGGCCTACTATTCGGAGAACTCATCATGATAACCCCCTCAGACCTTGAAAACCCCCTATTAGACATAGGCCTCCCTTTGTTTATGCCCTTCAGCTCTGTCCTTTAAATTGGAGAACTCCTAGTTTACTTTTTTCTTACAAGTTGATCCAGTCTAGCTTACCAATATACATTTTACAAAGTTTTTCCTATGTGTAGTTATTAAAATCCATGATTTCATTGCTATAAATTCTACACTTGCTTATTCAATCTTCCCAAGATAGAATACATTACTTGAGCACATGTTTTCGCAGCGTAATGAGCTATCATTAACTATTGCTTGGCAGAACAAGTCCTTAACATTTGGGCATAAGTTCTATATTGGTACGAACGACAGTAGCATGACAATGTAGGTCATTGTTGATTTCCTTGTATGGAGTTAAAGCTAAGTGTCTTGGTAAACATGAATCGAAACACTTAGGTATAGACATTTGATATTTGTAATGGACCATTGGAGCGAATAAAGTCATGACTGCTATTACTCTAGATTAGTTAGAGTAATCCATCAGTCAACTATAGGAACTCCACAGATGGATTTCCATCTGTGGAGAACTCCACAGATGGATTTTCCAATTGGAAACCTATAGGGGAGGCCTATTTAGGCCAATTTCTATAGTATGAACCAGTTTTAGGTAGCAAATAGTTATTTTATTTATATATATTTTGCATTTTTATATTTAGCATTTTTTGCTCTTTTTCAGCCTGAAACACAGGTTTCACCTAGTTCAGGCAATTGTGTGTGTTATTTATTAAATGTTTTTGCTTTTCAAGTGTAATGTTGACTTTGATGTTTTTAAATAAATTATTTTATTTTATTTTTATAGCATTATCAGCTGGACATCCAGTATTGAACATAATCCTCCCCTGTGGATTTTCAATAAGACCGGTTGGAAGAGGCTTGCAATTTATTAGTTATATTCCATAAAAAAATAATACTAAAATTAACTCCATATCTGCATCAAATACAAAAAAATGTGTAGAGCTTTTCAAGGACTTTGATTGGCTTTGGATTTGAAAGTTGGTATAGGCTGAATCATACAAGTCGGCGGATGTGAAGTTAGCTACAAGCTATTTATTTTATAGCTCGAAATAATAATTAAAATGTTTCTATTAAATGCTTACTACTAACAGTACCTATTACTCACAAAGTACTATTCTTTGTGAGTAATTTAAAAGCTAAATTTATAAGAAATACATATTAGAGGTCATCTTACAAATGGTCTCTGACCCTAAACTAAGCAAAGCTTGTGATATGGCTGCCAGAGATTGATATACTACATATTATACATTTTTTTTAAATACATAGTCAAGTTTTCGGGAGAGTCGCGGTGGTGTTTTTGCTCAATACTATTAATAAAAAGTACGACTGAATTTGAAGTCATTTACTTTATATTATCTAATCTAATCCTAACCTAACAGACTGAGTTGGAAGTCTGTTTCATTAGAGGTAACTTATGTTTGACAAAACTTATTCTACTTTACACTAAGCTTATCTAAACAAAAGAAGGGGTGGGCACTGTTGCGCTTTCACCATGCACAATGGTCTTAGGCACTTGTGCAAAGACAAAAGGATGCGCCGTCAGTCGGGTCAACTATCTGACCGTGTCGATAACATAAATACATAGGTACATATAGATAGGACCTAAATAACACCCAGACACAGAGCAAACACCAATGTTCATCACATAAATGCTTGCCCTGGGTGGGGATCGAATCCACCCCACTTTGACCCAAGAGTCAGAGTTACTAACGACTGAGCCACTGAGGCAGTCAAATAATAATAGGGGAATAATCTTACCATTTTATCTCCATGCTTTTTTCTAACCAGATGTGGTCGGAAATTGTCTCCATTTCTGAGGAAATAATAGTAGGAGACCAGCCGGTCCAGCGGCTTTCTTATCAGGTTTATAAATATTGGCTTAGAATTGGTTCCTAACCTGGAATTAAAACGAGAAACTGTACAATGGGCATAATGACTAATAAATATATTTAGTCCATCAGATAGATATATTATATTAACGCAGGCCAAACTGCGGGCTATTATAATTTTAAACAAATGCTTAGAAAACGCAAGCTAAACCGCAGGTAATATCATTTTCAGCAAGTACTAAAACAAACGTGGCCAAACCGTAGGCTATAATCATTTTAAACCATACTGACATCGCGGGCCAAACCCCGCGATGTCTTATGAGGCCATTATCGTTATAAATCAACAAGTACTAAAACAATGCAGCCCAACTGCAGGCTTTATTACTCTAAGCAAGTACTAGTCAAGTAGACAGCGCCGGCCTAACCACGCGTTATCATCAGTTTCAACAAATACTTACTAAAACAACACGGGCGAAGCGGCGGGTTAAGCTAGTCTAAAATAATTCCTATACTCTACATATATTATGTTCCCAATAGCAAAAATAAAACAAATAAGCCTTATTTCTGTTAAAAAATACTGAGAACTAGCTAGGATGCGCCATTGCTTCAACTTTTAGATTCACTGCACCTTGTAATGCTTTTGTTGTAGTCAAAACAATATTTTTAATTAATTCAGTTAGAAACTGCTCATATTAGTAGAAACTGCTCTGCTTGGGAAGGATAGTTCAATGCCTTGAATAATATTAATTTGATTATTCTTTATAGTGTTTGTTACCTTTCAAAATTCAAAAACGCCATGTGGCCATGATAAAGTGCTGGCTTCATTTCATTCCACTTTGTAACATTCTGAGCAAACTTGTACTGATTATTGAGCGACATGATATGTCTGTTTGCTGTTATATTGATATGTAGCACTTTGAAGTTATTCTTCTTGCACAGGTCGTAGGCGACGCCGACGAAGCTGGTGGACCCCGTCTTTGGAACTCTGTTGTATATAATCACTGTATCATCGTCTTCTTTGTCCAATGTCTTAGGAAAAAATTGACGAGATTCTGTGTGGGTCTGAGCTAGTCTATATTCTGAAATTTTAAACCGGAACTTAAGATTAGAAACTAAAATAAGCACAAAAATAAGAAGTGTAAACGATAGTCGAGCGGCGAGTTTACATCTGGTTTAGAATGACTGAAGCAAAGCGAAATTCAACGAGAAATAGATTGTTTCAATAATAAATTGTTGGTATTGAACCTATAGAGGGATTCACATACCAAGTTTTCGATAATTGTCCTCGAGTCGTGCGATTTCGGACTGGAAATATAACACGACAATAACAATAACACACAGACACGAAAACAGACATAGTTTGTTTACGTTGAACATTATTGCGCGAGTCCCGTTCATAAATCGTTAGCACGAAACACGTACTGATATAATTAATACACGTTCATTATAAATAAACATGATTATTAAGGGCACGATAAATAAAAATGTAATTTTGTTGGCCTTAACTGTCTCTCACTCGCCATTGCATTTTTGTTTGACGTTTGATTGCACAGACTAATATAAATTTTTGATTGCATTGATTGACTTTTCATTAAACTATCAATGTCACTGTCAATAAATGTCAAAAATGTTTCGACCCAATTTTTTTCTCGTGGTTGACGTATAGGCATAGAGCATTAAATGAGCTAGTAGAGTACGCTCAGTATAACTGTGCGCACGGCCGAAATCTAAACTAAATTCAATGCTGCCAGGGAATCCAAAAGAATAGCAACATAACGTAATATGGTACGTGGCGCTTCCACTCGTGCGCTGTTATATTGTGTGCGCTCTAATGCTAGTTTTCTAGAAAGTAATTTTTTTTTTTAATGCAAGACATAATCTAAATCTACACAAACTACTACATAACAAGCAATTGGATCATCCATAAACCCTTGAAGGTCTAAAGATAATGTAAATAATTAATTTGGAACACAACCCTACACTCTTGATTTTGAAGGATATGATTTTGATAAGTAATATTTTTATTTTTGGCTACTAATTGTATTCTACGGAAAAAATGTTCTTGGTCAGCGCGCGAAATTCTAATCTTGGGTTTCTTGTCGTTTACAGATGAGTAGGCAGTTTGCAATGCGTGCAAATGGAATACGCGCGCTGTCCGAAGGCGTAAATCTGGAACCATTATCCAAAGTCCTTTCATTTTGTATAATCTTTATTCAGTTAAAGCTCGAAACATACTATCGGACGCGGCTTACGGACGCGACTGAGCGTCCGATAGTATGTTTCCGGCTTTAATCTCTCTCGCACGTGACTTCGCGTGTGGTCCATGGAGACTTTTTGGTTAGTTCTTCCTCGTTTCCGCCAGTGGCGCTGTACAAAAATGTATAGAGCCATACCATTTATCTATGGCCATACGGAAACAGCAGTAGTTTCCTAGTTTTTCTATATAAAAAGCTGGAAACATACTATCGGACGCGGCTGACGGACGCGACTGACAGTCGCGACTTATAGGTATCTAGATAATGAATCTACACTGAGCCGTGCAAACTATCGGACATCAGTCGCGGACATCACCTTGGACTGACCTTGAGCGTTCGGACGTCCGAGAGTGATCTGGCGCGCCGGATGTTTTAAGACGTGCACACTGCTAAGTCGCGACCGTCAGCCGCGTTCGTAAGCCGCATCCGATAGTATGTTTCCAGCTTAACAAAGTACTTTGTGGTTTCAATTGAGTCCCTATATTGTACAGCACGTATTTGATGACACCAAATTATACAGGCAGGAAAGCACGGCCCGTATTTCATGTCCCATGCCACCAATTATCAGGATGTACATTATTGGCACGAAGAATATTTGCTCCTATGGGTTGGTATGTCTGTAACTTCTGTCAGTTCCAAAGAGATATACTATGCGCCACACAAGTCGGCGGATGAGAATTTAGCCACAGATGACACATTGCCATGATTCGCTAATTATTGCGCATGTGTGCACAATGCCAATGCCGCGTGGCGTAGTGGTGAGCACGGGTGAAGGGAGCACGCGGGGGGCATGAGGTTTGCCGGCGGGTGTGCCCTGACGTCTCGTTTCTCTGGCACCCACGCATACCTTTAAAGTATCCTTAACTCGTAAAAAGGACAGGTTCTTTCTGGCGCTTCGCCGGCCGCTGTCGGGGCACGCTCGCTTCGCTCGCTCGGCTCGCGCATTGTTGTCACTGTTCAAACCTAACCTAACCAACAGAGTCGAATTACCTTAGTCAACTCATAGGGTGAACCAGCCAGTTCACGACCACTTAGTGGACTAGTAATCTTTGAAGTGACATTATTCACTATAATGATAATGTTCTGATTCAAATAATACTCAGGAGTTTAGAAAAAACCTTAAATAATTGAAAAAACATAAGTTTTTTTGTATTTTATGTTAGTAAGTATAAAATAAATAATGATTTTAATTTATTTTTTAGTTCCCGACCACATGTGGTCAGTTTGCGTCCGACATTTTCGTTAGTTGACGTCCACTCAAAAGCCATTGAAAAAAGAGCCTTAGAGCATGTTCTTAGGGTCGTAAATAATAACAGCATCAAATAATCATGTTTAAATGACATTTAATTTTAGTTATCTAATATTATTCATTTAATTATTTTAATGATATTTATTTTTCATCTATTCACACTTATTTAGTAATTTTAATAATAGTATTATTAACTTATTCAGTAATTTTTGTATGGCATAAGACACGTGGTCGTTAGCTGACCGATTGTCGACCACCGAAATAATGCTTTATATTTTAATGGTAATCAACACATTTTGCTGGTCGCATTCTGAAGTGTACATAAACCACGTCCTAAAGATCAAACTGATAAAGACTAAAATGCCGTACCATGAAGTATCAGTTAGAAAATTTATGAAGAAGATCGATGGGAATTGCCGACCATGTGGTCGTGAAATGATGCATACACAATTTTAGTAGGTTAGTTTGCCGAACACCTATTATTTTAATTAAAAGCGCATATTTTACATTAAAATGACCCTTTAGGGGTAAAAAAGTGTTTTTCTAAACATTCCAAGCTACATTTGGATGCGTGAATCTCGACAAAAACTGGTATTAATTGCGGTTGAAAAAGTGTCCTCTCACTATTTTTTTCGTAAATTTGTTCAACCAATTCCGACACTTCCACTATGGGTCTGGTTCACAGGCTCAATGAAGTGCATCACGTATCAGAAGACAAATCACAGAGTCGCGGAGGGGAAGCGATAGACTAAAGTATCGTTCAAAAACCAAAACAAACGTTGGCGCGCTTTTATTCAACTATTTATAGTGGTTTTATGAAAAAGTAGTCGTGAACCGGTGGTGGTCGGCAAACTGGCCATTTCAACCTACTTTGCTATAAAATAACCAAGGTCCAGGGACACAAAATATCAGGCCGTACAATATCAGGCTGTACATTATCATGTCGTGAATTACTGGGTCGTACATTATTGGCCCCCGTTTCAATTTACCTACATGTAAACCTGGAATATTATAGCACTATTGTGTTACTATCGTAAAATTTAACCTTGCAAAATAGCATTGCAGGTACTTACCCGAAGTAAGTAAGTAGGTGGGTTTGTGCTTCAAGGTATTTTGAACTGAAATCTATCACCATGTGAAATCAATGCCCCATTGCACAATGAAGCTTTGAATTCAATACCTACGCTGCCCAGTAGTAGCCAATGTGCAGAGGTGTATCCAGGCGAGTCCACAAGTTACAACGAAACGAAACTTAGGAGAAGATATAGCTCCCAGCGGGTTGGCAAGTTCAAATAGCACTGGGTAGGCCGTATAGCACGGATAACTGTTGATAGATTGGATCATAAAGTTCTCGAGTGGAGACCATGCATGCAGGACAAGCAAGCGCAGCGAAGGACGTCCAACTACAAGATGACCATGATGATGATGAGAGTAAAAAAGAACATTTATTTTGAAGCATTGTACCTACCTACTTACTTAATTATTATCGTATAATAACGGTTGTGAATTTAGCTACTACCTGCTCAAATCGCCTTTAATATTTGGATTTGCTCACCTAAAGGTCCTCCATCCTGAGTGCATCAAAAATGTTGTCTGGAAGAAATCGTCAAAGGCGATAAGGGCGTACAGCATGTATTGTGTAATGTGTTTTTTTTGTCAATTTTATTATATTTACCTGTAGTAGGTATCTACCATGCAATAACAATAGCATGACGAACTCATAGCTCATCAAAAAAATAATTCTTTTTTTGCAAAAAAATTGCATGACCGACTTCAACTGTGTACAGAATTCACGAACATTAATTAATATTTCGCACGGATCGCTGTAGCATTTTTCATTATTGTTGATTTATCGAAAATGACAGCCGATTTCGATAAAATTTAAATGGGGCCAATTTAACTCTTTCCAATAAAAAAAGAGTTATCGAAATCGGACCACTACGTAAAAAGTTATGCGTGGTTATACCTACATAAAATACATATATATATATATATATATATATATATATATCGGCGCGTCGACCAGACTGGCACGACAATCTTCTTCATCCATTGAGGGATCGTTATAAATAAATAGGCAGCGAGTTATCAGAATTAATTGTATTCTCCTTGGATAGCTTAAGTAATTACAGTCACACGTTTTACATCTCAATTATTTCAACCTCTAATCTATTCCCGCCGTTTTCTACGTTTTTTTCTCAATATTAAACAAAATGACAATCATATTCCATCTCAACTGTCAACCGACCATCAATATTGCTATGGCGCCTTTTTACAGTGACGTGCGGTAGGCGAGCAAAGAGTTCCGTCGGCCGCCGAGAGAAACCTCTTTATAATAAATATTTGCAAGGAGTTCCGCTCGCCCATTGCACGTGCTGTTTACAGTGTTCTGGCGCCGTCATATATACAATGTGTCCGGTTATGACATACCGATATTTTAGGAGAGCATTTTTCAGGTTTTTTTATCGGCAAATCCACTTTCCTGCAATGTCCTACTTCACTTCCTTCAAAATGGCGGCCATTTTTGTTTTCAGTTATGAATAATGTAGAGCATGCACTAAAATTGCAATAAGTGAGTAAGTCAGAGTCGCAGAATGATGAATTTGGTGTTTTTCGAAAGATAATGTGTTGTTCTAGCGACTTTTTAACAAATTTTATTGACATTAACAGTTAAAAATACTAAAAACATACAAAAACAGAAGAAAATAAGAAAAAAAAATGTATTTTTTGTTATGTTTCTTACCATTGCACGAAAACTAGCCTGTAAAGTTGTTATTATTTTATGCTATTTCTGAAATTAACTATGGTGTCTTTAAATTAAGACTAAATTTGTAACATTATGTCAGTCTTTCAAGTACAAAAGTCGTATAAAATCATGACGTCTGCGCAAGCCGTCCCAATCTAGGTAGCGGGCCGGACCCCATATTCCTAGAACGAGCAGGTAGAAAAGAGACAAATGTATTGTGAAAGAGCGTGATAACATGTACCAAAGGGTCTCATAATTCAGATGGTTACAAGTAAGTACTTGTTGAGTAGTTGTCCCTCGCTACGCGTTGTTTTTTTTGCTATTTTGTCTACATTATCTGTGTTCTGCAAGTTGCTAGGTGTCGGAAGTGATTTGAACTTTTTGCAAGTCCTAATATGGCTGCCAATTTGCCACTCATCAACCTTCGTAACATGTGGCTACAACTTGATGGAGCTCCTGCACACTTTGCACGAAGTGTACGTAGCCACTTGGATGAACAACATTCTCCATGAATAGGGCGTGGAGGTACCATCGCGTGGCCACTACGTTCACCTGAGTTGACGCCCCTGGATTATTTTTTCTGGGGCACAATGAAGCAAAAGGTGTATTACCATGCTTCGGCGACACGAGAAGAGCTGGTGGAAAGGATCCATACCACCGCGATCGAAATACGAGAGAACACAGACATGGTCCGCCGCTCAACACGACACATTGTTCTGAGAACCACAATGTGCATTACAAACAATGGAGGATATTTTGAACAGCATCTGTAATCTTAAGTAATGTAAAACTTAAGTAATCTAATCCAAAGTAAAACTATTCTGAAGTTAATAAACAATTTGTATTTTATTACATCCATTTTGCTCTATGTTGAGGTTTGTATTAAATAAAATTTTGTACTTAATTTAGATGACTTAAGATAACAAATTTGGTGTTAATTTAAAGACACCATAGTTAACTTCAGAAATAGCATAAAATAATAACAACTTAACAGGCTAGTTTTCGTACAATGGGAAGAAACATAACAAAAACATACATTTTTTTTCTTATTTTTTTCTGTTTTTGTATGTTTTTAGTATTTTTAACTGTTAATGTCAATAAAATTTGTTTAAAAGTCGCTAGAACAACACATTATCTTTTGAATGACACTAAATTCATCATTCTGCGACTCTGACTTACTCACTTATTGCAATTTTAGTGCATGCTCTACATTATTCGTAACTGAAAACTAAAATGGCCGCCATTTTAAATGACCATAGATACCCAGTTTCCGATTCACATAACTGATATGTTTTAATCCCAAACCGGGCAGATTTGGTCTTGATATATTGCCTGAATCCTACTGGTCCTTTCCAAAGTGTCAACGATTCATCGATGCAAATGTCCTGACGTAAAAAATAATTTTGTTGAAATTTTAAATTTAATTTTTCTAGTACGGGTCCCATAGGGTATAAAACATTTTCAGGATCATTTTCGTCTCGTGATCCGTTGGCAAGATGGAAAGCCCGATTCAAATTCCAGTACCTGTCTTCAGAAAACATGGATCGGAATATTTCTGTCCGCAGAATGGGAATTTTAGTGAAACATGATTTTATGCTTGGCATCTTAATAATGCCCAGCATCATCCAGAATGCGAACAGAATTAGGAGTTCGTCAATGTTTGTTTCATACCAATCCTTTTGAAATCTTTCACTCTGTATCCCCTGGGCATACCGATTAGTTTCGTCTACGATGTGGGATAACAGTGAATCATCCCAGTACGACCGAAAAGCATCATAGACGTTTTCAAATAATCGAGAAGGTCCAGAAGCTTCATCGTGAAATATCTCTTTTGCTCCAGACCATCCATCCATCGACGTCCAAACAAACTCCTCGCTTTCACGAAACTCACTTTCTGCATCATTCACGTCCTCTTCTAACTCAACATTCTCCGCTCTCGTTCTTCGCGTCGCTCTCTCTCGCCCTTCACGCTGAGCTGTCACTCGCTCGATTCCCTCACGCACTTGCGCGGACAGCTCCTCGTCAGATAAATAACGCTCTACAAGCGGCTGACCGCGCGACCAAGTATTCCTTTCTCTCACTCTTCGTCTCTCATTTCCACTTACAAAATGCCCTCGACCTCTTCCTCTTCTTCCGATTCCGCTGCGCCCACGCCTACCAACCCTGTAAGTACCGCGTCCAGGGCCGCTGTAACTACTAGTAGCTGGATCTTGCATGGCTTCCTCATCACTTACTCCAGGTTGTGGTGAAGCAAAAGGAGGAGTGCTGTAAAATAAATAGAAAATTTAAATTATGCGTGCATGTATTTGCGTGTATTTGTGTATTGTATGTATAAAGTAATCTTAGTAAAATACGATACGAATAAAAAATAAAAAAATTACATAGGACTAATAGACCGTAAAAGCGTCGCGCGGTCTTCATCTTCACTATCACTAGCCCTGTAACAATAAACAACACTGTAAGTAAAAAAAATTTTGATTACTTATTATAAATTCGAAAGTAACATAACTGATACCCCATGGACAAAATAGGCTACTTTTCATCATCATCATTATAAGCGCGGGAAAAACTACAAAGTGCTAGTTACATTTACAATACATAATACTTACTCAATGTGACTCCCATTATCTGGTACCGTCACAGGCGCCAGAGAACCATCTCTTTGGACCAAAAATAATTCAGACCCAGGGGCCAGCTGCAACATGAACAAATAGCAAGTGAAAAATAAATAAACCGATAACAAAATGTAATCAACTGAACCAATTTGAATGTAAACAAAAGTGTCATTCAGTCCAAATAACATGAATTTATATCATGAAAAGATACAATTATATCAAAAACCTAAAAACTTAACTAACATTTAAGCTTTCGAGCTCTGTCGTCAAATCGTTGCGCTCATCCTCGACTTCTTCAATGACATCGTCATCTGAATCTAAATATTCCTCATTGAGAAGGTCGAGAAATTGCTGTGGGGCTTGGTCGTTATCGGGATTCCACATCTAAAACACGAAAAATAAAAAATTAGAATAAGATTCTAACAAATTGAAAACATCTCCCTGTGATAACAAGACAATAATAATAATAAACGTATTTATTTCAAAAAATTATCGATATTTTTATCGATATAGGCCATATTGATCGATATCCAGCACTACGGCCAAACAAATAAAAATGGCGGACAGAAAACAGATATTTTGCACATTGAAAAAAGGAAATGGTATTTTTAGCCTTTTTAGAACTTTCTGACCAGAAATATAGTCAATAATACAATATGTGATTATTATTTTCAAATTTTCTTAGACATAAATCACGTAATAATACATTTTGACTTCGAAATCACCCGTCAAAATACTCGGAACACAAAACAATTTCGTCGCGTCCTCATTTGTCAACGAAAAACTAACTTCGTATTGTATTCTGTGCTTCATTATTGTTATCCAAAAGTCTACACATATGCCATGATCAAAACTATAATAGCTTTTACTTACCTTTTACAAGAAAACAATTTTAAATCACGCACAAACACTTTGCTTCACTTCAACAAAACTGCCGATTTTCAAAATGGCCATGCTAAGGAACAATAACAAAATACCATTGTTATTATACACCAAAATAAAGAGGGTGTATTCCTCTCTTTTGTTCCTATACAAAACATCCACCTACAGATAAAAAAAGACACTTTTCGAAGACCTTTTTAAATTGGTAGTGTGTCCGTATCACAGAACAGCGAACTACTTTAATCTCTTTTCTGTGGTCCGTATCAGTGTGTAATAGGGCCTATTCTGTGGTCCGTATACATCTATACGCGTTCCGAGTCTACCGTTACCAAGTGTCACTCGTATACATTTATACGCATTCCGAGTCAAAAGGTTAAGGGAAGTGAAGTAGGACATTGTTGGAAAGTGGATTTGCCGATAAAAAAACCTGAAAAATTATCTCCTGAAATATCGGTATGTCATAACCGGACACATTGTATATATATATATATAAGTACGCATTGAATTGAGTACCTCCTCCGTTTCGTCGGTCAAATATAATAAGTATCTATTGTATATTGTATTCTCAGAGCAAATAAAAAAATCAAGAGAGAATGTTGTGAACAAACAAGTGAAGCCAACCAAAACTACGCCTCGCCGTGTACAGACAATTACACACACACATCCAGCTAACTATGAAACTACGCCTTGGCTTGTCAGTCAAACTATGGCGGCGCAACAGCGACGCACTCACACATGTATAAAAAACCGGCTTCACTTGACTGTTCAACGACGTTCCCTCTGGATTTTTTTATTTGCTCTGAGATTGTATTTTAAATAAAATACCAATAATGTTCTCGTTCTGAAATCCAGCCCTGGCAGTGTGTCAGTAAATTGAATCAACTGGCACGTACAAACAAACCGTAGTTCCGTCCGCCGCCACACAAATAAATGATCGAACTAGAATACTAAATAATCAATACGCGACGGGTGGCCGAGGTTAATTTAATTTAAAACGGACAGATTTGTTTCCCTTTAGCCACATTACAATGTTTTTAGTTGATAGTAAGCGCCTCCACAAAAACGCAATCTGTCCATTTTTAACCGACTTCGAGAAAAGAGGTTAGAAATCCGACTGCATGTTTTTGTATGTTAAAAATGCGTGATTACTCCGCCAGTTATTATTATGAATCGATTTTGATGATTCTTTTATAAATCGGTTCACAATTGGCGAAAATATCGATGAACATATCTACAGAGAAGAAATTCATACAGAAGAACATAGAACCTCCTTCTTTTTGAAGTCTATAGGTACGAGGTACGACTATAGGTAAGTCTATAGGTACGAGTACATGTACTCGGTATCAGAGGCCGTGTGTGGTGTGTACGATGTCTCTAATATATTTATTTATATGTCATATCTTTAACTATTGATATTATTACGAGTATCTACCTACTATTTCACGACTTCGTATTTCAGGCACAATGAGTGTTATTTTTTCGCGAATAAGTTCGAGCCTATCCAACCACCACCTGCAACTCTGAGATGTACTTAAATGCCTCCTGAGGTTACCCATCCTTAGAATGGCCATGCTGAACGTTGCATAGCTTCAGTGATCGCTAAAACACCTAGGCAAACTTGTCAAACTACTCTATGAGCGCTCCTGTCTTTCTATGATTTGGATCTTAAAAATATAGTGAGTGTTAATAGAAATAGCTCATAAATAAGTCTGATGAACCAAGACTAAATATTTTTATTACATAATCTAATAGTTCGACATCGTAGTGTGCGAAAAATAGCACGAGCCACTGACATTAGTTTTCCCGCCAAAAGTGGGTCAACCACGTAAAGGGCGCGGGCGGCCCGTTCGTTTAATTTACTTTTACCTGACTATTTACATACCTACTTGCATAATAAGCAAGCAGACTTCGTTAATCTATTCAGACTCAAAATATTATTATTATTATTTTTTTTTATTTCGAATAGGTTTGCGTTTGACTACACACTGCCTGATGTTAAGCAGAATAATACACATACCTACAACTGAAAAACGCGAAAAATAATGATAAGGATATTCAAAGAAAAGAAAAATCGACTGTTCCATACAATAAGTTCATAGACTCTTGAAAAAAGTAACTATACAATACTTATAAACTTAAATATATACCTACATATACCTTCTCTTTGTACAGTATGATAAAATAATTGTAAATTTTAGTTAACAAAGGGCACAGACCCTGGAGTCTGTGGTTAGTAAATTTTAATTTAGGTTCTGTACTTTTTGTCTTGAGACACTGAACTAAATAAATGGGACAAGAAGGTATTACATCATCATCATCATTAGGTACCGTACCATGGTACTGTACTAGACTTTTTTAATAGTTCACTGCAGGACGTAGGCCAACCCGCGAAGGCTGATTGCGCCATATCCACCACGCTGGCTCAGTGTGGGTTAGTAGATTCACATACGCCATCGAATTTCTTCTATGGACGAATGCAGGTTGCCTCATGATGTTTTCCTTCACCGAAAAGCCAGTCATGTGGAATTCCGCACCTACTCGTAAATCATAAAGAACTCGTTAGTGCGGGACCGGGATTTAACCCCAAAACCTCACGATTGTTACACGGCTAAATATATTTTTAGGTACGTAACTAACTACTTGCCATATTTTTTTTTTCGGACAAAAGTGCCTTTATTAACTACAACAAAATAAAATACTACTTTATACGCTAAAAGTACATACACTATGTACTACTCCAAAAAACCGGACAAGTGCGAGTCAGGCTCGCACATCGAGGGTTCCGTACAAACACGATAACATAATAGTAAGCTTGTTTTAGCGTGGCAACTGAAGTTATTTGTATGTTTAAAATACAAAAAACTTCATTTGCCAGTAACATATCCGGAACGCATAGACACCTCGTACATCGACGGAGAAAGTTAATACCGCGGGCTAACTTGACGCCAACGCCATCTAGTTTTGATATGAGTAAATACTGAGATTTAAACTGTTGATTTAAGAATTGATTTTGTAACTTATTTTATTTGATTGCTATTAAGTTTGATGTTTTTTACATTAATACAATTATACATTTACATATAAATTTATATTTGAACATATTTTTAGTTTAGACAGAATTTAGAACCAATTTTTTGTGAATTTTGAGGCCCTATTTTTTGTGATGTAAATAAAAATGTACAGTTTTATTCCTATATGTGTACTCTGAGACAATGCTCCTCGTCAAATTTCATAGTTCTATGTCAACAGGAAATACCCTGTAGGTTTTGATTTTTGTGAGTGCAAAATATGCGGTTTTTTACGACATAAACGGCTCTAACTTTTTTATACGGCACCTGAGAAGCTTTTCTTTTACACAACTGCAAGAATTCATAGGTTTACGTATATAGTTTAAATTTCAACTCGATATCTTTACGCGTTCCCGAGATAAAGAGTCTTGACATACACACAGACGGACAACAAAGTGATCATATAAGGGTTCCGTTTTTTTCGTTTGAGGTACGGAACCCTAAAAATAAACAATTGGATCATTCGCAGACCCTTGAAGTATAAGCCCATAAATTAGACACAAGTTAATCTTATAGCAACCCCTCTTTTTGCGCCAAAGTTTAAAAATATCCCGGACCACCCCCAGGGAATGAAAAATGACAAGGGTGCTGAACAAGAATAGCATCACCCAATACATTCGTCATCTGGCAAGACAACCCTAATAGGAAACTACACTTCACGAATGATTACACTTTTGGATTAGATGAAAGAATAGAATTTATATTTCAACTAGCTGCCCATCCCGGTTTCTCCCCCGGCTATTAATTAACACCTATATCTCAAAACCTTCCTTGCACATTTTGCAAAACTGCATTGCACATTTTGAGCCCTTAGTCCAGGTTTTGTGTAGTTTACTTAAACTTTCTCGTTCGCGTGTGGCTCCATACATTTTGGTTAGTTCTTCCTCGTTTCCGCCAGGGGCGCTGTACATAAAGGTGACGTCCACAAGTGGTATATTATTCAGAGAAAAATTGAACCAAGATGCCAAGAACATCATTTGAAAACTTGTTTTATGGGCTTCCCAAAAAAATTTATTTATTAATATTCATTTTAATATTTTTATATTCTAATAAAGATTATTTCACCCCTCCAATTGTTTTTAAATGCGAAAAATAAATTGTTGGTAAAATAACAATACAGCTTGTTATATTTTCTAGTTTAGCAATAATAAAGTGCTTCTATCTTTATTTTACTTGCATTCATAGCTGATTCTATCACATTCATCGCTTAATTTGCTAAAATTAAAAATTATAACCTACCAATGTGACCAGTTAGTAGGTACAATGTGACAAACAAACACTTTAAAAGTGTGTCTAATTGGTAAAAATGCTTTTATTTAACAATTTGAAGGTTACTTAATCAGGGTTGATAGAGATAAACTACTTATTGAGCCAAATATATTTATTTATCCTAATAAATTCAAAATTAATTTTAAAAAAATCAGAGGGCTCTTTTTTGTTTTTAACTGATGTAATAGACTCAGAAAAATATGAACTTTCTCGAAATGTAACGAGTGTTGTGGTTACAATTTTTGATTATTATTATACCAGTCTCCATACATTTTGTGGACATGTCCTTTATAGAGCCATAAGAAAGCCAGCTGTAGTTTCAATTTACGTGTAAACCTGTGGGGAACGCGGAAAAATCATGTCGCCTCATTGTATTATTTTGTTAAACTTGTGTTTTTATCAGTGATAATTAGTGAAAAATGGTGGTATTTCGTTGATTATGAGCTGATTTACGGGCATGAGTGTAGGCAAGTGATATAATGTGACGTATCATGTTCTTCCGTGTTGTTACCAAAACTCCATAAACGCCTCTAGTAAAGTCTCCACTGCTTTACTGAGGTATGACTTGGACTATGATTGGACTTGACCGCGACTTTACTGGACTATGACGTGACTACGACAGTGACTATTTTGATAAAATATCAAAAATTATTAAAACTTAATACTTGACACTGGCAAATGCACAACAATGCGACGCCAAACAAAAGAAGAAGAAGAAGTGTAAACCTGTACCAACCCCTCTGTTGTGTAAGTGGGTGTAGCTTAGAAGATCTAAGCGCACACATAAGTAATCAGACAGAAAAAGTGAATTTGATTTATAATAGGTACCTATACAGCCCAATGGAGGGGAGTAGATATAGATAACGCAAAGGGTTGCCTTTTATAAGCAATAAGGCCGCCCTTTGTAGCATAAGTTCTAAGTTGCTTTTTTCCCCTTCTGTGTATTTTTCTGTATTCTGTGTTTTTAGTAATTTTAGTGTTAACAATAAAGTGTTCAATTATTCATTCATAACGCACTGCACATCTCTCCGCGTAGAGTTTGGCGAAGCTGATATTTGAAGAATGATAAAACACTGCTCGCTTTTTTCGGCAATCGGGTAGGTACGTGAGTTCGAAGGTATCTATCATGACTAAATTCGAGGCCTACAATTTAATGTATCATCCCAGTCACGGTAGAGTTCGTTTGTAATTGGCGCCCGCGGGAACTCATCCGAAGACCGTAGTGTCATTTTGATAACTTTTTTGCCTATGTGTCCACTTGGACCCATCTCTGGATCTGATGTTGACGTCATATCAGTAGGTAAGTACCTAAAAACAATTAAAATTATCAGTACCTATATATAAACCTACAATTAAAATAAGTACATAAACAGATCGTCCTTCCGCTACCAACTTAATGGAGATCGTTAGGGGAGGCCCAGCAGTGGACGTCCTATGGCTGAAAAGAAAAAGAAGATCATCCTTCATTGGTAGGCCGATTACACATATTAGCAGTGGACATAAAATGGGGTGGGTATACCTACTGCTACTGGATATTTGCTCTACTGTTACAACAGTACAGCAAATATCATGTATAATACCTACACGTAGTTAGTTAATGTGTTTTGCCTAATTTCTCGTAATTCGCAAACCATTTTACTCATTTACGACAGCTCACGTCAACGTCCATAGCTTTGTAATTCAGATTTCAGTTCATTTCAGTAGCTCTACGTCTATCGCGGCGACTGCACGTTTATTTATAACGGTGCCCTTCGCAATACGTTCACGAGTACGTGTTAAAACAAATTGGTTTTACAACTCACGGGCAGTAAACATAGCATTACACTATTACGTGCGACAAGGTATATTGTCATACAAGCTGTTATTTTCATCATCGTTATAAACATTTTGATGAATTTCTGAAAATCAGCTGATTTATAAGTAGGTATGCTATTTTATCAAGTCAATGATTTTTAACAAAATCTGACTTTGCTATTTCAGGTTTGGTTCCATTGTAAAGGCTGTTGATAATGATGTGTTTGTTACCTATACTTCAGTAAAAATGTCAAGGGTGCAAAACAATAGTTTAATCATAATTCAGAAAACCAATTGATTTTATTTTATTTCACTAAATAACTTAGCTAAGTAAAAAAGCAAGAGTGAAAAAGGGTACCTTAAATTATCGTGATATAACTTAGACCGCAACTTTACATGATCATTGAGCAAGTAGTGATCAAACGTGATCTTATTTTGTGTACATAGATAAAAAAATGACGCTATAATTGTGTGTGACCGTAATGGAAGTGGACCGGATAATGTATATATTCGGAAGTTTCACTCGGAAGAAAGACAAGCGCAAGTCGTTGCAGCAGTCTTCCATCAGCGCCGGAAACAGTCCGCTTCATGGGAAGACGAGGCCAGCCAGCCAGAACCTGGCTATACCTCCGCGGACCTCGGCGTATGAAGATCGAGGAAGGCGCAAGAGTCAGGTAATTTCGCTACTTTTCTTTTTAGGGTTCCATACCTCAAACGAAAAAAAACGGAACCCTTATAAGATCACTTTGTTGTCCGTCTGTCCGTCTGTGTGTATGTCAAGACTGTTTATCTCGGGAACGCGTAAAGATATCGAGTTGAAATTTAAACTGTATACGTATATATATGGTCTCTTGCAGTTGTGTAAAAGAAAAACTTCTCAGTTATCGTATAAAAAAGTTAGAGCCGTTTATGTCGCAAAAAACCGCATATTTCGACACTCACAAAAATAAAAACCTACAGGGTACTTCCCGTTGACATGACAGAACTATGAAATTTGACGAGAAGCATTGTCTCAGAGTACACATATAGGAATAAATCTGAAAACATTTTTATGTACATGTACATTTTTATTTAAACCAAAAAAAAGCACAAAAAATATGGCTAATATGGGTTGGAATTCAAAGTGAGTAAATCGTTTCCTGTAAGGTATCATATAAAAGAATTTATTAGCACATGCTAAAACAGGTTTTTAATTATTTCAACAATGTGTAATTTTCGATGTAAGACGAGAAAAGTGAAATCAAAAAACTTTTTTGTCGATGGTTATAGTATAGGGTAAAAACCGGCAGTGATCACAGAATCGTGCGAGGCAAACTGAATATCAACGTTAAACTCGAAAGGTCCCGCCTGATGAAGTCTACGCTCCGACCTACTCGTGCCCACATACAAAACCCCGAAAACTTTCAGCTCAAGCTCTCGAATCGCTTTGCTTGCCTGGATAACTTTGCGTCGGTGGACGAGATCAATAACGGGCTCGTAGAAACTGTACAAACGGTGGGTTCTAAGTTCTTTAGACCCCGCCGTTCAGATAGACCTCAGAAATTCTCCGATCATACTCTAAATCTCATGGCCGAACGACGCTCGCTAAGACTGCAGTCTTCCGATGATGCAAAGTCATACAGGCGACTCAATAGACAGATTTCAAAATCGGTGCGGTGCGACATTCGTCTCTTTAATACTAAACATGTTAAAGAGACAATAGAGCGGAACAAAGGCTCCAAAGTGTTCGCAAGGCATTTGTCTATTGGGCAAAGCCAGTTGACAAAGCTGAAGAGAAAAGATGGCAGTATAGCGTCAACCAAGGCAGAGGTATTGCAGGAGATCGAAAGGTTTTACGGACAATTATACGCCTCGGTAGCAAAGCCTGTAAACAGCGCGGCCAAAGACCCAAGAGCCAAGCTAACCCGACACTTCACCGAAGACATCCCGGACATTAGCCTGTACGAGATTAGGATGGCCCTGAACCAACTTAAGAACAATAAGGCGCCGGGTGACGACGGAATCACTTCAGAGCTTCTGAAAGCGGGTGGAACGCCGGTACTAAAAGTCCTTCAGAAGCTATTTAACACCGTCGTCCTCGAGGGCATAACGCCAGAAGCGTGGAACAGAAGCGTGGTGGTGTTGTTCTTCAAAAAAGGTGACAACACCTTATTGAAAAACTACAGACCCATCTCGCTTCTGAGCCATGTTTATAAGTTGTTTTCAAGGGTCATTACGAATCGTCTCGAACGCAGGCTTGATGACTTCCAGCCTTCCGAACAAGCCGGTTTCCGGAAGGGCTTTGGCACCATGGACCACATACATACGCTGCGGCAGGTTATACAGAAGACCGAGGAGTATAACCTGCCACTTTGCTTGGCGTTTGTGGACTATGAGAAAGCCTTTGATTCGGTTGAGACATGGGCTGTGCTTGAGTCTCTTCAACGATGCCGTATTGACTATCGGTACATTGAAGTGCTGAAGTGTTTGTATAATAACGCCACTATGTCGGTTCGAGTACAGGAAGATAGCTCCAAGGCGATCCCTTTGAAGAGAGGCGTAAGACAGGGAGACGTAATATCTCCGAAACTGTTTACTACTACTCTGGAGAACGCCTTTAAGCTCCTGGAATGGAAAGGACTCGGTATCAATATCAATGGCGAATACATCACTCACCTTCGATTTGCCGACGATATCGTGGTCATGGCAAAGTCGATGGAAGAACTCAGCACGATGCTCGAAGGCCTTAATCGAGTCTCTCAACAGGTGGGTCTTAAAATGAACATGGATAAGACAAAGGTCATGTGTAATTCTCATGTTGTACCCACCCCTATTTCAGTTGGGAACTCGGTTCTTGAAGTCGTTGACTCGTACGTCCACCTGGGACAAGTAGTCCAATTAGGTAGGTCCGACTTCAAGAAAGAGGCCAATCGCCGAATCCAACTCGGTTGGGCAGCGTTTGGAAAATTGCGTAACGTCTTCTCGTCCGACATACCTCAGTGCCTCAAGTCGAAAGTTTTCGACCAGTGTGTGTTGCCAGTGATGACTTATGGCACAGAAACGTGGTCTCTCACTATGGGCCTTATTAGTAAGCTCCAAGTAGCCCAAAGAGCCATGGAGAGGGCTATGCTCGGAGTTTCTCTGCGAGATCGAATCAGGAATGAGGAGATCCGTAGAAGAACCAAGGTTACCGACATAGCCCAGCGGATTGGCAAGTTGAAGTGGCAATGGGCAGGGCACATAGCGCGGAGAACTGATGACCGATGGGGTCGAAAAGTTCTCGAGTGGAGACCACGTACCGGCAAGCGCAGCGTAGGACGTCCACCCACAAGGTGGACGGATGACCTTATTAGGACCGCAGGATCGCGCTGGATGCAAACCGCTATCAACCGGTCTTATTGGAAATCATTAGGGGAGGCCTATGTCCAGCAGTGGACGTTCTATGGCTGATATGATGATAGTATAGAGATTTTAACAACTTACTTCCCGATTTTGTAAAATTTTCTGGATTTGTACGGAACCCTTGATGTGCGAGCCTGACTCGCACTTGTCCGGTTTTTTTTCTTTTGTTGCTACTTCTTACGCTTGTTGTGCCACCACCGATCATATATTTTGATAGAAAAATATATCATATTAGTTCTATTCTTTTAGGAGATGTGATTATTTAATGAGACATACAAACAAACATTATTATAAATATTACCTACCGCCAGTGTTACGAATTTTTGGCGTTTTGTACTCGTAGTGGCGAAAGGTAACTTGTCATATATTTTTCAGCACAAAAATAATGATGATTAGGTATCAGAGCTAGCTATTAATCGTAACCTCTAGTTTAATTGACCGAGCGTAAGTGAGGTCTCAGAGTCTACTGGGTCGAGCCGGCACTTCTGTGTATGTTTGTATGTATATTTGTTCGACGATAACGCAAGTACCGCTCAACCGATCTCCATGAAATTTAGCATTAACGTAGTTTAGGTATATTTATAGAATTTTTAACTTCAAATATGAACATTTTCTGTTCAGTCACTGTTCGAGGGCCGTGGTAAAAAGAGGCAACACGGCGCCACTTTCTGCGGGAGATGCGGATGACTATTTTAAACATTTCACCGAATGTTATCTATGACTTTCAACATTTGTTTAAAATAAATCGCTAACTTTCATACAATATTGTTAATTTTTTTTTAAATTTCAGTAGGTATTTATGATATAAAATCGGAATAGCGCGAGGTCCAAGTCCGGGGCGGACACTAGTTAGTTCAAATGTTTATTTCACAAGATTATTTTTTGCAATAATTAGCATGACCGACTTCACCAGTGTACAGAATTCGGGAATATTTCGCACGGATCGATGTAGCATTTTTGACATTATTGTTGATTTATCAAAAATGGCTCAGCTGATTTCGATAAAATTTAAATGGGACCAATTTAGAAGTATACTCTTTCCAATAAAAAAAGAGTTATTGAAATCGGACTACTATATTTGCTTTTTTGTATATCCATACATAAAAAAAATATATACGCGTCGAATCGTATACCTCCTCCGGTGGTTCGTCGGTCAAAAATGAAAATGAATTCCAGAATTTATTCCGGCAGAATCGCGGTATCTACGTAAAGACTTGATAGCCATAGGTACAACACTAATAATTGACCTGCGATTGTTATTTCAACGGTCAAGGTGAAGGAGTGGGATTGCAAGCTGTGTGGGAAAGAGCTGGTGGAGCCTCGGCTGTTGGGCTGCCTGCACAGCTTCTGCACGCGCTGTCTGCAAGGGTTGCCACAGGAGGGCGCGGCGGAGGCCTGGAGCGAGGTGGATGGAGGTAAGTCCATTCAATATTGAAGGATATTTTTTGATTCCTACAACAAAATACAACACTACCTTATGTGCTAAAACTTCATACACTACTACTACATAAAAAGCAATTGGATCATCCGCAGACCCTTGAAGGTCTAAAGATAATCTAAATGCTCAAGCTCGGTTGGCAGCGTGCTGCATTGCCATGCTGCATGGCAATGCTTATACGTTGAGCCAAATAAACACCAGCATTTTGGTCACGCGTCGCGTCCACCACACGCTCAGAAAGACTTTTGAAAACAATGAAGGATAATTACTGATAGAGTCCTGGCTTTATTATTATATACTACGGGACCAATCGCGCACTAAAATGACGAGCAGTCTACCCGTGACCACGGTCGATGCAACTCGGCCGAAACGTCGGGATGAGGAGGTATTTATTTTTATCTCGTAATTTTAGTGCGCGATTAGTCCCGTAGTATATAATAATAATGTATTCAAATCGCGAAAGTTTAAAAATTACAAGAGTCCTGGCTGCTGGACTGCCTTCACTTCGCTTTGCTTGCAGAAGTTGGAGGGCAAGGCGCTGAGTTAGGTACAATTTTAGTTTTCGTTCTTTAAGTCTGTCTGTCCATTGTCAAAAACATATCAATGTAAAGTCACGCTGTGCTGCGATTGCGCAATTTATTGCCCATTTATTCATTGGTCAAAAATATAAAAGACAATATCAATAGGGTTATTGGCCTGAATCAAGAACTCAAGAACGATCAATGCTTCGTCTTAATTTAATTTTATTAATTAATAATAATTAATCACATTTCCATGAGCACTACCCCACTTCTCACCTAAAAATTGAACGGATACTTCACACCAATAACGGGTTGAAAATCTTCACATTTATTGCCATATGACAAGCATCAACTATCTCAAATTATTAAATTGCGTGAGAAGCGTCTAATAAAGTATATCCCACTGAACAGCCATTGTATCCAGCTATTAACGTCCCATTAAAAGTTTTAATAGCCCCTCCAGATGCACTCCTGCCGCACTCTCGGGAAACACCATAAACCTTGTTTTATGCACTTTTTACACCGACCAGAACAACCTGAACTTCTGGACCTTATTCTTTTCTAACCTTTATAATGAAGAGGCAAGATCACGTTTAAATTGGGCGGTGATTTAGAAAGAATGATGATTTTATAGCTTACGTTTTAGAATTTGATGTTGTGGCGTTTGTTGAATTAATTGGAGCAGGTCTTCAGCTGCTCGTAAATAAATTGTGTGAACACCTTATTTATCTGAGCAGATAGAGTTAAATTCATGTAGGTATTGTAGGTACATATTATATCGTCTTATCTGTACGGGATGTAAGTAGGAAAGTACCTACTTTAAATTTAATTTAGGCGACGAACGATGCTCTAGCTAAGATATTATTGCACACATAATTTAATAAGACAATCTTTTACAACCGAACCAACTCTGAAATAGTGAAAACGTATAGTTAATTGTTCCATGCAAGTATAAGTAGTTCACAGAATTTCGATGGAATATACGAAACAGTTAATTTATTTTGCGATTTAAGGGATAATGTGTAAAAGTGAGTCATAATTATGAGTAAGTACAACATTATCATAGATTTTATAGAACACTACCTGTACCCTGCGCGCGTTGCTACGTCACCAGCTAAAATAGCACCAACTCAGAAACCTTCTTTGGCTCATGCACAACAACTTTGCTAAAGGTCATCACATGAACAAATGCATAGTTTACGATTCTATAGAGGACATACAGACAAACATTCATGTGGATGGCTGGCACATGTGTCACACTCGTGATCGGGTGCTGCTTGCGGGTCGCCGGTCTGCAGACCAATCGCACTAAAAAATTACAGCTGAATCACAATTGAACTTTTACCGAACTTCAACTTTTGTCTATTTTCGTATCGCGCTAGTGAGTGTAACAAAAGTTGAAACGCAAGTCAGTCAAGAGTTGGAATGGAGTTGGAACGTAACTGCTGTCAAACGAACGATTGGTGTATGAAGTTTAGCGCAATACCGAATTCTTTAAAGCTGAATTGAAACTGAAATACAATTGTAACGGAACTTTAACTGAATTGCAGACGGAACGCAACTGTTTAAAATTAGCGCGATTGGCCTGCTGCTCGTGGCATTCACGCAGTGCATTGACTAACTTAGGCTAAGATTTCTAGTGGTTAGTGAATTTTAATTAAGTAAAAAAATACATTCATTTACATGTAAAAAAATAGAATAGAAGATATTATCGGAAATATATACATATTTTTTTATAAAAGATAAGTTCGGATTTGACTACGTCTTTCCCGATTAAATGCAGTCTAAGATGTAGCACGCTTACCTAGAAGGTAAATGCTTAGATGTTATCGTGTAGAGGGACAACCAGTAGGTAACCATATATCACACGGGTGATTAGGTAAGGAAGCTAGGTCACCGGGAAACACCGTAGCGTGTACCTTGTCTGGCTTCCCCGTCTATAATGCCGCTTCGCGATTATGTGCTATTTTACACTTTGTTGTTTGTACCTACTATGTCATCATCATTATCAGCCGTCCACTGCTGGACATAGACCTCCCTGTGGATTTCAATATAGGTTAGAATCGGCTTGCATCTATAACATGTTCCTGCTGTATTAATGAGATCAACAGTCTACTTTGTTGTTTGTTGGTGAACTTCTTACGTTACGCTTACCGGTACGTAGCTCCATTTGAGATCTTTATAGCCCTATTGGCCATCTATTTTAATAAATTATGTGCCCTACACACTGTCACTACTTCAAATGATTAAATCGCAAATTATCAAATTATAAAATATGCCTGTCTGGACTTTGGTTTGTTTACGAATCTCCCCATACCATATTCTATCTCGCAGAGAGACTCCGAACAATCCGAGTATAGCCCTCTTCATAGCAAGTTGTGCTACTTTAAGATATTTTTTTTTTTAAAGTTCAACCAAACTATCTTTATAGGTAGGTACTGTTTATATCATGAACTGTATCTATTGGTTCGACATATTTTCAGATTAAATCAACCAAGAAATTGTAAAACTAAACTGAGAATTGCTAATTATGTAAAAGCCATTGATTTGCTGAAACTAAAAACTGATCGCAACTCTGAGATGAGCTTAATAACCCTAACCCTAGAAACAAAGTTTTTTGCGTTTCACGGTAGGTAAAAAAAGCTCAATAAAATAAACACAACGATTTCCTTTCAGATGTTTTTTTCGAAACGACCGTCAGTAGGTACCTACGGTCGATCTCTATTTCTACAGCTCCTACCTACATCAGCGTTAATCAAGAATACAATGCATTAGATACAGAAGACATCAAGACAGATCAAAAAACGTTCTCTTTGAACGCAACACCGGTAGCCCATAAGCCAAACCCGTCAGTCACTGTACAATGGTGGCAATGATAAACAAACACCCATCCATTTCCTGATAGCATTCAGCAGCTGATGCGCACTGACACACCGGAACCCGGTAATGTGTCTGAAAATAGATAATTCGTCCCACGCGCCTATGACAGTGTAAACAAGAACTTTCTCTAAGTACAAGTTCTGATCATAATGTAGCTCAAGACAACAGGTCTTCCATGTTCATGTTACTAATCAAACAAAGCTTTCACACACATTTTGATTTGGTTGGAGCCAATAAATAGAATATGACCGATCATTCAGGCTTGCTTCCAACCATTCCGATCTATTCAATTCACCACAGAACTGAAGAACCTTTCTCTCTTCTGTGGGATTTACCAACCTGTTAATGGACGGTCAATACTGCGCTTGTCGTGCGCGGTTTTTATGCGAAAACTTTGCAACAGCTTTATTGTTGCGGTAGTGAGCACGAAGGACTGATGCCCTGTGTGTTATGTGCTCTGCCCACTACCGTTCTCCTGATCTGACCTTGATCCCTCTGGTTCATGTACGTACTGTGATGTATCTAAATAAACGTACATACAGCACATAAGAGGGACGCCTCACACCTAATCGGTCAGCCGAGCGGTGCGGGCGTCACCTGTGTGTTAGAGTACTTACTGAAGCAATCTGTTGTTTTATTGGGTGTCTTCTCGAGGACATCACACGTACCTACGGATCTACTCAATTTCGATTCGCTCCTAGGTACTATTTAAAGTCCAAGCAGCTGAAGCAGCCACAGATATAACGATCATAACCCAGAGCGGTAATCTTGCAATTAAAACTGTTGCAAATAAACAGAGTTAGAGAGTCCAGCAGCCTCACTTTAGGCCCAGCTACAATTCCAGGCAATGAATATTTAAGATTTTCAGCCACATCATCGTCGTCGTCGTTTTAGCCATAGGACTTCCACTGCTGGACATAGGACTCCCCAAAAGATCTCCAATAAAAGATTGCATCTAGCGCGATCCTGTGGTCTTGACGAGGTCATCCGTCCTCCTTGTGGGTAGACGTCCTACACTGCGCTTGCCGGTACGTTGTCACACACTTCCATGACAGCAACTTTCAGCCACACCATCAAATGGTCAAAATCTAGGCTATCAACTAGCCATAAAGAACTACGAGATATAACTCTACCTCCTTAATCTCAAGCGGTCCGTTTCTGACACATTGAGTACATTTGGCATGATAAACGTGCCAATAAAACCAGAGTTCATTGAATCGACCTGGAAATTATGGTTATTCTTAAACAGTCGGCAGTAAAGTTCAGTTTAAGTACCTACCTACCTTTTGAATTGGCGAGGATAATATCTATACAATTAACGCCTCAAAAAATAGGTATAAAATAAGCAGCTACCTATACCTCTGTTAGATGTATCCAGGGTCCGACCTGACTTTTAAAAAAAAATTGAGGGGAAGTCTATGTTCCGGTAATGGTATCTTTACCGTGTCTAAGTCTAGCAGTGAGCGTTCTACGACTGATATTTTGGTGATGATGAAAAAATCAAATTTCTAGCAAAAATATCACATTGAATCTTGACGACAGGTCAGCAACACAGGATATCAGTATTTCAATTTGCAATGTTCAACAGCACACGTGACAAAGCTACTTCCTCAGGCAAGCTCACAGACACGTAGGCCGGCTGACGAAATGTTACAATATTCTGCTGATCGCCAATTGTTGACCAGATTAACTGCTAACCATTAAAACAGTTCCGAAAACTAAATCATAACAATGCGATACGAAGCAGAAGCGGATTAATCAACTGACGTGTATTTACGTTACCGCGGCGGAGCTTTCATGTTCAGTTCTGAAAATGTTGCTGAAAGCGGCTGACACATGGATTTACATCTACTGAAAAACTGCAGAACACGTAGGTAATAAAATTATGTAATCATTTATAGCGGTGTGTACTTTACAATAAAACTACAGCAATCTATTGAAATACATATGGGTACTTACCTATACGTGAAATGGCAACTTTCATAGAGAAAAAGAAGAAGAATTAACATTTTTTTAGTCACTCGTATTCACTATAAATGTCGTAAATACAATATACTATACAATATACAATAGACTCTATAACTATAGTATAGAGTGCAATACTTTCATAGAAAAAAAGAAGAAGAATTAACATTTTTTTAGTCACTCGTATTCACTATAAATGTCGTAAATACAATATACAATAGACTCTATAACTATAGTATAGAGTGCAATACTTTCATAGAAAAAAGAAGAAGAATTCACATTTTTTTAGTCACTCGTATTCACTATAAATGTCGTAAATACAATATACTATACAATATACAATAGACTCTATAACTATAGTATAGAGTGCAATACTTTCATAGAAAAAAAGAAGAAGAATTAACATTTTTTAGTCACTCGTATTCACTATAAATGTCGTAAATACAATATACATAATAGTAACCCGGTCAATTTAGACCAAAAAATGAGAGTGAAGTTACATAAAGTCCCAACAAGCTGAATTTCAGTGAAATTGTTCAAAATATAATTATAAACAATGTCTAGAAGTTCCCCATCATTCCCCTGTAAGGAAAATTTTTTATTCAAGGTCAAAGGTCAAAAAAATGAGTTTTTCGCGATTTTCAGCAAAACGGTAAGTTTTATCATAAAAGTATCTAAGACAAAATTGTAGATCATAAAATTATCTATAAAAAATGTATCAATCCTTTTTTCTTACGAGCCACCGTTTCTGAGATATAACGATTCAAAAAGTTATAAAAGTTGTTATCGTCATAATATGCATGAGTACGCCACGTATATACATCTAGAGTTGTTATATTTTATATAATATATATATATATATTATTTATTAAATGTTTAAATATTTTTCTATCGGTCATTGTAACTTATACTTACAATATAAAATATACATAAGTTTAACGAACAAGTTCATGTAATTTAAATAAATTGATGGGCGTAGATTTTGCTATATTATATTATATATTTTTAATCTGCCTTATATTTCAATATACCTTAGTTTCAGCTTGGTTATCTTGTGATGACAGATAATTTAATTGTTGTGTATTACTTTTGCTCGCTTGAATCGAAAATAACTAATACTATTAATAATTGTGATGTGGCTATGGCTTTGGCAAAAAAGTAACTGTTTGGTCGTTGAGGAAAAGCTCAGCATCAATCAGATATATATTCATCAAAAAGTTTGTTTACTTTTGTAAAGTGTCAAGATCATGTACTATTTTTACACGCAATAACTGTCTGTGATACGACATCTGCATTTTACAGGAGGGGTAAAACAGCAGTTTTCAAAATGTTTGAAAAACAAGATTTAATTCAATGTGCTGAAGTTTTTAAAAAGAGTAATTCAACTCAACAAGAAGTTATTACCAACGGCATCCGCTTTCTTCTTTCTATGTACGGAGCTCCTAAAAAAACTACCTGTTTAGATAAGCACCGATATGCATGTTTCGTTAAAAATACTAAAAATAAAAAACAAGTTCAATTAGCTTGTCTTCCTCCAACCTCAGTTGCTGCTCACCAACATCTTTTTCGAGTATATAACCAAGTTCAAGTGTGGCTTGGTTATCAGCTAGACCCTACAGACTGGGGTTGGAATTTGGTCAACAATATATTAGAGCCAGTTCAAACTTTACTTCCACCTGCGCCGGAGAAACTGCTGAACACTATTTTTTGCAACTGCAAAAAGGGATGCAGTGCTAAATGTGGTTGCAAAAAAGTCGGACTGTCTTGTTCTTTGGCATGCACAATTTGTCAAGGCCGGTCGTGCTTTAATATTGAATCACAAACAATGGAGGATTCGTTTGACTCCGACGAAGTATTATGCGATACTTCGCTTTTGACGCAATTTACTTGCATCCAAACTGAAGATGATGAAGAAGCAGGAGAAGAAAAACAAGAAGAACAAGAATTTGAAACTTACGAATAAGACGAATAAACTTCAACACTTTTTTTAATTTACATCGCTTTTATCTTTCCCAATCTTTGAAAATTTCCGTTATTATGCATATGTTTTACATTAAACAGGATCACAACTGACCCGTGGAGTAGGCCTACTGGGGAAACCACGTTAAAAAACGCGCTAAGTACACTACCTCATAGGTGGCGTGGAAACGTCTGCATATTATGACGATAACAACTTTTATAACTTTTTGAATCGTTATATCTCAGAAACGGTGGCTCGTAAGAAAAAAGGATTGATACATTTTTTATAGATAATTTTATGATCTACAATTTTGTCTCAGGTACTTTTATGATAAAACTTACCGTTTTGCTGAAAATCGCGAAAAACTCATTTTTTTGACCTTTGACCTTGAATAAAAAATTTTCCTTACAGGGGAATGATGGGGAACTTCTAGACATTGTTTATAGTTATGTTTTGAACAATTTCACAGAAATTCAGCTTGTTGGGACTTTATGTAACTTCGAATGTCTAAATTGACCGGGTTAATAGACTCTATAACTATAGTATAGAGTGCAATACTTTTATAGAAAAAAAGAAGAAGAATTACCTTTTTTTTAGTCACTCGTATTCACTATAAATGTCGTAAATACAATATACAATAGACTCTATAACTATAGTATAGAGTGCAATACTTTCATAGAAAAAAAGAAGAAGAATTAACATTTTTTTAGTCACTCGTATTCACTATAAATGTCGTAAATACAATATACTATACAATATACAATAGACTCTATAACTATAGTATAGAGTGCAATACGCCATAGGACGTTCACAGCTGGACACCAGTCTCACCTATAAATTAGATCTCCAACCTCCAATAAGAGATATTACAATACAACAACACTTCATTGACAGTGACACCACTAGAAGGAACAAAAGTAACAAGAAAAATAGACATTAAATGTTGTCTGAAAGAGATCACTATTAGCGATAAGACCATCTTTGAAGAAGGGGGTATTTGGAATGAAAGTAAGACAGATCGGTTGGACGCGGCTTGAAACCAGTGCTATCCTGTCTTTGCTATCTAGTTTTTGGCGAACATATTTTGCATTGTTGAGATAATCTTACCAAAATATGTCATAAAATTGGCTCAATCCAATCAGAATGCAACACATCGGAAATGATTCCATCTGGACCACTTTCACAAAATTTCGAAATGACAAATTGTCGCTGACTCAACGTGCCTTGGCAATGAAATTATTTTTACTAGCGGAAGACGAGTCAGTGCACAAAATACAAGTAGTTTATGTTACTGGCTCCTAATCTGTGATGTTGTGCTAATGATTGGCGTGTAGCAGATCTTTCCATTTGAAGCGTCCTTGGATGATTCATGAGCTAAAATTATTGTGTTTACCTAGATATAGTAATGCTCGAAATTACAGATGGAGTAATTTTAATGTACTTATGATCTCATTAATTTACGGAACGGTGGTATACATAATAATTAATTACGTTACGAACTTTAGTATTAACGTGGTCTCATTAGTACCTGATCTCCAAATAGCGCAACGATATGGAGCGGGCTATGCTCGGAGTCTTTCTGAGAAATCGAATCAGAAATGAGGTGAATCCTTGAAATGGCAGTGGGCAGGGCACTTAGTACGGAGGACTGATGACCGATGGGGTCAATAAGTTCTCGAGTGGAGATCATGTATGACGTCCACCCACAAGGCGGAGAGATGACGTCATCAAGACCGCAAGAAATGGTTGGGAACGCAGCACTGATTGACAGAGTCCCAATTAATTTCTCGTTAATATCTATCCTCGGTCTATAGGCAAAAAATAAATGAGATGATTTATATGGCTGGAACGAAGCTTTTTGCTATTATCTTCATGCGCTTTCGCAGGGTCAATCCAACTGGACCCCGGCGACACTTCGGGTTCCGGCGGTGGTTCGGCCGGATCGGGCTACGAGAGTGACCTGCGTCATTCAGGCTCCGAGGGCAGCTGGGAAGCCAAGCGGCGCAAATATGGCATCCTTACCAGGAAGGTACTATTCTTTTTATTTCTATGCTATTATAGTTTCGGCAAAAGGCTATGATAAATAGCAAGAGATAAAAATGCCGTAGTTAATCAAAGAGGTTCACTGTTAGGTAAGCGCAGCGCTCAATAGGTAGGTAGGTGGACTGACATTCTGAAGTTCTACAAAGCTGAAAACGCACAAAACACGTATTCTGCGTTATTTCCGTGTGGAGTCTTTCCCGCAAATGCAAAAACCACCCCAAGAGCGACGACAGATTGCGTCACCTATCGCCTCCAAATCGAAGAAAAAGAGAAGAATATCTCACACCACAGGATCATACTAGATGCCGGACGTATACAGTCAGAGCTATTGGAAATACTTTTGTCCAGTAGAGGATATTCTATCGTTCAGAAGATGATGATGATCATTTACATAAAAAACTGTCCCCCTTTTGCAGATCTCCGGCAAGCATGTACAGTTCGTGGTGTGCCCGAGTTGTGGTCACGAGACTCCGCTGCCCCTCGGCGGGATATCAGCGTTGCCGCTCAACTACGTGCTGCTGCGGAAGATGGCCGCCACCCAGGACAGCGTCAACGTGCTTTGCGACCTTTGCAGTAATGACAATAAGGCATGTTTTTGATTTCTAATAATGTCGACACTCATCTCTAAGTCTTGATTAACTTGTCTCAAATCTCATAGCTAGACATGTATCAAGTAACACGGCAGTGGGGCTAGAGCAAAATTTTCTTTGGCACCTAATCAGTAGGGATACTTAGCAGAAAACTTAGGTACCTACGTACCTATATATTGCGTCACTGTTAGGTACCTTTATGCTAAGAACATTACGGCAACAAACTATACAAGTCATTATTTGTCCTCGCATCTGTACAAATCCAAAACAACAATTTAACAATTCACTATTGCTGCCCATGATGATTATCTGGAAAAATTCATCTAATTAAAAACGGACAAACATCTCAACGAATTCGTCATCCAAAAAGTTTTTACGTAAACAATTAATAGTTGCCGTTACGAATGTATCTTAAGCCCCAACCCCACGTGTGCTCCCAGTCGACCGTACGAAATCCCACATCACGTACCATTCAACAAATTACCGTTACAGCCCGAGATGGTACATTAACGCTTACTTTCCACTATTTGTGGGGTATTTCGGGTGTCACAGTCATTGGGAATGGATCAGGTTTGATGGACTGTGACGTGCTTTGTTGGTAAGAGTTTGGATCAAATAGGTATGTGTTATTATCATCATCGCTTCAGCTGTATGACGTCTGCTGGTCGTAATAATCTACGGAACACAGCCGGATTTGTCTTAAGCGAGACCATTTCAAATTTAATTCCTCAAGTTAATTTTAATGAAGGTAAAACCTAACCTTGTGATTTAGGGCGGAAGCATGGGCGTAGCCAGGTTTAGCCGAAGTCTAGGACGAATATTAAGATAATGGTACTTTTGGTAGGTATGTAGGCTAGGCTAGGTATCTAGATAAGATAATTAGAGACCTCATGCTGCAACGGCTCTTGAGTATGAAATTATTTCTGGACAGGCCGAAAGCCGCTGCAACCAGTGCCTGGTGTCGATCTGCTCGTCCTGCGGCGAAGCACACGGGAGACAGAAGGCCACGGCGCGCCACTCCCTGCAGGCCATCGATCCTCTGCCCGTGAGGTTCTGCAGTCAACACCCGAAGGCTGAGCTTAGCGTCTACTGCTCTTCGTGTCATCAGGTGAGATAAGAGAAGTTCAGGGACAGCCCAAAACTAACAGCCAAATGAATTGATTTACTTGTCTTGTGGAGAGGAGTTCCGGAGACAGAAGGCTACAGCGCGCCATTTCCTGCAGGCTATCGATCCACTACCCGTGCGATTATGCAGTCAGCACCAAAAGGCTGAGCTCAGCGTCTACTCAGCTCCTTTTTTGCGCTACTGCGCTCTGCCACCTTAGCATGACATGGCCAAACTCGCGCTACGTCCACGACCAACGTAACCAACATTTTTTCGGGGCAGTCTAACGCTTTGTCCATTATATTCGTACTAATATTTCTTCTGTGTTGTATATCTGTATTGTGTTCTACAGGTGATATGTCGCGAGTGCTGTGTAATCGCACACGGCGGGCACGCGCTGGGCAGTGCGGCGCGCGCGGCAGCAGAACGCGGGCGGCAGCTGCGAGCCACGCGCGACCGCGCAGCCTTGCTGCCCGACCACGCCGCACGGGCTACGCGAGCGTTGCACTCGCACGCGTACGAACTCGACGTGAGTATCAGTACTCTGCGTGTAGGTGATAATACCCAGTTGCTCTGCCGTTCTTATGATTAACAACGTAGGTATTTGTTTTGCGATGTGATCTGAAATCTGAACCTTCCGAATATAGTCAGATCAGTCGATCACCGGCTGCGGATGATGATAAAATTATAAGCAACAGTTTGGTATTTCCAATTGACAATACCACAGAACAGCAGAATTTTGGACTCGTTGTCTTTACCATAGTCGGCATTTTATATCGTTGTTATTATTCCCAATATCAATGTCTTCCATTCTAGTCTCAAGCAGCGTGCGTAGAAGCCGAGATCCAATCGTGGGCGGAGCAGTACCGCAAGGCAGTGGAAGCGCACGGTCGAGCACTCTGTATAGCAGCGGCGCGCGCGAGGGAGAGGCATCGGCAGCGGGTCGAGGACACGCATCGGCAGCTGGAGGACAGAGCTCAGCATGCGAAGGAGGCCGTACAGTTCGCAGATGAGGTAAGAAGTTAGCTAAACTATGGTATCATACGATCGTGGACGGAATAACAAAGCAAAGCGATGGGAGCGCACATACCATGAGTACTCTGTAAAGGCCCATTGGCCGCGAGGGAGAGGCATAACAGCGGGTCGAGGACACGCATCGGCATTTGGAGGACAGAGCTCAGAATACGAAAGTGGCTGTACAGTTTGCTGATCAGGTAGGATGTGGAGAAGAACTGGGGCAGGAATAGTATAGACAAGGCGCACAGCGTACAGATTGATAAGTATCAACAGGTCAACTATATCTTTACCGCCGTTCGCTGATGTTATAAGGTAAGCATTTAGATTGACTGAGTAAAATCTAGCCAATGGCTGAGCAGTTCCGCGAAACAATAGAAAATCTCTGGCGACGAGTCGAAGACATTCGTCGACAATTTAGATAACAGAGCCCAGCACACAAGGCTATGCAATTTACAAACGGATAAATATGCCAAAGTTAACTTGGCATTAGCTTTGAATATGAGTAGTAAAACTGAATCTTGTCTTTAGCTCTTAGCCCTCGGTAAGGAAGCGGAGATGCTGTCACTAAGCGGGCCGGTAGTGCGGCGTCTAGAAGAGTTGACAGAGCGACCAGCCGGTGAAGCGCCCGAGCTAGAGCTGCGGTTTGCACCGCGGGCGCCGGCTTCTCATGACTCTACCCTCGTGGGAAGACTACTGACGCAGGCACCAGACCCAGCCACCAGCGTGGTTAGGACTGAAGGTACCTGCATTTCATTAAATTTCATTAATTTGCCTTGATTTTATTCGTGACAATTCTTCAGAAACGTCTAGTCTACTAGATCCAAAGTTTCTTTTATCGCCCACCGAAGTAATTAAATACAGAACACGAACTATGGACACATTAAATTGTGGGTCTCGGTTCGATCATGGGATCATCTTGCTCTTCTGTTTGGTGAGCGAGGTTGCAGCTTCGAGGTTACCCGCTTTGCTGCGGCAGGACGCCGCGAATCACTATCTGCAGGGAAATTCCCGGAGGGTACCAGAATCCGACACGGCCGCGGGGGCTAGTGGGACCTCCAGCACCCTCTCAGCCTGGGTGTCGGTTGTTTTAACTGTTTACACCAGGGCTAGCCAACCGGCTTATTCGAACTTATTTGATTTATAACATGTATTTCTGTTTACAGGATTCCAAGATCTCAGGGTGGATTGCCAGCATGAGGTGATATTGGAACTGCGCGACAGTAGTGGGGAGCGCGTGTGGTGTGGAGGGGAACAGGTATTGCTTTGTACTCATATGATTTATTTAGGTCATTCTAGATTCCAATAGACTTCAAGGAGACAAAGAAACATACCTACTGTCGAAAGTCGACAGTATGTTTCTGTCGAAGACAAACGAAAAAAGTCGTCAACAAACTAAACATGATTGCTTGCTGCTGTGCTAATCAGTTCTTAATTATGATGAACAAACAAGAATCGTACATCGGGGTCAAAGCTTCATTTTACACTTGCCTACATAAAAATGAACAATCACCCGAACCTGAACAATGGATACTACCAACAACAGACAACCTTCCGGAACCGCGCGGATAACTCTTTTATATGAATTTTCCCGTTTCTTCTAATATTATTTATTTGGACTTGGTGTGAAACAGGTGGCGGGGTACCTGCGGCGGCGCGACTCAAGCGCGCGGCCCGCCAGCGCAGCCGTGCGGGACCGCGCGGACGGAACATACTCCATCGTCTTCACACCGCCAACACCAGGCGCGTATCTGCTAGCCGTCACGCTCAACAACAAACCTATCAAGGTAGGTTGGTGTTAGTATGCTCGTTTAGTACAGGTAGATGCATACGTCGGCGAGACTCGAGCGTGCGGCCGTGCGGGACTGCGCGAACGGAACATACTCCATCATCTTAACGCCGCCCACACCTTGCGCGTACCTGCTCGCCGTCACGCTCAATAACAAACGTATAAAGGTAAGTCGGTGCTAGTGCGCTAGTTACATAATACAGGCAGCAAGATGCTTATGATGACGCGACTCGAGCGTGATGCCGTGCGGGACCGCACGGACGGATCATACTCTATCATCTTCACGCCGCCAACATCAGGAGCATACCTGCTCGCAGTCACGCTCAATAACAAATCTATCAAAGTGGGACAGTGTTAGTGTGCTAGTTTGCCTACTACAGGTGACGGGATCCTTATGGCGGCGCGACTCGCAGCTTGTAATAGCTAACATCACATCCGCCAAGTTGTATGCTTCCGACTATACCGTCTATACCTTATATTCCCAACCGTCAAGTTTGAGTATTCCTAATGAATTTTCTTTATCCCGCAGGGCAGTCCATTCACGTGCTGCGCACGAGTGGGTAAATCCCACACCGGCCAGTTCCACTGCTGCGCCTTTTGTTCCTCCGGCGGCAAGCGGGACGCGGCCTGCGGCTGTGGCGCCACCATGCCGGGCGGATATAAAGGTAACTAAAACACTGTCACAACAACAAAGGATCACAAACAAAACATGCTTAGATAAATGAGAAACGTCACACACGAGCTGCTGAAATATCTTCTCTATTTTAGTTTTTCTTCACGCATATACGTCACATTGCGATTTTTTCATCGTTATCTACACTTTCATTATTCTCCTGCTGGATATATATAGATAGATACGCCGCTCTCTTACTATGCCAACTTGCTCGGTCCTACGCCAATCGAGTCCAGGTTCAACCCGCGAAGTCCACCATTCTGTTACAAAGCGGGGGCAAAATAGCTATTTTAATTTCTTCGAAATCTTCTCTGTTGTCTTCTGACTCTGTGACGCGGTTACAGGTTGCGGTCACGGGCACGCGGGCTGGCCGGGCGCGCGCCACTGGTCGTGTTGCGGCTCCACGGTGCGACACGGAGACTGCTCGCGGCAGAACAAGCCAAGATCGAGGCTCTACCAGTTCTCCCTGTAAACACCACATACATGGTAGCTGCGGCCCCGGGCACACGGGCTGACGGAGCGTGCGCCACTGGTCGTGTTGTAGCTCCACGGGGACTGCTCGTGGCATAACAAGCCGAGATCTAAGCTCTACCAGCTCTCACTGTAAACACCACATAGGTACATGGTCTGGTTTCTAGGTATTTTTATGAAATACCTATTATGTCACTAGCAACGCGTACTGCTGCGTACAGTCGACTACATAATTGTTTAATTCTAAGTAATAATTTTAATTGTTAGTTCCTATTCGTAATTATAAAATGTTCCGTAAATGTTATTACGTGTAGTTTTATTTCGTGGAATTCAGTTTCGTCTGATGTAAAAATGTCCCACCCACAAGACGAACTGACCATATCATAAAAGTGGCTGAAATAAGCTGGATGCCAACAGCTTCCGTCTTATGCTGAACGCCTGCTTATCTGCGCCGAAGGTACGCACGGAGCGCAGTCATCCATAACGGTTTACTCCCAACGACGCCCACAAAAACTGCCACCACTAGGGGATGTTAGGACAAAGTATTATTTTTAGTGCCAACAGCCGCCAGTCTCGCTCGTTAGGCCAATAAAAAATATTAGTCTCAACAATTTTTATTTATTTAACACTTTATTGCACACCATTTGTACAAAAGGAGGACTTAACGCTAATATCTGCCAGTCAACCTACAGGTATAATACATTGGGAAGTAGGCTTGAATAAATAGAGATAAATTAACTAGAATCAACACAAATCAAAACTAAAAAATAATATATACTAAATAGAATTTCAAAATAAATAAACTATTATAATAAATAATAAGATGATAATTAGTAAAAGATAAAATAGCTTATCATAGGATAAGCTATTTTATCTTTTACTAAAGATAAAATAGCTTATCATAGGATAAGCTATTTTATCTTTTACTAATTATCATCTTATTATTTATTATAATAGTTTAGCATTACTTAAAGTTGTCCAAAATCTTGAACACATAGGTGTTCAAGGTTTTGGACAACTTTAAGTAATGCTCCCGCACAAGGCGCTTAAGACAGCCTCGGCCAACAATGTCCTCCACTAAAAGTTTATATGGGATAAATATATGATTTCATGATTAATTATGAAGGTTTTTAACAAATTGATATTTTAAAAAGGATTACAAAGTTATGTTTCCTTTTATTTAACCTTACAATAAATGTAAAAAACAATACTCCGAACGAAATTTTAGTCGGGAACGTTGGTAACATCGATCTGGCATTTACATCTGTAATGTTACTTCTCTATATGCAAATAAATAAATAAATATCCTCGTGGTCATACTGGTATGACAAACTAGTATGACCACGAGGTAACACCCCATTTTTCTAACATTCCATGTTGATGGTTGGGACCAATACTTTACCCTAACGTCCCTTAGTGGTGGTCGTTTTAGTGGGGGTCGTTGGGAGTAAACTTTACCAAATCGTATAGATATACAATATTATCGTAGACATGTTGGCGTCATACGACCCAGACGTCTATTAAATGCTGAGCATTTAAAGTTTCCGACGCGTTGAGGCTCCTTCGGCACGGATTGGTGTGCGTTCACCATAATTGAAGTGAAACTTCTAATACGACTTCCAACAAGGTTACGTTAAAACGTTTAACGCTACCATGGAGGGGGCATGAAAGCACTGTTGTGTCGAAGTTTCACTTCTTCCTCGCGGAGGGACTCCACGCACTATTTTTATTTTCTAATGTTACGCGTTGGACGCCTGCTAATCTAATTTTTATACATTATATGTCGTTATAAGTTGGTGCGTCCCTATTATCCCCAAAATATTGCCTAACCTATATATTTACTGTAGGTATACATACCCTGTAAAGCTTAGACCAAAAAAAATCATGACAAAAAATTGTAAACAAAAGAAGTGAGGCCGGCAAAACTACGCTTCGGCAAAACTTCGCCGCTTTGTGTACATGCACAGTTACACACACATACAAGGAAACTACGCCTTTGGATCGTCAGTCGATCTATGGCGACGCAACACCGACGATTACCACATGTATAAAAAACCGGACTCCCTTATCTGTTCACGACGTTCTGTCTTGATTTTTTTATTTGGTCTGAGCTGAAAAATGGTGGGTCTCTCTCTATTGATAAAATATGTAAACTGCAAACAATGATGTCTTAAGTCTAGTTCAATGACTGCAAATAAAAAAAATGAGTTAAAATTTCAAGTTATTTATTAAAATTACAAACAATCTTACACTTCACATTACAACATTGAGATTTTTTTATAAATAACCCACTAGTCAATAGGGACTTCCTTCTGATCTAGCTAATACAATAATAAAAATACACTTATTTAATATTACTTACACTAGATTTATATTTTACCAATTTGACAGGATAAATTATTGCATTTCTTTTCATCATCATTTAAATAAAATGTTTCTCTTGGTGAGCTTCATTTTAGAACAAATAGTTTCAATAATGTGTAATAGGGCCTATTCTGTTTCAATACAATAGGCTAGAATCGGCTAGATGCATAAGGGCTTTGTTTGAATTGACATGGCATTATTACTATGAACTTAGGGTTCAAAATGAAGCTCAGCCGAAGAGACGTTTGTAGTTTGTCCGCCATTATTGTGAAACCGATTTTGACATTTGATCACTAGTTCAAGTGTTATTTGTGTCAAGATGACAGCAGTTTCTATGCGTTTTCTATGCCATGTTTCTGAGATCATGCATCACAACTTTTTTACTGTATTTCACTTAGTACAGTTTTTCATTTAGGCTAGATGACTAAAAATAATAATTAGTGACCGTCAGATAGATTACGATTATTTATCAAAAAATTTTAGACACGCATTTTTTCTTTTGTCGATTAAACACAAATTTATGAAGATATAGCCCGATAAAGTTCCGCGTACAGTTACACAAGTATAAGTTGGCGGTGGCGATTTGAGGAACTAAAACGGCTATCTTGAAAATTCACTTTGACACTTCCGAGTTCATAGTAAACATCGTTGCGAATATTTCGTTAACTACTGTGCTATCATCATGCATAAAGTGATAAAAAGTGGTACAAGAGAAGCAGTTATAAAAGTACACTGACATTGAACACAGTGGCGCACAGCCGCGCCAAGTTATACTTGCCGGACTGTAACATGCTTGCGGTCTGTTTGGACTGAATTTTATTTTGTACTGTATTCTAAATGAACTAAATTGAAAATCACCTTTCATCACGCCTAGACTACAAAAGTATAGAATTTTGACAGAGAAGTGACGTAACGAGCTTCTGCTCGTGTCAAATTTCGATTTGACAAGATTTATCTTTGTAATTTATTGTTTGATTGACAAAAGAAAAAAATACGTGTCCAACAGTTTTTGATAATCTAACGGAGTAATTATGATTTTTTTATCCGGCCATCATGCCTATTTTCAACATTTAACTAAGTCAGTGATTTTACTTGCCACTTACGTTGTAATGGGCGGTCTACGGCTTTAAAGCTTTGGATAAGATTTTTTAACTAAGTTAGAACAATCTTCTAAGTTATTTTGTTTTACTTTATACGGGGTTACACGCAACGGTAGAACTAAGGTAGATTCACGCGATTTCAATCACGAGATTTTTTGCGTATTTTGCTATTTACAGACTAGGTTCTCATTTTGTAAGTTTACGAAAACGCTTGCTGCTTTTCGTAAATTCACAATCTTTTTATCTGTAAACTAGCTGCCCGTCCCGGCTTTGCCCGGGTATGATTGGCTATACATATACTTACCACGTAATGTTGGTATGCGCCACACACATGCTAGACATACCGGATGAACCATTATGATGAGTTAAAACCTACCCAAATCGCGAGAGTTTCCGTAGTCTTAAACTGTTCGAAGTTTATGAAAAAGAGATAGTAGGTATTGGCATATTATCTAAATAAAAGTGAGTTCGTATGTGTTGGGTGGCTGTACATAATATATAGCCCTGATTTTAGAAAATGACAATGATGAGAATGAAAGCGACGTTAAAATATTACAGACCCACAGTCTATACATTCTACCCATGTAAGTTAGTTTCTTGATCTTGTCTTCACTCGAGAATTTTGAAAAACATTTGACATCAGTTCTACTTCTACGAATTGTGTGCCCTACCTAAGGCCTCTTCAACTTGCTAACCCAAAGAGCTGTGATGGAAGGAATCGAAGCGCTGGCATCCAACGTGTTCCGGACGTCACGACCAGATCTTAGATTCACGTGAAGACCTTCGCTACACTTGCCAATACATTGTCTACATTCGAGAACTTTAAGATCGACAATTCGTTTCACATACTATGTGTGGGGCGTAGCTACCGCAGTATCAGCCGTGTCAATAATACGGGGCTCCCGGGCTACAGGGGCCTTAACGTGTGTAAGCAAAACCTAGTAAAATGTTATCCACAATGTCACTTAATCTCGTGCTTCCCGAAAAAAAAAACATCTCTTTTTTTCCCGGGTTAAGCATTCTTCCAAAAGTTGTCCTAAGAGGCAGAAATTTTATAACAACTGAAATCGTCTTCAGCTAGACTTACTTAGCTGATATAGGTAATTATATTCTATTCATTATCAATTATCAATTTCCTGAAAAAAAGGCAAGAAAAGTGTATATTTCATTTGAATTGTTTGGCTAGCTCAATTTCTAGAAGGAACTTTCTTTCTTTTACACCTTATGTTACATTATTGGAGTTTTAGTAAGGATCCCTAATTTTTTTTTTAAATATAATATAGCCTATGTTACTCGAAGATAATGTAGCTTTCCAAAGGTGAAAGAATTTTTGAAATCGGTCCAGTAGTTTCGGAGCCTATTCATTACAAACAAACAAACAAATCTTTCCTCTTTATAATATTATTATTATATTATTATTATTACTAGTATATTAGTATATTAGTATTAGTATAATAGTATTAGTAAGTATAGATGGCAAAAATCATCATCATTTCTGCCTTATGTTAAAGGAGTGACGGATAAGGTGGGGACTTTGCCACAGAATGAATAATTAGTACCTTACGGTAGATTACTCCATCAAGACACTGTATACTCCCTTATCCAAACTACTGGGCCAAGTCAGAACGCCGAAGGATGTCATTCCGTTTCATGTATATAAGGTGGATTGCAGCTGCAGTCGTTCCTACATAGGTCAAACGAAGCGTACTATTGCTGAACGGATCAAAGAACATATCGCGGCACTCAAAAACAGCCAGATACAGAAGTCTGCTATAGATGAGCATTTGCTTGACGTCACTGGTCATTAGATCGAGCTCCACGATCCAAAAGTCCTCTCCACGGTTCCACAAAATTCCAGGAATATCAAGAACAAAAGACCCAAGAATATAAGTCATCTGAAACCAGCATATATATCCAACCAAAAAATCTAAACTCGGTGACATTAAAGAGCACGACTATCATGTATTGTGCCAATGCATGATGTTGAGTTAGAAGTGATTGATGAATGTATAATTAATGCTGATGATGAGGCAGCGTTACCAATAGGGTTTTTTTGTGAGACAATCACTGGAGAGTACATTGATCATCAATACAATGGAAATACAATAACTTATTATTTTTTAAGCTGTTACAATCAAACCAAACACGCGTATCTACACGCATGCACTGGACATTTTGTAAAACGCACCAAGTATAACTACATAGTTGCAACTCTTGACTCAAAGGCAGCAACCGAGGTGGCTGATATAATCGAAAATCCTCCGGAAGAAAATTGCTACCAGCACTTAAAAGTCTTTCATCTTCCAGAGAAGACAGAGTGCGCCGACTTTTAGGTGATGAGGACGTTGGGGATAGAAAGCCTTCTCAATTTCTTCATCACCTCCGCAGCTTAGCTAGAACAGTTTTTAATAACGACGACATCATTAGATAGCTATGGATTCGTCGTCTTCCAACCAACGCTCAAGACATCTTAGCGGCTCAAGAAGACCTGTCTCTCGGAACAGCTGATGAAATAGCAGATAGAGTCATGGAGGTAGCAATGCCAACATCCATTCATGCAGTACAGGGCCCATCTACCGATGTTGCAGAACGAAGCTCTCACGAGGTCAAAGCTTTAAGAAATTCTTGTCTATAAGAAATTCTTACAGACGAGCACTGTCATTAAAATCCACTTACGCTTATAATGCAATTACAGAAGTGCAAGCAACGTTTGAAAACCTACACAAGATTTCATACAAGATCAAAGATGAAGAAAGAAAAAAGTAATTTAACTCGGCTGCCTTGCTTTGATGGAGTTGTGCTATCATGTGAGGCTGTTTTGCAGTTATTAAGATACAGATTCCTCTATAACATATATAATTATAAATTACTACAAAGCTAAATCAAGACGTAATAGAAAAAATTATTTATGGCTCCTGTACAAGAAATAAAAATATCTCTCAAAAAAGAAGAAGTCTCTCAGTCTCTCGAAGACTGTTCTATAATTGTAGGCTACCTCGCAAAATCATGCATTAAAAAAACTTAGCGCCACTATTGCTGTAAAAATTTAACTAATGAATTCGATATGAAGACGCAAATTAAATATTAATTTTAAACAAATCTTATGACTGCAGTAAAAATATCAAAAACAAAAGTACCAAGTGACAATTTATTGAAACTAGTGCGTATGACTTTGGATTGCTACAATATCCATGATGTTGTTTATTGTAGAAATATCACACCCAAACTTAATAACAGCATTGTTGACCTTGTTAACTGTAAAGTACCAGAATAATTGATGGCAAGTAATACTTGTCCAGCGCTTACTGGAAACCAGTTACTGAGGAAAATATAAGAGTCTATAATTATGGGAGGTTTGATTATGATGGGATTTAATCCTTTGCCAGATATGGAGCTGTATTGCTCCACGGATATATTTTACCACTAAAATGAAGTCGTGTAATCAATCGTGTGTCAATCAATCACGAGATTTAAAATAAATTAAAATCATTTAAATGATAACGTAACCGAACCACCAGGAGTCTCCTGACTATGAAAAATAGAAGGTGAAAACTCTAACAACATTATTAGAGTAAAGCTTGGAATTTCCAAGTGCAATCAGTTAACGAATGTATGGTCAAATTTAAAGGAAGGAAGGCAACATATGTCCTGAAAACGACCATATGAGATTTTAAAGTCTGTGCGAGATGCGATAACTACTTTTACCTTTTAAAAACCCTGTTGGAGTGGGCAGCCCACATTATAGCCAAGCTGATAAAAATGTAAATACAAATATGAAACTGAACATGCCAGGAAAAAGACAAATATATGAACATGTCAGGAAAAAGATAAATATCTGAACATGTCGGGAAAATTATAAATATCTGAAAATGTCAGGAAAAAGATTAAATATCTGAACATGTCAGGAAAATGATAAATATATGAACAAGTCAGGAAAATGATAAATATCTGAACATGTCAGGAAAATGACAAATATATAAACAAGTCAGGAAAAATAGAAATATCTGAACATGTCAGGAAAAATACAATTATCTGAACATGTCAGGAAAAATACAAATATCTGAACATGAGTACGCAAGACTTTATCTACCTGCTGAGTTAAGTATAAATAAATTATATAAAATGTATAACGACAAATCTGAAGCACATTTAAAAGTTAAGAGAAGTTATTTCAGAATGGCATTTAACACTAATTTTATCTGGATCTGGATCAAATATTGGAAACAGACGTGTCAATCAAAGTAGTCAGCGAGCGACGAAAATAGCCAAAAAGAAATGATGTTCCAATTACGAGTCCACAAAAAAAGATCAAGTAATTGAAATTCGCCGAATGTCTACATATTTACATATGATTACCAAAATAACCATTACCTAAAATTCCCGATCAGAACACATTATTCCAGACAGTTTTATATATATAATTTCATTCGCAATTAAATAAAGACAATACTTTTGCGAATGTGTAGACCGAAGACCAATTTTCCAAAAACTAAACTAATTACCTCGGCCGTCTACCATGAAGCGAGAAATACGGGGTAGGGGAGGTGGGGTCACTACCGCATATAGGGGCACAACCGTTTCTATCATTTTTTCGGAATGGCAACATTTTTTTCGACAGGGTCACACATTTTCAATAGCCGCTCTCTTGTCATGTTGTGTCAGTGTCGTTGGTTGTGTAAAGAAAAAGTAATTGGCATTTATGTTAAATTCAGTAAGTTTCTTATAATTACGTACTTCTTACTTTACTGAAGATTAATCATGACAGTGATTCCCAGGAAACAAATGCATCAGATTAGCTCCTGCTTCTTTCCGATTAGGATAATTTAGAAGATGAACATGCCCATCCCCTCCACATTCAAAATTTGGATAATTTGGACGCTATTTTACACGATGATGAAATATCATGCGCATCTCCTTCACATCCAGTGCACCAGGCAAAACTAAGTTCATCCGAGCATAGAATATCACCAGCACCCCTTCAGTTCATTGTTACAGCTCAAATTCATAGCAAACCAGTTCCAAAATCAACCAATAAGGCAAAGTCCTCCAACGAAGCAAATCTGTCTTCTAACCAAGCACATTTATCACGACTATCAACATCCATATTGGTCCATCATGAAATAGTTTCACAATCAACCATTCAAACACAGTCTTCCAAGCAAACACATCCATTCCCGTCATCATTACCCATAATATGCTCAGTTGTTCATCATGAACCCATTCTACAATCACCTAATCAAGCACAGTCTTCTAACCAAGCAAATTTACCTTCCAACCCAGCACATTTACCACAACCATTAACATCCGTATTGGTTCATCATGAACTAGTACCACAATCTTTCAATCAAGCACATTCGTCCAAGCAAGTAGATTCAATCCGTTCATCATCATCCACATATTCACGTCTCTCAGAGACCTCGTTAAATTGCCTGACAGAAGAAGACCAGTAACGTCTCGCCAAACAAAGAGAAAAGTAAAGACCTTCGTACTCCGTACAAATCAGAACTAGAAGCTGCTATTGCAGACAAAAATGAGAAAACAAAGAATACCCCAGGAGTTACAAAAGACAAAGGTAAAGCCAAGAAGACCCCAGGAGTTACACAAGACTAAGGTAAAGCCAAGAAGACCCCAGAAGTTACAAAAGGCAAAAGTAAAGGCAACAAGAGACCCGTAACAAAAAAGGATGTAAAGGAATGATTACTACAAATAAAGAATTAAAACGGAAGAAAACGCAAGCAGTGAAAAACTCGACCAAGAAAGCTAAACGCAATAGTGAAGATGAAGACGAAGACAGTGGATGCATTATGGTGTTAAGAGATATATTCTAAATCTAAATCAACGGATGCTTGGATTAAATGCACAATATGTCCTGGTCGGGCTCATGAGGCCTGTGCAGTCATGGATGAAGAAGACTATTACGAATATGTCTGTGAATTTTAGATAGCTGGATTCGGCGTTTTCCAAGCAACGCTCAAGCCATCTTAGCGGCTCAAGAAGACCTGCCTCTCGAAAAAGCTGCTGAAACAGCAGATAGTCATAGAGGTGGCAATGTTAACATCCATCCATGCATCAATATCCATCCGTCCATCCATCAGAACTGGCGCTTCGTGTTGAAGCTCTCACGAAGTCGGTCGTGGCTTTAAAAAATTCTTGTCTGCAAAAAATTCATACAGACACGCACTGTCATTAAAATCCACATACGCTTATAAAGCAATCAAATAAGGGAAAGTAATATTTGAAAACCTACACAAGATATCATGCAAGATCAAAGATGGAGAAAGAAAAAAATAATTTAACTCGGCCGCCTGGCTTTTATGGAGTTGTGGCGATGAGCGATAGCGTCTGCTTCTGAACAAGAAATAAAAATATCTCTCAAAAAAAACTGGACAAGTGCAAGTCAGGCTCGCACACTGAGGGTTCCGTACAAATCCAGAAAATTTCACAAAATTGGGAAGTACGTTGTTAAAATCTTTATACTCATCATCATCATCGACAAAAGTTTTTTTTTTTACTTTTCTCGTCATTCATCGAAAATTGTTAAAATAATTAAAAACCTGTTTTAGCATGTGCTAATAAAGCTCTTATTGCTCATATGATACCTTACATGAAACGATTTACGCACTTTGAATTTTAAACCCATATTTTGTGAATTTTGAAGCCCTATTTTATTGTGTTTTAAATAAAAATGTACAGTTTTCAGATTTATTCCTATATGTGTACTCTGAGATGATGCTTCCGCAGACGAACCAAAGTTACCGACATAGCCCAGCGGATTAGCAAATTGAAGTGGCAATGGGCAGGACACATTGTTCGAAGAACGGATGGTCGATGGGGCCGGAAGGTTCTCGAATGGAGACCACGGACCAGCAAGCGCAGCGCAGGACGTCCACCGACTAGGTGGACTGACGACATAATAAAAATCGCAGGAACGCGCTGGATGCAGGCCGCTTCCAACCGGCCTTATTGGAAATCCATGGGGGAGGCCTATGTCCAGCAGTGGACATTCTACGGCTGATAGATAGATAGAGATGATGCTTCTCGCCAAATTCCATAGTTCTATGTCAACGGGAAGTACCCTGTAGATTTTGATTTTTGTGAGTTGGAAATATGCGGTTTTTACGATATAAACGGCTCTAACTTTTTTAAACGATAACTGAGAAGTTTTTCTTTTACACAACTGCAAGAATTCATCGATGTACGTATACAGTTTAAATTTCAGCTCGATATCTTTACGCGTTCCCGAGATAAAGAGTCTTGACACACACACAGACGGACAGACGGAGAGACGGACAGACGGACAACAAAGTGATCCTATAAGGGTTCCGTTTTTTCCTTTTGAGGTACGGAACCCTAAAAAGAAGAAGTCTCTCAGTCTCTCGAAGACTGTTCTATAACACACTTTGCAATCTACCTCGCAAAATCATGCATTATAAAAACTCAACGCCATAATGCTCTAAAAATTTAACAAATTAATTCGATATGGAAGACACATGTCAAAAATTAATTTTAAACAAATCTTATAACAGCAGTAAAATATCAAATTAAAAGTGCCAAGTGACAATTTATTGAAACTAGTGCATATGGCTTTGGATTGCTACAATACCCAATTTAATAATATTGTACATTGTAGAAATATTAAATCCAAACTTAAAAACAGCATTGTTGACTTTGTTAACTGTGAAGCACCAGAATTATTGGTGGGTTACAAGTAACACTTTATAGAGATTGCTCACAAACACAACAATGGAAGGTAGAAAATATTACCCGTGAAATTCCATATTTTGAAAGGTGTTTCAAGCTCATGTTTTCTGCCACGCATAAAACTTCGCCTCTCTGAATATTCAACAGATTTTTTTCCAAATATATTGATATTAATATTAGTCAGTCAAACCAATAAACACGCCAAACAGAAAAACAGCGCTTACTGGAAAACAGTTCCTGAGGAAGATAATAAGAGCCTATAATTATGGAAGGTTTGATTATAATGGGATTGTATCCTTTGCCAGATATGGTTTTTACAATCACGAGATCTAAAAATAAATAAAAATAATTTAAATGATAACGAAATCGAACCATCAACAGTCTCCTGACTATGAAAAATACAAGGTGAAAACTCTAATAACAGAACTTAAGAAGATTTATTATAGTGAAGCTTGCCATTGTCAAGTGCAATCAGTTGACGAATGTATGGTCAAATTTAAAGGAAGCAGCTCCCTACAGCAATAATCCCTAAAAAAATATCTGAACATGTCAGGAAAAAGTCAAATATCTGAACATGTCAGGAAAATTACAAATATCTGAACATGTCAGGAAAATGACAAATATCTGAACATGTCAGGAAAATATAAATATCTGAACACGTCAGGAAAAATACATATATCTGAACATGTTCAGAAAAAATACAAATAACTGAACATGTCAGGAAAAATTCAAATATCTGAACATGTCAGGAGGAATATAAATATCTGAACATGTCAGGAAAAATACAAATATCTGAACATGTTCAGAAAAAATACAATGAACCGAACATGTCAGAAAATATTCAAATATATAAATATGTAAGGAAAAATTAAAATATCTGAACATGAGTAGCGCATATCAGAGCACATATTATTCCATACAGTTTTACACATATAATTTCACGTCGAATACGCAATTAAATAAAGACAATACTTTTGCGAATGTGTGGACCGAATACCAATTTCCGAAAAACTTAATTACCTCCGCCGTCTACCATGAAAGCAATACTTATACCTCATAAGTCTCGATAAAGATGGGGTCGGTAGCATTCAGAACCCTCTAGAAGTGCACCGGGTATCCATCTCATTCCATCGGGCACCTCTCCTTTTTACAAAGACCGCCCGGCGCTATGGTTCGCTAGCTTGGAGGCACAATTCAACATTAACAAAATAACTTCTGAGAGCACGAAATTCAGTCATGAAATCTCGCTTCTCGATACTAACAGCGCATGTAAGGTCGAAGACATAATCATCTCACCTCTCCAAATCGTGATCACCGATTTGGACTAGGTGTTCGTCGATGATAAGATGCCGCCCACAAAGGAGTACTCCTCCGGGAGAGATGTGCCTGTTTTTAAATACCCTATCTGAACATGTCAGGAAAAATATCACATCATTTCGAGACTGAATAATGGTGAATGCCGAGCAAGCTCATCGCGAGCCAGCGTCGTATATCTGCGCTCTGCTTGCGGCTACGGTCACGTCTCGTGGCTTGTGGCAGGACCGAGGGTCTTGGCTTGGTTGCCCGGACCGCGAGGAAGAAAACCACTATAAAAAATCACCCCAAATCCCAAGAGGCTGCGCACCGTGAGGAGATGCATGGCCACTGAGTCGGTTGGTCGCTAGTGCGTACCTGCCAAAGCACCGGCCGACACTCTTGGTGTAATTAGGCTTGCCTAGGTACAGGGGGCACTGCCTGGGTTAACTGTTTATTTCCCCCACACTCGTGGGAATAATATGGAAAGTTCAAAAAATAAAAACCAAAATGAAGAAGAGGGTTCGGGGCTCTTTATGAGTCCGGTTGAGGAGTCTAACTCCTGAGCGCCGAGTATGGTGCCACGATCATCATCGAGGCAGGGTGCGACCAAACGTAAGCGTGGGACGCGTAATACGATGGAAGACGGTGACGGTAATGGCCAGGCGAGCTCCGAGGGCGACTCGGATGCCTCAGCCGCCAAGGCAATATTGATTTGTGTAAACAATATGGATTATAATATACGATGTCCCGCATCTTTTTAAACCAATAAGGAATAATTTTATGCAAGGCGGGGAATTGTTAATGGATAATAAAAAAGGTAAATGAGCTCATTTAATCTTGAACTTAACCACAGCACAACACTTCATTTAAAAAATTTACAAAATTAAAAGTAAACCCGAAATTTAGATCCAAGATGAGTTAAGCTAAGAAGAGTTAAGCTAGCCGGGGAAATCTTAAGTAATACAGTTGCAGCAATTTTAAAACTACAATCAGAAAGTGTTGAAAATCAAGCAGAAAGTAAAAAAATTTTGGAAACAGCACAAATATTTATTATTTGACTGTACCAATGGCCCAGCTTCTAAACGAGATATTAAGAAAAAAAATCGACAAAATGTAAACAAAAACAGTTTCCACCACAGACGATGGACTGAATTCAAAAGAAAACTTAGAACTCTTCACTTTCGAAAATCTGATAGTCAACTCAGATTAAGAAATATAAGATGCGTGAATGGATACCTCATCACATTGTCATCTTTACAGGATAGGGTAAAAGAACCAAATCTTGGCACTCTTCTAATTATTGGCACTCTCAAATTTAATCTACAATATTAAATAGAATTAATAAGAAATTAAATTTTAGTATAAATATCGTTTTATTAAATTATAACAAGCGGAAAAATCTGGACCCCCGTCCAGATTGATTTTCCGTCCACTCCACTGAAATTGGATCAGCATTATTGCAACATTTAATGAAGCAGGATTATACAGGTAAAAATATGTACGGCTTTTCTGTGATGGATGTGGCGGGCAAAATAAATTTTTGGTTGGTGAATCATGCCCCTTCCGAAATAGAAGATATTCAATTAACTTATCCTGTCAGAGGCCATTCCTTCTTACCAGCCATGATAAAAATGTATATGAAATCGACAGAGGGCAAGCGAAATCTGCTATAACAGTAATGTTTACGTTCTGTGCTAACAGAGACTTAACCCCGCCAATGGTAATTTTACCATATAAACTTCTGCCAGGAGATATAGCTGCCAAAATTCCAAGTGAATGGGGCATTGGACTAAGTGACAATGGCTGGATGAAAGCGGATTTATTCTTTGAATAGATCAAAAATGTATTGCACCCATATCTTATAAAAGAAGAAAAAACATTTCCTGTCATAGTATTTGTCGATGGACACAAGACGCACCTTACACTGCAAGTCAGTGAACTCTGCTCTCAGCTGAAGATTGTACTTATAGCCCTCTACCCTAACTGCACCCGGATTTTACAGCCTGCAGATGTAGCAACGTTTTTTCCATTGAAATGCGCATGGAAAAAAACCGTCCCCCAATGGAGGAGGGACCACCCAGGACAGGCCTTAACAAAAGTAGAATTTGTACCAATTCTGCAAACAGCTATTATAAATTCTTTAAAGCCTGATACCATCAAAAATGGCTTTCGGGCTTGCGGTCTGCAGCCTTGGAATGCTGATGCTTTAGTAGATTATACTAAATGTTTGGGAGATAAGGGCAAATCAAGGTTAAATGAACAACACACAACAGATGCACAAATCACAAAGCAGGTTAACTTAAAAGGAATACAGACAGAGGATTCAAAAGAAAATGAAATGACCAAAAAAAATAAATATTATTGGCAAAGAAACCTTAGATAAACTTAATGCAAATGATCTAAGCATGATACACGAAGCGTCCAAGCTTCTTCAGAATCTTTGAATTTTTTTTGGGAATCCATCAACATCTGAAACAGATACTTCTAAAGTTCCTGATTTTTCAGAGGTCTCCTTAGAACTGGATATTGCGAACATGCCGGTAATTTGGACAGGTGATGAACCAAAATCTAATGGTGAAAATACTATGGTGACAGTTTCATATGAAATCGAGATTTATAGTAGCTTTGAACCAGTACTGCCATGCATTCCAGAAAATTCAGATTCAAAACAGATTCCATCACAACAAAATGTTCAAACAAATGAACAAGTAAGATCACCAGTCCTACCATGCATTCCAGACAATTCAGATTCAAAACAGATTCCATTACAAGAAGTTCAAACAAATCAACAAGAAACATCAGCTCATGATTTAGTAACGAATACCTAGTCAGGTCATAAGTATTGTCACACAGTAAAAACCTTTCTTTTAGAATGCTGGCCATAAAAAAGTTTATTGAATTCGAATTTCGAATTGTTCATGAAAATAAAAATGTATGCTTTTTAGAATTTTACTCATTTTTAGGGTTCCGTACCTCAAACGGCAAAAACGGAACCCTTATAGGATCACTTTGTAGTCCGTCTGTCCGTCTGTGTGTATGTCAAGACTCTTTATCTCGGGAACGCGTAAAGATATCGAGTTGAAATTTAAACTGTATACGTATATCTATGGTCTCTTGCAGTTGTGTAAAAGAAAAACTTCTCAGTTATGGTTTAAAATAGTTAGAGCCGTTCATGTCGTAAAAAACCGCATATTTCGCACTCACAAAAATCAAAACCTACAGTGAAATTTGGCGAGAAGCATTGTCTTAGAGTACACATATAGGAATAAATCTGAAAACTGTACATTTTTATTTAAATCACAAAAAAATACCGTCTCAAAATTCACAAAATATGGGTTCAAAATTCAAAGTGAGTAAATCGTAACTTCATTAGCACATGCTAAAACAGGTTTTTAATTATTTTAGGTTTTGTTTAGCATTAGTCGACTCAGGAAGATTTTCATTAATCAACCAATATTCCCCATAAGGGGCCATTCATTTCTACCATGTGATAGAAATTTCAGTGTCGCAAAAAGAAAGCTGCGTCTCGTAGACCGATTATATTCTATAGAAGAAATAATGGAAATTATTAAAGCATCCTCTGCGATTTTCTCTCTCAAGAAACGCACAATAAATGTACATTCCATGTAAACGAGAGAGATGCATATATATTAAAAGTTGCTTTCTGACTGTTCACACTGCCGTCGACGACTCGCTTTACTAGGTTTGTTGCTGAGCGACGAGCTTTCAAAAATAAACTTGTTCAGCGATACTCGTTCACACATTCACTTATAGCCCAGCGACAAAACTATCGAAACTACACACTCGCTTCCCGCTCATCGCCAACTCGTTTATAGTTTCTAGTTCTACTCGTTTCTCGTTCCTCGTCGGCGGTCGGACCACTGCCTAACTCAGTACCGCGCAGGCGAGGACTAACTTAAGCGGTAGGATTATAGCATCCATCGCTCACACTTTGGTCGGTTCTCGCCCAGAGTCGGTACACTTTCCTTTGGTCACTTTGGAAGAGGCGATTTAGCCATCATTCATATTATTATTAGGAGTCTATACTATACTAACTTTCAGCAAACAAAAAAAAAAAAGCTTTATGTAAAATACTTCATGACATATTTAATTGGTTGGAATAAAGGTGAAAAACCATTTACGTGTAACCCTGTATAAAATGTAAACTGCATATTAATCGTTGATTTCTTAAATTATCACAGATTATTATCACATCTGTAAATTAATCATTTTATTGTTAAAAGAAGATCCCTTACAATAATAGGTACATATAATTAAAACTATTTCCTTAAAACTATTTTCAAATATCATTTACATCTTAGACTTAAATACAGTATATGCTGAATCATACAAGTCGGCGGATGTGAAGTTAAGGCCAAAACACACATACGGCGGGCGCGGTGCGGGTCGGGAGTACGGCGTGTCTATTTGTACCTGTTTCAATGGACGACCACACACAGAACGCGCCCGCCCCGCGCCGGACCCGCGCACGCGTTCTGTGTGTGGTCGTCCATTGAAACAGGTACAAATAGACACGCCGTACTCCCGACCCGCACCGCGCCCGACCCGCGCCCGCCGTATGTGTGAATCGGCCTTTAGATACAAGCGAAACCCAAACAACACGCAGCTTTACGTGAGCAAGAGTCAGGATTGGATATCGCGCAGTTTGTCGCTAACTTCACATCCGCCGACTTGTATGATTCAGCTTATACGTGTCTATGACCAAGCTTTTTGAGTATTGGACTACTGATTTAATTTTGACTAAAGATTTAGTCAAAAAGAAAAATGAAATGTTTTTTTTTATCGTGCTTCACACACTAGGTGTATAGAAACTTTCTTTTTGTGATAAACATTACAAAAATTGACGCGTTCGCAGGATTTGAACCTGCATCTCTCTGGGATTCCGGCTCAGATGCTTTGTCCAATCAAGCTAAAACGCTGTCTGCGAAGGCGCCGAATTAGTGAAAGTGTTTATCATTTTTACCAACTACTACATTGTTGGAAGCGCCATTTGTGAGAACTGCTTTTAAAAAAAGATGTTTTGCTTTGGGTATTTGAAACATCACTGTTATGGACTTTTACAAATATCTATAATTTATAATTAATACTAAAATTATATTCCGAAAGCTTCTAATTTGCCGTATTTGTTTATACCAATTGTTTATAATGGAATAATAAAAATTATGGTATAGGTAGAATCAAACTGAATGGGGTCTGTGAAATTAAAAACTGCGCAAAACCCTACCCCATACACCGCTGACACATAAACTTGTTACTGCACAAGTGCACAACGACTCGCTAGTACGTGTTTACAGACGCCATTATGTTTAAATCGTACTTTATCAAAAAACAATCAATCAATAATTATTGATTGATTATAATCAATGTAGAGTTGTACCAGTCATGACTTTATACATAATTTATTTATCGTACATATCATGTTTATACAGGGTTATCTGCTTATCTTGTACTAAGCCGAAAGGGGATGATTAAAACCATTACAAACAACGTTTACTATGGGGCCAACTCAAAATTACAGAGAAAAAAAATATCAGCTGTTTCATACAAACTTGCAACTCATAAAATGTATGAAACTGCTGTTATTATATTTTTTTTATTTGGCCCCTTTGTAATAGCTGTTTGTAATGGTAACCCTTATCACCCACTTTCCGCTTAGAACACCAGTTCTGGACAACCCTGTATACCGTACATTCACGTCACATACCGTACATGTACGTTGCGGTTTCACAGTCCCAGCGCTGGGACGGGCGTGTAGGGTGTGGGAGTGGGCGCACAAGCTTGCCGCACGCTCATTTCCCACGCGTCCAGTAACTGGCCCACTGAGCAGCTCTTGGGTAACCTGGGGAAACAAAAATAATAAATAAATTATTTATCTTTCAGAAAAGTTAATATACATTAAATTTCAGATATCTTGACTCTTAAACTAGGTAGAATAAAAAAAGGCTACTCATTCCCGCGCGTCTAAGCGACGACGCAGCGGTGGGATACTCCCGCCGTAATACTAAATATTCAGCTGGAACCAAAAATCACTTGTTATATTTAATATCCAAAAACGTAACGTAAAGTACCTGTCTTTCATGCCAAGTAGCGCGTCATCTAACCAGTACACCGCGCATCTATAGCTTGGGATACTTTCGCGGTACATACTACTGAATATACAACTAGTACATAAGTCACGTTACATTTAATATCTAAGAAAGAGTATATAGCACAGCGCGTATTCGTGGCTCTTTCAAGACCAGCCCCGCTACCGCCTCAAGCATTTGATGGCTAACGTCACAGGCGGTGCCAAATGACTAAAATGAAGTCATAAACGATTGCTATTACGATTGCTATTGCTTAGGCGGTAGGGGGGGCGGATAGGAAAGGCGAGGCTGGCGGCGGTCGCGGCGCTCATCTGAACAACACAGCGGTGGGATACTTCCGCGATATCACTAAAGACACAATGAGCGTAATGTATTACCTGGCGCATCGCGCATCCATAGCTTTTTCAAGGCGAGATAGGAAAGGTGAAGCGGGCGGAGGTCGTGGCGCGCGCCTCGAGGGCGCAGCGTTGGGGTATCCCCGAGGGACCACCAGGTGCACGGCCGGCACGCACGGCAGCCGCGCGTCGTCCAGCGCCGCCACTAGGGAAATCCCCCCGCCGCCCGGTAACTGAAGCGTTTCTAGCGACACCTGTCGGTGGGGAAACGACGTAACAATTTATAAAGGATATTTCTCTAGAATAATTCCAAGATATCATTGTCTCATGACTCATCATTGTGACCAAATTGATCATTATAAGAAGAGGAAGCCTCTCTTCTCATAATGATCAATTTGCTTCTCCTTTTATGTTCTTTTCGCCGATTTTTTTATATTTTCTAATGATTTAAATCGATTTTGATAAGTCTCCAGCGAGAAAAACATATAAAATAACAGAGTTCAATAATAAATGAGTTTTACATGAAAGTGATGTTTTATTTTATTTTATTATCTTTGGGTTGCCAAACGGCCTTCATACAAAAAAGTTTATAAACAATTCTAAAAACACTTAGGCCAACGAAGGCTACCACTTATAGAATAATAATATTGGTGATTAGAAAATGGAAAAGTGAAGAAAATTATACAATATAACATGAGCAAAGACTACAAACAAACTTTTAGTTTTATTTATTTACTTGCCTTAAACCTCGAGTCTAATCTGGCTATTTCCCCCTGCAGTACATCTGGGATCTCCATCTCGGGCTCTTCTATCTTGGGCATCTTCATTGGAGGCGGGAGATTTCTGAACGAAAAGATACAAAAGTTAACACATCTTTGCAGTCGAATAACTAGCATAAACTAACTGATTGGGGTACTGTGTAACTTTGAACAAACAGCTCGATTATTTCAGCACCCCTAGCATCCATCCATCCATCAGCCATCGGACGTTCTTTGCCGGACATAGGCCTTCCGTATGGATCTCCAATAAGACCGGTTGAAAGCTGATTACATCCAGCGCGATCCTGCGATCTTAATGAGGTTATGCGCCCACATCGCGTGTGTGTAATATGGAGAATATGATAAAAAGTAAGTTCGTATAGGCCGGGTGGCTAGCCCTGGTGTCAGAGTTTTGAAGCCGCCGCAAGAGAATATAATAATAATAATAATAATAAGAGCTCCTAATAATAATAATAGGAGCTCCTCCTCATAGACATGACCATAAGCCAGCAAGTCCGGCGGAACAAGGGAGCCCTCTCTGCCGCCTGGATTGACTATAAGAAGGCCTATGACTATGTGCCTCATTCGTGGCTCGAGAGGATTTTAGAGTTGTATAAAATCGATACAACTCTAAAATCATTCTTAGTGTCATGCATGGGGCAATGGGCCACGGTCCTTCGTCAACCTGGCGGTGGAGACGGCTCCGCTGGCCCGCAAGACTTGATTAGGATTGAGCGGGGAATATTCCAGGGTGACAGTCTGAGTCCATTGTGGTTCTGCCTGGCCCTGAATCCTCTCAGCACTTTGCTGAGGAATTCAGAGCTAGGCTATCGGCTTCGCAGACAGGGTGAAGTTATCTCTCACCTGCTGTACATGGATGATCTCAAGCTGTTTGCACCGAAATACCAAGACCTGGTGGAGATGCTAAAAACCACTGAAGTTTTTAGTAGGGCTATCAGGATGGAGTTCGGTGTAGATAAGTGTGCGGTCATGCATGTACAGCGTGGGAAAGTTGTGGATTCTCCGAATCTACAACTTTCTGAGACGATGACTATCAGGTCTCTCTCCGAAGCCGAGACCTACAAGTACCTCGGTATGTCAGAGTCGTTGGGTATATCGGCAGTGGACATCAAGAAATCGGTGAAGGAGCGCTTTTTTTGTCGTCTGACAAAAGTACTAAATAGTCTTTTGTCCGGCGGCAACAAGGTGCGCGCCTTCAATGGTTGGGTGATGCCGCTGCTGATGTACTCCTTTGGCATACTGAGGTGGACTCAGACTGAGCTGGACGCCCTGGATAGGAGGGTCCGTCGACTGCTCACTTTGCATCGCATGCTACACCCGCGCTCGTCTGTCATGAGACTGTACATTCCGCGTAAGTGTGGTGGCCGAGGCTTTTTAAATGCCAAAAACCTCCACAACCGCGAAGTATACAGTCTCCGGGACTATTTCCGAAACAGCGGGCGTGGAATGCATTGCGATGTGGTGGCAGCTGACAGAGGCCTCACCCCGCTCTCTCTGGCGAAGGAGAACTGGCGCAGGCCATCGGTGCTCAGCACCGATGATCGCAAGGCGGTATGGAGGAGCAAGGAGCTGCACGGGCGGTTCTATCGGGCCCTAACAGGACCCGATGTGGACCTGCTCGCGTCGGTGGCCTGGCTGCGCTTCGGTGACCTCTTTGGGGAAACCGAAGGTTTTGCCTGTGCAATTGCGGACGAAGTTGTCTTGACGAACAACTACCGGAAGTATATCCTGAAGGACGGTACGGTCGACATTTGTCGGGCATGCCACCGTCCCGGAGAGTCACTCAGGCATATTACTTCCGGTTGTTCTCATCTTGCCAACGGCGAGTACTTACACAGGCATAACCAAGTAGCCAGGATTATCCATCAGCAACTTGCTCTTCGATACGGCCTTGTCGAGTCTGAGGTGCCGTACTATAAGTACGCACCGGCACCAATTCTCGAAAATGGTCGTGCGTTGCTTTATTGGGACCGCTCTATCATCACGGACAGGACTATTGTCGCCAATAGGCCTGATATCGTGGTGGTCGACCGGTCCCAGCGCCGGGCAGTGCTCGTCGACGTCACCATCCCACATGACGAGAACCTCGTGAAGGCCGAGAAGGACAAGCTCAGCAAGTACCTTGACTTGGCTCACGAGGTCACCGCCATGTGGGATGTGGACTCTACGATCATTGTCCCGATAGTCGTTTCGGTAAACGGCTTAATAGCGAAGAGTCTCGACCACCATCTTAAGAGGCTCTCGCTAGACGGTTGGGTCAAGGGTCAGATACAGAAGGCGGTCGTCCTGGACACAGCGCGCATTGTCAGGAGGTTCCTCTCTCTGTAGACCCAACCATCGGTAGCTTGGGCCTCGCCCCGCTGCCGGCGGCACTCTAGGTTTAGGTTTTTTTATAGTATTTTGTTTTTTATTATTTAAATATTGTAAAAAAACTTAAATTTAAGACAATAAATAAATATGTGTATAATAATAAAATATAATAATAAAATCGCAGGGGCGGCTTTGTGGCGAGCCGTCGGTGAGTGGCGACACCGCGAACCCTGATTCCCTGGGGCTAAATGAGACCCCTGACTCCTCTCTTGCCTTAACTGGCTGGCTTGGAGTGGAAACCGCAAGAGCTAAGAACCTAAGCTCCAGGGTGGAAGTGTTAAAGGGCATAACGCCGCTAGTAGCTCTTAGTGAACGCGCAGCACACCTCTCGACACCCTAAGCCGTCCACACCAATGTTGCCCCTCCGGCGCCTACTTACGGTAGCCTTTATGGGGGGCCCATTTAGTGGATGGCAAGTCACCACCCGCCTTAATATTTTGAAATGAGGCATTACTTGGCGGGTGCCGCACCTCATTCCATAATCCAGTTTTGTATAACACCCAGAAGCTCACCGCAATAACCCATTATTTTTTCAATTCATTACTCACAATAGGCTCCTTGTACCTTCACCCCTACAACATAGCTAAATGATGTTTAAAAAGGGCCTCTCAGTGTTGGCTTCGGCTCCACTGATGCCCACCAAAATACCGGGCTTGGCCCGAGAGATGTATATCACATAAATGTATAATAATAATAAATAATATCGCAGGGGCGACTTTGTGGCGAGTCGTCGGTGAGTGGCGACACCGCGAACCCTGATTCCCTGGGGCTAAATGAGACCCCTGACTCCTCTCTTGCCTTAACCGGCCGGTTTGGAGTGGAAACCGCAAGAGCTAAGAACCTAAGCTCCAGGGTGGAAGTGTTAAAGGGCATAACGCCGCGAGTAGCGTCTAGTGAAAGCGCAGCACACCTCTCGACACCCTAAGCCATCCACACCAATGTTGCCCCTCCGGTGCCAACTTACGGTAGCCTTTATGGGGGGCCCATTTAGTGGACGGCAAGTCACCACCCGCTACGAAATTTTGAAATGGGGCATATTTAGCGGGTGCCGTACCTCATTCCATAGTCTAATTTTACAAAACATTTAAAATTTCACCAAAATAGCCCAGTTACAATATTTCAAGTCATTTTATATGCCATAGTTATATTTTTTATACCTACCACTGTTTTTATATTTCGTAATAAAATTGTAAAAGGGGCCTCTCAATGTTGGCTTAGGCTCCATTGATGCCTAATAAAGGACCAGGCTAAGCCTGTGATTTCAGTTATAATAATAATAAAAAAAAAAAAAAAAAAAAAAAAACCGCTGACAGACCAGACGTCTTTTAAGATCAAATTTTCTAAATATTGTATTTTATTAGTTTTTCTAGTATTTTTCTGCAGTATTTCAAAAAGAACAACAACCAGATTATATTTTCATTCATTCAGATATATTTTACAATGAAACTGTGAAAAATAGAAAGAAAACTCCGACACCAATATTTGACATTCAACATGACACACACTTCAAGAAAATATCAGAATCCAATTAGAATACAATGTTTACAAGATCAAAGGCAAAAATAACAGCGGACACAACAGGCGCACGACCACCACCATCGCCCGCCTCGTCGTCAGCTCCGAGCGCATCGTCAGGTGATGAGTTCCACACCACCCACGAGACGAGCGGCTCGTCGAGCGACACGAGCGGGCCACGGACGCCGCCGCCGCCACCACCACCAGCGCGACGACGAGGCCGTCCACCGCTGCCGGCACGCTTGGGGCCTGTGGGGCATCCCGCCCCGCCTTCCGCTCCCGCTACCGGTGGCATAGTGCGTCGCATGCGATGGACTCAAACCAATAATGAGAATTGCATGCGCGCGTACTTTGGGGCTACAGAGGGGGGAACCAACATGACAGCGTACTGTGCCAGAATGCTGCCTTTGTTTCAGGCCCTTGAACCGACCGTGGCCGTGACTGCCCAACGACTATCGGACCAAGTGCGGGCTATCCACCGGTGCAAACTGCTGGATCAGTCCGTCATTGATCGGCTCCGCCTGGAGGCGCTGCCTGCTTGCCCCACTGCTTCTTCGACGCAGGACCCGCCCGTACTTGTCGCGTCGTCAGCCCCGACAATGGCTTCAGTGCCGATGTCGGCGGCGACACTTGCGACATCACCGGCGGGTCCTGCGGTCGACGAGGCAGATGACGCGAGTATGAGCGTATCTAGCCAGGTGAGTGAGCAACTGAGGAGGGCTTTGGAAGACGCAATTTCCCAGTATCGATTCGCACCTGACTCTAGGCCGCGACTGCCACGTTTTCCCACCCATAGGCGTAACTTGGCGCTTATGGGAGCCCTGAACCCTTTGCTAGTCCCGTATTTACGGGCAAGCGAAGGCTTAGTCGATACCCACTCGATCTTGTACTGCGGCGCCATCGCGGCGTGTCGCGTTGCACGTGTTAAGTTTCCGGACACTAACCGTGCACCGCGACCCGCCGGGGGTGTGCCCGCGTGGCAAATGCGGATCCAGCGGCGTATCGACTCGTTCAGGACTCTCATAGCAAAGCTAATCTGTTTCAGCCGGGGGAATAACCGCCCCCGAGTCATGCGTTTCGTGACACAGGCCTTTGCCGGGACTGGTATCAGACCCCAGCACTATTTGGCCAGTGTCACGGAACGCATAGACTATCTGAAACAGAAAGTCTATGCATGGGCAAACCGCATTCGTCGCTACAGAGAGCGTGTGGATCGATATTGGCTAAATCGCCTCTTCCAAAGTGACCAAAGGAAAGTGTACCGAGGCTGGGAGAGAACCGACCAACGTGTGAGCGACGGGCAGTTGCCGGATGCTAGCGCCATGAATGACTTCTGGCGCGGCATCTGGTCGGTGCCCGTCGAACACACGGAGGGTGACTGGATGCGTGTGGTTGAGCGGGAATGCGATACTATCGAACCTATGGGATCTGTTTTAATAGATCCCGTAGACGTTAGTTGTGCGATCCGTACGGCTCAGAACTGGAAAAGTCCTGGGCCGGACGGGCTGCACAACTTTTGGATAAAATGGTTTCGATGCTCGCATGACCGCTTAGCCACACAATTCCAGGAAGCCCTTGAGGTTGGTTCTCTACCTAGCTTTTTCACCACCGGTGTCACCTTCCTGCTCCATAAGTCCGGTAGTACCACGGAAGCAAAGAACTATCGACCCATTACGTGCTTGCCTACCATCTACAAGCTCCTCACATCCATTCTGAGCATCAAAATTAACGCGCACGTCGTTGCGCAAAACGTTTTGGCTTTCGCTCAGAATGGATGTAGGGTTGGGTCCCGTGGTACTAAGGAGCTCCTCCTCATAGACATGGCCATAAGCCAGCAAGTCCGGCGGAACAAGGGAGCCCTCTCTGCCGCCTGGATTGACTATAAGAAGGCCTATGACTCAATGCCTCATTCGTGGCTCGAGAGGATTTTAGAGTTGTATAAAATCGATACAACTCTAAAATCATTCTTAGTGTCATGCATGGGGCAATGGGCCACGGTCCTTCGTCAACCTGGCGGTGGAGACGGCTCCGCTGGTCCGCAAGACTTGATTAGGATTGAGCGGGGAATATTCCAGGGTGACAGTCTGAGTCCATTGTGGTTCTGCCTGGCCCTGAATCCTCTCAGCACTTTGCTGAGGAATTCAGAGCTAGGCTATCGGCTTCGCAGACAGGGTGAAGTTATCTCTCACCTGCTGTACATGGATGATCTCAAGCTGTTTGCACCGAAATACCAAGACCTGGTGGAGCTGCTAAAAACCACTGAAGTTTTTAGCAGGGCTATCAGGATGGAGTTCGGTGTAGATAAGTGTGCGGTCATGCATGTACAGCGTGGGAAAGTTGTGGATTCTCCGAATATACAACTTTCTGAGACGATGACTATCAGGTCTCTCTCCGAAGCCGAGACCTACAAGTATCTCGGTATGTCAGAGTCGTTGGGTATATCGGCAGTGGACATCAAGAAATCGGTGAAGGAGCGCTTTTTTTGTCGTCTGACAAAAGTACTAAATAGTCTTTTGTCCGGCGGCAACAAGGTGCGCGCCTTCAACGGTTGGGTCATGCCGCTGCTGATGTACTCCTTTGGCATACTGAGGTGGACTCAGACGGTCGAAGCTCTGGAGAGGAGATTGAACGACACGGCCCTCCAGCTATCTGAGTGGTTCCACACGAACGGTCTCGCTCTGAATATATCAAAGACTCATTTTGTCCAATTTAGTCTGTCGGGTAAGGCCGTGAGACCTTTATCTGTACTGGTGGATGGAGTGAGAATTGAGGAGCGGAGTACGACTACGTTCCTAGGGTATGAGATCGACCAAGGCCTGAAGTGGGACGCTCATTTAGATAAAGTCTGTGGTAGGCTGGGGAGCGCTTGCTTCGCTTTAAGCCGGGTGGCAAAAGTAGTTCCACAAGATGTAGCACGAGCGTGCTACTTCGCCACAGTGCACTCGCAGCTGCAGTATGGAGCAGAAATATGGGCTAGAGCCGCGGATTGGGAGCGAGCGTTTATTATGCAAAAACGTGCAGTGCGGTGCATCGCACGCGTAGCATGGGACACTCCAGCTCGCCCATATTTCAAGAAGCTAGGAATACTGACACTGACCGGTATCGTGATTTATCAGGTAGCGGTGTATGCTAGAACGAATCTGGCTACGTATCCAGAGCGGGGCTCCGCGCACAGGTACCCCACCCGGGACAGGCACAAGCTGCAGGCCGTCCCCCACTCCCTCGGAAAGTCCTCTAAGTTGACTCATGTCATGGCTCCTACCGTGTACAATAACTTACCTTTGGAAGTAACATCAGCGGTAAGCCTACTGTCTTTTAAGGGTAAATTAAAAAAATGGCTTGTCGAGCAATCTTTTTATAGATACGATGAATTTTATAAGTGTTTGACATGATTATTTTAATTTTATTCGCATTTCTTTAGTTCATTTTGACAATCGTATTTTTATTATTAATTTCCACTTATTGATTTTTTATGACATTTTTTTGCATTATTATTATTTGATTTTCAATTTTTATTGAAGCTTTTGCTAATAATTATTGTAATTTAAATTTATTACATAATTGTATTCAATGTTAATTATGTATACATATAACTATAATGTTATGACGTGTAAATTGACATTTTATCAATAAATAACTTATGACTTACTTATGACTTATGACTGAGCTGGACGCCCTGGATAGGAGGGTCCGTCGATTGCTCACTTTGCATCGCATGCTACACCCGCGCTCGTCTGTCATGAGACTGTACATTCCGCGGAAGTGTGGTGGCCGAGGCTTTTTAAATGCCAAGGACCTCCACAACCGCGAAGTATACAGTCTCCGGGATTATTTCCGAAACAGCGGGCGTGGAATGCATTGCGATGTGGTGGCAGTTGACACAGGCCTCACCCCGCTCTCCCTGGCGAAGGAGAACTGGCGCAGGCCATCGGTGCTCAGCACCGATGATCGCAAGGCGGTATGGAAGAGCAAGGAGCTGCACGGGCGGTTCTATCGGGCCCTAACAGGACCCGATGTGGACCTGCTCGCGTCGGTGGCCTGGCTGCGCTTCGGAGACCTCTTTGGGGAAACCGAAGGTTTTGCCTGTGCAATTGCGGACGAAGTTGTCATGACGAACAACTACCGGAAGTATATCCTGAAGGACGGTACGGTCGACATTTGTCGGGCATGCCACCGTCCCGGAGAGTCACTCAGGCACATTACTTCCGGTTGTTCTCATCTTGCCAACGGCGAGTACTTGCACAGACATAACCAAGTAGCCAGGATTATCCATCAGCAACTTGCTCTTCGATACGGCCTTGTCGAGTCTGAGGTGCCGTACTATAAGTACGCACCGGCGCCAGTTCTCGAAAATGGTCGTGCGTTGCTCTATTGGGACCGCTCTATCATCACGGACAGGACTATTGTCGCCAATAGGCCTGATATCGTGGTGATCGACCGGTCCCAACGCCGGGCAGTGCTCGTCGACGTCACCATTCCACATGACGAGAACCTCGTGAAGGCCGAGAAGGACAAGCTCAGCAAGTACCTTGACTTGGCTCACGAGATTACTGCCATGTGGGATGTGGACTCGACGATCATTGTCCCGATAGTCGTTTCGGTAAACGGCTTAATAGCGAAGAGTCTCGACCACCACCTTAAGAGGCTCTCGCTAGACGGTTGGGTCAAGGGTCAGATACAGAAGGCGGTCGTTCTGGACACGGCGCGCATTGTCAGAAGGTTCCTCTCTCTGTAGGCCCAACCACCGGTAGCTTGAGCCCCGCCCCGCTGCCGGCGGCACTCTAGGTTTAGGTTTTTTTATAGTATTTTGTTTCTTTTATATAAATATTGTAAAAAAACTTAGATTTAAGAAAATAAATGAATATGTGTATAAAAATAAATTTAATAATAGATTTTCTGAAAATTTTATATTTTTTGGTTTTTCGATCGTTTTTCTGCAAATTTCCACACAAAAGCAATAGCCAAATTATTTTCCACTACATTTAGATATTTTCTGCAATAAAACTTAAACAAAATATGAAGAAAAGTAAAAATTCAATATTTCACGAAATATGTCAACATGACGTTCAAAATATCGGACTACAGAATAAATGCTAACAAGATCAAAGACGAAAACAGCGGATTCGAGAGGCGCACGACCACCACCATCGCCCGCCTCGTCGTCAGCTCCGAGCGCATCGTCGGGTGATGATTTCTACACCACCCGCGAGACGAGCGGCTCGTCGAGCGACACGAGCGGGCCACGGACGCCGCCGCCGCCACCACCACCAGCGCGACGACGAGGCCGTCCACCGCTGCCGGCACGCTTGGGGCCTGTGGGGCATCCTGCCCCGCCATCCGCTCCCGCTACCGGTGGCATAGTGCGTCGCATGCGATGGACTCAAACCATTAATGAGAATTGCATGCGCGCGTACTTTGGGGCTACAGAGGGAGGAACCAACGTGACAGCGTACTGTGCCAGAATGCTGCCTTTGTTTCAGGCCCTTGAACCGACCGTGGCCGTGACTGCCCAACGACTATCGGACCAAGTGCGGGCTATCCACCGGTGCAAACTGCTGGATCAGTCCGTAATTGATCGGCTCCGCCTGGAGGCGCTGCCTGCTCGCCCCACTGCTTCCTCGACGCGGGACTCGACCGTACCTGTCGCGTCGTCAGCCCCGACAATGGCTTCAGTGCCGATGTCGGCGGCGACACTAGCGACACCACCGGCTGGTCCTGCGGTCGACGAGCCAGATGGCGCGAGTATGAGCGTATCTAGCCAGGTGAGTGAGCAACTGAGGAGGGCTTTGGAAGACGCGATTTCCCAGTATCGGTTCGCACCCGACTCTAGGCCGCGACTGCCACGTTTTCCCACCCATAGGCGTAACTTAGCGCTTATGGGAGCCCTGAACCCTTTGCTAGTCCCGTATTTACAGGTTAGCGAAGGCTTAGTCGATACCCATTCGATCTTGTACTGCGGCGCCATCGCGGCGTGTCGCGTTGCACGTGTTAAGTTCCCGGACACTAGCCGTGCACCGCGACCCGCCGGGGGTGTGCCCGCGTGGCAAATGCGGATCCAGCGGCGTATCGACTCGTTCAGGACTCTCATAGCAAAGCTAATCTGTTTCAGCCGGGGGAATAACCGCCCCCGAGTCATGCGTTTCGTGACACAGGCCTTTGCCGGGACTGGTATCAGACCCCAGCACTATTTGGCCAGTGTCACGGAACGCATAGACTATCTGAAACAGAAAGTCTATGCGTGGGCAAACCGCATTCGTCGTTACAGAGAGCGTGTGGACCGATATTGGCTAAATCGCCTCTTCCAAAGTGACCAAAGGAAAGTGTACCGAGGCTGGGAGAGAACCGACCAACGTGTGAGCGACGGGCAGTTGCCGGATGCTAGCGCCATGAATGACTTCTGGCGCGGCATCTGGTCGGTGCCCGTCGAACACACGGAGGGTGACTGGATGCGTGTGGTTGAGCGGGAATGCGAGACTATCGAACCTATGGGATCTGTTTTAATAGATCCCGTAGACGTTAGTTGTGCGATCCGTACGGCTCAGAACTGGAAAAGTCCTGGGCCGGACGGGCTGCACAACTTTTGGATAAAATGGTTTCGATGCTCGCATGACCGCTTAGCCACACAATTCCAGGAAGCCCTTGAGGTTGGTTCTCTACCTAGCTTTTTCACCACCGGTGTCACCTTCCTGCTCCATAAGTCCGGTAGTACCACGGAAGCAAAGAACTATCGACCAATTACATGCTTGCCTACCATCTACAAGCTCCTCACATCCATTCTGAGCATCAAAATTAATGCGCACGTCGTTGCGCAAAACGTTTTGGCTTTCGCTCAGAATGGATGTAGGGTTGGGTCCCGTGGTACTAAGGAGCTCCTCCTCATAGACATGACCATAAGCCAGCAAGTCCGGCGGAACAAGGGAGCCCTCTCTGCCGCCTGGATTGACTATAAGAAGGCCTATGACTCTGTGCCTCATTCGTGGCTCGAGAGGATTTTAGAGTTGTATAAAATCGATACAACTCTAAAATCATTCTTAGTGTCATGCATGGGGCAATGGGCCACGGTCCTTCGTCAACCTGGCGGTGGAGACGGCTCCGCTGGCCCGCAAGACTTGATTAGGATTGAGCGGGGAATATTCCAGGGTGACAGTCTGAGTCCATTGTGGTTCTGCCTGGCCCTGAATCCTCTCAGCACTTTGCTGAGGAATTCAGAGCTAGGCTATCGGCTTCGCAGACAGGGTGAAGTTATCTCTCACCTGCTGTACATGGATGATCTCAAGCTGTTTGCACCGAAATACCAAGACCTGGTGGAGCTGCTAAAAACCACTGAAGTTTTTAGTAGGGCTATCAGGATGGAGTTCGGTGTAGATAAGTGTGCGGTCATGCATGTACAGCGTGGGAAAGTTGTGGATTCTCCGAATCTACAACTTTCTGAGACGATGACTATCAGGTCTCTCTCCGAAGCCGAGACCTACAAGTACCTCGGTATGTCAGAGTCGTTGGGTATATCGGCAGTGGACATCAAGAAATCGGTGAAGGAGCGCTTTTTTTGTCGTCTGACAAAAGTACTAAATAGTCTTTTGTCCGGCGGCAACAAGGTGCGCGCCTTCAATGGTTGGGTGATGCCGCTGCTGATGTACTCCTTTGGCATACTGAGGTGGACTCAGACTGAGCTGGACGCCCTGGATAGGAGGGTCCGTCGACTGCTCACTTTGCATCGCATGCTACACCCGCGCTCGTCTGTCATGAGACTGTACATTCCGCGGAAGTGTGGTGGCCGAGGCTTTTTAAATGCCAAAGACCTCCACAACCGCGAAGTATACAGTCTCCGGGACTATTTCCGAAACAGCGGGCGTGGAATGCATTGCGATGTGGTGGCAGCTGACAGAGGCCTCACCCCGCTCTCTCTGGCGAAGGAGAACTGGCGCAGGCCATCGGTGCTCAGCACCGATGATCGCAAGGCGGTATGGAGGAGCAAGGAGCTGCACGGGCGGTTCTATCGGGCCCTAACAGGACCCGATGTGGACCTGCTCGCGTCGGTGGCCTGGCTGCGCTTCGGTGACCTCTTTGGGGAAACCGAAGGTTTTGCCTGTGCAATTGCGGACGAAGTTGTCTTGACGAACAACTACCGGAAGTATATCCTGAAGGACGGTACGGTCGACATTTGTCGGGCATGCCACCGTCCCGGAGAGTCACTCAGGCATATTACTTCCGGTTGTTCTCATCTTGCCAACGGCGAGTACTTGCACAGGCATAACCAAGTAGCCAGGATTATCCATCAGCAACTTGCTCTTCGATACGGCCTTGCCGAGTCTGAGGTGCCGTACTATAAGTACGCACCGGCACCAGTTCTCGAAAATGGTCGTGCGTTGCTTTATTGGGACCGCTCTATCATCACGGACAGGACTATTGTCGCCAATAGGCCTGATATCGTGGTGGTCGACCGGTCCCAGCGCCGGGCAGTGCTCGTCGACGTCACCATCCCACATGACGAGAACCTCGTGAAGGCCGAGAAGGACAAGCTCAGCAAGTACCTTGACTTGGCTCACGAGGTCACCGCCATGTGGGATGTGGACTCTACGATCATTGTCCCGATAGTCGTTTCGGTAAACGGCTTAATAGCGAAGAGTCTCGACCACCATCTTAAGAGGCTCTCGCTAGACGGTTGGGTCAAGGGTCAGATACAGAAGGCGGTCGTCCTGGACACAGCGCGCATTGTCAGGAGGTTCCTCTCTCTGTAGACCCAACCACCGGTAGCTTGGGCCTCGCCCCGCTGCCGGCGGCACTCTAGGTTTAGGTTTTTTTATAGTATTTTGTTTTTTATTATTTAAAAATTGTAAAAAAACTTAAATTTAAGACAATAAATAAATATGTGTATAAAAATAATATACCTTCTGTGTACTAAATATCGGGAATTTGTCAATAAAACAAAAAATACATATTATTCATCTAAATTTATTTTATCGCCTTCAAAGTAGGCCCAATCGCTTGCAATACAACATCTCCAACGCTTCACCCAGTCTTCCATACATTTTTCATAGGCTATTTGCGGTATGGCCTTTAGCTCATTCAGCGAATTTTCTTTTATGGCTTCTATCGACTCAAAACGTTTTCCTCGAAGTGGTAATTTTAACTTGGGAAATAAAAAAAAGTCAGACGGAGCCATATCAGGTGAATACGGTGCTTGGTCGAGAACTTTTGTTGAATTTTTCGCTAAAAACTCTTTCACTATAATGGCTGTGTGTGATGGTGCATTATCATGGTGCAGCATCCATGAGTTGTGTTGCCACAAATCTGGACGTTTTCGGCGGATACTCTCACGCAAACGCTTCATGACGCCTAAATAATATTCTGTATTCACTGTTTCTTCCTCTGGAAGGAATTCAGAGTGAACCACACCACGGTAGTCAAAAAAAACTGTCAGCATTACCTTGATTTTGGAGCGACGTTGCCGCGGTTTTTTGGGTTTCGGCTCGTTTTCGAGACGCCATTCTGAAGACTGTTGGCTTGTTTGCATGTCGTACTCATAAATCCATGTCTCGTCGCCAGTTATTATACGTTTCATAAAGGTCGGATCCGTAGAAGCTCGGGAAACCATGTCTTCAGCGACATGCTTTCGCTGCGCTTTTTGAACAAAATTGAGCTCTTCTGGAACTAGTCGAGCGGCGACGCGTTTTATGCCTAAAATGTCAATGAGAATGTTGTGGACGGACTTAAAAGATATGTTCACCTCACTAGCCAACTCTCTCAGACTCATACGTCGATTTTCGAGCACTAGCTTCTTGATTCTGTCGATGTTTTCTTTGGTCGTAGCGGTTGAAGGTCTACCAGAACGAGGCAAGTCTACTACTACTTCTCGGCCTTCTTTAAAAGCCTTATACCATTCATAAGCCCTTGTTTTCGATATACACGATTCGCCGTAGGTATTTCGCAACATTTTTAGTGATTCACCACATGAAATATCATTCGAAACACAAAATTTAAGGCACACTCTTTGTTCAACAATATTTTCCATTGTAAAAATCGCCGAGAACTCAAAACTATGACCAACAAAAAGTGTAGTTTAAAACAAATTAAATGACAGATCCCGCTCAAACTTTGCGCGCTAAATCAGTACAGTGCTACCAACATGCAGTAAAAAAATTAGAACGACCTCTTTTACACGGGTCTTTTTATTGACATATTCCCGATACTTTTTACACAGAGTAGTATATAATATATATATAATAATAATAATATATACTTTATTGTACACCAAACAAAAACAAATACAAACATTTTTAGGACTAAGTAAATTTACAGGGTACAAGGGCGACCTTATCGCTCATAGCGATTTCTTCCAGGTTCATTCTCATCATATTCTCCAGGAGAATATGATGAGAATGAACGAGTCCAGAAAGTTTTATAAAGATATCAGATCCATCAAAAAAGGTTACCAGCCAAGTGGCCAACTACTGGAGGATGATCAAGGCAATCTTGTGACTGACAGTCATAGTATCCAGGAAATGTGGCGTATTTACTTTGATAAGCTCTTAAATTGCCCACCACCGACAGAAACAGTAGACAAACAGCACAGTGTTCAAGAAGATAGCATTGAACCCCCAAGTTTTAAAGAAGTCAAAAACGCTATTACATGACTGAAAAACAACAAAGCCCCAGGTATTGACTTAGTACCGGCTGAGCTGTGGAAACATGGTGGCGATGTTTTACAGTGCAAGATGTACGAGCTTATTCTAAAGATTTGGGATCAAGAACAGCCAAGGCAGTGGAATACTGGAATTATATGTCCTATCCATAAAAAAGGCAGTAGAAGGAAATGTAATAACTATAGAGGACTAGCCTTGTAACTGCGTACAAAATTTTGTCCTACGTATTACTAGGTAGATTGGAGCCGTACTCAGAAAAGATAATAGGTGATTATCAGTGTGGCTTCAGACTTAATCGTAATACGATAGACCAAATTTTTCTCCTTAAACAGTTAATGGAGAAAAGGTGGGAGTACGCACAGAGCATACATTCGCTGTTTGTTGATTTCGCTAAAGTCTATGATAGCATTGATATGACTGCGCTCTACGTGATTCTTCGTAACTTTGGAATCCTCTCCAAGCTCGTTCGCATGGTGGAAGTAGCTACCAGGGAGAGCAAAATGACGGTGCGCATCGGGGCCGATTTGACTGAGGAGTTCGATGTGGTCACTGGGTTGAAACAAGGGGACGCCCTGTCGCCTGTGCTGTTCAACTTCGTACTCGAAAACGTCATAAGAAAAGTGTGTGCCCTAAATGGCGGAGTAAACGGTAATGGACAGTACAAGGTGATAGGATACGCCGATGACCTTGCTCTGCTAGGAGAGAGAAAACAACATGTCGTCGACTTAGTCAGGTGTCTCCAACATAAAGATAGTAAAATCAGTCTCAGTATAAACCACGAGAAAACAAAGTATCTCCACTTGCGGCGGTACAGAAATCAAAGACAAAAACGAGAAGATCTGGCTGTAGGAAATACAATCTACAAGGGAGTGGCTAAATTCCGTTATCTTGGCTGCATTGTAACATATACTAACGACAGGGAAGATGAAATAGAAATACGTGCGAAAAACACCCTACGTTGCAATGCAGCTCTCCATTCAGTTCTAGCGTCCAAGTTGCTGAGCAGACGTACCAAGATTGGAGTTTATAAGACGGTGATCAGACCAATCCTTATGTATGGATGTAGCGTGGACGCTGACTCAAAAAGAAGAAAATAAACTTCTAGTTACAGAGAGAAAGGTACTTCGGAAGATACTGGGACCGGCGAGAAGAGACGATGGCAGCTGGCGCGTCCGAAAAAACAGGGAACTGGAGTAGCTGTTTGGTGAGGCCAACATCCTGAGAGAGATAAAGGCGCACAGGCTGCGGTGACTCGGTCATGTCGAGCGGATGGAGGAGGATCGGGCCGTAAAGAGAGCTTACCTGGGAAAACCAACCGGGCGCCGCCCGGAGGGACGTCCCAAGTACCGCTGGCTCGACGCCGTGCAAAAGGAACTGCGCGACATGCAGCAGCCGGACTGGCGGAGCGCCGCGCAGCGCCGTCACGACTGGCGCCTTTTAGTGTCGCAGGCCAAGACCCACTTTGGGGTCACAGCGCCAACGCAGTAAGTAAGTAAATCCACATTGTGGGTGGCAAAGAGATGTTTTTTCGCCATTTTATCCCCTCGGAGTGGAAGCAAAGTATCATTGGCATTGAGTCAATTAGAACATTAAAAGTGGATCAAATGGTTTTATTCCTTTGCCATGCTAGGCGTGCTGAGCATATAAATTAAACATAGGACATACAAGGTTATGATTGACCGCAAACAGAATAACTTACTTGATTTCAGGTCCGTTGAGCGCGTCTAGCGTAGATCCGAACGTCCGTTTGAGCGTGTGGTTGGCGAGCGGGGATTGGAGACAGTTGTTCACTACTTCCAACAGTGGGTTGAATATTTGCTCCTGCAACAAGTTAAAACAAAAATTATTTTCGAGATTACGGAGAAGTTTGTTTGTAATAGAAAGTGGGAACACGCTTACTAAGGTTATACTAAGAAGTGTGATTAAAACTCTCAAGTGTTCTTCCATAAGGAATTAGTTTGTTGAGAAAATAAACATACCAAAGCAGCAATCTTTTTTTTAAACTAATTTCACTTTAGCTGGGCTTAAGACATTTCAAACTGTCTCTTATGTAAATCTAAAAGGGACTCTTGTAGACTAGATAACTATGACTAAAATGATGTTCATCATTTAAGGAAACAGTCTGAAGTTTTAGTTTAAAACGAGATCGACCCTTACATATTATAAAATAATAATTTTTGAGCAGTTGTGTCGTAAAAATATTCCATGTGTAGTTTTATAAGCCGAATCATACAATTTGGCGGCTGTGATGTTAGCATGTAAGCTGCGCAAACCCAATCCTCGAGCAGCTGATGAACTTCATGGATCCACAAAGAACTTTGATTCGGTATATTAAAAATTATTATACATGATTATTTCTAATCAATTAGTATCCTATTAGGGGCTTATTCTGTACATCAAAACTACTACTTCTACATCAAAACTAACAAATTTTGTTCTGCGACTTTTGTCAAAGCTCAAAAAAAAGTTGATGATGCTAATTGATTATAAATAACCCTGTATATTATGAAAGCTATCGATTCTGTTGTCGATTGTAGAACATGTTATCAGTATATGCCGAATCATACAACATGGCGGCTGTGACGTTAGCTATAAACTGCGGATAACCCAATCCTCGGGCAGCTTTTAAGTGAGCTTCAGTCAGAATGGAGCTATCCAGTTTGTAACTAACATCAAGTCAATCATCATCAACGCAAATTTGTATGATTAGGCCTATAAAATACTCATTATTATCATTATGTTACCTTCCCAGTGCTGGGCAAGCCAAGCCCACCCTCTCTGCCCTTGAAGTCAAGTTTCTCGAGCACCACCTCGCACTTCATGAGCGTCTCCAGCGGCATGCGCTTGTTGGGGTTCGACAGGATGTCCAGAAGATTCTTCATCTTAGTCAGCTTTTCCACATCTGAAATAATCATTCATCTGTAAGATCCATCCATCCATCCATCAGCCAAAGGACGTCCACTGCTGGACATAGGCCTCCCCTATGGATCTCCAATAAGACCGGTTGGAATGGGCTTGATGGTCTTAATGAGGTCATCCGTCCACCTTAAACATTATCTTACAGATAATGTTTTGAAAAGATAGGAGAAGATCACGGATGGCATTCGTAGATCAAATTAAGGAGAAGAACCTACTTTCTCCTCAATGTCAATTCATAATTTGTTTCCACTCCCAAGGGGATAAATTGTCGAAAAGATAATTAGAGCCAACAGCACCCCTAGCACGGCAAAGGCATTCAGAGGTGCTGTTGGGTCTAAATAATGTGCCTTCTAATAGGGTTAAAAGGAGTAATTGCAACGTGTTAAGGTGACATAGGTACTCTCTCCCCTTCTGTAAGCCAGCCACTTAGAGGAGCCCACACCACCCCCAGGGTCATGTTGAGGGATGAAAAGGGAGACGCTACCATACCCATGTTTCTGGCAATCTGAATAAATACCACTACCAACTCCCATTGATCTAACATTGTGGCCTAATCTCTTCTTAAAGGCTAGAGCTATATCTGACACCGCTGTCAGAAATAGCTTGTTTTAATAAACACTCCCAAAGGGGCGTGTTGAGGAACGAGAAGGGGGACGCTACCTTACACATGTTTCTGGCAATCTGAATAAATACCACTTACTCCCATTGATCCAACATTGTGGCCTAATCTCCCCTTCAAGTGTAGAGCTATATCTGACAGTGGTTTACTAAAAATTCTGCATACTTACCACCACTAACTCACACCGTTCCAGCATTATGTCTAAGGCGTCATAACCCTTCAAGGGTAAAAAAGGCTCCTATAAAAAAGCTGAAACAGTAAAAGTGACTTACTCTCCCCTTCGCTGACCATCCTCTGCACCATGCGCCGTAGCGGCTCGATGTACTTGGAAAGCTGGCGGACCTTCTCCCTGTAAGCCACCTCCTCCCCTCCAGGGGATCCCACACCACCCCCCAGGGGCGTGTTGAGGGACGAAGAGGGGGACGCTACCATGCCCATGCCCACGTTTCTGTAAGTAAAATTGTTATTAGCTAATTGTTGGTAATACTTTAAACTGCGATAACAATGAATAGATGACTAATATTAGATCAATCATAAAGGGTTTTCAATTCGGCATTAAATGTTCTGTAATGTTAAGACCATGTTCAGAAAGGGCGATTAGGTGCGTTGGGAACGCGCGACTTGGGAATTTGTATATGTGATACTCATACGATTGTCACGTATACAAGTTCCAATAGTTCCGTCCGGATGGAAACAAACGCGACACGTCGATCGTACGTAAAATGCGTGCAGTTTGCAGCACTCTCGACTCGGGCGTACCTACAACGCGTGCACAGGAAACAACCGCACGCACGCATTCGCGCGTAGTGCGCGCCAGTACGCCCCATCCGAACAGCCTTGGAACCAAGTGATAAGCGATATAGGGTGATCTAGGTTTGGAGCATGAATACTAACCGCTGCGGCGGAGCCACGTGGTGCTGCATATGCGGCGGGGCGGAGGGCGAGGGGCTGCCTACCACCAGCCCGCCCAGCCCGGACATCGGAGACGGCATGGCGCCGCCCATCACTCCTGAGGACAAAAGCCAAGTTACACTCTGTTCTTTTCATAATTATTTTTGTCAGAAATAGCACAACCGACTTCAATATTGCAATACATACACACAAAATTCGAATAGTTCGCTCGAATCAATTAACGCAGGCTCTGGCGCAGGAACTGACAACATCCGCCCCTACATGTGCCTACCATCTGGTTGTTCAACATGCCACTTAACCATTAGCCACTACCTCGACGATATGAGCGGAACTAGGGCGCGGAACGTCGAGCGCTCGTGGACTCCGCCGCTGCTTCTGCCGCTATAGCTGAAAAATCTAACAGTGCAGCTAGTTACCCACAGGCAGGGGGCTCCATGCAAGCCGAGTGACGCCATGACGTCTCGCTCCGAACGCTCGCCGTCGCCGCTGCCGCTAAAGCCTAAACTCTTAAACGACCGGTAAAACAAGCTGAACAGAGAGGGTAGTTACCCATAGGCACGGGGCTCGGGCCGCCCATGCCGGGCGAGGGCGCCGAGGGGCTCGGGCTCTGGCGCAGGAACTGGTTGGGCGGCGGCGCGCGGCTGCCGCCGGCGTACACCATGCCGCCCATCATGCCGCCCTCCTGCTTCTGCCCCACGCGCCCCTGCATGTGCAGCATGTTGATGCCCACCATCTGATTGTTGGACATGCCACCTGAAATATTTAACAAAGATAAGAAAAATATTGAGGCTTCAGATCTGCTTCTATTTTTATTCTGTCTTATTAATAAATGCAGAATTATTTTGGATTAGTTAATAATTTTTTGTCTTTTACAACATTTTGAACACCACACTAATAATTTTTATTCCATATTATGACCCGGTTAAGGTAGACTAACTTTGGTGTTTAAACAATAAAACTAGTCAAAGAAAAAAAACAAAAGTAACAAAAAATAACAAAGTTAAAATTTATTTAAAATTTAATGTACAATCACTATAAACCAACCAGTAAAAAATTTTGTGGTGTTATCACCTTCAAAGATTTCTGTTAAACAAACTTTTGATAAACTGATAGCAAATATTTTTTGTGGAAGTTTATGTTTAACAAGACAAACTAGGATACGCTAGCTCACACATCACTCTAGTTTAAGTAAAATAAACAAGTACTCACCCATTTGTCCTCCCATCTGCCCTTGCATTGAATTAGGAGCCATCTGTCCGCCCATTCCAACCTGGTTGCACGGCATCTGCCCCATCGTATTAGCCCCGCTCATCGGCACCTGCATTTGATTCTGCATTGACATATTAGGCATCATCTGCCCCTGCATACTCGGCCCAGAGAGTTGATTCTGTAACTGACTGCCCATAGGATTTCCCATCCCACCCATCCCCATATTACCCCCCATTTGTGTCTGACCCATTCCCATCGGCCCTCCGAGCTTATTTTGGAGTTGCATGTTCATTTGCGGTCTTTGATTCAAGGTTTGTAGTAGATTAGTGGCCGTTTGCGCTTGAGGTCCCTGTGAGACTTGAATAGGGCCTTGTCCCATCTGCCCTTGCATGCCCTGCATTCCAGGATTCTGTCCCATTACTTGCTGTTGCATTTGGCCTTGGGGCCCTATGTTCATGATTTGGTTTCGCGAGCCCTGGGATGCTAAAGTCTGGAGTGCATTGATTGGGTCAGGAGCTAAGCCCTGCTGGCTGTTGGGGCCCTGCTGGGCCTGGCCTTGTTGAGCTTGCACTTGAGGACTGGGGCCAGATTGGTTTGGGTTCGGGGCTTGCATGTTGGGCTGTCCTTGGTTTGGTTTGGGTTGTGCTGAAATGTACAAATTAATCTTATCATTTAATTTTAGAAGTCTTCTAAAATTTCCATTCCCAAATTTATCAAAATTGGTGTCTAAATAAACCAGTTTCGATATTATAGCAGGTAGCTGTTAAGCAGTACCACTGATCAACTGACAAATCAATAGTTGAATTTTTTAGATAAATAACTAATTTAACCATCTTCATAATATCTAACTTAAATGGAAAACTGAGATCCAACTTATTTAACAGCATTTTCGGCACTATCTCTTTCTCGTGTTGTTGATTGTACAGTAAAGCAAGGAGGGGTAAGTATTGGTGATAGTAGGTGGCATTTACGACTGAGCACTACCTTGACTCAGTTTTTTTTTAATGTAGAATAGGGCTACATTTGGCCACCAACTCATCTGATGGAAAGCAAAGTTGAAGCCGAAGATGGAGAATGTAGATCTAGCTAGAAAATACCTATTCAGATGACATGTTTGATTGTAGGCCCCGGTTGTTTTAACCATTTAGCCATATCAGAGGCCTTCAGGCAGCTTAAAAACTCTGGCACCTGGGTTAGCCACCCCGCTTATATGAACTTACTTAATATACAAAGATAACTTACACATCTCCCGAACATGCAGAATGAGTTTAGCGACCATGTTCATGTACTCCTCTCGGCTCTTGGCTTTCATGAAGACGTGGTTCTCCATCTCACTGCTGTTGCGTGCCACTTGCATGCCTGACCGCTGAATGACTTCCTCACTAAAACACCATTGAGTTTTGAAAAAAAACTACATTATTACCGTGCAGTAAACTAGTTATAGTTCGCTACACACTGTGCATAGATACAAGTTCAGGGAAGTGTGGGACTGTTGATGGTGTGATGCTATTAGGTAAGTACATAAGTTGGCGGAAATGAAGTTAGCTACAAGCTGCGCAAAATCCAAATCCAATAGCAGAGCCACTACCGGCACAGCCTTAGGTAAGGCACTGAAAGTATTGCATTTAGGACAATCCACTGATGTCATAGGAATAGATGTTAATCAAAGCTAATGAAAAATTAGGTGAGTCATTTATTCGAACTGAATACTTAGTTACTTTTAGTTTTATCGAGATGAAGCGTTGTCTGAGGAAGCTACTGCTTCAGAGATAACATAATAACCAGATAACAAAAAAGTGCTTACATTTTCGAAACAACGCTTTGGCGGAACGGTTGATTTCTCCAATTATCTTCTGTAGACATTTTGTTTGTTGGTATTTGAGAAAACTGTTTATTGTTAAATCAATAAGCTTTTAGCAATACACAATAGCAATTTGGGAAATAAAAGTTACACAAAAGCCTCGCACACAGCACAGCTGCGTCCGAGTCCAAAGAGTCCCGAGTCCCTATATTGCAAAGAGAAGAGAATGTAATAGCTATATTGTACGGCACGTATTTGATGACACCAAGGACTTTGTGATGACACCAACTATTACATTCTCTTTGGACACCAAATAAATTGTACGGGCAGGAAAGCACAGCCCGTATTTCATGTCTCATGCCACCAATTATCAGGCTGTACAATACGTGTCGTACAATACTGGCCATACATTATCACCTCGTGCCAATAATGTACGACATGATAATGTACAGCTGTACCACAGACATATAAGAGTAAGCAGACCTAACATTATTTAATTTATATAGTTATACTTTTATCTACGTCATGTCGTCTCTTTCTTCCTAGTTACTTAGTAATATGCGCTATCCTTTGTTTTCCCTTGTAGCAATACTAACTAACACATATAAAAAAGATGACGTGAAGCCGGCCGCCATATTGATGAGTGACGTTTGCGAATTCAATGGCGATAACGTTCCGGAGTAATTGAGCAAAATATAAGTGGATTTTGTGTTAATAGCTGGTGAACTGGTGAAATAAAATGGTGAAATGCAGTGCGAATAATTGTAACAGTTCAACTTATAATAAAACACCTGGATTAAGTTTTTACCGGTATGTATTGCGTCTGTTTGTTTAGAGCAAGTTCTTATCGCGTTTATTTTTAGTTTATGCAGTTAGAATGCTAAAATATTCCTATAAAACATACACAATAACGTTATTGAGTTGTTTCTAATACCTATAGACTTCGTCGCTTTGACTAGTTTTGTATATTAATTATTTTTCAAATAACGCAACCATACTTTGACGTCTCATGTACTTGTAAAATTACGAAGGGTCGGACTCAGTCTGAATATTAATTTATTTCGTTTTATTAGATAATATTTTTAAAATACACTATGGTAGTAATTTATGGATTGAGGTTATCCATAAATATCAATTTTCCTTCCATGTTAACTGTTCTTATTTAGGGTTCCGTACCTAAAGAGTAAAAAACGAGACCCTTTTACTAAGACTCCGCAGTCCATCTGTCTGTCACCAGGCTGTATCTCATGAACCGTGATAGTTAAAATGTTATTTTCACAAATGGTGTATTTCTGTTTGGCGCTATAACTACAAATACTAAAAACAAACTTAAAGGGGGGCTGCCATACAGCAAACCTGAATTTGGAGCCGTTCTTCGCTCAATTTTTCATACTTTATTTATTTGATACACAAAACAGATAACAATCAAATTCTTATTTTAGACTTAGCAGCTAAATTTTACACTGGATTGTCATCCATGATATGTGTATACAGGAAAACCAAAAATTAGAAATCAAAATCAATATTAATAACATAATGGTGAGAGGTAGATTCTTGAAATATTCACAGAATATTTAGTTAAATAATTAATATTTAGTTAATGCTGGGCACGCTGCCGACTGGCAGTGGGCTTGAGCATTTAGATTATCTTTAGACCTTCAAGGGTCTGTGGATAACCCAATTGCTTTCTATGTAGTAGTGTAGGTAGTTTTTATCATTTTTGATGGTGTGAAGACAGCTAAAGATGCCAGAGGTAAAATAACTGTGAACGGACTGTAAATAAAGTTGATAAGTTGTCGGTAGGTACATAAAAATACATTTAATTACCCGACTTAATTTTAGTATTAACTTGCGAGGACTACTCTCCTATGCGTAGTTGTCAGCCTTAGTTCGGCCCCGCCTGAAAGACATTACGTATGTGTTAACTTTGGATTCAATATACATAATATGTTATGTTAGGTCTGCTTACTCTTATATGTCTGTGAGCTGTACATTATCATGTCGTGAATTACTGGGTCATACATTATTGGATTGGCTCCCGACCATCTCCCGACCGACACCAATAATCAACACAACTGCGAATTCTGTTCGCTCTTTAATTTTCATCAATTTTGAATTCTTTCATAATACAAATAGAATGGCCTCGTCGACTGTATTGAGAGTAAAGAGGAGACTGGAAGACAATCCCCAAGATGCTCTTGTTCTCATGTGCAAACGGAAGAAAACTGACGATGAAGAAATATCGCCATCACTCTTCGTGTTTCGCGCTACTGTTGAAAATCAGGTAAATATGTATGCAATACTTTGTAAATAATAATATTTCTATCCTACTATAAGTGAAAATAGTTCCACTGATTTGTCTGCAGAATAACAATGGCAAAAATGAATGGAAAAAGCATTAAAATAGAACTACATAGCAATGACAGGCTAGGTTTGGACCATCACGTGTTGTATCACCGGTTTCATGCTATGAATTCTGTTTTTATTATACTGCGTTGTGGAGGATGATGCTACGTTAGAATACAACTTTATTGCACACCATAAAGTAGTAGTAGAAATAGAAAGTACAGACGAAATCGCCAAGAAGTTTCTTGGCGGTTGTAATGTTATCTACAAGCTACGGATAACCCAACCCTCGCACAACCGTTAAATGAGCATGAGTCAAGATTTGCCTCTTCGCAGCTTGTAGATGAACATCACAGTTACTAAGAAGTTTGATTTAGCCTATACTGTAGAAAATAAAATAACAATAATGAGCGAGTTATAACTATGATTTGCAGGAAACATCACACATCAAGAGCATTGTGCCTAAAACTGACATCAAACTCCAATCGACACCAAATGTCAGTGACATAATAGAAAAGTTGAGGAAAGAACGTAAAGATCAGTCTTCCATCAGCCGATATGAGGTTATCAAGTACAGAAGAGGCCTCGATGAAGATGAGATTGATTTAGTAGACCTACAGAAAGCAAATGATGAAGAAAATGATGCGCAGTATGCTTACGATTTGTATATCTCAGCTAAATGTGACTTTGATGTATCTATGTTGGATAACTTAGTAAGGTAAGTTAACTAAGAAATCATGGTTTGAAAGATTATTGATAATGAAGTAAGTAAAATTAGATTTATTAGTATACAATATAATACACTATGAGCAACACCCTATGAATCATCGAAAATATCAATCATTAAGTATGTATGTAACAGAATTATTAGGCACAATATTACGTAATTGAATAATGCAAAACATATTTGACATGAAGCTGTGGTATCCTAGTGGTAAAAGAACCCTTAGAATTCCCACACACTTCGACTGCTTCACACACTTCGACTGCTTCGGCAGCCGGAGGTTCACATAATACACTAAACAGCAGTACTAATCTCGATATCATTCAGGGTAATATTCACCATAGCGTCTCAGGCTCCGCCGCCCTACGCGAAGCCCTTGAGAAGCGACAGAACACAATAGCACTGGTCCAGGAACCGTATTTAATCCGCGGCAAGGTAAGCGGCTTAAATGGTCTTCGAGGTAACGTATTCTTTCCTCCCGTGCAAAATAAAATGCGTACCCTTGTATATATACCGCAGCCGTATAAGGCGTCCTTGGTAACACATTTGTGTAATGATGATCTTACTGTAGTTAAATTAGATACCGGTCTCCGAGGCAACCTCAGCACTGTAATTGTAGCTTCGGTGTACCTAGATATCACACAAGATGCGCCACATCCGGCGCTCGAAGATTTAATGCTTTTCTGTACAAGTAACAAACTAGAATGTATAATAGGATGTGACTCAAACGCCCACTGTACTGTGTGGGGATGTCCCAATACAAATGAGAGGGGAAACGATGTGCTTGACTTCATCCTCAGGCACGATTTGAACCTACTAAACCATGGCTCAGAGCCTACTTTTGTAACATCTTGGGCCAGAACAGTTATCGACATCACACTGGCTACAAGCAATATCGCTAAAACAATCAATGATTGGCGCGTGGCGACTGATGAATACTCTGGTTCGGACCACAGATGGATTAGATATAGCCTAACCGTTGGTAAGCACGAACCACGCACCTATAGAAACCCGAAGAAAACTGACATACCAACCTTTAGAAATGAGCTCGAAGAGGCCATGTCAGGAGCACCACTAGACCCAAATGCGGAACTATCGCCGCAGGAAATAGAGACCACGACAGAAGTCTTGGTACATGCTTTGATAACGAGCTATGAAAAAGCTTGCCCGTTAAAAAAGGAAAACTATAGTTTAATTCCTAAAAAAGACAGATGGTGGAACAAGGACCTGACCAAGCTCAGGAAGAAGGTCAGACACCTTTTCAACAGAGCTATGAACACCAATGCTCAGGTGGACTGGCAAGAGTACAGAAAGATGCGGCACCATTTTAAGGTGGAGGTCAAAAAGAGCCAGAATAACTCATGGAAAAAGTATAGTAACTATCCAATCTGAGAGTGAAACTGCGCGACTCAGAAAAATCATATCTAGCGACTCACAAATAAAGCTAGGTACTTTGAAGAAGGCTGATGGTAATTACACAGCCTCAGAACAAGAGCAATTTGAGCTGCTTCTACAAACACACTTTCCAGATTGTCAATTGAACGACACAAATGGATGGGAACCGCATACACCACATAAACCAGACAAAGAAGACTGGGATTTTGCAGACTCTATTGTCACAGAGGAGACTCTTCTATGGGCAATAAGTACTTTTCAACCACACAAGGCACCCGGACTGGATGAAATATTTCCAGCACTCCTGCAATGGGGCCTAAAAATGATAAAAGCACACCTCATCGCCATATTTAGATCATGTATGGCGTGGAGATATATACCTAAAGCCTGGAGAGAAGTAAAAGTAATATTTCTACCAAAGCCAGGAAAGACTGATTACACAAACCCAAAGTTGTTTAGACCAATAAGTCTCAGCTCTTTCCTATTAAAAACGCTGGAAAGACTCTGCGATAAGCACATAAGAGGTGGACCTCTGACAGAAAATCCAGTCCACAATAATCAACATGCCTACCAATCGGGAAAATCAACGGAGACTGCTCTCCACCAAGTAGTCTATAAAATCGAATCCGCACTGGAAAGCAAACAGTCCTGCTTAGCCACCTTCATTGACATTGAGGGGGCATTTGATAGGACTACTTTCCCTAGTATTGAGGAAGGTTTGAAAAAACACGGAGTAGACAGTAGAGTAAACGGTTGGATAACCACAATGCTCGCTGGCAGAACAGCCAATATTGAAACGGCAGGAGCGACGCGCTGTCGAGTCACAAAGGGCTGCCCGCAAGGAGGAGTTATGTCACCTTTACTGTGGGTAGTGGTGGTGGACGAACTCGTTGTACTCCTGAATAAAGAAGGCATTGTCACTGTGGCATATGCTGACGACTTAGTGATCATGGTGTCTGGACTCTTTGAGTCGACCCTGTGTGAGAAGATGCAGAAAGCGCTTAAGATCGTTGAAAAATGGTGTGAACGCCACGGACTCTCCGTGAATCCACAAAAAACGGAGCTAGTGCTGTTCACACGAAAAACCAAGAAAACAGATTTAAAACTTCCCTCGTTATTTGGTACGAAGTTGACACTGAGCAAGGAAGTTAAATATCTAGGTATCTGGCTAGACAGTAAACTTCTATGGGGTAAACAACTTGAATATGTCACCACGAAGGCAACAAACATTTTATGGCAGTGCTCAAGAGCTGTGGGAAAAGACTGGGGTCTAAAGCCAAAGCTCTGTCACTGGTTATATACTGTCATAGTGCGTCCGGTTCTTACGTACGGCTGCGTAGTATGGTGGACACGTACGAACCTAGTGACCGCTATAACTAAGCTACAACAAACGCAAAGACTTGCGTGCTCTCTTATCAGCGGATGTATGAAAAAGACACCCTCAGCTGCTCTCGAAATTATCTTAGGGCTCACACCACTGCACTTGCATATTCAGCAGGAGGCGATGGCTTCTGCCCTACGAATTAAATCAACAAATCAGTGGAAGAGTTCGGGTGCCACGACAAACCACTGCAGAATAATCGATCGGGCGATAGCAATCATTCCCGAAGCAAACCGTGGAACGGATAGAATAGCTAAAACGCATCTAGACAGCAAAAAGTATGAGCTGATCATAGAGAACAATTTGTCAAACGATGTAGTGCCATCTTGGAATGTCTACACGGATGGTGCAAAAAACAAGGAAGGAACAGGCTGCGGCTATTACTCGCCGGAACTTGGGCTCAGAGAGTCCCTGGCCCTGAGCAAAACTACAACAACCTTGCAGGCGGAGGCCATGGGCCTATTTCTAGCCGCAAAAGCACTTGTACCCTTAAATGAGCTTTTGACAGCTACAGAAAACAGTGAGGCTAAAGAAGTCATCGTGTTCACGGTTGACAGTGCTGCTACTATCTACGCACTCAAAAGAACTGTAACAAGGTCTAGAGTTACCGCTGAGTGTCATGCGACACTTCAAACTCTATCAAGAAATCACAGAACAATCGTGCGCTGGACAAAGAGTCACGGATCATGTTCAGGCAACAACATAGCCGACACCCTCGCTAAAGAGGGCACGAGAAAACAGGTAGGGGATGAGGCAACAAAACACTGTAAGCCAACAGCGGCGGAAGTGCGCGAGTTGCTACGTCGTCATACCGAAAAAGAACAACAGAATATCTGGAGCAAAAGGGAGGATTGCAAGCACTCTAAGGCTGCTTTCCCCAATCTAAATAGAAACATCACAAACGACCTATTGAAGTTGCAGCGGCAAGACCTCCGACTTATGGTAGGACTCACTTGTTTATAAACTGGAGCCACTGACAGCCCACTTTGTCGTGGCTGTTTGCAGGAGAACGAAACTGTAGAGCATGTTCTGTGGCACTGCAAGGCCACGGAAGACACTAGAATAGCTAACGGATTTCATGATTCTTCTGCATTATCATCAGCTTTGGCATCTGCATCGCCATCATCTGATTCACCATCTAAGCTACTGGAGCAGTTATGCCAGCGGCCCAGAGCCACGCTCCGTTACTTTAAGGAGCTGGGCTGGCTCGGGTAGACGCTGGAGGGGGAAATGCACAAAACACCCCATGCGGGACGTCAGTGCAGGACTTATCGCCCCTACTTCAAATTAGAATTAGATTAGAACCCTTAGAATCTTGAGAAAAAGGTAAGATACCATTGTGAGGCAACATACACACATCCACCAAACTGTTCAAAGCAAATTTTGAGGCAAAGATCACTATTCAGTATTTTTCTATTGCAATGCGGTTAATTCAGGACAGCCCAGTTTATAAAAGTTCAGTTAAAGATATGTATCGCGAGGTTTACTATAGGCCCCTGCCCGCTACAAGCTAAATGAAGTTCTACAAGTTGCGCAATATCCAATCAACGCACGGCTTTATGTGAGCTTCAGTTAGGATTGGTTATCGTGAAGCTTGTATCCAACTTCATTTCCGCCAACTTGTGTGACGCGGTCTGTACTAGTCTCATCATCATCATCATTTCTGCTATAGGACGTCCACTGCTAGACGTAGGCCTCCCTAATGATTTCCAATAAGACCGGTTGGTAGCAGCTTGCATTCAGCGCGATCCTGCGGTCCTATTAAGGTCATCCGTCCACCTTGTGAGTGGACGTCCTACGCTGCGCTTGCCGGTAAGTGGTTTCCACTCGAGAACCTTTCGACCCCATCTGTCATAAGTCCCTCTGTGCTATACTAGTCTAATATGTAATTTTGCCCCACCATCCATTTTTTGTTGCGTTATCCTTTTCATACAGAGGTTGTCGGGAAGAGATGGCTTCCAGCGATAATGCCGCCTTTTGTTTTACTAGGTTAAGTGCTGATTGTAATGCTACGAAAAAATCCAATTTTGGTGCAAAACAAAAAAAAATAAAATTATTTAGTTATATTAAAATCCCATGTTCCAGCATAGAACACTATGATACGGATCTAGTCCTTAACACAAACAACAATGGAGACTCATCAGATGAGGCTGACGATGATGACTCAAATGATGAGAACAACTGGAGAAATGAGTACCCTGACTCGGAGAAGAGCAGCATTGATGAAGAGGATATGGTTCGAGCTATGGAGAGAGTTGACTTAGGTATACACTGTCTGATAGTTCTCTATCATTCTAAATCTCTCTACTATAATTTACTTCTTATGCATATACCCTTATTCACAAGGTTCAATTCGAAAAAGATAGTTCTCAACTTTACTAGGTTCCATCCCACTTCTTAGGTGGAACCTTAACAGTGTTATGTAAAGTTGATAAGTATTTCTCTATTTTACTTATCTATTTTATTTCTGAGTTAATACATCAGTATCATATTGCTCTCCATTCAAAAAAAACATCAAGATCTTATAGCTTATATAAGTTTAGTAGCCTAAATTAAATTTCCAGAAGACCTATCCAGCGATGAAGGCGAAGACAACATCTACGAACCGGTCGGGTTGTCCGATGACGTCACCCGGTACGGAGAAGCCTATGCCAAGTATAAGGCTCGCGTGATGGCGGACAACCCTGAACTGAGTAGCTCTAGAGGCTTGGTGCATGTGTCTAATGTCAAGGATATGGATGAAGAGTCTGTTGATGGTAGGTTTGATAATGGTTCAATCTTCAATCAACAAGTCTCAATTTTTTAAGTACTTAGTTTTTTTAATTTCTTCCATCCATCCATCAGCCAAAAGACGTCCACTGCTGGACATAGGCCTCCCCTATGGATCTCCAATAAGACCGGTTGATAGCGGCTTGCATCCAGCGCGATCCTGCGGCCTTAATGAGGTCATCTGTCCACCTTGTGGGTGGACGTCCTACGCTGCGCTTGCCGGTACGTGGTCTCCACTCGAGTACTTTTCGACTCCACCGGTCATCAGTCCTCCGCGCTATGTGCCCTGCCCATTGCCATTTCAACTTGCTAATCCGTTGGGCTATGTCGGTAACTTTGGTTCTTCTACGGATCTCCTCATTTCTGATTCGATCACGCAGAGAGACTCCGAGCATAGCCCTCTCCATAGCTCGTTGGGCTACTTGGAGCTTACTAATAAGGCCCATAGTGAGAGACCACGTTTCTGTACCATAAGTCATCACTGGCAACACACACTGGTCGAAAACTTTCGACTTGAGGCACTGAGGTATGTCGGACGAGAAGACACTACGCAATTTTCCGAACGCTGCCTAGCCGAGTTGGATTCGGCGATTGGCCTCTTTGTTGAAGTCGGACCTACCTAACTGGACTACTTGTCCTAGGTAGACGTACGAGTCAACGACTTCAAGAACCGAGTTTCCAACAGAAACCGGGGTGGGTAAAACATGGGAATTAGACATGACTTTCGTCTTGTCCATGTTCATCTTAAGACCCACCTGTTGAGAAACCCGATTGAGGCCTTCGAGCATCGTGCTGAGCTCTTCCATCGATTTTGCCATGACTACTACGAGGGTCAAACTGAAAGTTCTTAGAACTGGCCACTTATAAACAATATAATAAAAAAATAATTCTATAATTTGAAAATAGAACTCTTTGCCAATATTACTGAGTATATACTTCATTCATTTGTCATTTGTTTTACGATTTGGCGGCAAATTGAAAATTGTCTGTGTCACGTCAACATGAATTTAACACGAGAAAATTTTCGTGCAATGATTTTTTATGACTTTCGATGTCATTTAAGTCAACAAGAAAGTTATGATAGACTACGATTGGCCTTTCACGATGAAGCCCCATCTCGTGCGACTGTTTACAACTGGTTTAATGAGTTTAAACGTGGTCGCACTAATCTCACTGATGATTTACGTGAGGGACGGCCTTCTACGGCGACGACTGAAGATAACATCTGTGTTGTGCGGCGTATGATAGAGACTGACAAAAGAGTGACCTATCAGCAGATTCGGACAAGCTTAGGCATCGGTATGAGTCAAGTGCACAAAATCCTACACGAACATTTAGCGGTCAGGAAGCTTTGCGCCCGGTGGATACCTCATAATTTGACTGAGGCTCAAAAACTCCATCGTGTGGATTGGTGCCGTAAAATGATTGAAAGATTTAACGGAGGTGACTCAAATGCTGTGTTCGACATACTAACAGGTGACGAAAGCTGGATTTACTGTTATGATCCTGAAACCAAAAGACAATCTGCTCAGTGGGTGTTTCCTTTCGAGGAGTTGCCAACTAAAGTGAAGAGAGATCGAAGTGCGGGGAAAAAAATGGTGGCCTCGTTCTTTGGAAGGATAGGTCATTTCGCGACAATTGTGTTAGAGGATCAAAAAACAGTTTCTGCAGAATGGTACACTACCAATTGTTTGCCACTTGTCTTGGAAAAAGTTCGAGAGAAACGACCTCGCAGTAGGATCCTCCTTCACCACGACAACGCCTCATCGCACACCGCCAAGCGAACGATCGACTATTTGGCGACATCAAACGTTGAATTACTGGGTCACCCGCCGTATAGCCCCGACCTCGCGCCTTGTGATTTTTATTTATTTTCAAAAATTAAAGAAAAACTTAAAGGAAAGCGGTTTATGAATGCTGAAGAAGCGGTGGCTGCGTATCGCGATGCCATTGAAGAGACCCCTAAGGACGAGTGGGCAAAGTGCTTTTCCCAGTGGTTCCATCGCATGCAGCGGTGTATTGACGTGAATGGACAATATTTTGAAAAGATATAATAAAACTAATAACTGGCTAATGTAATCAGTTTTTGATTTTCTAAGAACTTTCAGTTTGACCCTCGTATATCGTCGGCAAACCGAAGGTGAGTGAGGTATTCGCCATTGATATTGATGCCGAATCCTTTCCATTCCAGGAGCTTGAAGGCGTTCTCCAAAGTAGTCGTAAACAGTTTCGGAGAAATTACGTCTCCCTGTCTTACGCCTCTTTTTAAAGGGATCGCCTTGGAGCTCTCTTCCTGTACTCGGACTAACATAGTGGCGTTATTATACAAGCACTTCAACACTTCGATGTACCGATAGTCAATACGGCATCGTTGGAGAGACTCAAGCACAGCCCATGTCTCGACCGAATCAAAGGCTTTTTCATAGTCCACAAACGCTAAGCAAAGTGGCAGATTATACTCTTCGGTCTTCTGTATAACTTGCCGCAGCGTATGAATGTGGTCCATGGTGCTAAAGCCTTTTCGGAAACCGGCTTGTTCGCAAGGCTGAAAGTCATCAAGCCTGCGCTCGAGACGGTTCGTAATGACCCTTGAAAACAGCTTATAAACATGGCTCAGAAGCGAGATGGGTCTGTAGTTCTTCAATAAGGTGCTGTCACCTTTCTTGAAAAACAACACCACCACGCTTCTGTTCCATGCTTCTGGCGTGATGCCCTCGAGGACGACGGTGTTGAAAAGCTTCTGGAGGACTTTTAGTACCGGTGTTCCACCCGCTCTCAGCAGCTCTGATGTGATACCGTCGTCACCGGCGCCTTGTTGTTCTTAAGCTGATTCAGGGCCATTCTAATCTCGTACAGGCTGATGTCCGGGATATCTTCGGTGAAGGATCGGGTCAGCTTGGCTCTTGGATCTTTGGCCGCGCTGCTAACAGGCTTAGCGACCGAAGCGTATAGCTGTCCATAGAACCTTTCGATCTCCTCTAATACCTCTGCCTTGGTCGACGCTACACTGCCATCTTCTCTCTTCAGCTTTGTCAACTGGCTTTGCCCAATAGACGAATTCCTCGCGAACACTTTGGAACCTTTGTTCTGCTCTATTGTCTCTTTAATATGTTTAGTATTAAAGAGACGAATGTCGCGCCGCACGGATTTTGAAATTTGTCTATTGAGCTGCCTATATGACTTTGCATCATCGGAAGACTGCAGTCTCTGTAAGCGTCGTTCGGCCATAAGATTTAGAGTTTGATCGGAAATTTTTTGAGGTCTATTTGTACGACGGGGTCTAAAGAATTTAGCACCCACCGTCTGGACAGTTTCTACGAGCCCGTTGTTAATCTCGTCCACCGACGCAAAGTTCTCCAGGCAAGCAAAGCGATTTGAGAGCTCGAGCTGAAAGCTCTCGGGGTTTTGGATATGGGCACGAGTAGGCCGGAGCGTAGATTTCATCAGGCGTGACCTTTCGAGTTTAACGTTAATATCCAATGTGCCTCTTACGATTCTGTGATCACTACCGGTTTTCACTCTGTGGATCACGGAGACATCATTAAATATCCGTTTCTCAGTGGTCATGATGAAGTCTATCTCATTTTTGGTGGAACCATCGGGGCTCATCCAGGTCCACTTCCTGTGAGGCGGCTTCTGGAAGAAAGAGTTCATCATGAAGAGTTCCTCTCTCTCCAGAAAGTCAGCCAGCCTCTGGCCCCTGGGGTTCCGTTGTCCATATCCAAATTGCCCCACTCTCAGCTCATCATCGCTTCTTTTGCCCAACTTTGCGTTGAAGTCCCCCATAACAACAGTAAAGTGGGTCTTAGACGTATGTATGGCCTGACTTACGTCTTCATACATAGTCTCCACTTCGTCATCTGGTGGTTTAATTTCTTACCTGTTTGATTTTTTTCTTACCTGTACTTGAGTACTTCTTAATTGATGAGAACCAATAATAAAGAAACCTGTTACTTACATTATAGCCCGGGAGGTAAGCGCAAAAAATGCAACTACATTTTAAAAGCTGATTTTTAGCAATAGCAACGGCAATTGACGTTTTAACAGGCTAGTGAAATTGCATTGCAATTTGCTTCGGTTAAACTTTTTTTAGTTATTTTTCTACCCGCACGCCAATTTTTAACTTTTAAAAGTAGTTGCAAGATACTCATTTATTTAAAAAAAAGCTAACTGGTATCCCCACCAAACACTAAGCATCCCAGCTGACTGACTCTGGGGTATTGTTGTACACCACCATGACTATTAAATACCAAAAATTCAGCTTTTAGATAGTAGTTGCATTTTTTGCTCTTACCTCCCGGGCTATTATACCTGTTCAGTAAACGAAGGTCTGCCGCGTTGTCCATAGACTGTGTGTATAGGATTTTAAATAAAAAATTAGGTGATAGAATAGAATAGAAAACGCTTTATTGTTCACACAATTTACAATTTAACAATAAAAGAATACAATAGAATTAAAATAGTGCGACAACCGGCGGCCTTATCGCTTAGAGCGATTTCTTCCAGGCAAGCTATCAGGTTGCCTGGATTTGTGTGTCTGGATTTGATGCCGATCCTCGTTTAGATTGCTATTGATATCAACATTTATGTAAGTAGATTAACGCATTTGGTCATACTCACTGCCCGTAATCACCCTTAATATTCTTATATAGGACTATATTCAGAGACCAGCAGGGTGGTAGCTGGGCTTATAATTCTTATTCCAAAAATACCTTACGTCTATAACCTCACCAACTGTTACCAGGAGGAGGATAGAAAATTTGCTCGGCTGGGATCTGCACTTGCCATATTGTAAATATCCACATACGTTATTTTTATTTGGTGTTGGTGGATAGGTCCTTCACTGATATCCAACATGGAGTGGTTAGTGAATTACATCCGAGCCAGCCCAACTCCAAAAAACCATAGTTCTGGGACGTTGGTACAACTGGTGTGGTATTTGAGGGTATCTCAAATACCACGCCAGCGTCACATAAATTTGAGGGTATCTCAAATACCATGCCAGCGTCACATAAATTTGAGGGTATCTCAAATACCACGCCAGCGTCACATAAATTATATTTGAAGTAAAATAAAGCTGAAATCATGTTTTTTTTTTAAATTTCATTCTTAATAATTCTCTTTCCAGGCTACAAGGACGACAGTGACGATGGTTTCTACTACGGCCAAGACGAAGACACGGAGCACTTCAAGGGGCAGTATGGCAGTGAGGACTCGGACGGGTTCGCTCCCGATTGAAGAAGTGTAGTTAGGTATGTAAGCGAATGTGATCTGTATTGTTAAGGGAATAAAGTTTTATACTGTTTTATTGGGATGTTTTGTTTAGTAATATCATGCGCTTATAGCAGCTGATGTCTGCCTGTACATAAATGTAATAAATGATATATATTTACAAAATAGTAGGTATATTATTTATATGTAATAAAATATAGTGGTAAGTAGTAAACATCTGCCTTACAATCGTGAGGTCGAGGGTTTAAATTCCGATCCTGTACAAAAGAGTTCTTTGGAATTCATGTACTCACGAAATAGACATGATGACTGAAAAATATAATTAGTCCGTCAAAGAGTCACATGTATTTTTTTCTTTTGTCAATTTAACAAAAATTGATGAAGATATAGTCTGTCAAAGTTCCACGTAACGTTACAAGTGCCATGGAAATTCACGTGGTTTTCATACATTTTATACTACATATAACGGGACTTAATTCACGTGTAGGGATTGTCGTAACGACTATAGTTTCGTGTCTTCGGGGAATCAAAGGACCGTGGAACTGGTGGAGACATAGTGAGCTCAGTGTGCTGGAGTATCCCCGACGTATACCAGGATACCGACGAAGAGGATCTTCAGTGCGCGCCGACACAACCATCCTCTCTACCCGCCCCCGCCCCACCACCGCAACCGCTGTCATCGCGACCCGCAGCCCGCAGTGCATTGCGAGACGGCTCCGCGTGCTAGCACTCGCCAACATGAGAAAGGTCGCCGAGTGCGACCGAAACTATAGTCGTTACGACTATAGTTTCGGTCTATATTTTTCGGTATAGTTTAGTCCCGTTATATATAGTATAAAATGTCACAAGTGCCATACAAACTTGGAGGATTTAGCTACTGGAGAAGAGTTCAGCGCGGAAACCCATCTTTCATGTTATAAGAAAAATTGTACCTACATGTGAACGAGACACCAGACATGTCATTGCACAATTTTAGACTTAAGCGTCTAAGCAATTAAGGCGAAAACGGATTATCAGCAATTGGGCTGCATTGTTCTCGCTCGCTCCGCTGCGCTGCATAAACCCGTTACCCGTGTAGCAGACTCGTTGAGTGTTTAACATGTTCAATGATTCATAACTACGATTCTTACATAATTTAATATTTATACAATATTAAATACTTACATAATTTAATATTTATACAACATAAATTATGTAACAATCGTACGATTCGTTTTCGATCTATCGAGGACTAAGCAACTCAATCGTGCCGCCATAAAGTTTCTTGCCACACAAAGAACATTTGTTCAAATCATACTGAAAAAGATGTTATCGGTTTACGAGAACTCTTGCCCTGGGAATACGATAGATTACATGTGGCACAGCCTTTTCAAGCCTCAGCCAAAGCTGTCTACTAAGATACTCGAGAACTTGTTGAAAAAGTTAAAAAAAAATTGTATCAGAACATGCTCAAATAAAGATAAAACGGCTTGCAGAAAAGGTTGGACTATCCGATACAAAAATTAAATTAAAATTCTGCACTAACATCTTAGCATGACTATGATCAAGGCACGGTGGGCGTCGAGAAAGCTCACGCAGCCACAAAACAGCAGCGCGTTGGAATGATTCCGTGCGTTTTTGGACCTCTGTAGTGAAGATAAGGTTGATGTACTGAACCAAATGGTTACTAAGCATGAAACTTGGGTTCATCATTGTTAACTTGACTAGAAACAATCATAAATAAGTGGCATAACAAGGATGCAGCGCCTTCTAATAAAATGAAGGTGTCAGAATTGGCCGGAATGCTCATGGCTACAGTTTTTTGGGACTCAGAAGGAATAATGTTGATTTCGATTATAAATATGAAGGAGTCTACAAAACAAAAAACACTACGCAAAGATTCTAGATTAGTTAAAACAGGCAATTAAAGAAAAGAGAACAAGAAAATTAAGCTGAGGTGTCTTGCTCTTGCACAACATTACGCTCGGCCACAAAAGCTGTGTTGCATTATACTCTATAAAATTTAACTTGATCTCTGCGACAGTTACATATTGACATATTTAGAGTTGAGATAGTGGTGGAAAAAATCGATTTTCAAACAATGTTGTAATAAAAAAAAAAGTAAGTTCGTATAGGCCGGGGGGCTAGCCCTGGTGTCAGAGTTTTTAGGCCGCCTGAAGGCCTCTGACATAGCTAAACGGTTAAAACAACCGGGACCTACAATTTAACGTGTCATCCGAGCCACGGTAGCGCTAATGTTGTAATGAAATCGAATGAGTAGTTGAAGGTGAGAAATTGGATTTTATTTACTTACTATTATTTAAGATCAAGTATGTACACATGTAAATAATGTTAGGATATTAATACTCATAATAATGTAACGAAAGTATTTATCGACGTTTTCACTATTATCTATGCTAATGTAACATATAATTGGGTTTAATTTAATTACACATGTAAAAAATGTTATGATATTCAAATATACAATAAAATTAATGATAAAGTAAGTTTTTTTAAAATATCTTCAGTATAAACTATCGATATTTTAATTAAAACTCTATCTAAAACTCTGTGGTCACGATCATTCGTCGCCCATCACTAATCGACATGCCCATAAAACATGACATTGACAGGTACTGTATGTACTATTAAGAAATTCAGGACTTCATAGGATCTGAAAGTGTTGCACATCTTTATGAATATATAAGTAAATAGTTTCTCAATATTACAAGCTTGCATTGGATGTACCGATGTATGTAAGTTCAGGTGGAATCTTGTAAGTTAAAGGACATGTCCACAAAATGTATGGAGGCTGGTATATTAATAATCAAAAATTCTAACCACAATACTCGTTACATTTCGAGAAAGTTCATATTTTTGATAATGAGTCTATTACATCAGTTAAAACCAAAAAAAGACCTCCGTCTTTTTAAAAATAATTTTGAATCTATTAGGTTAAATATATTTGGCTCGATAGGTAGTTTATCTCTATCAACCCTGATTAAGTAACCTCTAAATTGTCAAATAGGATCATTTTTACCAATTAGACACAGGTTTTAAGTGTTTATTTACCACATTGTACCTACTAACTGGTCACACTGGTAGGTTATAATTTTTAATTTTAGCAAATTAGGAGATGATTGTGGAAGAATCAGCTAAGAATGCAAGTAAAATAACGATAGAAGCACTGTATTATTGCTAAACTAGAAAAAATACATAGCTGTATTTCATACAATTTATTTTTCACATTTAAAAAAAATGGAGGGATAAATAAATCGAAATTTAATATTTTTGAGAAGCACATAATTCAAGCTTTCAAATGATGTATATATCATCTTGGTTCGATTTTTCTCTGAATAATATACCACTTGTGGACGTCACCTTTGATTAACTTCCCGGTTTCTGATTGAGCTAAAATTTTGCATGCATATGAATGTCGCATGACAATGCAATAATATGTACCATGGAGCTGATCCGATGATGGAGTCTGAAGGTGGCTATAGGAACTCCTGTACTAGACAAGATAGACTACCCGTCGTGTTTGGGCTCGATTTACTTGTCTCTTACTCTGCTGTTACTTGATATCCAGGATATCAAAAGCTTGTATTTCAACATTTATATTTTCATAATAATTTATTCTTTTCATTTTGGCCATGGCCTGATGATTTAGTTTAAAAACTTATAAGGTCAGTCCGGTATAAAATATCGGAATAGTCTTAATTTGGCTGTTCAACTCGATATGACATGCATGAGTGAGACAGTAGACAGATTAGAGTCAAATTCATTAGACAATAGGTACGAGTAGTCTAATAGGCATTTTAGGCCCATTAGATAAGTTTATTATAAACTTGGCTTACCTTCGCCTACCATACAGTGGCGCCCCAATCAACGAAAACCAACAGTATGGAGTTGTGCTTCTTTCAAACTAGATGGTGCTATATGTCTTATTTAGTTTATTATGTGCTTATAGACTGCGCAGCTTGTAGCTAACTTCACATCCGTCAACTTGTGTGGCGCGGTGTGCAGAAATAATGAATTGTTTATAATAATTCATTGTTAAAATGAATTGTTTATAATAATTCATTTTTTCTACATTGACTTTAAAAATAATATCACATAATTTAATATTGGTTGCACTCGTGTAATATACACATATGGGTACATACTAACTAAAATTATGCTGGCGTAACGACTTAAAATGTGTCATCGCCTCAGATACTGAAAGTCGCCACTCTTGTCTGTCTCTGTCTGGCAAGTTCGAATGCCAGGCATCAATACTAGACTCGCGATTTATTTTTAAAATTTGATTTATGTACCGAATTTAATTTTTATTTAAATTGATTTTAATTTTTATAATTGGAAAAACGCCTGTTAAATTGTGAAACTGATGAGGCTATATTTTGTTTGTAAGGGCTCCCAAGAGACCGGCCTATACGAGTTTGTGCCCGATCTAATAAAATCGCTCGCTATAATAAATATATAGGCCAAGTACGAGTCGGACTCGCGCACGCAGGGTTCCGTACAATATGGGAGCCCCCTTAGCCTCATTTTAGCGTCTACTTGTTGCCATTATTAAAATCGAGCAAAAACCGCCAATAAAATCACGTTTGCTGTAGGGGAGCCCTATAAATATTTTAATTTCTGTTTTAGTTTTTGTTGTTATAGCGGCGAACAAAATACATCATTACTGTCACGGTTCATGAGATACAGCCTGCCCCCCTACCGCCTAAGCAATAGCAATCGTAATAGCAATCGTTTATGACTTCATTTTAGTCATTTGGCACCGCCTACGCCTATGTGACGTTAGCCATCAATTGCTTTGTGCGGATTGCGAAAGCAATCCTTGAATGAACAACTTTGATGGCTAACGTCACATAGGCGGTGCCAAACGGCTGGACACACGGATTGTCAACAGAGTCTTAGTAATAGGGTCCCGTTTTAACTGTTTGGGTACGGAACCCTAAAAAGATATCTTTCCTCCTACACTTAGTTTTTCCATCTGTACCTACTTGAGACGGTCGATGGGTCTTGTATGTGGAATAAATAAAATACTTCATTAATATGTGATAAATAATTTATTGTCTGGCGGTATTTTTTTACAATATCATTGTGTATGCCTACGTAAGTTACCGATTTATAGTAATAACTTGACATGAGTGTGGCGGTAGTACGTGGTACAATACGATTTTTGTATTAACAAATAAATGCCTTATTTATTTTGAAGAAGAAATAAATATAAAAAATAATACACACACAATTTGCTGTTAATTTCAGCAGTATAGGGCTACCGAATCTGTTAGGGTTGTAATAGTTTCACATAATTACATAATGCATAAAACATTTAAATAACAAAAACAAAAAAAAAACAAGAATAGCAAAGCTAGGAATGTGAAATTAAATTTTCATTTTATCTCCGAGAAAACTTTCAAATTTGGAAAATTTTACGATCTTCAAAATACTAAAGGCATTACATACGTTTTATTCCGTAAATTGTACTAGTTGTATTCGAGACAACGCCTTATTTTAACGAAGAACACAAAATTATGGCACGTAACATCAGATGCTGCGTTTCAGTATACCGAGTTACTTATTAACGAAACTTTTTTATAAATCTTGTTTAGCATATTTCGATGTGATGCCAACAAGGTTTTGTTCGCATAAATAGCATTTATGCCTACAAGATTATGCGAACTTAATGTGACCTCAGTTTTGCTCATAAGTAACTCGAACTGCAATTTATTGTACAGGTAAATGTCATGATAGTTTTATTACGTCTGCTTTTACTATTGTACAGTCACGAACAAAATCCTAATGTTTCAATCCGTTGTATCCAAAGAAATCCATTTTTCCTACGACTTTTGTGGTTAAATTGGTCAGTATTTTAAATAATTAATTATATATTAATTAATATACTAAAATACTTCTTAAATAATGGAGTGACTTGACTATCTTAATGTAAGAAGTACTCTTTTTTTTCAAATATTGTTGCTTTGACTACCACACATTTAGGACTTTGTGCGCGACTGTACGTTATTGTTATTTACATCACAAAACAATGGAAGATTGATAGTTTTACATTTATTTGTACCTACCTATTGCAACACGAATTCGAGACTCATTCCTGATTTAATGACGAACACAAAACTCCACATACACGTAGGTATATCTATGGAATAAGTCTTGTATTTTCTTAAGAACTACATTTATAATTAGTGAGATACCTATAAATGCATTACATTATATCTAGCGATGCTTTGGCATAGACAAAACATGGTAATTTTGTTTAATTTTAGAGTTGTTGAGAGGGAACAGTGAATGGATGTATTTATTATCAACGCTTGAAATTCATGTGCTCTTTCAAAATGTGAAAGAAATGTATTTCGCATAATGACATGATTCGCATAATGACCATTGTTTGGCATAATGGCTCTACGCATAATCACGTTGACATCAACTAATCATTTTGAAATGCCCGAAGCTTTTACTTTTACGATTTTCAGGAAAGCGTTTATAAGAGGTTAGATGCTCTCTGAATTTTAATTTTTAAATCACAGGAATATGAGAGGAATCTAAAAGTTTACAAATATTACGCTTATGTACAGTTTTGGAGTTACATTTTTTATAACGTCATACTTTAAAGGTGTACTGTACTCGCAAATTTTTTTGAAGTGTCTGAAGTTAGGCACGATTCGCGCTCTGCGCAGGTAGGCACATAACCGCTTGCGCAGGCTTCACAGACTTAAAAAATATTGCGCGTATTGTACATTATTGTTACATAAATATGTATTAAAATGACCACTCTGAACAGTCAAAAAGTTCAAAATTCTTCAGATGTGCAGGGGTTTTATACTGTCTTATTTATTACTAGGTTACTACGGTTACTTCATCAATTCTTTCTACTTTCATGAGAGTGCTAGCGAGCAGATAGGGATAATCCGGCACTGTATCCAATCCCTACTGAAGCTCACATCAATTTAGCTGCGAGTTGATTGGAGATTGCACAGCTTGTAGCTAACTTCACAACTGCCGACTTGTGTGTTTCGGCCTATACAGGTTTTTTCTTTTAGTTCTGATCACGAATATAGGTAAAGAGACTTAGTGACGTGCTGAGTTCAGAGTGGAATATAAACACTACTGAGTGCGTATCTCATATGTAAACGTTTTGGCCAATCGTGCCATTTATTGGACACTCCTGATTCCACTGGTAGGCAACAAATCCATTCCATCCGGATGACTTTCCGCCCAGTTCGATTCCTATCCATTAGTTAATAGTCAAACAAAATTAACAACAAAGAAAGAAACAATCACTTAGAACGAATGGTAATAAAATTTAGTTACAATGTAATAATATCTTTACAATTATTTACAATTTGGTAATTATAACGTATACTAATACAAATATTAAGATAACATTTACTTACAATAACAAGAGTCGTAACAAAAATCTAAATAAAGGCTTATGTACACTAGCCGATACACACCTACATTTTCTATACTTAATTGAAAATTTCGAAACTTTAATTTGGCATTGATATGCTGTAGTTAAACATTTAATAATCATCAATTATTGCACGTTTTTTTTTTCAATATTATAAATCCCATGGGATATAATCTTACACGTCTAATTAGCAACAGAAGCTTTTAATTTTTCGCTAGCGATATTTTGAAAATGAAGCGTCCTCATTGGTCGATGTGAAAATGTTCAACTACCCACATAATTTCCAGACTAGTGAGAAACTACAAGTCAATGGAAGTAGTAACCAATCGAATCGCGCTACAAGGACGTATTAGATGATGATATAATTTTGTAACATTATTGGTTAAAAATCCACTGCACATTACTTCTCTGTGGCGGATAGGCAGTTTCACAATTGAGTTTTTTTTACTACTAAACAGATAAACTCAACTTTCACATCGACCAGCAGGAAAAACCTCACCGATCTAGAATAGTTTACAGCACAGGCGTGTCATTGACTCTGGTCGGTGGAGGCACATTGTTGTTCCCCACCGAGTCTTGATTATTGGCCGTACAGTAAAACTGTTTGTGGGCTTTAAATGTGTTCACGTATTTAAAGGATATGTCACACGACTTGCAGTAGTTGGGGGTTTCTTCAGAGTCTGGCTCTGGTTCTTTTTTTATGTCTATTGTTGGGGTGACGGTGATGGGGAGAGTGGGGAGCGTTGGGGAGTGGTCTTCCTCTGGTTCTTCCGTGGCGTGGACTAGCCTCGCGTGTCGGATGACGTTCCCTCGGTAGGTGGACGTGTAGGCACAGCTGCTGCAGCGGTGCACTCGCTCGCCCGCTGCCGCGGGACTCGGGGATGTCGCCTCTCGGTTGTCGTTCTCTAATACGCACTCGATGTACGTTTCTTCCTGGAAGAGATGAGAGAGGTTTCGTTACTCGTGGAAAATTGTACGAGGATCAACACCATCAATAACAAAATACATATTCGCAACAAATGCTCTGTTTGTGTTTGTGTTTTGTGTTTGTGCTAATTTTATAGATCCTCCGGTTTAGAACAATTGTTGCTTTCCTTGTGTTATGTTAGGAAATAAGTAGAAAAAAAATTCTTTGTCCAGACTAACAAAGATTTTTTTTATTAAAAAAAATGTCATCTTCATCGAATTTAGAACAGTTCGAACTTTATCATTTGTCAGAATTTTGAATTTAAGTTTAGAAAGAAAAATAAATCTTAAGTATAGGAGCGGGGTTCCTTACCTGTAAGTCTGCGGGCTTCTTGTTGTTGAAGTGCATGCGTATGTGCGTGCGCATGCCGCGCAGCGTGTTCCCGCGGTAGCGGCAGATGGTGCAGCGGAAGGCCTTGACGCCCTTATGCGCTTCCATGTGGCGCTGCGCCGCGGCCGCCGTGGGCGACACCACCTCGCAGCACGGGCACTTCCAGCCCGCGTCCGGCGCGGCCGCGCGCGCCTCCTCCGCTGGCCCGCGCGGCGACCGCGTCTCACGCTTCGTGCAGTAATAGGACTGGTGCGTCTGCAGGTTGTCCAGCGAGCTGAAGTGGATCCCGCACGCGAGGCAGATGAGCTGGCGGTACTGCGGCGGCGGGCCCGGCTCCGGCGCGGGGCTGGCGCGCTCCTCGCCGCCCGCCGCGCAGTAAAGCCGCTTGTGCACGCGGTAGCTCTCGTACAGGCAGAACACGATGTTGCACTCGTTGCACTTGGCAACGCCCTGCTTCACCACCACCGAGGGCGGCGCCGGCGCCGGCGCTTCGCCCGCCAGCCGCACGGCCAGCGCCGCCGGCACGCCGCCCGCCCCCAGGTACTTCTCCTCCGGCCGGAACTTCTCTTCCGGACGAAATTTCTCCTCCGGACGATACTTGTCCTCGGGCGGCGTCGGCGGCTTTGGAGTGGCCGCGGAACCGTGCGAGCGACGGCGACGTTTGGGCGAGCGCTCTCCGGGTGGCGGGGAGGCGGAGCGGCGTGGGCAGGGGGATGGCGTGCCCGGGGACGGTGGCAGCGAGGGCGCGCACACGATCTGCTCGGGCGTCGCCGACCGCAGCCGGTTCTCCTTCTCGGGGTCGTCGGCGTGCGCCGGCTCAGGCGAGCGCCGCAGGCTTAGGTCGAGCGGCATGGCGCCGTCGCGCGGAGCGGAGCGCGCGCGGTTGGCGGCGCGCAGTACAGCGGCGCGTTCGGCCGCCTCGGGCGCCGACAACGCCTGCGACAGCGGCTGAAAGGTGCCGTTGGGTAACAGGAAGCAAGGCGCGTCCGGGTCGGGGAGCGTGGCGCCGGGCAGCGTGCTCGCGTTGCGCAGCAGCCCCACCGGCAGGATCAGGATGGGGTTGGTGGGCAGCGCCAGCGCGTACTCAGCGCGCGCAGCCGGCGGCGTGCGCCCCGGGGACGGCGGCGCCGAGCCCGACGTGACTGAGCCGCCGCTGCGCGCCGCGCCGCCCCCGCCACCTGCGCCCTTCACCACCTGCCGTGTGTTGCAGTAGTGGGACTTGTGCGCGCGGTACGTCTTGATGGAGCTGAAGCGGATATCGCAGTCAGTGCAATAGCGGTCCTGTGCGACCGGACCCTCCGCCGCGTCGCCGTTGGCGGGCGGCGCGGGCGCGGGTGGCGCGCCGCTCACCGGCGACGACGAGTGCATGCGCATGTGCCGGTTGAGGCTCACTTTCTTGTCGGCGCTGTAGGAACACTGCGTGCAAGCGTACTGCTTGCTGGGCGGGCGCGGCGTCTTGGAGTCGCCGCTCGATTCGTCGACGAGCGCGTCGCTCGGGGAGTCGGTGGTCGGCGGCTTGGGCAGTCGGTTGGAGCAGTAGTGCTCCTGGTGCGCCTGTAGCGTCGACAGCGACGAGTAGCGTATGTTGCACGGCTTGCACATGTAGCCGGGCGCGGCCGTCGGGAACAGGCCGGGGAAGGCGGCCGCCGCCGCAGCCAGGAAGTCGCGAGATGGCGCGACAGCGGGCGCGGGCACGGGGGCCGGGGCGGGCGCCGGCGGGGAGGGCGAGGGTGGCTCATGCTTGAGGCTGACGGCCTGCGGTGCACGCGCGGGGTCGGTGGCGAGCGAGGCGTTGAGGCGCAGGCGCGGCGGGCTGGCGGCGGGCGAGGCGGGCGCGGGCGAGTCACCCGACGACGCGCCCCGTGAGCCCGACGAGCTCGGCGTGCGAGGTTCTCCCGGCATCGCCTCGCTCTCGTTTCCCCATTCCTCGTCCTCACCTGGAAACGAAAAAGGAAAGCTTGAGTACGAGCGGTATTGAGATAGGGAGACGGGCGGCGTATCTGCGCCTATTAGTGTCGTTAATAGCTGACGATGCGAGGGTTGCGGATTCCGCGATAGTGGTCGCTCGTCACGTTTCGCCCGCTATCTGTCGACGTCAGTCAGATGGAGGGCGAGTCGAGGCATACATTAGCGCTCCTAATTGAGACGTGGCCGCGCTATGTAAATGTCGCCGCGTGGGTGGGGAGCCGCGGCCGCGCGTCCCGAGCGACGCTCGTCCGTCAGTATCGTGAGCCGGCCCGCGGCCAAACAGAACAAAACCTTAACGGGCCCGTTGTAATTGGATCTGATTTCCAGAAAACGCGCGCTCACCTTCCTTTTGGAGCGACAACGATCTCGACCGAGCGAGGAATTAACCTATCTTTCGCGCAACGATCTCGACTCAAAACGCCAATTAATGAGAGGCTCAACTTCATTCTGGTGCCCCTGTGAAGATCATTATATGGGCACGACAGCGCGATGGACGCGACGATTGGTGCGGCCGCGCACCGCGCCCGACCGACATCTCGCGGTAACGAATGCCACTCGAATCGGATCGCGTTCGGGTCACGCTATCCTAGTGTGCGCGCGTTCCGATTGGTCATTACGATTGGCGGTGACGCGCGATTGGCTCGCTAATGCCGCTTCTATCTGGCGGCCGACGGAGCGTCATACTGAACGCGCGCTTATCGCCCTCGCCCTTCGTTAGTCGCGTTCCAGCTTCTGTTTTGCTAAATAAGTTATAAGCTGGCGATCGGAGCCGGGGAAAGGTTGTAGTGCGCTCAATCAGATGGATGGCGTGACTCGGGGTCGTTTATGCAGCTTTGCGAAACTGAATGTCGATTCGTTAAATGATACCCATCTCTGCCCTTTGTCTTTATAAACATGTCATTGCGTTTGCACAAGAGAGAAACATGCTTTCATACGCTCAAAGCACCCGCATTACGGAGACTTGACAAACCGTTTGTTAGATATGTGCATTATGTTAACCTTTCGCTGGCGGAGCAGGCGAGGTATTCACGAGACGCTACTCGAAATACGCTATCATTTCTAATGTTTAATTCAATGGGTAAGGTGAGCGAGGTAGACATGAGTGAAACACGTGTCGACATTATAAAACAAAGCCGGCGCGCTATCGGCCGGGAGATCGGGGGCCAATTAAAATAGTCGTGCATCGGTCGCGTTACCATCGGCCGATACGGATCTGGGCGGCCGTGACGCGGGTGACCGATCGCTGCCCGCGCCCGCGTCGCCCGATAGCGCATCGCCGATCCAACAGATCATCGGATAACGACTTGGATATAAGCACCTAAATAGGCTTATAAAGTATCATACAGTAGTTAGCATTTCAATTAAGTAATTATTAGCCCGTTACATCAGAAACAATCGACTACGAGGTATAAGACAACAAGATCACTTATTGAATCTGCATCGGTAATCTAAAGTGAATTGCAGTCCATAATTACGGTCACAAGTCTGTCTGTTTTGGTCACCTGTCGATCTAATGTCATTAGAAAGAGTCAATCAGTATAATCTAAACTAAAATGTTGGGTAGAACATCCTTGCTAAAACGTGAATTGAAATCGCCAAGAGGTCTAGGATCCTAGAAGGTGTAGACCACTTCTGAGGTGTAGGTAGATTTACATAATGTCAAATATTATTTAGAGTAGGTACCTATTACAATGAGCTCGAAGTGAAGTTAAATCTATTTTTATTATTAAGTCATATCTTGCGAATATTTCTGTAATTATAAATTAACAACGTAGAATTTCACGTAGAAAGGAGGATCGAGGACCTAGGTACCTACATTATAATATCTGGATGCTTGGCACCTTAAAAACTCAGTATAAGTTATTGTTCTGAGCTTGGCACAATTTTTTTTTACTGTCACCAACCACCACAGAGATACCAGAGGGATAAAATGTGGTCGATCGTGAAAATCCGACAGAGCTAGATAGATGCATTGATTTAATATGGCATGCGTTAGAAAGAGACATGAAAAATATCTCGATTCGGTAGATTGTGCTGGATTTGATATGAAAAGAAAGTTTAATTCCTATACCTACGTATATTTGACAGTCTTGACAGCAGCTTTGCTACTTAGGTAATTTTCCATGCATATTTGGTTGAGAATTGTAAGTGACAACACCAGTATCAATCTATTATTATTAGATACCTATCTGTGCCAACCACCGACCAAGCAAGCACAAATCACACGATAAAATATGGCAATACTTAAATCACCATTTTGACGGTTATATAAACCTAACAGGTAACCCACTGACAGATGGATATCGCTTAAACTGGCCATCTCTTTTATTTACAATAAAAAGACTATGAATATTAAAGACGTTATTTTAAGAATGATTATTTAGTAGGTGGATAACTTTATGTAAATCAGTCACATCGGTGTGACAAATAGGAATATATAGCAGATCATTAAAATGGATGTCTCTTAAGTTCTTTCGACATGAATTATTTTGAAAAGAAGGCCGAATTTGGTGTTGCTTTATTCGATGAGATTTCCAAACTGTAATATTTGAAACGTTTTGTAAGAAACGAAAAAAAATTAAGCACAGTTAGGTAACAAGATCTCTATCTATTATAACGTAGGCCTACGCCTCTACGGCGTAGCTATTTCGATATGACAAAAACAATTGATATATCTACATATTGTACCTACAGAGCGTTTAAAAATTATTATTAAAATTAAAAATATTATTACAGAGCTTTTACGTTACTTAATACGAAAATTTTAACTTTTATATTGATAAAAAGACAATCTTCTCATCATAATATATGGTCACGACCTTATTTAAGACAGATAGATAGATAATTCTTTATTAGCTTAACCAAATACAATACAAACACATTAAAAATTAGTCATACTAAATGGCGGCCTTACCGCTTCAAGCGATATCTTCCCGGCAATCATGAAATCATATTATGTACCAAGAAACTGAAATTACTTGAAAACTCCTATTGAAACTCCTTTATTGTTTTTCAATTTTGGTTTTATAATGTTTAATATTTGTGTATTTTGTGTCGAATAAATATTATTTCATTTCATTTTATTTCAAATTATAAAGTACAAAGTTCATGAAATCAAAGTTCAAAAACAAAAATAAAGGCATCTACTATCTCTCACTTATCTCTAGTACTTATATTATTTTTTACAATAACCTTAGATGATACAAGTGAGACGTCACAATTTCATAACGGTAACTGCATATGTTTCCACCTCGCCACCCCGAAGGCAAAAAGCTGTAACTCCAAAATCCGAGATACCAAGAGGTGACATTATCGCCCGCAGTACGTTATACCGCTATCGCACGGCGCGAAGACATCAAGATTTATTCGTCAAGACGCGACGTGGACACGGAAATACTTATCTAGTGTTCTTAGTATATAGTCTATCTAGTGCTCCGGTAGCGAGCGTTTTTGCACCGCGATACTGTGCAAGGAAGTCCTATCTACGACGGTAGTGTCAAATGCTGCTGGTTGTAAATATACCAGGGAACGGGGGCGTATTGATGGCGTTTTACGATGTAATTAATACGAATAAGAGTGATTTTCCTATGTCTTTTGACTCTTATTTTTCTTTATAAACAGATTGTACATTGCAGTCTCCATCTGGCTGTATAAGATTGTTTAATACATTGTAAGGGATACTTCATTTGATACTAGGTACAAGACCTATGTAAAAACTTAAGCTTAAGTTAAGGCGTTCTAAACGTAGTGGGTAAGGTGACAACTACTTTTGTTATGTTCATTTTACTGAATGTTTTTCTTCTTTCTTTGTGTTACTAAGATATTATAGAATGGTGATACGGTAGCCACATATAGGCCCCCGCACGTAAGTTGAACCAAAAAATATCACTCTCTCCCTTTCGTTAGCAGAAAAAACAAAAGAGAGGTAGCTATGGTTTAACATTCAAGTTGTTTGCCGGCTACTATAAACAGACACTTAAATACACCAAATACAGACTTCCTCAAAGTCTAAACAGTTAAACATTGGCCAAAATTATCCACATTTACATTGCACCCTTAGCCTTACACACTTACATAGACTGAATCCATGTCACTAACATACATACTTCAAATATAAATCAAAATTCAATTTTGAGCTGTATCGTGTCTGAATTTTTAAACTTTACTAGTTGTGCGAAAGCAGTTGGTCCACGAGGAACTCCTCTTTATAATTATTCTAAATAAAATCTAATAATGCCAACGCACGACGTATCTATATAGTAGGTAACTAAGTTCTTTCAGTCGACTTCCAAAATCAGGTTCCCAATTCGGTTGCATTCTTTCGGTGTAATTTTCTATTTGTGTATTTCTGTTTTTGTTTTCTACATCAGTCCTATGCACGTCTATTTGCCAGTTTTCGTCAAAAAGAATCCCTATAACTGTTCCCACGATAGAACAATCTTAAACATATTCCCAATCACTGTGAGAAGTCTCAAAAGTCTCGTGAAGCTCAAAGTTGGCGAATAAAAAGCATGAGCTATCGACAGATCGGCAAGTGTCCGGATGGCGTCGTGCGTCACGATCGGACGCGCATTAGCATATCGCGAGTTCGGTGCCGATACGAGTAGCGTGCGTCGTGTTAATACGCTAAGTCCACTTTTTGATAGAGACGTGAAGCTGTTAGATACATAATTATGATTGCCGACTGCTTTATAAAGTTACTTTGGAGTAGTTAGTGTTTGTCTTTTTCTTTTTTTGGCAATTTTAGCTCTCAAGTCTCAAGTCAAGTCAAACAAACACGGACTAACTAATACGCCGAAGCTCACTTTTTAATAGAAAAATGAAGCTTTTAAATTTTAGATATGGTATCAATCCGCTTTACCACTATCACTACATAAAAGTAGCTTCCCTGTCTGTCTGTCCCTATGTATGCTTTATAACTACGCTAATAACTAAGTCTATCTTTAAAACTACGCAACGGATTTTGGTGCGGTTTTTTTCTATAGATAGAGTGATTCAAGAGGCAGGTTTATATATTATATACAGGGTGGCGCAATAGAACGTGCATTTTTAAAATAATTATTAAAAAATAAATACAAAAGGTATAGTTAAAATAAAACTAAGCAATTATTAAGTGATAACTGAAGTTTATTTTTTAAAAATAACATCATCTAAATGATGACCCTCTCTACGTTGGCACTCCTCTAACCGCAAACGGAAATTACCGAAAACTTTCTTAAGTAGTGCTGGTGTGATTGCTGCCATTTCACCACGAATATTCTCCTTGAGCTGACTGATGTTTCTCGGATTATTGGTGTAGACTTTGTGTTTGAGGTATCCCCACAAAAACGCTTTATCCAGATATTAATTAAATTAGCACTCGGAGCCTCCCTAATTTGCCGTACACCATACTCAGAACAAAATAGTCGCCTGACAACTACGTACGAACGAGAGTTTTCGTAAAATGCGCGCACGCAAAATGCGCGACGCTTTCCGTCGAAGTGACTCATAGTGACTAAAACTTTATGAACCGCGCTACCCAACGATATCGGTCTCCCCCCGCCCACGCCCCTTCTACCCCGCAAAAAAAGATGATGCAATATGCACGTTCTATTGCGCCACCCTGTATATAATACAGCTGTGTGAAGCCGAGGCGGGTGGCTAGTTTCTTCGGAGTAGTTAGTGTTTGTTTTTTTTCTGCTGGTGAATAAACATCATAAGCTATCGACAGATCGGCAAGTGTCCGGATGGCGTCAAGATCGGACGTTAGCATATCGCGGGTTCTATGCCGATACGAGTAGCGTGCGCCGTGTTAAATACGCTAAGTTCACTTTTTGATGGAGACGTGAAGCTTTTAGATACATAATTATGATCGCCGACCGCTTTATAAAGTTACGGTGGAGTTAGTGAGGAGTTAGTGTTAGTCTTTTTCTTTCTTTGGCAATTTTAGTTCACTTGTAAAATACAAACACGGACTAACTATAGGCCGAAGTCCACTATTTAATAGAAAATCGAAGCTTACACATTTTAGATATGATATCCGCCTTATTAATAAACGAAAAGTTACTTCGGAGTAGTTAGTGTTTGTTTCTTTTTTCTACTGGCGAATAAAAAGCATAAGCTATCGACAGATCGGCAAGTGTCAGGATGGCGTCGTGCGTGATGATCGGACGCCCATTAGCAAATAGCGAGTTCGGTGCCGATACGAGTAGCGTGCGTCGTGTTAATACGCGAAATCCACTTTTTGATAGAGACGTGAAGCTTTTAGATACATGTAATCTCCAACCGCCTTATTATAATTGTAGAGCTACTTCGGAGTAGTGTGAGAGTGTTGTCTTTTTCTTTTTCTGACAATTTGAATTCACTTTTAAAGGAAAAACACGGACCAACTAATACACCAAAGTTCACTTTTTGATAGAGACGGTTGCACGTCTCCTTATTAATAAACGCAGTTTCTTCGGAGTAGCTACTTAGTCCGAGTAGTCTTTTTTCTTTGACATTTTTAATCCACTTGTAAAGCGAATAATACATTATTATAAAAACATAACTTTTTAATTACAATATTTTGAGATCCTGTACAAACAAGTAAAACAAACCCCAACACGACGCGTCCATCTTGTTTAGTACTTACAGGAGTTCCTATGGGCACCTTCCGACTCCATCATCAGATCAGCTCTAGGGTACCATATTATTGCATTGTCACGCAACATTTACGTGCAAAATTTCAGTTCAATCGGAAACCGGGAAGTTGATCAAATGTACCTAACTTGCAAGTTGCAAGATTCCACCCTAACTTACATACATACATAACATACATCTACATCCATTACAAGTTAAATAAAAGCATGTAAAAAGCACTAAAACTTTAACTAAACAAAATAAAACCTAGTACCTACATTTTATTTTTGGAAATTCATGTTTTGCGATTTTTATTATGTTAAATTGCAGACTAGATGGTATTTGGCGTTTAAAATCCTCCAATTCAAAAATGCATGAAATTAGCGAAGTATTTTGTGGAATTTATTTTAGTGTTATCGGCAATATGTCAATGTTTATGTCCAATAAATTATTCCACTCGTAAAACATAATATATATTTTGTATTTTTATTTTATGATTATGAATCTCTACATGAGTAAAATTGCAATCAATTCGGTGAAGGCATTTGACCTTTCTTGTAAAATAGATGTAGATTTCCAAAAAGATAGTAGTTACAGTTGCAAACAAACCGTTTAATTATTTTTATAGGTCTATTAATCAAGCGGATTTCATCGGAAAAAACTTATTTATTGTTAGATCAATTTAAAATAGAGAAGACGGTGATAAAAGCTTTATGGCGCCCTCTATAACAGATCACTTTAGTGTGGGAGCCAGCCAGTGTCTTTAAAATTATTTGACGAAGTTGTTTTTGCAAATGAACGCAATTGTGCTTTGATTTTCTTTTCTAACACCAATAACTTTGCTTCTATTTGCTACAAAATGGTCAAATAGTTCTTCGTCGATCGATGCCTCATAATTGTTTTCCTCAGTACCTACCAACTTGGTTACTGTATTACAAAAGAAGTTGTCTAGGTTTTATTATGCATAGTGCAGGATTTTGGACACCTTTGGCACGATAGAAAATACATAGCTTGCACAAGGCAGGGGTCCAACTATTAACAAAAAAAATACTAAGTCGATCGTTCCAATATTGGATGTGCATTATTTTTTATCGTAGTTTTCTTTTCTGTTTAAAATCAAGAAGTATGTGGTCGAAGTGTCTTCTACCGTCTCCATGTCTGAATTACCCTATTTAGACTTAACTTTATTACTCCTACCTTATGTCCCTTCTTTGAAACCAGGTAGGATGATTTTGAGACTAGTATAGCTATAGACCTATACTTATAAACTCAAAGTGAATATTAAGAATACTAACACGACATCTGTCTGTTGTCCCAAACAAGTCAAGCATAGCCGTAAGCATACTTTTCCCATATTTAACTTTTGAGAAAACGAGGGACATTTTGTAGGATCCTTGGGATCTTACTCCACTTTTATAAACTATATAGAGTATAGAGTCTATAGAGCCTCTAGACGTCATTCATTTTAGAAAAAAATACAGAGCAGTTTAGAAAATATTGGACCGCTACACGTTACTGTAGCCGTGGTGGTCTAGTGGTAATGAGACCCACCTTACAATCGGGAGGTCGTGGGTTCAAACCCCGGTCCCGTACCAATGATTTCCTTGGAATTTATGTACGGAATTTCACACCACTGGCTTTTCGGTGAAGGAAAACATCGTGAGGCAACCTGCATATGTCCGTAGAAGAAATTCAATGGCGTATGTGAATCCACCAACCCGCACTTGGCTAGCGTGGTGGATATGGCCCAATCACTGTTCGTGGGTAGGCCTACGTCCTGCAGACTAATAAAAAGGCTGGTACAGTACAGTACAGTACACGTTAATTAGCTTCATTTTTGTCAAGCTCTACTCAATACCTAACCAGGCACCTAGATTTGCCATAAGCGCGCTAAGTACCACTCAGTAAATAGGCCAAGTACGACCCCTTCCGAGTGGCCGCAATCTCAGAATCGCAACCCCTGCCGTATGATTGATGTGTGGGTTAATATTCATGAGCTGGCACATGTATTTAAAAGTGGGCTGCGGAGCGGAGTCATTTGGATGTGGTATGTGGCTGATTCCTGTACGAATGGGGACATATTTAATTGCCTTGTATTAAACTGCCCGACTAATATCCACGAACCTTTAGCTGAACCCTTTTTTTGTCGTTGTTCCAATAGTACTTTCTCCAACATAAGCTGGAGACAATGTCAAGCTAAGAATTCGAATAAGTACGCGGCGACTATAATTTCAGTACAAGAAATATTAGGCGCCGTCAAAAACACGCGCACTAACCAAAGTTTATATTTCAATAGCCAAATACAGATTGGCAGACTTGACATTATTATTTACTTCATATAAGTATTATTTGTTATTTAGAACATATGTTTCCGTGTGTAGTTTTTATTTATGTTTCTTGTATGTGTAATTTTTTTTATCACCATTATTATTGTTTTATAAGCGGTAGCCTTCGTTGGTCTGAGTGTTTGTAGCATTTTTTTTTATAGATTTTTATGTATGAAGGCCATTTGGCTAACCAAAAAAAAGAAGAAATAAAATTATCCTGATTACGAGTAGGTACCTACCGATTACATAACTCCAAAAAGAAAAACATACGTATACATCCGAATCCAGGACTTCTGGATTAAAAATCCCACAATCTCGAGTTTGGTCGATGTAACTTATAAAACAAATAAAATATAGATCATTTATCTGACTCTGTATTCTAATTACACACGTTAAATTCTACTATGATATTATAAACGCGAAAGTTTGTGAGGATGGATGGATGTTTGTTACTCTCTTTCTTCAAAAACTAATAAACGGATTCAGATAAAATTTTGCAATAATATAGCTTATATATCAGAATCACATAGACTATAAATTATAATATATTGCGTCAAAAATCAAAATATCATGCGAGCGAAGCCGCGAGTAAAAACTAGTAAATTATATGCTTTGTTAGAAATATATATAATTTTCTTCTTAAGGCAGGTAGTGGAATCGAGCACCTAGTGACACAAACACAAAAGCCAAAACTAGCTTATTCAAACAAAAACAAAGAACCCTGTTTAAAATACAGACCACGCTTCGTAGATCGGAGGCCGTTATTCATTATCGTATGTGCTCCTACCTACGTATTTGTAATTAAAAATAACTAAAGTACTCAGTTACGCATGTGATTGTGCGATAAGGGTTAAGGAAATTAAACAGTTTTACTCCGTTATTATTTTCAGTTTTGTGTAGGTATTGTACCTACCTATATTTTAAAAGGTTTTTGTGATATGATGGAAGTTACCTATTTATCGGTTTGTTATATGTAGTTATTTGATTATTTTTAATAATAGACATTAGGTAGGGATAGGTTTTCGATTTATTATATCCTTGTTTTTCATAAATGCCAATTTATTACAAACTTTAACGTAGTAAATTAAGCCAAATGATTGAACATGAGAGGAGCTTAACCTTCCTAAATTAAAAATACTATAAATAAGATTTTAATTCGGATCATATTAATAAAAATATAATAAGAAAACCAACAAATAATGCATATTATCTGTCTTTTAATTGTTTTTTTGATTATTTTTGGGTTCTGTTCGGCTTGGACGATTACGGAACTTTGACAGATTGTATGGAGAATCCGTAAAGTTTCGTATACGAGTAGACCTACCTATAAGACTTAATTTATTACCTAGTAGACCGCCTCCATAAGAGTTCCGTACCTATACGTCAAAGCCGTACGGCTACGTACGCAATAGGGCCCTAAGGTTTCTAGCCTAAGCTAGAAACCTTAGGGCCCTATTGCGCATCTAAGTTACGCCAGAACTATAGTACAAGCTGTAGTTAGGTCATATTAGTACGTAATTAGCTGTTAGCTGTATGCTAATCTGTGACACGCCCTCGCCTTGTCCCTAGCTGGTAAGTAGAGTACTAACACGGTTAACTAGAAATTTTAACTACTACGACAAGTTATGTTCACTATTGTTCACTTCAGTAATAACTGGGTTAACATAAATATAATTAAAGGGAAAAACTCTACATACGTAAAGTTATTATTATTAAACTAGATACTTCTCTGTATAGCAGATCTCGCGACACATCTCTTTAACTGAAGCTTCATAAGTCTAAGTATATCTCGACTCGCTCTTGACCGATTTGGTTCATACTCGCGAATCTTGTTAGGATTTAAATACTAAACAATCTAGCTAAATATTATCGAAATCGGCTGATAAACAGTGCGATTTGCATTTGTTTATTCATTAAAACGGCATACGCCAATTACACTAATTACAAATTAGATACAGTTTAGCGATAGCAAATTTTCTTCCTTTTTGAGGGCAATAACTCCCCCTGCCAAAACACGCAGACGATAAAATACTACTAGGTACCTAATATCCTATCCTACTAATATTATAAACGCGAAAGTTTGTGAGGATGGATGGATGGATGGATGTATGGATGTTTGTTACTCTTTCACGCAAAAACTACTGAACGGATTGAGATGAAACTTTGCAATAATATAGCTTATCCTACTAATATTATAAACGCGAAAGTTTGTGAGGATGGATGGATGGATGGATGTATGGATGTTTGTTACTCTTTCACGCAAAAACTACTAAACGGATTGAGATGAAACTTTGCAATAATATAGCTTATATATCAGAATAACACATAGGCAATAAATTATAGTGATATTGCGTCAAAAATCAAAATATCATGCGGGCGAAGGCGCGGGTAAAAACTAGTTAGGTATAAACACGAAAGTTTGTGAGTATGTATGGACGTTTGTTACTCTTTCACGCACAAACGGATGAACCGATTTGGATGAAATTCGGTGTGAAGGTAGCTTAAATCTTGGATTAACACATAAGTTACTATTTGGGGCTAATGCCGCGGGACGCAGCTAGTCTGGTCAAATGTATATAGAACCTACGTACAAAGTTTTGTCGAGATCCATTGAAAACTGCGACCTGTAGACGAAACTAATATCTGGACAGACGAAAGCCTTCTCTAAAACGGAGATCTTCGCTTACGATCGATCAATAATAATTAAGTTGTAGTTAGATTTTTTGACCATTATCACAACTACAGAAGAGAGAAAGAAAGATGCTAGTTCTTCTATAAAAAAAATATAAATATTTTGGGACATCTTACACACGGCCTCTGACCCCAAACTAAGCAAAGCTTGTGATATGGCTGCCAGAGACTGATATACTACATATACTTATTTTTAAATACATACTTATATAGATATTAACTAAATAACGCCCAGACACAGTGCAAACATTTATGTTCATCACATAAATATTTGACCTGGGTGGGGATCGAACCCACGCCTCTTTGATCCAGAAGTTAGGGTCACTAACCACTGAGCCACCGAGGCAGTCAGTCTGTTCTGTGATCACAGCCTTAATATGCACTAGAACTCAATAAAATAGGTAATGTTAACGTGTTAATTTAGGCTAGATGTATTGTAAAATACCTACCACAATTGATTCGACTGTTAATAGCGTTGGTAGGGAATAATAACTGAAGTATCTAACCTAGCTATTTACCAAGCTAAAAGTTGCGCATTCTTAAATTAATAATTTTTGATAATTAAAGTTCAAAAATGTTAACGTAGGTAGCTATTTACAAAGTTCATCAGTCATTATTTATACATACGAGTACCTACCTAAGTGCCGTGCTAATAGTCGTGGTGGTCTAGTGGAAATGACACCCGCCTTACAATTGTGAGGTCGTGGGTTCAAACTCGGATCCGTACCAATTAATTCCTTGGAATTTATGTACGGAATTTCACACCACTGGCTTTTCGGTGAAGGAAAACATCGTGAAGCAACCTGCATATGTCTAAGGAAGAAATTCCAAGGCGTGTATGAATCCACCAACTTGTACCGCGCCGGCGTGCTGGATATGGCCCAATCACCCTTCATGGGTAGGCCTACGTCCTGCAGTGGACTATTAAAAAAGGCTGGTACAGTACCTACAAGTACAGTACCAACAAAGACTCTATGAACAGATGTGTAGCGTGATTTATTATCAGAAATGCGCTACAGCCATTCTCATTTCTTCGAACACAGATAATCTCCAGTCCACAGAGCTACAAACACGTGTCTTCGTCATATTCGTGAGTGCAAACAATTTTAATTTCATTACAAGTCTATACGACCTCCCGACACGCCATCTACAATCGCAGAAACCAAACGCGACCGCGAGAAAAAATACGCCACTTTTTCCAGAATGTTCTGAAAAAGGTCTAATTCTGATAGGCGCGGGGGTCTATTACGGAGGCACGCCGTAACTCAGAAACAAGTAAACACGGCAGCGGGACATTTGCATAACTATCGAGTTTTTAAATCTATGCAAAACGCGACGATACGTTGCACGGGCTCACGAGTCGACCCCCCCACCGCGCCTTCGTAAAAACACATGCGATTTCATAATACACCCCCCTCACACCACCACCCGCCATACGTGTGACGCTTGATTAATAACACACCTCTACAAGTAAAAGGACCCGATTAAAATGTAATTTGAATATAACTTTACGACTTTTTAATTACTGCGCCTTATGCGGTTTCCAAACAGTAATTTGGATGTTTGATTGCCTCTATAACAGGTTTTTCTAGAAAACTTTAGATACCGATGCTAATAAGCGACTTTTCGATCAGATAAACAATGTTCGATTACATTTAAATAATTCGATTTGCTTTCGAATAATGTTCCATCAAGATGGCCGACTAAATATGGCGCTGAATCGATAAAGTGATAAAAATGTAATAATAAATAAACAGTTTAAAAGTTGCGTACACGCATCGCTGGAGGCGTCAAAAGTGGGCGGTACTTATGATGAATAACGTGACGGAATCCGGCGTCCAATCGTATCGATCTCGATTTTAATTATACGAATCGAGAACATCGCGACGGCTATAGATCGAATATTAATATGTCGATTGCGAACGCATCGATAACGACACTCGGTCTTTCATTCGTCGCCGTCGCCCGCCGCCGCACTTCGGATTTCGAATTTGTAATGCATAATTTGATTTGCGGAACTCGCGACATTCCGCGAAACAGATCCGCCCGATAATGGTCTTCCGCAAAAGATCGCAGATAGTTGTGCCCACCGACAAAAATAAAAGCACAATTTATTATAACCTTTCGATGTTACAAGTGGCAAGTGAGATCTTGATAAACTTTATTTGCATTCCGAACGTTGGCCTCTGCTTTCTTCAAAAGTTATTTCGAATTTGAATTCCGAACGGACGTGTAATAAAATACGTAATGAGTTCTTTACGACTTATTATTGGAGTAACAAAGAATCGAGACAATGAAACTGTACCGTCACAATGATCCATTTCCTCGCGGTATAATCTCGGCGCGATAAGATCTCGCAGCACGCCTACGACACAAAAATAATTAACTCAGTTCACCGTCAAACATGATGTTTAACATCGGCTACTCCCATACCAATTACTACCGACAATCGATCGGCTCACAAAAACAGGCGCCCAACACTAGCCCCGACTGGTTTGAGAAAAAAAAGTAAATGTCGAGCGTCGCCCGCGCGGCCGCATCAGCCGCATGCGTTAACAAGCCCGTGATGGATCGGGCTGCCATCTAACACTGTGCTCAACCACTAACTACACCTATTACAATTTTCATCGACGACAAAATAGTTTTTATTGGTTAACACCCTTCATAATAAGCGACATAAGCACCGGATCCGGCCTCGATGGGCTACGATCGATACAGAGCAAGAAATCAATTGAATTCATGAATAAATCGCATAAACTTGTCTGCTGTTATCAACGCGACATAATATTTTTTACAGCTGTTCGTGAATGCGATTGCGGGAAAGCTCCGGCGCGGTGGCCGTATTATTTTTTAATAAATTCGCATTCAGTTCATAATCAGTATCCGCTATCTGCCAAATTGCTAGCGTGGGCAGCGAGATGGACCAGATAGGAGGACTCCTTCACAATGTAAATTATATAATTAAAGAAAACTGTTTCGATTGCGATCGAACATTTTATGCGATGTTAATCGAATAACGTGACTTTTATCGGCGCGTACGTCAAATTAGTTTTTAAAATTGCCGGGGTTTTAAAATGCGAAAGCTGCGGTAGTGTTGTGCAAGTGCGGAACGGAGTCGAGGATAAAATCGGATTGTAGCTCGAAATAAAAAAAAAACATGGTGTCGCTTCGATTGTGGCGGGAGAGCGGAGTTCGAGATTTGAAAATTAGCATTTTTGTCGAATAACTCTAGTGCGGTGTCTCGCTGAGCGCCGATACCGACGAGTTGGCCGAACCTCAGGTTTTTTCGTTTTACAGGATTGGACTTTAAAATATTTCTGCTGCTCTTCCTTGATACTTAGGTAGATAGGTATTGTTAACTAGTTCTAAAAGGTTCCGTTTGTTCATTATTTTACTGAATTCTTATTTTGTCGCGCAACAGCCTTTATTGTGTAAGTACAAGGTAGGTAGGTACTGTTACTAACTTTTAACCCAAACGCAAGTACAAATCTTCTTTGTTTCTCGCTACAAATATAGAGCAAACTTCAGAGAGTCCAAATACTTGTAGCATAACAACTTTCTATCAGTTAAGTACGAATATGAACTTTTATGACGATTTCTGCTCCTGTTATGGTATAGGCTAACGCATCTGATAAAACTGCCGAAGCGGATATTTTAATCTGAGTCATATTTTTAACCTGATGTATTTTACTTTCAAATGTCCCGTGAAATCCACAATCCGTTTCAAAAACAACATCCAGCCATCAAACGCTAGAGCTAAGCGCGTCTGTAAAAATCTGTGACCCTTTATCTTTCCTCTCGCAGCGCGCGCTCATCGGTGCCAGAGCCGAATTTATGTCGTCGAGTAATCCTGCCCCATTTGTATAGATAATTTTTATTATTGCCATCTCTTCGAGCCGGCCGCAGACGATAACCGGCGAACGAAAGAGTTCGTAATGACGATTTAAATAAGGAAGATGTATTCCTTTCGGCGGTCGATAAGTTTGAATTTGAATTTGGAAAGAATTTCTGAGTGGAATTCGAAAAAGATACGGTAGAAATGGTAGGGATGTGCCTCGATTTCTAGATTGATTTATGTGTCGGCGTCCGTTAATTGGACATAATGATGTACTCATCGTTACTATATAATTACGTTGATCGAATTTTTGTGATTAGTTAGAAAATAAACTTTATTTGTATCGATGCTTCTGTCAGTATAACTCATAAGAGTTATGATTATGACCAAGATAATAAACTAGTCGATTATGTTTCTTGTTCTGAATCAAGTCTTATTAGTACCTAGTTGTATTGAAGTTACCTAATACAAAATCTGCGCGATCTAGAAAGGGCAATCTGGAGTTTCACTGAGCAATGTGTATTTATAAGACCGATTGAGTGTCTCATGGATAAGGCAACTGATAAGTAATAGCGCTAATAAATGTGCAGCCACTCAGATCACGAGTTTTTATAATAAAACTAATGTAGTAGAACCGGCTTTATTTTCATTAGTGTTTATATTATGCACATTTAAAACACTGTTTAATGTGGCATTGTTGATTAAAATTGAAAGCTTGGAAGAACTCTGCACAAAACATGAGGCATGTTCAGATCTCACGTTCGAGGCCTAACAGCTATGTCGTTTAGACATATTTTTATCACTTGTAAGTCCTACATAATGTATGAGCTGAATAACCCTACAGACAAACTATGCGTGTAAAACTATTTTTAACATGGCCACACCGAGCTTATCCGCTCCCGCACTTATGTCCGCGTTATCTTCCCAGATGCATTAGTCTCCGATAGTGGTGCGATAAGGCCAGATCGGACGGCGCCACGCTCGATTCGAGATCCTACTCGATTCAAAATCAAAAGAAAAAAATCGATTTCATTTCGATAAAGATGTTGTGAGTGTTGTCGACTTGTACCTACTCGGGTTAATTGTAAATTCCAACATTAATGTAAATGTAGGTGAGGCTATAAATTTTGTGTTTAAAGCTGTTAATGCAGTGTTGTACATTTATGTTTCTTGCTCCAAGTTGTTAAAGGAAATGTTGTGGGCAGATGTTTGTTTAGAAAAGATGTTCAACAGTTTTGTTAGGTTTTCAATAATAATCAAGCATATTGGGAAAATACCTATTTAATAAAAAAAACAGGTAGGTTTAGGGCTAGATTTTAAAACCAAGAGTTAATGTTTTCTAGAGTTTAAACTTTATTGAATTCTATTTTTGACATTAGATCTATGTAAAAGCATTTCTTATCGTAGTGAATTATCGTTCACTGGTGATTACCTAAATCGTCGGATTTAACATGGCAGCTATTAGGTCACTTCACTAGCCTTCACTACCCCACAAAATGGCGGTCTAATTTCCCTCCAAAATTAATAACCCGCATCGCGCGTCGTTTTTCATCGAGCTCATTTTAGTGCCTTTATTTATCGTGTTTTCCTGAAAACATCGTTTGCGTCGCTTTATTAAGCCGACGCACGTTGAAAGACACAAAATTTCGTCTATTCGACAAAATAGTGCGGTATCAGGCGCTAATGACGGCCAACCGCCATTTAGGGCGCGCCATTTTGAATCTAACGTTTTGTTTGTCAACTCGTGTGTAAAGGTTACAGAAAGGCTCGTATCAGTTTTTGTGACGCGGCAAAAAGGCTATCGTCGTCTATCGTCTAATGAATTTTATGATTTACAAGACGGGTCGAACAATGCTATTTGGATTCAAAAATAAAAGTATGACAATCGGCAGGCAGCGGGCACGGGCCGAGTGAATACAATCCGTGCACAGTGGGCCGAAAGCGATCCAGATCTGGCTATCGGGATCTCAGTTTGTTCTCACATCATTACCCGCGCCGACGGCTACAAATTTACATCCAACACAATGGCTATCCAACATCGAGACATCATTAAGGTGATGCCGATAGCGCCACTAACAATGCAGAATGAATGCCCTATGCCACTCCACTCGAGCATTCAGAAATATGCCGTAACTAATCCTGATACGATTCAAATTTCACTTCGGAAGGATGGCGTTTGTTCGGAAAACTCCAATGAAGCGTGCTGACGAAACGTCATATATGTTTTGGAGTAGCGAGCGATTATGAGCTCAGATTTGAAGAGTTTAAAGTCGAATTTGTGTCGAAATGGAAGCTTACAAGGCTTCGGGGACGGTTTAGGAAAGGATCAGTTTGAGTCGATGCCCCGGGCTATCTCGGCCGTACAATGGAACTTTATAATATGGGTGATTGCGGAAAAATCGCCAATGTGAATTTTATTTTGTATGAAAATCGTGACATTCTGGCAGTTTGGAGAATATACTTATATTTATTTAAGAAAAGAATCTACCTAATACTTTTTACCCATGTACAAATTATACACTTATTAGAAAAGTGCCTAGGTAAGAATATACCAACTTACCTAAGTAGGTCCTAAAATATGTTTGGGAAATAAATTCGATGTCAATTTTTTCTTCATCGTAAAGCTCAAGTAGCTTTACGTTTTAAATGATAAAATCGAGTATTTTCAATAATATTACTAAATTAACTAATACAGGTACAAAGCCTTATAACTATTCTAATTGAAAAGCGCTAGGACTCTGATGCTCACGCGCAGTTAGCATACAATGCGCGGTTCGTTACGCTGCCACGATTGACGCGCGATCGTCGCGTGATCGACGTGCGATCGACATGCGACTGCGATCGCGCGATTTGTGGCGCGTCGACGCGACTGCTATCTGAAGTTAGTCTAATTTGCTTGTGCTTTATTCAACACCTGTATTTTACGTCTTGTAAGAATTATGTTCTTGGAAATAAGGAAATCCGTAGCGATCTAAAGTTATTGCAATACTTAAACACGGAACTACCTACATGATTCGACCAGTGTGTATTGCTAGTGATGACTATGGCACAGAAACGTGGTCTCTTACTATGGGCCTTATTAGTAAGCTCCAAGTAGCCCAACGAGCTACAGAGAGGGCTATGCTCGGAGTCTCTCTGCGTGATCGAATCAGGAAAGAGGAGATCCGTAGAAGAACCAACCAAAGTTACCGACATAGCCCAGCGGATTGGCAAGTTGAAATGGCAACGGGCTGGGCACATAGCACGGAGGACTGATGATCGATGGGGTCGAAAAGTTCTCGAGTGGAGACCACGTACCGGCAAGCGCAGCGTAGGCCGCCCACAAGGTGGACAGATGTCCTCATCAACACTGAAGGATCGCGCTGGATGCAAGCCGCTACGAACCGGTCTTATTGGAGATCTTTAGGGGAGGCCTATGTCCAGCAGTGGACGTCCTATGGCTGAAACGAACAACATACAGACGAACATAGTACCTTCTCCTTTTTGGAAGTCGGTAAATATTGAGAATCAAAAATAAAAGATGCTTTTGCATTCATATTATTGAGGTGAAGTGAAATTGATACGTGTAGTAGAATAACAATTCAAGATATATCTTTTATAGGTTATTCTATAGACTGATGACAACAAAATTTATAGACATTTAAGGATTATTTACTGCGTCAATGGACAATAAAATATGCCTAGTGGTAAACGTTTTATAACAGTCCCCTCGTAAAATCTCTAATTCGAATTGACACTATTTACCATGGAGGTCGTAGACTTATCAATGTATGGATTTCGGGTTAACGAACAAAAGGTGGTTCAAACGATAAATCACGTTATAGGTATGTATGAGAAGGTAATTAAATTACTTATTAAAAAAATATTATTGATGGAAAACACATGAAAATCAATAATGGAAAATAGAGAACATTATTTACCAAAGAAAATCAAAAAAATATAATGATAAGAATTTATATATATGGATTTTTTATTTATAATTATTTAGCGTTAATGCGTGTTTTGTATAGACGTTACTACTCCCTGAAAATATTTGGGAAAAAGCGCTATAAATACTTTATTTTATTATTTAAACTAACGTAAAAGGTAGAGCTACCTCACTTCAAATTCTGTACCCAGTGTAAAGCCGGAATAGAAGCCGCCTATTTAAGGTAGAAACTAGAGAACATCATATTAAATTTAAGATCTTTGTATAATTTTACCTAGTTTTACAGACAAATAAATCATTGTTTCATTGTTTGTTTCATTGGAAACATACTATCGGACGCGGCTGACGGACGCGACTGACAGCCGCGACTTAGCAATGTGCACAGTCTTAAAACATCCGGTGTGCCAGATCGCTCTCGGACGTCCGAACGGTCAAGGTCGTCCGAAGGCGACGTCCGCGACTTATACCGATAGTGTGCACGGCTCAATGTACTTTCATAGTCTAGATACCTATCAGTCGCGGCTGTCAGTCGCGTCCGATAGTATGTTTCGAGCTTAAGTCTTTGCGATTTTATCTTTTTCTTTTTACTTGGATTATTTCTGTACAGTATCATACGCATTTCTTACAAAGATTACAACTTCAAACTTTTCAGATAACTACCTGAAAAGTTTTACTGGAGAAAATGGGCTGTTTTACAGACTTTGATGTACTCTTTTCTTTACAATGAATATGCATTAAATTAAATAAACCCATCCCGGTCTTTTATATGCATATATTCAACATCCATGTATCATTAAATCTATCACAAAAAACAATTAACTGTCCAACGATACCGATCTACGATGTAGGTGGCTAGATTTCCGCCCGTTCCTCCGATGTACAGATAACCCGGAATAATTGTCCGACAAGCGGTATTCTATCGCAATGCTATACAATGCGTCAGTTATTTTAAAACAATCAAAATAATTATACTATCGCTTACGTAGCGTATCGCGATGCGTATCGAACTTGGCATCGTGCAAAAACAATAACGTTACGATGACGAAAACAGACCATTTAGAGCCAGCGTACACGATACATTCGTAGCTACTTTTAAGGTAAGAATACTTTCTTACCTGTAAGTTTCATAAACTAGGTACAGGTCAAATGAAACTTCTTTCCAGCTGAGATGTTAGCTTCTACAAACTGCGGATGACCCAATCCTTATTGAAGCTTGTATGTATCAGCCTTTTTAATAGCCCACTGCAGGACGTAGGCCTACCCACGAAGGGTGTATATCCACCACGCTGGCCCAGTGCGGTTTGGTGGATTCACATACGCCATCGAATTTCTTCTACTGACATATGCAGGTTGCCTCTAGATATTTTCCTTCACCGAAAAGCCAGTGGTGTAAATTCCGTACATAAATTCCAAAGAACTCATTGGTACGGGACCGGGATTTGAACCCACGACCTCACGATTGTAAGGCGGGTGTCACTACCACTAGACCACCACGACTTCAACTGAAGCTTACTTTATTAATATATATTAAGTGACTAATCGCGCACTAAAATTACGAGATAAATAAATACCTCATCATCCCGACGTTTCGACCGAGTTGCATCGATTGTGGTCATTGGTAGAGTGTAGCTCACTTAACTGCTGCGAGGATTGGGTTATCCGCAACTTGTAGCTGACGTCACAGCCGACAAGAGTTTGATTTGGCTTATAAATGTTATTCACAAACCTGCTACAGGTAAACTGGGCTGTGTCGCGCTCTCACAAGTGACACTTCCCGTCAATGAAAGTTGATGGACACTTTGTAACATCGGTAAGTGGGATTCGAATGAGTATATAGCTTTTTCTGTGTCGTTCACTTTTTTTTTTAATAATTTATTTAGTAATAAAATTGAGAATGTGAAAAAAAACACATTTGAGTTAGAAGTGGTAGAGTCAGCGGTACATGGTAGAGAATGTTTCTTTTATTTGCTTAAGTACTAGTTTTTACCCGCGGCTTCGCCCGCATGATATTTTGTTTTTGACGCAATATAATTATAATTTATAGCCTATGTGTTATTCTGATATATAAGCTATATTATTGCAAAGTTTCATCTCAATCCGTTCAGTAGTTTTTGCGTGAAAGAGAAACAAACATTCATCCATCCATCCATCCATCCATCCTCACAAACTTTCTAGGAAGTAGGATTTATGATAAAATCAAGGATTTTAGCTAAACCTATTTTTTTATTTACTATTTTATTAATTTTAACGTGAAATTGAATAAAAAAAGAGAACCGGTCCAAGCTAATGAGAATACAGCCTAAATCCAGTGCAACAGAGGCTGCCGCCTGCGCAAGCCCTGAGGGAACAATCGACGCGCCGTACGAATGTTCAGATAAGTAAAACATGGCTACCGGGCAAAAATAGCGGAGATAAGGCCCGATCGCATCTGTAAACAATGGTCCGGTCCACGCTCTCATTAGCCAGCCGCCGAGATACGGCGGAAATTGTGCAATTCCGCGGGAATCCGCCGATCGCTCGATCGATCGCGATGCGATCGCACGTTTGCACTAGCCACGATTTCTTTATGGCAGCGCATCCTGGAGCGGGCAACGGTTCACGATGTGCTTTTCGTTACGTTTTGATATTGGTAAAAGTAGGTAGGGTAATTCTCTCAACTAAGAGGGATGGCATATATATCTCTCATTAGCCAGCCGGCGAGATACGGCGGAAATTGTGCAATTACGCGGGAATCCTTGTTCTATCGATCGCAATGTGATTGCATGTTTGCTTTAGCCACGATTTTATGGCAGCGCATCCTGAAGCGAGCAACGGTTCACGATGTGCTTTTTGCTCAGCTTTGATAAGGATATACATAAAAATAAAGCAAAAATTATTAATTTCTAGATAATGCTCTCTCTCAAATGAGAGTGATCGCACGTTTGCACTATCCATAGCCGTGGCACATTTCAGCGCTTTCTGAAGCGAGCAATGGTTCACGATGTGCTTTTCGTTCTTTCGTTCTTTGACATTTTTTTTTATTGAAGTTCACAAACAGTATTTTATGCCAAACTTACTTATAAACTTAACTACAAAAAAAACATTTTCAAACATAAAAAACACACCTTTACAGTGAATTTACAGTGAACCTAACCGAATATTGATAAAAATATAAAGGGAAAATTACTAATTTCTTAGAGAGTGTTTGGTAGTTTTGAGTGAGTAAAGTGGGATAACGAGCGCTTTAAAACTTGTAGGTTTAATTTTTAAAAGTAGTGCCTATTATAATTTTTAACACCGTGTTGGATTTTGACCAGATCGCGATGCAATGGTCCGTTTGCATCGCGATCTGGTCAAAATCATTGTTTTAATTTAGTATAATTTTAAGTTTAAAGTGCAAACAATTAATTTCAAATGCTCTATAAGTACTGAGAGTGACTCAAAAATATCGCGTCACTAACGTCATAGTTATGAGGTAGCAAAATTGAAATTCATAGATATTTTTCGTAACACTTCCTGAAAACTTTCCAACATCGACTTGGCAGTTTTTCTTACATTTCATATTGATGCTTTTCAAGCATAACTACCTCTTTACGGTGGTACAAGTCTAGTTGAATAGGTGAGTACGCAGTTTTATACATTTAAGAATAGATGTAGTTCCCAGCAGACTAGCTCAATACATATTTTATTGGTACTGGGACGTGCTTGGTCCATTTTATGGGCTACCTACGTCTGCCTTTTGTTTATTTTTAATTTATTATTGAAGGAGTGGCCGACAGTAAATCATCAAGATACGGTGTAGGCAGCGAAAACACGAGATAGTATCTAAATGTCAGTAACCTTACTGCTATTGCTATATTGATAGGTCTATGAATCAGAATCTCTATCTATCAGAATAATGACTAGGGTCTATGTCGTCCGCGACTTTGTAAGCGTACTGACCATAGAGATAACCATTAACCAATCTTCTTGGAAACCGATATAGGCCTATGCCCAGCATTGGACGTCCTATTGATAATGATGACGAGGAGTGATGAGTATTGAACGATTGTTAAGTCAGTCATGTTGCAGGGGCTGGTAATAACTGTATAGGTAATAAAATATCGTTTTGTAAATTTTGGCACAAGAGCATTTTGGGAATGAGATGCTAGCAAACTGAAGCGTATTTAAGGTGATTTTAATAGAACTTTGAAAGCCTCGAATGAACAGAAGTTAAAATTAAAATTACGATGGCGATTAGCGATAGATTACTTTAAAATTGGGCCTAGTATCTGTATAAAAGCGAGTAAAATCGCGGAACGTTCAATAGATACTCGTAGTACAAAGTTTGCGATAAGCATACTCTAGTAACTGTAGCCGCTACAACTTAAAGTTCAAACGAAGTATCGTGTTCCAGTAAAATAAACGCAGAGCTAAGCCAACGTCTAATAAGTAAAAGCCGCGAGCCCAACTGCGTCCACAATAGCGCTAACAAATCGACTACAAATTTCCTACAAAGCCTTACATTCCTCAATAAATATCTTAGCACGCGTCCATAGAACGCGGCAACGTATAAATCTGTTCCGACCCCGCGTAAATACTCGTACTAACTCGATTACACGTAAATCGTACGCTTAAAGTTCATAATCGAATGATTGAGTTGAGTCTACAGCGGGTGAAAATGTCAACGATATTTCGCGGGGGCAATTAGGAGCGCGTCCAAGTTGAATTAATAGCGAATACATATCGAATGCGAGGCGAATATATCGAGCCGCCATTGTTCCTCTCGCCACCCACTGAGCTTTCATCGGCAGATAATGCTGATATGACAATAGGGAAATTAAGAATTAGTAAGTAAGTTTTGTATTGTTTTTATAAAGTATGAACTGTATGAACAATAAAGAAACCAATTATTTCTATGAATTGTCTGTGATAGGTATCTTTAAATTGAAATTGCTATTTTTGTTTTGTTCACTCTTTTTACACGTATTCTGTTATATAAAACAAATGATTGCTGTCATAACTTTGATTACACGAAACTCTTAAAATAGCAGTAATGAATCCTTGATGTACTAGTTTCAAGGCTATATTTCAATGAAACTTTACAAAAGTCAGGTGCTGGTTCAAACAGTTATAAAAGTGTAATAAAATGCAAGCAACAAGACGTAGGTATATCAGCGTAAAGTATTTATTAAAGACAACCTCACAATGATCGGACACAAGTTATCGGAGAGTAGGACAGTGTTTCAATAGGCGGTCTCCAGACAGTCTGGTATATTTATATCGAATTTTGACAGATGGTATCATTACAGTGTCCGTCCACACTGACCTGTCTGGGCCGAATCGCGGCGAATTCTCGATCGGCGCGCGCGATACGCGCCGAATGACAATATACAGACAGGCGCGCGATGCTGCCGACGATACTCAATGTGTGGCCACCCTTACTTTTTATTCGATTGTAGATTGTATTGTGTTATGAATCGATATTTATTTCGGCTTGTCTTGTATCTCGTGTGTTTTTATGCGGATTTTATATGTATTTGGATTAGTGTTGTAACGCGGCGATCTTGTTTAGAGATTCGTGTCGAGTTTTACGATCGATGTGGAATTTTAATTCTTACACACGCCTTTCTTACTTTTTGTTTGGATGAACAAACGAAAATAACAATGGATGATTAGAAATAACGTCTATTACAGTTTCAAATAACATTTTCATTATGGAACCAATTCAATAAGACTCTGGACTGGATTTGGTCCATCTACGTCCAGATTAATAGGAAAACGATTATCTAAAAAAGTAATTTTATCACCCGGTATACTTACATTATTGCACTGTTATTTCCCTATTTTCGAATAAATAAGTCATTTAATAAAGGCTTTCACTTTAGTAGATATGATTTAGGTAACGTTTTAATTCGATTAATTTATACGTACCTACTTATTCGATTTTCTTCTATCGTTAATTCGATGGATAAATAATCCGCCAACCGATCTCATATCAGCCCCATCCCTAGCAAGCTTTTCTTTTAAAATTGAATAGCCTCTTTGCGGGATTAATGGCACATTATTCCATAAGAAATAGGGCTGTCCTGATGTCTCGGGGGAATTTAAAATGCATTTGCGGTCGTTAGCGCTGTGCATTGTTGACTACACTGGCCGTTACCTGAACTGACGACTTGGACACTTACCTGCAACAGAAAAGTTTACATTACACACTATACATGACAACACTTGTCTTTATTTAAAAACATAGATACAAGAAATTAAAACTGTCTGTAGTAGGATTGAACTGAATGCATACTGCATACCGCTCCGCATCGGTCTTATTGGAAATCTGTCCCTACAGATGGCCAAAGAAGAAATAAGAAGAAGAAAATATGTCTAGCAGTGTTCCTATGGCTCATAATATGATAATAATGTAGTTAAAAGAGATAATGCAAAAATATATCGATCTTAGGCCTTATACCTACATTATTCAATTATTTTCTTTAGGTATTTGTTTCGGAAAATTATTTTCCTAATATTTTTTTCATAACAAACCTCATTTAAAGGGATTTCATATTTTCGGATCTTATTGTTTTTTGACATTGCTAGTAAAATATGGCGGCGTGATGGCGGCCTTGAACTAAAATCAAATAAGAAAATATGAAATTCGCATTCAATGCGGTTGTTTTACTTTGCGCATTTACGTATTTATTATTTTAATGGATTTTTTGAGTTACTGTACACAGTCTGATCCTACTTTGCAAGATCTTCTTTGGTTATTGTTTATATTTTTAAATTTATTAACCATTTACCTACCTTAGAGCCTCAAACACTTATCTTTACAATAAAAACTCTACATTGTATTCAAGTCAACTTTTTTAAATATACAATTTCACACGATTTACAATCAGTCCAAAATTGTATAAAAATAAGGCAAGCTTTATCACCTCAAACACAAAACAAACGTCCCACATAAGTTAGCAGCCTTGCAGCGATATTTTTATCGCAATTGATGGCGCTACCTGTCTCTCAACATAAAGGTCTTGCCATAAAACAAAACTTTCCTGAAGCTGAAGCCTTCATTATTTACGGAATACCGCCACATCCGCGTCCCATAAACATAACAGCCCTTGTGTTATTAGTTGACATACTTCCCCAAAAACGCGCGCATAGTTCGCTGACAAATTATCTTTGTCATGCGTGTGATATACTTATTTGGGTTGGCATGGGTACTGGGTGGGGCAGGGCCGTTACAGTGCGGGAATACAGGTAGGACACTTTTAATCTAATGAGCAAGAACTGAAGCCTTTAATTAGTAATTAGATTTTAATATCCTTACTAATATTATAAGTCCGAAAGTATGTTTGTTGGTTTGCTTCTTTTACGCAGCAGCGACCTGATTTTATACATAGATATACCTAGTTGACAACAAGAGTAGAGCAGGCCGTGGTGGTTTAGTGGTAGTGACACCCGCCAAACAATAGCGAGGTCGTGAGTTCAAATCCCACTCTCGTACCAAAGAGTTCTTTGGAATTTATGTAGGTACGGATTTTCACACCATTGGCTTTTCGGCGAAGGAAAACATCGTGAGGAAATCTGCATATGTCCGTAAAAGAAATTCGGTGGCGTATGTGATACCATACCAACCCGCACTGGGCCAGCGTGGTGGATATGACCTTTCATGGGTATACCTAAGTCCTGCGACTTTTAAAAAGGCTAGTACAGTACCTAGTTTGTTGGAGATTGCCATATACTACTACTGAACCTGAAAAAATAACAAGTTTTACGGGATAGCTCAAAAACCAAAATATCACGGAAGCGAAGCCGACGGCAAAAGCAATTACCTATTACAATGTCAGTGATAAAACAGTTAATAATAACTTAAATAACTTTTATTAACGTATCGTTGGACGTATAGTCTCGTAGGTCTACCATTGATTTTTTTAACAAAGAGTTTTAGTTTCATTTAGGCTCAATTTTGAACTATTTTGACTAGCTTGGACTTTTCGATTCTAACTCTTTTGTTGTTTTTAAACTTTCGCTATTTGAACACATTATCATTATATAGTACGGGACTAATCACGCACTAAAATTAAAATTAATTACGAGATAAATAAATACCTCATCATCCCGACGTTTCGGCCGAGTGGCATCGACCGTGGTCACGGGAAGACTCAACCACTAACTAACTCTTTTTCCAATGATATAATAAGCACGTGATCAGCTGTGGGACTAAAACTAACAGTCGGATCCATACAATAGCAGCACCCCTATTAATTTCTACTCTATTTCGCCAAGCTGTACAGCGTACACACAAACAGCGCGGTTTTATTAGCGATCCGGCGCATAGATCACAGATACGTGCAGTCACGGAAGTGTGCGACGATGCTTATCGCACGCATGTCTCCGAGCACGCTTTTTGTCAACACGTTACATGTCAGCTTAGCTAAATATTACAATACGCATATGACGAATGAGCACTGGCTAGCCATTATTAGGCTTTCAGGCCTTTATATGAAACATAGGTATGCACTAACAAACACACAAGCATCCTCTCACCCCAAACGCATATATCGTCTCCGTTCTTTCGTGGGTAATTAGTATAGTAAAGTCGTTCAACTGCCTCGTTGGCTCAGTGGTTAGTGAGTCTGAGTACTGAATCAAAGCACCTATAAACAATTTTAGACTTAAACTTAGGAATTTCATGCTGTCGCACCAAAGAAGCGAGGAACTTGTAAAGAACGACAGAAGTATTTCATAGGATATAAAGCTGTTAAAAGTTAAAAAAAGTATCTACTTACCGTTTATTTAGTTTACTTTTTGAATATTCCTAAATTGTTTTTTTTTGTCTGTAGTATATTTATCATTTTACAATCTTTGGTTTAATGTTAGTTTTATTTTCAGTGTTTGTTAGAAGGAAACCGCAAATTGTACGCGACGTCACTTGCGGGTCTCGACGGAAGACCAGCGCCGGGTGTGTATAACCGGCATCATGCTGAGATGGGACCGGCTGGTGACGTTAACATTAGGTAGTTTAGTTTTTAGTGTAGTTCCAATCTTTGTTGCTGTATTTCCTGTGTTTTGTTTTCTTCAATAAAATATTGTCTATTGAAGCTCACTTAACTGCTGCATGAGGATTGGGTTTCGCTCAGGTTGAAGCTTATTTCATGGCTGCCAAGATTTTTAATTCGGCCTATACTTGTGAGGGCCGGACAGCTTGTATGTAATAAAAATAAGTGGTACATAAATTATTATAGTCATCCCAAAATCAAAACGATGTCAACTAAAAGAACGGATTTTGAAATCTGAGTAAAGTAATTTCAATTTTTTTAAATATATTCTAAATAAATAAATATTTTGGGACATCTTACACACGGCCTCTGACCCCAAACTAAGCAAAGCTTGTGAAATGGCTGCCAGAGACTGATATACTACATATACTTATTTTTAAATATATACTTATATAGATAGTAACTAAATAACACCCAGACACAGAGCAAACACTTATGTTCATCACATAAATATTTGCCCTGGGTGGGGATCGAACCCACGCCTCTTTGATCCAGAAGTTAGGGTCACTAATCACTGAGCCACCGAGGCAGTCATTAAAAAAAACATAGCGTCTAATCTACTTTTTGCTACTATACACATCACTACAAGGTGTCTGATAAACATTGAGCAAGAATTTGAGGGCTTATTCTGTACATCAAAACTAACAACTTTTGTTCTGAAACTTTTGTCAAAACTCAAAAAAATTGGTGTTCCATAGAAAAATATCGTTCACCCGCGACCAAATGTATGGAACAGCTGATTTTTTTTCTGTATGTTTGCCAGTCACCCAGTATAATTTTTGCTTATTTTTTAATAAATTCTATTTTTGGACCATCTATCTGTTATTATTATTATATACTACGGGACTAATCGCGCACTAAACTTACGAGATAAATAAATAGATAGATAGATGAACACTTTATTGTTATAAAATACAATACAGAAAAAAAACACACAAAGGAAAAAAAACGAGCGACATAAACTAGTGCAACAAAGGGCGGCCTTATTGCTTATACCAATCTCTTCCAGGCAACCTTTGCTTCTGGAAAGGAATTAATAAAAAATAGAAAATACGGAGTGAGTAGCGAAGAGAGTAGACAAAAAAAATTATACATTACAAATAATAAATACTTAAATACCTCATCATCCTGACGTTTCGTTATTAATTTATCTCGTAAGTGCGCGATTAGTCCCGTAGTATATAATAATGATGTGTTCAAATCGCGAAAGTTTAAAAACAACATCTATCTGTAAGTCGATAATTTAGATTTTTTTATGAATTTCTAAGCTTTAGTAAATATCTGGTTGATAAATACAGTTTCTAAGACACGATACGAACTATCGCAGTACTTACTCGTAACCTGCCGACTTTGTTTGCCTAGTATAATAATTACTAGTTTTTACCCGTGGCTTCGCCCGCATGATATTTTGATTTTTGACGCAATATCATTATAATTTATAGCCTATGTGTTATTCTGATATATAAGCTATATTATTGAAAAGTTTCATCTCAATCCGTTCCGTAGTTTTTGCGTGAAAGAGTAACAAACATCCATCCATCTATCCATCCATCCTCACAAACTTTCGTGTTTATAATATTAGTAGGATGTGACAGAAAAGTCTAACTAGATTTTAAATTGAAAAAAACCTATGTTTTGTGGAAAATATTGTCGCAAGTTCACGTGTTTTTTTACACTTAATATATATTATCAATTTTAAAACAGTTGTTAGTTTAAGTTAAAAAAAAAATGTTACACTAGATTCCGTCTTGTAGTACCATCTAGGCGCGAAAGCATAATTCTCTCTCTTTCGTTCGACTTAAAATCGTTTCAATTCTTAATTTATGTATACATCACTGATAAAAGCAATAAATTTAAATTGCACAGAAATATTTGCATTTTATTTAATTCTATAAAAACTATAAAGAGAACAAATACTTAATTAAACTATTCAGAATAACTCAAATGGATGGAATTTTATTTATAATGTACATAAAAACTAAGGTGGATTTAATGGTACTTTGCTAGCACTAATTGTTTAAATTAAAGAATATAAAACTTAATTTATGCGTTTACGAAAAGTCAGCCAATTTGGCTACTTTAAACAGAAATTTTATTCATAGGATACCATAGAATATTTGAAGTTAATTTATTTAAATTTGTGTAAAATGGCTAAATCTTAATTATTGACATAAATTCATCTTAAAATGTTGATAGGTTTGCATCAGCAATGTTAAGAGGAGTCTGAACCGACCGATGTTTTTTAGTTTTCTGTACAATAACTTTCGGTACATTTTTAATAAAATGTACGTTTCGGGAGAAAACTCTTTTCACCCTTTAAATTGTAATGTTTTTGGTGTCAGTCGCTTGAGTAAAAAATATTGCACGCTCTTCTTACTTTTTTCAGAAAGGTTTTTTGTTTAAGTATACTTTTCAGCCAAGTTTTTGCGTAAAAATTGACGTTTTAGAGGCTTATAACTTTAAGGTCATTTAAAAAACTGTCAAAACTAAGACGTTGATATAAACCTGGCGGTTAAAGTGCTAATAATATGAAAAAATCTCTCATTATTATTATTTACTACGGGACTAAAATTACGAGATTTACATTTGAGTCTACCCGTGACCACAATCGATGCAACTCGGCCGAAACGTCGGGATGAGGAGGTATTTATTTATCTCGTAATTTTAGTGCGCGATTAGTCCCATAGTATATAGTAATAATGTGCTCAAATGGCGAAAGTTTAAAAACAACAAAAATCACTCAAATCAGATAATATAAATTTAGAGGTAGATACATATATATAGAACAGCTTCTTGTTTTTGTATGGCCAAGTTTGCGGTTCGCACTGGCCTTAAGGGGTTTGTTTGCTATCTAGTTCTTGTAACTAGGTATGGGCGCCGTCGGTCGGTAGTCACCGACATTCTTGCACCTCAGGGGGCCTTGCAACATTACTTTTAAAAATAAAATATAAAGCAAAAATCTGTCTAAAATTATGGATAGAATAAAAATATACCGGTAGCATTTTACACGAAATTTGTCACCACTGGCTAACATGAAGATGTTTCTAGTCAAAAGAATATTGTAGCTCTTTCCTTTGTGATTCGTTATCAAAATAAAAATCTCGTCAGTTTTTGTCTTGACTAAATACGGTTTTATTTATTTCGTATAGGTTTGAGTTTGACTACATACTGCCTGATGTTAAGCAGATATGCGGTCTAGGATGTAGCACGCTTACCTTAAAGATACCAATTTACTCGGGATTTAAAGACACACACGATACGGTTCAATAAAGTTTAAATTAAAATTAACACTAAGTTCGTATAGGCCTCTTGGCTCTGTGCGTATACCGTTCATTGTATTATATATTTACAATATAAAATACAATGAACGGTATACACACAGAGCCAAGAAAAAATCGTTTCAGCTGGGTGTACCTATCTCTGACGACTGGTATATTTTAAGGTATGCACCTATTACTTAACTACTAGGTCTCGGAATTCGGTATACAGCAGTCGAGGGGCGCGCCGTAGTGATGATGTGGTTTGTAATCAGTAAGTGTGCGATTTACCTACCAGGCGGGCATCCCTAGCGCGTGTTACGTATTGCGTGGCCACGCGGAGCTGTAGGTATTTAATTCAAGGACAGGGCCGAGTGACAATCCTATTATACCATTACCGTGATTTAGCCGTGATCAGAGGTCTTCAGGAGGTTTAAATACTCTGAAACAGGCCTAGCCACCCGGTCTATACGAAGTTACTTACCTTTTAGCTACAGAACCCAAACAACCACGATCGGTAAACACTTCCACAGGCACATTGCCAACTCATACTTCACTTGTCACGGTCCCGTGACAAGGTCCCGTGTCGTCGCGTGTTATCGCGCGATCGCGTCACGTGTGCGTGTCGCGTGTAGACGCACCTTTAGCTTATCTGCCACTTTTGGACGCGGGCGTAAAAATGTCGACTTATCTAAGGATAATATTATGTGTACTAAAATGTAGGTGGATAAACGCGTTTGTTGTGGAGATTAATATCAAATGTAGAGCTTTTTACAAAACTTAATTATTCATTTTACTGACTTCGCCAATGCGATATTTTAATTTTAGAGCTATTGTAGGAACCATTTATTTTTCCGGGATAATAGCCACTCACATACACACAATCACTCTTCAACCTTTGAACTGTCCATGCCTAAAATCAAGTCTATCCATTGCCCTGTTTGTTATGAAAATCCATTTCAAATTGACGTAGACCTTTTTTAAATATTTTATTTAAACACACGCAAACACAACGTAGAATAAGTACGTACTCATATTTACTATTAATTATTATGCATTAATTTTATATCAATTATTTATTAATATACAGGGTTATTTCTAATCAATTAGTATCCTATAAGGGGCTTATTCTGTACATCAAAACTAACAACTTTTGTTCTATGACTTTTGTCAAACTGAAAAAAAAATCTGCTGTTCCATACATTTTGTCGCGGGTGTTCGATATTTTTCTATGGAACAAAAACTTTTTTTTGAGAATTAACAAAAGTTTTGGTGTACAGAATAAGCTCCTGAAAGGATGATAATTGATTAGAAATAACCTAATTGATTAGAAATGTACACTAATTTTGAGTATGTTTTATTTCGATAAGGGATCTTCATATGGTAACAAACACTACAGCTTTTAAGTAGGTTATCAAAATCATAATTTTACACTTGGCTATAAAATTAGCTTTCTCGATTCACTTGCATTTCCAGATGTAGGTATATAATGACGGAACTATTTGTAGGTATATAAATACTTTCATTTCATATATAGCATAAAACATCATAAATTTAAGTGTTAGTTCAGTTTTTGGCAACGATAATTTCTATTTGTACACAGTTCATAGCTATACCTCCCGTTTTAGAAAGTAGGTACAAATTGCAGATCAAATCAAGATGTAGCTCCAGTAGGTATCTAGACTGCAATACTGTAAGCTCTAGATTTACTGTAAGCTAGAAACCTTAGGTCCGCAGAGGGAAGCGACAAAGCTGTTCCGTGGGCGCCAGATACAGATCTAGGCATTGTCGGCAGAGCCTAGGACGCCTAGCCTAGGTCTTAGACTCGGTAACAAATCTGCGCATTGTTTCAGATGCTTTATACGAGTTTCGATGGAGTGTTGAAAGATTGAAATGTACAAACTGAAAGTACATGAGAGACTTATTCATAAAAATACAATTTGCTAATGCCTAGTAATGTCCATTAGAAAAGAAGGTAGAGTTTCTAAAATGTTCCTTTTCAGTGACAATAAATTGAAACTGTATTGGAACCATTTCTCAAAGTGCCTGAAAATTAGGGGTAGCCTATGTCCAATGAACATTTTGGATAGATGGATGGATGGGACCATTTTCCTAATTTCACCTCTACAGATTGAAGCACTTGAATCGACTTATAAAAGCGAAGAAATCGCGTACGTAACATAGCACAAGAAATATGTGGACCTGCCAACTCTTTGTCCGTAAGCTGGTTATAAACAAAAATGCTATCTATAACTATAACATAATTGATTTCCATAACCAAAAAGAGAAAGTACCTAAACAATTTTTATTTTTACTTTTTATTAACTCTTTCATCATTTTATTTATAGGTATATCTACATTCCAGCGCTCTACAATTTGAAGGTTTTTTCTATGATTTACTACATAATAATATGTTTTGAAAAACACGTGTAGTTTCGTAATGAACCGTCACGTAACGCGGGCGAGGCCGGGCGCACCCACTAGTTGCTCTTATCACATTTGGGCAATATCATTAGCATATTGTTGTGTCATATAAAAGGTTAATAGAGAAAGTAACATTGAACGTCTTTATTATTATAGAGCTATGGTGTATAGTAATATTAAAAATGTTATCATTAGTTTATTTTTAGATTAGTCGATCGAGCAAAAGACGGCGATTTTGCTTTCATCTGTCCAGCTAGCCAAGCATGCGACCACGAAAAGCCACGAAAAGAACTCTTTTCGACGTGTGAAAAAGTGACAGATTTACTTGATACACTTTGCGTGCACTTTGCCATGACGCTGTCTCGTTCTGACACTACTAAAGAAATATTTAGTGGCGGGCATCGTAGCATCGGCAGATGATGGCTTTCGTCTACTGGTCGCATTTTTCAACGAATCACGACGTAGCTTGGTACACAGGTTTTATTTAATAGATCTTTTGTCGTCGGCGATTTGCGATTAACGGGTATTTCCCTCGAAAAGGGAGGAAAATTGCTGTCGCGCTATTTATTTCCAGATTTTGATAATATTTGGCAAGATTATTTAGTAGTTAACTAAATACTAACAAGATTTGCGAATATGAACTGAATCGGTAAAGAGTACTAACAAGATTTGCGAGTAACTAAATCGGTAAAGAGCGAGTCGTAGCCTATGAAGATTAGGTTCAAGAGATTAGTCACGAGATGTAGGTACTGTTTGGAAAACTACTTGTTTATGAAAGAATATTTCAATACCAACCCACAATGGACCAGGGGGGGTGGATGTGATTTAATCGCCCGTTGTGGGTAGGCGTACGTTCAAAAAAAAACGTTAAAAATTTGAAAGGCTTGTGATGCGGAATCAAGGGTTTGCTGACCGATTGAACACGAAATACGAGACTTCGGCGTACCACGGGCGAGTTGAGAAATCATACAGGGTTATTCAGAACTGATATACTAAGCCGAAAGGAGGTTATTCAGACCATCACCATGAACAACTTTTACTATGGAGCCAATCCGGAATAAAAAAAAAACTGCGGCTTCATACGTTTTGATAATAGCAGTTTTTTTTTAATTTCGGGTAGACCCCATAATAAAAGTTGTTCACAATGATGGTATTAATCGCCTCCTTTCGATTTAGTACTGGGTGAGCAGATAACCCTCTACATGAAGTGTTTTGCTTGACTTATATTTTACATAGTTTTACTTTATGAAACTAAAAAACAGTGTAACATTTATTATATGTAAAACACGAGATTATTACTGTTGTTCAGTTTACAGTTACGCATTACAGCACTAAATAATGAAATTATAAACCACATTAATATAGCTATAGTTATAAATTTTCGTAGTTTTCTCAGACCTACTTCGCACTGCCGACTGCACTTAAAAGGCTCGATATAGTAAATTGAAAAGCTTATCGAAAGAAGAGCTGAAGAGCGTTTACAGCCTTGTTCCCATAGACAAGCTCTATCGCTGTCTCTCTCGGCCTCAATGGAATAGAAAGGGATGTAGGTAGATGTGGCAGTACGGCAAGTGTATCAAGAATCTGCGCAAAGTTGTAAAACACGTGTAAAGATAGAAGCGCATGCGCAGATAGAAAACGATCGGGTTTGCTAAAAACTTATCTGTAAGAAAGTTCGTATAGATCGGATGGCTATAGTCTTGGGATCAAAGCCCTTAGTCCAGGTTTTGCGTAGTTTACTAAAGCTTTCGTGTTCGCTTGTGGCTCAAAACATTTTGGTTAGTTCTCCCTCGTTTCCGCCAAGGGCGCTGTACAAAAATCTATATAGAGCCATACGGAAACAGCAGTATGCTGAGTGTGAGTTTTGTCGTAAACATGACGCGCTCTTCGGCGAGCGCGTAAGCATGTAATTTGTATGAACTTGCACTCGCACAAAGTGTTTCAAAAACGCGCCGCTAGTGGCGCTGTACATTTCTTCGTACAAATTACTCGCTTACGCGCTCGCCGAAGAGCGCGTCATGTTTAGACAAAACTCACACTCGGCATACTGTATTTTAAATTTACTTGTAAACCTGCCTTTCAGAGTTTTGAAGCGTGGTACACTTCTGTCCCAACCGTTTCGACACAGCCATTTACGTAATTAGTAGAATTATGCTTAGTAGTAGGAACTTTTAAAAATATAGTTCCGAAATAGAATAGCAAAAGTTTGACTCACGATGTTTTTTTTCCTTCACCGCAAAAGCCAGTGGTACATTAGGATGGGCCGGGATTTTAATACACAACCTTACAATTGTTAAGCGGGTGTTACTATTACTAGATAAGACCACCACTACTTCTTTTCTGACATTTTAAATACAATTATAAATTGACAAAGACGGAAAGAGACAAAATATAGATTAACTACTCCAAAGTTACTCCGAAGTGAAAATGTTTTATTAACATAGAAGTAATTTACTTACAGACTATTATTACTCGTAAAACAATATTGCCATATGTTTGTGACACTGAATTAATTGATAAGGCGTAATGTGATTCCTCAATAGTGGGCTAGTTAAAATACAGCTAAAACAGACGAGCACAAAAAGAAGCAAAAAATCTAATCTGCAATCGTATTAAAAATCGAACATTAAATACAACACCAAACTGTATTTCTCCTTTTTCCAATCTAATTGCATTACACCAATCGCAAACGGGAAAATTAGCGCTTTGCCGTATCGGAGTGCCGTAGTACGGTAAATTAAGACGGTGCAGATACGGCACATAAATCTGCCGTATCGGTCAATAGGCGATTGGGATCGCGCCTCCCCTCCACCCCCCACCCTGGTGCACTCGGATGAGCGGCAACACCCTGTAGAGCAAAAGTACTGTGCAAGGTGCTAGGTTCGTTGGGTTTTGTAAGTTTGTGTGTTGCTGTCTCTGAAGTCAAATGTTTTATTTAGTTAGACGACTTTATATCAAAAAGTAGATATACTGAGCGCCACACAAATCGACGGATGGGAAGTTATGCGCAGAGAACTGCGCAAAAACCGAAATATAGGCATTCGCGGGAGCCAGAGAGACGAGACGCCGGGGCACACCCGCTCGCCAACCTCATGCCTTCCACGCGCTCCCTACACAACACGACAGTCAGCGTCGGAATTGTGCACACATGCGCAATAATTAGCCAATCGCTGCGAAGTGTCATCTGCGGCTAACATCTCATCAGCCAATTTGTGTGGCGCTCAGTATACTGTGCAAGGTGCTGGGTTCTCTCCATGAGTTTCAAAAAAGGGGGTTCGCTGGGTTATGTAATTATGGGTGCCGCGATCTTTGAATGTCTTTGGTTTGACAACTTTTTTATTTTGTAACATTAATAGGCCCAATTTTAAAGGCGCCATCTTTAATTTAATAGCAACGTAAAATAGTGTTCTCTCTTTAAAATGCATATAGTGAAAAAGTAACAGGGCTACTAAAATTAGGTCTAATGTTAATTTAATTTCCATGTATTTTGTCCTTTTTGACAGTATTAAGTAGGTCTAGGTACTGGTGTTAGCAATAATTATGTAATCTTAGATTAATCATCGGTGACGCTATACTTAACTAGTGCGATCAAACATCCATTAATCTAAGTATGTAATAGATACATAATTTTGTATTTTGTTTTAACAAGGATGTGCATTTGTAATAAATATTTTGGCTGAGCTAAATATTTAGCTTTCCATTTGGATTACGCGGAAAGTAAAACTTAAATATGTCCAAGGCCTTAAGTAAATGATGGGTTTCATTTTGAAAACACTAAAATATAGATGGGTAGTTGTATTTTTATTGCGAACTATTGGACATTGCGACAAAGGGCAAAAATCTTCAAAATTATATTTAGAGCTATCAAAAACATTAGAAATTGAGTTCAATTACTTAACATTTATTGCTTGTACATTATGCTCAATTATAGAGGCGCCAGCTTAAATTTAATAGCAAAGTAAAAAGCGTTCTCTCTATCGAATACCTAAAGTAAGAAAAAGAAACAGAAATATGCTAATTAGCTATTTTAATTACGATGGCGCCTCTGTAATTGGGCCTATTTTAGAGTTAAAGCATCTGAAGTGCAGGGGGTTAAAGTAATGATACAAAGTGTGGCTACAAGCAGAAAGAAGCTCACTTAACATCTGCGAGGATTGGGTTTCGCACACTTCTAGCTAAATTCACAGCCGCCAAGAAGTTTGGTGCGGCCTTTAACAACAAATCTTTACAACAGCAAGGGCTGTAAAGTAACTGACTAGTTATTTTTTCTTAGAAGCCAGTTTCCATTCATATTCGGAAATGGAAACCAGGATCCAGTCGACCTGCGCGTGGGCCTATCGCAGATCGCGGGCGAAGCCGAGGAAACCCGACGCGACCCGAACGTATCGCCATCTTACCATGGACGCTGGGTAGACTATGGCCAGAGAAACAAGTTGTGAAACTAAAGGTACGCTTATGCGGGCGACATGGTAGATTTATCGCCATACTGGCTTTTGCCTGTGGCTTTGCCCGCGTGATATTTTTATTTTTGTACTATCCCACTAGATTATTTTATTATTCCGGGATAATGAGAAGCCTATGTAACTTTCCGACCTTTTAATCCATGCCGAAATCATAGTTTTTTTTTTTTTTTTTTTTTTTTTTTTTTTTTCTTTTACGGTCTCTGACCCCAAACTAAGCAAAGCTTGTGATATGGCTGCCATAGACTGATATACTACATATACTTATTTTAAATACATACTTATATAGATAGTACCTAAATAACACCCAGACACAGAGCATACACCTTGTTCATCACAAAAATGCTTGCCCTGGTGGGAATCGAACCCACGCCTCTCTGATCCAGAAGTCAGGGTCACTAACCACTGAGCCACCGAGGCAGTCAAAGATTAACCTCCAAGCTTAGTTTATGCCAAAATCAAGTCGATCGGTTTCTTTACTGCTGCGTCAATGGGTAACAAACCAACAAACAAACTTTGGGATTTATTTTATTTGTATGGATTTACCACCAATGTTTACCACGGTCCTGTACCAATGAATTCCTTGTAACTTATGTACGGAATTTCACACCACTAGCTTTTCGGCGAAGGAAAACATCGTGAGACAACCTGCATATGTCCAAGGAAGAAATTCCATGGCGTATGTGAATCCATCAACCCGCACTGGGCCAGCGTGGTGGATATGGCCCAATCACCCTTCGTGGGTAGGCCTACGTCCTGCAGTGGACTATTACAAAGGCTGGTACAGTACGGATTTAGGCTACTTGAAGGAGTGTCGCAGCGCCAATAAATGGTGGTCGCCATTTTGGCTACATCTTGATACCTTTTCGCTGTATTACGTGTCACAAGAAAAGGAGTTTCAGGAATTTCGCGTGAAATATGTTTCTATTTCTAAAATCATAACTGAAACTCGCCTTTAATTTATTTTTAACGTCGTATTGTTACAAACGAAATTTGTAAAGGTAAAAATAATACTTGACCCGTTGATCACATAGAATTCAAACAGCAATCTGTTTCTCTACAAACTTGATACTCAGTGCCTCGCAGCATAGAGCAGCTATCTGTTTCCAGGGCTATCTCGCATGCATTTGTAGTCACGTGGGTGGTCTGACGTCTGCAGACGGCAGATAGTATGACGCTGTTCCGTCTAGGACTCAGATAGTCTGCGGTGACGCGAGATTGCCCTAAAGGTTGTTAAGTTGTTTTATGGCCACACCGGAGATAATCATATTTAGGGTTGACAATGCGGACTTAGTATGCATAAGCTTTAGAGCTCCTTGATATGGTTCACTGTACCTAGTTGTTAAAATAAAATAGTTGTTAAAATAATAAAGTTATAGGAATAAATCTGAAAACTGTACATTTTTATTTAAATCACAAAAAATAGGGCCTCAAAATTTACAAAATATGGGTTCAAAATTCAAAGTAAGTAAATCGTATCATGTAAGGTATCATATTAAAGAACTTCATTAGCACATGTTAAAACAGGTTTTTAATTATTTTAACAATGTGTAATTTTCGATGTATGATGAGAAAAGTGAAAAAAAAAAAACTTTTTTGTCGATGGTTTTAGTATAGAGATTTTAATACTTCTGAAATTTTCTGGATTTGTACGGAACCCTCGGTGTGCGAGCCAGACTAACACTTGTTCGGTATTTTTTAGATTATGTACCTATAAGTTAGTGGAGAAATGAAAAAGACAAGCTCGTCTGAAAGCATCCCCAACATTTTTTGTCCATATTGTCTGAGAGCCAACTCAGAATTAAATTAATTGCCTCTGTAACTAAATAAAAAAAATTCAGTCATCGCAATTTTTTCTACAATTCCCTAACAATCTGTAATCGTTCCTGGTTCTTGGTAACGTCGCCTATGAACCCCAAGATACAAGCTCGTGCTTAGTTCGGAGCTCACCTCCAAGTCTTTTCCTGAAACTATACTTTACTAGCTGCGCTCCGCGGTACTACCCGCGTTAGCCCGAGATAACAAGTAGCCCATGTGTTAATCCAAAGTCTAAGCTACTTTCATACTGAATTTCATCCAAATCAGTTCAGCCGCTTGTGCGTGAAAGAGTAACAAACATCCATATATACTTACAAACTTTCGCATTTATAATATTCGTAAGATTTGTATCTGATTATTTGTATAGCTATTTTAGTTTTAAATTTTCTCTTGATGTTGATATTTGAAGAATCTAACACTAAGACTTGTAGCTCCCGAAGGAGCTTTTTGTTTGATGGTGCCGCCATACTCTCCACGAGGCGACACGAGCACCTCAGCTGTAGCTAACTTCATATCCTCGAACAACGTACTGGATATTTCAGATTACGCTGTGTCCTTTTCAATAATACCAATTACCACAGCCCGTCCCCTCAGCGCTCCATCAACGCCACGAGAACACTCAAACCCGGAGATACGCTAAAAGCCGAGATTGTCCAGACAGTCGGTTTATTATAGACAAACAGACGGACAGATATCGTCTAATCGATTCGCAGGCGGCGCCTTATCTCGCGGGTTTTAAAACGAATGCGGACTTATCTTTAGTTTTGAACGGGCGCGTGCGCTTTGTTTGGACGGCACGAGATTTTTTAGGATATTGTAAGAATACTATACCAAGTACGATTCAAACTTAGTTGCGTCTGTGACCTATGAACACGACGAGTGTTTTTGCGCAATACCAAATTTATATAAGGGGGTGAGCAGTGGAGTATTTATTATTATTTTTTATTTATTTTTATTTAACCTGTACTGTCCTACTACTGGGCAAAAGTCTCCCCCAATTCCTTCCATTTCTTTCTGTTCTGTGCTACCTCCGTCCAATCGCGCCATCGTGTTGGAGGACGGCCTCGGGGTCGACTGGACAGAGGAACCCACTCTGTTGAGACCTTTGCCCATCTGTCTGGGTGCATACGACTTGTAGCTAAGTGAGATAAATAACATTGTACTCTTTTATTATACCTATGACAGAGCTTTGAAAGCAATTTGGCCATATCCAGGCCCAGTACCTGCGGGTTGATAGTCAATTACATACGACCTTCTTCTCCGGACGTATGCAGGTTGCCCCAAAGTACCGATAGTTTCCTTAGTGTCAAGAAAACCATAATTCAAAATGTACTGGGGTGAAAATCCGTACATTAATTTAATAGAACTCATTGGTCGAACTCACGACACACGACAGCACGATTGTGAAGCAAATGTTCTTCCACTACTTAGGTCTTAGACCACCGGGTATTGGAACTGGACTTGCCTGTACTGTACCAGCCTTTTTTAATAGTCCACTGCAGGACTTAGGCCTGCCTACGAAGGGTGATTGGGCCATAACCACCACGCTGACCCAGTGCGGGTTGGTGGATTCACATACGCCATCTAATTTCTTCTACGGACGTATGCAGGTTGCCTCACGATGTACTACTTCACCGAAAAGCCAGTGGTGTGAAATTCCGTACAAAAATTCCAAAGAAATCATTGGTACGGGCCGGGGATTTGAACCCACGACCTCACAATTGTAAGGCGGGTGTCACTACCTCTTGACCACCACGGCTATTGCCTATTGGATAGTTATAAATAATTAGAGTGCAATTGTGAGATTGGAAGATCACTACCTTCCTAAATACTTTCGGTTATATTTGGCCTATTTGACGTGCGTTTCGAAGTAAATTTTTTTTTTGAATTTTGGCACCCGAATCGCACAGCATGCTCCAACGTAAACGCACTCTACATAGGCTGGCCACAAACAAATCAAACTGCACTCTTTCCACTAATACCCTCATATCTGGCCGAGTTATTTATTGCCTAATTATCCGCAGTTATTGTTCTTTATTTATGATCCGCCCGTTTATTGGCGGAGATAAAACGCAGATTTTAATGGTAATGGAGACAAGCAAATTGGATAAGGATAGGGTCTTAAACGCGATTAATATGATATTGAGGCAACGCATGAGTCATTCGGGTATTTTATGTATTTATGCTACGGAATGTCAAACTGAGCGAATTAAGGAGTGTCATTATTTATTTGGTCGATGGAAATATGAATATGGATGAAGCGATTTTTAAGTGTTTTCGTTTATTGATGAGTCTGATTTTGATCCTGATTAGCGGAGATGGTGGAATGGTTGGAGTTTTTGGTTCAGATATAACATTGCGTGGGTTTTCAAATTTCGAATTCAAATAAATTGGATGAGACCAGATCTGAGATCCGATCAATCTCCTACCTACTTCTATTCATTGTAGTTTAAATCACAAGGTTAACATCTATTTAACTCTACTTCACATCAGGCCATATGTGGTTAATCGCGAACTTATCGTGAACAAAATAAAAGCTTGATAATCCTTTCCACTACTTACTTCTCACTATGGGCCTTATTAGTAAGCTCCAAGTAGCCCAACGAGCTATGGAGAGGGCTATGCTCGGAGTCTCGCTGCGGGATCGAATCAGGAATAAGGAGATCCGTAGAAGAACCAAAGTTACCGATATACGAGTAGCCCAACGGATTAGCAAGTTGAAATGGCAATGGGCAGGGCACTTAGCGCGGAGGACTGATGACCGATGGAGCCGATCTCGAGTGGAGACCACGTACCGGCAAGCGCAGCGTAGGACGTCCACCCACAAGGTGGACGGATGACCTCATTAAGACCGCAGGATCGCGCTGGATGCAAGCCGCTTCCAACCGGTCTTATTGGAGATCCATAAGGGAGGCCTATGTCCAGCAGTGGACGTCCTTTGGCTGATGGATTGGATTGGAATAATTTCCGTTTCTTACACACTTATACTAAAATATTAACTTCCGATATAACGCGCTCTAATACAAGTCGCAATGGAACTGCTACCTTAGCATCTAAAATTCTAAACGGCTCAATAACCCACAAAACGTATTGAAAGCAATAAAATGAATTTCAGCCAGTTTCAGGTGAGTAATAACCTATGAATGCAGCCGGAGTTATTGCGCCTGCGACGCGCGATACGGCGGAATACTTGCCCGCCGTATAACCTATAAGAATGTTTTACTATCCGGATGTGCGGAATTCTATTTAAATTTTGGTATAGATGGAACGATTTGCAACAAACTTGTTTGACTCGAGCTATTGGTAGCTAAACTAACCTGTGTAAACTTAGGAATACATTAAAGCTGTCGACATGGATATTCTAAGATTTGGTTGCCCTTCTGTCTTCTATGAATTTGATTAACATGTTGAAATAACTTGTAAAAAATAATAAATATATAGTAATAATTTATAGTATTTAAATTTCAATTGTAAACTTAAATAAATTGTTTATTATAAATCAAGTCGACTTAAAAAGTGACTTTAATTTAGCGCGTAAAATGCAAATAACGAAAATTTGACCCATTAATTAAGTACAGAAGTAGTCTGAAGGTATTAGTTAGATAATTAAGAATAAGAAATGTAAAATGATTTGTCTATTATCGTACTTATCTACTGTCTTCTATCTTACAGTTTTAATAATGTCTTACAACACTACAAATAAAACAAAGCCAACTTAAAAAGTAACACCAATTACAGCGCACAAAGTGCTGAAAACAAAACGACGCGTTAACCCGAGTATATTGACACAGGCACTAAAAGGCTGACTTTAAAGTCCATAGGATAGCTGCGAAATAAAAGGCGACAAGGCGGGCGGGTGTGCTCGGCTGATAAGGCGCCGCCCGCCCTGCGTGATGGATGCACCGCCGAGATAGCCGCCCTTTGACTCGCTGGAGAGGTAAACATGGAACTCATATTAGCTATCTTGGAACTTGCTACAGCCCTGTTCATTTGCTGATGTAAATAAGGCGCGGTAAGAAAAATGTTTTTAAAAGTGCCTTTTAAACTTAGGATAAAACTTTGTCTAGGCATCTTATGCGAAAGGATGCGTGTGAGGTCCAATTCTTAATTTTTTACTAATTTGTTATGTTTTATTAAACTAATAGCTTTTGTCCGCGGCTTAGGCCGCATGGTATTTTATTTTGAGCTCTCCCATGGGAACATCTTATTTTTCTGGGATAAAAAGTAGCCTATGTCACTTTTTGTCTTTCGAAATTTGTCCATGCCAAAAATCAAGTCAAACCGTTGCTCCGTTGCTGTGTGAAATAGAAACAAACCAATAAACCAACAAACATACTTTCGGGTTTATAATGTTAGTAGAGAGTAAGGGATTAGTTAAGAATACCAAAAAGACGCTTATTTCGAATTTGAAAAAGTGAAATTTTGAGAAAATTCAATTTGAAACTACACAGTTGATTGTGAAAAGTAAAATAATGCAATCAAAAAAAATTACCTACTTCTATCGCTATAGACAATAAGAAAATCTAAAAAAACCTAGTACCTAGTTTATAGTATGGTCTCTTGAAAATAAAAATAGCGTCTAAGTTATAAACATTCATTTAAGTTCTCATTTAACATAATATTGATAAAGATATAATTGTTGTACAATCAGATACTTAAATGAAGTTTTTTTCCAAAAAATTAACATACAAATTTTTAACATTGCTATTCAATCAAGTGGAACCACATTTTCGATCATTTTACATCTGTGCTCATGTTTTCAATCGAATTAATGTTATCTCTTCACACCTTAAAGAGAGTTACCTACTAAAGATTAGCATCACATGAACTTTCACCCCTTTACGAAACGAGGTTTACTTCACATTGTAATTAGGTTCTATGTATGTTTTAGAATCAAATAAAAGTTGATTTTTACATCTACAAAGATTAACAAATCGATTTGTTTAGCATCACGTGGCTATCACCTCTCTATCACGCGAACGCGCTCATCGAATCATGTTTTACAATCGTGTAAAATTCAACATTTCGATTCTATTTTCTGATCTATGCGTTGAATTAAAATTGCTAATGACAGTTTTACTGCAGGCATTTGGCGTCTGATATTGTAACAAATTTTAAATACTACCATTTATAAAACCATATTTTTTTGTTTAAATAGGAGTATCGAGTGATTCGAGTGTCAGGTAGCAGCGTAAGAGATCGAGTTGATATCTAATACTCGTCTATGATGTTAGATGGATAAGGTTTTAATTTATGAATAAATTATGAAAAATTTACAACTACATCTTCATATGAGTATTTGATGTCAAGCTGATCAAAATGTTTCCGTAGATGGATAGAATAAGGGCCATCGCACAACAAAGCTATTAGATTACCAAATTTGTAAATTTACATTAGTACGAACTCTTGAAATGTAATGATAGTAAGTATGTAACAAACCTCAGGTGGTTTGTCATTCACACCTGAGTAATTAGGCATAGAAAGAAGGCATTCGTGTAGGTCAAGAGTCTCTCATATGAATTTATCGAATTTTCTAATATTATTCAAAGTAACTTTTCATTCAAATAATATTTAAACAAACAGGTTAAATAAATACATTTTAAAAAGCAACAAAACTACAATCTACGTATATTAACTCTTTGCAGGGCGCTTAGTAAAAAAAATCATGATGAAAACAAGAGAAGGGAAAGAGAACGGGGGTTGACGGGGATTGACAGTTAGGACTTCACTGGGGAAAAATTATATTAATTTTTGGAGATTTTCAAGATATTTCAGTGATTTTAGCTTAAACAGTGATATAAAACAGCGAGGATCATGTGCAGAAAAGGAAATACGGTCGATGTTGAGCAATTACGACGAAAAACCAGTTGCATGCCTTAGAATATGAAGTTGGAAGCAGGATGTTTTCTATCGAAGGACGAAGATGTTCCTTGAGGATTTGGTTTCGTATAATCTTATTCTTTTTTAAATAAATATACGTAGGTATATAGGAATAGAATATGTTCAGCAGTTAATGTTTCGAACAGAACAGTTCTGCATTAGTGGTGTGAATGACTTACTGTCAAATTAAGATCTGCAAAAGAAAGATAAGCCTATGTCTGTCTCGCTGTATTGTATGAATTCTAATGCGTATCAACTCTACATATAATGCGAGTATGAACAAATTGCATCACGATGTTTCCCTAAGTTGGGTAGGAAGAGTGACAAGATTATTAGAATCTTGCTGATCTAGAGTAGTATGGCGAATTTAGACTTCAAGACCCTGAAGTGGTTTTGAATAGGTTTGTTTTTCGATGTTTCCTAACACTACAGAGGAAGGACCACTTTATCCATCTTTACAGTCATATGCTACCGAATCACGATGCTTTCCTTCATCGAAACGTCAATGATGTTATAACCCAAACATTGAATGTATTGGATTCAATGGAGTAAGACCAAGTTCTGAACATTCCCTCTCGAGTGGTAGATAGAAGTTTCTTACACTCGCTCGCTATGATTACTATGTATTTACAGATGTCTTAATGATTTGTCTTTTTCAGCTACGACTAAATGCGAAAATGAAACCTTATAATGAAACCTATTCCTTGCATTTTGAGAATATAACTACCGAATATAATTACTAGACGAAACGTTATAGCTACTTGTGAAGTACAGGGTGTTCATTTGACATAGATTAATTGTAATTTATATTTCATATTAATTAAGAGGATCGCAGAGTCGTCTATTGCTATATTTTATTATATTCTACAACACTTTATTTGTATGCCAGCCGTTAGTGCTACTTGATCAATGCTATATTTTCTCAGTGTGCAGAACTCTTGAAGCCAGGTAGAGCTTGGGCCAGTGTTTCTCATTTCCGTAAAGGAGGGATAACCCGTGTCCGTATTAAAGAGTGTAAATTCCGCTCACTTTGAAATAAAGTTATTGATGACTTATTATAATATTGATTTACACATTATTTTATATGGCGAAGTCGATTCTCGAACCTTTACCTATAGTATTCTTGGAGCCTTACTTGTGAACACTCTGGAATTCATGCAAGACTTATTAAGTGGACGAAATAACCGAGATCAGACTGACAATTAGACACTCGCGACTCCTGGTTTTTATTTCGAGCTTTCTTTTCCAGGATTGCCTTAGATTTTCGAAAGCTTGGTAGAGTCATTTGTTTCATGGTTTTCAGCTCTCGCGAGCGCCATGACTAGGTAAATAAACAGAGATAAACATAAAATCAAAATAATCTCTGATAAATAAAAATTAATAACATTAATATTAACTAACTGTCGGAAATAAATTAATACTATTCTCCTGACACGTAACTAACTCTTTTATTAATCGTAGTTTGACAATTAATATTAATTCAATGTTAGAGTTTCTTTGTTATCCTAGAGTTCAAGTTTTGGAATCTCTGGAATTTCTTTCTCATTACATATCTTATATTTTCAAAATCTAAAATCTGCGTAACTTTCTAGAGCTACATTACATTTAAAACAAAAATATTCCATTAATCTCCGCGTAAAACAGAGAAGCTCTAAAATCAGTATTTCTATATATCTCTTGAGGCATTAGTTAGATATTTCAGTTCACTTTGAGATTAGTAAAATGCTTACAGGTTCATAAAAGCTTAAAGTAGGTAAAACATAGAGTTTTCATTCTGAACTTAGGTAATCTATTAGGCTGATAGGTCTTTCGAATCACCTTTACCTAGGGCTTATGCGGTCTACAATGCAGGATCTACCACTAGACGAACACTGGCCAAACTAACGTACAAGTAGGTAAATAGATTAGATAATTATGATAGGAATGTCACTGCAGAATACTAGTATCAAAATGTAGGCAGTCTCTTATCAAGTGAACCAGAAGCAGATGGCGCTAGTAGTACCTGATTATAGTATGAACCTGGGAGGTTCACAGTTAAGTATTAATATTTCTTAGTATTCATCAATACGAATTGTAAGCTGGGATCTTATTGAATATCTATATTAATATTTATTGCGTTTTTAATATCTTAGGAAATTCCTTCATGAGGTTCAATTTATAATTTCTTGATAAGTGAGTGATAACAGGTCACATAGCTAGAATGACATTAGGTAAGGGACAATATAAGCAAATGATCTTAAAATCTTGAAATCTTAGCTTTTACAAATTAGGTTATTTAGGTAGGCAGGCAGGCAGGGTCTGTTACAATTCGGTGGTCGTGACCAGGATTACCAGGATTAGCAGTGAAAACTATCCATTTTATCATAAAAATATGTTTTTCAACCTTTTTTAGGCAGATGGATTCAGGTTATTAAATAACTGTGTTCAGTAGTCAGACTATCTGAACACAATTTGTTGCCGTGAAATGGAGACGAAGGTGATTCGAAAATTTTAGGATAGTAATAACTAGGTTTACGTAATAATTTCAATCGCGAGTTCATTAGGCAGGATTATGGACATTTCAGGTTAATCATTATCTTAGGATATTTACAGATTAAAACATTGGGAGTTGATTTGTTTTAAAATAGGACTGCAAACAATAGGAAGCACTTTTTATCATGGGTAATTATTTCGTTCAGGTTACAAAAAAAGGGATGTAGCCAAAGGTAGAATCTTTAGTTACGTCCAGCATTTCCGTGTTTATAATTCAGTTATTACATCTCATTTGCACTCATGTAATTAGTTTGTTGTAAATTTAGTATAGTAGTTTAGTGTTTATAATATATTTTATAGCTTTATTTAGAAGTATAGCTTGAATTATTTTAGATAGTAAATATTTTCAATATCTAAAAGATATGATTAGTAACTACACAGACAAACCTAAGAATATTATTAATATTATAAAAAAGAAAAGTCTGACTCGGTTATTTAATTTTATTTTAGTCAAGAAAACCGGGGGTTGAGTTTACTTAACATCATATCGACATTGTAAATCAAGGTAACAAATTGTGACTTCTTTTCCATTGATAGAATTTTGTTTCGGTGAGCTATGGGATGAATTAAATTTGGGACGGCATAACGAAGGGAAAAACGTTTGATTCGATAAATAGAGTTAATCGAGATTTCTAAACGGGGGGTTGTATTACCAAATAATTGAGCAGTTAAAAAGGAGAGTTAGGTTGGGTTTAGTAAATTAAATCAATCACATAAACTAAACCCTACTTTATAATTCAATTTGAATGCAAATAAAAGTAGTAACAGAACTTGGATTTAGAGCGAATAGGTATGTTCTAGTTCGGGGAGGTTCATCTGCGTCCATGAGGTTGTTTATCATCAGAAGGGATAGCGGACAAATGCAAACCTTTCGTGATTCTAAAAAAAAAGGTTAAAACAGATGAGTAAATGACAAGAATAATAAATCAAACATTAGAGTAAGGTATTTCTAGTCGGGGGGTTGGAACTTTTACTTAATATTTTTTCAGATAGAAGGTAAACCTTGTTATTATTCTTTCACGTAAGTCAAATTCAGTGTTAGCGAGTATTAGTCCAATCTTATTGATAATATTGTAAACCTAAATAGGAATGTGTTGCAAAATATTTATTTCTTCTAAAATAAAATAATATGATACTGAAAACTAAACTAAATGAATTAATACATAGTTTTCTTTATCTCAAATTAAATTAAAGTTCAGTTATTTACTTTTGCTAGATGCTTTGATTATTCGTTACAACAAGTGAAGGAAAATGTAAATTATTTGTAGATTAAAACAATAGCACATTATTTAAAACAAAATCGTGTCACTTTGGAATTTGATTTCAAGTGTTCATTAAAGAATTTAAATTGATTTGCTAGTTTGAAGGAAGTAAAATGCGAGCTCGATATATTGGCTGAACTTATGTTTCAAAGATACACTTAATGTTCAGAAATTATGCAGGTGGAGATATGTCGGGTTACGAGTAGGTAGAACTCTCATGGCCAAGCAATGCCGCGCCAGGAACTGGTTTCTCTAACCATATGGAAGAGATCCTTTCCACTAGTAGAGTGTAAATTTTACTTACTTTGAAACTTGGGCATGTTGACACATTATTATTCAGATCTATAATTTTAATGGGTGAAGTCATTCTATAAGCTATAAATATTAAATAGATTTGAAAAATAAACGAAATTGAATTTCTTTAGTGAACATTTTGACATTTGCTCATCGTTAAATTAAATGAGGATACGTGAGAGATTCTTAGGTAGATAAAATGCAAGTAGGAAAGCATGAGCCTGAATATTTATTAAAAAAAAAATCAGGTTCAAATTATAATTGAAAATTTTAACCGAGGTTCAAATAATAATCAACAATTAACTTGTTAATATTTTAGTAAGAATAGAAAGGTAGCAGTCAATTGCGAAGGTGTGGATGAATTTTTAATATTTTTCTTTGGATATTAATGGGGAATGTGCAAATATTGGCTCGCTTTGAGTTCTTAAGGCGATGCTACGTCGTGAAGTTTAGACAATACAAATGTTACTTTGACGTTGACTTTGACTAGTTAAATGAAACTGTACGACAGGAACTAAACGACATTAGCATTGTTGGGATTTGAAGCGGTTTGTCAGAGTTCGAGTTTTGGCAAACACTTAAACAATTTGATCTTTATGAAGGAGTGTGGTGTTAGGAGTAGGCCAGCAGGCAATGCATTAACATAAGTTGATTTCATAAAGATCTTTTACTCTACAAGGTAGGAAACTCTGAATTAATACACTGCACATGCTCCAGTTTATAGATAGTTGGAATTTAATTCTTCACTCTTGGCGGGACATTGATGCCATGCGGATTTATTTTCCTTTTTCATGGACAATTCGTAGAATTTGGAAGGGGTATGTTGGAAAAATCTTCGAACGGAAGATTGGTTCTGGGACTACTCAACATGCGACCATTAAGGGCGGTTCTACCTCACTCAGAATTCCCTTACGAGGGCTCCGTTTCTGATACCGAACCAGAACTTCCTTGCAGATTATAACAATTTAGTGGGGAAGGCGATTTTTCTTCATGCATATGTAATCAAACTGAGAGGGGGAGATTTTATGACGATTATCAGTAGACTGGTTTAAAAACACTTTCGCATATTGTATTAGGGATACATTTACATTCGAAACATATAATTTTATTGTTAGAACTCGAATTTTGATAAATACTCTGCTCTTGATTAAATTTTAAGTTTTATAAATTTTTTTTTGGAAAATTTACTCTGATTAAGATGTTTACCAACATCTGTCAATCATCGTAAATTTGGGGGTTGCTGTAACAAACCTCAGGTGGTTTGTCATTCACACCTGAGTAATTAGGCATAGAAAGAAGGCATTCGTGTAGGTCAAGAGTCTCTCATATGAATTTATCGAATTTTCTAATATTATTCAAAGTAACTTTTCATTCAAATAATATTTAAACAAACAGGTTAAATAAATACATTTTAAAAAGCAACAAAACTACAATCTACGTATATTAACTCTTTGCAGGGCGCTTAGTAAAAAAAATCATGATGAAAACAAGAGAAGGGAAAGAGAACGGGGGTTGACGGGGATTGACAGTTAGGACTTCACTGGGGAAAAATTATATTAATTTTTGGAGATTTTCAAGATATTTCAGTGATTTTAGCTTAAACAGTGATATAAAACAGCGAGGATCATGTGCAGAAAAGGAAATACGGTCGATGTTGAGCAATTACGACGAAAAACCAGTTGCATGCCTTAGAATATGAAGTTGGAAGCAGGATGTTTTCTATCGAAGGACGAAGATGTTCCTTGAGGATTTGGTTTCGTATAATCTTATTCTTTTTTAAATAAATATACGTAGGTATATAGGAATAGAATATGTTCAGCAGTTAATGTTTCGAACAGAACAGTTCTGCATTAGTGGTGTGAATGACTTACTGTCAAATTAAGATCTGCAAAAGAAAGATAAGCCTATGTCTGTCTCGCTGTATTGTATGAATTCTAATGCGTATCAACTCTACATATAATGCGAGTATGAACAAATTGCATCACGATGTTTCCCTAAGTTGGGTAGGAAGAGTGACAAGATTATTAGAATCTTGCTGATCTAGAGTAGTATGGCGAATTTAGACTTCAAGACCCTGAAGTGGTTTTGAATAGGTTTGTTTTTCGATGTTTCCTAACACTACAGAGGAAGGACCACTTTATCCATCTTTACAGTCATATGCTACCGAATCACGATGCTTTCCTTCATCGAAACGTCAATGATGTTATAACCCAAACATTGAATGTATTGGATTCAATGGAGTAAGACCAAGTTCTGAACATTCCCTCTCGAGTGGTAGATAGAAGTTTCTTACACTCGCTCGCTATGATTACTATGTATTTACAGATGTCTTAATGATTTGTCTTTTTCAGCTAGTAAGTAGTTAGAAGAAAGTTTATAACGTTCAATAGTTTATGAGGCTATAATTAAATAATTTGACGTGATCACTTTCACTATCACTACATAGTATAAAACAAAGTAACTTCCCTGTCTGTCTGTCCCTATGTATGCTTATATCTTTAAAACTACGCAACGGATTTTGATGAGTTTTTTTTAATAGATAGAGTAATTCAAGAAGAAGGTGTTATACATAATATACTTGAGCGAAGCCAGTGCGCGTCGCTAGTAGTAAATAAAATAAAAACGTTTGTATGCTGTAGACTACAAAAAAACTTTAGTTGAGAAGATCCAATTGAAATAATTGGAAATATTGGAAGCGGTACTCGACAAGAACCTGAAAAATATTTTATACCTTATTTTGGTAGTTAAGTAAAAATCCGTTCTAAAACCAGTACTAAAAGTATAGCTAAACTTTCAGAGTAGAGTAGTAATAGAAAATATGATGTAAGAAAGCATATTTATGTATTTTTTGTAATCTATTAACTGATTACATTGCTAATTTGTTAATATAACAGATTACATTGCTAATATGTTAATATAACAGATTACATTAGATTACAGTCAAGTGTGCGTCCACCCTAACGAAGATCATCTGCAGAACGTGACTACTGATCGGAATAGCGACATCAAATATTATAATAAAATGACTACATTAGAGACGTCTCAAGATAACATCGTAAGGGTCATTAGTAACGGAAATATTAAGTATTATTAACATCTTAAGCTGGAAGATGGACATGGTTCGATATCATCGCTGTGCACAGTACGACACAGCTTTTAGTGAATGTGACGATGATCGTAAAAGTTAGAAAGCAATATAAGATGAAAGTTGTAGCCAGGACTCTTATATTATGAGGACAAGAAATCCTCAAGATAAAGTATGCACTAATTATATGAATACCTTAAATTTTAATTACAATTTCTAAGACTCAAAATAATTGCTTTTTCTAACGTAGACTCGACATTTTTTGCAAATACGTAGATGCAATAAGCAATCGCTTGCTACAAACTTACCTTACATCGATATAATGTACTTGTGGTTATTTTTTATCTATTAAATTGTCATTTCAGACTCATAAAATTAATCTTTAGGTAAATTCTTTACACGTTAACCGTTTTGAATACGTTGGTTTAATCTTTTAATTATTTTATTTTAAAAGTAAGATTTGCCATTTGTAATTCTTAGCTAGGCAATCAGATACTTGAAATCCAAATTCTAAAAACTAGTTTACGTGTTTGTTGTCTTTCTACTCCGGTATAATTAATGACATTTTTAACATCGATATTTTCTGGGAAGTTAGGATTTTGAAGTGTTATTTCTTTTATTCTGTGTCATAGTTCAGATTTTCTCCGTCTTTACTACATACAGAGTCGCAATATATGGGGTTTGTTTACATGTCACTCTAGGCAGAAGCCGTATCAGTTTTAAACTGGGTTTTAATACGGGATCTGCCCACTCAATCAAATGGGGCCACCAGGTTCTTATTCTTATCAAAATATTCTTATTTCAATCTAAAATATCAGATGTTGTGACATGTCGCGTTTAACTATTATGTTTCCGATTTTTTAGGTAATTAACAGTTGTTTATTTTGATATTTCGTAATGTGTCATGAACTGTAATTTTATTAGTTTATGGTTATGGTAGACGCGCCTTGCATGCCGTGGGGTTAAAATAGTATTTTTAGTAGATTATGCTAACTGGAAAATAGACTATTTACTGTATTTTTGTGAAAATTATGTTCATATTTACTACTGGACTAGAAACCATTGTTATAAGTTCCGAAGTGATTTTTCCATATATTTATAGCTATATACTTGATACAGTGATTAATCTGAGCAATGTGTCAACCTTGAGGTAACACATCCGACAATATTTGCACTGAATTCTTCATTTAAAAAGATCCCAGCGGGGTTCACTCCACCAAAGCAGACCAGATCGGCGATGTGTGACAAAAGCACATAGCATTGCGGACTATAAGTCCATTGCATAACGACCATATTTAGTTTGAGAATAACAAAATATCATCGCGGGATTTTTTGCTATTTCAAATATAAATGGCCTTGTAGACTATCACACTTCTCACCTACGCATATATCCTCTCCGCCCTGCTTTGGTTGTCTGAGCCTTACTAGGTCATGTAGAGTTATTGTAAAACGGGCTGGTTATCTGCAGCAGGCAGGTTGCACATCAATACCTGGCCGGGCTATCACACGTGCCGCTATCGGCACCACCACGCTCTAACATTTGTTTATTGTGCGCGGAATCTGCGGAGTATGCGGAATCTCTAGCATATTATACTATATTATATTAATAAAATATCTAAAAATAATTGTAATTGAAGAAGCCTTGAACTGAGCGAGTCTTAAAAATAGTTTCCATATAAGTATCATAGAGCTAGGAAAACTGGAGTTCACAAATGGCATTCTTGGGACTGAATTGATTAATTATTCTTCTTTTATAGGATTTTTATTATTAAACACGCTGGTACCAGCAGCGAGCAGGTTGCACATCACCTGGCCAGGCGGATATCACACGCAACGCTATGGCACCACCACGTTCTAACGTTCGTTTATTGTGCGCGGAATATGGCGTAATTGCTAGCGAAATCTCTGGTATATTATACAGTTCTCTGTTAACAAAAGAATTTTCTTATAAAATAAAGTATTAAAAAGCATCTTAAAATATTGTAATTGAAATAACCTTAAACTTAGTGAGTGAGTGAGACAAACTGGGGTTCATCAAATGACAATTATGGGACCAAATTGATAATTCTTTTTTATGGGCTTTTGGACGTTGGACAATTGTACATGTACATCACAACTTGGTTGCACCAGTCTCTGTATAGTTAATATATTTGACACAACATTTTGTAAAATTTACATTAATCTAAAATACTATGCCATCACAAGTTTTTGATTGTTTATCAATTATTATCTCAATGGAATTTAATAAAACTGTATTAAAATAATATAATTAATCTGAAAAATGTTGTATTGATTTATGGGTATTTAAATAAATACTGTGTTTGGAAAGGAGTTTCCTTCATAGCTCATATCCATTCGTTACAAGTCACACCTTGACAATTTTAAACTTAAATTGGTAATACTCCTTTCTGAATATTCTAGTAGCCTTTGATGGACCAGTCCTTATAAAGTCAGATCCATATATTGACGGTTCAGTTTGGTGAAAATGAGCCATGCATTTACCACCGTAATGAAGTTAATACCCAATTTCAATAGACAACATTTAGAGGACAGTAGCGCACTAGTAACATAAACTACAATAGTTGTCTACGTGTTTAGATATCAACCTTAAATTAACCGCAAACGCCCTATCTATAGGTCTTACATCGCACCTACGTGCCCGGCTTGCGATATACGTCCACAAGTGCTATAAGTCGTATAGAAGTTGTATAGTGGTGTAGCAGCGGAAGCTATGCAGCTTCCAGTGCATTCAAAGACATCGGCCCGATACGTTCCGAGATACGGCCAACTTTGCAAGATCCAATACCGCCTCCGAAAGTTGGCCAGTTTTGTGGCGTAAAGCACGGGTGATGGCGATTATTCAATGTTTTGTTTATTTTTGAGTGACGTATTTCGTATCAGACGAACGCATTGCTCGTCTCGAACTGAAGACGGACTCATAGTTGGTTTACACCACACAGAATATACCTTCTGTGTACTAAATATCGGGAATTTGTCAATAAAACAAAAAATACAAATTATTCATCTAAATTAATTTTATCGCCTTCAAAGTAGGCCCCATCGCTTGCAATACAACATCTCCAACGCTTCACCCAGTCTTCCATACATTTTTCATAGGCTATTTGCGGTATGGCCTATAGCTCATTCAGCGAATTTTCTTTTATGGCTTCTATCGACTCAAAACTTTTTCCTCGAAGTGATAATTTTAACTTGGGAAATAAAAAAAAGTCAGACGGAGCCATATCAGGTAAATACGGTGCTTGGTCGAGAACTTTTGTTGAATTTTTCGCTAAAAACTCTTTCACTATAATGGCTGTGTGTGATGGTGCATTATCATGGTGCAGCATCCATGAGTTGTGTTGCCACAAATCTGGACGTTTTCGGCGGACACTCTCACGCAAACGCTTCATGACGCCTTAATAATATTCTTTTTTCACTGTTTCTGCCTCTGGAAGGAATTTGGAGTGAACCACACCACGGTAGTAAAAAAAAAACTGTCAGCATCACCTTGATTTTGGAGCGACTTTGCCGCGGTTTTTTGGGTTTCGGCTCGCTTTCGAGACGCCATTCTGAAGACTGTTGGCTTGTTTGCATGTCGTACTCATAAACCCATGTCTCGTCGCCAGTTATTATACGTTTCATAAAGGTCGGATCCGTAGAAGCTCGGGAAACCATGTCTTCAGCGACATGCTTTCGCTGCGCTTTTTGAACAAAATTGAGCTCTTTTGGAACTTCGAGCGGCGACGCGTTTCATGCCTAAAATGTCAATGAGAATGTTGTGAACGGACTTTAAAAGATATGTTCACCTCACTAGCCAACTCTCTCAGACTCATACGTCGATTTTCGAGCACTAGCTTCTTGATTCTGTCGATGTTTTCTTTGGTCGTAGAGGTTGAAGGTCTACCAGAACGAGGCAAGTCTACTACTACTTCTCGGCCTTCTTTAAAAGCCTTATACCATTCATAAGCCCTTGTTTTCGATATACACGATTCGCCGTAGGTATTTCGCAACATTTTTAGTGATTCACCACATGAAATATCATTCGAAACACAAAATTTAAGGCACACTCTTTGTTCAACAATAATTACCATTGTAAAAGTCGCCGAGAACTCAAAACTATGACCAACAAAAAGTGTAGTTTAAAACAAATTAAATGACAGATCCCGCTCAAATTTTGCGCGCTAAATCAGTACAGTGCTACCAACATGCAGTAAAAAAAATAGAACGACCTCTTTTACACGGGTCTTTTTATTGACATATTCCCGATACTTTTTACACAGAGTAGTATTTATTGGTTTGCAATCTGGATAACACTATTAAACTATTCTTAAATTAGATTAGCTAATAACATGTAATCAATCTATAACAATAAATCCTGTGAAAAATGTTGTGTGTTAGTTTATACAGTACTAGTTTTTACCCGCGGCTTCGCCCGCATGATATTTTGATTTTTGACGCAATATCATTATAATTTATAACCTATGTGTTATTCTGATAAATAAGCTATATTATTGCAAAGTTTCATCTCAATCCGTTCAGTAATTTTTGCGTGAAAGAGTAACAAACATCCATCCATCCTCACAAACTTTCGCGTTTATAATATTAGTAGGATTTTAACTGGACCTACTGCACTATTGCATCGTCTTTTTAATACTCCATTACAGAGTATAGGGCACCCTCATGAAGGGGTGGTTGGGCTGTATCCACCAGTGTTGGTTGCTGGACAGTAAGTATTATGAGATAATAATATGTATATTTAATTTCGCGTTTAATAACGCGACCTCGCTGTTGTTGCATCGCACTTTTGTTGTATTCATTGCACTACATAGTCAGAATGTTGAAAAAATGGCATTTGTTAGTAAATGTAAAAAAAACGCTTTTGCTTGCACTTTAGTCCACAGCCAATAGAGACAAGCATTGCAACTAATACGCGTTAGTTGCACTTCTAATTAAAGTGTTATGTTAGTTCGCGCCTAATGTCGCGATGTCGCGCGACGCCGCTAATGTCGCACGAATGTTGCACTAAACTGGCGGAATGTTGCGCAAATGTTTCGTACGTGAGATAAGATGCTCGGAGCGCTCGTTGTTTCTATAATTTGACTTTAGCACCGAGATAGGAAACTTTTGTTCGGTTTTCTTTTCCGTCCCTGAAGCTCAGTTTTCGATTTTGATGGGGTTTTTGGCTTCTTCATAAATTTTTTCAATGAATCTGGATGTGTTTAGTTTCAATTTAAGTGGTATATATTTTTCATTTAATTTAACTAAGGTTAGTTGTGAAAAGTTTTCTTCTCCTATTCTTTTTCATGAGCTGAAAAAATGTTTTTATTTTTTTTTAAAATGTAAGAAGAAGATAAACATTTAACTATACCAATTTTTTTCGTCAATAGCTCTAAACTGTATCCTTTGTTCTATGTCCTACGTCACATGACTTAGATGATAAAAAGTTGATTAAAACGCGCGTTACCAAAATTGTAGTCGTAGAAACTCTTGTAAAAAAAAATTAATTGATGATTGGACTAGTTCATCATTGATTGCTAATTTCAGTTGAGCAGAGCATAAGTCTTCTCTCCCTTTCGCCAATCGTCCCTGTCGTTCACCTGCCTCATCTTGGTGTTACCGATATGCTTTAGGATAACGTTGAGTCATCTCTACCTTGGTCTATGAAGTACCCTAAGCTTTCAGAAATTACGAGTACAAAACACTTACTGAACGCGATAATGGCTCTGCTCGTATCAAAGAGATTTATTCCCGAATGTTTTAGTCTATCGGCTGATTGCCTTACTGGTCTAATGACCCTGTGCAGCAAACTGGAGATAGACCATTACAGCCTCAGGTAGGTACCTACGCTCTAATTAACTTGTTGGTTTGTGAAGTCGAAGCCTTGATATTATTTACTAAGTAAGTTCGATTAAGCTAAAAAAGCTGAAGGCTTTTGATATGGATAAATAATTATAATAGCTGGGACCTGCAGTAGGCATGATGACTGGTCAATGAATCCTAACTCACGAATCTCAAAAAATATTGGATACGTATTTTTTCTTTTGTTAATAAAACAACAAATGGCAAAGATAAACCTTGTCAAAGTTTGAGAGTGGGGGTCGTGACGTCATGCCTCTCACGAAAGTCTATACATTTGTATGACACTCGTCACGCGGAACTTTAATGGGTCATATCTTCAATAATTATTGTTTAATTGACAAAAGAAAAATACGTGTCTAATTTATTTTATTAATAATCTATCTGACAGACTAATTTTTTTTGTTATGATGCCTATTTAACGTGTCGTTCGAGCTATGGGAGTCATGCATTTGCTATGTTCATATAAATAAAATTTGTGATACTACGTATTGGACTTGGATTCTTTTTTGGTTGGACAGTATTGAATATCAGTGAATATCAGTTCGATAGTGCAGTTTCGAAATTTCATGCTTTTTGGTCAAGAAAAATCTTAATACGGATGACAGAGAAATTCGATGCCATTCTATACTAAACTAATTCGATTGACAAATGACACTTACTTTATGAACAGTCGTGTATAAAGTATTGCATTTACATTCACTCAATTTTTTTCGCTAATATTAAAGTATTTCAACATAAAGCTGTAAATATCGGCAAAGTAGGGCTCACTTAAAAACAAAAGGTAATCCAAAAACCTTTAAAGTCTATCCGTCCAGCCCACATTTAGGTACAACATATCACGAGATTGCGTCTCGCTGATAACGCGGAGTGCTTTTACTGATAAGCGCTCGTGCGGACCGAAATCTTAGTATGATTTAAAATAGCTGGAACCTTATCTCGCTATAAAATGTCAAGGATCCATTTTGTAGGAGGTAAAAAGGTAAACTTCGCGATAGTCGGGTTTTGTAAGTTCGCGATTTGAGATTAAAGTTGGAGGTATGTCTATCGAGATAGCTTAGAGCAATGTTAGGTGCTGTGAGAAAAACGTGTTTTTTGACGATCGAGAGATTTCTATTTATATAGCAATTAGAAAAAAATGATAGAATAATTACAATAATATTAAAAATAATATAATGTACATTAAAAGATAATAAAAGAGTTCAGACTTTATAAGAACAAATAATGATATTTATTTGTACCATAAATAATGACATAAAATATATCTTAAAAATCTACTTCTACCATAAATTAAAAAAGACTGGTACAGTACTGTACTGTACTGTACTGTACCAGCCTTTTTTAATAGTCCACTGCAGGACGTAGGCCTACCCACGAAGGGTGATTTGGCCATATCCACCACGCTGGCCCAGTGCGGGTTGGTGGATTCACATACGCCATCGAATTTCTTCTACGGACGTATGCAGGTTGCCTCACGATGTTTTACTTCACCGAAAAGCCAATGATGTGAATATCCGTACATAAGTTCCAAAGAAACTCATTGGTACGGGATCGGGATTTGAACCCACGACCAGGATTGCAGGTCGGGTGTTACTACCACTAGACCACCACGGCTTTTTACAGACTGGTACAGTGCCATAAATTAAATGGAATAAATACAGAATTATAAAGCATCAAATTATCAAGAAAATGTTACTCAATTTTAAGGCAGTTTCTTCATTCAACTTATCTCACACGTTTTCCAAAACAATTGCCAAAGTAAACTTTCTCATTAATTTCAATATTAATTAATAGACAGTTTGAGAGCGTTTCCATTCGGCTCCGGAGCGTAGTTGGTAGATAAATAATACTAAATACAGCGGCGCGTGTCGCGCGCTGATAACGCCGCCCGCCCCCGCCCGCCCTGCGATGCTGCTGATAACAACTAACGTTGTTTTCCAGTTTTATTTTCACACATCTTTTAAACTACAATATTTGTGAACCCTATATAAAATGGTCGTGTTAGTATAGTTTTTAGTGATTATAAAGAGTCATATTCCATTACGTTTTACGTGCAATGCTACAGCAAAATATGTGGTTTCTAAAACACATTGGACGGAAAATTCCATCCCTTTAGTTTTTGACACGTAATCAATTTTATAAACTTGTCAAAAATATCTAACGATACCTTTTCCTGTCAATCTTTATTTTTATCAAATAGATCGTACTGCCTAATTTTACATTTTTATCTTCCACGTTCGAACCGGTACACAAAAAAATGTTGAGTATAAAGGGGTAACTTACGTTAAAAGTTATTATTTTGAAATGATTAACCATATAGACAGTACGTACAGAATAAAGAAGTTATAGTATCAAAAATAATCATGTTAAATCTAAAAGTGGACCCGGGTTTAAGCGTCATTCCAAGCGCACACAAACAATATTAGAAACTTTCAATTAAATTAGCTACGTGGCTATTGTTCTACTCTATTTTTTTAAAACAAAATATGAATATTTAGTATTCTAGATCAATGTAAATAACACTAAATACGTTGGGCGCGTGTCGTGGACTGATAAGACCGCCCGCCGCCCGCCCTACGATGTCGCCGATAACAACTCGTCCCACTAACGTTATATTCAAGTTTTATTTTCACACGTCTTTTAAATTGTAATATTTGTGACTTCTCTGTCAAATGTTGCTTGTGTGATGGTTTGTTTTGTGTTTATTTTCAGGAACAAGATAAAACAGTCATGGAGTTAGAGAGAGCGTGGAGCATGTTCAATTTAAAAATAAATGATTGCAACAAATCGTGTAATCGAATGGTAGATGATGGCTTTAGGTATATTCAAATTTATCATCTGCATAACTTTGTCCCACTTATTTATGTGTGAGTGGCGCGGTCTTTATTTCTGAGGTAGACAAGACAGAGAAGCAGTGACAGTACAAGACGAAATTACCTTGAACATATTTCTACTAGATCTGATTTTTATGTAGCGTCATCTTGGCTACACTCACTAGCAATCTATATTTTACTTTTACTGGTACTATCTCAATATTATTTATCACCGCACCCCCTAAAACTGCGAGCTAAGCTCGAAGCTTCCTGCATCAGTGTTTTAGTTTAAAATCCATGGCGAGATCGCAGTGCAGTTATCTGATGCGAAGTGCTTCCTAACTATTAAGCCCGTATTGGACTATGCGATATGAAGGGCCCTGTAAGAAGGGGGGGGCTTGTTTTTTATTTGCATTTCTGCAACACAGACGGGTCGGAGCTGACCGTTAACTAAAATTTTACAACTTTAACAAAATATGATTATATATAATAGAGAGTCAGGCAGTGTGTAGTCAAATGCAAACCTATTGGAAATAAAAAAAAAAGAGTCAATCATTGCCGCCATTTGTAGGTGATTTTTGACCGACAACCCACCGGAGGAGGTATACAATTCGACGCGTATATTTTTTTATGTATAACCACGCATAACTTTTTTCATAGTAGTCCGATTTCAATAATTATTTTTTTATTGAAATCGAAATTGGTCCCATTTAAATTTTATCGAAATATCAACAATAATGTGAAAAATGTTACATCGATCGGTGCATAATATTTGCGTTCTAGCGATGCTTCGCACAGGTATGTTATACATATAAACATTTCCCTTGAATTACTCTATCTATTAATATAAACTGCATCAAAATCCGTTGCGTAGTTTTAAAGATATAAGCATAGATGGGGACAGACAGCGGAAAGCGACTTAGTTTTATATTATGTAATGATTCTGTACACGGGTGAAGTCGGTCATGCTATTTTTTTGCGAAAAATTATTATTGTGTTTCTTATTTCTTCGCGTCGCATTTTTTATATATATTTTTTTTATATACTTATATTAAAATATGGAAGTATGTTTGTTGGTTTCTTATTAATCTTTCACACAGTAACAGTACGACAGGCAGGCTTATTTTTTTGCATGAAAATATTGTAAACGTTGAAGTAAGATGAAACTAATTTTTAAATTAAGGTTCTGGGGAATAGTAAAAAAATACCTACATTATTAAGCTATTAAACCGCGGCGCAGACGCCTTCGCTCAAGTAACATGTTTTTTTAAGAAATAGTTTTTTTGTATACCTATAATGACCTAAATATTTAGGGAAAGAAAGTCATCTGAGTACAGGGTATCTGTGTATCGCGTAGTGTAATACCCGTGGAGATGGCGGACTGCAGTTCCGGGTATCTGATGCGATGCGCTCCCAACTTTTACTTTGGAGAGATACGCCCTGATATATTCAACTTTGGCCTGATAGTAGCGCTGTTACAAAGTTGCGATTCGGGGGGTGGGAGGAGAGAGGGGGAGAGGGAGAGGGAAATAACTGAAAAACTGACCGATCACAGGAAGATTATAAGATCAATGTGTGGGGTATGTGTTGATCGGTTAGTTTTTTCAAATCATATAAATTATTCGTCTTAGCTTTTACTACTTTGTTGATTTTATTATTACTCGTAATGAAATATACAATGAGTAAAACTTATTGTTTTGCATTCTTGCGATAAAAAAGAGAGAAGGGAAATTAACCCTGACATAGATATTTGATTAAAAAATTTGCTCGTTCATACTATATACTGGAAGTCGATTTGAAAAAATAAAAATTTGGTTCATGTTGTAAAGCTGTTTAGCTATGACGTCAGCAATGACGTCCTTGACATAGCCACGTCTTATTTCTAGGATAATAAAAACGATTTTCATCCAGCGCGATCCTGCAATCTTATTGAATCTCTGAAACTGTGGATTCATTTATAAATGTTTGTTTTAAAATACACTGAAATTTAAAAGGAGAGCTCATTTAAACAAGCAATTGGCATAATTATTTACGATTTTCGACCAATAAAAACAAAGAGCTCAAGAGCGGCCCATCCGCCCAACAATCTTCAAAAATAAAACGCAGGAAGGCGTAAACGTTTGCAACAGAAAAACAAGCGTTTGACCCTTTCGTCCCGATACCGATCAGGAAACGTATCGCAGCCTTTACTGCTGAATAAATAAGTACGGATGCATTAAGGCGGGCCTGGGCGGCTAACCGCAGGTGGCCTTCCGCCCGCCCTGTATCGCTGATAACGTGCGTTTAACGGCCGTTAACGGCTGTAACGACGCCGTTAGAAGCGGTCGCTTCCTCCGCCATTGTGAGGGCGAACTTTGTAAAATGCCCTGTGAAAGTAAAGATCGTAAATTTGACCGATCAGCCGGCGCTATCACCAGATGGCTTGTTAGTTTAGTCTGCCGACAAAATGTTACATTGCTTGTTCGGATCAAATTTCTATGGTCACGGTTTTTGGGGACATCACATTAATCTTTTACGGATTTTTTATCAAGAAGAAATTGTTTACTTTCGGAGTATATTTTAAAAACAAATATTATTTTGTCTTTTTGCCGACGAACCACCGGAGGAGGTAAACAATTCGACGCGTTTATTTTTTTATGTGTAACCTTTTTTCGTATTAGTCCGATTTTAATAATTCTTTTTTTATTGGAGTATAAAATTGGTCCCATTTAAATTTTATTGAAATTGGCTGAGCCATTTTTGATAAATCAACAATAATGTGAAAAATGTTACATCGATCCGTGCGAAATATTCGCGAATTCTGTACACGGGTGAAGTCGGTCATGCAAGTTTTTGCAAAAAATAATTATTCTTAAATAAAGTATCATTAATTTTAGATTTATGTTAACTGGTTTTTACTTACTAAAGTTAAATTTAAACAGATAAAATATTAAGGATCAATAGATAATATTGGCATGTACTTGTACAATACCCGAATTAAAAAGTAACAAACATCCGGACCATCGACTTGGCTTTTTTGATGATCAGATAAAAATATAAAAGGTGAAAAGATATTTTTTTTATGTACCGAATAGTTTATACCTAATGTACTCATTCTGAATTATACGGTCTAAGATGAAGCAGGTTTAATTAGAACTCCTACTTTATAGACTTAAACACAAATAATGAAATAAGAAACATTTCACATCTACATCTCCATCTACATTCTGTTAACGTTTTCAACTAGATACACAAAATATAACCCGGAAACAAGACAAAATACAGTATCAGGTCCATTAGTGGGCACCTGAGTGTATATACGTATTCAATTAGGGCGGGCGGCGATGCTATCTCGGGAAGGGCGGCGATAGTTGCTCAAGCGGTTTTAATTTTCTGCTAACAGCCAGCCGCTTTGTTTGATGCTCCATACCAATGGGAGGTTTTCAACTGACTTACTAAAGTAAATACTTAGGCGAATCTGCTTTTAGTTGTACTGTGTGATTTATTTTACGGCTTTTAGAGTTTATTACAGAAACTTTAGTAACATTGAAATAATATTATTCAGATTTATAACTAAGACACTGAAAACAAACTACATTAAAAATAGAACGAGTTTAAAACTCTTGAACGGTAATATTTAAAAGACAGCGAAAATTTTTGAAAAAAAACTCTCAGTCTGGTCGTAGGATAGACTTAGGAGCCAACCCTTTAACTTTTTCTTAAAATCATACTTTGACAAGTCATTGTATCCGGCTAACGCAGAGCGAGCGCTGTTATATGTGCAAAGCAGAGAATAAGCTGGACTGCGTTTAGCCATCAGGGAACGGACGCGTGGGAGGGGAAATATAAAAGATCGGTTTGTCCTTTTTGATGTTAATGCGTTGTAGTCGGTGCGGGATTTCAGGTTGTAGTGTGTTTTCAGGACAGCGTTATAAACAAAAAGCTGGCGAACCCTTAGCACATTGAAATTTTCGTACACCAAATCGGTAGAGAAGCGAAAAGGTTTCTTTAGTAAGACTTTAATTAAAGCCCGCTGCGCCCTTTCCACAGCCAGGAAGATGGTCTTGCCGGAGCTGCCCCAGACCGGGATACAGTACTTTATGATCGATTGACACAAAGCAAGATAAATGGTTCTCAGAAGTGGTAAGGGTGCGCAGTCGCGGAGGTCTTTCATAATGTGTATCAACCGGCGAATTCGGGCAGCTAGATCCGATATATGCTGCCTGTATGTTAGATTTTCGTCTATAGTTACGCCCAGATATCTAATTATCTTCGATTCGTCGACAGTGTTGCAGGAGCAAGAGCGTGGTCTGTGCTCAAAATCAGATGAACAGTAATGAATCCTGATACGGAGCCGGGCAGGGGGTCGACTAGCGCTAGTTTTGCTAAAGGCTATGTATTTTGTCTTTTTAATATTAAGAGTGAGCAAATTGTGGTCTAGAGATTTTGCAATAACCGATAAGCCGTTTTCAGCTAGAGTAAATACTCGGTCCCACGTGTCTCCGTGGAAAATGATAGCGGTTCAAAATTAAAGGTGAAATACAAAAAATGAACAAACCGTTAAGCCGGAAACATACTACGAACTGACAGCCGCGACTTAGCAATGTGCACAGTCTTAAAACATCCGGTGTGCCAGATCGCTCTCGGAAGTCCGAACGCTCAAGGACGTCCGAAGGTGACGTCCGCGACTTATGGCCGATAGTGGGCTCAGTGTACTTTCATAGTCTAGATACCTATCAGTCGCGTCCGTAAGCTGCTTCTCTGCGTAGACGTGCGGTTTTTTTTACATTATATCTTGTTCTTGTAAAGCCGAAAGTCCATTGAAGCGAAGGCGAATGGAGATGTGTAGAGCGTTGTAGTAGTAGTCGGTGACTCCAGACACTGCATCAATGCCATTATTATATATTTAATTTGCTTATGATAGATAAAAAATAAACTTGAGTGGAGCTGACTTTTGGTCATGTTGTTCGATAAGCAAATATGGCATTTATGTAGTGGGCTTACGATCTATAACGGTTTATACAGCTCTGCATATGTCAGATCAGCTTCACTTTGGTAGAGTCTAGGTCAAGAGCTGCTTGTATTTGGTGGTACGGAACTTTTGTGTATGATCTCGTCTTTGATCGGTTTATATTTTCTATAATAATTCTTGTTTTTCAAGTTGCACGTCCAGTTTTATCTTTCATATACTCGTAAATATCTTAAATAATAACATGCTTTTGTTAGTTAATTTTCAACAATTTTATTTAAAACCTCTTTAGAAAACTTTGGTGCGAATTTATGTAAGGCACTCAAAATATGTCTAATCTATTAATATGATTCTCGTATCTATGAATATAGTTATCTGTCGAAAGATAGAGAAGTAAATTTTAATTAGCAAAGTCACTTATTTGGCAATATTGTTTCCGAAACGACAGATCGTAATCTTTGATGAAAAAATATACAAAATGTGATTTAAATAGATAATCTTGAACTCTACACATAATTTATCGTTGTTGAAATGTCTATTTTTAGAAATAATTAATTAGAATGTGGTTTTACAAAACATTTTTAGCAAGTTTTGCATATGACCTTATAGATCTTATCTCGATCTTGTAGAGAGAGCATTTCAAAACTTAAATAGTTTTTGCATAAAAATTTAAATTTAGTTTTAGTTTTTATAACTTGGCAACAAATTTAAAATATCATGTTTCCAAAAATTAAACAACGCCTTATTATGCTTTGTTGACTTTTATATTGATTTTGAATGACCTTAGAGTTCAAGCTTTGTGTCAGACTATTTTATTTTTTATCAAAGATCACTGTAACTCAATATTTGTGTTAGAAAGCTACATTATAAAATATGAGATAGTACACTTTGTCATTTATTTATTTATTTATTGCAACATATGTAATAATTTGTCCATGCGGTTCTTAGATTACATGTTTACATAATATTGTCAAATACATATGACCCTTTAAGGGTATGGCAAACTATTTATTATATTGGGACGGCTCATTGTGCATTATCATTATAAAATTAAAAATAAATTGTCATAACAAAATCAAAAAACAAATCATCATAAAATTAAATTAACATTACAAAATCAAAATTATAAATTTACAGATATAATTTTTATAAGCCACATAAAAATCTAAAATATAAAATAAGTATATTTTTAAGAAAAGATCGCTTTTAGTTCTAACATAACAATAATCTACAGATTATTGTTGTTATAAATTCCATTAAGTAAGTAATTTACAGAAAACAAATTTGATATCCACTAATTTAATTTTTTATTTTACGTCCACTATATTTTTAAATTTGCATATACTATCAATACTTCGAACATATTTAAAAGTTTACATTTTTTTTTTAAGTTTACATATATTTATAACTATTCCTTTTAAACAGTCTAGTTTGTGCTCTGCCTTTTTAATATAAAGTTATACATAATTTAGACCAGTCATTCTCAAAGTGTGCTGCGCGGAGCTCTATACATATATGTAGAGTTCCGCAAAGCCTCTCTAGGGGCTCCACGACAATACTGATAGTAATGAGAAAATATAAAAACAAAAATAATCTTCTAGCTATACATTTAGCTTCAAACATGTTTGTTTTAAAACAATAATTTTATATGAGGAATTTGGCCAATAATATATCATGTCCGCTTTTTTTGAGACATTCTCCCGAAGAACAGAGTACAAAAATATCAATATTCATATTGATATTCAATTTATTCATAAAATATTTCATTTACATGTCAATACTATACACAATCATTATCTAGAACAATAGCCAATTATTGACAAACACTTCATCATGAGGATGTCAATTACATTACATAATTATAATAATATCATTGTCATTATACAAAATAAAAATGTCAATAACAATAACAATTTGTTTACTTTAGGGCTCCGTCAAATGTTTCACTTCCCAAAAGGGCTCCGTTACCAAAAAAAATTGAGAACCGCTGATTTAGACCAACATTATGACCAACTTCTACTACAGAACCAGCAGGAAATCAGGAAATCTATCAGCTGTTTCATACATTTTGTTGAATCCGAGTTACAATGTTGTATTTTGTTTTTTTTTGTCGAATTTTAGCTTGACTCCATAGAAATCGTTCTCGATGATGGAGATATGGTCTAAATCACCTCCGTGCAGCATAATATATATAACCCTGATATCTTTAATAACCCTGAATACAAATGATAGAGTAACAGAAAAATGAACCCACTTTTTTTCTATAAAATATAGAATATTTTTTTATTTTTTAAATTAAGAATAACCATGATGCAAATTATAACGTAAACGAATATAAAAAAATAATTCTACTTCGAATTACTATCTACTGAATACAGCGCAGCGGAGGTTTATTGGCAATGTGAGCTACCATATGCTGACAAGCCCAAACAAATTCCAAAGCGCCTATCAATCAAGGCACGTAGTTGCCCAACGGCCGGTGAAAGGCACGGTGTAAAACAAAGGGCACCGTTATCGTCCGATAAAAACTCGCAACTACGCGGTGACGTGTGGCGTAGCGACGGCTGAGCAAACGTCGTTACGGCGTTACTGGCGTTACTAAATAAATCGTTAGCGCCGCGCGAGAGCGCCGAGATAGCGCACGTAACCCTACGGAACTAGCGCGCTGGATGTGGCAGGCTTTACGTTGAACTTTGTTGCATGGAATTAAACAGTAGCTGTAAGAAAAATTAGTTTAAGTGATCCAAGATCGCAGGACATTCAGATTTCACTTATTTTCTCAAGAATAAAGCTCGAAACATACTGTCGGACGCGGCTTACGGACGCGACTGACAGCCGCGACCTAGACTATGAAAGTATACTGAGCCGTGCACACTATCGGACATTAGTTCGGACGACCTTGAGCGTTCGGAAGTCCGAGAGCGATCTGGCACACCGGATGTTTTAAGACTGTGCACATTGCTAAGTCGCGGCTGTCAGTCGCGTCCGTCAGCCGCATCTAATAGTATGTTTCGAGCTTAAAATGTATCGAATTAAGTAATGTTAATCTGTACACTAAGCATGTATGTACTTGCTAACTAAAAGTTGATCAGTTCATTCGAACTTGTTAACAAAAGCTTGATTAGTAGAAGAAATGGGTGTAACTAATGGATAAATAATTAAATATGATCATCATCGTGATCATCATGATATCAAGATAAATACATACAAATTGATAATTTTAAATATTGGGGAACATTTTTGATGTCACAGATAACCTAAATAAAGTTTATATTTACGTAACTCAATACAAACTCGATAGGAAGTGCTGTCTTAATAAGGCAGTCAATTGTATGGGAAGCAACTTTGAATCTTGGAATCTATTTGTATTGCAGACGTTTCCAGCAGCAGCTACATCTTCGTGCAGCTGAACCGTCTCGGCTGGCCAAACAGACTAAAACACGGAATTATTAGTGTTTTTCGTATTGCACAGATTTGTGTTACGCCGCGTTATATCTGAGGATTTCGCCGAACAAGCATTATTCTGGCTCACTCTGACTGTGCTTTTGCATATAGGTTAAAGAAAATTTAACTAAGGTCATGACACTATTTTAAAGAATTAGAAAAAAACGGATTGTACATTTAATTTATGGTTGATTTTGAATAGTGAATAAATAAAATAATACCTACTTATAGTGAAAACAAAAAAAATAACGCACAATAAGCCTAAGCTTGTATATAATTAGTATTAAACTAGTTTTTACTCGCGGCTTCGCTCGCATGATATTTTGATTTTTGACGCAATATCATTATAATTTATAACCTATGTGTTATTCTGATATATAAGCTATATTATTGCAAAGTTTCATCTCAATCCGTTCAGTAGTTTTTGCGTGAAAGAGTAACAAACATCCATACATCCATCCATCCATCTTCACAAACTTTCGCGTTTATAATTTTAGTAGGAAGTAGGATAAGCGTGGATTAAAATTATAAAAAGTTTTAGTTTTAAACTTTTGCAAACTACTTGTGAGCTAGCTTATAGCTATTTGAGTATTACATCAAATAATTGTAGAGTAAGTAGAATTAGAGATTAAGACACTTACCTACCTGAAGTAAACAGTGTATACATATTATATAGTTTATATATTAATAAACAGATATTTAGATACAAGGAACAACAAGGCAAAAGCAATCAAAAAAAAATTTAAACCCCTTATTAAACATGCGTAGATTTTGGGTAACCATAACAAGTGAGACGTGCAATTTGAAGGCAAACTAAAGACGAAAACACAACAGTGAAGCCCAAAACTTACTGAAGTTTATTTTCAAACAAACCAGCAAAGTATAATAATCGATATGAAGGCATGCGGAGGCCACACAAGGCAATCGCCTACAGGCAAGTTTGCACGTATTTAGTTAAAACATCGATGCTATCGCGCCCGTTCTCAGCTTTCATCCTAGGGGCGGTGTTGCACCCTTTACTTTATAAATAACCTTTTACTCTAACCCTCAATCAATTTTCAATCTTAACACGATATAACAAAGTTTATATTGAGCCAGTCCTCAGCTCAGTTTATGATTTTTCAGATTGATCAGTTTGGACATCGATTGAAAGCGATTTTAGTTCTATAGTAAATTGAATAAGGTTGGTTTTGAATTGCGTTTGGAAATAGTTTCATTGCTAGAGATAACATTGTTTCGCGATTGAGATGTAGAGATGATTCTCTGTAATAAGTGTTTCACGACTTTCGTATACCATTCTTGGAGGTTTGTGAAATTGGAAAAATACTTTTTAAAATTGTGGGCTAAATTCAAATTTTAATATCTGTCTTAGTGAATTTCGGGACTCTTGAGATACACGCATACTTATTTATTTGACTCGTCCATATAAGACCAGTTTAATTCCTGGCTGACATTCGATGAATCATTTAAAAATATCACTCCTGAGTCTTTGTAATAGTTGTGCATATTATATTGTGTTTTGTGGTATCACCATCAAAGAGGAGTACGAGTAGAGAGGTGTAATAATAAAATATTATTAATTTCATTCAAATTTATTTTTGGAAATTATTCAAGCAGATCAACGTTAATTTGATTTTATAATATAATTTAACTTTATTTCTGCTTAACCGAGTGTGAAAAGTCATAAAGTTACGACGCTTACCTTCACAAAGTTATGAGAAACCTGAATGCTCTTACTTATTAGTCTATGATCGTTCTGCTATGTCAGTAGCCTTCAAGAGACTTGAAATTCTGACACCAGCACTAGTCACCCAGCGTATTTGAATTTATTTTGTTATTTTTCTGTCAAAATTATTCCTATTTACACGCCTTAACACTACCTCGCTTACAGTTATAGCATTTACGAACCCATTTTATCTACAAAATCCTTTGACTCAAAAAGAAGGAGTTAAATACTAAAAGAACACTAAAGCAATAAGCATGAAACATAAATCAGCACACACGTTATAAAACTGAGCGTCGTCTGGGGCGGGCTGATAGCGCGATAGCTGGGCGGGCGCGATAACGCGGCTGCATCTAGGGCGGGAACTCGCTGCAAGACTACGCCGTAGGGTGGAGGTGGATATCGCCAGAAAACAAGACTATAATTTAAAAACCTTAAGATAATCTGCAACCAAATATAAAAAACACAATTTATATTGTGTTTTATTGTAGTTTCCTATAAATTTTGCAAAGCATTTAGCTAGATATTTTATTCATATTTTACTAAAAAAATAATTGGACTATGCTGATAGGTACTAATGAGATTTTAAATATATTTAGCTGTATGGGTGCTCTAACGCGGGTGCATCCAGAGCGGGACTCGCTGCAAGACTACGCAGTAACACATAGGTATTAGGCTACATAAAACAAGACTATAACAGGCAGGCTATTGTATAAATGGCAGACCAAATTTTATTATTGTTTCATATTAATTTTGAATTTCGTAAAACTTTGTAGGTTTATGGCGAATGTTTGTTTTGTATTTTGCAAAATAACTTTATTGGGCGGAAACTTACCGCTAGACTATAGAAATGGTGGCTGACAGCTGTCAGCTACCTCTGGAGTCTTGTTTATACAACAACAAGCTACAAACAAGACTCCAGGCATTTATATTTTTATTTCATTTATTTTAAATATTTCTATAAAATTGATCCAAAGAAAAACTAAATTAAATTTCTATTACCATGCCTTATCTATCAATTAATTTCAAATCTACTTGATATGCGCTCGTATAATTTACACATTTATTTACATTTACCGACTACCTTTATACGGCTGCAATAAAATCTTCATAAAGCTGTCAGATTATTTCATCGCAGATGGTACTTACCTGAAAAGAAAATTAATAACTGTTAACATAAAACTTACAACTTTACCAGAGCTTCAATTTATTACTTAATAATGAACTTTATGTATACGATGCTAGAGATTAAGGCTAAAATTTATAAATCTGTTTTAATAAGGCATCAAAAATGCTAAGTGGATTGATATTTGAGACCAGCTAATGAATCTATGGCACATCGCCCACGGGGTAACTCGAGAACTCCTAAATTTGAAAAATAAATCACTAAGGTGTCACTATAAAGGTTACATATCTGTTTTTAAGGATTTCTTTAAATATATTTTGCAGTCGTTGATTATAATTATAATTTGAGCTGCCGAAGTGTACTTACTAGTGATGTATTTGAGCGAGAAGACATGATTGATGTAGTAATATATATTCATATTTCAATGCAAAATTAATCAGTAGTTTTAAACCTTATAAATCTGCAACAATTAACACGTTTCTTTACTTTATTACATTAAAAGAAGCTACAAATAAAGATCAGTGGGTATCTTATCTTAGCTTAATACCACTATACAGTGACAGTACAGATTTTATTAACAAAAAATATGTAAAACCCTTTTAAGACTATAAATAAAATAACAATAAATAAGGATCACACAATTAGGATGTTGAAATTACTTAAGTCTCAAATTATATTACTACCTTAGATTCTTATCGAATAAAAGATGTGGGTTCGGAATCTATTTATAAAATTTAATGATATTTAAGTAGTGATTTTATTGTCATATGACCATCTAGTTAAGTTCCTTTTTTATATTTTCGTTTAGTTTTGTACTAAACGAGACAAGTTTGCGCTAATACAAATATTAAAAAAGGTTACCGGACACGATTAATACTTAGTCGCAGACGACACGTGTAGAGGAATTTAAAATTTTTCGTATGTAATATCTGTGCTCCAGGCAAAATAAATTTTGCGTTTTATTAATTATAACAGCGCTTTACTTATCCTCAGGACGATTTCTTAAAAATAAATCTTTTTTGCGCCATGATTTAATGCCACGAGCTACGCCGTAAGTATATAGTTTATTGTGTAACCTCTGTCCAAAAAAGGCGGAGTTACAGGAGTTCGAGTTAAATTAATTAATTAATATTGCTTGATGAATACGATAAAATAAAAGTTGAGTTTTACAAATTCAAGACTATTGATTCGGTCTTGTATATTAGCCCAAGAAAGCTCACAGCGTCAGGGTCGTTATCTTGTGTAAACGCTCTGCACTTTTATCCCCTGGGCTTTTTTGTTAAATCTTTATCCTTACTTCCTTACTAATATATCATTATAAATATAAAAGGGTGTAGTTGGTTTCTTCCTCTTTCATGCAGCAACGGAGCTACAGATTGACTTGATTTTTGTCATGGACCTACTTTGAACGACGGATAGTGATATAGGCTATTTTTTATCCCGGAAAAATGTAAGATCTCATTAGAATAGCACAAAAATCAAAATATTAAACACTCTGATTCCAGAGCGCATTCTATGTCCCCGTGTTTTTAAACTAAAATCACAAGCTTTCAAAATGCAAAACCCTATTTACAACCAAAGATTTAAAGATGACCTTCCGCAAAGTAACGTCTGATTCAATTAAAACCCTATCTTGTTACTCTATTTCTCGGAAATTGCAATAAAAGCAAAATACATACTTTACAAATTCAAGACTGTTCCTTCAAGTCTTGTATAATAGTCCAAGACCGTTCGCAGCCGGCCCTAACCTCGCCCGGAGCGTCCGGGTCCTTATCTCGCGCAAACACTCTGATACCAGAGCGCACTCTATCTCCCGGGTTTTGCGTCCGCACGGAGATTCCGGACTATTTGACTATTTATCGAGACTTGATCAAGACTATGTTTGTGGGCTACTTGTTTAAATGGCAGACTTAGTTTTAAGCTGTTTTGACAGAGCTTACTTGTAACATTCTTAGAAATTAATTTCTATTTGTTAATATCAAAATATATAAATTAACTAATCAAAATACTTCTGTACGAGTATATGTTTGTTTGAAAAAAAGGAGTAGAATCTTTGAAATTAAAAAGATATGTAACTATTTTATTTTCACAAAAGTCTTTCTGTTATACAGGGTAATCTCTTTGTGAGACATAAACAATTTGGTTGGTTTACTTTAAAGCGCGATCTTTAAAAAATTGGTCTAAGGTATTATAAAATAAATAAATAACAAAGCAATCAAAATGTTAACATGTTTGTAAAGATGTTTTAAATTTGATATCCGGATACTTAGAATATAAAAAATAGCCGGCGCTATTTTGAGCATTAAAAAAAGCTCACCCAACCTTAAATGAGATCCCAATCTAAATTATTCATAATCAAAACAGGATTTCTAAAATACTTTGCAAGTGACATAAAATACTTTATTTTAATAATAATTAACAAAGATAAGGCCTCCAAATTGTTGAATGGGATGACTAGCACTATTTTATTAATGGCTATAAGAGGTAAATAAGATTCTTTTATCAGTAACTCTTTATTTGATATCTATGCAGATAATTATAAGTGTTTTTGGAAATTAAATCCTATTTTACAACTATGACTTTATATCGAAAAAGACAGTATCTAAATTTTGATTTAAAGAAGATTATCATTTACATAAATATATTTTCATCCCACCATCTCCGAACGAGTATTTTTGCTCTTCGATATCTCAGTGTAAAAGCCGTTTTTATCCGCTAGAGGATAAAGTAAAATTGAATTTAGAACATCGTGTGTGTCACTAAACCTATTTACTTCTACCTCCATGGTGCCGAATATATTAATTTGTTTTCAAAATTCAGACACGGAACCTTCTTGGTGTACTTTTTTAAATTTGCCAAATAAACTAGAGTATGCGTCTAGAAAACACTATAAATATTTTGAAAGTTAAATTAGTAAAGCTTAAATACTGAATTCCACTGAGAAATGTAATATTTACGTTTATGACTCAAATCTAGTTTTTGAACGGTTGTCTAAAAATGACGTAGGTACTTTGTTGGTTTTTGATACTGTTTCTGGAATGATACATAAATCAAATAAACAACTATACTTACAGAATAATAAAAATTACATTTTATAATGTTTAGGTTGATTTCTCGATCATTGATATCCTTGTGTAAAGTTCGGAGAGAGCCCTCAGAGCACATTAAAAAATCAAGAGGGAACGTCGTTGAACAGTCAAGTGAAGCCGGTTTTTTATACATGTGTGAGTGCGTCGCTGTTGCGCCGCCATAGATCGACTGTCAAGCCAAGGCGTAATTTCCTTGTACGTTGATGTGTGTGTAAATTGTCTGTACACGGGGAGGCATAGTTTTGGTCGGCCTCACTTGTTTGTTCACAACATTCTGTCTTCTTTTTTATTTGGTCTGAGAGAGAGCCATTAAAACCTATTTTTCTATACACGTGTATTTTGTCGACGGCAATGAACTTTTCTATGGAACAGCTTATTTCTTGTTGGCAATCACAGAATCGCTCTTATAGTAAAAATTGATTACAAGATTTATTTTCTTTAGTACCTTTGCAAAATGGAAAGAATTATAATAACTGTGTGTAGTTTTTTTAACCTTTACCTATTTATCAGGTTGCCTGGAAGAAATCGCTCTAAGCGATAAGGCCGCCGGTTGTCGCACTATTCTAATTATATTGTATTCTTTTATTGTTATATTTTAAATTGTGTGAACAATAAAGCGTTTTCTATTCTATTATATTTTTACCTACATTAAATGTTGTTTAATTTGTTCATTAGGGTCAATCCGTAATAATATTATTATAATCTTTGTTTAGTTTTAGTAGTTATTTAATCCCAAATTTCCAAAACGAAAGCAAAATAATTGAAACATCAATAAATAAATAATTATTTTGCGTCATATTAAGCGCCGCTATGCATAGAAATTGGAGTTAACTCCTTAAAAAAGAGGTAATTTGAAATAAAATAAACCTGTCCAAAAATGAACAGGTGTTTTACTAAATTTTATATATTTTAAAAAGTTCAGTTTTTATTTATTAGTAACTCGTTTTTGCCCGCGGCTCCGCCTGCATGGAATTTGACCTTTGTGCTATCCAACAGGAACCTTTAATTTTTTCGGGATAAAAAGTAGCCTATGTCACTATCCGGCCCTTGAACTATTTCTATACCAAAAATCAAGTCGACCCGTTGCTCTGTTGCTGCGTGAAAGAGGAACAAACCAACAAACTTTTCGGATTTATAATATTAGTATATGATTATTCACTGATTTTATAGCTACTTATAGGTATATTTATTTAATATTCAGAACTGCGAGACGTGGAAGTTGCTCCACCGACAAGGTCTTAAATTGATTTTGATGGTTATTTTTTGATTGGTAGATATAGTTACAGGCCGTTCCATTTAAATTTTATCAAAATCGGTTGCGAGGTTTTTGACCGACGAATCACCACGATTTTTTTTTGTATAACCACGCATAACTTTTTTCATAGTTATCCGATTTCAATCATTCTTTTTTTTATTAGAAATATAAATTTCTTTGAAATTGGTCCCATTTAAATTTTATCGAAATCAGCTGAGTCATTTTTGATAAATCAACAATAATGTGAAAAATACTACATCGATCCGTGCGAAATATTCGCGAATTCTGTACACGGGTGAAGTCGGTAATGCTAATTTTTGCAAAAAAAAATCTTGTTAAAATTCAACAGTAAATAAAATGATTCGAGCGAACTATTCGATTTTTGTACGTAGATTGTAATGCATGGAGTTGATTGTGTTCTGCTATTTTTGTACGTAGATTGTAATGCATGGAGTTGATTGTGTTCTGCTATTTTTGTACGTAGATTGTAATGCATGGAGTTGATTGTGTTCTGCTATTTTTGTACGTAGATTGTAATGCATGGAGTTGATTGTGTTCTGCTATTTTTGTACGTAGATTGTAATGCATGGAGTCGGTTGTGTTCTGCTATTTTTGTACGTAGATTGTAATGCATGGAGTCGGTTGTGTTCTGCTATTTTTGTACGTAGATTGTAATGCATGGAGTTGATTGTGTTCTGCTATTTTTGTACGTAGATTGTAATGCATGGAGTCGGTTGTGTTCTGCTATTTTTGTACGTAGATTGTAATGCATGGAGTTGATTGTGTTCTGCTATTTTTGTACGTAGATTGTAATGCATGGGGTCGATTGTGTTCTGCTATTTTTGTACGTAGATTGTAATGCATGGGGTCGATTGTGTTCTGCTATTTTTGTACGTAGATTGTAATGCATGGGGTCGATTGTGTTCTGCTATTTTTGTACGTAGATTGTAATGCATGGGGTCGATTGTGTTCTGCTATTTTTGTACGTAGATTGTAATGCATGGGGTCGATTGTGTTCTGCTATTTTTGTACGTAGATTGTAATGAATGGAGTCGATTGTGTTCTGCTATTTTTGTACGTAGATTGTAATGCATGGAGTCGATTGTGTTCTGCTATTTTTGTACGTAGATTGTAATGCATGGGGTCGATTGTGTTCTGCTATTTTTGTACGTAGATTGTAATGCATGGGGTCGATTGTGTTCTGCTATTTTTGTACGTAGATTGTAATGCATGGGGTCGATTGTGTTCTGCTATTTTTGTACGTAGATTGTAATGCATGGAGTCGATTGTGTTCTGCTATTTTTGTACGTAGATTGTAATGCATGGAGTCGATTGTGTTCTGCTATTTTTGTACGTAGATTGTAATGCATGGAGTCGATTGTGTTCTGCTATTTTTGTACGTAGATTGTAATGCATGGAGTCGATTGTGTTCTGCTATTTTTGTACGTAGATTGTAATGCATGGAGTCGTTTGTGTTCTGCTATTTTTGGCAAAAATCAATAATCATTATTATTTTTTTATTCCTTTTAAGTGAATACTAAAGAGAAAAGAGCTATTGACCCTGTTCAGCGCTAGAGATAATGTTTAAAAGATTTCAAAGTAATATTAAAATTTACATTAAGTAAGTGTAAAAGTTGCCCGATTTGTGGGGCGTAGATTTCAAAGTAATAATTTCATGAAATGTGTTTTCTTTTTCACAATAGAGAATAGAGGTTCTACCCATCTATCAAGCCTGTTCAGCTGGAGATATTTCAAAGATTCCAAAGTAATATTTACATTACGTGAAGTTTCCGATGTATGGCGCGTGTGCGGCGCCGATAACCGCCTGCACCTGATTCATGCAGATAATATTTGTCGTAAAGTTGGATCCGACCGCTCCCGAGCGGGATAGAAATATCGGACCTATTACTCTATTTTACAGGCACAATTTAGGGGGAAATTGGAGTTAAGTTTGCTAACAGGATAAGCGGAAAAATAATCATGGATATAATCCCTAAGCGTCATTGTTAGAACTGAAATATACTAATGCCTAGTCAATCATAAATTGCATTATGGTCTTCCTTGTTATAAATAGGTTAATAACATGGTTAAAAATTCGATAATTTTTTTGTTAGTAAGTGATATAATATTATGTTTTTTCACGACTAGTTCTATGACACAAATTGTTCGAAAGACAATAATAGCTTGTATGTGGACAAACGCTATGCAACATTTTGTTAACACACTGCAACTGTTAACAGTAATAAATACCTAATTGATGAAATAACACAAAAAATATATTGTGATTTTGTAAATCTAATGTAGACATAGACATAATTTTATTTGTAACGAAAACAACACATAATATAAGACAAACATTAAAATTATAGTACATGAATAAATATAAACAGTAATTATATGTTAAATTTACACAAAACTTAAGTAACATTTCATAAACTTAACCATATATTACAAGAAAAAAAAAACAACTTGAACTAAAAAAATGAGTATGTATAGATGACGATGAAAACCCTAATCTAAAAGCCCACTACCAGCGGGCACAGTTCCCAAAATGCTGGCCCCATTGCCACGTTGGATAGCAATACTGATCCTTTGGGCAAAATAGAGGCCGGCATTTTGGTCACGTGTTGCGTCGACCAGGCGTGATGAAAGATCTTTGTAAATGTTTTTTGCTCGCGGTCCCCACGGTCCTAAAGTTTCGACCCCAAAAGGTTCAAATATGTATCCACTGTCAATGTTCGCATATTTGTTCCTTATTTCCTTTAAATAATTTAGTAAATGCATACATAATTATATTGTAAATGTATGTAATGTTAAATTTTCAATGTTTTTAACTATTGAAAATAATTACAGGTTTAGGTAACACACCTATCTGATTCATGCACATAATATTTGTCGCTAAGTTGGATCCGACAGCACCCGAGTGGGATAGAAATATCGGACCTATTACTCTATTTTACAGGCACAATTTAGGGGGAAATCGGAGTTAAGTTTGCTAACAGGATACGCGGAAAAATAATCGTGTCTGTAATTCCGAAGCGTCATTGTTAGAGCTGAAATATGTTAATGCCTTCCTTGTAATATAAATTAGTAACATAATTACAAAGTCGATGAACTTTTTGTTTGTATTTTACGATTGATTTCATAATAAAAATGATTCGTAATATGAATGCTTATTGACTTTTGTCAAAACGGTAAAGATGAAAATAATATCTTGTATGTGCCTAGGTATGCGGATAAACGCGTCACAACATATAGTTAACGCATCGCAACTGTGTAATTGATCAAAAAGGATAAAATAGATATCGTCAATCTCATGATGTTAGGTACTACTGTTGTGTAATACATTGGTGCATCACACATCACTACATAGTATAAAACAAAGTCGCTTCCCGCTGTCAGTCTGTCCCTATGTATGCTTATATCTTTAAAACTAAAGCTCTCGTCACACAGAGGCGGGAAGTGCGGGATAGCGATCGCGATCCGGGACGGGATTTTTTTGTAATATTCGAATTTGTTTGCAACCTGACACATCACAAGCGGGCGCGATCGGCCGCTATCGCCTTGCACTGGACCGCTATCGGATCGCTTTCTCGCGGCTCCCGCCTCTGTGTGACCCGAGTTTAACCGGTTTTTGATTCGGTTTTTTTAAATGGATAGAGTAAGTCAAGAGGAAGGTTTATATGTGTAATACACCTGTGCGAAGCCGGGGCGGGTCGCTAGTCATATTTTAATTGAAGTTTTATGTATCTGCAATCTTCAATTTTGATAGGCAATGAGGCGGCTAAGATTTTGTTTCATGCCAACTTGAATCAATGTTGTAGGTTGTGGACCAGTTAGTCACCAGTTTGTTAGTGATTTACTTGCATCCAATTTTAGTCAATTTTATTCATAAACATGTCTTCTGACACTATTAACAAAATGCCAAGGCTGTTAAGAATTATGAATGGGTGCGAACTTTATTCATCCTGTCATCAACAAATCTGTGCTATTAGCATCATCGATTCCTATCTGTTGATATTAGTAATTAATGTAAATCAGATCTGCCGTTAGTTGTGTTTTATAGCTCACTAGAAACTTGTATTCGCACCTCTGTAGATTTTTTAATTTTCCCTAAAGCTGTAGAGTCTAGAGCCTTCTATTTGCCCGGCGCGCGAGTCACTTATATGTACCTACTAAATAGGTACTCAAATACTTACCGCAAAATGCATTTTTAAGAAATATAACTTCAATTCGCGACACAGGCTAGCCTAGTGCGAAATCCAGGGTGCATAAAATTACATTGTTATACCTACATTAAAATTTACCTGTTTTGTTAAAATTAAGTACTATTATAAGAATGTTCTGCACATGTGTTATTTGGAAAATAAATATGTTTAATTGAAAATAGAAGAAGAAAGTTGTTTGACGACTTTGTACGTCATGACAACCTAATGATTAGAAAAATAATTATTTTTTGCAAAAAATCGTAACACCGACTTCCTCCGTGTAAAGAATTCAAATAATTTGCATAAATTGATGTGCCATCAATGTACAATTTTGTTGATTTATAAAAAACGGCTCAGCCAATTTTAAAAAAGATTTTTTGTAATCGGTTCATAATCGGGGAAAGTATCGATGTACATACACAAAAAATATAGTAATACATAACAACATAGTAAAACATAGAAAATGGAGGAGGCCCTTTTTGGAAGTCGGTAAAAACCATAAAAGCAGCATAGTAGAAGGAAAGAGAGAAAGATGAAAACTGTGGAGGGTATTCTTAGATCAAAGTAATGAGAAGGTAGATGTCATATCGTACAGGGAAGTGAGTACACTGGCCGAGGACCGCTAGACGTGGAAGTTGCTCCATCGACAAGAGCCTTGCTTTTAAATTTTGAATGCTAAACATTGCAAAATGCGTTCATAAAGAGTTGGAATAGTATAAATAAGAATTCGCAATGCGGACTTTTTGTAATTTAGTTAGAAAACTAAGAACGTGCGCCAATCAAAGGTGTATCAAACATTTTTTCTAATGTAGAATAGGGCTACATTTGGCCACCAACTCGCCTGATAGAAAGCAAAGTTGTAGCCGAAGATGGAGTATGTAGACCTAAAAGATACCTACCTCTTGACTTGAAGATATTTAAATTGTAATTGTCAGGAAACAAAGACGGAGGCAGAGCATTCCAAATCCTGGTGGTCCGCATTATGAAGGAAGAAGCGAATCGCTTAGTACGAGCAGGTGGTACGTCGACTATGAAGGGATGGTATTTATGCAACTTCGGCTTGTTCTGTTGTGAAAAGGAGATGAAAGAATCAGGTCGTGGAGTTCGAGCGCACACTCGGCGAAATGGAGCCTACAGAAAATTGCTAAACACGCTAAGGACTACCGGGAAAATTTTGTCCCGGTAGGTTCTACTAGTAGAGCTAATAGTAGAACTTTCGGGAACGACCCTACTTTACGCCTGTGTTCCAGGCTTTTTAATTTGGATGCAATAAGCTTACTATCGCCGATTATCCCCACGGCACGACATTCAATAGAATCCAAAGCTTCGAGCTGGTGTTTAGCTGATCCATCAAAAAGGTGGCTGCAGTACTCCAAACATACAATCGGCCTTGAGCTTGGTATATGTTAAGAAGCTGTACCGTAGTGAAATACCTTTTCACCTTACTGAAGATGCCAAGCTCTTCCCCAGCTAATTTAGCTTTAGACTTCAGATAAGTACCGAAGTTCAACGTGGGGGAGAGAGTAAGGCCCAAAAGCCTTAAGCTTAATTATGTGCACTCTTAACCTGTGAAATGGACGAATTGTAACCTATCCATTATTTATTTTATAGAATACTAGTTCTTGCCCGCGACTTATTATGTCTATGCCAAATCTTTACTTAATGTAAATCCGTTGCTGCGACAAAATACATCGACTTAACATTTTTTTTTCTTTCTTTCTATATAATAATAATAATAAAATCTTTATTTTCAGATAACTAAGATCCATACAAAGTATTTCACATAAATACACATAACAATAATTTGACGTCAGTAGTGTTGACTGTTCAAAAAATAAAAATATAAATAAATATAAGAAATATATTGATGGTGAAATAGTAACAAACACACACAAAGAAACACACTTGCGGGTTTATAATATTACCAAGGATTAGATTGCAAAATCTTCATTTATTGATTTATCGCTTCCTTCGCATCGTTCTAACAAATATTTGTATTGAATTATAGCTTATTGCATAAAGACATCCAATTTCAAATAGACACATAAAACATAAAAAGCGGTCGAAACCAACGAATTTATGTGCATCTGTCTGAAGACTTAAATAATAATATCCAGTGTTGCTACTCATCCAAAGCACAAAAAAAAAACTAGTTATAACCGGATTTTTATCTCAAAATTAGAATTTATATTCAAAGATTTTTATAAAATTAGCAGATTTTGAGATAAAATTGAGATTTTTGTGTCTGTTGGTATCGTTTAGCATAATAAACATAACCTATCAATTAGTCTCAAAAATATTTGAAAAATATTCATGAGATACAGTTTATTCTGTCTTAACTGGCTTTCGATTAAAAATTAATAAAGGTGGATTGAGCACTAAAAACCCTATGATTAATTATTTGTAATAGACTTTGATATTGAAAAAATATCAGGGCTATAGTAACAATAAAAAGCCCGATTATAGAGGCGCCAGCGTAAATTTAATGGCAACGTAAAAAGCGTTCTCTCTATCGAATGCCTAAAGTGAAAAAGAAACAGAACTATGCTATTTAGCTGTTATAATTACGATGGCGCCTCGCCTCGGTAATCGGGCTTAATGTTGACGTGTCGAATATCTCGCGTTGCGTTGTCTTTTCTCTTATCAATATAGTGTTTGTTTGTGCAGATTTTTTTTAGGAAACGTATGTCCAACAGTGTACGTCCTATGGCTGATATGACAATGATGAGTGTCAACTCATACATGTGGCTATGTATAAAAGCTTTCGTGCAGAAGCTCAGAATTGTTTCACCGTTTGTTGAACTATAGTGCGGTATCTATTAAGAAGGTAATCTGCACTTTTCAAATCTCTAAAATTGACCTTTTAACTTAATTTTTAATTTGCTTGTATAGCATTCATAGTGTAGTTTGATTATGTCTTAGTGACCACGCAACGCTTAACTTAACGCTTAACGTCTTAGTTTTTTTCCGCGGTTGGCATTTACCTACAATTGAGCGCTGCCCTGGCTCGGATGACACGCTAAATTGTAGGTTCCGTTGTTTAAACCGTATGGTTTAGGCCTTAAAAACTCTAGCACTAGGGCTAGCGATCATAAACGATATTTATTAGCTTTTTGAAATTCGATTACTATATTTATAAAACAGAAATTTCAAGTACGAGTAAGTAAGTAAGTAAGTTCGTATAGGCCGGGTGGCTAGCCCTGGTGTCAGAGTTTTTAGGCCGCCTGAAGGCCTCTGACATGGCTAAACGGTTAAAACAACCGGGACCTACAAGTACGAGTTTAATACAGACATTAATTTTATTATTTGATGTAACAAATATTTTATTTTAATTAAAAGAATGTGACCTGTTTTTTGTGAGGTGTCTATAGCTAAGGAATCGGCGCTTCTTAAATCGATTATGCATTGATTTTTATCTCGATTTAAATGTTAAGCGTTTTAATCTAGTTTGCTAATAGAAAGACATTTTTAATGTAATATATTATACTAGTAGCGTCTCCTAGCTTCGTGTATACAAATATAGAATGTTTAATTATTATTCGCCAAAAATGGCACAACTGACTTAAAAAAAACACATACAAACGAACTTAGAACCTCCTCCTTTTTGGAATTTGGTTAAAAATATAACGTCATATTTGCTTGCAGAGCTAATATTATTTTAATTTTTTTTTACTAAATAATACTTATTAATTTTAACTAAAAGTAGTGTATCACGAAGTAATAAAGATGCTTAAAATATGTAGGTTCCTTCAATAGCAATAACTACGTTCATAACTTCATACGCACAATTAAATCCCATTGTTTTAAAAAATATTTCAAACAAACAAACACAAGCTGACAAATTTATAATATTAGTGTGAGTTTGATTTTTAGTCTAATAATGTACAGTAATATGGTGAGCAAAATGGATTTTACAATATTATCTCGTTGTAAATTTGAAAATAAGATAAAGATACTAAAATTATATTTGCAATTCAAATAAGTCTCGAGTTTTCTATTGTGATACTTTATATGGATAACTTTTTTGTTTGTGGCTGTACGTAATATTGATTTTTTACGTGTAAATAATAACTAATAAAATTTACATTTTGAAATAATAACTTGTGTTGTAGCAATATTTAATTTTAAATCAGTTTTGACGTTTGGTTTTTAGCTGTAAGTAGGTACCTACTTCAAACTACTAAAAATCAAACGTCAAAACTTATTTAAAATTACGAATACTATTATATTTACGAAAACTATTAATATTTAATTGAAACTATTAAAATTAAATGTTAATAATTTTCGTGCTTTAGAAAATAACTTAAGCCATCAGTAATTAGCTATGTAAATCACAAGTAAACTAACTAAAAAGTTAATTATAAAGTACAAATGCCAATATCTAGGCTAGACTTCCGCCCCATCACGAGTTTATTTTCCCCAGGTTAGGACGAAATCAGTACGGCACGAAGGTGCGATGGAACTGATTTTCACCTTTTTAGTTTAAAGCCAGCAGAAAAGCTCCCAGCTGGTAGCGACCTCCCGCGACCCACGTGGAAGTCAATAAACTGACTCCGGACCCAAGTGGGCCGCTGCAAGGTAAATCTAGCCAAGTGGAGGTTCTCGGATGCTGACAGGGTACAGTGTGATTGCGGAGCCCCTGAGCAGAGCATGGATCACCTGTTTACGTGGCCACAGAGTCCGAGCCCCAGCACGATGGAAGATCTACTCCACCCTGCACACTACACCCTGCGGGGTCGCAGTGGCCAAATATTGGGAGAAAACAATATAACTTTTTTTGAACCATTGACACGACAAAGAAGAAGTAGTTTATAGTTGATGCAGTTTTGTGTATAGACTTACAGCTATATTGTTTTTTAATACACCTTGTTAACACTACCTCTATTAATAGTCGCAAAATGAGTTTTCGTAAACTCACAATGAGTATTTATGTAAACGGCATCAACTTGGCTTTTTTTGTGTGTTAACAGCCCCCTAGAAAATCTGTATTTCACGTACTGACCGAGAGTATACGCTTTAACATCCCGAGACCCAAGATATTAAAGCTCTCCAGCTCTGTTTTTAATACAAAAAATAGTACCAAACAGCTACAAATAGATAAAACATAGTGCGTGGAGTCCCTCCGCGCGGAAGAAGTGAAACTTCGACGCAACAGTGCATTCATACCCCATAGCGTTAAACGTTTATCGCAACCTTGTTGAAAGTAGCATTAGAAGTTTCACTTCAAAATAAAGTAAGTTTACTTGTGGCTAGAGTAAATAATTGTGAGTAGAGTAAATTATAAACTATAAAGGCCAATATCCTGTAGCCTACACTTCCGCCCCATAACGAGTCCATTATCCCCAGATTAGGACGCAGTCAGTACGGCACAAAGGCGCGATAGCAGGTGCAGCCAAGCGCGGCCCGCTGCAGATACCGCGGCCCATTGGAGCCTGAGTTGGGCGCCGCTGCCTCAATTACTGGGGAAGTGCGCTCGGGTACCGGTTACCTGGGAATACTTAGTATATTGTCACATCATTATGACTTAGAATAGTTAAAAAAAATATAGAGTACATCCATTTTTACATGATTTTACTTATTTAGTTAAGTTTTGCGTAGTCAAGAAAATACCAATAAGCCAATATCAGTAACGAATGAGAAAATAGAGTTGTGTACTGTTTACTTGGGCATACTTAATATATGTTGTGATCTATTTTTGATATAAAACGAGTAAAAATATTGATACTGATTTTTAACCGACTTCCAAAAAGAAGGAGGTTCTATGTTCGTCTGTATGTATTTTATTTGTGTATGTTCATTGATATTCGGCTATTGTGAACTGAATCCAAAAAAAATTTTGTAGTTCAAAAGGGTACTCGTAACTTTCAAGGTGATCCCAATGAAATTTTATCGAAATCAGCTGAGCCGTTTTTGAAAAATTAACAATAATGTTAAAATTGTACAAATGATGGTAGTTAGCTTTGCCATTTTTTTTCGAAAATAATTATTACAGAATATTTTTAGCAAATTTTTCAAAATGGGCCATTCCAGTATCAATATCATTTTCTTGTTATTATCCCACTAAGTGAGCCCGTTTTATTTGGCCCTATTACTCTGTTACGAGTATATGTCATCTTATCATGAATTTATTTCTCTCGCATCATTCTCATCTCATCTCATCATTTAGACTATACATACAGTTATACACCCTAGTTTTATCAACTTATCTTCGGTCTTTTATTTCAGACTTTTTAAAGCACCTAATATTAAATAACAATGTCTACAAGTTATATATAATTAAGGCTTCGTAGCAGTAGACACAGTATACACAGCAGTGAGTAAGGCAGGTTCATTACCACCGCGGCAGGTAATGAGCTGATAGCACCTGCACTTACGTAGCGACGCTACGGCGCTACGAAGCGTAGTCATTGTCTTACCGTACACACAGTATGAACACTTTTTATACCTAAACAGAATACTAGCTGCCCGTCCCAGCTTTACCCGGCTACAAATGAATTACAGCTAAAAACTTTCCAGAAAAGATATTCTTAAATGTAATATGTAAGTAAGTTCGTATAGGCCGGGTGGTTAGCCCTCAGTCAGTGTTTTTAGGCCGCCTGTAGGCCTCTAACATGGCTAAACCGTTAAAACAACCGGGACTTACAATTTAACGTGTTACTAAAATGTAATATAAACCGTATTGCAATCTGTTGTGTGGTCACAGACACACACAACAGATTGCAATACGGTACACAGAACACAGACAGACAAAAAAGTGACTTTACTTTATAATACGTAGTGATAGTGATAAAAAATATACATAAGAAGTGCATATAATATCAGGTAATCTGGAGCTGATAGCACTCTGCACTGACGTAGCGTTGCTACGCCGCTACGAAACGTAGTTAGACTTACATAGATACTAGTACAGTGCGGGCACTTATATTTGTAATGCAATTTAATAAAGCGTGCATGCAATCTTAGTCTTTAGACCAAGGTTTCAAATAAATTATTATTATCAACCGTAAGACGTACGCTGCTGGATGTAGGCCTCCCACATACATTTTTAATGAGTATGATGTAATGATACTAGTTTAAACTAGTTTAATACAACAACCCGCACTGGGCATGCGTGGTGGATATGGCCCAATCACCCTTCGTGGGTAGGCCTACGTCCTGCAGTGGATTGTTAAAAAAATAATATTATAATATTATAAACGCGAAAGTTTGTGAGGATGGATGTTTGTTTCACGCAAAAACTACTGAACGGATTGAGCCGAAACTTTGCAATATTATAGCTTATATATCAGAATAACACATAGGCTATAAATTATAATGATATTCCGTCTCAAAAAAATATATTGCGCGGGCGAAGCCGCGGGTATAAACTAGTCATCAATAAAGTAAAAGGATGACACATCAATTCGTGCAAACAATTCCAATTCTGTACACGGTGGAAGTCGGTGGTGCCGTTTTTGGCGAAAAATCGAACCATTGCTCCCTCTTCAGTTAAATAGTGACAAATATCGCTGGAAATATTGGAACTGACCTACTGCAGCTGCCTGTGTTGTGTTATTGTGGGGTAGCAACAGGTGCCGTCAGTACGAACGTGTGCTAATGCTCTTTGGCAAACGTCCTGAGCGGAAGACTTAGACCGAAAACATCGTACTTAGGTACGAGTTCCACTTTTTATTCTTAAGTAAATACAACGTTCTTATTTATTTCTGCTTCTTTTTTAACTTTGAACGTCAAATTAGTCTAGAAAAACATACCTTAACCAGGCCATAATACCTAGGTAAGTATAAGCTATAGCGCTCATTGCCTAGTTCAAATAGGTGTTTCTTAGCAATCGCGGGAGTTAAGTAACGTGTGGCACGATCAGTCTTTAAATGGGTGACCACCGGTGGCATTTATGACAGCGCTACCACGTTATCGGATGACACGTTAAATTGTGGGTCCTACGTGTTTTACAGTTTAAACAAGTCAGAGACCTGCCGGCTTAAAAATTTTGACACCAGGGCTAGCCATTCGGCCCAACAAACGACATTACTTAACGGGAATTCTTTCACGGAAGACACGTTTGCCAAATTTGTTGACAACATGTTTTGCAGAATTTCAATAGTGTGCGAACTTGAGTTGTAGATGTTTTTTGTCCGGCTCTACCGAGTGAAATGTTTTGGCTTAATAGTGCGCTACACAGGGGGGCGCTGTTAGCGACTCCGGTGGAACCTCGCTTTAAGTTTTAAACGAAATATTTTTATAAATGTCTGCTATCAGTTTGCAATATCTATTTATACTCAGCGAGATATCTTACAATATTACACTTATATAGGTCACTTATTTTTTATTTATGAACCTGGAAAATTTGGATTAGTACCTAATTATTATGAAGCCAAGAGGAGTAGAACGTCAACGTTCTAACGTACGTCGTACGTGTTAATATTATTGTTGCTTAATTTTTAGTGTTAAGAAACAAGTACCTACCAGTTTACATTACATATACATGTGTATATACTTAGTGCATCAAAGGACAAATATGTAACCTATACTATTAGATTATAGTGCTATTTTAAAACCTTAACGACGTAATAATAATTTATGCAACTATGTAGAATTCTATTTCAAAATTTATTGACTTGTATCAATGCCGCTCAAATTCGCCACAAATTCCGCACTAGTGATGTGCAAGTAGTGATGTGCAAGTATCGAGTATTCGCAGCGACGGCAACCGATCGCTCGATATCGCATGACGGACGAGCGAGATACGCGCCGTGGGGGTGGCCATGTGAAAAATATGTGAAGATAGCTGCATACTTTTCTTGGTTTATTGTAGGAGAAAAAATCAATAATCAAATATTGCCAGTTTGAAAAATATGTACACATATTGTGTGCACTTAAATCTGTGATAGTAACTTGATAGAAACAAAATGGAGTCTTCCTTCGTGCGGCTTCGAGGAAAACCTTTACAAGGACATGACTGGACCGACAACGTTAAAATTATTGATAAAAACCGGCTAGTTTATTTTCAAACCATCTCCAAAATTAAATTCGAAGAGAAGCTTTTTAGTTCCAATGAGACCAAACGTAATGTTTGTTATAATATAATCCCTTGAATGCACCTTAAATCATTATTTAGGTCGAGGAGTATTATAGGCAAGTGCTTTTATTAGATTCTTATTTACTGTTGAGCACGAAGAAAATGTATGTTATCAAACTATTATTACGGAATGAAAATATTGTAAGCAACTGTTTGATTAAAAAAAAACGGTATTGAGAGTGGAAACTTGCTTATCCTGATAAATAGTTATCTTATCATTATAAATCATATTGGATATTATAGAACAGCTAAATGACATGTTTTGCTTTTTAAGGACAGCAGAAATATTTATAATATGACCAACCTAATAAAATATAATTGATATCTCAGAATGTAAGTGCTACATACTACGCCGAGGACATCGAAAAGTCGCACGCCTTAGGCATGTCGAGCGTTTCATTTATTATTAATTTAATGCTAATAGAACCAGCTCTAATGGCCACCCTACGGCACCACGGGCCAATATTTTAAAATCGATGTTTTTATAAATCGATAATTTGCTGTCCGCGATTCGGCGCGGCGTTTCGCGACGTTCCGCGACGCGACGCGCACCAATCGATGCTTATCGCGTTGTCACAACGCTTTGTTTCGATTCGCCCAACATCGGCCCATGTTTCTCTTGAAATGTGTTTCTTGCTAACGTACGAATTGATACTATCTCGTCCACATTTGCAAACTTACTTTTAACCTTCACTCGACGCTCCGACACTCAATTGTAAGCTCTGAGACTTTTCCGTAAAGTTCTTCGACTGTTTTAGACGTGCTTGCATTGTTTTGTGGGGTTCTATCTGTCGTTTTCATATGCATGCCAAGCGGTCTGTCTTCAGGTGTGTCCGCTGCTTATTATTTGATACTTTCTTGTCTCTCGAGAGAGGAATGCGAGGGCCGGAGGTCCCGTCACTACAATGCAAGGTATACGAAAGTGGTCAAATATGAAACCTTATCTTGTGTCTTATTTCTTCGCCGTATACTTAAAAGAGACAGATGACTCAAGATGGGCAGTTTTTGTCAAGGGATCAAGTTCGTTTTATGGAGTGTTAATTGATACAGGGCATAAGTATAAGGTGTTTATGTGGTATTATTTGACGTAAATGTCAGAATAACTGTAAACACAATATGTGGGTGAGTTTACGAGATGTTTAGTCAGCTCGTTTGAGAATATTTAGTGTGACGGTGTAACAAAATGTTTTCCGAATGAAAGAGCATTGTTTTTTAATTTGCTATTAATGTTAATTTATAAACGATGATCATCTTACACTGTCAGTTTAAATTGACATCTCAGTAGAAAAATATGGGCACCGTTTCAAAATTAGGTACTTAAGGAAACGGTATTAAACAATTTGAAACGTATTGTTTTTTTATGTATATAAAGCCAAAATATGTCATTTTGTTCTTACTTTTTTAATTTTTGAAATACTATCTATACAGGGTCATAGGTATTAAACGCAAAACCTTTTAAGGGCGGGTCTAGTACATCTACAACTTTACACAAACAACTTTTGTTCTAGGACTTTTGGAAAATCACGAAGAAAAAATCAGTTTTTCATACAAAAAATTCGTCAACGCGCGGCAAAATGTATGGAAAAGCGTTTGTTTTTGCGAGTTTTGAAAAGTCGTTGTACAAAAGTTGTTTCTCTAGATGTAGTAGACCCGCCAATAAAAGGTTTTGCAATTAATACCTATGACCCTGTATAAAAATAGTCATCAGAAAACTTCTTCAAAATATTTTGTCTTTCTTTTTTTTTAGTTGTATCACCTTCGTATGATTCAAAAAGAAATTCATTCAACATGCATATTTAAGCACTTACACATGGAGATATCATCAAAGTTACTATTAATGGTAATAATGAATTAATTATATCATTTTATAATAAAAAAAATAACACTCAAAGTCAACACCAAAAAGCACCCAAGCCCAATACACAAATCACGAAAAATTCGCCGAAACGCGTAGGCGAACGAAAATACAGAGTCGGCTGCGAATAAATAAACCGTATCGTCGGATCTGAAGATACGCGAGATAATACGTATAGATTCGCTTTATTTATACCAAACTAGATAGTGAATATTATACGGGGCCCATAAATAAAAACCGAGACAGATGCTATCGGCTGAATACCGAAATTGGACGGACCCTGGTGGGTACGTTTCCTAATAAGATAAGTCGCCGCTCGCGGCTTAAGGTGCCTGAGTGGATAGTTTCATACAATCAGACAATACAAATTTTATACATGTTTAATCAAATAACTAATTTTTTTTTAAACTCTTCTGAGAGTCTGGTGGAAGTGTTGGACGCGACGCCTGACCAAAATGCTGGTGTTTATTTGGCTCAACGTATAACCATTGCCATTCAGCGTGGCAATGCTGCCAGCAAGCTGGGCACGCTGCCAACTGGCAGTGAGCTTGACCATTTGGATTATTCTTTAGACCTTCAACTCCGTCAAGGGCCTGCGGATGATCTAATTGTTTTAGCATATAAAGTAGTATTGTAGTTAATAAAGGCATTATTTATTAATTCCTTAGTAAATGTATGCGTGATATATTTAAGTATTATATTTGGAGATACCCTTATCATCTAGGGTTATAAAAATAGCCTACGACCTGTTCTCAGATCTAACAAATATACGCCAAAAATCATCAAAATCGGTCCAACCCATTCGGAGGAGTTCGATAACAAAATTAAATACAATGACACGAGATACTAGACTAGATCTAGCTAATTAGCTTTTGATTTTAGTAAATGCATGTTAATTAGATATTGTTTTACAAAGGACAGGGATGTCGTAATGGCCAACTTTTACTATGGCACCAACCTCAAAACAGCATGCATAAAAGTTCATCGACACTCGACAAAATGTACATCGCCAAATCAATCTCTCTCTCCTGTAAAGTTGGCTACAAGCCGTGCGAAACCCCAATGCTCGCACAGGTATTAAGTGAGCTTAACAATAAAGATATATTTATTGTATACCAAATAGTATAAATTTATACATTAGAGTAGCCATTCATATATGTCAGCTTCAGTCGGGATTGGGTTTTGTGCAGCTTGTACGAGTAACATCAGAGCCGCCAAGAAGTTTAATTAGAATTAGAAGCTCATAGTGTAGTTTGACTAGGTGTTCGTTAGCGATCATCGAAGTTAAGCAACGTTCAGCACGGTCAGTCAATGGAAGATCGCGGGTGGCTAAACAACTGAGCGCTACAGTGGCTTGGATGACACGTTAAATTGTAGGCCCTGGTTGTTTAAACCGTTATAAGCCATGTCAGAAGCCTTTAGGTGGCTTAAAAACTCTGACACCAGGGCTAGCCACCTATACGAATTTACTTTACTTAGGTACTAGCCGCTTTACCACAAAAGATTTAAACACGCCTTAAACACTGTCTGACGGCACAATTTGTACTGCTAACCATTGCTTAAAGCGTGCGTAAAACTTTTGTGGCTAGGCCGTAAAAGTTTAATTTAGCCTGTAAATAATAAATAAATAAATATTTTGGGACATTATCTTACACACGGCCTCTTACCCTAAACTAAGCAAAGCTTGTGATATGGCTGCCAGAGACTGATATACTACATATACTTATTTTTAAATACATACTTATAAAGATAGTAACTAAATGACACCCAGACACAGAGCAAATATTTATGTTCATCACATAAATATTTGCCCTGGTGGGGATCGAACCCACACCTCTTTGACCCAGAAGTTAGGGTCACTAACCACTGAGCCACCGAGGCCTATAGCCGTTAATTTTAGTAAACACAGCAGTCATATATATCTCTCGGCTCCAAAGAGGTAAAAAGTTACACGAGTATAGGCGGTCATTATCACCTTAATGTTTTCACTGATTAAAAAGCGATTTAAATAATTTTATGAGGTCAGAAGTGCGTGGGAGTGGTGTGTTTGGAAATGGATACGATTTCGCGATCGACATACCAGATAAGATTGATATCGGATAGTGCAAAATTTGCATAAATTAAAAACATTTTTACATACTCTCTATAAATATTGTAGGTAAATATATCATTACGATTAAAGAAGTAAAAAATGTAATAAAAAAAAATTATTACGATTTTTTCGACAATGGGTGACCGTGAGCGATTTACAACTGAGCTACCGTGGTTCGCAAGCCCCGTCAAAAGTAAGGTCCTGGTTATTGACCGACGAAACGGAGGCGGTACTCAATTCGATGCGTATATATTTTTTAAGTATATTTTATTTTTATTTTATTTATTTGGTATACAAAACAGAATACAGTCAATAATATGCTTAAAAATTGTAGTGATAAAAACTATGAGCTAAACCATATTCCAAAACATGTGAACACATCATGATTACTGTAACAGTACTTAAGTATTTGACAAAATACAATTGATTTATTTTAATTGGTATAATCACGCATAACTTTTTGCCTATCTAGTAGTTCGATTTCAATAATTCTTTTTTCATTGGAAAGAGTATACTTCGAAATTGGTCCCATTTAAATTTTATCGAAATCGGCCGTGCTATTTTTGAAACCAACAAAAATGTAAAAAATGCTACATCGATCCGTGCGAAATATTCACGAATTCTTTACACGGTTGAATTACGTCATGACATTTTTTGCGAAAACTAATTATTTTAACTCTTTTGACGCTAGAGGCCGTTAGGCTGCTTAAAAACTGACGACAGGGCAAAACTGACATCCGACCCATATCTGCTTTAACCTATGACTTTGTAATATTTTATTACGGAAACTAAAGCGGTAAATATTGGTATAATATTTGCTTTAAATATGTAAATGGGAAGTCATTGACGTAATGTTTAGAGATAGTAAATAGTCCACTTTTAGTTTGTTGGTTCTGTAGTTAATGTCGATTAAAAACAACTACCGCTAAATACAAGACATACATAATCTAAAACTACATAAACTACAACTATATAACAAGCAATTGGATCATCCAGAGACCCTTGAAGGTCTAAAGATATTAAAAAAAAAAAAAAAAAAAAATACTTGGTACGGAAATATTTTTTATTTATCATTTTACGACTATTATTTTTAAACATTTTTTATAAAGTTTGTTCCAATTTAAATATTTTTTTGAGGTCACAAGTGCGTGGAAGTGGTGTGTTGGAAATGGAGATGATTTCGCAATCGACATACCAGATAAGGTTGCTGTTGACCTTTGTGATAATGATAACGGATTGAGGACAATCTGCATAAATTATGAGTCTATAGCTTTACCTACGATTTTGTAATGTCCTGCGGCTATAGGGTTCCGCAGAGTTATAATATTGATCTCTAGTATTACTAGTAGTGCTACGAACGGTAGACCTCGCGGCACATTTCTTTAACAACATCTTCATATTATGCTTATATCTTGACTTGCTCTTAACCCATTTGGTCACAAATAGGTACAAATTTTGTAAGCATGAACCAAATGGGTTAAATTTAGATACTTAGACCCTGGAACCGGGGTGTTAGAATACGTATTCTAACAATTTCTATATCTAACTATTTCTTTACGACAAGTCGTAAAAGCCGACTAAAAGATTCGAAGGTGGGCACATTTGGGGATGAGAATCACCCAATCGAGTTTGGAGGAGACAACGGCGCGTCTTAGCCAGCGTCGTTGTAAGGTCTGTATAGTCCTGGGACGTCAATTAACATGCTAGAAGGCACTGGTCTGTTCCAACGGAGATCCCAGTGCCGTCTATAAAGCATAGAAGTCGGCTACCGAGGGGGTTTTAGTGGTTAAGACCACATAACACAATTGCACCCCAATATAGATAGGTATCTGTAAAAGATTTCCCCCCGTCAAATAAAAAGGATTTAAATACTAAAAGATTTTGCTAAATATTAACGAAATTATCTCATAAATATCGCGACAACAAAGCGACCTAGGGAAATAAACCTCGGAGTGATTCAGGGTTAAGTAAGTTCGTATAGATGGCTAGTCCTGGTGTCATAGTTTATAAGCCACCTGATGGCTTCTGACATGGCTAAACAGATAAAACAACCGGGTATTCAGGTTTATTGACCTTAGAAAAGGATTTATCGCAAAACAGTGTTTTCTATTTGGATACTTATCTATCTAATCATATCACAAAGGAAGCCATCCTATTTTGATTAGATAATTATAATAATATACTTTGATAACAATGCTTCATAAATATATCCTTGTCACTATGCATAATACTCGTACATTATAAGAGGAACTAAAGTTACCAACAAATCCCAGCGGTTTAAGAAGTTGAAATGGCAATGGACAAGGCACATAGTTCAAAAAACGGGTAGCCGATCGATAGTGCCGTAAAGTTCTAGAATGGAGACCAAGCGCGTAGTTATACTCGTAGGATGTCACCGCCAAGGTGGTCTAATAATGTAAAAAAGACTGTAACATGATTATGCAAATGGTTTACAACCGGTCTTATTGGAATATGGGAGGCCTATTTTGAGCAGTGGACGTTTTAGGCTGATATGATATGATAATGATAACTATAAGAATGTTAAATATAAAAATACTATATATTATTATTATATACTAAATAAATACGGTTTATACTTTTTGTGAAATCCTATTAATTTTTAAGATAAGTATTGCTTATGTGCCTCAAGTCGAAAGTTTTCGACCAGTGTGTGTTGCCAGTGATGACTTATGGCACAGAAACGTGGCCTCTCACTATGGGCCTTATTAGTAAGCTCCAAGTAGCCCAACGAGCTTTGGACAGGGCTATGCTCGGAGTCTCTCTGCGGGATCGAATCAGGAATGAGGAGATCCGTAGCAGAACCAAAGTTACCGACATAGCCCAACGGATTAGCAAGTTGAAATGGCAATGGGCAGGGCACATAGCGCGGAGGACTGATGACCGGTGGAGTCGGAAAGTTCTCGAGTGGAGACCACGTACCGGCAAGCGTAGCGTAGGACGTCCACCCACAAGGTGGACAGATGACCTCATTAAGACAGCAGGATCGCGCTGGATGCAAGGTCTATCAACCGGTCTTATTGGAGATCCATAGGGGAAGCCTATGTCCAGCAGTGGATGTCCTTTGGCTGATGGATGGATAGATTGCTTATGTGAGTGGTAAAGTAATTGGTACGAGTATATCCGTTTTAATAGCTCAATAAATGCAATTTACAAGTTTAACTTTAATTTAGTTAAAATTTGTCTACAGAATCCCATAGTACCATGTCGCGACACGCTCTTGACATCTCCTTCTATTGCCCTCAAAATGTTAAGTGATTTTTTTCGCAAGTCAGTGACTTTAGGTAATTTGAATATCTGATGTGAATTGATTAGCGTTATCTGTCGAAGGATCTGCCAAACCTTAAGTATCGTGGCATTAATGACTACCTACGTTTACTAAAAAGTCTGAGAATTTATAAAAAAAAACTAGTTGTTTTTCTCGAAAATAACATCCAACAAAAACATTTTCATGTGAAATATAGCCAAGACCACAGTTCCCACTTTCAAAAAGTTGTCAGATCTTATGTAGAGCCAAGCTTCTAATACACGCCTTAACTCTTCAAGTCTCTTCTTAACAAGTCCTTACTCCACAAACTCTACACCTTTGCTAATATATAGCTTTATACATACATAAATGATATATATACATGGATAATATAATATATATAAAACGAAAGACACTAGATTTCGCGACACAGGCCGCCTAGTGCGAAATCTAGGGTTCAATACAAATGTATTTAACCCTAGATTTCGCACGTTTAAGGTAGCCTGGAAGAAATCGCTTAAGGCGATAAGGCCGCCGTTGTACCACCTAATTTTAAGCAAATTTATACTTTGTTATTTAAGCTGTTTTTCTGGTGTACAATAAAGTTATATTGTATTGTATTGTATTTACTATTACCAATCTTAATAAAACTTTTATTAAAACAAACAAACAAAATTATTCTAATGTCTGAATTGTGCTTATTGCTGAAATTGCCAATGACAATGATCGAGTTAGCCGTTAAAATTAGTTGCAAAGAATCAAGACAATTAATACATAACATGCGAGATTTACTTCAAGGTCATTATTGTCGGTCCTGTTGGTATGGTATTACTTAACTGCAATTCGGACAGCAAATTCTTGGTGTTGCCAAGTATGCTAAGTTTTCGATATTAGATTTAATATACTTACCTAAATTGAAAATTTTTCGTAACATTTAAAAATATTTTTAGCCACTAAGTTTAATTTAGCTTGTACTGTAATACTGTAAAAATTATAATGTATATGTATATTTTTGTAAATAAAAATAAATAAATATGTGACTTGGCCGTTTCAATTTAGATCTTATTTCGAACTCTGTTTTACTTGAAAAAGAACACAGGTGAGTAATAAACTAGTCATCTTCTAAACACACATATTTACAAGAAACAATATTTAGTAAACTAATGAACAGGAAAAATGGCTCTTATTTATTATTATCATCAAGCTGTTATAACAACTGTTATAATATTCCATATTGATGGACATAATTTACGAATATTAAGTTCACATCCTGGCAGGAAATCGACGCAATAATAGAAAAAAAACCCGATGTAAATTGAGATCGAGCGATACGACCGTGACCTTTCGGCGGATACTGTCGATCGCGATAAATCAGCTGTCTGGCCCACTGACCACCCTCGGTACTGGCCACCCTCGGCTTAAATAGCTATCGATATAACTGCAATAATTATATTATTATAACTAGTAGTCCGCCCCGGACTTGGACCTCGCGCTATTACTATTTTAAATCATAAATACCGACTGGGATTTAGAAAAAATGTAACAATATTTGTAAGAAAGTTAGCGAATTATTTTAAACAAATGTTGAAAGACATAGATAACATTCCGTGAAATGTTTAAAATAGTCATCCGCATCTCCGCAGAAAGTGGCGCCGTTTTGCCTCTTTTTACCGCGGCCCTCGTATCTTCGCAACCACTTAATAGAAAATGCTCATATTAGAACTTAAAAATTCTATAAATATAAACTACGTTTATGCTAAATTTCATGAAGATCGGTTGAGCGGTACTTGAGTTAACGTCGAACAAATATACATACAAACATACATTTGTCCACACAAGTGCCGGCTCGTCCCAGTAGACTCTGAGACCTTACTTACGCTCGGTCAATTATACCTGTAAGTGTACTGTTTCAAATAGTGACTACTAATACCTACCTATACAACGTAATGATACGAAAGGTGTAGTAATAGGTACATACTGTAACCACATAACATCATGAACAACTTTTACTATGGGATCAATTCGGAATTAGAGAAAAAAAAAAACATTTGATTAATAGGTTCATTTTGTCGACTCCGAGTTGCCATTTTGTATTTCTTTTCTCGAATTTCAGGTTGGCCTCATAGTAAAAGTTCATATGATGTGGTTACCTTATGTGTGGTTAAGTATTACTACACCTTTCGTAAACACTTTGAACTAACTAAGAATCGTGGAGCTGCAAGAAACTAAATTCTCACTTCATAATTATTTTTTATTAATTTAAAAAAATGGCATGACCGACTTCAACCGTGTAATTTTTAGCACCGATCGATGTAACACTTTTCACATTATTGTTGATTTATCGAAAATGGCTCAGCCGATTTCGATAAAATTTAAATAGGGCCAACTTCGAAGTATCATCATCCCAATTCCATCATCGTGGCAACAACTGAATCTCTTCCTATCAGGTATGACATGGTTCTGTTCGTGAATGTTTTCCTCGCACACGGCATTTCTCTGGTGAATACGCAGATATATGAACTACGTTGATCACGGGAATGAGAAAAAGCGAGAGAATAAAAGATAGAAGAATGTGACCTTGTAAAAAAAACATCAACTTGGACTCAACATTAACAAAACCGCAAAAAAGGACCGACTTCACCAACAAAGGTTCAACAACGGCCCGAAGATTAATGCCATCCGATATATCATTTGCGTCGCAGCGAGGTGCGCGAACTTTCAGCGATAAACTTTTAAAGACTCAACTTGGTACAGTGGCTATATCGCCAGTCGCCGCAGAGTAGAAAATCGTTCAGAGAAATAACTGTCAAGTCAATTTATAAAAACTTTTCAGTAGAGCTTGTACAAAAGTCAAACTGTCAGATCACGTCAAAGCAGATTATTTTAAAAAGCGGCAATAAATAGATTTAGATTAAGTAAAGTTCTGATCAAAAGCAAGCATCTTTACCAAGTGCAAATTCGATACATATTCATCTCAGATATTAAATATTTTGCTTTTATGCATACACACATGTTTGATGGTTGTACACCATCAAACAAAACAAAAATAAAATACTGGCAGTCGAAGTAAACATGTAAAAAAAAGTCAAAACTGATATCAGATTGCACCTGTTCATGATCAGTATGAATACGTATTATATGAAAGCACAATGCATTTTTACTTTTCAGCTATAGTTTTGCATTAATAAAACCTGTATCTCTATCCCTTTTTCTACTCAGTGATATCGCGCTGAAAAATTGTGTATCAGCCCCGTAGCCTGGGGCAGGCGATAAAGCGAAAAAATCGCGCCCACAGTATTTGTTGGAGTAGAGATATTTGTCACAGGCTGATGTTAGAACTTCGGTAATTGCTCTCTTGGAACTTGATTGTCCGTGATTGAGGGTCGTTTGGCTTACTGGGACTTGACAGTATTTTTTATCTACCTTCTAACGTGCTAGATAGAGTATCTATTTAGCTGTGGATTCATTAGCAGCACAGCATAGATAAAAGAGTTACTGTGGGTTTTTTAGCATGTTGAAATACTTGTAGCTAATTTTCACTGAATATATATTATAATACAATATTTATACAGTGACTGTGGGTTTTTTAGCATGTTGAAATACTTGTAGCTAATTTTCACTGAATATATATTATAATACAATATTTATACAGTGAAAATTAGAATCTTGTGTGAAGAATTTTATTTAAAGAAAAAAAATGTGACTTACTAGTGTAACAAAATTTGTCATAAAGCCCGTATATTTATCTACGTTGATTTAAATCAAGATAGATTAAATGAAATATATAGGAACAAGACGTATAGCAATTACTTAAGAAGACTTATTCCTAGTACATCAAAAGCATACTTCGTATCACAAAGAAACTTTGGCCCGCGTTATCTCCCCGAGCGTGTGTCCCACGACAAAGTGACTTTATTAAACTTTTTTGCATTACTTTTTCGAGTTCACCTACAGGATAAATTGTGGCGCGATAACTCGGCCGAGTTAAACGAGGTTAATACATTAACCGGAGTTTAAACTGTGGTTAACTTGTTGGTGCCTTCGGGCCTTTTGCCGGTTGACTGATGTAATGACGGGAAGAGGATTTTTTGCTTTACTAAAATATTTTTTTAGTAAACTGTGCAGCCTGATGGTGTAGTGAATATTGTAGTATAACTTTTCTAACTTTACAAAAATTGACTCTGGCAAATGTTTGGAAGTAAGATGCTAATATCCCTTAAAACAAGACTATTGGACTACTTAAAACAAGCAGAAGGAAGAGAGTAGAATAGGAATTTTCTCGTCCCTCTTCGATCTCTTAAAGAATAAATCACAAAAAAAAATAACAACTTACCTAATTGTACAGGATTACTTCTAATCAATTAGCATCCTTTTAGGGGCTTATTCTGTACTTACCTACATCAAAACTAACAACTTTTGTTCTGCGACTTTTGTCAAAACTTAAAAAATTGTTGTTGCATAGAAAATTATCGTTCACCCGCGACAAAATTGATGTAACAGCTGATTTTTTTGAGTTTTAACAAAAGTTGCAGAACAAAAGTTGTAAGTTTTGATGTACAATATAAGCCCCTAAAAGGATGCTAGCTGATTAAGAATTACCCTGTATAATAATCAAAGTCAATGTGTTGTCTGTAAATTCTAAAATCTATGTAATTTTATTTGTTTTACAACTCACGGGTTGCCCCGGATCTTTGAAAGGCATTGATGGGGCCGAAACCAACACCAAGAGGCCCTTTTACAATCATTAAGTAAAAAATAATAATAATTTAATAATTATTACACTAAGTTTATAAAATAAACTAAATACTTTTTATGATCACAACGAGAACATTCCTAAATCAAACCTGACAAAAGTACTATCTGATAAACTCAAGATAAACTAGAGTTCGAGAAAAAAGAAATAAATTTCAAATTAAGAACAAGTCGCAGAATCCTTTCGCGCACTATCTCAATATGAAAATGTATGTAAAGCCGGCCACAGATGGCCCGACTATAAATCCTGCGGCATCGCGCGGTATCGCGCGTCATTAGTGTAGAAAGTAATTGTGCAGATTTGTCTCCGTAGTCGCCTCGCCCCGTGAATCGGGGGTTTTATCGGTTTGACGAAATGTGGGCTGTTTTTGGTTACAGTTTGATCAGAAGTCGTTTTGAATATACGCTTATTTGATTTATTATGTACAACGTTATGTAAGAACAAACAAAGCGATCAAACCCAAATAAAACTAAATTTATATTAGGTACGTTAAGTATCTCAAGCTACTTAAAAAGTTCTTAAAAGTTATAAAAATCCTTGTTTCGTTCGTTCTTACATAATTTACTGCAATTATACTTCTAAAAAAATAGTAAAAAAAATAATTGCCGCCATCTGATGTAGGTGTCAATATTAATTCAAAATGAATAATATTTTTCAATAAGTACGTTAAGTCTATGTTTACAAAATTAAAGAAATGCTTAATAGATAACGAAATAACCAAAAATATCAAATCACTCTTTTCTACTTCATAGCAACACATTCGAATAACGTGCCAAAGTTAGTTTTTATGTGAACGCGTGATAAATTATGGCCATACATTATACTTATTAAATTTTTTGTGAAGTAGTTTGGTAGTAGCATATAGCATTAATTTACTAGTAAATTTATTATGACTCATAGCAATAATATAATTAATACGTCATTACTATTGGCATTTAAAATGCATATTATTATTGCATTTAAATAATTAATTACGATTATTTATTAATTTATCATCACACAAATATTGTACTCAACCTTGAGCTTGTTTAATAAAGTCCAGTAGATTTTTATCTCAAAAATAAAACTATAATTTTATGGCTTCTGCAACTAGAAAATCCTGTTGACTTTTATAACTATTTTATAAACATTTTTTAGCCAATTTTTCTTAATGTTAATGTTTATTTAATTTTTATCGTTCATTTTTGTATCTAGGTGATATTTATAGTCAATAAAAAAATCATCATTTAAATAAAACATAAATTGTTAATCCTCGTGATTACATCGAAAGATTAGAAAATCCGAAGCTGATATATTTAAACATATTTATTTCTAATCTTGATATCTTTCTTGTATACCTAATTTTTGTTCAAAATTTAATTAAGTAGGTGTTTTGACTCAATAATATATATGATCACCTTAAGTGATTGGAAAAATTATTAAATATTTTTCGAAATTATCGACTTGATTCGCTTATCATTTCTCATTATCAAAATCAAATAACTTAAACATATAATTAACTGATGAAAGTAATAGTAGTTATTTATCAACGGGACGCTTATTTTTATTGTTTAATTAAATTGAAAAAATAAGTTTTAAATTTTGGAAATAAAATAGATGTAATCATTAATGTAAAATCTTCATGTTAACGCTAAATCTAAAAAAGTCTGTCTGTCAGAATACCACTAAATTGTTTTTTTTTTGTTCAATGTTAGCGTAATATAATCATTCCTGATCTTCATAAGTAATATTTGTCATTCCTGTAAAAAAAAATGGTGCTATATTTTTTTTATAAATAAGTTTTAGCCATCGAGCAAGTATCTATTTGCTCAAAGGTTTTAGCTAAATATTTGTGCTTAATTAAATAATATTGCGTATTTGTTATGAAGTAAAAAAATGATCTAAAATATATTTAAAATTTTACATGCATGTTTCTTAAATCGAAAATAATAATTACGTATCTACTGTATTTGTTATGAAATTAAAGAAGTGAAACTAAAACATATTTAAAATTTTGTATACACGTTTTTAAATCGAAAGTAGCGTTCATATTTAATAGAACATGCTGATTTTGTAGCCCCGATTACAAACATACGTATGAAATATGCGTCTTTTCCGGTAATGAATCACACTGGCAATACGTTATTGGTTTCTTAATGTTGGTAGCACTTACCCTTTAATGCCGAGTGTGTGGTATCATTGATTAATGAGACTTACCTGAAAAGAAATAATACATTATGAACTTTTATCGTAAATGACAGGGTTATGAAAAGGAACCAAATTATTTACGTCTAATGGACTATTGGTAATCATATTAATTTTTGACATGTACTGTGCTGTATCAGCCTTTTAATATTCCACTGCAGGACGTAGGCCTACCCACGAAGGGTGATTGGGCCATATCCACCACGCTGGCCCTGTGCGGGTAGGTGGGATTTTTGACATAAATGTTTCAAATTACTTAGGATTAATAAATTAGCTCTTATAAGTAAAGTATTACCTACCGAATGATTTTAATAACTTATTTATAACTTTTGAAAGTGTCGTTTTTTTATCTGCATATTTTAGAACTTAGGTTATAAATAAAACAAAACTACTGAATTGAAGTATAAAGTTGGTATGAGACTATATCACAATTTATAAAAGATGATTAAGACATATGTTAACATGCCGTTTAACACAAAAATACATCAATTTTTAGGAGCTAATTTTTTTCGGAAATCTTTTGAAAATATTCCACATAACTACTGCTTGTGAATATTTATTTGCCACAAAATATACAATATTATTAATTAATTAAATATTTAGTTTATTCAACAGAATTCTCTAATTGGTACAACACGGAATCAGAATAATTTTTAATAATATAAAATCATCCTAATCTCTACTTGTAATCTCTTTCAAAAACATCTTATATGTTTAGTATTTGTCTTTAATGCAGTTATGTTAATATAAACTACCTGTCTAGGCAAATAAATTTTGCTAATCAACGCCAATATTGCTAAATGGCATGTGTAAATGCAGATATATAATTTAGAATGACATTTAGAAATTTAGTGTTGTCAATGTACAAAATTATAATCCTAGGTGTCTCTCATTGACAAATCTACATAATTAGGTATGAAGGATATCATTGTACCTAGTTATCACTATGCCAACTATATTATTATGAGACTAACCATAAAAAAACACTGTCCCATTTAATGTTACCATGTTCACATTTGTTTAGGTAGTAAATGTTTCTTAGAATGATGAGTACCTACAATGATATCGTAGAATTTGTCCATAAATACATGAGTCTTGTTTGACATAATTTTTTTTGCAAAAAATAGATTCACCCGTGTACAAAATCATTGCATAGTATAAAACAAAGTAGCTTTCCGCTGTCTGTCTCCATGTATGCTTAGGTATATCTTTAAAACTACGCAACGGATTTTGATGCAGTTTGTGTTAATAGATAAAGTAATTCAAAATAAATGTTTATATGTATAATACATCTGTGCGAAGCCGGGGCGCATCGCTAGAACGCAAATATTGTGCATAGATCGATGTAGAATTTTTCACATTATTGTTGATTTATCAAAAAATGGCTCAGCCGATTTCGATAAAATTTAAATGGGACCAATTTCAAAGTATACTCTTTCCAATAAACAATGAATTATTGAAATCGAACTACTACAAAAAAAGTTACGCGTGGTTATACATAAAATATATATATATATATATATATATATATGCCTCGAATTGTATACCTACCTACTCCGGAGGTTCGTCGGTCAAAAACTATGTAAACGACAAATATTAAAGGAGCGATAAATAGCAAAGGCACTGTACCTACTGTACCAGCCTTTTTAATAGTCCGCTGCAGGACGTAGGCTTATCCACGAAAGGTGATTGGGTCATATCCACCACGCTGGCCCAGTGCAGGTTGGTGGATTCACATACAATACAATAACACTTTATCACACCAACAAGAAAACATAACAAAAGAAACAAAGACAGAAAAGGCACAAAAGGCGGTCTTATCGCTAAAAGCTATTTCTTCCAGACAACCTCTCTTGGATGCAAGGAAACGTAAAGACGACAAGGACGGTGTAAACGTAAAATAATGAAATAAAGTTACTACAAATTCCTAACCAACAATAAAATAAACTTAATAAACTAATAAAAGCCATACATAAATACTTCTAATAATACATACAAGAAAAATAAACATACTTAGTTTCATAAGCACACTACAAATAAATTAATAAGGAGTGATATGAGTATCAGTCAGAGATAGCTTTGAGAGATAATGTTGCTGAACCTGGGCCTTGAAAGATTCTACGCGCTGTGCACGTCTAATGGTCACAGGACGGTACATAAATTCCAGAAATACATTAGTACGAGACCGGGATTTGAACCCACGGCACTACCACTTGACCACCAAGGCTTCGTAAGCAACAGTTACTATTCGTAAGTGATTGCCACCTGCGGGCACCCATCCAAAGACAACTGTTATGGGCAAGCATGAAGTTTACCACCCGGCGAGCACACTGCTCGTCTCGCCACCTGGTGGTGTAAGAAATCATTAATTAAAAGTAAATTCCTCACTCTCACAACATTCTAATAAATGTTAAATTCCACTGTAATTCTCAATACTTAGATGTCATACTTATTTTACGTTTAGTAAGTAAGTTAGGGTAGCTAGCTCTGGCGTCTGGAGTTTTAAAACCGCCTGAAGGCCTCTGACATACCTAAACGGTTTAAACAACAACTACAACAATAATTTAACCTGCCATCCGAGCCTCGGTAGCGCTCAGTTGTAAATGCCACCCGCGGTCACAAGTAGTCAACGAACATGTAGTCAAACTATGCTACGTGTAGTAATCTCTATCTTTACTGTAACATAATAAAATTCATAACTCTTGTCTTGGCTTGGCTCTTGGCTCAAGCCAAGACAAGAGCTTTGGATGTACTTACGAAAATAGACCAACTAAAATGGAGATGGACAGGCTACATGTTAAGGAGTACTCAGGAAAAGTGGAGTAAAATTGTGACAGACTGGTATCCCAGAGATGGAAAAAAGAAACGTGGAAGACAACATAAGAGATGGGAAGATGAATTAAAGCTTACAGCGGGCCCTTCCTGGAGAAGGGTTGCCAGAGATAGAACACAATGGAAAATGTTAGAGGAGACCTTTGCCAAAAGGTACACTGAACTAAGAGATATCCTCTAATAGAGGAAAAAAATATACGTCATTACAGACAGTAGTTCAGGATAGAGGGCTTATTGATTGATTGATTGAATAAAATTTATAATCATTATAATCCGTTACGGTAGTTCTAAGCGCAAGATTCTAAAATGTATTATTATAGACCTCAGATGCTTACGCCTATTATAATAAAGAAATATTATTTCCAACTTGTCATAAAATGCGCTACCGAAAGTTAAAACCGTAAACTTGGAATATGAATATTTTTATTGGTTTTAGTAAAATCGGATTACAAAGTGAAACTTTAGCCCCGATTACATGGTTTGTCATAAAACTGCCATATTTAGTTATAAATTATAAGATATGGTTGTTGATCCATAGATGTTAGCACGATATATAAGTATCGAGAGTCTGCCAGTTTTTTTATTGGATATATTTTAGACAGTATTATCCGGGATTATGAAAATCGACTCTATCAACACCTTTTTAAATTAATTTATATTTTTAATCATATAATACTATAATATAACCACTTTCTTGTCTTCTTCTAAAATTAAATTTATTTTAAACAATTTGAACAATAGTAAAGCACTATGTGAGAAATTGATTTTCAGTTATGATAAAATTATTGTCATCAATTGCCAAGTCGATGCATATTGTTTAAAATAATTATAAGGGTTGCCTGGAAGAGATCGCTATAAGCAATAAAGCCGCCCTTTGTTGCACTAGCTGTGTTTTAGTGTCAACAATAAAGTGTTCATTCATTCATTATATTGGCGTATTTTGTGCGACAAAACTAACTTTGTGTACGACAAAATTTCCTTTTACGAATTCAGATTTTTTTATTACTCATCCTTAACATGTCTATTACATGACATGGTTAAAAATATAGAAATACTAGTAGTCCGCCCTGGAATTGGGCCTCGCGCTATTCCTATTTTATATCATAAATACCTACTGGGATTAAAAAAAAAATTACAATATTTGTCTGAAAGTTTACGGTTTATTTTAAACAAATGTTGAAAGAGATAACATTCGGTGAAATATACATACAAACATACACTCAAGCGCCGGCTCGTCCCAGTAGACTCTGAGACCTCAAGCCCTAAAATTAGTCATACAAATGTGTAACAAAAATATGCGACCCCACGCCACGTGTCATCTCTTAGCTAACATACGAGAGAAGGAAGTACCTAATTCATGTCAGTACTTAATATAACATGTATTATGTAGATACAAATCGTTGTAAAGTAAGTAAGCACACGCGTCCCCACTTCACAGCTTCCTATGGAGGGTTGGAACCACCCTTAGTCTTTTTTTTAACCTACTCAGGTGATAGGGAGCGCGATTATGACGTCATTAACAATGGACTGCGTCGATGGCTCAGTGGTTAGTGTTCCTGACAAATTAGTGACCCGGATCAAAGAGGCGTGGGTTCAACTCCCACCCAGGGAAAATATTTATGTGATGAACATAGGTGTTTAGTTTTTTTCTGGGTGTTATTTAAGTATTATCTATATAAGTATGTATATAAAAATATGTATAATTATGTAGTATATCAGTCTCTGACAGCCATATCACAGTCTTTGCTTATAGTTTGGGGTCAGAGACCGTGTGCAAGATGTCCCCTAATATTTATTTAATATTTAATCATTTTTAGAAAAAAAAATCTGGTTGTAGAATATCTGAGAAACTGTTAGCAAACTCTTATGCTTTGCCAAGGCTAACACATATCTCTTGGACTTGAACCCCTGCTTCATTCAGGACTCTTAATAATTTTAAGTTTAAACACCCTCGCTACGCTCTAGAGTCCTTCGTCATAATATGTCGTCGTAAACATTTTTGGACAAGACACGACTTTGTTCCTAGGTGCATAATATCTAAATACTATTTTTACATTCAGAAATGATAACGAGAAGATGTTGGACAGAAATACAGGGTTATTTCTATTCAATTAGCATCCTTTTGGGGGCTTATTCTGTACATCAAACTAACAACTTTTATTCAAAGACTTTTCTCAAAACTAAAGAAAAATATTGGTGTTCCATAGAAAAATATCGTTCACCCGCGACCAAATGTATGGAACAGTTGTTTTTTTTCTGAGTTTTGAGTCGCAGAACTAAAGTTGTTAGTTTTGATGTACAAAATAAGCCCCTAAAAGGAAGCTAATTGATTAGAAATAACCCTGTATAGTTATAGTGAAACTATTTAATAAACAAAATGATTATTATGTATCTACATTGCAAATCTAAGAATGCTATAGTAACAAAACACTACAACGAATGTAAAAAGTCATCGACCTTTTGCACTCGGAGATTTAGATAAAAGATCTAATTTATAATTATACTTCTCATAAATCTACTTTTATCAAGGATTATGATATAGTTTATGTGAGACAATAATCACTAAAATATCTATTCGAATTTTTACAACGAAACGAATAATAAATCGAGTCGGTAACTTTACAGCTGTCAAACGGGAGTCGATCGAATCGATAATGTGATGTATATTCGAATTGTTTGAAAATCGATTTTTATAATCGACTACAAATCGGGCCACCCGAAGGACAGTTAGATTATCGGGTTTTACGACAAACTTCTCGGATTCCATTCGCATTCTATTATTGTAATTAGGTGACTTCAAGCTTTTCGTTGCATTCATTACACATTCTAATAAAAATAAAAATCTATGCTTATACAGATTTTTTAACGATTACCGACCTCTTTAATTAAGATCATTAAAGGTGATTGTGTTATCTGTAGTATATACCTAGATTTGATAATAGACTATGTGTATACAAAATAATATAATGAAAGTATATAATAATATGAAGCAGAATATCAGATCTGAACTTATTTATTCTTGCCTTTGTTAGAGTTCCGTAATATACACAAAACGGGAAATGCTAGTATATAATTACCTGTATTGTACTGTATCAGCCTGGCCCGGTGCGGGTTGGTGGATTCACATACGCCATCGAATTTCCTTTACGGACATATGCAGGTTACCTCACGATGTTTTCCTTCACCGAAAGCCAGTTGAGTGAAATTCCGTACATAAATTCCAAAGAACTCATTGGTACGGGACCGGGATGAACCCATGACCTCACGATTGTAAGGCGGGTGTCATTACCTCTAAGCCACCACGGCTTATAATTACCTACTTACTGCTTAATTTCAGCATTGTTTACAAAAATTACCTTTTCAATCAAAATTGAGTTAATATAACTAAATATATTTTCTTAGGTACAGGGTTACTGGTATTCAATTAGCATCCTCTTAAGGGCATTTGCTGTAGATCAAAAGAAACATCTTTCTATGACTTCTTATTTGTATTTATATTGTAAGTGGAATCAGCCCACTTTAAAATAAAATTAACAAATTTGTTAAGATTTGGGAAAAGTTGTGGAACAAAAGATATTTGTTTTGATGTAGAATATGCCCTTACTGTACCAGCCTTTTAATAGTCCACTGCAGGACCTTTTAATACTCCTACCCACGAAGGGTGATTGGGCCATATCCACCACGCTGGCCCAGTGCGGGTTGGTGGATTCACATACACCATCGAATTTCTTCTACGGACATATGCAGGTTGCCTCACGATGTTTTCCTTCACCGAAAAGCCAGTGGTGTGAAATTCCGTACATAAATTCCAAAGAACTCATTGGTACGGGACCGGGGATTCGAACCCACGACCTCACGATTGTAAGGCGGGGGTCACTACCTCTAGACCACCACGGCTTTACGAATACTATAGTACTAAAATATTTACTTTACGAATATGCCCTTAAAGGATGCTAATTCATTACCAATAACTGTACATTGTTAGCAAAGAAAACACAAAAATCTCTTTTACATAATTATGACAACTCTTTTTATGGCACTGCACCAACACCCGAAACTTTGATTTTACTATACTTTTACCTTAGGCTATAAAGTTTTTATACATTTTATACATGTAGTGACACGAATTAGCATATAAATGCAAGTAAGTATCGATGGTCAATAGCACCCCCCGCACGTTGAATGTTAGCTATTAAATACACAATAGCCATGAATGGGTGTCCCGCTACTGTGGCACCGTGTTTATTTTGAATAGTTTGGAATTCTTTCTTTGTTGGCTTGTTATTTGATTACTTATTTACCTATAAAGTTTTATGTGTTTGTCTATTTTGAGGTATCGTAGTGGATATAATGATTTTTATTTTCTTGATATTAGCTTTTTTGGTCCGAAGTTTAATCCGTCTCTGGCAGCCATTATACTATAAGTATTGTAATTAATTTTATGGGTCAATGGCCTGAAATAAATGAATTTTAAATTTTTTTTATACAGCTTTGCTTAGTTTGGGGATGGACACCGTGTGAAAGATGTCACTATTTTATTCTTATATTTGTAGAAGGTTATCCATAACTGGTATACTAAGCCGAAAGGAGGAGATTTAGAACACCATTATGAATTGCTTTTTCTATGGAGCTAACCTGGAAATTCGAAAAAAAAATACATACATTTTGTCGATCCCGAATTGCAATGTTGTACGGTACCTACGAGTAGCCCAACGAGTTATGGAGAGGGCTATGCTCGGAGTCTCTCTGCGGGATCGAATCAGGAATGAGGAGATCCGTAGAAGAACCAAAGTTACCGACATAGCCCAACGGATTAGCAAGTTGAAATGGTAATGGGCAGGGCACATATCACGGAGGACTGTTAACCGGTGGAGTCGAAAAGTTCTCGAGTGGAGACCACGTACCGGTAAGCGCAGCGTAGGACGTCCACCCACAAGGTGGGCGGATGACCTCATTAAGATCGCAGGATCGCGCTGGATGCAAGCTGCTTCCAACCGGTCTTATTGGAGATCCATAGTGGAGGCCTATGTCCAGCAGTGGACATAGGCCTCCCCTATGTCCAGCTGATGGATGGTACCTACACCTTTTTGGATTTGTTCCAAAGTTATTTAAAATGATGTTCTTAATCAGTCCCTTGAGTTAAGTACAGGGCAAGCAGATAACCCTGTAAAGAGATCTACTGATAGACAGGTAAAGAGCTGACAGACACTGCAGCCAGAAATGCTAGAAAAACAAAACAGCGAAATCACAGATCTATAAAAAACAGTCTTAATTGTACTTTTTAAAAACGAAACTAGAAAACGCGTCGAATAGATTTTTAAAACATAATTTCTACTATTGCTTAACTCTTCATTCTAGTAACTGAGTAAATTTACACAAAATTAAAAATGCGTTATTTAATGATATTTTTTGAAATATCGGACGTTACCGCGTTTTCTTATCAATTTACATAACAAGATAAGGTGATAACGGTAATTTGATTACAACTACTATTTAATTGCGTATCTGCCGGTTGATTACAAGATACGAAATGTAATTAAATTAATCGATAAAAATATTGTTCGTAGATAAAATAATGTTTTAGTTACTAGAACATAACATTAATAGTCTATAGCTATACTAAATATAAATACCTACTAATAAACGGCTTATATTATATTTAAGGTTATTTTATTTTATTTTTTGACTAAATTAACTGTTCGAATTAATTTATTTTCTTAATAAATCTACCTGCTTCTAATAGTCCACCACCGAACATAGGCCTACCCGCAAAGGGCGATAGGGCCATAATCACTACGCTGCCCTAGTGAGGGTCGGCGCCTACTTACGCCAAAATAAATCTCCCGAATAGACAATTGTAATTAATTGTAGAAAGAATTCCAACCAAGATATGAGGGCAAGATTACTAATTCGTTGTATGAGTGCATCTATAGATCCCAATTCCTGAATATAGATCTAATTCTATATTCAGGAATTTCAAATAATTGTTTATAATAATATCAATACCAAAATCGCGAAAATAATCATTTTGGCAGGCAGGTGCCGCAGTCCGCAGTACATTTAGCCGCCTTACCTATTCCGGTCTATTTGCAGGCCCTATTGATTGGAAACAAAACGCAACGTAACTCTACTGTAACGTGTAACCGATAACACGGGGCGAAGGGAGGTAGGGGGTGCAGGGGGGAGGGTGGAGATAAGAAAGAAATCGGCTTATCGCGCGCAGCACGCGAAATCGAATGCATGCCTGCGGGCTTGGACGGTGTTGGGACGAGCTGGAGTGTTTGCCAAACATTGGGGCAAATATTTTTGGTTCCTTTTAATGAAATGTACGTTTTAGTTCAGTAAATGGAACCTATGAAACCCATAGATTACGTACGCAATACAAACGGACACACTTGACATACTAACTTAAACTTAATATAAAGTTTGTACAGGCTTTGATGTACTGTTTAAGCCTTCTGACATGATTCAGAGGAATCAAACTGGAGCTTACTATTTAAAGCGTCAACCGATCCACAGCATTCCACGTTCAAACCTAGGGCCACCCATCCGTAAGCACTTGAACTGTTCTTAGAGAATGTATTCTTAGATAATTTGTTGCTAAATCTCAGGTAATTAGATGTATATAATTTAAGTGAATTGAAATTGAGCTTTTTATTCGATTTTTATTTTTATACATGTTTATTTATTATCTTGAATTTAAGTTCTTTTACAATTTTATTTAAAAAAAAATGCTATAAAAATGTTTTAATTATTATTTTGGAACCAAACATTGTGCCACATTGGTCTAACATTGGTCCAACTAGCGCCAACGTTACAGATAGCGTTATCGCCAGCTCCTGAAATTGTTTAAACATTTTTCCGATAACTAGACAATGTTATTGCTATATATTGCTGTAAAGATAATAAACATTTTATCTCAGATATTTGTACTACAAAAGTATTATGATAATGTATTCTTGCTTCAAGCTAGATTAAGTTAGGTTTATCTAGATAGCTTAAGATATTCTGAGCTGAAATCAATTTATAAATTGATAAATTTTATGCTGCTTCCCTGACCTATACTTAGTGAACTACCTTGTGACTACTAGTTTTTATTTTGAAAAACATATTATCTAGTTCTTTTTTGTTTAAATTAGGTTTATCTAGATATTCTAAGCAGATAGGTGAAGTTTAGTATTCTTCCCTGACCTACGCTCGGTTGACTGCCTTGCCACAAAGAATTTTTGAATATTTTGTCTATAAAGCTGTCTATATATTCTAATTAGGAATTAATGTATCTATATTATGTAAAAAAATATACAGCTTCCCTGACCTATGCTCGGTTGTCTGCCTTGCGATCACAAAGAATTGTGAAACATTTTTAAAATGTGATCTAGTTCTTTCCACAATTTGTTAGATTCTTTTTCACAAGTTCTGACTTGTACTGATTCACAAGTCTTGGCTTACTTTGGTCAAAGAAGATATAATAATACTACGTATAGAACGGCCACTCGTTACCCCCCACCCGTTTGAGTCTTCCTCACTTCCACCCCGCGTTAGGACACGATTTACTACTCTGCGCGCGGGCTGCACAGGCCGCTGCAAATACCCGTGTAGCGTTCATGCGTATGTGTAGTGTCTGTGAATAAATATAGTGTTGTGTGCGTAAGACAGCAGATTTTGTATGAAGAAACGCGGAGTGTCCGGGCTGTGCTTTGGTCACATCGCCCATAGGCAGCTAGATAATTTTGAGAAACTGGTTGTAATTGGGAAAGTAGATGGCAAAAAACAAAGTGGACGCACATCTACCTTGATCTGATCAAATCAAGTTGATAACCGGGCTTCCAGTTTCCACTGCTCTAAAGAAAGTCGAAGATAGAGCGGCGTGGAAGCAACTCATCACTGATTTTGTCAAAGCAATTCAAGACTTGCACCTTCAGCAATGAAGAGGACGATTAAGAAGAAGATGATCTAGTTCTAGATTTATATATAATAAGAATGGCCGCAAGTACGAGCTGGATGCAAGCCGCTTCTATACGGTCTTGTTGGAAATCTATAGGAAAAGCCTATGTTGAACAGTGAATCTTACGGCAAATATGATATATAGTTGCTTACTTGAAAGTTTTGCATGACTACGAAGAGTAGCTAATTAATACAAGGTATTCGCTAAATTAAATTTATTTAGATACTTTAAGATCTAACATTTTAATCTATTAACCCTGATCTACATGATATACTGTTTTGTATTTATAAAGAATTTCGCGATAATTTTGTGAAATATTTTTTTAGTTTTACGCGTGATTAAATTAAGTTTATAAATCATTTAGATAAATAAATTTAAGTTTACTTAAGGAACCAATTTTATTGATAAATATCATAAAATATGTAAACCAGGCGATCAAAATAAAGTTTTCCTAATTTGTTCTCGACTGACTGCTTTGTGGTCACAAACATTTTTGCATTTCATTTTGATTGATAAAGAAGCTAGTTTTACACAATATCAAACTATGCTCGTCTAGATATATCAAGATAAAATCTAAGAAGGAACTAATTTAATATTTGATATAAAATATCATCCTGTTTTACTGACCTATGCTTAGTAGACTGCATTGCATATTTTTTGGTAAATAAGTGAATAATTATTTTTCACAAAATATGGTTTGACTGACTTCAACCGTGTACATAATTCGCGAATAAATGGCACGGATTGATGTAGCAATTTTCACATCATTGTTGATTTATCAAAAATGGCTCAGACGATTTTGATAAAATTTAAACGGGACCAATTTCCAATAAAAAAAATCCTTCTAATAAAACGAATTATCGAAATCTTACAGTAAAAAGTTATGCGTGGTAATCTTCGACCAGATATAGAGTCACAGTCGTGCAAAAAAAGTGTCCGAGGCAAAACTCTGCCCAAGCTACGTAGTGGGCAGACTTTTTAGTTAGTCGAAAGGCGATTGCAAGCTGACTACAATGCTGCGCGATGCCAAAATGCTCTATTACAAGCACTAATTAGGTGACATAACGTCGCGTTTAGAGAAAACGGGTCATTGTGAATTATTTAATGTAAATATCTAAGTTGGTATGTTTGACGGCGTCCGGACATTTTTTTAATACTTTCACTTTGGGACTGTGGCTCTGGAGATATTTGCTCGAAGGTGGTTATAAATAAAATAGCAATATTGGCTACTGTAATTTTCATTTGATTTCGAAATTTCCAGTTTATTTTTTCTGCATGTGTCAAACAAATAAATATCATTTGTCTTTCTGAATTTAACTTTGTTAAAAACTTGTATATTATCAGTTGTTTATTTGCATTGTAATCTTTTTTTTGTGACATAATAGGAGAAGCCATTGGCTCCTGACATACAGTCTGTGACTAGTCTGGGAGCCTTTGGAACAATGTATCCGCACATATTTATTATTATGCCAAATAAATGATTTATGATTTGTGGTCACTTCGAATTTTAACGATTTATTTACGAGACAATTTAATTTTCGAATGATATTTAAACAAATAATTATAATTTGAGATTCACACAAACAATATTTATGTTGTTACATTGCTTATAATTAAACATTTATGCAATAATTTTGACACCAAAATGGCCACAACCGGGACAGTGGCCACAACCGGTGCACCCACTATACGCGTCGACTTGAGTATCTCCTCCGTTTATTCGTCGGTCAAAAAATAAGCTTTACACCATATTAATAAGACAAAATCTAAGCAGGAATGATTTTGTGCCTATACATAAGTTTTATTAGTAACTTCCTGATTTAGGTTTGATTAACTTACTTTGTGGTCACAAAGAGTTTCACAATATTTTACAAATATAGAAAAACTTGTATGCAGCTATAAATTAGATTCATCTAGATATATCAAGATAAAATCTAAGTAGGAACCAATTTATGATAAATTTTATCCTGCTTTACTGACCTATGCTTTGTAGACTGCCTTGTGATAAAATAGTTTATAATAGTTATGTTAAATAGGAGTAGCAAAGCTTCAAATTAATTAATTCTCCGTTACATTAATTCATTACACATAATATTAAGCTTTAATATGCACATATTCTTAGATATTGTAGATTGTTAGTCTGTATCATTTATAATGTAGTTTATTTTATTGTTGATCAGGAATTTGTAGTAACTTTCTTTTATTATTATTTTTTGTTTTTACGTTTACACCGTCATTGTCGTCTTTACGTTTCCTTGCATCCAAGAGAGGTTGTCTGTAAGAAATCGCTTTTAACGATAAGACCACATTTTGTGCCTTTTCTGTCTTTATTTCTTTTGTTGTTTTATAATAAAGTGTTGTTGTATTGTATTGTATATTTTTATACATGTGTTTTCGATTTATTGCATTTCCTACATCACCATTTTTATTGTCAAAAAATAGTCTTTCTTTCGGCTTTCTTTCTTTAGTATTGTCTTTCGGCTTTCTCATAATTCCGTTGGAGCTAGCTATGTATTCTGTAACGGTACTGTACTGTTCCAGCCTTATTAATAGTCCACTGCAGGACGTAGACTTACCCACGAAGGGTGATTGGGCCATATACACCACTCTAACCCAGTGCAGGTTGGTGAGTGGTAACGGTGATTGTCTGTTATACTTATCATTTTAGACAACTTTTAAAATAAGACCAAAAATCTGCCCCTCTATAAAAAAAATATCTATATTTGACAAATTGTATGTTTTAGGTATACAGGGTTATTCCTAATAAATTAGCATTATTTTAGCGGCTTATTCTGTACATAATAACCAACAATTTTGTTCTTTCCATAGAAAAATATCGTTCACTCGCGACAAAATGTACGGAACAGCTGACTTTTTTGAGTTTTGACAAAAGTCGCAAAACAAAAATTGTTAGTATTGATGTACAGAATAAGCCCCTAAATTGTTTAGGAAAAAACCTGTAACCTATATATACGAGGGTTAGCTGGATTAGTATTTTTCTAACATATTGTATTGCTAGTCTTATGCAAAAAAAAAAACGACCAAACCTTCTATAAACGCATCTTCTTCACAAAAAAATTTCACCAACACAAATAAAAAAAGCTGTCCATCAAATTTTCTCAGTCACAGTCAGCCAATTAGCCAACTAAGTGCACAAAAAATAGTTCACAATTTTTCTACAAAAAATGTTCAAGCAACTGTAGCACTTGTACCAAATAAATGTAATAGGTATAGCAACTACACGAGTGGAGGCCGTCGACTAACTAAACGTAGCCAAGCGCAGCACTCTTATCAGAAACCGATAAAGTATTAATCGGGCGCGATTTTTACGATTCCCCTTATCAGCGACACGGCGGATTACACACGCCGATAACGATCAAAATTATTGTTGGTACATAATTCGAAATTGATAAGATTGTGCCAACTGTGCGAGTTTAGCTGCCAGTGAAACGTGGATAAGCACAGCTATGAAAATGGACAAAGCAAATGTAGCTACAATCAAAGTTATTGACATAGTAGACATTAGTTTTCCATTTACTTATTTGCAGTTAACATTTTCTTAACAAACAACAACCTCCATGTCTTCTCATTTGATTATTTTTTTCTATGTACACATGTGTTTGATTTATTGTAATTTATATTTAAGTTATTTAAAGGTGACGTCCACAAGTGGTATTTTATTCAGAGAAAAATCGAACCAAGATGATATACACATCATTTAAAAGCTTGATTTATGGACTTCTCAAAAATATTTAATTTTGAGTTTTTTATCCCTCCATTTTTTTTAAATGTGAAAAATAAATTGTATGAAAAATAATAATACGGCTCTGTATTATTTCTAGTTTAGCAATGATAAAGTGCTTCTATCGTTATTTTACTTGTATTGATAGCTGATTCTTCCACTTTCATCTCTTAATTTGCTAAAATTAAAAATTATAACCTACCAGTGTGACCAGTTAGTAGGTACAATGTGACAAAAATCACTTATAAACTGTGCCTAATTGGTAAAAAAGCTTCTATTTAAAAATAATGGAAGTTACTTAACCAGGGTTGATAGATATAAACTACCTATTGAGCCAAATACATATAATTATCCTAATAGATTCAAAATTAATTTTTAAAAAATCGGAGGGCTCTTTTTTGGTTTTAATTGATGTAATAGACTCAGAAAAATATGAACTTGCTCGAAATGTAACGAGTGTTTGGTTAGAATTTTTGATTATTATTATACCAGCCTCCATATATTTTGTGGACATGTCCTTTGAAACTATTATGATTTTTTTTGTGTATGAATTAAAATAGTAGGTAATATAATAAAATAGTTCGAGTTGATGTCGCAGTAGGCAGGGCATATGGCACGCAGTTAAGATACTAAAGTTATCAACATAGCTCAATTACTCAGCAAGAAATTACCAATAGGACCGCAAAGTTCTTAAAAAACAACCTACGCACTGACAAACGCAGCTTAGGACGTCTACACACAAGGTAGTCCTCAGCTGAACATAAGCCTACCCACGAAGGGTGATTGGGCCTTATCCACCATGCTGACCACTTGACTGCGGGCTGATGGATCAGGTAGACATGATTTACTTAGTTAAAACTGCAAGATCGCATTGGATACAAGCCGCTTATAATCGATCTCATTGAAACTTTATTGGAGTGGCCTATATCCAGCAGTGAACGTCGATCATCTGAACATCAATAAAATGATGATAATGACACGTTTGCACATCATAAGTGTTTTATTCTAACATTCAAGACTGCTCTAGAAGCTTTTCCTTGTTCATAATTCATAACGAATCCTACTAATATTATAAACGTGAAAGTTTGTGAGGATGGATGTATGGATGTTTGTTACTCTTTCACGCAAAAACTACTGAACGGATTGAGATGAAACTTTGCGACAATATAAAAAAAAAAATCTTTATGAACCAAAGGATTACAAACTGTACAATAATTTGATTTACAATATTATGACGCATTTAAAATGAGATACAAGTTAGGTACAAATTCTTGTTTTTATAAATGACTGGCTGGCGTCCGTACTAGTAACGAAACTGTGTTACAGACGCCAGAGCCCTCCATTGTGTTCTCAAATATTTAGGTCGTACTCATTATATTCTGGAATTTAGCATTTCCAACAATAATAATATACAAAAAAATATAGCTTATATATCAGAATAACACATAGGCTATAAATTATAATGATATATTGCGTATGCGGGCGAAGCCGCGGGTAAAAACTAGTTTGTTATAGTTGTTTTTAAACGTTTAGCGATATCAGAGGTCTTTAGGTGGCTTAAAAACTTTGACACCAGGGCTAGCCACCTGCCTATAACAAACTGTGATTTTTTTATCATTCGACAAACCTGTAACATTTTCGTAAATTTCTATCTCACACAAACCGGACACATTCGAGCCATTTCAAGAACGAACTATACATTGTTTCAATGTTGTAAACATTTATTATTCGTCCGTTTGTTCGTACCATGTAAACATTCGTTTGATGCCCATTTAGATAATCGAAGCTTATCGGTTTACGTAGAAACCTGTTGTTCACATTATCTTGGAAGAATCTTTGAATACAGCCTCTGGAGTACCTATTGCATTGGAAATTTGGTCACAAGTTTCATTGGTCACATATTTCACTATAAGCGTAATTTGGTCACAAATTTAACCATTAAAAATAGAATAGAATTGGTAATTATTTTTAAGTCAAGGCGTGAGAAAAAAACGCGTAATTCCGCTTCCTTGATTTATGTTTTATTGACTGTTTTGTGGTTAAGGGTTTTTCGTTAGTTTAGTTTATGTTAGACCGAATAATCATTAGCTTCTTAGCTTATATAGCTTCTTGAGTATTATGATTTATGTCAAATATAACTTTCTTAACTAGATACTCAAATAAAGTGCACATTTCAGAAATATAGTTTTCTAAAATATATCGCAAAGCATCTTGAAGTACGAGATCAGAATCAATCCTTTTTCTTGAAATTTTCCGTACAACAATTTTACTGTTTAAAACTTAAAAATAACGGTAAATGTTTGTAAAAAAATTAAATAGGTTTGATTAGATATCTCTATATTTTTGCACTATCGCTGTTTTAACCTTACATTCAACTCTTTTGAAACATTGCATATGTTTTCATTCCTTATCATCTAAAAACTAGTTTTCTCTACTTTCTATTCGGTTTATCATTGAATTTATGACGGAGATAAACTCAATACTGCATGACTTGCAGTATCAAAATTATCGAACTACTGAAACCAGAATTACTAGTTATTTTAATCTTAATTGCGTGAAAAGTAAATTAGCAAAGCGACGCGTTACTGATAGTTGCCGATAATTTTAAATAGGTAGTACGTAGTTAAATTTAAACTAGTTTATCTTTTAATTTTTAATTTTTTTAAAAATGATGGTTGAACTAGAGATGAGAAAAGAATAGCTGGTGTTGTATTTGTAATCTCCTTAATTAGTAAAATAAGTAATTTAACTTTTTTGGTATTTTTTAGGGTTCCGTACCTCAAAAGAAAAAAAAGGGACCCTTATAGGATCACTTAGTAGTCCGTCTGTCCGTCTGCCCGTCTGTCCGTCTGACCGTCTGTCCGTCTGTCCGTCATTCCGTCTGTCCGTTTGTCCGTTTGTCCGTCTGTCCGTCTGTCCGTCTGTCCGTCTGTCCGTCTGTCCGTCTGTCCGTCTGTCCGTCTGTCCGTCTGTCCGTCTGTCCGTCTGTCCATCTGTCTGTCTGTGTGTATGTCAAGACTCTTTATCGGGAACACGTAAAGATATCGAGTTAAAATTTAAATTGTATACATTATATCTATGGTATCTTGCAGTAGTGTGAAAGAAAAACTTCTCAGTTGTCGTTTAAAAAAGTTAGAGCCGTTTATGTCGTAAAAAACCGCATATTTAGAAACTTACAAAAATCAAAACCTACAGGGTACTTCCCGTTAACATAGAACTATGAAATTTGGCAAGAAGCATTGTCTCAGAGTACACATATAGGAATAAATCTGAAAACTGTACATTTTTAGCTAAATCACAAAAAAAGGCCTAAAAATTCACAATATATGGGTTCAAAATTCAAAGTGAGTAAATCGTATCATGTAAGGTATCACATAATAGTAGATTAGTAGCCAAGGGCTGTAAGGCATCAATTGCAGCCCGAGATATTTAGGCGCACGAGTGCAGCGAGGGCGCCTATAGTTTGAGGGTGCAATTGGTGCTTACACCCGACCTAACTATTCTGCTTTACATCTCGATTGTGAGATAAGTAGAAAAAACGTTTTTTTTTCTATTATTACAAGAATAATGGTAGATTACTTACCGCCCCAGGGCTTTTCTAGATACATTATTACCCTAGAGCGCCAATTAGTCACCTACAAACATGAGAGATGTTAAAGAACTTTATTAGCATATGCTAAAACAGGTTTTTAATTATTTTAACAAAGTGTAATATTCGAAATATGACGAGCAAAGTAAAAAAAAACTTTTTTGCCGATGGCTTTGTTATAGTATAGAGATTTTAACAACTTACTTCCAATTTTGTGAAATTGTAATCATTAAAAAAAATAGATTTTATTGAAAATATCATAAAATTAACTAATAGATATAAAATGTATACTTCATCGACGTTTCACTAATGTATTTCATGCACCTATAAAGATTTGATAAGCTACACCTACATCTAAAACCTGGTTCATTTTATCACATTTATTTTATAAGCTACCTTTACAAATATCTCAACACATTTTTCTTAACCCTTTCTATTCATATCGAGGCATTAGTTAGTAAAAAATCGCGCGACGATGACTAGTGGGGCCGCACAGTGGTGCGAACGCTTATCTACGGGGACAAAAGAATTTTTGACGACTGAGCACACATAATGTGGATCGATCCGATCGCTTGGACAGGTGACGTGACGAAACACCCACCGTGTAGAAAAAGTTGTATTTTAGAGGCAACGGCGGATGAAAGATGACACTGATGTAGATATTTATGACAGTAGCTCGGCAAATAGTTTTGCGAGAAATATGCGAACGGGTTACGTTATTTTTGGGTCCGGTTTAAAAAGAAAAAGAAGAAACGATATTAAAGATATAGGTCTATAGTTGCACTTATCTTAACTTTTTGCCATCTAATAATTAAATCTCTAACTTACGGAGTCAATGAAGGCTTTGAAAGAGTTGTATTGTATTGTTGTTTTTAAACTTTCGCGATTTGAACACATTATTATTATATACTACGGGACTAATCGCGCTCTAAAATTACGAGATAAATAAATACCTCATCATCCCGACGTTTCGGCCGAGTTGCATCGACCGTCAATGCAACTTGGCCGAAACGTCGGGATGATGGGGATGATGAGAGTAGACAGTCAGTAGATAGACGGGTAGACAGTCTACCTATGACCACGGTCAATGCAACTCGGCCGAAACGTCGGGATGTTGAGGTATTTATTTTTCTCGTAATTTAAGTGCGCGATTAGTCCCGTAGTATATAATAATAATTGTATAAATATGTCATTTACAATACATGTAGTATTGTAAATGACATATTTATGTTAATATTTTAAGGAAATAAACTAGCATTTACCCGCGGCTTCGCCCGCGTTATACAATGTGTTTGTCTACCGGTGTCGGAGCCTTAAGTGGTGACATCTATGGCAAATTTTGAACAACTTTTACTATGGGACCAACTCTGAAAACATAAAAAAAACTGCTGTTCCATACGATTTTTTATAGACTTTCGACAAAAAGTATGGAATACTTAGCTGTTTTTTTTTACGTTTTCAGAGTTGGTCCCATAGTAAAAGTTGTTCAAAATTTGCCTTAGATGTCAGCGCTTAAGGCTTCGACACCGGTAGACAAACACATTGTATTTTGATTTTGGCTTATGTTTATAACGATGCTTACCAATTTTAGTAAAATATTATCTCAAAAAATATGCTAATAAAATAGTAAGTGCGCTACGAAATAATATTAGCCACAATTCAATGGAAAACGTTACTCAAATATTGTAGCAAATAATAATTTCAATTTAAACCCAAACTCTCAACCAATTTGTTTCATCATCGTTATCATTCGCAGCATTATTTATCCCACTGCTGGGCATAGGCCTCTTGCAGCGACATCTGCTTCGGCCCTTTGCCGGTCGTGAGGTCGTGACCAGGTTCGACCGGCGGCATTGACGATATAGTCGACCCACTGTGCTGCCGCGCCGCATATAGCTGCGTCCCCTCACCTATTCAAGTACCCTTGCACTACAATTTTTCCGGGATAAAAAGTAGCCCATGTCACTAATTGTGATTCAAACTATGTCCATGGCAAAAATCAAGTCAATCCGTTACTCCGTAGCTGAGAAAAAGTTTTTCTCATATCATACGGGTACCACAAATTATTTCGGGATAAAAAGCTTATGTCCTTTCTCAGGCTCTAGACTATCTGTGTACCAAATTTCATTGAAATCGGTTCAGTAGTTTTGGCATGAAAGCCGGACAGACAGACAGAGTTACTTTCGCATTTATAATATTATTTAGTAAGGATTATGCGGTTGGAATATAACATTTTACTTTCGTAGTTGTAGGTATTTCATTTCAACAATTGATGTATGGAACCTTTTTCACGCTTGTTAGACTCTTAAGACTTCTTTCTTAGATACTATCTATATAAGTATGTATTTAAAATATATATACCTAGGTATGTAGTATATCAGTCTCTGGCAACCACATCACAAGCTTTGCTTAGTTTGGAGTCAGAGACCGTGTGTAAGAAGTCCCCCAATATTTATTTATTTAAGTAGTTGCTCGTTATTTTCGTCGTAATAGACTGCATTTTGATCACTGACTGTCCCTGTCTATAGAAAAAGATGTGGTCAAAGTTGGAAAATAAATATACTTATTTCAAAGATATACAAACATTATTATGTGCCTATATGATTAGGTATAGTATAGCTCTTCACTCTGACCTCGCAGAGCCCAAGATTGTATCTTTGAAAAAACAAAGAAGCCGGTAGTCTTTTATTGTCTACGTTTGGTTTCTTAGATAGACAACTAAGATTATTCTCGCTAATAAATTCACATAACAATTTCAAAAAAGGAACTAAAATAAAAATTTAATTGGATAGATATTTTTATGTCAAAGTTCGTTTTAAAAATGTCGTAAAACTTTAAACATTCACGTACGCAAAACTCGAGTGCAAATGGTTTTGTTATCACATGCTCCAGTCGGGAACTTTTTGCTAACGAAGTGAAGGCTTAGCTCCCAGTGACGGAGTGAAGTGGCAACACCGAACCCCAGCAGGTAAATACGATGGTATCACTCCCGCCTGCCGCTCACAGATACGTCACTCATATAAGTTTCCTATTCGCGAATTTCCGAAAAACTTCAAAAGTGAAATCTCTAAATTGTTTTTTTCGTTATTCACAGCTCGGAAGCTAGACTTTAACCTTTTTAAATCGTTTAAAAATCATCGCAATCTTATATGCAGTCGTTAAAACGTCGATATTTTATTGCAGATCCATTTAAGTGTTTCCAAAAAGTCATTGACATTTACTTTTATAAGGAGTCATAGCAATTTGCATTTTAAATACGCAAATACGTAATAATATGCGATGCGTTGATAATAGAGTCGTCTACTCGATGGACTTTCATTTCCGCGCGCACGTCGCTCGATAACAAAGAAGAATTGACATATTTAGAACAAGCCTGAAATCGAACTGGCAGCACTGGCGATGTGGCGACACGTAGCGCGCGCGACAGCCGTCAGCGCTGCCAACTAACACGAGATTTTAATTTTCGAATCCATCCCGCGGCTGGCGCGTCGCTTGCCGCCTTTTTGTTACCAACCTGACAAAGAGAGCTCTATTGCTTCCTCCGTACGCGAATCTGGAATACTTTTAAAAGCTGTCAAAGTTTGGAAGCTATGATTGACGTGCAGTGATCGCTGGCTTACAGGCGCCAGACATTTCATGTGAAATTGAAACTGGGGCTTGATTGATTCCAATTGAACTTTAGACAGTTGCTTCGCTGCTCTCGCGCGGCTGTTTGACTGATTTCTTTCCTATTAAAAACTCATAATAACTTAGATTCGTTTTATGGTGCGTGATCAACGATGCTGATTGGAGCCGTAGATATATAACTCACATGCACCATACATAAAACTGATTGGTAGATTTAAATCAACGGAATAAATGACGACACTAATACATAAATTTACACCTTCATCGACTTATTTGTGTGATATAAACATATTTTATGTCACTTTTAATTAGGAAACTTTTAATACTGATTATCTTAATGAGGTTATAGGTTTTATAGGCGCGATATGTTAAGTACGCGGCTTACGCTTTAGTTTAAAAATGTGAGAAATAGAAAAATTTGAATAGTTTTCACAGTTTGTATCGAGAGCGGCCGTCCACCGTCCGTCACTATCTGTGTTCCACACGAGCGACTCGATACTCAGCGTACACCCACTCGATTAAAATAAGAATATTTTAAGGAATATTGTGCCGGAACTTTCTTGGGAAATAATGTTGCCAACAGAACTGGCCACATGGCCAGTAACATAAACAGTTAGTAGAATGTTATTTCATAAAAAAGTTTTTATACCTGCCTAGATTGTGATTGAACCTTAAATAGTATTTCGTTAAAAAGTATTACGTACTTACCAGTAGATGATACTAATATGGATTGATCAGTACCTATGCTTACATAAATATTTGCATGTGTTTACAAAATGTGTACATGTCAATTTAACACAATGTCTTTAATTCATGACAATAATATATAGTTTATTAACAATAGGTAATTGTGTTGTGATAAATTCAACGAAGTGAAACATATCGGCCTATACGTTTGGGACCCGCGATGTGACATCGTACACGTGTAGACATACAACTTTAAACAACCTTCTTTTTGCATTGGGGGATAACATTGAAAAAAAAATAGAAAAGAGCAATAATCCAACATGGCTCGTAGTGGGCGCAATCCGAGAGCAGTTGCAATTGTCACGGGCGAGCGGCGGCGGCTGCTCCTTCTGTTTTTACCCGATTGCTCGATCACTCGATGCTCGTTTTTCGTCGTGGCCCGCCGCAGATACCGGCACCCTACATTGAGACCTGTCATATCGACTTTTTGTTTCCGTACAACGAAAAAAGTTGCAAAAATGAGAGATAAAAAGTCTCCAGAGCAAATTGGCCGTCTCTGTTATAAACAACAGAGGTGGAACGCTACGATACCAAACAATAAATGTCCGATGTGAATTTGTTGATTGTTTCGGCTCACCGGTGCTTTGTCGGCGGTAGTTTTGGCGCGAACTCCACCTGTCACTTTGACGTTTGCTTTTTTAAAAAATAATTTTGTAACGTTTCCTTTTGATTCGATATTCAAATTATGAATTGTTTATGGATGCGGGTGGGATGTTTTAGGTATATCGGGCAGCGAGGAGTGTTATCTGAGAAAGCTGGCGTAGAGGCGAGGGGGGTCGATATGAATCACGAGGAGTTATGGCTGCAATATCACGTAGTGCACTTTGTCAACTGGTTGTAGCCTCACAGTGGCAGAGCATAGATAATGCTGCGATTGCAACCATTAGAGATACGCCGGTTTGCAATCGACGGAGTTGTACAACTGTGGCAGCAATAATTTTATCTATGGACACGTGCTCGGTCAAACTTTGACTTTCAGTGTCACGTTGTTCAATGTATTGGGTATATTATTTATGTTTTGTGAGGGCGAGACTTAGAAAAGAGGTAAGGCATCTATATATATAAAAGAAAGTCGTGTTAGTTACTCCATTTATAACTCAAGAATGGCTGAACCGACTCGGCTATAAATTGGTGGAGAGGTAGCTTAGAACCAGGAGAAGGACATAGGATACTTTTTATCCCGAAAATTGCATAGTGAAATTCCTGTAGGATAGGACAAAAACGACGCTAATAGGCCCAATTATGAAGGCACGATCGTAATTATAATAGCTAATTAGACTATTTCTGTTTCTTTTTCACTTTAGACATTCGATAGAGAGAAAAATTTTTACGTTGCTATTAAATTTACGATGGCACCTTCATAATTAGGCCGAAAATTGATTGACGAAACGTAATTAGATGACAGGTGACATACATTGACTGCTGAATTTTATAAATGTCACGGTTAGCATAGCAAAGGGACGAATTTTCTTTCCTTTATTACGTCAGCTCGAAGAGGAATTAAACTATGGATTGACAATGATAACTGACATTAAAATTAGATAAAATCGTTTTTCCCTTTGCCATGCTAGATATTACAATGACGTTTAATAACGGGCCGTCATTTTGACTGAAATTAAAAATATTTTTAAATCTACCACCATTAGAGGTTTAACATGTATCATTATTCTACCTTTATGGTACAGAATCCATTATAATATACGAAGAAAACGGATCGACTTGATTTTTACCATAAGTAGTATGGCATGAGTAAACTTATCAACCTTGACTGTAAACTGTGACCTTGACACCAACATACATTTTTGTTGGTTTGGTAAGGATTGAACAGTAATAACAGTGCAGCCCGCCTCAGTTGCGGCACTCCTCATAAGTCACGCAACTTACCGGCCAGCCTCTCAGCTGCTTTAGTTAAAAAGCCCAGAGAAGCGGACCAACCTCGAGTGCAAACTTCTAAACTGCCTAGGGGGTAAAGACGCAAAACGGGAGACCTAGAGCACCGCCTTCTAAGCTGTGTGAAAAGAAACCCAGAGAAGCGGCTCTACCTCCGATTCCCTCGCCGCCCATAAGCTTCGCCTACTAAGTTCCCCCGCCACGACAAGGCGGAAACCCGTACACTCTAACCTTATCTTAATCTACAGAAGCATTTATAAGTATAAGGTATTATGATGTCAGGTTAGGTTTGGACAGTGGCAAGGTGCAAGGGTACTTGACTTTTTTTTATAGAGCAAGTGCCTTTATTTATTACCACTAAATACAAGACTTATAATGTAAAACTTCATAAACTACTACTACATAACAAGCAATTGGATCATCCACAGACCCTTGAAGGTCTAAAGATAATCCAAATACTCAAGCCCACTGCCAGTTAGCAGCGTGCCCAGCATGCTGGTAGCATTGCCACGCTGATTGGCAATGCTTATACGTTAGCCAAATAAACACCAGCATTTTGGTCACACGTCGGGTACACAAGACGCTCAGAAAGACTTTTGAAAACAAGACCGGCCACCACGGGCACAACGTCTCAATTTCAAACGGCTCAAATATGTAACCACTACCGAGGTTAGCATATTTGCGCCGTTTGTGCTGCTCCGAATCGGCCAACGCTCCAACCCTTCTCTGAGTCTCAGAAAGATGTGACGGCACCAAAGTATCGACGCAAGTCGCGTCTCATACTAAAGGCCGTCTACACTTCCCTGGGACCAGCTTCATACCGTCAGGCCTTTTGCCATCACCAAGCGCAGACCCATTCGGTTCGAGTACGACTGCTATATTGGCGGTCGCAAAAGCCCTGCGTATGACATCGTTCACACTGGCGTGGCAACCAATTCGACCAGCGCTTCTTGAGCAAGAAAGACAGTGGTGACCGAGCTGGTCAACTAGGGTACTTGAATAGGTGAGAGCGCTCAGCTATGTGCGGCGCGGCAGCAAGGTGGGTCGACTATCTCGACGATATCATCAATACCACCGGTCAAGCCTGGTCACGACCGGCAAAGAGCCGAGGTAGATGTCACAGAAGGAGAGAGGCCTATACCCAGCAGTGGGACAAAGAAAGCTGCGGATGATAACCATAACGAAACACATTATTAGAGATTGACTGTTTCTTGGGTTTGAAATGATTGTTTGCTACAATATTTGTGTACCGTTTCACATTAAATTGGGGCTAATATTTTGTGGCGCACTTACTATTACTTACTTCGTATCTACCGATTTTAGACCATGACTGTCTTTACAAAAGTGAGATAGCTCAACCAGATCTACATTTTGTATGACAGCTGTCTAACTTAAAAGTAGGTTATCTCCGTAACTGTCAACTTTTGATCAATGCTATCTTTACGAAAGTGAGATAGCTATACCAGCCCCTCTACCGCCTAAGCAATAGCAATCGTTTATGACTTCATTTTAGTCATTTGGCACCGCCTACGTGGCATTAGCCATCAAAGTTGTTCATTCAACGATTGCTTTAGCAATCCGCACAAAGCAATTGATGGCTAACGTCACATAGGCGGTGCTATATGCTTAAAATGAAGTCATAAACGATTGCTATTACGATTGCTATTGCTTAGGCGGTAGGGTGGCTGATCTACATATCGAACTTCAAAGTGGTTTATCTACGTATCTGCCGATTTTAGACCATTACTGTCTTTACAAAAGTGAGATAGCTCAATCAGATCTACATTTTGTATGACAGCTGTCGAAATCAAAAGTAGTTTATCTCCGTAACTGTCAACTTTTTATCAATGCTATTTTCACGAAAGTGTAATAGCTGAACCAGATCTACATTTTGGATGACAGCTATCAAACTTAAAAGTGGTTTATCTTCGTATCTACCGATTTTAGATCATTACTGTCTTTACAAAAGTGAGATAGCTAAACCAGATCTACATTTTGGATGACAGCTGTCGAACTTAAAAGTGGTTTATCTCCGCAAATGTCAAGTTTTGATCAATGCTACGAGTATCTTCACAAATGTGAGATAGCTCAATCAGATCTACATTTTGTATGACAGCTGTTGAAATCAAAAGTAGTTTATCTCCGTAACTGTCATTTTTTTATCAATGCTATCTTCACGAAAGTGAGATAGCTGAACCAGATCTATATTTTGGATGACAGCTGTCGAACTTAAAAGTGGTTTATCTCCGCAAATGTCAACTTTTGATCAATGCTATCTTCACAAAAATGAGATAGCTCAATGAGATCTACATTTTGGATGACAGCTATTAAACTTAAAATATCCTAATGTAGGTATCTCCGTAAGGTTAGCTACCTACATTCATTAACTTTCGCGGTACGAAGTTCGCCGGGTCCGCTAGTAAATATATAAAGCTTGGGCCATCACCTTGTACAGTATTCAGATATTCAGTCTGGTGCCACTTAGCAAGATTTTCTTTGCGCAGTATGGTTTTTACAGCATTTACGTTTTTTGGTCAAACAAAATCAACGAGAGTCATTCCGGCATGATCAATAATCAAAAAATGGAAATCTGACAATTGTTTCCTCAGCAAAAAGGAAGATGCGCACTTGGCGGCGTATCAATAACCCCTCGCAGGGCGTCACGCGGAAAGGCCGTTTCGACGGCCATTAGAAGGAGATCGCGTGGCTTATAGTCCTCCACTCCAACCTTCCCGTCAAAGAATACTATTTCGGAAGATCTGTATGATAGCCCTCAATAAAATTAGATGAAATTAGGACTATCCATGGACGTTCCTAGCGTCAGCTTCAACCTTGTTAACAATATAAAAAATAAATTAATCTAAATTCTTTACTAAAAACAAAATTAACGAGTCTCTTCACATGATTAAAAATAGCAAAACGGCGATCTTACGATTGTTTCCTCAGCGAAAACGAAGATGCTCACTTGGCGGCGTATCAATAACCCCTCGAAGGGCGTCACGCGGAAAGGCCGCCGTATCGACGCGTCATCGCGGCCTGCAGAGGGCGCGCGCGCGGCTAATCGCTCTCGGAGCCTCCATCGCCCTCAAGCCTCCAATTGGGCCCCGGATTGGACGAGTGGAACGTTACGATTCGTTTTTGCAACAGGTGCAAAAGACGGAAGAGTTGGTTTGGTAGAGTGGTTATTACATGCGGTTATAAAGTATTTTTACTTAACTTATTACGTAAAAATACTTCATACAGCTTGCACAAAATATTTGTTATTCAAAAAAAAAGTTGCATCGACCGTGGTTACGGGTAGACTGACCCGTGACCACGGTCGATGCAACTCGGCCGAAACGTCGGGATGAGGAGGTATTTATTTATCTTGTAATTTTAGTGCGCGATTAGTCCCGTAGTATATAATAATAATGTGTTCAAATCGCGAAAGTTTAAAAACAACATCAAAAAAATTGTATGGGTACATAAGAAGTTTTCAAGATCATTGGCACTCATAGCGTAGTTTGACTAGGGGTTTCTTAGCGGTCACCGAAGTTAAGTAACAATTCGCACGGTCAGTCTTCGGATGGGTGACCGCGGGTGGTATTTACAAGTTAGCACTACCGTGGCTCGATTAAATCTTCTAGCCATGTACAAGTAAAAAACCTGCAGGTGGCTTATAAAAACTGACACCCTATGCCACACGGTCTAAATGAATTTAGACTATTGAATCTAGACTAATGTTTATTAATGTCTCTATGTCTTGCTCAATATCTCAGACGTTAATTTTTGATCGCACCAAGAAGTAACTTCCCAAGAAGTCATAAAGTAATCCAAACGGATGGAAGACTACTGACTAAACCTATCAATGCCATTTGGTTCAATCTCTGAGATAACATCATGCCGGAGGAATTAAAACCAACAAACTATCGTAATATCTAGTGATGGTGTCTCGACGTCAACCTTTAAGATTTATCGTAAGCTAAAGTCCTTATCATAGAGATCTACATAGACCGTTTCTTCATCCAGCGTTAAGATATTGGCATGTAGCAAAAATCATACACCGAAAAATGCATGTTTATAAAAATAAATGCGTTGCGGAATGCAGTGCGTGTGTGAGCGCATATGAACAAGTTTACTGTGCTTTGTCAAGAAACAAAAATATAGAGCTTGTTTGTTTGGATTGTTATTTGTTGCCAATAGGAATACTATATCTTTTTTGTAAATTTTTCCACTATAAGACAGCTTCAGTATTGTGAGTAACATAAATAAGTAATCTCAGAAAAGCCGTGATAGACAGAGGGCGAGTTATAATTACCGCTGTAATCACGTGTAGCATAGTTTCGTGAAGAATTGCGCTCTTGAATCTATTTTTTGTGATAAACGATAAGATCATCTATGAAGTTTCCATAAAAAGCTGTTTTTTTTGCTTATAAATACAAAGTTATACTAACATTAAAAATTGACTCGAACGAGCGTGTGACGTCACAACGGTACACCTTACATTGCAAAGTGTAACATAGTGACGTCAATTTTTAATGTAGTATAACATTGTTATTATAAAGAAAAATAAAAATAATTTAGTACGGAAACCTATTTATAACTATGATCTTTTCAAAACATTCAAAAGCTCAGTTATACATCCTCGCGACAACATATCTTGTTAGATCTGTGGTTCTCATTTACAGAGTTCGCTACAGATTGTGGAATCAATGGCGCGATTAGATCGGACTTGCGCAAGATTCGCCCGATACCACCATTCGCGAAATGTTGCGCAGAATATGGACAGATTGCAAAGTTTACCAACTTCTGTAGCAGCACTAAATGTAAGTGTCCTATTTGTACAATAGAGTGACGAAACAAGCAAATGGCTTATTTGTAATGTTAGACAGATAGTCAGTCATATTCTTTGTTGTATACTGTGTACGCTATAAGAATACAGATGAAAATTTTAGACCATGACCATTAAACGTCATGCTTTCTCATAGCAGGTCACCGATACTCGGAATTTTTCATGCGTTTTCGCGTCATTTAAAATCTCGCTGAAAGTAAGTAGGGACTACATATTTTTATGGTTTCGATCAGGTGCATAGATTGAATGAGAAATGTTTTTTTATTTATAATTGGTTAATTTAGCCGACAAACATTTCTAGCTAGGTACATATATGACTTTCGCAACAAGTTGAAGACATACCGTATTATTCAGTTTGTTAAGTTTATCCACGTTATTACCTATGCAATGACTTCCTTTAATATTTGGCGCCATAAAACGTTGCAAACTATGGTAGTATTTTAAAGTACTGTACTGTACCAACCATTTTAATAGTCCACTGCAGGATGTAGGCCTACCCACGAAGGGTGATTAGGCCATCTCCACCACGCTGGCCCAGTGCGGGTTGGTGGATTCACACACGCCATCGAATTTCTTCTACGGACGTATGAAGGTTGCCTCACGATGTTTTCTTTCACCGAAAATTCAGTGGTGTGAAATTTTCAAAGTAACCTCTCTGTATTATTCTGTGCGCGTCTGTTACTAAATGTTAGTTTGGTCTCACGATGCCCGATTCTGGCATTTTGGTAACAAACCTAACAATGAGCTCGTTCAGAACATCTGTAGATCGACACCGGAAGGTAAGGAATCTAGACCAAGGCAATTTGGGATTGTAAATACTCTTCATCTATATCTTGAGCGTTTTATATCTATTTTATTTCTTCAGTGTCAACGTTAAGTTGATAGGTAGAGAGCTAGAGCAGAGTCTAAAACTACACGCCTCTCCACTAACATGATTTTTGTAGTTCGTAACAATGATATTGAAGCTTTGAACTTAGGTATGTGCAAAGCAGTAAGCCCTATACAATATGTTCAATTACACGTATAATTTCTATTCTTCGTTATTTTTTCTTCAAATAAAGCTATTAGGTAGTGAGGGCTCGTGAGGCTGTGTTTTGTAGTTTTAAAAAAATATCTTTAGTCGTACCCTTAGTTTTAATTTTCACCAAAATTATTAAACCATTACAGAACAGAAACAATATAAAACATTCACAACACTCCTACACGCACAATCTATCAATCACTGACGTGATATAGGAAGTTCTAAATTCAAATTTATGGCCCCACTAAAATGCCTATTTTCCACAATTTTCACAATAATTCCAAGCATCGAAATAAATAAACATATTAACGGCGATCACTGGTATCGAAATGAGTAATCTATGCAGAACGTAATCTCACCCGAGGCCGCCCTGAATGTGTGAATAGATCTGAGATTATGCCTTATTAAATGGTGATCTAGAGGCAATGTATCTTCGTAGTGTTGCCATGCTAGTAAAGTTACAATCTACCTATTATTTTCCTAAGTTTTACATTGACACAGGTAAAATTGCAAGCTTTGCTACATTGTTGCTAGATTTAATATTACCACGTGAATAAAGTTAATCTCCCCACTATATTTCTTAGTTTTACATTGACACAGGTAAAATTATAAACTTTGCTAGATTGTTGCTAGTATATGAAGACAAAAATTGCATACCCTCTAGGAAAGACTGAAGAAAATTGGAGCACCATTCTATACAGTTTGAGCAATAAATACTTTTAGCTGGTATTTAGTTTTGGTCACGTTGATAAGTTGAAATAAGTTGAGCGGGCGGATAAAAATACCAGTTGAAAAGTCATACATTTATCATTTGAAAGTGTATTTCATATTGGACATTAAGTCTAAGAACGTCGATCACTATTTATTTTTTTAACATATAACTCCAATGGCCAGTTGCACTGTGCGCCCTGCAAAAGGTCATTCAAAAACAAGTTCGGTTTTGCAAGCCATGTAAGAGCTCATAACCGCTGACAGTTAGCCAGGGATCGCCATTGACGGACATGTCAATAAGGACTATATATTATAATTTTTTTAACAAAATTGCTACAAAATGTCATCTCGAAGAACGTGAATTAACACCGATCTCATGATAAAGTGACGTTGTTGCACTATTTGATGCACATATCTTTATATTTTTTAAACGAAAAAAATAATCGAATATAACTTAATTAATTGATCTTCATTGTTCGTAACCATGTTTAAGAAATAGTTTAAGTACCTATACTTATTAACGGGTGAAACAATTATATATTAGTTAAAAAACACTATTGCAAATTTTTAGCATTTAACTATTCACGATTTGACGCCAAAAACCCGCCATTTTGTTTCTTTATTAGCTATTTAAGGTTATTTGGTGTTTTGAGACAAATTAATGGAAATACATCTAGATTTTTGGAAGATACGAGAAATTAATTATTATACAAGATAATTATATGTATGCGCGAAAAACAATACCCTTCCATGTCAGTCGGGTAAAAATAAATACAATTTGAAAATCCCTAATCTGACTGACGCCTTTCAGGGAAATTAAACTGAACAGGCAACACCAGCCATTTTTCTACTTAGCATTAAAATGCCGTTATCGAAATTGATTGCAGAGGACTAGCCCGATATTTAATCACCAGAAATCGGCCTATCGCCCTACAATTTACATCTCGTCGTACAGCATGTCAACACCTAGAGAAATTAATGGACGGCATCAAACTCAGAGGAAATGTTAAGAAATCGTTAATTAACATTTTTCGAAAGGGCCAGTGAAAACCGATACGTAACCAATGAAATAGATTGCACAGAAAATGCCTATTAAATATGGTAACCGTGTTAATGTAGGCGTTTCTAAAAGATCATTTCGCTAACTTTAGATCCTTGTTAAATCTAGACACGTGCAGACGCGGCAGCGTGTCCAGCCAAAACAAAGAACAACGAACTTGCGACGCGACGTATGTAATATTACACGAACCATTTCAAGCCACTTTTGACCCCTTCATAACTCGATAATTATTACTTTGTTTACTACTCCAATATATATAATTTAGCCTATTTTCTAAAATTCTTTAAGTAGCCTAGAATACAAATTTTCATTAATTTTGCTTCTATAGTTAATGATATATTAACGTTTAAAAACCGGGGTTTCATTGACTGATTCACTGACTCACTCATAGATAAAAAACCTAACCCACTTCCAGATCACCTAGAAACTTGAAATTTGGCATCAAGATAGAATATTACGCATATACAAATGAAATAATCTAAAACTTCGATTTTTACCCCCCAACCCCATGAACTAGGGGATGAAAGCTTGTTTGACACTTTCACTAATTTTCACGCTAGAAGTCTAAAAATTGATATAAAGACTCTGTTATAAATAATAAAACATGTATTTCAGGGTTTTTAATAAATCACTACTCCCCAACCCCTAAAACTTGGGAGATGAAAGTTTGCATGAGACTTTCGCAAATTTTGATGCTAGATGTCTGAAAATTGATAAAGACACTCCATGTTATAAATAATAAAACACGTACTTTAGGATTTTTAGTAAATCACCCCCCAACCTTTAAAACAGGGGGATAAAATTTGGTATAAGACTTCCGCAAGTTTTGAAGCTAGGGATCTAAAAATCGATAAAAGTACTTCTAATAGATCTACAAAAATAAGTGAAATCTAACAAAAACATTTTCATGTCAAATATAACCAAGACATGACTACAGTTCGTACTTTCAAAAAGTTGTCAGGTTGTGCAGTCAAGCTTCTCACTCTACACGCCTTAACTCTGCAAGTCCTTACTTCACAAACTCTACACCTTAGTCAATATATACGGCTTGGCTGTTTCGCTAACTGCACATGGGCGTAAAGGGAAGATGAATTATTATATGTTCATTAATTATGTTATACAAATAGTTCTTGTTGTAACGAAACGGCCAAGTCACATATATTGACTACGCTGTAGAGTTTGTTGAGTAAGGACTTGTAGAGTTAAGGCGTGTAGAGTAAGAAGCTTGGCTGTATATAAGATCTGACAACTTTTTGAAAGTGCAAACTATGGTCTTGTCTTGGCTAGATTTCACATGAAAATGTTTTTGTTGGATATCGTGTATACAAATAAGTGTATTGGCAATTGTTTTGTGACGGTTTCTCATTTTTCCCTATTTTCCTCATCGAAAGCTTTTGATTGTTCCTCTATTTTGCAAAAACATACCGATGGATAATCAAATGTGTGTTTTTTCTTGGATATAGTCTATAATAGTATGAATACCAGAAAGTGACATAGATTATTTGGTTATTGTAGGTACGTAATGATCACCAGCAACAAGCAATGCGCTCGTGTTGCTTGTCTTGTCAGTTATAGCTTAAGATTAAAAAAAAAATTATCATGAAACCCTATTACAAGTACGTTCCAAACTTGTCTTATATGGTAGGTAATCCTAAAAGTATTTCTTAATAGGAGTCTATTACTATAATCGGGTGCGAAAGGTGTTTATTTAATTTTGAATAGACGTTCTGTAGCTACAGTACCTTAACATGTTCTATAGTAGGTATAATACCGATAACATGAGCCCTAACCACTCGTTGGCTGTTCCCTTCCCAGCGACCACACAAGAGCGGGAGTGGCTAATCTATCATCAAGGTACTCAACGGTGCCTGAGCAGACTTGAAAAACTGCCTTTTTGCTTATCTGCCTGCTCTTTTGTACGTAGATGAATGTGGCTATAGGGATTAGCTAAGGATTTAGCAGGGAAATTATTATATTACTAGCTTATGTCCGCGGCTTCGCCCGAGTGACGTTTTGATTTTTGAGGTATGCCCTTAAGAACTTTTTATTTTTCCGGGATAAAATGTAGTCTATATCACTTTCTTACTGTTGAACTATATCCATGCCAAATATCAATCTAACCGTTGCTTTGTTGCTGCGACAAGAGTAACAAACATACAAGGTTATCCAGGACTGGCATACTAAGTTGAAAAAAGGTGATTCAGATGAACAACTTTTACTAGGGGAACAAACCGAAATTCAAGAAAAATTTCAGACATATCATAAGTACATTTTGTCAATTCCAAGTTGCAGTTTTGTATGGAACAGCTGATTTTTATTCTCGAATTTTGAGTTCGCCCAATACTACGGTCTTAATCACCCTCTTTTGGCTTAGTACAAACAAGCAAGGTAAGCAGATAACCCTGTATTAGTGATTAAATTAAGTTATTGTTACGAAATGGGTTCTTGGATAGTCAGTTAAAACGCCGATTATTCACTTTGCACTTTATTGCACACCATCACTTCACAAAAATCACAAAAACACACGACACAACTGGTTCGCAAAAACACTTTACACTGGCACTGATATTCACACAAGCTAGTCACTTCACAATCACTGGTATCGCACTCTAACCCGAGTAGTTATCGCTTCGACGGTAAACGAATAAAACTGATCCCTAAGGGTCGGCCGGCGTATTTATATCCGTTATTTCCTACAGTCTCGAACCTACGAGATATTTCGCAACATTACCCGATCTCAATAAACGCCATTGTGTTAACAAGTAAACAACTTGAAAGTTCGAGAATCCCTATTGTTTTTCAAATACGTAAACACCAAGCAAACAAACTCGAGTCATAAAGCCATAAAACTGAATACAAAAGGCACCAATAAAAACACAATAAAGCTTCACAGAACAATAGAGCTTCCCAGGACCGGATCACGTAAACACCGCACTCCATACCTACAACGGGCGTCTACTGCGTTACATTATTATTAGTTAAAATAACTTCGTATATGGGAATAGCTCTGGTGTCAGATCAACCTCGCCTGAGGGACTCTGACATGACTGTTTAGTCATGTCAGAGACCCTCAGGCGAGGTTGGTCAGGCGAGGCAGTTTGTTGTTAACATCGGGACCCACAATTTAACGACTCTACCGAGCCACGGTAGCGCTCAGTAAAACTCTTACAAAAGCTGCTCACAGAAGCTTTACCTTCGGCAACCTCCAAATCACTTACCTGAAAAAAAAGAACACTAATTAGTTCCCGCCACAGATAACAAAAAGGTATATAAATGCAACATTTTCAAACACGAAATGATTAATGTAAACAGAGTAACATCCGATCGCGGCAAGAAGCACAATAAATACGAACTTGTGCTGGCGCGGTGCAATGAATCAAAACAAAACAATGTGATTATCCTCGCGTTACTATATGACGCCCAAGTCACAAAAGGAAGCGATAAAGGTAACAATAACTTTGTATAAGTTGAATGAGTCAAGATCGTCACGCCATCCAAATGAAACACAACAGTATCTGACAGGGCTTACGGTTAACTTGGTTACCTGGAAGAAATCGCTCAAAGCGATAAGATGGCCAGTTAGAAACCTATAAATTGTACTGTTTTGTCCCTGTAATTTGCTTTTTATGTAATGCGGTTGTCTAATAAAGTGTTATTGTTTGTTTGTTTGTTAAAAAATGTGGAGCTGCAATTTAAAAAGTTTTCCGAATCACGTCAACTTAAAGTTATATTTGGCACCGGCAGTTACCTATTCAAAGACTGGTTGAATTTTGCTCAATTGACTTAAGTGACCTCTATGAAACACCTAGTCAAACTAAGGTACCTATGAGCGCTACTATGCTATAGGTACTCGTAGCTAAACTGTTAAAACAACGAGTCCCACAATTTAGTTTCATCCGAGACGTGATCTCTCAGATTTAAACGTCACTTATAGCCGATCATCTATTTATCCTATGAAGTTCATCAACTTCATTGTTGGACATAGATCTCCCCTATAGATATCCAACAAAACCAGCTGGAATGGCGTGCATGCGTCAGTTTCATTTGTTACTGTTTTTTTTATTAAGCGCTTTGTCACATGGTAGTTATTTTAATCTGTTTAATATTTACTTATACTTCCCCTTGAATGAAGAAGCTGCCAGAATATCAGCGTAATGTGTTCAGATCTCCCATCACTCAACATTTATTGCTGAGGTGAGTCCTTTACGACACTTTGTTTTTTCATTTATAAGTTCTTATTTGTATTGATTTTATGTCAAATTAAGTTTATATTTCATTTCAAAAAATTTGAATAAATATTTGCTCAAGACAGTTAAAAAAACGTGCTGTCAAAAACGTAAAACTCGTGGAAGGTTACCCACCTCTGACCAAATCGGTATATTCTGTCAGAGGTCCGTAACCTAGGTTTACACGTGTTTTACCCAAAACGTGATAAAGGAGAAACTATGTCGACATTTTATGTTAATTACTCAGTTGCGATTGAAAAAAATAAGATGAATGGTGAGCCAAATTTATGTTAAGTAGGTTTTAGTGCCTATTATCAAACAACGTGTTTGAATAATTGTGAAATAAATTTGTCCTTTTGCATATTTTGTACAAGTTAATTTTGGTTTACAGTGGATAGATGGAATGTGTAGATATATGCAATTATGCATACCTAAGTATTTGGTTTTTTTATTTTAAAATCAATGAATGAAATCCTTTGCTCAAGTGGACTTACTAGTCCAATTAGTAGAGGTATATTGCGTGTATAAATGTAAGTTTACAGTTAATTAATTTCGCCAGAAATAAACAAACAACAAGCAAAATTAAAAACTCTTTAAAGTCTTCTTCTTCTTTTCGAGTCAGCGATTCGATCATAAAATTTATATTTTGTTATATGCTGTTCGACCAGTAAGAGGCCACGGAGACTGCGGCGGTGTTGGCCTCGTGGAGATCTTCTTGTGTGCAGGTGTTAGGGCAAAGTGGGCATTGTAGTAGATGCTCCATCGTCTGTTGAGTGGCGCCACAGTCGCATTCCTCCTTTGGTGGTTCGGCTAAGCCCCATTTGCACATGTTGTACCTACAACGGCCCACTTGTGTTCGGAGTCTGTTCATGGACTTCCAGATGGGCCATTGCAGGTCGTGGCCCGGTGGAAGGTTTTCTGTTGGGGAAGGATAGCTGGGTGGGACGGGATGTTTTTCTGTCCATAGCCTACGTCTAGCTTCAGCTGGATCTGTTTTAATGGGTGCAGTGTGGCGAATAAAGTTATTACGACTTTTTAACCTGGGTGGGGGAGGTTTATAAGCATACAGAGGATGTCGGAGGTCTGTCTCTTGTTTTTGTTTCTCCACAGCGCACGCAATTTCTCTTCGGATGGGTGGTGGGGCAACACCAACTAATGGGTAAAGCAGATTTAAAGGTGTGGGTTTTAAACACCCGGAAATAATGCGGTAGGTGTCGTTTAAGGCAAAGTTTAGAGCACGAATACATATATGAGAATTTCGTCCAAACTGAAGTAGCTTACATGCTCATGACGGATCATGAGCATTAAGTACCTAACCAAAAGAAGTCGACGCGCCGTAGCACCGAAGTCTGCCAAGTCAGTGGGGGGTGAAGAAACGCACACAAACCAAAATATAAGCAAGTTTGCACACACAAATGTAATTAACTAACACTAGCTGAAAATTAACGCAACACAAGCGCAACCAGACCGATATATTTATACATAAAGAGCATGACCGCCGGTCGCGTACTTTTGGCAGAGGGGTGCGGTTTGCATTGTCGACTCCTTTTGGTTAAGTACTTAATAGTCATGAGACTAAACATCAGAGCATCATAAGATAATATTTTTTGCAAGAAATGGCATCACCGACTTCCACCGTGTACAGAATTTGAATAATTTGCAGGAATCGATCATGATTCCATTATTGCTGACTTATCAAAAACGGCTCACCTAATTTTGACAACATTTCAATAAAACCACAAGGAGAATGAAAAAAATGAGGCTTTTGAAATAAAAAAGATTTTTTTAAATGGGTTTACAACTGGCGAAGTTATCGATTAACAAACACAACAAAATATATACAGACACGAACATAGTACCTAATTGCCATAGTCGTGGTTTTATTGTGGCAACATTGGTGCAATTTAGGCAGAGTGTTTTTTGATATCAAAGTTAACTGATCTAAAACCATGTTATATAATAATTATCTACGCATCACGGATGCATGGTATAAGAAGGATTACTACGACTAAGGTGCTACCAACTCATCTTATTGAAGATTTACAGGAGGAGGCTAATATCCAGCAGTAATCAAACTGAAATGATGATAATGATTCGGAAAGTAACAAGAAATATTTTAAACACAGATAATATAAAGTGCCACAATCCGCTCTGCTCCAACCTCGCGCCGTTCCTAAGTTCGACAAGAGTCGAGCTCAGGAAATGAAGCCGGGCGGAGGAGGCGCGATAAATCCAACCGCGCTCGAGACAAAGAACTTGCCACTTCTTGCAGCTTTATTAACTCGGCGCATGTGACAAATTGGCGCGAACTGGCCAAGATGGCCGCCTGAAAATGGTGGAGGTTTTTTTTTATTTGTTGATTTTTTAATTGATTTGAAATTATATAGATTTAATTGGTTGGAAAAATTATGATTTAAATAAGCGTGATCTAGAAATTGTTGATTTGTTATCGATAAGTAGGTACTTAAATTAAATGTTATATCAAACGGGAAATTTGTAAAAGAGTAGTTTGTAGATACAATACTTTATTAATTGTTAACATATTAATATTTTTCTGATGCTGACATAATTAACTATCAAATAGGTACCTACTTATCGTAACAACTGAATGAATGTCTTTCTTTACGCACAAACTATTATACTTAACTCAAATTTTATTTTTGGCACTGATTATTATTTACACGCTTACTGTATTTTACTGTGGATATTTTTACGCATGCAGTGAAGTTTTGCGTAGAAAATTATACTACAGACCCACCAAAACAGCAAATTGAAAATAGAAACTTCAACAATAGATAGACCCAAATCATCGATTACGCGGAACAAACGGGTCGACATCCTATTTTGTATTCATAAAACAATCGTTTAGAGTAAACAGAAGTTTAAAATAGAGCCGGTTAGCGTAAAGTTCCATCTGGAACCGGATGCACAGGAAATTAGCATTGCTTTGCTTCCCGCGCGGATTATTGCAAAATAAGATATTGTTCACTCAATCTATTCGTTCACTCGTTCATTTAGTTCGTTTGAATGATGCTCCTTTGTTTCTCGATTCGATATTCGAATTATTATTTCGAGCGAATATTTCGTTGATTGAAATACGCTGGGTGCGTGTTAATATTTTTGATTAGATCTTGTTTTGTTTATTTAACATGTTTGTTTTGAAACAAAAGTAGTGTAGCATAAAGATTAAAAATAGGTATTTTAAGTATCCGTTAAGGCTTTATACAGAGCCAAACTCTAAACTCAAGTGGTCAGTGCAGACCTAACATTGACATAGTGTAAATTGTTTTTAGTAGGTACTTAGGTACAGCGTCATCGATATTAAATTCACACGACGTCAATATCAATTCAAAATTGACTTGCTTTGAGTTCAGATAGTAAATCAGCCTTTATTTTCACAGTTTTTACAATAAATCTTGAGATACAGTTAACAAGTAACTACCTACCACATACTTCTATATTTTTTTAAAGTATTGATGAATCAAACCATAATAAAAGCTATAAAAACAATCATTTGATAAATGCTCAAGTACTTAAGTATTAATAATCTTATTTTTAATTCTCGTTGTAGTTAAAACATAAAACCTCTGAGTGATACTAGAAAACCGTTTTTCTAATCTAAAGAAGCAAAAAACATCTACTTATGTTCAAATTCAGCCCAAATAGAATGTGTCGAGCAAAATGTTCGTTTTTTACGCGAAATATTCTCGAGATAGAATCTCCATAAACCGTAATATAAGTCGTCCAAATCTGTATCCTGGATCACAAACACCCGCCAGCGTCGGCGACCGACATAACTCAATGCACACAAGATTTCAATATTTCGATAACGTGTGGCCACCGAGGCCGATCTCAGATGTATGCGTCGTCACGCCGCCGCCAATATCCGAGCCAGAATTGAAATATCTGACCTATACCCCTGGAGGACGTCGCTACACAGGGCCTGCGCTAGGACGGGGCGAGAGCGGGGATGGGATTAGTGAAATTGTGTTATTAATATACTATTATACTAATTAGTGAAATTGTGTTAAGTATATTAAGAACACAATAAACACACTTACTTAATATACCTACTATTGTACTAATTAGGGAAATTGTGTTATATTAATAACACAATTAACAGTACAGTACTCAGTGCTAATGTACTAAGTAAGTACCTCTAGAGACTCGAGTCTCAAGTATCTATAGAGACATAAAAGTTTTACGCACGCTAGTACAAATTGTGCCGTTAAACAGTGTTTAAGGCGTGTTTAATTTTTTTGTGCTAAGGCGGACAATCTATAAGTAATAGGAAACACATACTTGAAATATAATACACCATTTTTCCATATCTGTTGCTATTTGAACAGCTTGTGACTGAGCACTTTGGCAACGCGCGGCGTTGTAGTTGGATTGCGGTCATCATACGACTAACTAAAAACGCTGCTCACTACGTAGCTTGGGCAAAGTTTTGGCGCATATATATTTTTTTGCACGATTGTGACTCTCTATACACTTGCGTCATGTACCTATATTAATGACAATTGCTTGAAGTAAACGATGCCAAAAACGCCAAAAACCAATACAAACTCTGGCAAACGAATGATTTGATTTGTTTAAAAAAGCAATCATTAAATGTAAAAAGGAACCTTCAGGACAGACAAAAAGCGTAGTTTAATAAAATATCAGGATTTGAACAAATAGTACTTCAGTAGTTGCGTCCTTGATCCGCCCCTGAGCGCACGTTCCCAAGGATCGGGGGATATGATAGGAATGTGTAAATGTCACCGCATCTGATCGAGTGCGCGGGCGGGGTAAAGGGTTGCTATCATTGACTGCGTAAATAAATTCTTTATGGACGTTTATTTATTAGTTCTAAAATGACATAGTAAATACACAAATATCTTGAACTCTAATCGATCTTGGAATCAACGCAGGGTGTATCTTATATGAATGAGCAAGAGTGCTGTATATTAGACCGTATCTTTGCTTAATATATGGTCAAACGCAAGTCTATCACAATCAAAAATCTTTATGAATAGTAATCCCATGTTTTATCTCTTTGTTTTCTTGAAAATCTTAATTTACCTACTTGTTAAAGTGTAATTAGTTTGTCACTCATTCATCGTAACTATTAAATCGTAAACGAAAAATATATAAAAATAACACAATAAGTCTTCAAATTAATACTTATCTCAATTTAAATATCACACGCAGGAGTAAAGTTTTAAGGTGTCTGAAGGCGGGCTGAAAACAACCTGCACTCTTGGCATGGCAATTATTGAAAAGAGTATACTTTGAAATTGGTCCCATTTATATTTTATCGAAATTGGCCGAGCTATTTTTGATATATCAACAATAATGTGAAAAATGCTACATCGTTCCGTGCGAAATATTCGCGAATTCTGTACATTGAACACTGTGAATTCGGTCATGCTAATTTTTGCAAAAAATGATCTACTTTTAATGTAAGTGATCAATGATACAATCCATACTTCGTATGCTTTTCAATAGGATCAATTAGTAGAAAAACATTTTGTCTATTTGCCATGCACCCATAGGCTAGCTATTCGCCCTATGCGAAATTAATCATACTTACCTACCAGAGTAGATACTTAATTACTTATTACTTCTATTATTGGTTTCAAAATGTCCCATCATTATTGGCATTGAAAAAAAAAACAATATAGCTAACCAGCCAATATGGACACCGTTTAATAGATTAGACTACAGAGACTAATACAGGGTTAATTCTAATCAATTAGCATCCTTTTAGGGGCTTATTCTGTACATTAAACCTAACCACTTTTGTTCTACGACTTATGTCAAAACTAAAAAAAAAAATGTTGTTCCATAGAAAAACATCGTTCACCCGCAACAAAATGTATGGATTAGCTGATTAGTTTTGACAAAAGTTGTTAGTTTTGATGAATAAGCCTCTAAAAAGATGCTAATTGATTAGAAATAACCCTGTATATTTACAAAACAACGCTCGCAAAATATGTATCCCTCACATTAAAATCTGTTTGACGTTGACAGCGCGATCGCGGCCGCAATTTCCTTCTGTCTGTCTGTGCTGGTATTTATATTTATTCTAACATTTCATATTTGCTATCTGGTAACATCGAGTTCGGAAATGAACTTATAATCTAGGAGTACATATTTTCTTTGCGTATAATTCTCGCTTTTTATAGCTCGATGGTATCTTGTATTTTATGAAGAGTTTGGGTTTGGACACACTTCTACGAACTTTTCTCAAAAAAGTCTTGAATACCTAATAGGTACTTAATTTTGTTAGAATAATCATGTATACATTATTTTGTTATTTATGCGGCTATCACTAAAAATAACTTTTAGCATCATTTTTGTACTTGAGTTCATTCGTTGATTATAAATTAATTAATTATAATTTGATAAATAACGTTGCATAGACGTGAGATGGTTGCTGGTCTGTGGCCAGTCTGATGCTTCGTTGGTCACTTTGGACAAAGAAGATATAGTAATACTACCTTTGGACTCCTCAGTATACGACGCACTGCATCGCCAAAGACAGGAAAGAGTGAACAAGTGAAGGGAAGTAATCCGCGAGAAAATGGTGGAAGATAAAAGTTACGACCCTCAAATATGAGAAAATTGACTAGAAAAAGAAGAAAGCTATGATATATTGTAAATTATTTTTCTTTCATGCAAATGACAGTGACAATCTACAAAATTCCAAAACGAAAATTTTACAACCCAGTACATAAATAAACCATAGTCAAACAAGCCCTATGCCCTCATAACATTATATCACCGATAAGCACTAACGCAGTCATGACTCACTCACACATGAGTCATCGATGTGCAGATAACACCCACACACGCACACCTACAAGCATCGTGATAACACATCGGCAAGATATTGTGCATTGAATAAGTTATGCCTTTTGATATTGTGTTGAAAGGTTGTGCATCATATATTATTATTCATATTTATTTGCAAGCCATTGTTTCTATATTGGTCTTGACGAAATAGCTTCGCAAACTGTTTTGGTTCAATTCTTTTTATTGTGTTGTTTTGCATCAGTTTATTTTAAAAGTTAATGGAGTGTTAGAATGAGGTTATAATAAAATAATAACCTCAAATTATTTTTTAAAAGATTTTTATAATATTTTTTTGTTGTTAACGGATTATTAATATATGTAGTTTTCAAAAATATATAATAGAGTGTAGTGAAAATAAGTGATATTTATTATTATTTTATCTATTTTATAAAATTAAGTTTTTTGAGTGTATAATTATTGTAATATTAGTAATTGTTTGTAATTTTTTTTACATAATAATATCTTACATAAGTTACAAACACGTACCAAAATAGAAGAATACTTTTGTCTTAATAGATAACATTGTTGTCTATTATTAAGAACACAGTACAGTCTGTTTACAGTTATTTTACGTTTGACTTTTGTAGCTGTCTCTGTCTAGTCATAACACACCATCACAGGCTAGATAGAGACAGCGATAAATGTCAGAGGTAAAATAACTGTGAACGGACTGTAGTATCGTATGATCCGATATGCTTATCACAAAATCTATCAAAGAAACTTTTACATGTATTCGACTAAAAATGTACATACCATAAAAATGTATAGATCTATAACAAACAAACAAACAACTAACAATAACACTTTATTAGACAACCACATTACATATAAACAAATTACAGGGACAAAACAGTACAATTTATAGGTTTCTAACTGGCAGCCTTATCGCTTTAAGCGATTTCTTCCAAAATCTCAGACAAAAATGGAGAGTAATTAGCCTATATACCTAACTTTGAAGTACCAGTCCTATTTGCCTAATAAATATGCGAAGAAAGCTTGCATTCCACGACAACTGATGTCTGTGCATCGTCTAGCCTGTTATCAGCGCGTACGCAGCTTGCTTTTGCGCCGACTACTGCATTCAACATTGATTTATTTCTCTATACTGAACTTTATGTCACACGTAATTAGGACTACATACTCATTAAACAATAATCAAAAGATCTTATAAGCTATGCTATTTTATTGCAAATTGAACTTAATGACACTACAATTGAGTTTAATTTCCAAGTGAATTGAAAAGTAGCAGACACGTTCGATGAAATTTTGAATAGAGCACGCGTTGATGTCTTTTACTCTTGCGTTTGGTAGATACGCTATTATCGTCGTTGTTGCTCAAACTATAGACTACTTTTTTGTATGTATAGATTTGGTGGTTACTGCGTTTTGTAAAGGCTAGTGTCGGGTTTGCGAAAAGGAAATGCACGTGTGTTGGCGACCAATTCGGTCGATATCGGCTGATCGGAGATCGGTAACGGGCCGATGCGTGTGACCCGACTTTTTTAACAGGAAAGTGGTGATTCACAAGTTTCTTGTAAATAGCCGCATGTCTGAGTGCAGTTTAACACATTTTTGGTAGATTCGCGGGAGCCACTATCGGAGATTTCGAACAAAACTCGCTGTCTTTTTTTAAGTCTTTTGGTTCAGTCATTTGGACACTTCTGAACGTGGTTTTGGAGCAATTGAAGTTAAATACAACAGAAAATATTAAAAAAATATATTAGAAGTGACTCAAAAATTGAAATACATTTTTTGTATCTGCACTATATTAATAACGAAACACGAATCATTCTGAAATGTTATTTGCAAACATCATATCTGATCTTTAATATTATTACAGTCTAGATTTAGAGAGTCTACACGCTGTATGTTCACTTAGAAGAAACCATCTAATCGAGACTGCAAAGTCGCGCGAAAAATCATATTTTCTGCGTGTTTTATGAAACGCGCGCGGAGTTGCGATTATGCCCCTATTTTTAGAGCCAATACTGAAAAAAAAACAAGATATTTTAACAAAGCGAGAAGTAAAACAAAACAAAACCAGGAAGTCCCATCCACATATATCCAATAACTGCAACAGTATTTCACCAAAACGTGTAGTGGGCGTAGTCACGACGCTACAGTGCGCGAGCGCGACGGGCGCGCGACAAATCACATGCGATCTGCGTTAACAAGCGCGCGGCGACAAGCGCGCGCAGATGCGATCGCACCAATTTGTACGCGCGTCTGTGGCGATTTATGGGCCACGCGCGCTAGGATAGGGTGCTAGGTGGCCCCGTCTACTGCCAACACTTCTATTTTTACCCTATGTCTCTTGAGTTACGTCTTCCTCGCACATTTTCATTTAGTTAAACGAAAATTAAAAAAAAAAACCTAATAGGTTCTTGAAATTGTAACATGTCAAACTCAAGAATATTCTTAGATTTTCCTGTGATAAAATGGAATGAATACAGCTTAGGCGATATAATATCTTTCTTACTTGAGTGTCTGCTCTGTGCAAGGCATCAGTATTTCCAAATGAACTATGCCCTTCTTGCTTATTTTAACTTTTATATTATTAAGAATTTTCTAGTGGTTGGATTCCTTCGCAGATTTTCAGCCGATACTTTTGTGCAGTAGGAGATTTCTTACGGTTGATATAATGTTGATAATTAACATTTTGGTATCAGACGATACAATGATGCATGTAAACTTAACGCGCCAAACACCTTAAGTTACGTCGCCAGAGGTCCCCAAGCAACTTAGAAACTGGCACCAAACCCAGGCGCTTGACCTATACAAGCTTACATACCGCAGGTCAAATTTAGTTTCACACCATCCAAGTTAATATAAACGGCCCGATCTGCGCGGGCGCAATCCGCAAGATCGGCGCAATATCATTACCGCCACAGCACGAAGCGCTTAAGTTCTCACTCACTTATAGCAGGCGTTTATTTTAGCTGTTCAGCGCAGTGAAGAAATTATGATATTTTTTTTGGAGATCCGAGGTTTTAGTTATGTTTGCTAATGTAAAAAAACATCGCCAAAAACCTGCTTGGGTTGGCAAAAGGTAAAGGCTTATGTAAATCTACAAATCCACACCGGGATAGCGCGATACTCAAACGCCTTGTGTGGATAGACCTATGTCCAACAGTGGACTATTAAAGACTGATATCGGTTCCATCAGAAGACCAGCGCCGGTTGCATGGGCATTATGCTGAGATGGGACCGGTTTGTGCCGAAAATGTAACATATACTTTTTGTATATACTTTTGCTGTTTGCAATTTTTTATTTATGTGATGTTTTCGTTACAAATAAATTTATGTCTATGATAGAATATCTTTGTCGGTTATCAATTTCAACCGATAATATGTTTCCTCTTCGATGGGAAGACCATTTTATAGGGAGACGAAGAGAGACGGAGCAAAGTAAACAAATGGGCTTATTTAAGTTAATTCTCAGATTGCACTGAATACGAAATATTTTTTTATAATAGCTATTCACTAGCATAAACTTACACAAACAATTTGAAAGTGTACTTTTGGGACCCGGTTAAAACTAAAAAAATATCTTACAAAGCAAACACCGACTTTTACCTGAAAATTGATATTATCAACCAAAAGAAACAGTTGGGGATATCATGAAATTGAGATGAGAAATCTTTAAGTGTTGCTTGAAATGCTTATCACTGCGCCCATCTTCGCATGTGTAAATATCATTTTTACGCAAGCAAAGTGTTAATTAATTACACGCTATTTCATTTATTACTTTTTATGACCGATAAAAGGGGAGTTTTCTCTCCGGATGTATGTAAATTATGTCTCTATAAAGACATGTTTGGATCTTGTGATAAATTACTTTCTAGCACTTGATGATGGTGGATGGTTTTTAACCGACTTCCATAAAGGAGGAGGTTCTATGTTCGTCTGTATATTTTTTTTTGTTTAGCGATAATTTCGCTGATTGTGAGCCGAATCAAAAATTTTTTTTTAGTTCGAAAGGCTATATCTTCGAGGTGTTTTCATTTAAATTTTGGGGAATTCAGCTGAGCCGTTTTTGGAAAATCATTAATCATGTAAAATATCCGAGCGAAATATTCGAATTTTGTACTCGATGTATTGAAATATTTATGTTTTATTACTAATCTATTTCTAGTAGCTTTTTAAAACATTTACTGATATACTGAATCATGTGCCTAGTTGTATTTTTGTTTTATAGTATATTAGGTAACATTTAAGTTAACGAAAGAAGTTGCCCGAATTGGCATAATTATAATATAACTTAGTTCAACAATGAACTCCGAGGTTTTGTTGCGTTCATTATTATTTCTTACAAAAAAATGGTGACGCGCTGATATTATTTTTGATAATACTTAAACCTCGCTGACGAATTTATTAATATCTGAAAAATAAAAGTAAACAAGTACATAAAGTACTAATCCGTCACATTTATAGCTACTAACCAAACCACGCTAAGCAAACTTTAAAACAATAAAATGTAGCAGCTTCAACGTGAGAACTGAGACCTGCGCGCGACTGTGGTGCCAAAAGATAACACTTTAAAATGTAAATGAGACGCGAGGAAAAATGAGATTATCTCGCTATTAGGTATAAATTAAGTACGAGGAATGAGGTATGCGGCACAATTATATTGTCACGAAGGCTCTGGACGGCTGTGCCACAGAGTAGAGTCTGCAGAGAGACGGGTTCGTAGAATATAAACCTTACCTTACTTATACCAAGCGCCACACAAATCGACGGATGAGAAGTTTGACACTTCGCCGTGATTTGCTACTTATTGCGCATGTGTGTACAATGCCTATACAAATGGCGAAGTAGTGAGCTCGGGCGTAGAGAACGCGCAGGAAGCATGAGGTTAGCGGGCGGGTGTGCCCCGGCGTCTTGTCTCTCTGGCTCCCGCGAGCACCTATATTTCGGCTTTTACGCAGAACGCTGCGCATAACTTCCCATCCGCCGATTTGTGTGGCGCTTAGTGTACCTACCTTAGATAGGTATACTAAGCGCTTTCATTAACTTTGTTTACTAAAAGGTAGATACATACGAGTAAGTAGGTGAAACTGAAACTATAATACATACTAAAGTATAATACTAAATTATATTGCAAGTCTGCAAAGACAAAACTGTATAAAGTGCTCGGTATTACAATTAAATACAAATTGTCTAAGTAATCGTCGGTCGTAAATACAAAAGTGTAGTCTTATTGAATATCAATTAAGCAAAAAGTAATTTCATTTTCGTAAGAGCTGAGTGGTTGATTTACTTCGGAGATTGGTGAAGGAGACTTAATCTCAAGTTAAATTTTGCCAAGACTAGACCATATAGTTCGTAATATGGTCGCAAGTTGTGTCAAAAAGTGGTAACATATATCTGATATGATGTAGAGACAATCTTTTAACTCCACACAACATAATTCTTCAAGCCTTAACATCTAAAAACTCTACACTTTTATCAAAATATGTGGCTAGAATCTTTCGCTATCGTCATAATAAGTACCTACCTGAAAGCGTTAAGTGAACATTTATCTCTACTGACATTTATGAGCTAATATTGACTTTTAGTTTTAATTTTTATCACAAAAAGTACGCCTAATATGGAAGCGGAATAAATATAATGGCTATAAAAGGTCATATTATGTTGCCTTTCTGTATAATTGTCTTCTCAGTGTTAGCAAGACTCGGTGCGATCGTGGTCGCACCTGCACGCGCTAATCGCTCGAGCGATCGGCGCGAGCGCACGCCACGCTGCAGAGTTCCTTTTTTAGGACAAAATCGCCATTAAAATATCTAATGAAGCAATTTTCGAGGACTTGGCAATAGTTTTGGCTTTGTGTTTATTGATAATTTAACCATTCAATTTTCTTAAGTTATCAGATGTAAGTAATAAATGAATTTAAAGTTTTTTTATTTATAATACTTTGATAATTATTATGTACTTACTTATTTTTGCTATCACATGTATGTGTATAAATAATATCATGTTGAAAGAAACAGTTTTTAGATCTTGTCCCGAATTTTCCCATTCCCAAGAGGAACCGTATGAATTATTAGGTTTTTGATGATGTGTGACAACCTGGCAATGTACCCTCTTATCATTATCTGCTATAATGATAAGAGGGTACCGCCATCTATGGTCAATAGCTGCAATTTCAGATGCATTGCTGGATCGTTATTTTCTCTTTGTGGTTTCATTAAAATGACTAAATTAAGAGAATTTAGAATTTTCGTTTTGTTACGTTTCCTTGTTTTTGTTTTGTCTTAAAATTATACCAATTAGTAGGTTCTTTTTTTAATAAAAAATATCAAGTCAACCGTAAATCTTCACTGTAAATACATATTACCATCGCACACTTAAAACTTCCAGCATTTCCCCTCTCTAGCGGTATTCGTAACTGATACGGGCAGCACGAAGAACAAACAATATTTTAGTGTTGCCAATTAAAATTATTCCCTTCCTCATTGATTGCGCGTCCGTTCGTTTTGACTTATAGTGTACCTATTCGGAGATTGCTACACTTTAACAATGGCAACATTGTTGAGTGAAAGATTAGTGTTTTGGCTATTTGTAAACATTTGTGTTTGATGTTTAGTAACATTGTTGAGTAAAAGATTGGTATTTTAGTTATTTGTCGATCGGAAACTGATGAGTTTTTGGAATTTAACATGAATTTTCACCATGTCGTGGGACCAAGGCGTGCTATCAAAGCTCCTATTAGAAGCCATAACATACATTTGTAATTATAAGGAAAAATAAAAAAAGTTATAAGTATTAAAACTTATAATCATAAAAAAAATGATTCGAAGAAGTGTCGACAAAATTTCGCCACGTGTTCAAATGTATTCAACGTACGAAAAATTGCGAATTCATGCAAATGTTGATTTGCTAATTTTGTGTTAAGCATTTTTTTCAGCCTAGTACTTCTGTGTATACCTATATCTAATTATAAATATCCAGCAAAAACCTTACTGAATTTAATAATTTCTATAGATTTTCCGATCGAATCCAACTTCACTCTACCTTACCTTACTTATTAGATTTTTTTAAAACATAAGTAAGTACGTTTTGCTGCAGTTACCTGCTATGTTTACGGAGTTAAAAAAATTCAATGGAGTGTGTAAATCCACCAACACACAACTGGCACACCATGATAGGTAACCCAAAGGCTTGTCGATAGCAGGCCTATGTTCAACAAAGCGTCATTCTTATCACCTATAAGAATGACGATACGCCACCGAGTGCGAGTTTAGCACATCGTATTTGTTATCTCTTCGGCGCGGAAATTGCTATCGACATCGGCTGCCATTATCGCTTCCTAACTCAATGTGAAGTTAATTCCCTGGCTAAAGAGTAAAGTAAAAATGTGCAATTATATTATCTTTGTTTCTAAATAGGTTCTCAGGAAGCTTATCATATCTTTCTGTGATTAAAGATCATATAATTTTAAAGTATTTTATAACATATTTGCTCGTAAAGTGGCTGTAATTACAATATCGTAATGTATTTCATAACGTACTTGTGCGTTATTGTAATGTAAAACGCACGAGTTTTTTTTTAATAAAGTAACATGGACGGTTTTTTAAGAGGCTCTGTCTTAAAATGAACGATACTTTTTAAAATCTTAGCAAAGAGTTTTTATGTCAGAAAAGTGGTCAATATTTTATGAATAAAATTAACTTTGAGAGATAAAAAATATTTCGCGCGCTTTTTCTTTTCGCTGTATTGTTTTTATTTGAAAATGTCGTCAAGTAGTGATGAATTTAATTTCACTCAAGAGAGTGAGAGAGAGACTGGGGAAATTGTTACTAATAATAATAACTTGACAACATTCAAAATGCCAACTGGCAACGTAACAATCACTTTTAAAAATTGTTCAAATTTCTATAACTGCTTTAACAAGTAATTAAAGATTTATTCGTTTAAGAAAGTCAAAGTTTTATTAATTTCCTTGCAAATATGTTATAAAACGTCGTATGACATACGTGCGCTTTGAAAATTACAGCAATATCGCCTCGGCTGTAATTTTCAACTTACCGCATTTATATCATAATGTACTATTATAGCTTTCATTTGTTTCCATCTAAGTATAAGTCTGTAGGCTAAGTGGATTAACGCCATATTTACTTAACAAGGCATAACTACGCTTTGTTCACGTATTTTGTTTACCACTTATCAAATACAGATATTCTGCAATGGCCTTACCGGTTTATCAGAGCAATGTAGAGCAAATTGCTTTATTCAACGCTCCGCACATCTTCGCTCCACTTTGGTAGAGTCTGAGCCCATTAGGGGAGACATTAACTTAAAAATTGATTTATCAATTATAGGTATAGGTAATTCCGTAGACGAGTGCATGCAGCAACGGAAGCAGACTACAGTTTCATCTGAAGACACGTGGACAGGCGTAACAGCAAATTAAGCAACGCTACTGAATATATTTATGTCATAGAAGAGCACAGAAACCAGTAGAATTGCGAGGACACTGTAACCTCTGGTTACCTTGCACAATAGAACGACTTAAAAAACGTAATTAGTCTGAAAAATAGATTTAAAAGACATATTTTTTCATTACAAAAATTTCCGCCCATAAAAGTTCTGCGTGACGTAACGATTGCACAATAAATCTACAGACTACGTCGCAATGGTGACGTAACCAGCCCCCACTCCCAAACTTTGACAAGGATTATATTTGTCATTTCTTGTTTGATTGACAAAAGAAAAAATACGTGTCCACTATTTTTTTAATACTTAATTTTTTTTTTTTTTTTTTTTATTTCGAATAGGTTTGCGTTTGACTACACAACTGATTAAAATTAACGAACTAATTTTAATAATAATTTTTTACCCAGTCATGATGCCTATTGTCTGCAAAATTTGTCAGTATCTTAGCAACCGTGACACAGGTTGAGCAGCAGTCGCTCCGCAACTGGGTCCGCTGGATAGGGGCGGCAATCATGGCATCGCCGCGATAGGGCCCGCACGCTCGCGTTAGATAAAAACACAATTATTTTATACTAGCTACGTTTACTGGTTTACTTGCTTTATTATAAGAATTTTCACGCAAATGGTTAGGTTAGCGTGGCCAAAAAACTTCTAAGAGATGTGTATATGGATGGTACTGGTGTTAAAAATCACTATCAGTAGTTCCATAATGGTACTATTGTAAACTTAAACTAACACTAATTCCATTCTTTTGAGATCCATTTTAAATGGAAAAGTGTTGTAAATTATTTACAGTAGTTCCATCATGGAACTGTTAATGGCGACAAACCAAATTATTTCATACTAGCTACGTTTTACTGATTTATTAAGGCGTGATGGATTGCTGAGATCCAAACGCCTTTCGAGTTTGGGCGTACGCAGCTGAGTCCAATGAAAATACAATCGATATTATATATGTAAGTATTTGGAACGCTATATTTTTCGAAATAAACTTTAGTGATCGAAATAAAATATATATTATGTATGGCCAGTGAATTATTTTGCAAAACTGTCTGATTATTTTAGTTATAACGTCATAAGTTACCGTATAAAAGACGTTTGCGTAATTGAAACCAAAAAGATCAACAAGCAATAAGATAGTAAGTTTTAGACGTGTTAGTTTAAGTTTTAGAATATAGTCAGTTTTAGACGTGAATCTCTATGATTATAATTTTATTCTAAGTGTTTGTTTGTTTATTTTTGTAAAATAAATTTTGTATCATTTGTAAAAAAATACTAGCAAGCGTACAGTACCTCTGTGTTGATAAGCAATATGTAGGCTAGACTGAAAAATACTGAAAAACGCTAAAATTTTATCGCTCCACTTTATCAGTTGGTAATTTATGCGAATTCGCTGAAACCAGTTGGAGTGATAACAGTGAAAGTCTGGGTACAGCATGTGAGGCTTGTTATCTTGTAATTTATAATCACCTAGTACATGTATAAATGCTCTAAATATTGTAAAATAAATACTTTGGATTTGGACTTAGGTATTAGATGGATTTACAATAAACTGCTTGATTGTTTTAAGGAATTAACTTTTAATAGATTTAAATCCAAATTATTTAAATTTCTTATTAGCAAGTGTTATTATGACATCGATGAATTTTTAAAAGAGCGGCTTTAACTAACAAATGTATAATAATTAAATTTGACAAGCATGTATATTTGTCCTTGAAAAAAAAACAATATTTGTACACCTGCAAAGATAGAATATTTGATACTATCTATGTAATTAGACCTACGTTAGACAATGTCCTCGCAAATAAACTGATATTTTTTTATTTTCATTTATTACTTTACTCAGCAACATAATATACTTTATTTAACAATAAATGTATCTCATTAAATTAGAGCATAAAGCCAAGAAACTTTACAGAAAATCCAAACAAAGAAATAAACGAATGTATTGTCCCACAACACATTTAGACGCTCAAAATATTCAACTCGCGTAAAACTATTATAAAAAGTCATTACAACTAGATTCGGTTGCGATTACGAACAAAAAACCTTTTGAAAAGATACAGGCATGTACTAAGGCGGGGGCGTTATCGGGTCTCGGGATCGCGCCATATCGCGGGGGCGAATCTTGCCGTGAGATCCGCCCCAATCTTCGCGCTATCGGACCATTTCGGCGATAAAAAACCCCCCTTTCGCCCCCACAAGTGAAGTCTTTGAACGGACATAGAACGTTACTGCTACAAAAAAGTTGATTTACGAATGTATTAAAAAAAATATAATGAATTTTGAAATGTATTAAATATCGCCGCTATTTTTAACGTCTTTTTATATGTCGTCGTGGGCTCAGTCTTTGTACCATGCTCCAAAAAATGCTACCAAAAATCGACATTTGATGCTTGTTTACTTTGCAAAAACATATTTTTTTATAAATTAATTCTGTTTGTATAGCCGCCATATTTCAGCGATCGGAAAATATTTTTGTATTATAACTGTAAGTCATTGCTAAATAAAATAATGGCTAAGCTGTAGATCGTTACTATTAACTGCCTCGCCCTCGGTGGCTCAGTGGTTAGTGACCCTAAGTTCTGGATCAAAGAGGCGTGGGTTCGATCCCCACCAGGGCAAATATTTATGCGATGAACATAAATGTTTGCTCTGTGTCTGGGTGTTATTTAGTTACTATCTATTTAAGTATGTATTTAAAAATAAGTATATATGTAGTATATCAGTCTCTGGTAGCCATATCACAAGCTTTGCTTAGTTTGGGGTCAGAGGCCGTGTGTAAGATGTGATGCCCAAAATTTATTTTAATAACCCAATATTTATTATTATTTATTTTAATTATTTTACACAATAAATAAATTTAATATTCAGGTACGGATATTATCCATTTTTGCAACGTCTCTTTTCGGACAAATGGCAGTGACAGTGCCTGGCATTTTAAATGTTAAGTTACTTATTAGTACTTATTTAAAAGTAGAACTCTTAAAAAAGTCGTAACAGTCGATTAATGTTTTATTTTATTACTTTTTAAGTGTTTGCAGGCAATCTAAAACGGAAATCAAACTTGCTGGCAATATTCAAATTTATTTTTAATGCAGTAAAATCCAATATTTATAGTAATCACAATTTAATTATTCCTATCTCCGCGTTTTAAAAGATTATTATCTGTGATTTTAATTTTTAACACTGTTATAAGATTTTAATTTGTTATCTAATGTTTTTTAAAAACAAATTGTGGTATTCTAATAGAGTTGGGTAATGTATTTCAGCGAATAACACTTTTTTATAGCAATAATTAGATATACGATAAGTTGATAAAATTCTAGCTGTTAATTATACCCTCAGACCGAAGCGTACGGCGTTATGTTGTATGTCTGTGTTTACACTATAATATTTTATGATCAGTATGGTTATTTCTATGTTTATGTATGTAAATAGCACAAGAACTTCGTTGAATTCAATAAGTATTAAGTGCCTGCAATATCACGGGCAGAATCAGTTTGGTCGTTTGCGTTGAAAATTGGTAAAATCTATATTATTAAGTTTTGTCAGAATCATAACCACACCCCTACTTATTTAAAATCCTTGGATTAAAGTACACATTTTATTTATCGTTACGAATAATTTTTACTATTTTATCATTCCTTAGATCGCTAAGAAATAAACGATTTTAAACCAATCCTCACCTACCTATGCCAAGCAAGGCGTTTTTAAAGTTTTTTAGCTGTATGAAAGGAAATAGTAAAGTCCATACTGCAAACACAGCACCGCGACGTTATCGCGATGGTGCGAGCGCTGCTTATCAGTCGCCCGCTTTCCATCTTAGATTAGGATCCTGAAATAAATGGAAGGAGGATCGGAGCGTGACGGTGTGATACGCGGCCGAGTGTGGCCAGCCTCTAGATGATAGAAACTCTACTTTACCCGATCAGCTGAAAGAATGACGAACGAAAGAACGCTATTTTGTTGATTTCGTTTAGAGCGTGATGGTGTGATACGCGGTCGAGTATAACTGGCTTCTAGATGATGGAGGCTACTTAATCAGTCGCTATTCCATCAGCTGAAAGACAGATGATCGGCAGAACGGTATTTTGTTAATTTTGATCAGAGAGTGACGGTGTGACATCCGGCCGAGTGTAGCCAGCCTCTAGATGATGGAAACTCTACTTTACCCGATCAGCTGAAAGACTGACGAACGAAAGAACGGTATTTTGTTCATTTCGTATGGAGCGTGATGGTGTGATACCTATTGTAGCCGGCCTCTAGATGATGGAGACTCTACGTCTCTATCCCTTGAGCTGAAAGGCTGATAAACGAAACGAACGAAATACCGTCTATAACGACGAAAGCTCAAGCTTGTCGTGGAGATGATGACCTTCAATAGTCTTCATTTTTGACCGACGAACCACCGGAGGAGGTATATGTGGTCGTCACCGACGATTTACTGTATTTTACCGGGTGGCATTTTCTAACTGAGCGCTACTGTGGCTCGGATGACACGTTAAATTGTAGGTCCCGGTTGTTTTAACCGTTTAGCCATGTCAGAGGCCTTCAGGCGGCCTAAAAACTCTGACACCAGGGCTAGCCTCCCGGCCTATATGAACTTACTGGCCTTTTATCAATATATTATTAGACAATCTAATGAATTAATCAATCTATTATAAGACGGTCGTTTGAATTTTAGCGCCAAATATTTAAACTAGTTCCCAGGTAGCAAAGTGACGTCAGTGACGCATAAACGACGTCACTCTTAGGTCATAATAGGGTCGGTCGTTAATGCGTCGTCGATGACGTCATAATGTACGTCAATTAAAAGTCATTATTTCGACGTCTCATATTCACCATAAAATTGACGTTTTATTGACGTCCATTTAGGGTCAATATCAGGACGTACTATATTCGCCACAAAGTAGACGTTTTACTGACGTCCATGTAGGGTCAATATCAGGACGTACCATATTCGCCACAAAGTGTACGTTTTACTGACGTCCATCTAGGGTCAATATCAGGACGTACCATATTCGTCACAAAGTGGACGTTTTACTGACGTCAATTTAGAGTCAAAGTCAGGACGTACCATATTCACCACAAAGTGGACGATTTACTGACGTCTATTCAGGGTCATTATTAGGACGTATCATATTCGTCTCTGGTGGACGTTTTACTGACGTCCATTTAGGGTCAATATCAGGACGTACCATATTCGCCACAAAGTGGACGTTTTATTGTCCTCTATTTAGGGTCAATATTAGAACGTACCATATTCCCCACAAAGTGGATGATTTACTGACGTCTATTCAGGGTCATTATTAGGACGTATCATATTCGTCTCTGGTGGACGTTTTACTGACGTCCATTTAGGGTCAATATCAGGACGTACCATATTCGCCACAAAGGAGACGTTTTATTGACCTCTATTTAGGGTCAATATTGGGACGTACCATATTCGCCACAAAGTGGATGATTTACTGACGTCTATTTAGGGTCATTATTAGGACGTATCATATTCGTCTCTAGTGGACGTTTTACTGACGTCCATTTAGGGTCCATATCAGGACGTGCCATATGCGCCACAAAGGGGACGTTTTATTAACCTCTATTTAGGGTCAATATTAGGACGTACCATATTCGCCACAAAGTGGAAGATTTACTGACGTCTCTCCAGGGTCATTATTAGGACGTATCATATTCGTCTCTGCTGGACGTTTTACTGACGTCCATCTAGGGTCAATATCAGGACGTACCATATTCGCCACAAAGGGGATGTTTTATTGACCTCTATTTAGGGTCAATATTAGGACGTACCATATTCGCCACAAAGTGGATGATTTACTGACGTCTATTTGGGGTCATTATTAGGACGTATCATATTCGTCTCTAGTGGACGTTTTACTGACGTCCATTTAGGGTCAATATCAGGACGTACCATATTCGCCACAAAAGGGACGTTTTATTGACCTCTATTTAGGGTCAATATTAGGACGTACCAAATTCGCCACAAAATGGAAGATTTACTGACGTCTCTTCAGGGTTATTATTAAGACGTATCATATTCGTCTCTGGTGGACGTTTTACTGACGTCCATTTAGGGTCAATATCAGGACGTACCATATTCGCCACAAAAGGGACGTTTTATTGACCTCTATTTAGGGACAATATTAGGACGTTCAAAATTCACCACAAAGTGGAAGATTTACTGACGTCTCTTCAGGGTTATTATTAAGACGTATCATATTCGTCTCTGGTGGACGTTTTACTGACGTCCATTTAGGGTCAATATCAGGACGTACCATATTCGCCACAAAGGGGACGTTTTATTGACCTCTATTTAGGGTCAATATTAGGACGTACCATATTGTACCATATTGTTTGCACGCGCGCTCGCATCGGTGCGGACGTGTTTACTTTTTGTCGCAGCAATTATTTCTATTTAGTTCGATCGCAATGTTTACGTTTTGCCGGGCTTGTAAAAAAGACGTTACCGGTGAACTTATAAGGAATTGTACACTATCAAACTGTGAAAAAGTGTATCATATATTGTGTCTCGGTATTAAAAGACGAGATTTCGAGTCTTTTTCTACGGACTATGTGCGCCAATGGATTTGCCCGATGTGTGACAGCACAAAAAGAAAACGTGCTGGGAATGACACGCCAGTTCGCACTCCAGAACATAGGAAGTTACCAACAATAGCGAGCCCTAATTATGTCAATAACCAACGGGGTAGCAAGTGCAGTCAAATGGAAGTTTCCGTGCTGGAGAATGACGGCGGTTTGTTATCAGAATTCCAAGAATTTCGTCGGGAACTTAGAAAAAGATTACATACGCAAGACCAACATATTTTACAAATTCAAAATGTATGTTCAGCTACTAATGACGAAATTCAGGTACTAAAGACCGTAATAAAAGATAGGCGATGTTCGTGCGATTTGACCTCAATAGATACCTACTTAAAATGCTTTGCGACCGCAACCAGCGCATCGAGTCATTGTAATATAATGCACAAACAAATCAAATAATTTCAAGTGTCAGCAAAAGTCCGATGCAGGTGCAGAAACAAGTTAACACCAACCTGTATTAGTGATAACAGTGCATTAGTAATTTCTCCAAGAGAGAATAAATAGTTAATCTAAATGTGCCATGGTCATAAAATTGCTATGGGATCGACATTGTAATTTTAAGACTATGGATTCATAACAATTATTGATTATATATATAGTGTATGTATATACTTCTTGAATATAAATCTATTATGCTACTTACATTGTTTTGTTTGGTTTCATCCATAGTCCTAAGAGTCTGTTCAGGGTACGTGTATAATATAGGATGCCTGCTATCGCAAACTAAATTCTAAATTCTTTTCGTTATTTACTTAGTTCACAGGGACTGGGCCATACATACAAAGGCAGCCGCCGACATAGTAGTGACGTCATACACAGGATTCACAGTAACGTCACTATGAATACTGTATATGACGTCACTCCAACGTTAGTGTCTACCTTAATATGTACGGCCCAGTAACGTCCCTATGAGTACAGTAAATGACGTCTCTCCAACGTAAGAGGCTGCCCTAATATGTGCGGCTTAGTGACGTCTTTATGAATACAGTAAATGACGTCGCTCCAACGTCAGTGGCTGCTCTAATATGTACGGCCTAGTGTCGTCCTTATGAATACAGTGAATGACGTCGCTCCAACGTTAGTGGCTGCCCTATTATAAACGTCCAAGTGTCGTCTCTATGAATGCAGTATATGACGTCACTCCAATGTCAGTATATGGCGTCACTACAACGTCAGTATATGGCGTCACTCCAACGTCAGCATATGACGTCACTCCAACGTCAGTATATGGCGTCACTCCAACGTCAGCATATGACGTCACTCCAACGTCAGTATATGACGTCACTCCAATGTCAGTATATGGCGTCACTTCAACGTCAGCATATGACGTCACTCCAACGTCAGTATATGGCGTCACTCTAACGTCAGCATATGACGTCACACCAACGTCAGTATATGGCGTCACTCCAACGTCAGTATATGGCGTCACTCCAACGTCAGCATATGACGTCACTCCAACGTCAGCATATGACGTCACTCCAACGTCAGTATATGACGTCACTCCAACGTCAGTATATGGCGTCACTCCAACGTCCTCCAACTTACGTCATGAGGCTGTGACAAATTGTCGTCATCTGAAGAAACTACCGACGTCATGATAATGACGTCTCTTACGTCGAGCAGTACCGTAAACGGACGTCATAATAACGTATAAATGCTACCTGGGTTCAAAGTGGCGCTAGTGATAAGTAACTTTGCTTTGTCGTTCCTGTCGACGTACATTCATAAAACAATTAAAATTACAATCTCATTTCAAAAAAAAAATAATTAAACCTAAACAACTTAGAAGTGGTAAATAACTTATTCCAACAAAACGTTAATATTTATTTATTTTAGCTGAAACTTGTGTGAAAATAATAATAACATGAGCTGATGACAAGACAAGGGCTTCATCATCGCCAAAATATTACGTAAGTTGAAACGTAAGCTGATTGTGAAAATTAATTAAAAAAAAAAGAGAAATGTCAGATTATTGTTGTTTTGAGCTTGGAAAATAATTTCTAATTTTTGGTTGTAATCGTTCCATTTTAGTATTTAGTCAATAAATTGTAATAATTGGTTTCTATTTGTATTATTTAGGTTCCTGTCTTCGAAATATACAATTCGACGAGTATTTTTATTAATGTATAACCACGGATTACTTTTTTCGTAGCAGTCAGATTTCAAGAATTATTTTTTATTGGAAAGAGTATACTTTGAAATTGGTTCTATTTAAATGTTATCGAAATCGGCTGAGCCATTTTTGATAAATCAACAATAACGTGAAAAATGCTACATCGATCCGTGCGAAATATTCGCGAATTCTGTACACGGGTGAGTCGGTCATGCTAATTTTTGCAAAAAATAATCTTGTTACTTTAAATAAATAAATAAATAAATTTATTGAAATTTTACAAACATCAATTGTTCACTTACATTCAATGAGATTTAGACAAATTTAAAAACTTTACTTGCCATTATAACGGTGACGGACGACAGACTCTCGGTAGTGTATTATCCTCCCTAGCTGGTAGTACGTTTCCATTTGAATCTGGAGGTTTGATTCCATTATGGGCAAATATTCAAATAACTGTTTTGGATATTAGCTTAAACATTTTCGTTTTTCGAAAGAGTACGGTTCAACCGTTCGATAGCTACAAAGCTATACACGCAAAAATAACACTAGTTTCAACTGTATAAGCATGCAAATTGATTTCAAATTGACAGCAAATGGGTAAAATCTTTCTGATTGGCACCGTCCGTTCGGCATATCGAGAACATCAAGACCGTCTTGCTATACTCTATAAAATTTAACTTGATCTCTGCGACAGCTGTCAGAAAAATCACGCCTATGAAGTCCTGAATGTCTTAATAGTACAGACAGTACCTGTCAATGTCATACTGTATGGGCATGCCGATTAGTGATGGGCGACGAATGATCGTGACCACAGAGTTTTAGATAGAGTTTTATTTAAAATATCGATAGTTTATACCAACGATATTTTAAATAAAACTTAATTTATCATTAATTTTATTGTATATTTTAATATCATAACATTTTTTACACGTGTAATTAAATTAAACCCAATTATATGTTACATTAGTATCGATAATAGGGAAAAACATCGATAAATACTATCGTTACATTATTATGAGTATTTAATTAATATCATAACATTATTTACATGTGTACATACTTGATCTTAAATAATAGTAAGTAAATAAAATCCTATTTCTCACCTTCAACAACTCATTCGATTTCATTACAACATTGTTTGAAAATCGGTTTTTTCCACCAATATCCCAATTCTAAAAATGTCAATATTCTATGTCAATGTCACTGTCGCAGAGATCAAGTTAAATTTTATAGAGTATAGTTGCTACCAACTGAAATTGGAGTTTCATACAAAAAATGCATATGCCATACATTTTACTTTATTACACATTATTCCTCTAACGTCAATAAAATAAACGAATGGGTATCATTAATTTACTAACCGACTTCCAAAAAAGACGGTTCTATTTTTTTGTGTATGTTCATCGATATTTTCGACAATTGTGAACCGAACCAAAAAAATATTTTTTGATTTGAAAGGGGACATTCTCAAAGTAGTCTCGTATATATTTTATCGAAATCACCTGAGCCGTTTTTGAAAATTCAACAATAATGTCAAAATCGCATACATACACGATGGAAGTCGCTTTTACCATTTTTTGCGAAAATTAATTATTTATTAGGTAAAAATATTGAACTATTTGCCGACATTTGACATTGTAACTGTAATTATTCAATTATTTGGACGTTTTCCTAAAATGTTTATTCACGTCTTCGATTTCGACGCTCGGCTGTTCCCAATTATCCCACGCAGAACATGACTTGTTCTGTGTATTGTGTAAAGCGCACTTTACACTACAGCTTTCATTATCCACACTCGATTTATCTGAACTGTATCAGAGCCATAGGTGGAGGGGCATTCAGCCACGATCGCTGGCTGCATACGATAGCCGATAATCAAGGGGCCGGTCGGATCAAGCTAATTGATTCCACGCGGGGCGTGGTGAGGAAAGGTCGTGGGTTCGATGCCTGTACCGACTCTACACTCGACACCACGACACTCACTTTCACTCTTACTAAACTTCTAATGAGTGAGAGAGTGATAGAAGCAGTGTCGAGCGGCCGAGAGTAGGTGATATGATAGCGGGTCGTGCTAGATATGGGGATAGATAGATAGTAATGGAGATGGTAGAGATAGCCGGTTTTGGTAGGTGGCGACTGGTTGCAGTTTGTAAAAAGCGTTTTAAGAACCAATGCTTCTAGCACCTTCGTCTCTCTCGCACAATTTTATAATATTAAACCGACTATAAAAAGAAGGAGATTCTTAACAGTATTTATTTACATGTAATAAACAAAAATTTATGTCGATAGTATTTCTTCCAATCGTGAACCGATTTGTATGATTATATTTAATAATAATAATACCTTTATTACTTTAGTATCTAAAAAAAATACAATACTATTATTATTATACAGTTCGGTAATAATAATGCCTTAGAACCTAACTTAAGTGTTCTTTAAACTAAACTTATTTAAACAATTTTCTTAACATTATAATACAAGTAGTAATTATATAAGTAAGTACCAGTTATGTCCTAGACCCTGCACTAGGCTGTGCCTGTGTTGCAGGATTTATTTATCTATTATAGATAGTGTTTTTCTAGATGACATATCGACGATATATCACGACGGATATCGTTGTAGGTACATCATTATGAACAATTTTTACCATGGGGCAAACCCTGATATATTAAAAAAATATTTTTAGCAAAAGCTTAAAATTAAAAACAGCTAGAAATGTTTTGGTCTAATTTTATTCAGAACACTAAAGTTGGATAAACGTTTTCGTTGAAACTAAACTTCACACATAACACAGACAAACAATTTAAGTAATTTATATTAACATATCATCTAAAAATTTATGATGAAACCTAAATGCTCAAATGCGCTATATTTATTTTTAAATCTTGACATTTTATGTTATAAATTTATGCAGCTAAAAGATAATAATGCTATAAAATATTTCCTAATACTACCCAAAATGAAAAACAACAAAAATATAATAGTAATCTTGATAAATTACGTATCTTGATAAAACAGCACTTTCCATAAAACTGTTTAAAATAAAATTTTAAATACACATACAAACAACACAACCTTTACCCTTGCTACCCCTTTTTGACCGACAAACCACCGGAGGAGGTACTCAATTCGACGTGTATATATAAATATAAAATACTCATTTTATTTATATATATATATATATATGTATATTTATGAATTAAATGACCATAAATACTGAACTTTACTGTATGTATATTAAAAGTTGGTCATAATAAAAAGTACAAATGATCTGCTACAAATGGTTTTGATTTTTGACCGACCAAACGGATGGGGTACTCAATTCGACGCATAATTTTTTCATTGTGGTCCGCTTTTAATAATCCTTTTTTTATTGGAAAGAATATACTTCAAAATAGGTTCTATTTAATTATTATATTTTCGAATTATGTACACGGGTGAAGTCGGTCATGCTCTTTTGCCAAAAAATAATATGGTTGCAAAAAATAATTATTTTGTAAAAAGAAGATTAAATGCGTAGTGTAACGTACGAGTAAAATATTTTACAAAAAAAGTCCAAAACAACGCAATATAAATAATTCTATGCTGTACTTAATACATTAAAAAAACGGAAAAACTCAACTGACGTGATTTTTTTAGTTATTTGTCGAGTTAACTCTCCCATATTTTTATCAGCAAAATTAATAGATTTCACCGCAAAACTCTAATCTGGCTAGTAAATTTTAATTTAAACTCAATAAAAATAGATGTTTATTTATTAAAAATGGATGAAAATTAGGCAAGTGGTCACGTCGGTCATATGGTGATAGATTTTAGATTAAATATAAATAAAATGTTTTAAATGTGCGTCATATATTTGTGTAAAAATAATAGAAACAAAATAGGAACGTATTATATAAGTATTTAATGTAACGATATGTGTATCTATCTTTCAAAGAGAAAACTGCAAAATAACATGTTTTTAAATTTATTGACAAATAAATTACGGGATAAATTCTGATAGTGATATAAAAAATGTTTGTCTTTATTCAATCACGAAAAGTCTGTAGCGAAGAAAAATACTCAATTAACTACTTATATTTTACAGGTACAGAGTTACACCTCAGGACGAATCGTATTCAATCAATTACCACAAAATAATAATTAAACCAAAACTACCACTACACAACCATCCCAAGATCATAATTAATTCAATTAACGGAAATAGTGAATTCAATTTTAGAAACCAGAGCAGCGGACACCCTAATAATATCATTTATATTTTTTATTGGTGCTGTCAATATGAACACTAATTGGTTTATTATGTGATTAAATTTATGTGGGACCAATGTGAGAATCGGAGAGGATTTTTTTTCTAGAGATACAAACGTAAATTAGTTTTTAATTTTATTATTTATCGATGGAAAGTATTAGATTTCCTTTTGATATCATAATTTTACCATTTACCATTATGGGATTTTTATGTATTAAATTTTTCGTCTTGCTACCGCAATTCCACACTAATAAAGACAAAACAATATTGAAACACCCAAAAAACTATAAGAAGCATTTGTTTTATCATAAATTTATTTTTTGCAGTCGTTCCGTCGTGAACGGTCAAAATCGCAAAGTTAAAACAAGTTACATTTTGAAGAATTTTTGTTTTAACCCTAGAGTGGGCGCGGCTTTTTTTGTAACGCCAGTGGGCGCGTGGGGAGCATTCTGCTTCTCATTTTCACTTACTATCAAAATTCAAATAAAAAAAATTAGTAGTAATAACTATTCCTCAATAAATTATAAGATTTATAAATGCTTGTAATAAGAGGATTTTTATTGCAAATGTGCTTTGTGGCCTAAGTAACGTGGCCGATTGAAAAGCCGTTAATCGACATATCGAAATTTAATTTATCTATTTTTACTTACATTTCATTATGTTGTTTCCCAGCTTAAGTACAGAATTAGAATATCACAGCAATTTTTAAAATATTATAATCGCAACTTAAATTTACATATCAAATATTATTAAGATTGGAATCTGAGAAAATATCAAAAAATACAACAATAAATATGTTTTTATTTTTATTATATTTAAATATTTTACTCAACTGCATTAGCTCAGTGTATTAAATATAATTTAATCAGTTAATCTCATAACAATAACAGTAAATAATAAAAAAAATTAAACTCAACCTTGGTCTTTGAAATTGATCTACAAATAAAAGAAGTCACAGATCTGGTGTCGGGCATTTTATTATATAGATTTTTATTTAAGTGCTATAAAATTATTTTTTAGACTAATAATAATATATACTAAGTAAGTAGAAATTTCCTAAATAGTATTTAAGTGATTTCTATGTCTACTAACATAGAATACCAAAATAATTATCGCTAGGGAGAAAATAAACGTAGAGTATTTTCCGCATCATCATGTACATATTCACCCATTGTGGGTAGGCCTACGTCCACAGTGGACTATTAAAAAAAGGCTGGTACAGGTACAATACACAATTACACATATTATAACAACTACGAGTATGTCACTCCAAAAGGAAACGATTGTTTTATGTGTTATACAAAAACCGAGTCTTATTTGTAACAAGATTATTTTTTGCAAAAAATAGTATGACCGACTTCACCCGTGTACAGGATTCGCGAATATTGCGCGATCGATGTAGCATTTTTCACATTATTATTGATTTATCAAAAATGGCTCAGCCGATTTCGATAAAATTTTAATGGGACCAATTTCGAAGTATACTCTTTCCCTCAGACCAAGTAAAACTAAGACAGCACGTCGTGAATAGTCAAGTGAGGCCGGTTTTTTATACATGTGTTAGTGCGTCTGTGTTGCGCCGCCATAGTTCGACTGACGTGCCAAGGCGTAGTTTCGTTGTACGTATTGGTAAAATGTGTAATTGTGTGCACGGCGAGGCGTAGTTTTGCCGGCCTCACTTGTTTGTTCACAATATTCTGTCTTGATTTTTTTATTTGGTCTGAGATTCTTTCCAATAAAAAAGAATTATTGAAATCGGACCTCTATTAAAAAAGTTATGCGTGATGCTGTATTTTTTTTTATAACTAACCAGTGGTGTGTGGTCTCTTGTGCATAGCCTTATTTTCAGTAGTGAGCCGTGAAAATACAGGGCCGGTACAGTAAACAAACAGTTAAAACCTCTTCACAATTTTCTACCTGTATCGTTTCAAATCAATTCCACCTCGTCAAAGTGTTTTCAAAATCAATACAGAGTTCAAATTCAAGAAGTACTGATAAAAGCCATTTTGTTTTTCAATTCTTTTATTTGACGTGTGAAAATGACATTTTCATTGAGTGATATGTTCCGAAATATACTTGTAGATAATATGCTCAAATCGCGAAAGCTAAAGAATTAAATGATAACTATGTGTCACCTCCGTAACAAAGAATTTGATTTGCACTTTTAATGCACTGATATGAAACGATTTGTGTATACTATTTTATTATGGAAATTTGCATGACAATACGAATTTCAAATCCAATAAATTGTGTGCTTACAGACCGAATCGCATATTAAAGAGGTGTTTTAGTTATAGATGAGTCTAGAAACCAAAATTCCCTGCAGTAATTTAATATTTTATTAAAATACAGTTTTTTATACGACCGTTAACATTTGTTTAAATGCTAACGCGTTTTTTCACAGATTAAACATAATAGAATGACAAATAAAGTACAATAGTACGTTATGGTACAAGTGTGTAATGTTGGTGATTACCGCTGAGGCGTCGTTGAGTATAAAAATATTTTCAACAGTGAAAATAAGTTGTGAAAAATGTTTCGAAATGGCGGGAAAAATTAATCAATTTCATATCAAATCAAAAATAAGTCAATCGGCCATAGACTAAAAGAATGAGATTTCGTTTTTTGGCTTTCGCGGATAGGGTTTTAGCCATGTACAAAATGGGGAATTTCAAGTTTTCTTTATTGATTACAGAGAAAACAATAGTTATATTTGAGTGAAAGTTTTATTTAATAAACACGTACAAGTTGAAATTATCTATTTAAATACGAAGTTGCATAATTTGAGCAAGCAATTGGCACATTAATTTATTTGTACCTTCTATTGAACACAATCTTTTTTGTACCGAAACCTTTTTTAAGAACAAAGCAATTCAACCAATAAAAAAAAACTATAACTCATTTGTGAATAATAGCAATGTAAAAGTCACAGTTTGAATACAGGTGTCATTATGTGCCTGTTTGCGGTGAAATTAGCGCCACTTTATGAGCAAGTGTGTTGAATAATCCTTTATGCACCAACTTGGCATTTTTTTTGTTTTCATTTTATGTATTTAGGCTAGGCAAAACTTTTCCAAACCTCCAAAAATAGAAAGCTTCAGTAAAGTCAATCTTTTACATTTTAGCGTGTCTACGACTCGGCAATGCCTTTTTGGGTTTTATAATATTGATATTTGATTGTGCAAAAAAACATAAGGATGTGGTTTTAGAATACGGGAAAAAAACAGTTTGAATTTGACCATTAGGCTAGCAACTTTTTACTAGATTAAAAATTATTTGTATTACATTTACAAACAGCCATTTAAAAAAAATTTTGGTTGTATATTAATACAAACAATTTATTAACAATAAACAATTTATTTATAACGATATGTAGTTAGTAGTAGTAGTGAGTAGTAAAATATGTAGTATGATTTTTAAACCTTTGTGATTTGAGCCCATAATTCTTACCCCCTTACTACGGGACTAATCGCGCACTGTATATATTTCGATGTTTCGACCGAGTTGCATCATCGTGTACCAGTGACTACGATTGGTGCAACTCGGTCGATACAACGGAAAACCTAGGTTATTTATTTATCTTGTATTTTAAATAATACAAATAAATATCCTTATATTTTCAGTGCGCGTTTAGTCCCGTTGTATAATAATAATAGAGACTAATACGAAAGTAATACGAGAGAATAATAGAGACTAATACGAAACTAATACAAGAGAATAATAGAGACTAAGAATCTTGATTTTTATTGTACCTAATAAAAGTAATAATAATATATTTTTTCTTTTGACATGAATTTTAATACCATTTATTTTTATTATTGTTAAAAGTACTTATTGCAATTAATTTCTCACTTCATTATGTAAAACAATGATGTTTTTTTGTATTACATTTATGTAATATTTTTTATGACGTGTAAATTGACATTTTATTAATAAATACTTATGACTTATGACTTAGCCGTGGTGGTCTAGTGGTAGTAACGCCCGCCTTACAGTCGTAAAATCGTGAGCTCAAATCCCGGTCCCGTACCAATGAGATCTTCGGAATTTATGTACGGAATTTAGCACTACTGGCTTTTCGGTGAAGGAAAACATCGTGATGCAACCTGCATATGTCCATAGAAGAAATTCGATGGCGTATGTAAATCCACCAACTCGCACTTTGCCAGCGTGGTGGATACGGCCCAATCACCCTTCGTGGGTAGGCCTACGTCCTGCAGTGGACTATTAAAAACGCTGGTACACACTACATAACAGTAATACACTACAATAAAAGTAAAATAATAAATATAACATACTAGCAACTGCTCGTCTTAATAGGTACGCAGTTGTGTTTAGATAATATGATTACCTATCATTAAAATCTTTTTTGACATTTGTTTTCAACAAGGAAGCCTATGTAAATAAACTGTCTCAAGACAGCGCCTATTCAATTTAGATTCAGAAAACTTATGCTAATTGTATTTTAAATGTCATCGAATGTATAATGATCCAAATGACAATAGCAATAAATAAGGATATTTACTTTTTTGGCCTTTAAAAAACAGTCTTGGCTATTTAAAAGAATTTGAAATGAGCTGATAAGTAGATCTCTCTAAAAATGATCGTATTTACTAATTATTTGCAAATTATGCGACCCCCTGCAGTGTTTGCAGTGAGGTTCATCGGGTTCCGTAGTGAAACATGGAGCACAATTTTGATAGATTTTTTACTTTTATTATAGTAAGGTAGTACAACAAAGTACTATTTCTTTTTGTTTAATGCATCGCATATCGGAGAGTCAAATTTTTTAAACTTATTTATAATTATAATTAGACTATTTCTGTTTCTTTTTCACTTTGGGCATTCGGTAGAGAGAGCAATTTTTACGTTGCTATTAAATTTACGATGGCGCCTTCGTAATTGGGCCTACTGTCGCCCATGAGTCACCTACATTTGGACAGTTCTTCTAATTTTTCCTTCACAATTTCGAAATTGATCCATAATAAAACTTAGTCATAGGGACGAGCAAATTTATATCAGGTTTATGTATGTCCGTATGTCATCATTGTTAATGCGAATTCGCAGTCACCCCGTGTATTTCCTTCTTGTCAATACCTATGTATATTCTGTTTTTCTATTAGGATTATTGTTATAATCCTACTAATATAATAAACGCGAAAGTTTGTGAGTATGTATGGATGTTTCTTACCCATTCACGAACACACGGCTGAACCGATTTAGATGACATTTTGTATGGAGGTAGCTCAGACCTTAGATAAACACATAGGCTACTTTTTATCTCGGGTAACGCCGTGGGGCGTAGCTAGTATTTTTTATAAATATATTAACTTTATTGATAACTTGTACCTACAATGCTTAATTTCAATCAAAGAGCTACACTAAGCTATTACAAAGTTATTGGGATGAGAAACCTACGGAACTCTATTACGCGCGCGTATGACCGACTCTTGATGACTTTATTAAAATTAAATTAATAATTAATGAATGTTAATGAAGAAATTTTATGGAATCAGAGTAAGACATTTAAGAACACGATGATAGGTAGTAGCGCACAGCATGCATAATAAAATTATTTTCGGTAAAAACGTGACACAAACTTCACGGGGAAGATACCTGGGAGTGCCAGATATTTTTAATTATTATTGCATACTGATTAAAAAACTACTTCGATTCAATTTATCATATGTTCATAAACTATTTTGGCCAGTCAAAACTGCGGCTCTCTCTCTAGTGAGTAAGTACAAATTTTAATTAGATTAAGTAATGTGGTTTTTGTGTCGAGTTAGTGACTAACCCAACACAGACATTCCATGACATTTTTTGTTCAAATATGCTACTTTTAAAACGTAACAATAATTTCACAATACTTTGTTTTAGTTTTTTCTAAAACATCTATTTTGATTGGTAATTACATAATATGTAGGTAAAGTAGGAATTAATATTTATTATTCAAAAAATTCTTTAACTGTGCACATAATTTGAATGGTTTGCACAAATCGATATAGGCATCATCTATGTAGTTTCACATTATTGTTAATTTTTAAAAACTACTCAGCCAATTTCAATAAAATTTATATTCAACCATCTGAAATATGATCTATTAATTAAAATAAGAATCATCAACATCAGTTCATAACTGGCGGAGTAATCGCGTAACAATGTTATAATTACGAGAGGTCTTATTTAAAAGCGAAAGAGGCTAAATCCCACAACACAGGCCCATCCAAGTGTGTGAATTAGGGTTCCACTCAGGAAGTTTGTAAATTTAATCTAAGTACCTAGTAACACTACTTTAAGCAACATCGACATTTACTAACTCCAAACCATGTAACATAATGAGCAAAATAAACGTTATCATTTCTATTGTATGTGACAAAGAAATTTAAATTTGATTTGAGAACCTCTTTTTTGAAAATAGTTAAAAAAAATTGCGTGGAGTCCCTCCGCGCGGAAGATGTGAAACTTATTTTACAAATTAAAAAAAAATAGAAACCTTGTTGGAAGTCGCATTAGAAGTTTCACTTCAATAGTTATTTTTTCGTTCCATCGCTAAGCTACATAAAATATTTCCTACCATCCGCGCCTACCAACTCCTAGATGCAGCTGATAAGGCGGGGGCGATACGGCCGGAGATAAGGGGTTCGATTCCCGCCGATGCTCGTCCGCGATAACGCTCCGTATTTTGGGAAAAAATATAGTTTGGTACTGGTGGAGTTTAATGTACGTATGGATAAAAAATGGTGAGAGTAGATAGAAAAGTGTTGCGTAATTTTTAAAAGACTTCCAAAAACGAGGAGGTACTATATTCGTCTGTATGTTTTGTCCGTCTATTTGCCGTTGAGACTACAGAGATTGCCTGGAAGAAATTCCAGCGATAAGGCTACCGTTTGTATTAACTAGTTAAGTGTAATTCAAATAGATAATAATTAATTTACATGGCGAATGTAAACTAGTCAAACAGACCTCCCCTAACAGTGCCCTAGCCAAACGTACCCATTATACCAGCGGCATTACCGCGCTGGACCGCCAATGAAATATGCTGAACTAAGTATGAACCAGAGCCAGGATCCCTTCCCCTATCCCTGAGTCGCCGACCCAGATCCTGCACGAATCTTCGAGCTTCGGAGCACCACGGACCTGCCGTCGCGACCGCAAACGGGACAAAGTCGTACGCTAATTCCAGACCGGCATACTTAAGGTGCTTACCTCGGGCAGCTGCCTGAGCTGCCACTGCTGGGTGGCAGGGGGTTGGCAGGATGCAAATGTACTTACACATGTTGCATCCCACACAAGGCAGCGCCCTTTTTGCCAAGGTATCAGCGTAAGTCCATCCGGCCTCTTGCCGTCCGTCCGGGAGAATCCAGGGGGCTCCAGAACACGGGGGACCTCGGCCGATGCCAGGGCAAAAAAAAAAGTTAATTGTATTGTATTTGTATTTCTATCTTTGATGTGAAGCAATAAAGTATTATTTGTTTGTATGTTATTTTTTTTGTCTGTTCATCAATACTTTCGCGAATAGTGAACTGATTAAAAAATATTAAGTATTTTTGTTTCGTGGAGCCCATTTTTTTTTCGAAATCAGCTGAGCCGTTTTTTAAAAATCAACAATAATGTCAATTTGCTACATGATTAACACACATTATTTTCACACCACTGACTTTTCGGTGAAGGAAAACATCGTGAGGCTCACCTGCATATGCACGTAGTACGTAGAAGAAATTCGATGGCGTAAGATAATCCACCAACCCGCACTGGGCCAGCATGGTGGATATGGCCCATTCACCAAAAGATAACATTCGTGTGTAGGCCTACGTACAGCAGTGGACTATTAAAAAGCTGATACAGTACTACACGATTAACACATCGATTACTGCAAACTATTCGAATTATGTACTTTACATGGTAGAAGTAAGTAAGTATCTTGTGCAATTATAGGCGAAAAATAAATAATTATTAAGTGTAATAAAGAAACATGGACTTCTGGTACTCTATCATCATAAGAAAACGAAAAGTCGATATTTTAACAGGACTTCAGAGGAGTTTTAACTATATTTACATGATTCTTAATACTTATTTACATAATAATAATAATATAAAAAATATATTAAACAGAGCATGTTAAATAAGTTAGGTTAAGTTAGGTAAGTAGATAAAAGATAACATTGTTCAATAAAAACTGTATGATATACATAAATAACAACAGGAAAATTCCTTAACTAAATACAAAACACATATAAATTCTACATTACGAGTACTTCCCACTACCAATCTGCAGCATGTTCTACATGCTGGCAGCATTACCACGCTGAATAGCAGCTCTTATCAATTGGGTGAAATAAAGGCTTTGGTAATTAAAACACACCTAAAATGTTGTCCATAAGAACGATTAGATCAACCACAACTGAAGGTCTAGCTTTTAAAACAAAAAAATAACAAAATATATTAGCCTATTTTTTTACCCAGGAAAATTCTTTATAGATACCACCAAACCTGGGGAGGCATGTGGTTATGTGGGAGTCTCCACCGCTAGTCGGTGGCATACCCACTAAAAACCTGGGGTGTTTCCGCCACTGTGCCGGGGCTACGGGCACGCTTCCGCGGCAAATATATATAAACCTACTACCAGTCTGCAGCGAGTTCTAGATGCTGGCAGCATTGCTACGCTAAATGGCAGTGCTTATAAATGTGGGGGCGAAATAAACACCAGCATTTTGGTCATCCTAACACATATGCACCTATAATAGTGCCTAGCAAGTGGTAAAACCCAGCAGGACAGTCACCCCAATATACACCAAAGTTTATCATGTAATATTCTGTCCAAAACAACGATAACGGGAATATTTTGTTTATCAGCTCATTTTATTGAAATATTTAAGTGCGATTCATAGTTTAGTGGGAATTCTAGAGCAACAACGTTATTCGCATTCTAGGCGTAAGTTAATTACTTAAGTTATTTTGCTTTAAAAACTATGTACATAAATTCGATACTGGCACCAAGTCAAACCTAAATCTACGTTTTATAAATAATAGATATTACAACTTAATATTATACGTCGTATTTAAAACATTTTTTAATACTTTAAAATTTATTTTTATACTACGAGGGGACCGAACTGAATTCCTGTGTAAAGTGGTATAATAATATAATCGAATTTAAAACATTATCTAATTTATTGGTAATGCGCACCCCGTTCATTATATTCGCTATCTATCCTGTCCATCCCAAAGAAGCCTGGCAGAGATCATTGTTAGCGACATGGCCACCAGTTATTGCACAGTTTTTGCATATTTGCTTATTGTAGGTAATTGTTTATTTCTTGGTAACCAATAAAGCGTTTATCTATCGATCACCTTTTTTAAAGTAAGCTAAGAATCCAGATCCGAAATAATAAACAGCCACAAGCTCCATAACTCCAACTCTAGGTCTGCCCACTAGCCTACCCAAGCAAGCAACTCAAATTTATCGCCCCTTATCCAAAGTGCCGATAACGCAGCTTCGTTAGGTATTTGCTAATTAAGAGTACAAAGTCGCTATCAGCGAGTCTTATCACGGTTCTGTTATCAGCAAAGGAAGCACACTTCCACATTATGAGGGTAGGCGATAAGCTTGCCTAATTGATACCGTGAAATAAAAAATAACGGTTTTTTTTCAGATCGAATTGATAGCTTCCTTTTGATAGTATCGATGTTGTAAAGTTTCGAGTAAATTGGACGTGTCTTTTAAATGAATTAATTACTTTTTGCAATTTTTCTAAGATTTTTGTTACGTTTGTAAGGTGTAATGTGTCACATGCACTGTAATGTGAGCATTACTACATATAGATATTTTAATCATATCGTTACTTTGATGAGACAGGTAGTACTATTTTTTGAATGTAATAAGTTGAATTGTTTTACCTTTAGATTCAAATGTAAATATTGGATGTTAGTGTGCGATTAGATGAATTTATGAACGATTTTTTATCCAAGCTAATTAATTACGTGATTAATATTACATTAATAATTAATATTACATTAATTACGTGATATATCCATTTCATTCTTTTCTTAATGAAACTGCATTATTTTTACCGCATTTTCAAAAGGAATAAAATAACGCAGCATAAAATTGCGCGCAAAAATGTGGTGCAAAACTATCAACGCTATAACCGAACAGGGAAGTATCTGCCATTTTAGAATTTCTTAAAACTGTTTATACATTGCAGCGATAGCGATAAAGCGCTGCAACCCCGAAAGTTTCCCACACCACCTGCCACACACACACCCTCGCACACCCACACACGCAAACAGTTGATAATGAACGTGAAATCTGAGCAGAGATAGCGCTCCTTCCCCCGTTTTTATCATTTAGATCGGGGCCCATTCAAACACACACGTCATGGTTATCGCGATACCAGCTTGCGTCGCTAGTGGCAGTAGTGTCGCTTTTTGGACGGTTTCAAAATGGAATTCGATTTTCCTTCAATTTCGATTTTATTTTGTGATTTTTTGGAGCATTTAAAAATAGAATTTGTTTTTTTTCCTTTATTTTATGACTCTTTATGAGTTACCATTTTTTTCTTAATATATTGCGAATCTTTATGGGTTGAGGGGTTGCCTTGCCTCGTAGACTGTAGTCAGTTTTAAAGTTATCTAATACTTAATACGAATATATTATAACACTGGCCATATTGAAGAGGTAAAAATTTCAATATTCGTGTCAGTTAATGAGTCAAATAAATAAAATGAGTTCAATATGATAGGTATGAACAATCTTTAAAGTAAGTACTGATAAACTATTATATTACAATTAGTGTTTATAAATAAAATAAAATAAAATAAATTATTTCTATCTAAACAAAATATTAATACAGATAATTTTAGTTAAAAATGAACAGAAAAAGTTTATTGAATAACCATAAGTTACGCCCTAGGAAAAAGTCTGGATCCCACATTTTTGCTAATACAAATTTTAAGCACGTCATCTTTTAAATTTTTACATGTTACGTAATTAATGAATCATATTAATACAGATAATTTTAGTTAAAAAATGAACAGGAAAAGTTTATTGAATAACCATAAGTTACGATGAAAAAAGTCTGGATCCCGCATTTTTGCTAATATACATTTTAAGCACGTCATCTTTTAAATTTTTACATGTTATGTAATTAATAAATCTATCTATTATTAAACATCATAAATATATTTCAATAAAGCAACATTACTTTCATTTTCAAGCCACAACATAGACTTATCTAACATTGAATGATTTGTTTACACTGAGATACATTATCTTGTTATCTTGAGCAAATGTTGGCTCTAGGCGATGCATTGCTATTAATACGCATTTTATAATCGTTTTTAATAAAATGAAACAGTATTTTATATAACATTAAGCATTATTTTTATATACTACGGGATTATTCGCACGCTGAAAATTTGAGATGAAATAAAAACACAACAATAACGACGTTTCTACAGTTGCATCGATCGTGTTCACATCACATGTAGACTCAACACTCAACAGATTAGTCCTATAATATACATAAATAATTTGTGCAAATCCCAAAAGTTTAAAAATAATTTAATACTTATTTACCTTTGATACATTAAAACAAAAAAAGTCAGAAATAGTCAAACTAAAAATAAAGTTTTTTATTAACCTTTAAGTCATCACAGGTTATTTTTACAACTTTAGTGGAAAAATAATATAATTTGGCATGCCCAAAAAATAAGAGGGTTACCTATCAAAATATTTCAAATTTTAGAAGGCATATACGTATTCATTTTGTAATTCTACCAAAAGTATTTCGTTTTAACAAAATAAATACAAGTATTTATGAATAAATATTTAACTCGAAAATGGACACATGGTAACTTTATCAAGATCACATTTTACTAAGTAGGCATCGTTGATAAAATCAAGCAGGATTTAAATACCGACCACGTGAGGCGTATTCTTATTTTGACAGCTGCTGTCAATGTCAAAACGTCAATGTCAATGTGTGCATGCCTTTGTCTATAGAGATTAGTTTCTTGACCACTTGAGACAGGACCGTACTATTATTTGTTCTGTGGATCTTTGTCCGTTAGTTTTTAGGGTTCCCTAGTAAATTAAAAAACCATTGCCATATATATCTTCCTATCTCTGTATCTTTCTTCAGACATAAAACTCCTTAACGATACATTTATTAATTTTTAACAATTTCATGACATGAATAATATAATATTTTGTCACTGTATTAAATTATATTTAAATGTGACGTTGTTCATTTAAAAGTTTGCCTCAAATACAATGTTACCTAGTAGTTATGATCTTTATTATTACTAACCTACCTATTTATGTATTAATTCAAAATTAAAATGTAGTTATTTTTATTGGTAGCAATTTAAGTAAAAAATAAGGTTATTTACTTTAATTCAGCTATAGTTATTTCAAAGTACATAATATAAGCTAAAATTATCTATAAAGTGTCTCGTAAATCTATCTTATATGACAATCTTACTGGCTACTTTTCAAATCGGTTTAACTTTATCAATGATTTATTATCATTGCATGTAGAGATAAATATCTACACAGCAATAAAAATCCTGTATTTACATTAGTAGCACTGTAACGGCTATCAGTCTCAGACAAATAAGATAAAAAGGCAATCTTAACGATGTTTTTATCGCAATTTCGAAGAAAATCTTGCCTCACAAATATTCTGCAGCTTTTGTTGGTATTTCTGTTTGTTGGCAGACAAAGCGAGTGAATCATCGTTATTGCAGCTTATCTGCTTCATTAGTCAACCGAACGGTTGAATAAAATGATCGTGATCATCCAAATACAAGTAAAAACAGAGTTATAAACAAAGATAGCAGAAGTAAACAAGCCTTACACATTGTTTTGACGTCGGCAGCGCCGCCTGGCGGCAGTTGCGCGGCCCTAGCGCATGCGAGCTCCAGCTCTTTCAGATACTTCAGCCACAATAACATCACAGTAACATCCCGAGCACTTTTCCCAACACTAGTTTTTAAAAAGTAAAACACAGAGTATATTCGATTCGGCCGTCATTCTTTTGCCGCGTAAAGTGAGTGACTGGCTGGTCGGCGGCCGGGCGCCCCTCTCCGCACACTGGCGCGCGGCCGTCCGTACGCACGCACACATCCAGCCCCGATCCCTTATCAGGTTGGTTTAACTAGCAATGGCCCCAGATGGTATCACGCCGAGCTCGCGGTAACGTTGCATTGAAAGATAACGTCTCCGATCCTATCGTTACTGTTTGAATAAACTTGTATAAAATGTCAAATAAAAAAGCTGCACGCCATAAAAGTCGTATCTCCGCCGGCGATTGTCCGATAGCGAGTACGCTAGGTTAATTTCAGCGGTTTCTAAGTCAAGATTGTGTCTAAAAGGCTATCTCTGTTATGGATGACGTTTTTATAATGCAAAAGAAATGGCGCAGCCTGAAGATAAGCAAACGTAACCTTCGGACGACTTGAGATTTGGCCGGACTCTGGTGCACCTTGGCCGACTGGCTTAGCTGGGCGGAAGCTCGAAAACTTACCTATAAAAAGAAAAAAAAATCGTTAAACATGAAAAATATAAAAGAAACAGACATTTTCACGTATCTGTTTGTACTTTATTATAATAGAGCTTGTGTATCAGGCTTAACTTTTAAACAATCTAACATTAGCCTTAGTATTTTATCTTTTAAAGTAATCAAAATAGGTAGCCAAGGAACCTTGAGAACTGGTTAAATTGATTCAGCTAACGTATATACGATATAACATACATAATAACTGCTGCGCACTTAGCACAGCAACTAAGATTCGTCTTTGTACAGGGTCGAATTGAAAGCGTCTAAGTTCTAGAGGTATAAAAGCTAATATAAATCCAATAATGAGGGCTACATATTCAGAATCTATACCCTTTTTTATAATAGAAAACATTACAATGATGCATAAACCCACTATTACTATGATGAGTTTTGTGTTTTTTACGGCCCTAATATATCGTTTTAAGTTCAAAAATTATGCTGTGTTAGATATCTGGGCCATACTTCTCCGATGACACGATAGCAGCAAGGGTATGATTTCAGAATATGGTGTGATACCCTTCACGGTGCTTTTTCAATAATATACTGTTTCCGTCTCTCGTTCAATGTATGATTTACAATGGAACTGAAAAAACTAAACTCAACACTTTTCTTTAAAAATATTCTTTGATGCCGGATGTCAATATTCTATAGCTAAGTTTCCTGGGGCCCCTATACGACTAAGCTTATTCCCGCTGTCATGCCTGTGCGATGGCACGAGAGCTGCAAGGTTATAATTTCAGACAGTATGGTACCTTTATGACGTTTGTACCATTGTATGTACTGATTTACTTTGTCCATCTGTTCTACAAATAAAACTTTTTAACGAAGCTGAAAACATGATGAAGTTTCTTATTTCAATTTTTTCTATAATGATGCTCTCCGGGGACCCTATGCGAATAATACCCGCCGCTACGTTTGTGCGATGGCACAATAGCAGTAAGGTTATGATTCCAAATTTTAATAGTGTAGTGGTTTTACAGCGTTCATTCTGATGTTCCTATATCTAGAGTTTGTGCAAAAATAGAAGCGTCGTAGGTGAGGTCGCCCGTGTGCCATTTTACTAATTTTGTTACGTTGTCAACACTGTTCTGTCATTGCTAGAACAACTAAAAGTGTTTGATACTTGATAGACACTAATTCGGTTTTAATAGTAGACTCGCGTCTACCAAGTATACGGTACCTTAGCTGCTGATTAAAATTTTATTGTTAGTTCACCGTAACGCCACGATGTTTCTCTTTTTGCACAAACTCTTTTAATCTTTTGTGCAATGTAAACTTTCCAATGAAGCTGAAAACATGATAAACTGTTATTTGCATTTTTTTCTACATCCAAAATTCCAATATTCTGTAACCAAGCTTCCTCCTGGGGCCCCTATGCGACTAAGCTTATTCCTGCCACCATGCCTGTCCGATGGCACGATAGCAGCAAGGTTATGATTTCAGATAGTGTGGTACCTTCACGGCGTTCGTTCCGATGTACCTACTGATTGTACTATCTCGGCCCCATCTCGTATGCAACGTTCATTTACATAAAAACTATTATTTTTCGACGCTTGCCTTTATCTACCATCGATTAAGTTTTTCTCTGCTGGAGAATAATGATAATAGCTTTGTTGGTGTTTCTTTTCTTTTGTTACAGAAGTTTTATTATAATGTTGTGATGAATTAAGATTTATGATTGTTTTGAATTTTTAAATTTGGTATTTGACCAAGTTTTAAATTTTGCTGTTATTTATCTTGCCTGAAATGCTATATAATCCAAGTGTTAATATTAACCGGTATTAAACAAAGAGTTTTATACAATACAAAGGTTTAATTTTGGTTTTGATTTAACAGGTTCATACGAAATTAGTTGCACTTTCTAATCTATTTATTATCTACTAGGTTTTACCCGCGGCTTCGCCCGCATGATATTTTGATTTCTGACGCAATATCATTATAAATTATAGCCTATGTGTTATTCTGATATATAAGCTATATTTCATCTCAATCCGTTCAGTAGTTTTTGCGTGAAAGAGTAACAAACATCCATCCATCCATCCTCACAAACTTTCGCGTTTATTATATTAGTAGGTTATATTATTGCAAAGTTTCATCTCAATCCGTTCAGTAGTTTTTGCGTGAAAGAGTAACAAACATCCATCCATCCATCCTCACAAACTTTCGCGTTTATTATATTAGTAGGTTATATTATTGCAAAGTTTCATCTCAATCCGTTCAGTAGTTTTTGCGTGAAAGAGTAACAAACATCCATCCATCCATCCATCCATCCTCACAAACTTTCGCGTTTATAATATTAGTAGGATAGGATAGTAGGATGTCCCTACACACAAATATTGCAGCATGTCATAATGTATTCCTGTTTCACTTCATTATTTTTAGAAACAAAAAGCACGTGCCAACTTAACGCAATGCAAGCATACAAGTTATTGTCTCATCATCAACAACCCATCTACTTCATCTAACCATCAAAAGATTTTAACCAGATCCGCCCCACATACCACGCCATCAAAAACCACATCAAACCCAAATCCTCTAGTAGTAGTTAACAACAGACAACATTCCTTCACACGCCTAAAAAACAAATCGGGAGCATTTACATGTTCCAGTTACTATCTTACCACTTACTGGACTGGATGAATACTTCAAATTCATAAAAGAAAGTCAGTGTGGAGATATGAGTCGACAACGGCGCCATCTTGTGAGATAGCCAGCATAAATCAACCGATGGTACTTCTCTCATGATAATAAGCAGTCCTTTGAAAGATAAAACAAATTAATCAGTACAATTTCGTGGACCTAATGGTTTTCTAATGCGGTCGGTGGAGACAAGTTTTTAGTTGTTTAGGAGATAACGATGTTTATTTGATATCGGGTTGAGTATCACGTTGATTTGAATGCACTACTGAGTGAATTATATTGTAATCACTTTGTTGTATGATGGGCAAGTACCGTAATTTTGATGTCAAAAATACTTGAGACCTTTGATCGGGTCGTAAAATACTAAAATAGCTTTTGCAATTTTTTTTAATAATTGCAAAAGCTATTTTAGTATCATGCGTCCACCTTGTGGGTGGAGGTCCTACGCTGCGCTTGCCGGTACGTGGTCTCCACTCGAGAACTTTTCGACCCCATCGGTCATCAGTTCTCCGCGCTATATGCCCTGCCCATTGCCACTTCAACTTGCCAATCCGCTGGGCTATGTTGGTAGCCTTGGTTCTTCTACGGATCTCCTCAAGCCTGATTCGATCTCGCAGAGAAACTCCGAGCATAGCCCTCTCCATGGCTCGTTGGGCTACTTGGAGCTTACTAAAAAGGCCCATAGTGAGAGACCACGTTTCTGTGCCATAAGTCATCACTGGCAACACACACTGGTCGAAAACTTTCGACTTGAGGCACTGAGGTATGTCGGACGAGAAGACGTTACGCAATTTTCCAAACGCTGCCCAACCGAGTTGGATTCGGCAATTGGGCTCTTTCTTGAAGTCGGACCTACCTAACTGGACTACTTGTCCTAGGTAGACGTACGAGTCAAACCAACAAGGTGGACGGATGACCTTATTAGGACCGCAGGATCGCGCTGGATGCAAGCCGCTATCAACCGGTCTTATTGGAAATCATTGGGGAAGGCCTATGTCCAGCAGTGGACGTCCTATGGCTGAAATGATGATGATGATGATTTTAGTATTGCACGCGCAGTAGTAAGCAATGATTTATAATATGGGTGGTATGTCATTCGCCAAGTACCTATTATTACTCGTATTCATATTAATATTACTTATTTTTCATTTTGACTGCCTCGGTAGCTCAGTTGTTAGTGAACCTGACTTCTGAATCAGAGAGGCGTGGATTCGATTACCACTTTCATTCGATTTCGTGGGTGTCTGGGTGTTATTTAGGTACTATCTATATAAGTATATATTTAAAATATGTATATGTAGTATATCAATCTCTGGCAGCCATATCACATGCTTTGCTTAGTTTGGGGTCAGAGACAGTGTGTAAGAAATGTCCTCCAATATTTATTTATTTAATATTTTATTTGGATATTAGGCAAATCGTCAATTCGAGTCTTGTTGTATGATGTTGTCGAGTCGAGGAAATCTCGAGTAAATAGGTATCTTCTAGGTAAGCGTGCTACATCCTAGACCGCATATCTGCTTTACATCAGGCAGTGTGTAGTCAAACGCAAAACTATTTGAAATAAAAAAAAAAAAAAAAAAAACATTGTTGAAGTCAAGTTATCAAGTTGACTAAAAAGTACCTAATTGATAAAACTATCAATACTTAGTAAAATTATAAAATTTTATGGGTAAAGAAATATTATATTTCATACAATTTTATTTGTGTCGTAATAAAGTACCAAATACTAAGGGTAATTAAATTAAAATCAAATTCAATACTAATTAATGGTGTACTTAACATCTACAAAACATGCATAATTTGTATTGCACTATCTATTTAAGTAAGTAGTAAGTAAGTTCGTAAAAGGCCGGGTGGCTAGTCCTGGTGTCAGAGCTTTTTTTCAGCTCAGGCCTCTGACATGGCTAAACGGTTAAAACAACAGTGTATTGTAGTTATTTGCAGTTTGTATGCTATCGTATCCAAACCTGCAATCTTCCTATATAAAAATTCCCTTAGATGATGTTGATCAAAATGTAATACAGTGCATCAAATTAATTAGTAACCAGTCGACCATAATGTTAGCTATTCGGTTTGATTAGAATTCCTCCGATTCCTACTGATATTCAATTCGGATTCTTCCTGCATACTCTACATACATCTGGCATGCCTTTTCTACATTCCTACGTACTCTACATAAACCTGGCATGCCTTAACACAGATTAAAGGCAGCTAATTAACACAAATACTCTCTACCCATAAAACTTGCCATAAAATTTTTATGACGTTTTGATTAAGAAAACAAAAATTTAAATCATAAAACGGCATCATCAAAACCTTTTGTGGTATTGACCAATAGGTCTTTTTTATCTTGTTACTATTGAAAATACAGAAGGTGATTCTGTTATTTTTTGTACTGTACTGTATCAGCCTTTTAATTGTCCACTGCAGGTCGTAAACCTACCCACGAAGGGTGTTTGGGCCATATCCACCACGCTGGCCCAGTGCGGGTTGGTGGATTCGCATACGCCATCTAATTTCTTCTACGTAAGTATGCAGGTTGCCTCACGATGTTTTCCTTCACCGAAAAGCCAGTGGTGTGAAATTCCGTACATAAATTCCAAAGAACTCATTGGTACGGGACCAGGATTTGAACCCACGACCTCACGATTGCAAGGCGGGTGTCACTACCTCTCCACCGGCGGGTGTCACCAGGGCTTATTTTTATTTTATTATATTTTATTAATTAGTCCGCCTACACTATGTACATCAACACATACACAATAAAAAGCTTAGCATAGTAAACACACAGAGTCAAATGTCACAGTAATTACAGGCGAAGACAACTTGCAAAAATAGCTAAACGAAAAACTTTAATTTAAAAAAAAACATAATTACAAATTTGAAACATAAGAATAAAATAATAATGTCAAAGTTAACAAAAACAATTATAATTAATAACTAAAAATTGTGAAATCATTAAGTACGTGTTTCCATTTTGAAGTGTTATTATTATTAATTAATTAAGGTTATTTTTTGTACGTTCGTAAAATTAAAATTGGTTTAGCAACTGCAAATGCTTTTATACACACCATTCTATCATAAGGCCTACCTCCATAATTATTTTTCGCATAAAATGGCAATACCAACCTCCGCCGCGTACAGAAATGAATAATTTGCACGGAATCGATGTGACGTCCATGTATATTTTTGTTGATTTGTCTAAAACGGCTTGGCCGATCAATAAAACTTAAATGAAGCCACCTCGGAAGTATATCTACTCTTTGGAACTAAAAAAGTTTTTTAAAATCGGTTCACAATTGGCGAAAACATACAGACGAACATAGTACCTCCTCCTTTTTGGAAGTCGGTAATAAAAATCAATTACCTACCAAGTATAGTGTACGACAACACACCAACCAAGCACCAATACCAATAGGTACTCTATTACTAATTTAACGGGTCATTCAAGCTCAAGGGCTAATTTGACGGGCTCTTCAACAGGTCATACAAGCCCCAGCCAACTCGAGGCTTTTCAAGCATCACGGCCAGATTAAAAGGTCATTCAAGTTCCAAGACCAATTTAGCTGGTCATTCAAGTCATAGGGGCAATTTAACAGGTTAACTAAACTCTGGGGCCAATTTAACGGGCTTATTCCAGCTCAAGGCTGGCCCTAAAATGAATCGCCCGATTCCCGGTAGCGCTCAAATGCAAATTCCGCGACTAAAATTCCGAAGCAGTGTTACTATGAAAAAAATCCCGTGATAAAAGAGCCTGTGATACCAAAGTAGAAAGTAGTTTTGCCAAAAAGGCTCGCAATCCTAGAGGGTCATGGGTTTAGTCACCAAAGTTTACGCCCATGGACTGAAATAGCCATATATGTACATATATATATATAGCCATATTGGTATCGTCATCAATGTCATCAACTACGGGCTTCTTTATCCCACTGCTGGATATAGGCCTCTTTCTTATAGTACCATCTGCCTTGGTCCTTTGCCAATCGTGTCCTTGTTCGACCCGCGATATTGACGATATCGTCGACCCACCGTGTTGCCGGATGACCCATGCTCAGCTTACCCTGTCTAGGCCACCACTCTATTATATTGATATACGACAATGAAACGTCTTTTGCCGTATTTTCCAAAACGATACGAATTGCCGTTTATTAAGGCAATTGCTAAGACTAATCCGAATACTAACCGCGGCATCCATGGCTCAATTTCAATGTTCAGAGATGGCCAATCTAGTTAAAGCTCAGGAAAAATTCGGCGGTATTCTTTGGTCAACTTCTCACAAAATTTCCGATCAAATTTGTTTTTTCTTAGCTCAAGCTAATACCACAGGAAATAATTTATTATAAAAATATAACTTTTTAAATATAAGCTTTTGAGATCCTGGATATCATGTAGCAGCAGTGTGCCAGCCAAGACAAGTAAAACGAGCCCAAACACGAAGGGTATATCTTGTTTAGTACAGGAGTTCTTATTGCCACCTTCCGACTCCATCATCAGATCAGCTCCAGGGTACTTAAAATTTAAGTTCGAGTGGAATCTTGCAAGTCAAGCTTGACCAACTTCCCGGTTTTCGATTAAGCTGAAATTTTGCACGCATATGTTATTGCGTAACAATGCAATAATATGGTACCATGGAGCTGATGATGGAGTCTGAAGATGGTCAGAGGAATTCCTGTACCAAACAAGATAGACCCGTCGTGTTTGAACTCGTTTTACTTGTTTGGCTTGCACTCTGTTGCCAGGCTCTCAATGCTTGAATTAAAAAAAAAACCAAAAAGGTAATAAGAACTGTCGTTTATTAGGACAACTGCTGTATCAATAATAACACAATACTGACCGCGGCATCCGTGGCTCAATTTCAATGTTCAGAGATCAATCGGCCAATCTTGTTAAAGCTCAGGAAAAATTCGGCAGTATTCTTCGGTCAACTTCGCACTAAATTTCCGATCAAATTTGTTTTTTCTTATAAGGTTTAGGGTATATGCTGTAAGCTCTAGCTGGCTATACAACGAACAACAGTGATAGGACTCGCTTCATTTGATCGGGCGATAAGGCGGTCAATCGATATGTTATCAGCACGTACCGCCCCCCGCACCACCCACTGCCCCCACAGGTGGTGTACTGATGGAATAAACATGGGCAGTTTTGGTGGAGTCTGACATAATGTGTTAGTGTTTGTAAGGACCTAACTGGAAGATACCTAGTTAATGTAAATTTCAGTGACTACCAATCAGGGCTAAAGTAATGCAAAAAAAGTTATGCTAAGACATAGAATGTTTGCTGGGAAACGGTTGAGTATACCTTCAAGCGTTATAGAATATTTTGATGCTTTGTATATTTTGTTTTGGTGGATAACTTTTTATATTTATTTACTTATTTGATAGGCGTGCAGTGTATACTGATGTGCCTATATCTAGCAGAGTCTAATAAAATTAGTATTTATCTGTCAAGGACATTTTTCCTTCTTTATCCAATGGTCCATTCTATTCTTAAGTGTATTTATGGTTCTTGCTGAGATTACATCTTCGGGCAACCTATTCCAATTGTAAACAACTCTATTGCAGAGGATGTGGTGCGCAGTGTTGGTTTTTATTAAAATCTTTTGTGGAGTATTTTTACCGACTCTCAAAAAGGAGGAGGTACTATTTTCGTTTGTAGGTATGTATTTTTTTGTTTATGTTCATCGATATTTTCGCCAATTGTAGGTAACCGATTTAAAAAAATATTTTTAGTCAATAAGGTATGTATACTTCCAAGGTGGACCCATTTAAATTTCATCGAAATCGGCTGAACCGTTTTTGATAAATCTTCAATAATTCAATGGATGTCATATCGATTCGTGCATACTATTAGAATTCTGTACACGGTGGAAGTCGGAGTTGCGTTTTTTTTGTGAAAAAGAATTATTACTAACACTAAAACCTTCTTTGCTATCCGTACATTACATTTAGGCGATGGTGGAGATGGTAGCGCGATAATCGGCCGATCAAATTACCGCTCGCTGACCGCCGCGGCTTATCTACAGGAGTCGACCACCGCTACCACCAGCGGTGACGTCACACATCATCAGCTATGAGAGAATCGAGTGTTTATGAACGGAGCTGAGGAAAAGTTGCAAGGAAAGTGCAGAATCCATCAAAAATTGCAGCAAAATTGTCATTTTTTGTGATGGATTCTCCGCTTTCCAATATCTGATGTGAACGTGACCAGTAGCTATGTGGTCAAGTGCCAGGATGCACTTACCATAAACCTATTCATGAAACATGATTTTTTTCTCCAGTGTTGTCTTTTTTGGGCTAAACAAACCGAGAGAAACAAAATGAGGTCAGCTTATAAAGGAAAGCGCTAGAAAATAAAGATTCAGACGATCGTTTTGTGTTATTATAAGTAGTGTCTTGTTAAATAGCCTAATAATTGAAATACTGTAGCAAAGTTGATGCAAAGTTGTTGTATGAATTCAGGTATTTCCCTAATATGACCTTGAACTACCCACAAAAGGTCAATGATGTTACAAACTGCATAATGCCTATTTTACAATACCCGTCACTTTCCTTGTAATACTGAATAATATTTGCTTTATTAGGTTAAATAGTTAATGTATCCTTCCTTTTCCACTTACTTTTAAGGTAAAACTTAGTCTGCTATCGTTGTATTTAAATTTATTTTCCCATATCTGAATAATTACAGCTTACCCTCAAATTTTTTTAGCAAAAAATCATTTCAATTTCAATAGAAGTGTTTTGAGCTTTGCACTAAATTTTAGCTTTGTCGTGCTTACTAAAAAGCTAATACACAAGTTTGTTACTTAACAACGTTTTACACTCTGCTATTATAATAATATCGTTATCTTTCCACTCGTGTGTGCAGATGCACTATAACTAATAATAATAGGCCATCTTGATCTCTTACCAACAGGAAGACAATCAGCTTTTCTTATAGACTAATCCCATGTTTCTGATTGTCTGTCCTTGTAAGTGGACATCTTGTATCACTTGCCACTACATGACTCTAACTTTATTACTGTATTTTCCTTATAAAATAATTTTATATCGTTTTAAAGACACAAAGTATCCTAACGTCCCGTCATAACATCTCGGACCATATTGCATTGTAAGGCTAATTGTACACATCACAAGCTTGAGATCGGAAATACGATCAATGACACGCGTCTTGCATCCAGTGCGATCCTTCCGATTATCTGTTCTGTCCTTGTTTGGGGACATCTTACATCACTTGCCGCTAAATGATTTAATCTATTCCTCTTCTCTTTTTTAGTTTATTATAAACATTTTTATATCGTTTTAAAGACACAAAGTATCCTAACGTCCCGTCATAACAGCTCGGCCCATATTGCATTTATTTTTCTTTTAAACAATTTTATATCGTTTTAAAAAGACACAAAGTACCCTAACGTCCCGTCATAACAGCTCGGCCCATATTGCATTTATTTTTCTTTTAAACAATTTTATATCGTTTTAAAAAGACACAAAGTACCCTAACGTCCCGTCATAACAGCTCGGCCCATATTGCATTAATTTTTCTTATAAACATGTTTATATCGTTTTAAAAAGACACAAAGTATCCTAACATCCCGTCATAACAGCTCCGCCCATATTGCATTGTAAGTCTATTTTTCCCCTTTGTAACCGGTTAAAAAACAAAGTTACATACGCAGCCGAAAGGAATTGAAAAAATCTCATTTCAAGCTTGAGATCGGGGATAGGACTGATCCCATCCAGGTCTTGCATCCAGTTATCCTGCTGTCCATGCTTCAACACTTCAGGTTGTTTGTCCTTGTAAGTGGACATCTTACATGATTCAACCTCTTCTCTCTCTTAGTATATTTTCCTTACAAACAATTTTATATCGTTTTAAAGACACAAAGTATCCTAACGTCCCGTCATAACAGCTCGGCCCATATTGCATTGTAAGGCTAATTGGATTGAGATGTGTATCGCGCCGCGATAAAATGGAATAGATAACATTCTGTAGTGACTTATTAAGGCCGTTCCCAGAATAATATTAGATGGCGAGATACCGCGCCAGTGTGTGCGCAGCGTCCGCAAAAAAACTACGATTGAGGGAAAAATGAGATTGATTAAATAAATCTGCCAAGAGCAAGCCCTACTCGCGCACGAATGATTCCGTACCGTTTAAAAGCCCCCTTAATATATTTTATTTTAATTACATATTTATTTTTGAAGGGAAAATACATATACAACTTAATATTCTGTGAATATTTCACGTTGCCGTTATTAATATCGGGCAAAAAAATCATGATTGTTGCATGGGAGCTCCCTTTAGACATTTTTTTTTTGTTGTTAGTATTCATTGTTATAGCGGCAACAAAATAATACGTCATCTGTGAAAATTTCAACGTTCTACCCATCACGGTTCTTGAGATACAGCCTGATGACAGACAGACAGACAGACAGACGAACAGACGGAGTCTTAGTAATAGGCTCCCGTTTTTACCCTTTGGTTGCAGAACCCTTAAAATGAAAAAGAGATAAATAACATAAAATTAAACCCTTACAGAGTGCGCGCGGAGCATGTTAGTTAAGAACTGTATGCAAATATTATCATTATTTTGCCTTAATTTAGTATGCTTCAAATTTATTTGAGTAATTTTTATACCTAAGAAGATTGACAATGACATATAATGACTTTTCAGAAAGAATCTATACAAGCTGAAACTTGTAGACATCAAATAAAACAGACAATGTTAATTGAAATGGACTCTAGATACCATACCATATGCTAATTCTTTTAAAATTAATTACTATACTGCCACTCATCTCCTCAATACAATATCTGAGCGTGAGAGTGATAAAGATTATGTGAGTGCCTATGTCGTAAGTTAATAAAAAATCGGAAAATGAGAAAATACTAAAGACTTAAAACGGTTTTTTTGTATAATCGATTAAGAGGTTCGAGTAATTATTACATTATCGCTGCAGTTTTAAGACTTTCTTTGTCGCATTTACTTTTTTATGCAACTTATATAATTTATCTATTTAGGCTATTGTAGAGTTCAATACGTTACCGCGTTTTTTTTTTGTAAAAACGGAACGCGATAAAACATTTTTTTTAAATATTTTTTTTCACATCTCTTATTTTTCCAACCGTACTGCAACCCTATCAGACGATCAGAACAACGGATCGTGTTGTGTAGTTTTTGCGAAATTGGAACCGATCGAGTTTTACTCAGTCCGAGTAGATTCCCTGAAATATTGCCAGTATCGCCTCGTCAATCTGAGCCAGCCCTGAAAATAATCCAAGAACCTGGAACATAATACACTATAGTACAGCCACGTCTTATAAAACTGACTGATTGATTGGTTATATTTATGTTATGAAATCGACGTAAAGGAGACGATTATAAAAGGTGACGTCCACAAGTGGTATATTATTCAGAGAAAAATCGGACCAAAATGATATATACATCATTTAAAAGCTTGTTTTATGGGCTTTCCAAAAATATTTAATTTAGATTTTTTCACTCTTCCAATTTTTTTTAAATGCGAAAAATTACAGCTTATAATTTTTTCTAGTTTAGCAATAATAAAGTGCTTTTTTCGTTATTATACTTGCATTCGTAGCTGATTCTTCCACATTCATCTCTTAATTTGCTAAAATTAAAAATTATAACCACCTGTGTGACCAGTTAATAGGTACAATGTGACAAAAAACAAAAAAAAATGTGTCTAATTGGTAAAAATGCTTTTATTTACAATTTGGAGGTTACTTAAACAGGGTTGCTATAGATAAACTACCTAATGAGCCAAATATATTTATTTATCCTAATACATTCAAAATTAATTTAAAAAAAAACAGAGGGCTCTTTTTTGGCTTTAACTGATGTAATAGATCAGAAAAATGTGAAATTTCTGGAAATGTGACGAGTGTTGTGGTTAGAATTTTTGATTATTATTATACCAGCCTCCATACATTTTGTGGACATGTCCTTTAGTTTTAATCTAAGATAAGACTTAGAATAATTATGCTTTCACATCCAAATTGACTTGTGCGACACATCCAGTAGGTAGGTATTTAGGTACGAATTTACAGTTCGTAACCGAACTTATGGCTTATTTGAAACCCTAAAATCAAAGTACAAAGGCTTTGGACATGGTTAAAGGGATTACAATTTAACGAGTGATATGAGACACGTAGCGCACGGCTTTAAATGCCACCCGCGGTCACCCATCCAAAAGCTGACTGTACTGACAGTTGCTTCACTTTGATTATAAAACTAAGGAACAAGAGCTGTGTCGAAAAAGAATGCAATCTATAGGTATGTAGGTACAGTGATAAAAGTATAATTTATACATTATGCAGTTAATAGGTTAATAAATTGTTTTCCTGTTAATATTCTATCATGACATTTTTAACGTTTCCTTTTGTATAAAATTAAATAATGTAATTATCTCGTATCTGAACCTATAAATTATATTATCAGTCATTATTATCTCAGGAAAATTTCAAAAACCAAGCACCTAATGCACTTGTAAAACTACGGGGTGCTCGTAGTATTAATAAATTAATTTGTGTACTTATACATTACACTTTGTAGCTGTTGTATGATGTTGTATTGCACTCATACTATAATTTAACAATTAATAAACGTCTCGAACGTAGGGTTATCCAGATAAATTTGCTTAGCGGAAGGAGGTTTTAATTTAAGTATAGGTCCCGGCACGTAAGTTGAACAAAAAAATATCACTCTCTCCATTTCGTTAGCAGAGAAAACAAAAGAGAGGTAGCTATGGTTTAACGTTCAAATTGTTTGCCGGCAAATATATCTAGTTTTTACTTAGATAATCTTCCAATAGATACCATTTATTCCATAGATTCAATGGGTTTCCTATGTCATCAAACACATCTGTCAGTCAAAAAGTTTATGTTTTTTTTTTCTTTCCCCATTTGGGGCATTTGGCTTCGCGCGATCGGCGCATTTGCCATATTCAAGTTCAAATGGATGACGGAATTATTTTTTATTTACAAGGTAGGGAAACGAAACACGGAAAATATACAAGCAAAATTATAAAACAGATCAGTAGAGTGGGATATGAAAACTTACAACTAACAACAATAGGTACAGTATATACAAAAATTACAGTTTTAAATTATTAAAAATAATAAAATAGCTCAAAGAATGATAGATACAAAAGTTTATGTTCAAGACGGGTAAAATTATATATCCAATTGCTATACAGACGGTTATTGTGAATAACTTTTACTATGGGGCCAATTTTAGAGAGAAGATAATTAGCTGATTCATACATTTTGTCGATTCCAAGTACCTAGCAACCTTGTAAGGAACAGGTGATTTTATTCTCTCGAAATCCGGGTTGACTCCATAGTAAAAGTGGTTCATGATGATGGTTCTATCAACCCTTTCGGCAAGCAGAAATCCCTGTAAAGCGAAGTATCATCTTTCCAAGTCAAAGTATTTCCTTGAGTTATTCAGTACAATGAGTCCCTTTCGAGCAAAGCTACCCATTCCATCAAGCCCTCCATACGAATTAAGTTAATAAAAGTCGTGATCGAATGACTTTGATTATAATCGTAAGGTGTATACCTAATTAAAGAATCGAGAGATCGAGCTGAGATAAGAGATGTCATATCAATATCGTTACCGAGTTTTAATGTTAATTTATATCCACATTAAGTTTTTTATAAGCTCAGTTGTTTTAAGTGTTTTGGAATGTTCATGTTGCTTTGTTTTAAGATGATTTATTTTAACACGAAGATTAAGATATTTTTATTTTATTTCGTAATTCTTTTACATGTGTGTTATTAATGTTTACTGCGAATTCCGTGACATTGGCTTCTCTCAAAATTTCCAACCAGTGGTTGAAAGCACTTTTATACAACAAATCACCAAAATAGCGGATAAAATCAGTTGTTATTTCAATTTTGTTGAAAATGAAAATCTGAAAGTATTTCAACATAAAGTTGTAAAGGTTTTTGTATGTACTTAACGGCTGATTTAGTTTTCGATTCAAGGGGTGGTCCCATAGTAAAGGTCTTAATTATGAAAATGATGATATCGTGGAGTATGTCTGTCGTTTATAGAAACATGTATTTTAATCTAAAGTAGGGACAAGATAAATAGGTCACTTTTGACAGATGTCAGTTTTATATTCATAGTGAAGTGACCTGCTTAAAAACATCGATTAAATGAATGAATCGATACAGACTTGAAACATATGTGAATTTTAAAAATGATCATGCGAATCCCTGTCCCATTATTATTTTTTCTTTCATAAATTAAAGGAGCAAAATAAGACAAGTACCTACGTAATTTAACAAAAAATTGCTTTTATTCACTTGAACTATCGGAACTGCTATCTTCATCACTGCTGTCAGCACTCAGAGATATTATTAATTCATTTTCAATAATATTGTCTATTCTCACATCTCGTTCAAAATCTTGTAAAATTATTTTCTTTGTCTTCTCCACGACTTTTCGCCAGTCTTCTGTAGTGACTTCTGCACATGCAGTTTGTAGCAGAGTCATCATTTTAGCAGTACTGAAGGGTGGTTCAGTATTGTTCCGCGCTGCATGACCCTTTATTTGTGCCCAAATAAGCTCGATGGCGTTATACTGGCAATGGTAGGGAGGCAATCGAATAACTTCGTGTCCATGCTCTAGGGCTAGTTCATCGATTACACAAATCAACTTTTAATAAAGTTGGACTTGCCTCCACACCATTTCTTACCAGCCACGAGACAATTTCTTGCTTTTTATTTGCTTGAGTTGGTGGTTTATCAACTTGTACAGAATGATACGGAGCATTGTCCATTATAATTTTCGATGGGTTTTCTAAGCTGACTAGCAGCTTCTCAAACCACTCTTTAAAAACATCAAAGTTCATTTCCTCATGGTAATCTTTTGTAGTTTTAGAGGCGAATGCGAGGAGGCAGTCTGGAATAAAACCTTGAGAAGCTGATCCCGCGTGACATATAATAAGTCGGGCTCCTTTTCCCGATGGAACTTTTGAGGTGGAGGCCGCTGTATCATCGGTCCATGTCCGCGCAACCGTATGGTTCGCATTCAACCATGTTTCGTCAATAAACACGACATTGTCCCAATCCGTAATTTTATTTACCTCACGTAAGAATGTTATTCTCTTCAAAATAATATCGTAGCGTTCTAGCAGGATTTTCCGCTTGTCGGATTTTTTAAATCTAAAGCCAATCGATTTCAAAACCTTTGATAGAGACGATTTGCCTCCAAAAAATAAACCTGCGCCTTTTAACGAACTCAATAGCTTTTCCCGTGTAGGATATTCTTTTCTCGAGTAATATCCATAAATGTGGTTGCGAATTGCAGTAGCATCAAAATTATCAACGTCGACAATTTTCTTGTCCCTCTTTCGTTTTTTCGGTGTACGTAAAGTATTATCTTCTGAGCCTGATGGGCCGTATTTCTCTTTCAGAATTTGAGTTACTGTCTTCTTCCCTATTCCCAATGCTTCGGCAACGCGTTCTCTCGGTGGTTTCAATGGTAAAAGAGGCCCATCGTTAACTGATTCACGTCCAAAATAATTGTACAATTTCAGCACTAGTTCGCGAGATTGACTGTTTAGAGTTTTCCCTCGTTTCGACATAGTAAGACTGTAATGTTTTTCTTGTTTAATAATCGTTAAGCAATCGGAGTCCAATTTATAGCCAGGTAAACGTAGTCAGTAAGATCAGTTCAATGAAAAAGCCGGATCAGAAGAAAATAACAGAGAGCACACCAAAAACGCACAGTCACTTCGCACAACAACAAAAGACTGCGTCATCATCATGTTATGGCGACATGACATGCGTCATCGACAGGCACTGGTGTTGCCAGCAACATGCACCTAAATTGCACCCAACATCAATGACCTTTCTATTTAGTTATTTTTTTGTATTTTTATAGTTAGTTAAAAGAATAATAAATATGTATAATTAGGTTTTATTATAATCACAACGTGGTTATAAATTTATGGTGATTTTTCTTCACAAGTAATCATTGCATTCGATTCAACTTACAATCCTATCAGCTTTCGATTTTTAGAGTAACATCCCTAGTGTTTAAAAAGAAAAAGGGTTGACTGACGCAACATTGTAATGACGTTCAGTTCTTTAGATCAGAAATTGTTTATTATGTTTAGAATGGTTTATTAGTGAAAGCAAATCGTAAAATTACTCGTATCGGTCATTATTACAATAAATATGTAAACGTAATTGAAAAAAGTTAAGCAATTGTGCAGTTCTTATTTTATGCCCGCCGTTACAAGGTTACGTTGTTGAATTTTGATGAAATGTCAAAAGTGACCTATTATCTTGTCCCTACTTTAATAGTAATTTAATATACAGGATTATCTGTCTACCCTGTACTAAACCAAAAGAGGATGACTAAAACCATCTTTATGAAAAAAAACTTTTACTATGAGGTTAACCCAAAATTTGAGAACAAAATCAGCTGTTCCATACAAAACAAAACTGCAATTCGAAATTGTCAACATCTAGAAAACAGCTGAATTTTTTGGTTTGGCTCCTAAGTAAAAGTTGATCGTAATGAAGGTCTTAATCACCTCCTTTCAGCTTAGTACACCAGTTCTGAATAACCCTGTACAGGATAGAAGAGGTTTAATTCAGCAGTGGAAGTCCTACTGCTAATAATGATGATGAATGGTTAAAAAAATCAATAAAAATCATAGCAAAAGTGAGTCATAATTAATGAGTGCGGTATATAACTTCTAGATTAGTGAGGTTATTAATGTAAGTATTCCGAGTGTCCGATGAAATCTGGATGAATCATTAGCCGATAGGGGGCGAAGGTGACGGGTGACACGTCCTATCGCGTGACGTGTGGTCCAAGTCATAGGTGAATGAATATGACTTATTTTTTGTTTGTCGTATCTTCGTCTTCGGTTTCGGCTTCATCTTCAGCTTCTGCTTCTACTTCGGCTTCGGCGCTTTGGCATTAGTATTGGTTTCTGCTTCGTCTTTGGCTTCGGCTTTTTATTGGCATATTTATAATGATGGCGCTATTCTGTACACCTTACTTCTAGATTAGTGAATGTGAGTATTCCAAATCAATGAAATCTGGATGAATCATTAGCCGATAGGGGGCGAAGGTGACGGGTGACACGTCCTATCGCGTGACGTGTGGTCCAAGTCATAGGTGAATGAATATGACTTATTTTTTGTTTGTCGTATCTTCGTCTTCGGTTTCGGCTTCATCTTCAGCTTCTGCTTCTACTTCTGCTTCGGCGCTTTGGCATTAGTATTGGTTTCTGCTTCGTCTTTGGCTTCGGCTTTTTATTGGCATATTTATAATGATGGCGCTATTCTGTACACCTTACTTCTAGATTAGTGAATGTGAGTATTCCAAATCAATGAAATCTGGATGAATCATTAGCCGATAGGGGGCGAAGGTGACGGGTGACACGTCCTATCGCGTGACGTGTGGTCCAAGTCATAGGTGAATGAATATGACTTATTTTTTGTTTGTCGTATCTTCGTCTTCGGTTTCGGCTTCATCTTCAGCTTCTGCTTCTACTTCTGCTTCGGCGCTTTGGCATTAGTATTGGTTTCTGCTTCGTCTTTGGCTTCGGCTTTTTATTGGCATATTTATAATGATGGCGCTATTCTGTACACCTTACTTCTAGATTAGTGAATGTGAGTATTCCAAATCAATGAAATCTGGATGAATCATTAGCCGATAGGGGGCGAAGGTGACGGGTGACACGTCCTATCGCGTGACGTGTGGTACAAACTATATGGGAACGAATTTAGAAAATATATCTATTATTAAATATACTAACAAGTAAAGTTCATTTAGTTCTTCTGTAGGTACTGGAAATACCAGCGCAGTGAAAGCTTACACACATAATATTTTAATATAATGTGATGTGAAACAGATGATTTCTTTTTGAAATTTCAGAGTTGATCTTGAAAGTTATAATTATTTTTATTGATATCGTATTAGGTAAGTAGTTAATTTTTTATGTCGTAAATTGTATATGTCAGTCGTCTAAAAACACACTCTGTAGAATACGAGTATGTAGCAATATAAGAAGTTACTTTTATAAGAACTAATTTTTGTAAAATAATTTGGTAATATTGTTATTGGGTTCCTCCGAGTAATAAACCAATTTGATTAAGGGCATTAAGAAATCTGAAGTTACATTTTGCACCGCTTCGCTCCATCTCGTAACTCATACCACGTGACACGGGTAACACACGACCGATTACATCCTTTGTGCTGAAGAAAAATGGCAACACCGACACAGATAGTGTTACGCGGTGTTACTCGGACGAGATCCCTGACCTGAGATACCAGGGAACCATGGATGCTGGAGAGGCATTTCTTAGCACGAGAGAAAATCTTGCTACGAAATCTACCTAAGTGCCAAAGATAGGTGTTTCATACTTGCTTTTAAACATTTTTTAATCGATTAGAACCGCTGCGCTGTTTCGGGCTGAATGTAAATTATCGAATCTAATAGAAATTTATTGAGAAGGTCAATGAGGACGTCGTACAGCTGATAACATAATGATGGAGATGAAAAAAACTTAAACCAATTTCTTAGAAGAGATAGCCTCATCAAATATGACTTAACTGATATTTTTAACGTTTAGTGTGTCAAATCTGTGCCATTGCAAACGGGATAGCATAGCATGCTATTCAAATTTCGAACTCCAAGCCTCACAGCCCTCCAGTGCCACTCTCTGGGTGGGCCAGAAGGCCCATTTGTCACTTGCCCCACCACGACACCGTACAAACTGGTTATTAATCTGTGGCGATGCCTTTGTGCTCGGATAGCCATCTTATAACAATGGCTAGTGCTCGCGCCTTAAAGAGTTAACGCATTTGTTACCTCTCTGCTCGGGTTACGGAGTTTCGGGAATCACCGATTGGATCTCCGATAGTGGTGGACAGTAGCTTATGTGTTTACAGACGTTATCGGCGTCATCTGAGGCGTAGGATGTCTATTGATGGACGTCGAACGTCGGAAAGAGGTTTCTTTCAATCGGTTGGAAGCATTATGTTAAGAACTAATTCATCAAATAAATAAATAAATATTTGGGGATACTTGACACACGGTCTCTGACCCCAAAGTAAGCAAAGCTTGTGCTATGGCTGGTAGAGACTACTACGAGTATATACTACATAATACATATTTTTAAATGCATACTTATATAGATATTACCTAAATATCACCCAGACACAGAGAAAACACATACGTCATCACGTAAATACGTTCATCACATAAATACTTGCCCTGGGTGGGGATCGAACCCACGCCTCTTTGACCCAGAATTTAGAGTCACTAACCACTGAGCCACGAGGCAGTTAAATGTACAAGGTATTGTTTTGCAACATACAGGTGTATAAATTTATACCTTTGTATATTCTCATCCTTATAAGCAGTCATTATTATGGGACCAACTGAAAAATCGCAAAAAATATTAAGAGATGGGATTGGCAGTATTGTCATGATGTTATACTTCAAATGTACTTCGGAAATACTGAGCATTAAATATAATTTTGTAAATACTATAATACCTAAAATGTTAATGTTGTACTAGTTTAATTAAAAGAAATTACATATGTGAAATATTTACAATAATGATGCACTTTGTTTATTACACTTGCGTTAGATAACATATCAATAGTACCTAGTAAGGAATACCTAACGATATAATATAATCCTTTGTCGTGTTTAAATAATTGTTTAAATACAACAAACAAAGCATGAAACGGTACACACATTCCAGCAGATGATAAATTAAAGGATAATTCTAACAAAAATGTTGACATTAACCACAAGGTTGTGTCATATACTGATTCAATTTGATACACCACTTAGTACGACAATACCTTGGCACAGACACTAAGTTATCCATAACCATTACTCGCTTGAAACAAAACTGTGCAGTTAGAATCAAACAAAACCGTCGATGTTTTAGATGTCCAGCGATAAGGTATAAAACTATTTGTCTTTATCAAGAGAGAAAAGGGATAAAAGGCAGTATAGAGAGATGATTTAGGCCTTTTATATTCTGAGATGTTCGTAGACGAATGTTCCTCACGCGACAGTAGTCATATCTTTTTATTTTTATCAGCCAGTGTCTCATTTGTTGTGTTATTGTGAACCAGTCACTACTCGAGTGTCTCCTTTTTTTATTCGAATCGATATGTAATATTGTTCTCTCGGATTTTATTCGATTATGATCTGGATTTGTGTTACAACTGTCACGTTATTAAAAGTTCTGTCGTGTTGTGTTCCTGTTTTGAAATCTTTCATCTTTTGTGATTGTCCTTCTGGCTCTCGGTCTAATGGATGGTTACGTGTATGATGGTTTGTGTTTATGAAAGAGAACGGTGTATGTAGGAGGGAATAGAAAATGTTATATTGTAGAGCTCCCAATCGCCACTAAGAGAAATACTAAAGCCTAACAGTTATTGACTAAATGAATGAAATAAAAATACAACTGATATGTATTCTATTGATTGATATTTCATTTGCGAACATTTAGAAATGTTTAATGTCGTGGCAAAATGATGGGTCTGCAAAGTTCTCTAATAAAAAACACGTACTATCAAAGGCAGCGTAGGACATCCGCTAGCGAGGTATGTATGTTTAGGTATATGTTGGTGGAAGGCCTTAAGCCTTAGGCCTAAGCTAAGAACACAGATGAATCACCCTGTATTAGTTCAAAAGAGTATACTTTCGAGGTGGTCCCATTTAAGTTTTCTCGAAACCGGCTTAGCCGTTTTGAAAACTCAACAATATTATGACAAGATATTTTTTTGCAAAAATAGGCATGACCGATTTCACCCGTGTACAGAAATCGCGAATATTTCGCACGGATCGATGTAGCATTGTTCACATTATTGTTGTTTTATCGAAAATGGCTTAGCCGATGTTGATAAATGGGACCAATTTCGAAGTATACTCTTTCCAATGAAAAAAGAATTATTGAAATCGGACTACAATGAAAAAAGTTATCCATTATTTATACATAAAAAAAATATATACGCGTCGAATTGAGCACCTTGAGGTTCGACGAGACGTTAATTGTAGGTCTAGGTTGCTTTGACCGTTTAGCCATGTCAGAGGTCTCCAGGCGGCTTTAAAACTCCAACACCAGGGCTAGCCACCCGGCCCATCTGAACTTACTTATCACGATAGGAGGCCGTTAATCTGCCGGCGACGTATCGCCATCTTATCAACCTAACGATGCTCTTATCAGCATCGTACGTGAGCAGCTTTTCGGCTCTCTAAGCTCAATTAACTTTGGCTCTATATTTTTCTAGTTCAACCTTTTATCTCTTCTTTAAATAGTTTGCCAATGAACAGCTTGTTGGTTTGTCAATTTAGATGTATTTGTGTTACATTTATTTATTAAATTACATGTAAATAAAATTAGTTTTGCCATCAAAAAAGCTTTTTTTAACTAAAAATTTACGCAGTTTGAAATTAAAGCACTAAACAATAAACTGGAAGATTTGGACTCGTTTGATGCCAGATTAGAGAAAGTCTGCTGTTCCCTCTTCAAGATAAAAATGATTTGATTACCTTACAATCACTGCTAATAATAATACTATCATCTAACTTACCTTGTAGTTAATTAACTAAAGAATCTATTAAAAATCCTATTAAAAAGCTTTCTAATAATGGTTTTCATAACCAAAAATAATACAAATTATGTTTATCAGTCTTATAGTTAAGATGATAACGGTGGTAATATTAATAAAGCTATTTAAAGGTCTATCATAGGCTACGGACACAATTCAAGGTTATTATTTAACTTCGAAACACCGAAAACTCAATACGCTAAAACTGTACCCAAGCATTTTCCATTAGCAAGATAAGTGAACCTGATTCTAATATTTCAACCGTTTTATACTCATATCCTGACAGAAAGCTCTCGATAATATCTAAATGGGGCCGAAAACCTTGATAAAGCGACTTTTTACGATAAGATTTCGTACTTAATTCACTTGATAAATATAACTTTGATAAATAATTATTTATCAGAGTTTGTGATTGCTCCGGCGCCAGTGGTTTTAGGATCGGCAGTTTTCGGACATTATCGGGTGGTTGCGGTAAGATTTGTTATCTGATTGTTTTTCCGAGACCGTCGAGATTATGTCTACTACTTTTACTCTTATAAATAAGAACATTTTATTAATGAATAGATAGCTGCTGGCGGCTATCTCTTTCGCACAATGACGTCAAAAAATCCCTAGATTAAAACTTGCAAAACAAAAAGAACATAATAATTTTTCGCAAAAAATGGGAAAACCGCCTTCCATCGTGTACAAAATTCGAATATTTCGCTCAAATTGTTCACATTATTGTTGATTTTTCAAAAACGGCTAAGACGATTTCTGTAAAATTTAAATGGGACCATCCCGAGAATATACCCTTTCGAACTAAAAAATAATTTTTCGTTTCGGTTTTCAATTGGCGAAATTATCGATGAACATATATTATACAAAAAATAATACATACAGACGAAGATATAAATTCCTCCTTTTTCGGAAGTCGGTTAATAAATCTACGATATATTTGCAACTAAATGGACTCTTTTAGGTTTTATTTTATGAACCGAGGAAGGAAAAAAAGCCTAAACATGAAATAACTCTTTAATTACAAGTAATAATAATACCGAATGATTATATTTTAAAAAAATGTTTTCAGGTTACAAACTCGTTCCTTCTCTATAATAAAATTTATCTCAACTCTATTTATGTTAGTTCGGTGATATAAATATGTATACGGAATTAAGAATGTGTGAAAGAGATAGCCGTATTTTATACACTACTTAAAAGAGATCCGGTAGACAGTGACAGATGCAATCTTGAGTGCGCCAGAATAGGCTATAGGCGCCACTGATATCGCATCTTATCGAAGGACTAATATTGTGTTACTTAGCTAAGTGGGTGAGAAGCCCACTGCGAATAAAGGGTCATTGATTTATTTCTTGTAGATGTAAATTGAGTATCAATCAATGTAATGGATCACTATGAAATTAAAAGTTACATACGTTTAGTTTTGTTATAACAGTGTGTAGGTTTAGCTTAGTGTAAACTTAGCAAGCATAGTGTAGAAAATCTGCTTTTAGAGTAAATAGACGATATAGAATAAAAAGCTTTTAAATAAATAGGAATGCTGAATAAAAGCAACTTAAATGGAATCTTTAGTTGAGTATTCATCGATGTAATAACTTATTATGTGACAAAATGTAAATACGTAGCGTAGTATAGAAAATCCACCTTTACAGTAGATAGACGATAAAGATTAGAAAACTTAGATAAATAGGAAGATGCTGAATGGAAGCAGGTTAAATAGAACACTTTTTTAATTTTATCGGGGAGGCTTTCAACCAGGACTGAATGCTCCACCATTGAAACGATGGCAACATACTTACATACATTAACTAAACTAACAAATGTTAGTTTATGGATGTATAATGAATTTAATTTGCGACCGAATTAAAAATAACACAGAAACTTCCGTAAGTCCTGGTGGCTTTAACTACTGCTACACAAAGGACACATTTATAAACTTCTTACCTACTGGTATTAAGTTATAAATGATGATGACAATGAAAAAAAAATCATAAAATATTTAATTATTTTGTACTAGACCCAAATATAGAGTCTTACTTGATTTATAAACTCAGATAAGACATGCTTGTCAAAACTTTACGATCATATCTATACACAGGACAAATTGTATGTAAATCTAGCTAGCAGTAAATGTTTGGGCTATAAAGTGTCCAGACTACGTCGTATCGAAGGCAGCGCTTGCCAAAATCGCTGGAAAACGTACGGCCGATCATGACGCCAGTGCCAAAAAAATCTGCCGAAATGCGATAGGAACAATATTTAGGGGTTACTTTTATAGCTGTGCTGTTGAGCAGTTAATTACTTTTTAATTAGAATGTAACACCTCCCAGATAGCATTTTTGGTAGCTGTTACGAAACTAGTCTTTTTAGTGTCGACTAGTTACGTAACGGCTACCAAAAATGCTATCTGGGAGGTGTTACTCGCACGTAATTACTGTGGAATAGTAGCACTCCTAGCATAGTTTGACTAACGCGTTCGTTAGCGATCATCGAAGGTAAGCAAATTCTAAGCACGTTCAGTCTTCAGATGGGTGACAGCGCGTGGCATTTACAACTGACCGGTACAGGAGCTCGGATGACGCGTAGAATTTAAGGCCTCGGTTGTTTTAACTGTTTAGCTATGTCAGAGGTCTTAAGGCGGCTAAAAACTTTTAACAGCAGGTCTAGCGACCCGGCCTATACGAACTTATTTATTTAGGCAGACAGGACATATGACGCGGTCACATTAACTCGACGCATCGCATTAATTTTTAAGCAATTTTTACTCGATCTTAATAAACAGGTAGAAACTTATCTTTTATAGAAGATGGTTTGGAACCTTTCGTGCACACCGTACGTGAGCGCCAAAATAACGTCACATGGTCAAGCGTCTAGTTAATCTGAGTACGTCTCGCTCGTCGCGAATATCCAGAGAACACCGGACAGGAAAATATTAAAATTCCCAAATAAATAAATTGTACCGTTAAGCAATAAACAAGAGTAAACAATATTCTTTCAATGGCTTGGTACTTTATATCCGTGGAAACTCTTATTATTTCTATCAATTCTTTTTTTTCTTCACAAAATAGCATCTTACAAATACCAGCTTCTCATAGGTTTACTAAACAACGAAATTTTCGAGTGATTCGGTGGTATTGCGTTATTCGCTTAATATTGTGTAAGAAAATTTGTAATAAAGCCACGTGTGGGTTCCATCATAAAATATATTTGCCATAATTTCAAAAAATACTGCAATAATGTTCTATACCCCGCGGTGGACGTCCTACGGCCAAGATGATGATGGAGACTATTCAATACGTATTAACACAGCTTTTATAACATCCAAAATGTTATAGCAAGTAGGTATATAGCAGTTTTTATTATTTCCCTTCATTAAACACCTAATTCGACCCCTGCAGGGCCACCCATCAAATTACGACGCTAGGTGTCAACATTACCACTAGACGACACAGTTTTTGAGAATACATTACGCGTAATCATCATAACTAGAAGCATAAATAATATATTAAAATGCTAAACTGTAACTTTGGTAAATCGTATGTGTTAAATTTTTGGGGTTCCGTAGCATTTCCAAAAATAGTTGTCGAATACTTGTTATTAGTTCGCACGTAAGATAATTATGTAGCAAAAATCCCCATGGCCTAAAAATATGTGGAAAAGATGACATCATGACAAAAGGTAATAGCGATTCGATAAAATTTAGCATAATAAAATTACAATAATTCACAAGATTTTTACCATACCATAGCCGTGGTGGTCAAGAGGTAGTGACACCCGCCTTACAATCGTGAGGTCGTGGGCTCAAATCCCCGGTCCCGTACCAATGAGTTTTTTGGAATTTATGTACGGAATTTCACACCACTGGCTTTTCGGTGAAGGAAAACATCGTGAGGCAAGCTGCATACGTCCATAGAAGAAATTCGATGGCGTATGTGAATCCACCAACCCGCACTGGGCCAGCGTGGTGGATATGGTCCAATCACCTTTCGTGGGTAGGCCTACGTCCTGCAGTGGACTGGTACAGTACAGTACAGTGCAAGATTTTTAAAATTTATGTTTTTGAATTAATATTATTTGACAAAGCTCTTTCAATAATAACAATACCTGAAATAAACTGTAATTTGTTAAGCAAAAAAGTGGCTAATATAGCCCGTAGTCACTATTTTAAATGTTATTTATGTTTTTGGGTTATTTATAAAAAACTAGCGGATCAGCTGCAGCGCCATCTGCCGAGCTGATTTGTGAATCTAAACCATCCAGGGCGCCACCCAAACGCATACAAAAAAAAATCATTCAGATCGAGCCAACCGTATAGTAGGAGTTCAGTAACATACAAACGTACAGTAGAATTATATTTATAAAGATAAGCATTCATTAATTTGGATTTCAGAGTCTTGTAAATTGAAATTTCGTAAACTGATCACTTTTATGTGACTAGGTACAGAACCTTACTCTCTAGACTATTACAACACGCACTTTATATTTTTATTTATAAATCCCTAACCAAGGAATATATATAAACCAAAATAAGATAAGCAATCAACATCAAGCTCACAACTTATACGTTATATTTTAAAACATTTCACATCATTACACAAAACGACAATTTTCTCCACCGACCACGTTAATAGATTCTAAAATTATATTGTTTTTAAACAGACATGTTAAATGTTATTATGTTGATTTTTTAAATTAAACATGAATAAGGCAGTAAATTTATATCTCAACTTGAAATTAACTTTATTATTTATTGACATTGTTTTGGAAATAATTTCAATTTGTCACATTTTTAAAGTGTAATAGAGATTTATGGATATTGAAATTTGTGGGCTTTTATTAGTGTGGTCGAAATTTTATTAGTGAAGGTGGACGTAAATTATTTACACTAGACAAATTGTGATTTACGATTTAGTTTTGTAAAATCTCATATCATTTCAATTCTAATAATAAAATTAGCATTTTTCGTTGGCTTCACCCACGTAGGAATAATTTCAAAAACCACCTATTGTTTTAACCGACATAACAAAATGGAAAAGGTTCTCAATGCGGCTGTATCTTTGCTCCTCTATTACACGATTTCTCTGTTATATTGAGTCGTTATGCTTGTTACCCGTGACCACGACCTTTGCAACTCAGTGGAAACGTCAGGATAATGAGGAATCATATAATCATAGCCCGTATTTTTAGGGCGCGATTAGTCTTATAAAAATCATGTGCTTTTTATATTCTTGGAAAAAAAACTATTGATTACTTGAAGATCTTAGTTAGAAAATAATTATGGGAGTTACTTATTTATCTAAAATCTTAAATAAAAAATACTTTTATCCTACACAAATACATATTAAAATCGTATGGGTGTCGCTGCCGTGTCAGCCAATAGCTTCATTTACATGTCCCATTTCCTTAACAGCCGTTTTTGAGTGTACTACACTGGGTGGCCTCCCAGTCCAAGCTACGTCATGCAGCGCTTAAACAAAATGTAACAAAACATTAGTACTTACTCGTACAGTTGATACCTTTACTCTTCAATTACCAGTGTCACTTGTAGGCGCGTAGCAGTATTTTTCCGGCTGAAGAATGAGCGAATCAAAAACCAATACGATCGATTTCAGACTCGCGGCATGGCAACTCTACGGGCTTTACTTTTTAACCTAACAGACCTAAATCTTACATTTCAGGGATGAGCTTATACTATGAGCTTATATTTTAATTTCAGGAATGAAAAGTAGTCCGATTTGGAGATCAAATCCGGAGGAACCAGTTCCCCTCACTTTTTTGTAAATACTGTAAATTAGACTTTACAAAGATACAGTGGTGGTCAGTTTTCGTTAATTTTGTATACCATACATTGTACTGATGTAGTGCTATATTTTACAAAAAAAAAGTAAAACTATAAGGACATCAACTTATCTAATGAATTTTACGTACTCGTACTGTCTTAAAATTATTGACCACAATTAATAAAAACCGGACTCAGTGTGACGGTATCTTTATAGGCTTACTTTTTTTAAAGGGGATCCTGGTGAATCTTGGTGGACGAACTGATTATACCTATAATTAATGTACATAAAGCAATGCCATTTTCCTCTAGCCCCAAATGCTGACAGAAAGCATAGTATCGGAATTTCTGAAACATGTTTATAAACGACTGAGATTGTCTGATTTGCCTACTGCGGTAAATATTTTAAAGTCCACAAAATCTAGCTTTTCTACTCGCTAAATCCTCTGATTTAAGCCTCAGCCCGGCGTCCATTTTTAGTTAGCAACGTGGCAAATTACACACATAAGAAATGTGCAGTTGCATTACTGTATTAACATTTTTATGGGCAATATATTTCGTTTTAACGTTACTCCGCACAATTGATGGTCGGAAAAATGCGAATTTAATGTATCTTTCCAATGTAGAATAGGTTAAACGGCCGATTAGGCCGCCGTTTTGAACATGCATTGTTCAATAGAGCCATGTAATTTGGAATATGTGGCAGGACTTGAGTTACTTCTCATGTTAACTCTAGCTTTTGTAGTATATATATATTTTTTCAACGGAATAATATTAGTTTTGAATGAGTTGTAGGTATAGAAAAGATTTCATTATTTTCTTTGGAGCCATCGACTTTAGCACGGATGCTTGATACACAAGCCATGTTTAGTTCGGAAATATGAAGATCATGATAAAAATAATATAGTATTTTGAAACTTTTAAATCTACGTATTATTTTAGATAATAAATTAAATTCATTAAACATTTTTTTCTCCTCTTTAAAATAAATCGTCCCGTATTTATGATAAATTGGTGTAAAAATAAATGTAGAAGTTTTCCCTCCAAATTCATAATTAATAGAATAAAATAGTATTTTATTTAAATTTGAAATTTTATAATGTTATTTTTGGAAATTACTGTTACATGACAATTATTAGTTAAACCCTAAATAGTTTAGCCAACTTAGCTGTACCCAATAAAAGTGTATTTATTTTCATACTGGGTTTTTAAGACACTTGTATTACTTGTAACTAGAACCTGATTGCTTGGTTTGTTTAACTAGACTCAAGGAAAATCCGTTATCTTTAAAATGAAAAGTACAAACATATTAAATGTTCCATGCATTTAATTTGAGACACACACAGTCAATCTAAACTACCACACAATGTTCCAGCTCTCTATCGAAATGCGTTTGAATCTCTGCTTAAATTAAAGTGATGTTATAATTATTATAGGGCGAATCATACAAGACGGCGGATGGGAAGTTAGCTACAAGCTATGCAATATTCAATCGTGACATAAAAGTCTGTATATGGCATCGTAGCTCTCGTAAACGGATGATCCTGATGATTTTTTTTTGTTTCAAAGGTGAATGAGTCGGGATTGTTCTCAGCTATGTTACATCAAAGGATGTTTAGCCATTTCAAAGTTTACTAAGTTAATGAAATGATTTTTATCGTGCTTCACACACTAGGTGTACAGAAACTTTCTTTTTGTGATAAACATTTCAAAAATTGACGCGTTCGCAAGATCTCACAAGATGGCGCTTCCAACAATGTAGTAAGTTGGTAAAGTGATAAACCTCTTTCAATGATTTGACGTTTTCGCAGATAGCGTTTTAGCTTAATTTGGACAAAGCATCTGGGCCGGAATCCCAGAGAGATGCAGGTTCAAATCCTGCGAACGCGTCAATATTTATGTTTATCACAAAAATAAAGTTTTTTACTACGTTAATTTTAAGTTTTCTAAGTTTAGTTTAGAAATCTTATTACGTTGAAGGTATTTTAATTTTTCAATTTAATATTATAATAGATCCACATTCAGCGTTTGCTTATTAATCGTCTCAGTCGTGTATCACCCGCGAACTTCACAAAACAATGGCGCAGCAAACGATAAGCATATAAATAATTGGTCTACGATAAGTCTAATTAGCAGTTAACAGGCTCGATGTAATCTATATCTTACAGGCAGGAAGTACGTGCGATAGTGAGGCGAGTAATAATCATTATTAACAAGGATACAAGCTGGCTGGCGGGGAGGCACGTGTGTCAACTCGATTGAGCTGCGAACTCGTGATTTGAACTTTGATCTGAATTGACTTACTTATAATTACACAGAAAATATTAAATAATATTGGCGAATGAAGTCGTACAGTTATTGATTGAAGATCACGGACTGGCATGTAAAATATGGAAGTTTTAGTTGGAAGGGGTGACGGTGCGTCACGGAGTCATTCTTGCGAGCGACCTCGAAGAGTCAACACGTCCTGAAGATGCCTCGTTGAGAGGCGAAACACGTGTCCAACAGTGTTGTGCAGTGAGAATAAGGGTGTTATTTATTAGTGAAGTGTTTTCGATATTTTGTCATATTATTTTTAAATAATTTTTGTAATATTTATTTGTTGTTAACGGATTATTAATGTATTATTTGTAAAAAATATATATTAGAGTGTAGCGATATTTATTATTATTTTATCTATTTTGTAAAAATAAGTTTTCAAATGTATAATTATTGTAATATTATTAATTGTGTATTTTTTTAATGCCCTTAAACTTATTTTTCTACAACAAGATAGCGGAAAAACACTAAATATTTATTCAAAACAAAGAAAAAAAGATGGAAGTTTTACGCTGCGCTTGCTAGTGCGTGGTCTCCATGATGGAAAGACATTCAAGTTCACAGAGACGCTCTGGAAGCAAGACCATGTAGGTACTGATAACCGTAGCATACGCTGCGCTTCCCAGTAGGTATGTACCGTGAACTTCAAATTGGAGAGACATACGAGACCCTATGTTATCCATAACTGGTGTACTAAGCCGAAAGGGAGTGATTAAGACCATCCTCATGATCAATGTTTACTATAATTGTCAACCCGGTTTCATATCATTTTGTCAATGCCTAGTTGCAATTTTGTACGGAATAGCTGATTTTTCCCCGAATTCTGACGTCGTTCAATAGTAAAAGATATTCTTAATGAAGGTCTTTATCAACCCCTTTCAGTGTAGAACAGGGAAGCAGATAACCCTGTAGACTCTAGATTTCTGGAAGCAAACATTGAGTTCCTACAGCTCAAACGTAATTACCAACGAAATGATGTTGCTTACCATCGCGAGTTAGTGGTTAAACGCAGATTTATTGAAGATAAAAAGATGATGATGATGCTAAACTAGTTTATCTGCACCTTACTGCGGTTGTTTTTCGTAGAGCTCCACGATAAAAACTACCTATTTACAGCTCTCTATCTGGAGATACAGGCTCCGATTGGTTTTATAGCTCCCCGAGACAAACAGACAGATATGCGTGCATTATACAAATAGCCACAGTAACTCAAATCACACTCAATTCTATTCACTGTTAAACTAAGCGTAAATACATTACATAGATAATGCCAACTCTTTGTCGTCTTCGTCTCTCTTACAAGAAATATGGACATAAAAGTTATCATAAATAGATAAATTATAAAGGAATGAAGTCTTTTTACCGCACACGACTGCTAGTAAAACATTATATTTTTTCAAAACACAAAAAGAACTGATATCTGGACTTATTTATTTATTACAATAACACTTTCTTTCTGCACTTACAGTTTAGTATCATAACGCACAAAGAGCCAAGTCACAATACATAATAGAAATATTCCATCAGGCGAGTTGGTAGCCAAATACGAATATATCACAGAGCTACACCTTTTCTACAAAAAAAGATGAAAAAAACAACACATAAACAAAAACACTAATTAAGTATATGGTAAACATCAGTCTTCTACTGCTGCCTAATATTTTCGTACAGAAGTCATATTTGGTAGCAATACAACTTTACTAGGGTAGTTGTCTTTTGTGGATCTAATCACATATTTTTACACAGGCCTTTTAATAGTTGAATGGTTAACATAGGCCTCTATGTTATGCGTTGGTCTATTAATGTGCAATCATCATTATACGCAGCCTTCTTTATCCCACTACTGGGTATATGCCTCTGCCTAACGGTGCCATTTGTCCTTGGCTAATCGTGTCCAGCCGGGCTAGTATGTAAACGTCAGTCTTCTACTGCTGCGTAATATTTTCGTACAGAAGTCATATTTGGTAGCAATACAACTTTACTAGGGTAGTTGCCTAATGTGAATCACATTTTTTTACACATGCCTTTTAATAGTTGAATGGTTAACATAGACCTCTATGTTATGCGTTGGTCTATTAATGTGCAATAATCATTATATGCAGCCTTCTTTATCCCACTACTGGGTATATGCCTCTCTCTTACTGTGCCATTTGTCCTCGGCTAATCGTGTCCAGCCGGGCTATTATGCGCACGAAGTAAAATTTATTTCGACGTGTCAGGAAAAGACAGCAAAGTACATACCTGTCACTTGTTCACACGTCGAAAAGAGTTTTTTTCGTGGTTTTTCGTGCTCACATGCTTGAATAGCTGGTTTGACCCTAATTGACGGAAAGAGTGGTACGGTAAAATAATTTCTATATGAACTTGAGCTACTGCTCCTTGCTGTAGAATGAATCGAAGCCTGGGAGTAAACAGATATGGACCATTATCAGATTTAACGGCGGAAAACAGATTGGGCCGGCGATAGAACACGATTCCGATCTCGTAACGTTCACTAGTCGTGTTATTGCTCTTGTTTTACAATGTGGACATTCCTTTACGTGGGTTGACCTGCGTTTTACTGGGCTTTAAATTGCGTGTTGTGATTCGAAAAATTGTTGCGTATTAGTTCAATTGGTTCAAAAATAATAGCTATTTAAAAGAAAAATAAAATATATCTGAATTGTTTTTTTTTGTCTAAGCAGTTTTCGAATTTTTTTACTTACTTATTTATTTAACTTTGTGTAGGCCCAGACTCCTATACCTAAATCGGAGTGGAATGTAGATAGGTAGATATAGCGTCGTAACTCATGGTTTGACAATATTTATCGCTAAACAAAGCACGATCGTGCTTATTTTGCCAAGCAAACATGGAATTTCTTCATTGGACTTACGTACTGCAACTCTCTGCCTGCTTTTGCTTTGGTAGACTGGGCCAGGATTATGTGCCTCTCATCATTCGATTGTGGAAAAAATCCCATTAAAATAAATTTACTAGTTAGTGTATGTATGTATATATTTCAATTAAATTTTGCTACTTACCCACACTCATGTACGTGAATCCCAACACTATTTAAAAACAAGACATCAAAAGCACAAGATAACTTGTCAAAACTTAAATAATATTGTTGTATGAATTTACCCGTTTCTGTCTAAACACCATATATGTAGAAAGAACTAACTAGCTACTACAACGAAAATATTGGTTAGTTTCACTACTTATTTTTCCATGCATATTTCAATGTGGCTCCAGTTAATTAACACAAAAATTACACTTCTTTACTAAAATCACACACAATTTTCAAATTAAAGTTGATTCAGACATATTTAAGCACCAATAAAACGCAACAATATCCCAAATAACAATACAAGCATATTTAACCTAAAGAATAATCAAAATAATTCGAAGCACAAACACGAGTGCCCTTGAAAGCAACGGATAAGAATATACGGAGTGTGATAACGCAGGGCGGGCGTGATAAGCCCGGGGCGATAACGCCGCCCGCCCTGCGATGCTATCTTTGATTAAATAGCGGCGTTATCAGCGCCGCCCCGGGATCTTGGGCGGGTAGAGCGCGTGTGTTTAGAGATTACACTTAAAAGTTATATTTTTGGGGAATTATTACTATTATTATTAGGTTTTACTATTTTTTTGTGTTTTTTTTTTTACTAATTGTATGTAAAGTAAATGTGTCCGAAGTGCGTGATAGTTAACACACTTTGGGCACATTTACTTGAGGTCCGACCTAAGTTGGCCTGGTTGCAAAAATCATGAAACAAATAAATTTTTCAATTTATTAAGTAATCCAGAACAGAAAACGAAGAACTTACGAAAATAGCAAAACAAAACATGATAAGAACTCATCAATGCATTAATACAGTATTATAAACATTTCAAATTGTTTACGTGTTAAATACTGAAAGAATTTCCTAAATAAGAGTACATTTTCCATACACTACTGCATAGTAACTTATAAACAACCAAAACTGAATGCACTCTTCACAAATTACCTAAATACTTATTTAGGTAAAAGGATAGCATTTTACCTATTTACTATCCTTTCATTTTGTTCTTAAATATATTACTATCTCTTATTGTTTTCTTATTATTTGACTGCCTCGGTGGCTCAGTGGTAATTGACCCTAACTTGGGTCAAATAGGCGTGGGTTCGATCCCCACCCAGGGCAAGTATTTATGTGATGAACATACGTGTTCGCTCTATATGTATGGTGTCATTTAGTTACTACATATCTATGTAAGTATGTATTTAAAAATTTGTATATCACTACATAGTATTAAACAAAGTCACTTCCCGCTGTCTGTACCCATGTATGCTTATATCTTTAAAACTGTGCAACGGATTTTGATGCGGTTTTTTATAGATAGAGTGATTCAAGAGGAAGGTTTATATGTGTAATATACCTGTGCGAAGCCGGGGCGGGTCGATACTTTAGTATATAAGTCTGTGGCAGCCATATAACAAGCTTTGCTTAGTTTGGGCAAAGAAGATATAATAATACTGTTTGGGGTCAGAGATCGTGTGTAAGATTTCCCCTAATATTTATTTATTATTGTATTACTAAACATACGAATAAAGAGGAGAATCATCTTTTACTTCTTTACCATGCTTCTACTACGTGAATAGGTTCAGAGCTATTTATTATCCGGTTACTCCCGAAATAAGCTATATTTCGTTGTTTATTTTTAATAACATTGCGCAATAATATTCATACTTGTTACAAACTTTTGTCCACAACGTGAAAGCACATCAAATATTTTTTACTCGACATCAAAATTGTAACCGCAAAAAGCTCAAACAAAATTAACAACAAAACAAAACAGCACACTTCTGTCTCTCTCTTATCTGCACAAAATATGAATACTCTTGTCTCTACGAATCCGTCAAACAGATGAGATAAGGCAACGTGAACTTTTGCTGTTTGTACCCCCCTCCCCCCTAACACCCCCGGGACCTCCCTTCCCCCCAACCCCTGAAACATACATCACCCCCGCGTTTAATATATTTGAGTGAGGGTAATAAGAGAGGTAAGCTGAGGACTAATAAGATTTACGTGTTGTAAAATTTAGAATACGACTTTTTGGATGTGATTATTTATGACGTTAGTAAAAGAGGATGTTAGATTTATGGATTTGAAATTATGACTGTTGCAGTGCGTCCTATGATTTTACCTGCTTTTCCATTAAAACTTGTTTGTCACGGAGTTGTCATAAAAGTTCTGATTGTATGATTTCGATGGTAGATTCTAAATAAATAAGCATCAGGTAAGATTGTTTTGCGAAAAAATGTAATTCAGGCGGCAAAAATGCACAAAGTTTCAAGAAATAGCTAGGTAACATACTACATACTTTAAGCCATAATCTTACTCAGACGTACATTGAGAAGTATCAAATATACATATTTGTGTGTGTAAGACTATTGAGTAAGAAGTGTAATTTATTATACTAGTTGTGTTCACCAATTTACTCCCGGGTGGGCCGTTATAAATTGCCATATAGGTATGTATTTCTTTTATAAACTCATTTTTAAACCCCAGAATAGCTTTCAATAACGTTTGAATTCGAAGAAAATAGATCATTAATAATGTTATACACAATTTTAGGCGGACTTTAGTTTCAAGATCACACGGAAACTGCGATAAAAACAGTTCACAGACAATGCAATAGATCACATGTATGGAACAGCTGATCTACATTTTTTTAAATCCTTCGACAAAAGTCAGGATATGGATTTCTTTTTTAAAAGCTCTTTTGATTCTCTCATACCTCGCTTTATAGTAAAGTTCTGTTTTTCAATGATAGTGCCGTCTCTTGGCAGCCGTAATATCGCTACAAGTTCTGCCTCCCTTTAGGTTGACAATTATCGCTCGCGGATACCCCGCCATTATGTTTGTATAGACAACGTTCTTGTATTACCCCCGCTAAATGACGGTCACCGTTATCCCAGTTTTTCCCACCATTTTTACATAAGAAGTCGATCATTTTTTATCACTCCGCAAACCATTTCGCACTCACGTGTTCCAGCGAGGTTTCCCAAGGAAGTCGCCTGCGATGCCCTACTTACCTGCAGAAAAAAGAAACAAAATTAAATTACATTATAATAATCATTGCGATCGTAAGGCTAGGTCGTGACCTGCAATTGACCTTAAAATCTGGTACAAGTCATGAGTGACTGAGTAAAGTTTGGTATCTAAATTTATTAAAATTAAGTAGAGTTTACGAGTGCGATAACAATCAAATTATGCTGATTGATGCAAGAATATATTATGTACAATTTTAAAGCACTAAAAAGTAATTTATTTTATTTCTTCAATTTCACCATCGTCATCCAGTAGAACATGTTCTGGATCGTCTCCTTTAATTAAACATTTTATTTGAATTCGATTTCATACCTACAAAACAACGCAAATAAAACGGACTAAAGATGATAAAAAGTTATGTTTTAAAATGTATATGATTTTCATTTCAATGACAAAAACTATAAAATGCTCCTTAATACGAACAGTAATCAGTGATGACAATAATAGCAACTTTGAATGAAACTTACGTTTGGTAGGTAAATTAAGGTATTTACATAGCTATTTTGCAAGCAAGAGTCATTGATCCGATAACTTTTAAACTTTACAAAGACTATGCTTTATCTAGTTAAGTTACATTTTTCAAAATTCTAACACATCTTACAAAATTCCAAAAGGCACTCTATTAGATATATATTCCTATCAGATTCCTACGACTTACTAAAAATATTATCTAAAAACTGTTAAACTCTTGTAACTCCCATCGTTTGTCACTTGTACCACACATCAACATTATCGCATAGCCAACTTTATACGTATGTTTTGTGAAAAAAAAATCTGCAGTATTATGCAAATCTCGCTATCGTGGGATCTGGAGGCTTGCACGCGTCGCGTCGTGGCATGTAGTGCTTATTCGAGTATTCAGGGAAATGCAGTGACGGTAATGCCTTGCCACTTATGGCGGCCATTTTGATTTGCTATCGCGAAATGGCGATTTTCAGTTTTTCTAGATTTATAGTTTTGCTATTTTTTTCCTAAGTACTGTTTAAAATGTCTACGTAGGTACTCTTTAGTCGGTAGCAGGATAAAAATAAGAAAACTATAATTTTAAATTAGGTTCTTTAGGTAAGATAATTTTTTTTAATAATTATCCACCTATTACTACACCCGTACCTACCTACTATGCTGAAATCAATGATGATGATGACAATTATTGGTTTTAATAAATCTATGGAAAATTCTGTATTACTTGTAAATCACTAAAACACTACTTAGGTAGCTCAGAGCAAGTAAAAAATCAAGAGAAAACGTCGTTGAACAGTCAATTGAGGCCGGTTTTTTATACATGTGGTGACATGCCAAGGCGTAGTTACCTTGTACGTGTATGTGTATGTAATTGTGTCGGAGCACGGAAGGCGTAGTTTTGCCGGCTTCACTTGTTTGTTTCTCGACATTCTATCTTGATTTTTTATTTGGTCTGAGTTAGGTAGGTACAAAACGTACCCGAAATAAATTGTAATTTTTTCAACAGGAATACAAGGGCAGTAACACTGAAAAGCTCGATTTTCAACAGGGCAGGAACACTTTAAAGCCTGTTTTCCAATTTTTCCCACCGCCTCCTACCACGAAATAAACGTAAATAACGAAAATTTTACAATAAATTACAATCGCTTCCGCTCATCACATTTTTCATATTTGGGGCCTATTCAAGATGCCGTTCATTGATCTCATATACAAATATTATATGTATATTCTATACCACTAACTATACTACTCACTATTGTTTATCTGTGGCGCCCAGCAGGAGTCACGCATGACTGTCCGTATGTGCCATTGATTCTTTTATTTATAGTATTTGTTTAGTTTTTGTTTGTATAATTTTAATATTAATATCAATATTGTCGGATGTTACCGTTGCATCTATGAATAGTAAAGGTAGTTCGATAGTTCAGGTTGAGAACTAACAGTATGGGAGAGTTTTCACTCTATTCGACGAAACGAAAAATATTGTTTAAAAGTTGAATACAAACTTAAGAAACTATTTTATTTATAGTGTTTCCCAAACTAGGTTTATCTAAAAAAATGTGATAAACTATAACAAAAAACCGTGTTAGATGCAGGATTCTGCAGTCTCGATTTTTTATTTTATTTTGTATGTCATACTACTTACTTACTTATTATTTATTTGTTAATCTTTCACGCAGCAACAAATAGTCTTGATTTTGGATGGGTATAGTTCAAAGGTCGGATTAACATTGGTTACGTTATATCTCGGAATAATGAACGATACAAAATTTCGAATTTTGACGTGATAACTCTAACGTCTTATAAACCGATGGACGCCGTCTGCACGCACGAAAATGTGTCACGTTCCTCCTGAGCCGAGCGAGCAAGCGATAGCGCTGACCAAGCGATAGAGAATCGGTCTAGACTTGTTTCAGTTGTTGATTCAACTATATTTTCTTATGACGTTATCGCGTAAAAGTATCGTCTAGTGATCGTCTATAAACCAAATTTACAGACAATCAATTTCTTTTTAACCAACTGTGTGTTTTTTTTTTTTTTGCAACGATATTTTCGCGAATTGTGGACATAATCGAAAAAACATTTTAGTTCGAAAGGGTATACACTCTCATTGCAATTTTATTAAAATCGGCGGAGCCGTTTTTGAAACATCAACAATAATGGAAATGTATACAACAATACGAGCGAACTATTCGAATTTTGTACACCATGGAAGTCGGTTTTGCTATTTTTGCGAAAAATACTTCTTATATCTACTGTCTCTTTGAAAGAACATCCGTACTGTTTTCTCACACATAACCTATTGGATCATTTCTGTATGTCGCCAGTTTTAACGACATCGACTTGTTTCCATTGAGAAAAATGCACTCGCGGTAGGGGGCGGCCGTACCAGCATTAATTCTCCATTTCGTTAGCTATAAACAAACAGAATACGCCTTTAATAGCTAGCGGTCAAATGTAGGGAGAGTTCAAGAACGGTTTGTTTTATGACCCACCTTAGGTATAAATAAAAGTAACGCTTTACACTCGTGAGTAGTCGTGAGATAAGCAACAAGTACGTAAACAAAATAATCGGACAAGTGCGAGTCGGACTCGTGCACGAAGTGTTTCGTACTGTATGGAAGCTCTTAATTTTATTTCATGAGATACAGCCTGTTGACAGACAGACAGCCAGACGGATAATGGAATCTTATAGGATTCCGCTTTCACCCTTAGGTTATGGAACCTTAAAAATGCTGCTTGGTGTGACTTTTGGGAACGACAGCCGAATGATATTATTGTCATTGTATAAAATGTCACTGACTTCCACCGTGTACAGGATTCGAATAGTTTTGCACGAATCTACATATGGGACATTCATGTAAATTATTGTTGCTTTATCAAAAATAGTTCAGCCAGGGTATACTTGGGAGTAAACCCTTTCGAAAAAAAAAATTTTTAAATCGGTTCACAATTGGCGAAAATATTGATAAACAAATATAACAAAATACATACAAACGAACATAGTACCTCCTCCTTTCGGAAGTCGGTAACATATATACTTGTACTCGTATTAATGCACAAAGCACCGACACATCATTAGTATAATTTATGTACAAGCAAACGCGTGAGGTTTCTCTTTTCAAGTATCAAGATATAAAATACCCATTTAGCTTCTCCAATTCTATTCTTTTTAGTTTCCTACCACACATAGATAACGTATTCAAAGTAAATATAAGTAAAAGTAGTCTAGAAAACTATTTTACCTGAAACTCCTGAATCCTGAATTTTATCTTCAATAGTGTTACTTATACCCAATACAATCGTATCTTTACCAAAAGGCAATTTGAATACGTAACACACGCCACAGTATTGTAAAACAAGAGTCGCGCTATCTCTGCGGCCATGCGGCCAAAACTCCCTTATCACGACCACTTTTCACGTTTTTCACCGATCCCACCCCGACCCGCAGAGGAATCAATAGACAGAGATAGAATATCGCGTGATAGTTTAAGCAGATTACTATACTCTATAAAATATAGCTTGATCTCTGCGACAGCTGTCAGAAAAATCACGCCTATAAAGTCCTGAATTTCTCAATAGTACAGACAGTACCTGTCAATGTCATACTTTATGGGCATGCCGATTAGTGATGGTCGACGAAAGATCGTGACCACAGAGTTTTAGATTGAGTTTTATTTAAAATATCGATAATTTATACTAAAGATGTTATAAATAAAACTTAATTTATCATTAATTTTATTGCATATTTTAATATCATTCCATTATTTACATGTGTATATGTTTGTAATTAAATAAAACCCAATTATACATTAGCATCGATAATAGTGAAAAACATCGATAAATACTATCGTAACATTATTGTATTTTATTATAATTTATTTAATTAATATCATAACATTATTTACATATGTACACTGTACATACTTGATCTTAATAATTAAATTTCTCACCTACAACTACTCATTCGATTTCATTACAACATTGTTTGATAAACGATTTTTTCCACCACTATTTCAACACTAAAAATGTCAATCTTCTATGGCAATGTCACTGTCGCAGAGATCAAGCTATATTTTATGCAGTATAACAAAACTATATAATTACGTAAATGAAGCTTAGCACCAGCAACAGCCGTAGATGTGCCTGAGTATCATTGGCACTGGATCGAGATGAGTAGGTACAGGAAAACAGAGGCGGCGGAGGGCGTGGGCTACGTGGGCTACTGCCCATGGCCTCCCGCCCTATGGGCCTCGCACTCGAAGACAGGGGACCCCCCCAGTGGAGAATGTGTTCACCAAAATATGGCCTCACAAAATGTAACTTTGGCCTACAAGAAATTTTTGGTCTTGCGCCGCCCATGCAGGAAAAGAAGTCTATGGTCAGCAGTGTTACATTTGTAGACCGCTGGACGCGGCCTTATCTCGTGGTATCCAAAAATAATGTTGTTTGTTTTATATTATTTATTTTATGAGCCTGTGGTGTCCCACTATTAAGCAAACGCGAACTCATGAGTTTTCCAGTTCGGTAAAAAACATGTAGGAACGAAATACTAAATTAAACCGAGTGTTTAGTTGCATTCTGGCTGTGCTATCACTCAAAAAAGTTACAAAATATGGCTGCTTAATTTTATACCTTTGTTTAATTTGCTTGACGTACCTACATCAGTTTTATTTTTACATGTCCTGGCGCATTGGCCGGACACACGAGCTATCCCTACTTTAAAATATGCAGGGTTTTTATGTACATCAGAGATCATTAAACTATACGGATCCAAGTTTACGTTTCAAGTACAATTAATAGGTACTGTATCTCTGGCCATATTGTCATCAGCAGGGAGTCCCGTTTGCACCCACTAACCCCCCTCCCGCCAGAATAGGACGGCGGCCAGATTCCCCGATACGAGTTTATTGAAGCGTTTTAAAAGGGGTTATAATGTGTTTTTCTGATGCTGATAGTGACATTGTCTAGTAATTGTCTGGAGGTTTTTACGCTCCATGCTTTCAACTAGAAAAATAAAGAACAAGAGGACATAGATCATCTTTCGTGCATTTTATTCTCATTTTAAAATTTTCGTTGTCGAACCCAAGAAATGTAGTTTGCAGTATTTTTTCTACGTTCTATATATACAGGGTCATAGGTATTAAGCGCAAAATCTTTAAGGGTGAGTCTAGTACATCTAGATAAACAATTTTTGTTCTAGGACGTTTGGAAAATCACCAAGATAAAATCAACTTTTTCATACAAAAAGTTCGTCAACGCGCGGCAAAATTTTGTGAATTTTCAAAAGACGTAGTAGTAAAGTTGTTTGTCTAGATGTACTAGACCCGTCCTTAAAAGGTTCTGCGTATAATACTTATGACCATATTTATGCATTTAATATCAAAGTATGTTTTTAAAGAAATTACTACCGCAAGCATCTCGTTTACAGCAAACTGGAGAAGTATGGATGAATAATGCTGTTTATTTGATCTCAGTCAATCTAAAAATATATTTAAATTGCTAAATGCAAAAATTTAAAAATTGTTGTAAAAAATGTTAATATGTTATTATCCATTCTAAAACTTATTGTTCAACTAGGTAGTACTAACTATCATGACATGAATTTTCACTTTTAGGACAGAAACTAAGGTACTCGGACTCTTGTGTGTTTTCATACAACGTTGTCTGACTGTGGCTCCGTCAAAACCTTATGGCGATTGTGAACCGCGAACTTGGCCAAAAACAATAAATAGTATCTGATTTGAGTGTTTTTTTTTTCATGTAATCAACACTTCAATCCTTAGAGTTAAAGGTTTTCATTTTTATAGTTTTTTAAAAGACTTTAAATGACTTAAATAGCCGTGGTGGTTAAGAGGTAGTTACACCCGCTTTACAATCGTGAGGGCGTGGGTTCAAATCCCCGGTCTCGTACCAATGAGTTCTTTGGAATTTATGTACAGAATTTCACACCACTGGCTTTCCGGTGAAGGAAAACATCGTAAGGTAACCTGCATACGTCCGTAGAAAAAATCCGATGGCGTCTGTGAATCCACCAACCCGCACTGGGCCAGCGTGTTGGATATGGCCCAAGCACCCTTCGTGGGTAGGCCTACGTCCTGCAGAGGACTATTAAAAGAAATAGGCTGGTACAGTTACAGTAAATTACTCTAAACTTATAAGTCTTTACAAAGCCATATTTTTACGCAAAAACTTGGTTGAAAGGTACAGAAACTCATTCTGAAAACAAAAAGACGTTATTAGCGTGCAATATTTCTTATTCAAGCAATTGACACCAAAAACATAACATTCGTTACAATTTAAAGGGTGAAAAAGTTTTCTCCCGGATCGTCAATTTTACAGAGCAGGCCAACGTGACCAGCCACTGCCACCACAGGTTGTACAAAGTAAGAAAAGGATTGCAACCTAATAACTTATTTTTTCGCCGAAAATGGTACAACCGACTCCAACCTTGTATACTTGTACAGAATTCGAATAGTTCGCACGAATGTCATCTGTGTAGTATTTTTTACAATTTTTACATTATTGTTTATTTTTCTAAAACAGCTCGGTAGATTTCTATAAATTGTAAATAGGATATCTCTGAAAAATGATCTAGCAAACAAAAAAAGATTGTTTTGAATCGGTTGAAAATTGGCGAATTTTTTCACAATTAAATATCGATGTGTACATCGATATTTAAGTCGGTTCACAATTTAACCACCGATTTAAAAAATTCGCCAATTTTCAAATTAAGGAACACAAAAATTAATACATACAGACGAACCTCCTCCTTTTTCGAAGCCAGTTAATAAAATTACATGACAATTGCAATATATATTCTAATAGATACAAACGTTTCAAGCCATGTGAAGCATTAATCGCTTGCCACCGCCATATCAGCCAAAAGACCTCAATACCGGCATTTAACCACTAAACAATTTATCGGCCAGCGTTATCAATGAGCTCGCATGCGAATACTTATCGGGTAATTAAGCCAGGGACGGCTTGCCTCACCTCCTTGTCTACAGGTTTGGATAAACTGTTTATTTTTATTTAAGATCCATCAGCTAAATAGCTTTGTCTAGAAAATGTGGAAAATAATAAAATCTAATAAATATTTATACTAAAAAAAAGAAATTATACTAGGGGGCCGTGGCTTTTGATCATCTTGTTTATACTATCGTACTAGAATACAACTTTTGCTCTTCATGTATTATGCTGTTTTGGAACTCAAAAGTTAAAAGAAAATTATATGAGAATATTAAAGAATGAAACAACATAATAATAATTATTTTTCCCAAAAGATGGCGTAACAGACTTCAACCGTATACAGATTTAGAATAGTTCGCATGGATCGATGTAGTAATTTTCACATTATTGTTGATTTATCATAAATGGCTCGGCCGTTTTCGATAAAATTTAAATGAGAACACTTTTGAAGTAGGTATCTACCAAACAAAAAAAGAATTATCAAAATCGGACGACTCTGTAAGAAGTTATCCGTGATCAAACACAAAAATATAATATATACGTTCGACACGTAAGCTTCCTCAGCATACAAATTACTCATTGTCTTTTAATGCTACATTTCGGTACATTTATTTACAACCATTCACTTTATCATTTTGAAGTCTGTAAGATATACTATAAACACCACATTTATACGAAGCTTTTAGGCCGTTATCTTTTAGTTAACATCACTTTAATAAGAGACTAAATCCCACAACACAGGACCACCCTAGTGTGAGATTTAGGGTTCCACTCTGGAAGTCTGTAAATTTAATCTAACTCCAAAACATGTGAGTTATTGACCAAAAAAACTTCAACTTTGAAAATGCACAATGGATGAGGCATGCCGGATGGGGACCGGAAATAATGTTGAGAAAGAGTGGATGCCTACAACCCAGCTGTGGACGGATGCAAGTTGATTCCATAAAGATGCAGAACAAAGAGTTTATTTATTACCATAAACAACAACACATAAATTACAACAATCCCAAACAAAACGTAACCAACCTACAAAGACACTAAATATAGAATACCCAAAATCTTCCGAATATCCCTTAGCAATTCTCGCGTACAGTATAATATAGTATAAACTCGGGAAACAGTATAAAATCTCGCGATTTGCTCGGATCTCGTATGAACTGGCACATGAAATATATTCAATCTGCGAGTCTGAGATAAGGACTCCCCTCTTCGCCCCCCTCCCCCTATTTTCACCCCTTTACCCCCCGGGGACTCCAGTAAGCCGGATACAGGAGTCGTTGCCGGTCACTTCGTGTTTTTATATTCCTTGTAATAATAGATTTCGATGTTACGATAAAGTTACTCATAGGTAAGTAAGTTCGTATATGTATCTTTAGAAAAGCCCTGGAGTTAGTTTTTTTTAAGCCAATTTTGAAGAGGCCTTCGTAAACTAAATAGCATCTTAGAATTTTGTTCTCTCTTATAAATGGATATAGTGAAAAAGAAACAGCAAATTTTAAGTTGCTATTAACGATGGCGCCTTCAAAGTTGGCCACTGAAAGCTTCTAACATGGCTAAATTTAACGTGTCATCCGAGCCATGGTAGCGCTCAGTTTTAAATGCCAACCGCGGTCACCCATCCGAAGATTGACCGAGCTGAACGTTGCTAATTTCGGTTATTGTTAACGAACACCTAGTCAAACTACGCTTTGTTCGCCATAAGTTACGCTACGTCATACATAGGTATGTTATGATCATCGTCATAATTGCAGTAAGACGTCCACCGCTTCCCCTAAAGATCTCTAACCAGATTGGTTGGAAACTGCTTTCATTCATAATATTATTCGTACATCCTTAATCAGGTCTATACAGGTTGGTGGAGGTCCTATACTGCGCTAGCCAGTACTTGGTTTTCATTCAAGAACTGTACGGCACAATACTTTTGTGACTTAAATATTGTCCCAATTACTTAATAGAACTTAGCAGTGGTTAAAATTATTTTCATAAGACAAAATTCTGCCTATTTCTTAAACCTACTTTGTATAAATAAATAAAATAAACCTTCACTTAAATAGTTATAATTTATATCATTTTGATAGAAATAAATAAATAAATATTTTGAACATCTTACACACGGCCTCTGACCCCAAACTAAACAAGCTTTGTGATATGGCTGCTAGAGACTGATATACTACATATACTTATTTTTAAATACATACTTATATAGATAGTAACTAAATAACACCCAGACACAGAGCAAACACTTTTGTTCATCACATAAATATTTGCCCTGGGTGGGGATCGAACCCACGCCTCTTTGATCCAGAAGTTAGGGTCACTAACCACTGAGCCGCAGTCGTGTGAATTTTAATTTTTTTTTTCTTTAATGATTAATCTTTTATTTTAAATGCTAGTTATTTAGAAGTCAAAGACTGAAACTTTAATAAAGAAAAAGCCATACAGCAACATCAAAACTATCGTCTTATTACATGATATTTTTGTAAAAACTTTTCATTCAACGTCAATAGTTTATCCAAACAGTTCTCCAGTATCTCCCTAAAAGATTCAAAATGCAACCCACTAGGTATTATGATAACAACAAAGTGGGAGCCCTGGATCAAGATAATAAAATTATTATTATTATCGTGCTATAAGGGTCGCCACCCAGCTGGTAAAAAAAAAATAAAGCAAGAAACAAAATACATACTACAAACTTCGTAAAGTAAACTCATCATTATGATTTATGACCTACGTTTACATGTATTCTCAAAATTGTTGTCTATTCAGAAAGTTTGTTTATCTATATACAGGGTTATTTCTAATCAATTAGCATCCTCCTAGGGGCTTATTCTGTACATCAAAACTAACAACTTTTGTTCTACGACTTTCATCAAAACTCAAAAAAAATTTTTGTTGTTCCATAGAAAAAATTTGTTCACCCGCGACAAAATGTATGGCACAGCTGATTTTTTTTTGAGTTTTGACGAAAGTCGTAGAACAAAAGTTGTTAGTTTTGATGTACAAAATAAGCCCCTAGAAGGATGCTAATTAATTAGAAATAACCCTGTATATTATAAAAATTGGTTGTTAGTCTCGCTAAAACTCGAAAACGGCTGGACCGATTGGGCTAATTTTGGTCTTGAAATATCGGTGGAGGTTAAGGAAAGGTTTAAACGGAGACGAATATATAAAAATGTAGTGAGTAAAATAATAAAACATGAATTTAATTTTTCCATACAAAATGTAAAGTATGTAAAAGTTGTCAAAAATATGTTGACAGTTGACAGATGGTGAGATTAAGTTCATCGGGTCAGCTTCGATAAAAATGCATAAAATAGATTTTTTCTTCTCGAGATCTATAGGGATATAACAACAGTTGTTCCATGAATTTTCTTAAAAGTTAATAAACTTTTTGTAATGAATAAATGTTTACTTAAATTGTTACTTAGTAAAAAATAGCCATAATGATGATTACAATGATATCTTAAATCTTAAAATATGTCCATCATCCAGAGATACCATTGCAGATACTATATTTTATACGAGGTGGCAACCCTGGATCGCGATAATAAAATTATTATTATTCTCGCTATCAGGGCCGCCACCCGCGATGCTATCTCGCGCTATCTCGCCGCGCCAAGCGCCGCTTCACCCCCTTCAGAGCTTTAGGGACGTGAGTTGGACCTGATATTTCTTATCGATACATTTCTTTTTAGGCGTAATTCTACGTTAAGAATAAAATCGTTGCAGGTTGGGATTGGGATGGAATTGTTTAATATGAGAGCGAATCCTACTAATATTATAAACGTGAAAGTTTGTGAGGATGGATGGATGGATGTATGGATGTTTGTTACTATTTCACGCATAAACTGCTTAACGGATTGCGGTGAAACTTTGCAATAATATATCTTATATATCAGAATAACACATAGGCTATAAATTATAATGATATATTGCGTATGCGGGCGAAGCCGCGGGTAAAAACTAGTAAAATATATAGTTTCATTTCGAATACTTAATGTTCAGGGTCAAATGACAGGAAGGAAACAATAGATATTGTATTAATTTAGCCTAGTGCCAGAAATTATAAATTTTAAACCGTTAGCATCAGAAAGGCTTCTATTGATGTGTTTAGACCAATAGATATAACTTTCAATATTTATGAATTCATGATTCGTAATGATCTATCCTTATAGTAGACGAATATTAATTCCATTGGGTCTACATATTTATTATATATAGTAGTAAAATAATTAGGTGGCTGAATTTAGATGTAACCATAAGCATTATAATATATTTACTGATGTACGTATATAAATAATTAGAGGTTTTATTAAAGGAAATAAACAGTATACCTACCTTTTAGTAAAGTTATAACCCGCTGGTCAATACCAGCGGGCGTAAGCACAACGTATAGAACCCATAACGTAAATCCACCAAAGACGGATAATATTATTGATAGCCGTTACTAGTAGTAAACTTTAAAAACCTCAAGCGAAACCTATACTGTCTAGAGCAAGGTAAATAATTTTTGAAATAAAAAATATTGTAATTAGTTTATTTTTTTTCTTCCATTCCTGTTATATTCTCTTTCTTTTCATTTCATCCTGCTATTATTATTTTTTTCTATTTTCAATGTCTTCTGTCATCCAGTCCATACGGTACCAGTACCAGTCTATACGGTAACCAAACATTGGCCTTATCCAAAATAACACAACCAAGTAATATACAATAAAACAAGTAATTTTTAACAGTTTAACATTTTTACTCATCCGAAAAAATGCACAACGCTGCTAGAGAAGTTTTCACTTCAAAAATCTTTTGGATGTTATCGACATCGATACGGACAGCACTAGCAAATAAACAAGCCTCACATCGCCATCCCGTCACTAGGGGTGTAACCTGCCCGCCGGATAACAACACAGTGGCTCTCGGAATGTGCTAATACATCCTTATCGCACCCACACATGCAAACACACGCCACACACAGCCGTTTTTTACGTAAAGATCCGTTTTCGCGCGAGTTTCGGGTTGTGCTGAAATATGAACTGTCATCTGTCATTTGTTTAATTTTTTTGGCTTGACCCTGTTTAGGTATTTAGCCTAGTAGAGCTTGGCAAAAAGAGCTGGAAACGGACCTCTGCGATTTCTTTATTATGACACACACAAGGGCAATTTTGTATATATATTAGTTTAGGTATTTCGTAAGTATTTTAATAAAAAATACTGAAGTTTAGAGAATAAAACAAGCTTCATTATCTATATGAGCAATTAACACCCTCACAATAACAATTATCGGTCATCGGTTTAATTAAAGGTAGACTGGTAGATAGTAACGGTCCACAACTATATGCCATAACCATTGCCACTTCAACTTGCTAATACCAGCTTGCTAATATTATGTATTTTGTATAAGTTAAATTACGTCATAAAAAAAATATTTATCACGATACGAATCTCTTTTTTCATTTTTGATTCCATCACGTAGAGAGAATCTGAGCTTAGTCCTTTCTATACGTCATTGCTTGTTGAATAGCATTTAACCTATATAGCATTCGTATCAGAAATGAGGGGATTCGTGTAAGAATCAAAGTTACCGACATAGCCCAGCGGATCAGCAAGTTGAAATAGCATTGGGCAGGGCACATTGCGTGGAAGACTGATGACCGATGGGGTCCAAAATTTCTCAAGTGGAGGTGTGTACCACGTATGCTCAACGTAGGATATTCACCGACAAGGTGGACGGATGACCTCATTAGAATCGCGCTGGATGCAAGCCGCTTCCAACCGGTATAAATGGTGATCCATAGGGGAGATCTATGTCCAGCTGTGGATATCCTTTGGCTGATGAATGGATAGACGGAATTATAGCATTGAACTTTTCCTTTATAGAGAAAAACCACGTTTCTGTGCTATAGGTAAGTTAGTGCAGTACAGTTCAACCGAGTTGTTGTACCTCCATGAGTTTTTCGTATTGAAAATGGATTGATAGCTCCGATTGACATGCGGAAACCATTACTGATTAATAAAAGGCTGTGTGTAAGGTTGTATGAGTGTAAGGGCTTTAACGACTTCCTGTAGATACTGCAGCCTTGTGGCCGGCCTTAGTGATAGCTCGATTACGACTCATTTATTTGTATGTGTATTGTTTTTTGAATCTACTTAACATTTTAAGGACTGCAAAATTGATACGAGTATAAACATAGTTACAATACTGCAAACAAGATAGAGATGTCGAAAGTTGTCTTCTCTACATCGCGTACGTGAAATAAATGTATACCTAAGCAGAAAAAAATCATACATAGAAAAATTCATACGTGTAACCATATGGTGTTGAGTGCATAGTATATGAATAAGAGAATGGGGTTACGTATTTGATTTTAAGTACAGAATTTCGTGCAAAAATTGTTTTTCGCTATTATCTCAAATAATCAGGATCGCGCTGGGTGCAAGCTGCTACCAACAAGTCTTATTGGAGATTATTAGGGGTGGCCTATGTCCAGCAGTGGACGTCCCATGTCTGAAACGAACGAACAAACGAGATTAAGATAAAATGTCTCATCTCGCGATATAATAAATAAACAATAATATTTTGTTGGCACCACAACAAATAGCATAGATAATAAAAGAGTAAACACAAGAAACAGGCTCAAAAGGCGATCTTATAGCTAACCGTGATCTTTTCTAGACAACCTTTGGATGAACGTATAAACAGTAGTAATGTATGTTGTGATCGAAAGTCTATTATGGTAATAAAACATAATGTATTTTTTTTATCTTTTTACAAAAATTGTAAGATCAAGTAAAATATATCAACATATTTTTTAAAAGTTAAATTACATCATAACATTTTTATTTCTCACGATAAATTTGTAAAAACTCAAAAAACCCACTAAAAGAACAAAATCGATAAGCACTTCACACAAACACTCGCTGTTTATCCGAAAATTACTCTAAATTCGACTTTAACAAGCCAAACACAACTCTATGATCAAAGCTTTACGGTACAATATCATTTGTAAAGATGAAGACTCTACATTGTTTAAAATTTAAGCTGAAGTCAGCTCTACTGCTATGAGGGTAGAGTTTGTTTTTCTGTGTAGTGTAGAGTCGCCTGTTGCTCCCGGATATTATGCTCTATCACCGCCCTGACGGAATCACCCTGTAATTCGCCAAATTGCACGATACGATTTTGGTAATTAAATACTTTGCTTTCGACTAAGACGTGTGTTAACTTTAAAGAAAGGGTATTTTCTTTTAAACGTTGGTTTTTTGGAATAGAGATAATAGATTCACTTACAAGAATTATAATGGGTACTTATATATTACTAGTTTTTACCCGCGGCTCCGCCCGCATACGCAATATATTATAATTTATAGCCTATGTGTTATTCTGATATATAACCAATATTATTGCAAAGTTTCATCTCAATCCGTTCAGTAGTTTTTGCGTTAACATCCATCCATCCATCCTCACAAACTTTCACGTTTATAATATTAGTAGGATACTTTTTATCCCAGTCCCGTACCAATGAGTTCTTTAGAATTAATGTACAGAATTTCACGCCAGGGGCCTTTCGGTGAAAGAAAACATCGTGAGGCAACCTGCATACGTCCGTAGAAGAAATTCGATGGCGTATTTGAATCCACCAACGCACACTGGGCCAGCGTGGTGGACGTGGCCCAATCACCCTTCGTGGGTAGGCCTACGTCCTTCAGTTAACTATTAAAAATACTGCCAGTACAGTACTTTTATTATAATCATCATAACTTGCCTTAGAACATCCACTGCTGGACACAGGTAGGTATTTCCAATAAGACCTAAGGTAAGCACGCAAGCAGATCTTGCGAATATGAATAAGTTTTTAACGCTTTTTGTATAAAATAAATAGGCGATTGGTTGAGTGATGTAGTATTTCCAAGATTTCGTAAGCCCTATGGTAAAACAGTGTGTACCTCATCAATATAGAATGTAAAAAGAAAAAATGCCAAGTCGATGGTGTACCTACACTTAGTGAGAGTAGTAATTATTTAGAGCCCTGAGTGAAGCGAGGGGTTCAAGTTGCCTAAGACGACGACAGACTTGATTCTAGTGGCGCATACTCTACTTTTCATACATCCTGCGAGAAAATAAAACCCCAGGAATATGAGTAATACTTACGTCATAAACTAAGTGTAGGTACTCACTAGTATATATACTGTAAAAGTTAAAAAAAAATGATGTATTTGTGACAGTTGGTATATTTTATACTATATATAACGAGACTAAACTCACGTGTAGGGATAGTCGTAACGTCTATAGCACAGTATAACATATACAGTAAAATATCTTCATACAAACGTGCCGCTCTCGGTTTGAATGTGTGCGTGCGCGCCGCGCGCCGTGTCGGCACGCAATTTCATGCACACGCTAGCATAATATATGCGGGAATAAGCTGGCGGCAGTATGGGCTGTGCAACGCGACTGTGAGCACGTGCGTACGTTACATGACCGCTCGCGTTCGTCAACTCTCGCCGGCCACTTACCTTAATATTAATTATTACGATTATCATGACTTCAAAAAGGGGAAAAATATATTGTAGTGTTTTCGGGTGGCTCAATAACGAAATAACGATTTCGCAAGCCCGGACTTATCATTCTTCATAGTTCCTGCTGAACCAGAAATGTAAGCACCTACTTATACTTAAATCTTAATAGAAAATGTGGTATTGTATTGTTTATTTCACAGTTTTTGCTATATTAAGAGCGTAGCCGAGTCGCATTTTTCCATATAAGTGTATTCCCAAATTTACTTCCTGAATACTATGTTTAGAGCTAAAGTTTATTTTAAGAAGTCTAGTTTTACTATAAAACAGAGGATTGAGTACGAAACATCGTTTAGGTAAACGTGTTTGTCGCGTATAGTGTAATAAGGGCAATTTCACAATAATTATTATTTCAAATTACTATTGCATTTTTTTGTCTCATGTGCAAATAAAGGCTTTTTATTTTTACTAAATTTATAAATTGGTAAAATATTCAATCATAATATGCTTTTTTACTGTTATATATTTACTGTGACTATAGTTTCGGTCGCATTCGGCGACCTTTCTCAAGTTGGCGAGTATTAGCATGCGGAGCCGTCTCGCAATGCACTGACTGATTTATGACTGATTGAACTAATTTTGAAGATTTAAATAAATAATAAAAACGTTTATTGATCTTAAAAATTAACACAAAGTAAGTTGTACACTAGATCCCACACTAGGGCGACCTGTGTCGTGGGATCTAGGCTCTTCCTTATGGTAGGTACTTACAAAAAACTAAATTATCCTTATAGATTGTTTTGTTCTAACGCTAAAGTAAAAGTAAGTTCATATAAGCCACCCGGCCAGCCCTAATGTTAGAGTTTTTAAGCCGCCTGGAGGTCTCTGACATGGCTGAACAGTTAAAACAACCGGGACCTACAACTTAACTGTAAATACTACCCGCGATCACCCCTCCGAAGACTAACCGCGCTGAACTTTGCTTAACTTCGACGATTTCTAACAATCACCTACCTAGTCAAATTTCCCTATGAGCGCTGACGCTAATATGTTTGAACTTAACTATAAAATAAGTAATAGCAATTCTATAAAAATAAGTGCCCAATAGAAGGTCGTTCTAGCATTTTTAAGTTATAAAACGTAGGAACTAATGCTCTAAAATTTTCAAGTGACATTTTCAGCGCGACAAGGTGATATAAACAGTCTTCGTTATCAGAGGCGTCCAGGCGCACCTCGCCCAGATGCTATCTTTTTAATTAATATCCACAAACACCGTCGTAAAAATAGGCACTGTGTGCCTTCCATAATACCCACATCATCGGCTGGCAGTCATTAATAATTACTTTGGAAATATTACGTGGACTAAAGCAATATGTACCTGAGCAAATCTGGTTACTATTTCAACAATTTTTGAATTTTACTACGGTAACTAGAGTGGTTTTTGCACGTCGAGTATTTTTGAACCACACACAAGTAATATGCGGGAGTGAAACTCATATTGATGGTAAAACTTTTTTTATCTTTGTTTATCGTGCCTGTAGCATGACAGTAATAATAAGTACAGTGACTAACAGTAATTACAGGATTTCCCTACAAAATGTGGCCGCTACAATTTTTAATTTAATAAAGAATTGTCACGTTTCTTTTTAGTTGATGAATTACAAAAAAAACCGGATAAGTGCGTGTCAGGCTCGCACATCGAGGGTTCCGTACAAACACATTGTTAAAATAAGTAAAAACTTTGAATTTTGAACCCATATTTTGTGAATTATGAGGCCCTATTTTTTGTGATTTAAATATACAGTTTTCAGATTTATTCCTATATGTGTACTCTGAGACAATGCTTCTCGCCAAATTTCATAGTTCTATGTTAACGGGAAGTACCCTGTAGGTTTTGATTTTTGTGAGTGTCGAAATATGCGGTTTTTTACGACATAAACGGCTCTAACTTTTATAAACGATAACTGAGATTTTTTTCTTTTACACAACTGCAAGAGACCATAGATATACGTATACAGTTTAAATTGATATCTTTACGCGTTCCCGAGATAAAGAGTCTTGACATACACACAGACGGACAACAAAGTGATCCTATAAGGGTTCCGTTTTTTCCGTTTGAGGTACGGAACCCTAAAAACGTTGTAAAAATAGGCACTGTGTGCCTGTCATAATACGAGCATAATACCCACATCATCGGCTGGCAGTCATTAATAATTACTTTGGAAATACATATTACGTGGATTAAAGCTACAAGTAGTTAGTAGGTACTGAGAAAATTAGGTGCCATTTTAACTTTTTTTTTTAATTTTTGTTTGTCGTAGCTGTAGCAGGATATCGATTAAAAAACTAGTGTAATATCTTTGTAAAAAATTATACCCTTATGTTATTTGTGTTATTGATGTTATAGGAAAGAACTAAGTTAATCGCATCAGTTTTAAAACAAAAAAATCGTATCCAAAGTCCGTGTAAACACATGAAAAAGATATTGATATATGTAATTGCACAGATAGAGAAATAAACCTATTCGTCAAAGTTCTTCTTTTTGAGACGTAGGTTAACAAAAACTACTGACAATTAAAGGATCAAAGGTATAAATAGGTATTAAAGTACCTAAGTGGACGGATGACGTCACCGTTTCGGCAGGATCGCGCTAGATGCAAGCCTCTTCCAACCAGTCTTATTCTCTCTATAGATCTATAAGGAAGGCCTATGTCCAGTAGTAGGCGTCTTATGGCTGAAACAACGACGACAAAATGTGTTGCAGCTTTAAACCAACCTTGTCGCTATTCGGTCAGAATTGTGTAATTCCAACTTTTTAACAAACCTCTTAGCTGTATCATTATGTGTTCATCATATCTTATCAAATTGCTTATTTATCGAGCCGCCATTTTTATTCGAAATTCCGGATATACACGCATACAACTGTTGATTATCTTTTAATTATGATCTTCCAATCAATATCTCAAAAGTTATCTGTAAAAATTATGAGAAAAACATGTGTAGATAGTAAAACGTAAAACTCCCACGGAATTGAGGCGAACGGACAAAACTTTAATGTTATTTAGAAAAACCATTTGGAACGAGTTTTTCACATTTCCTTTATCGCTATATACTAAGATAAAGTCATTTAAAGTTTTATGGAGAACAATTAGCGCAGAATAATGTTGCAAGTCTTGAAATTATATAAACAAATAATTTAATTTATCTGAACGTAAAGTTAAACACAATTAAATTAATATGATGGAGTGAGACAGCATAGCTGGTTTTAGTTGAGAGCAATAGTGATGATTTTAGAGTGGGTATCACCCGAATGGGGTCGCACGTGGCAACACTGCATGCTTGTGTCAGAATGAAATGACTTTTGACAGATAACGGAGAAACGTCATGCCATTCCCGAGCGCGAGGCGGATTGCACCCGTGCAAATCCATTGACTTTGAAATCAGTTTTCATCCTCGATAATTCTTGTTAAATTAATTACCAAGTGATACTAGGTCAATAAAACCACCCGTGGTGGTCTAGTGGTAATGACACCCGCCTTACAATCGTGAGGTCGTGGGTTCAAATCCCGGTCTCATACCAATGAATTCCTTGGAATTTATGTACGGAATTTCACACCACGGGCTTTTCGGTGAAGGAAAACATCGTGAGGCAACCTGCATGCGTCCGTAGAATAAATTCGATAGCGTATGTGAATCCACCAACGCGCACTGGGCCAGCGTGGTGGATATGGCCCAATCACCCTTCGTGGGTAGGCCTACGTCCTGCAGTGGACTATTAAAAAGGCTGGTACAGTACAGTACAGTAAAGCACAGCATTCAATTGTCACATTTCAGCCAATTTACGAAGTTCAAACAACATTATATTTGCCTGTAATATTATAACTAGCGCTAAAAAGAATTAACTTACATTCTAATTCCCCCAAGTTTGTTCCTCACGCATTCAATTGTCACGTTATAGCCAAACAAGTGGGAACGTATCGCCGCGCCCTTATCTGCGCGCTGCAGCCACCCCCACCCCGATGGCCACCCCAGATAGCTGATATTTTGATGCGAACACCTATTTAATGGAATGTACTGTAATGGCTGTTCTTATAAGAAATGGCTCTAATTGTTTGATGCATTAAGGTTTTTGAGGTGTGGTTGTGATAACTTTGAATGTTTTTCACGCAAATCATTGTAGCGCGTAGGTCTAGCTACGCTATAAGCGCTACAATACTATGGGTTCCTTTGTCCACCAAAGAGAAACTAATTTTATAATGGGCAGTTTTAGGGAAGATCGTGAATGGCAAAATATATCATTTTATAACTGAGCGCTACCGTGATTCAAATGATACTTTAGGTAAAACCCCATTGTCTTACCAACTTATTGTTATATACATATTTTTTGTGACACTCATGTTTTACTTCTAAAGAGGTTCCTCTTTTTTCCTTCAGAGATTAATAAAGTACGACTGAAGTGTGTTGCCAAAAGAGTTTAGTAAAATTATATTCAAGAACGGAATCTTAAAAACAGAAGAAATTTCGATTTTGTACAAAATCATTGAAATTCAGATAATTTTGGGTATAATAGAATACCTCTGCAAAATCCTAGTTTTTTTTAAGTTGTCAAAATATGCTAAGCGAAGGTTATTTTTCTAAACTCTTGGTTTAGCAAATGTTTAAGACCGTCTAACCACTTACAACAACTTACCAGTCAATTGAGCCTCTAGTGATTTACATAGAGAAATAACAAGTTATATTTCGCCATACTTACATAGGAAAAAAAAGAATCAAAATCGGTCGATTCATTACTAAGCTGTGACATAGGCATTGAAACTCATCTTCAATGAAGAGGATTTCGACTGTTGATAACCCTAGTTTTTTTTTGGATTTCCAGAATATTCTAAGCTAGAGTATATTTTCACTTGGTAACGCACTCCGATGTTTCTTAATAAACGGCCGTCTAAGCACACACCTTACAACAACTTAGCTTATCCCCCTCACACTCAATTGGGCCTCTAATGAGACACCTCGGTGCTCCACATAAAGTGAGTCAGTGAACTAACTGGGAACAAAATGTTGTGCGAAACTGAGAGGTAGAGAATTTTGTTTATCTTTATATGTGGTAGGGTCGTATTTTCGTGTTTGGTCTTCTATCTAAAAAGCAAGTCAATTTTTTAAACCTATCTTTAGCAAATGTGGTGTTAGTGTTTCTAGAAAAAAACATAGCCAAAAATTATCTAAGTTTTTCCACAGCATAATGTGATTAATTAGATGTTGAAATAGTAAAGATCAACTCTATAACATTGCTATTTGATTGATTTTCGCTAAACTGTTGGAAACAACTATTTTCTTCGTAATTTTATTGTCGCATCTAAAGCAAAATTTGGGCTCCTAAAAATGCTCCTATGTCTAGATATAGGTTCCTATACATTTTGAAAATATTTTATGAGTAATATATTTTGAAGGTGAACATTTTGAAAAAATATACGCTTAGGATCTTGTTCTATATTTTACTAGAAATATACAATATTTATGTCCTCTAGAATAATAAAAAAGGATAACAATAAGGTCATGACAACTTTTTTCTTTATTTATTTATATCATACTAGCTACCCGCCCTGACTTTGCACAGATGTATTATACATATAAACCTTCCTCTTGAATAACTCTATCTATTAAAAAAAACCGCATTAAAATCCGCTGCGTAGTTTTATGGATATAAGCATACATAGGGACATACAGACAGGGAAGCGACTTTGTTTTATACTATGTAGTGATGATGTATAGGTAAATTGGCCAACCTTAGCAACTGCCTCATCAAATACTGTCAAGTAAGCTTCCTTAGCTAAGGCGGGCTCGTTTTACGGCTCTTTTTACAGAGAACGTAATTGTCCGAAGAGCGGTTTGTTACTCAACGGATCGGAGACACCATCTGTTACGCTGTTTACACCCTCTTACAGGATACACAGTTTTCTCTCAACAATGGTATTTATTAGGTAGAATTTTCTTATAGATTTTCTGGCAAAACAGTATTTCTCGCGGGCACATATTGACAACTATCTGCTTCTAATCGGTTACCCCTAATTGGGTATTGCGGCGTTTCGCCCCGCAAGCGGTTCGGCTCGCGGGGCGAATCGCCCATGACTCTTTTTGAAGGTCCCCATTCGGCCCGCGGAGCGAAACGCCGAGGACGATGAAGAAAGAGGTCGTTTTGGCCCAAGTTGTTAAAGAGGGAGAAAAAAATTTTTGTCCATCAGTAGAGTGGCCACGAATACAATAAGCTAAATTTACATGTATTTTTTTAGTACTAAATGTTGGTAAGAGAAAAAAGAAAGAGCAGCAGCTTTTGTGGTGGGTCGCACCTTATGTTCAACAATATGTAAATATCTTACTTATCAATGTTATAATCATTTTACATTAAATTATTCTACATTAACAAAATACCTACTATATTTTTATACTTATAATTTTAAAATGGAGCATAACTAATGTCCTCGAAGAACGACGAATGCGTGGAGACTTAATTGAGACCTTCAAGATTCTCAATGGCTTTTATAATCTTCCGCATATTCACGACATGTACACCTTAAACGAAAATATGCGGGATAGCAGACGCCATAAATTTATCTTGCAGCCTACACCATCACAAACCAACACTGCACACCACATCCTATGCAATAGAGTTGTCTACAATTGGAATAGGTTGCCTGAGAATGTAATCTCAGCAAGAACAATATACACATTTAAGAATAGACTGGACCTTTGGATAAAAAAGGAAAAAAATTCTTTAACAGATAAATACTAATTTTATTTGATTCTGCTTGATATAGGCACATCAGTATACACTGCTCGCCTATAAACAAATAAATAAATAAATAAAGTGAGTTTATGAATGGTGGCACAATTTTGAAATAAGGAAAATTGTTCACATTTTTCTGTTGTATGAGGATAAGTGCAAGTTCTTATTATTTTTTCGCCAAAAGTAGTACAATCGATTTTAATCGTTGCAATCTACGTGTTTTAATAATAATAGTTAGCTCGAATCGATGTATGTTCTATTTGCAATAAAAATGTATATTATCTTATCGTATTTTTAGATTAGGGATTGTTGATTTTTCAAAAATCGACTAACTAACCAATTTCGATAAAAAAATTATGGCACCAACTTCGTAAAAGAAAAACTTCTCAATTATAGTTTGAAAAAGTTAGAGCCGTTTAGGTCGTAAAAAACCGCATATTTCGCACTCACAAAAATCTAAACCTACAGGGTATTTCCCGTTGACGTAGAACTATGAAATTTGGCGACAAGCATTGTCTCAGAGTACACATATAGGAATAAATCTGAAAACTGTACATTTTTATTTAAATCACAAAAAAATAGGGCCTCAAAATTCACAAAATATGGGTTCAAAATCAAAGTGAGTAAATCATAACATGTAAGGTATCATATAAAAGAACTTCATGAGCACATGCTAAAACAGATTTTTAATTATTTTAATAACGTGTTTTTACGGAATCCTCGATGTGCGAGCCTGACTCGCACTTGTCCGGTTTTTTTTATTTGCTCTGAGGTTAACACATCAAGAAAATCAAATTCGAACTATAGTATAAAAAGTTATTACATGATCATGACAAATATACACATATATGCGTGTCAACTTGAGAACCTCTTCCGTTTTTTCGTCGGTTAAAAGTAAGCGCGATGGGTCGCTAGCCACAAAGCTCCGCTATCAGTGATGTAGATGTCGTTAGGGACGGCGCGCGCCAAATTGCGCGTGACGAGATAACGCGTATCGGTCGCGGGTTTTTAACCATAACCTGCATAACCTAGTTTTTGACGTTTTTGAATGAACGTTTAGCATATTATTCAATCGACGTTGAAGTTGTAAAATGCATTTTTTTATGGTTCTTGCAGCTTCTGTAGCCTGTAAAAAATACTCTTGCGAGGCTCTCTCATGTTCGTAATTCTTTCAAAACTGCAGTGACACAATTTGACGCATTTTTCAGATCAGAATCAGAATAAAATTTACTGTAAACTACTAACTGTGCACAAAAGGATGGTTAAATTATTAAGATAATTATTTTTTGCAAAACATAGCATGACCGACTTAACCCGTGTACAGAATTCGCGAATATTTCGCACGGATCGATGTAGCTAGCATTTTCACATTATTGTTGATTAATCAAAAATGGCTCAGCCGATTTCGATAAAATATTAATTAAACCAATTTCAAAGTATACTCTTTCTAATAAAAAGAAAATTATTGAAATTGGACTACTATGAAAAAAATTATGCGTGATTATACATAAAAAATAATACGCGTCGAATTGTATATTTCCTCCAGTGGTTCGTCGGTCAAAAAATTAAATGACGATATCCATAAAACATGATCTACAAAACAAAAAAAAATCATCAAAATCCGTTCATAATTAGTAGAGTAATGAATGAATGAATGAACACTTTATTGTTAACACTAAAATGCAATACAGAAAAAATACACAGATAGGAAAAAAACAAGCGACATAAACTAGTGCAGCAAAGGGCGGCCTTATTCCTTTTAACAATCTCTTCATCCTTCTCTTACATACAAAAAAACATAGTCGAATTTCTATCCTCCCTTTTTGGAGTCGGTTAAAAATCGCACACTTCTTAATATCTTCCACGAAAGTTCCTCCACAGTTTCTTCCACCTATCTTGGCTATCCATAAAACATTAGGCGGATATCAGTAATCTGCTCGCTCACGTGGATCCGCGAACATTCCATCATCTCCTATCTCCCGGCACTGTATCGCATTTTCATAAGAGATTCATTTAGTTTCGCCAGCGGCTGTGCTCGTTGTCTTACGGATATGTTACTAAATAATTTGCAAAACATGATCTATTGATTATGATCCTTACTTTTAATATCACAAATCCGAAAGCGTGCTCGTTGGTTTATTTGTTACTTCAGTCAGGACAGTCAGTCTACCCGTGACCACGATCGATGCAACTCGGTCGGAACGTCGTGATGATGAGGTATTTATATAATTTAACTTTAGAGCGCAATTAGTTCCGTAATACATAATAATAATATATTTGTTACTTGTTTATACAGCAATGGAGTGATGGGTTTGTCATATTTTAATATTTTCCTACCTCTCTACCTATTTCAACTTTGGCTAATCATAATTTAGTTAGTTACGTATATAAAGAAAATTTAAGTTTCCTTAATTGATCAGTAAATATGAAACCATACTTCTTTGTACCATCATTAGTAAGAATTTAAATCAGTACAGTGTTTATGTCCAATATATCATAATCTTACATATCTATAAGCTCTCTTAGATTTTAAATATTTTAAGATTTTAACCAAAATGGATGTACTTCACTTGGTCCATAGCGATATACAAATTACATATAACATACTCATTCGATAAAAACTTATAAGCTCTAATCGGTGGAACTCTTATGGTGCTCTGCAAGTACTTTCACCTCCCTGGAGGACATGACATCCACCTTCTCTTTAATTTTATCTATGACCTTTCATGACACTCTAATGAGGTTTTCATAATAATCAAGATAAAAGAAGGAAAAATAAGGGGCAGACTACGAAGAGCATTCATAGATCACATTAAAACATCCGCAATGACCAGAAAAAGCAATCTCAGCACGTTCCAAAACCAACACGTCAAACACGGAGCTTAACAAAATAACCACATTAAACAGGACGGTATCTCCCGCGGGCAGGTGGATCGCGAAATATATTATCCGAGATTACACGTGAAAAGGGGCTCAGATTGATCATGAGCCGACGTTATCGCACGTCGCGGCCCTAGCGTCCGTCAGGATCGGCCCGTATCGGATGGCCATCGATGCAGTATCGCTAATTCGGAAACGGTTCCAGAATATGACTTTTCGGTAAGTTTGAAAATCGAAATTGGTATAAAGTCAAGTATTTTATTAAGCACAATTATACATGACGGCGCCATCGTAAATTTGATAGCAACGTAAAAAGTGTTCTCTCTATCGCTCTATCTATGCCTAAAGTGAAAAAGAAACAGAAATAGTCTAATTAGCTATTATAATTCGATGGTGCCTTCATAATTGGGCCTATTGTCATAGTAGGCAATTCGGCTTCACAGTTTTTTTTTCAATTACCTGGAAGAGCGTATTATATTTTAAGGTTTGCAATGTTCTATTTCAGCGGTTGCAATTAAAAGTACAAAAACTAAAGCAGCGTGTAAGTGCTTTATAAGATTTTCAACAACAAAGTGCGCAGTCTATCCTTTACGTGGAAGTATCTCCCAGCTGAGATGGTGATGATGAAAGGCATGAAAAAATACTTATACCCTAAATCCACCAAATTTAATTAATAATCACTGACTGACTTAATTTAGTTAATTTAATTTATTTTTCATTTAGTATTTTCTACTTGATTTGTTTTGTTTTACTTACTGCTTACTTGAGCTGACATTTTTACTATAGATTACGATAAAATACCTACATGCACTTAGTACAATGCACTGTACTCCACAAACCTGTCTCCCACATACTTCCAGCTCCAAATGTAATAACATTATTATTCAATCGCATATTTTCCCAAAATCCAACTTCCACACTTATCTATAGCCAGACAATTGCCCAATCTCCGAGATCAGGTACACTAGCCTCGACTCCGAAGGTGCCGCCCCTCCCAGGGGGTGTTGGGGGTGTCAGGGGGTGCGCAGGGGGGTGTTATCAGCCGTTCTCGCACCATTAACCCCCGCGATACAGTCGCCACTCCATGTAGAGTACGCAACTTTGATGTAATTGATAACACAGGTGGAATGAAACGTCTTTAGGTGTAAAGCGTTTTTGGGCGGTTTGAGTTTCTGGACAGTGGTTTGATGAATTTTGATAAGTTTATTTTTTTAAACGGGTTTATTGATACTTAACTTACAGATTTAAGGATTTTCAGCTAGGTTATTGAAAACGCCAAAGCAAAGGTGTCTACTTGGGCGTTTCTCCACTTTTAGAATGTATTTAGACCGACAGAAGTTGAATATTTTATCGGAAGTTTGATCTGTCTTTCAGTGAAATTTCGCGGTTTTTTTCACCCTGGTTGTCAATAATCTACTTTTATTGCGATTGTTTAGTCAGAACTTATTGACTCTGTTACCCACTTAGTTATAGCAAGTTCAAACGTTCGTGGTAGGCGATTTAATAAAATAATTACTTATTTTAAATACATTTTTGACCGACGAACCACTGGAGGAGGTATACAATTCGACGCGTATATTTTTTTTTATGTATAAGCACGCATAACTTTTTTCGTAGTGGTCCGATTTCAATAATTATTTTTATTGAAAAGAGTATACTTCGAAATTGGTCCCATATAAATTTTATCGAAATCGGCTGAGCCATTTTTGATAAATCAACAATAGTGTGAAAAATGCTACATCGATCCCTGCGAAATATTCGCGAATTCTGTACACGGGTGAAGTCGGACATGCTAATTTTTGCAAAAAATAATCTTGTGGTAATATTATTACACCTTTGTTGCTTATTCTTAAAACTGCCTGGAACCGGCATATTTTAAAAATAAAGTATTAAAGCCTCTAAAAACTCTGTCGAATTGAGTAAAATCATAAATACCTATACTTGTCGAATCTGTTATCTAGTGTTGTAGTCAATATTTATTTACCCGCCTTGGTAAACATATAGGTACGTTATTTACATAAACAATCATTTTACAGTCAACTCCATTGAAAACGTCATGCAAACTATCAGTATCATGGGCAGAGATTATGCAAATCACAGAAGGTACTCCGCAAAGTGGCTATAAACAAGAATATTACAAATTGCGAATGTATACGATAGCAACATTGTAGCGATTCATCGATATATCGATGTTTTTAGCGTTTACATCGATAGCGATATTTGCATAACGATATTTTCTTGCTGCAAACTGATAGTTGAGGATGATGAATTGATGGTTCCATAGATTTTAATGAAAATAGTGGGATAATAAATAAATTAAATAGTAACCCTCCGAACAGTCGACCTAGCAGCTATAAAGTCGTAATAGGTTTTTGGGTTAATCTGCTCTCAAAAACTCACAATTTGCATCAACATCCTAAATTACAGTATGCGTAAAGTCTCTCACGGTACATCATTTAAACTGCATTTTCTTCTATATCTCGACTCATTCTCGACCGATTAATTTATATACTCGCAAACCCTGTTAGAATTTTGACATAAAATGACTTTGTATTATCAAAATGACGACTTATCAAAATAGGATGATAAATAGCGATTCAGCAAATTCCTCCTATTTTGAGGCAATCGCTCTGCTCAGATTCCCTCCGCCTTGGTAGAGTCTGGCTCTATCATTACGATTAGCCTCTCAGCCACCTTATCCTACCAACTCTTTTTTCCTACAGGACAAGTAGAAAGAGCCACATTACCACCCCTACACTGTCGATTTTCCTTCGATACGTACGAAGCGGTTTGACTCAACATGTCTGATTCGTACCGCCAGGGAATGGAACAGTCTTCCTGCTTTCTTGTTTCCTAAGAGATATAATCTAAAGCCCTTCAAGATCAGAGCGATAAGGTATCTTCTATAGGTCTGCGTACTTCATCTTTGACCACAACGTCGCTTACCATCGGGCGAGTTGGGGGTCAAGCGCGGACTGATTCGCGTTAAAAAAATCAGAACTCATGCTTTCCAGAAAACTAGTTAAAACAATAAACCAACAGCCACGATAGACGATCATATTATTGATCATCCACTGCACCAAAATTGACCCGATAAATCGTGTCCAAAAGGTCGTTAGGGCGTTTTAAAATTGTAATATCTGAGGATCAGTTAAGGCGGGCAGTTGGTAATGGTGAATAAATCAGTCCGTATCGGCTCACACCCGCCCTGTCAATAGCTGCGAAAGAAACAAAAGGATACGCCTCCAAGTATTTAAAAAAAATCAAATTGTAATGTGCATTAGAATAAAAAATGTACATTGTTAAGTGAATACATTGCTAATGTACATGATATACACACATTACTGTGATGTACCAAAATTGATGACAAATATAAATATAACCATTGACAAAGCGAACGCGCTTTTTGACCGACTAACCAACCGGAAGAGGTATATACTCAATTCGACGTGTATATTTTTTTTCTATGTATAACCACGCATAACTATTTTCTTAGTTATCCGATTTTAATAATTCTTTTTTTATTGGAAAGAATATACTTTGAAACTGGTCCCATTAAAATGTTATCGAAATCGGGTTAGCCATTTTTGATAAATCAACAATAATGTGAAAAATGCTACATCGATCTGTGCGAAATATTCGCGAAAACTGTACACGGGTGAAGTAGGTCATGCTATTTTTTGCAAAAAAATATTATAATGCAAAAGGATGCATAAAATCATTTCGTCATGAAGTTACTAGGTAAGTAGGTATATACTAGGTACCTATGTTATGAATGATATGATTTACAAAATGAGTTATAAACTTAAAGGTGTTATAAACCTCTTTTTACGACAAGCATTTGATTATAAAAAGCAAAAATTGAAAACCATGAATTATTTTATTACTTTCAGGATCACGCCAAAAACCTATTTTGTACATTTTGTCAGTCATCTTGACTGTCATCATAAAGAAAATAGTAAGTCTTACTAATATTGTTTAATACTCCTCTAAGGTAAACTGAAACGAGAGTACTCTGAATCCACGACTCCACGACCTGATTCCTTCATCTCCTTTTCACAATAGAACAAGTCGGAAGTCACATAAATACCATCCCTACATCGTCGACGTACCACCTACTCGTACTAAGCGATTCTCTTCTCCCTTCAGATTCCAGGGATTGGAATGCCCTGCCTCCGTCATTGTTTCCTGACAATTTCAATTTGGATATCTTCAAGTCAAGAGTGAATAGGTATCCTCTAGGTCTACATACTTCGCTTTCCATCAGGCGAGTTAGTGGCGAAACTTACTCTACATAAAAAAAGTACTCTGAATTCCATATCGTACCTTGTCTTTTCAATAAAAAGAAATATAACACAATCGCCGTAAAAAAAATCAGTAATGTCCACACTATTCCAACGCCGTATGAAGTCCATTATCGAGAGATGGAGATGGCGCGGATAAAGGCATAATTTGCAATAAATATAAGGGCAGAGGTGTCCGCGTCAGCGCGCTGGTGCCGGCTAACAAGGTGCTAATCGACCTGTTTTGGACAACCGGGATATCCTTCTGGAGAGTTCTGAAAGAGGTAAGTTTGTATATTCTGAACCCTTCGGGTGCGAGGGAGACTGAGCGGGCGCAGCCTCTATGCTTTTGAGATTGGCTATTTTTAAATGGTTTTATTGAACTTCACCAGCCCGTTTTTTGAGTCAAATCTAGTAATTGAAATTTGACCTGCTTTCCGTGAACAGATTTTTTTTTAACTTGGTGGATTACATTTTTCTACACAACCCCCTCAGTATGGGTATCGAACGAAAGGGCTTTTCATGTAGAGCACTGTTTTTAGTAACAAAATAAAAACTAAAAACACACAAATGTTGTTTTTAAACTATCGCGATTTGAACAGATTATACCCGTGACCACTGTCGATGCAACTCGGCCGAAACGCCGGGATGAGGAGGTATTTATTTATCTCGTAATTTTAGTGCGTGATTAGTCCCGTAGTATATAATAAAAACACAAAAATAAAATTGTTAAAAACATTTTTCACTAAACGGTTTTATGTATTAAAAGCTAATAAATAATAACTCAAAAATAAAATCGTGGGCGCAACGTACATAATAAAATCTTCCAGGCAATAGCCCAACGATTTTATTTTTGAGTTATGGTTTTTTATCTTTTAGTAGGTACATAAATCAGTTTAAAAAAAAAATGTTATCAATTTTATTTTTCATCTGCCCGGATATTAATTTTCCACTACAGTTGTTTTTTTCGCGACATTATGGTAAGTTCCACGGTGAAAGTTGTTCATAATGACCTCCGAAAGTATCTGCACTCTACAAAGCAACACCTTGTATGACTACTATTTTATACGTATCTTCAATCAATCTTCAGTTCGATTATTTGATTACAATAAAAGATGGAATCTCATCAGGTCTTCCAAATCAAATATTTTATTTCAAATATTTCAAATATTTTTTTTCTCGTATTTTACGAGAAAAAATAACTTTGAACGTTCAAAAACACCCACGTTTGGTTTTTTATTTATTTTATTTATGAAAATTGATTGTGATCTGTATTGCAATAGTAATCGGATGCTATCGCATTTAGAAATTTACATGCACTCGCACGACTACTATCAGAATCACGGGTCCGTAATAGGGTTTCTCGTTGTAAATGACCTATCGGATTTTATCGTTCATTAACTAAAGCTATGGGAGTCATTACAGCGATCAGCAGAAAAATCATTACCCCTTGACTAGACTAGAGGAGCCTAATGACATATTTTTGTATTTAAAAGAAAACATAACTCTACGTGGCGTGGTGTAGTGTTGGAGAAGAATGGAAAAAATCAGCTGGACCGAAAAGAAAACGAACCAAGAAGTGCTCGACATGGAGAAAGAGAAAAGAAAAATTTAAAAAAAAAATTAAAGAAAGAGAAAAGAGAAAAGACAACAGTAGAAAATGGAAGGGGAAAGATGTTTGGCCACCTTGTACGACATGACAATCTAATGAAAACCATAATAGAAGGAAAATTAGAAGGAAAGAGAGGAAGAGGAAGACCATGGAGGGTGTTTTTAGATCAGATCAAAGAGAAGGTAGAGGTCATGTCGTACAGGGAGGTGAAGACACTGGCGGAAGACAGCAAGACGTGACGCTTCTGCATTATCATTAGCATCGACATCCACCTCACCATCATCTCATATTATATACTATCCAAGCCACTGGAGCAGTTACGACAGCGGCCTAGAGCCACGCTCTGTCACTTTAGGGAGCTGGGTTAGCTCGGGTAGACGCTGGAGGGGGCAATGCATAAAACACCTCATGCGTGACGTTAGACGTTAGTGTGGGACTTTTTTTTACTATGGAAATTAACGTGGTTTTCACACATTTTATACTATTTATAACGGGACTAAACTCACGTGTAGGGATAGTCGTAACGACTATAGTTTCGGTCGCATTCGGCGACCTTTCTCAAGTTGGCGAGTGCTAGCATTCGGATATACGGTTCGCAGTGTATAGCGAGACGGCTCCTATCTCTACAAGTGAGTTTAGTCCCGTTATATATAGTATAAAAAGTGTAGGACTTATCGCTCCCAAACCGAATAAGAATCACGAAGATATTGGGTTCGAAAACTACATTCAACTTGTTGAATTCTTAGAGTTAAATAGTCCTATCTTTTAACGGTCCAGCAACAGAGTCCTATCTGGAATTACATCAGGCATCAGATTGAGTCACCTTGTCTGTTAATGAGCAGTATTTATGCGCAGATAGCTGCTTTCTTGCTATCGCCAATAACAAGTTTATCGGGACAATGCACTATCGGGTGCAAGTCGCATCGGTGTCGGCCGCCTAGGGTTGCCCAGAGAGGCTACACCACAGATATCTTTATAAAACAGATTGATAATGCTGTTCGTCAGTGCACTTCGTCACTTGAGGCAATAAGGATGATGACTGGGTAAAAAAATCGTTAAATTAACTTGTACCTGAGTTAGATTATCATAAAATATTGGACACGTATTTTTTCTTGCGTTAGTCAAATAAGAAACGACAAAAATAAACCTTGTCAAAGTTTGGGAGTGGGGGTCGTGATGTCACTTCTCTTACAGAAGTCTATACATTTGTCTGGCACTTGTAACGTTACGCGGAACTTTGACAGACTATATCTTCGTCAATTTTTGTTTAATTGACAAAAGAAAAAATGCGTGTCTATCTCACGGACTAATTTTATTTTTTTGTCATCATGTTCATGCCTATTCTCAATCACAAAAATCATACTAGAGGGATAATTTCGGTCGAGAAAATCCGAAAAAGATGCATTGATTTAATATGGCATAAGTTAGAAAGAGACACGACAAATATCTCGATTCAGTGATTGCCCTCAGGGTGAGAACGACAACTTCCTAAAATGACAACTTTCGAAAACGACAACTTCCGAAGACGACAACTTTTTAGAATGTCAACTTTCAAAAACGACAACTTCCGATAACGACAACTTTTTAAGAATGTCAACTTTCAAAAACGACAACATCTTAAATCGTCAGCTACCTAAATTGACAACCTCTCGTCTCTGATGTACCTAATGTTTTTAAATTTTCTTTATATCTTCTAAGTTATTTGTGTTTTGCTCGTGGTAAAAATCTTATTGGTGTTTTTTTATATTTACTGCTCATATTTTATAATAAGGGTTATTATCTAACTCTATTCCATGACTATGAAATTTCCATGTACTGGACACTGGCAACCGAAATTAGTCAGCCCCTTAGTATTTACGGAAAGTATCATTTTTGGAAGAATTGTCATTTTAGGAAGTTGTTATTTTCGGAATTTGTCATTTTCGGATTTTGTCATTTTAGGAAATTGACGAGTTTAGAATAGACGTTCTCTGAAATTATCGTTTTCGGAAGTTGTCATTTTAGGAAGTTGTCCCCTGAGGGAGTGATTGTTGTCGGATTTTTAGACAAGGAACGTCAAATCCCAATACTTATTTGACAGTTTTGACGGCAGCTTGGAACGTTTTCCATGCATTTTTGTAGTTAAGAATGGATTCAAGCGACAACAGCGCTATCTCTCTGATTGTAGTAACTCTGTGACAAAAATACATGGATTTTTTTCCAAGGTACGGTTAAAACTGTTAAATATGTATTGGAATTTGACGTTATCTGTTTAAAAACATGGTAAAATCCAATTACTCAAAGTACTACGTGTATTTTTCCGGGAGCCATACTAAATATAGGCATCTCTTTCAGATTTTCTTAATCGACCACATTATCTCTCTGCTGCGCACAAAATGTATAGGATTGACATTATGTCACGTGGGTAATAACTACGTGACTTATGTCAATCCCCTAGATTTTGTGCGATTCGATCATGATTCGATTCGCTGATGGGATGTGACTTTGTCTAGCCGGGCTTCTTCGATAGTTTATTATAGACAAATTGACAGTTCTGGTGTCAGTTTTAATCAAACACCAGCAGGATCACAAAGATACCAGAGGGATAATGTGGTCGATCGAGAAAAGAAAGAAAGAGACGTAATTATTTTAAATGGCATGAGTTAGAAAGAGACATAAAAATATATCGATTCAGTGGCTACTACAAGTAGTTTTTACGTAAGTAGCGTAACGTGCTCTGAGTCAAGTGTTGTTTCCAAGAAATTCGCGTAAAAATAATTATTTTTTTGAAATAAAATAGTTTAAATTCGGATTGTAACTGTTTTTGACGTAGGTAGTTTTACATTTAAAAACCATTTCTCCGGACGAAATTAGCGAAAATAAAAAAAATATTTAAAGCTAACGCTTCGAGCAAATATGTACAGAGCCACAGTCCCTAAGTGAAAGCTGTCGCCATATATACTGACTTAGATATTTACGTTAAATAATTCACAATAACCCTTTTTCTTCAATCTCGACGTCACCTAATTATTGTTTGTAACAGAGCACTTTGACAACGCGCGGCGTTGTAGTCGGCTTGCAATGGCCGTACGACTTACGTACTAAAAAGCCTGCCTACTACGTAGCTTGGGTAAGATTATAGCTTGGACACTTTTTTTGCACGATTGTGACTCTATTTATATTTGCTCGAAGGCGTTACGTTACGGTTTGTCGATACATAATCTGGTTTGGTAGAGAAATTGACGTAAAGAAATCTTGGCCTTGATTGTAAGCCTAAAAACTACTTTCTAAAAGACGTAGTTGTTTAGATATGTCCTGATTTCTTTTTCTTTCAAAAATGTTGAATAATTGCTAAAGTGCAACGCAATGTGCCGATACCGCGATGTGATCGCAGCCTTATCGCGGGTCGTCATGTCTTTATTAACTTTTTTCTTATAGTATGACAATTATATACGGTTTAATGTGGTAGTAGCCCTAAGAGTATCGAGAAAGTGCACGTCTTGATATCGCACAATGCGCCGATACCGCGGTGATCGCGCGCTATCGCGCGACGTCGCGGCCGTGTTGTCTGCACGTTGCATTGTTGCATCCTGCTTGCACCATTCAAGGAATACCTAGTCAAAAATAAAAAAGAGAAAAAATGGAACAGTTGTATTGACACAACAGTCCTAAAAGCATTGTTAGGCTGTCAAAATCAAGAAAAATGCCAAGTCGGTGGCTGCCAGCCTCAGAGCAAATAAAAAATCAAGAGGCAACGTCGTTGAACAGTCAAGTGAAGCCGGTTTTCCATACATGTGTGAGTGCGTCACTACTGCGCCGCCATAGTTCGACTGACAAGCCAAGACGTAGTTTCCTTGTACGTTGATGTGTGTGTGATTGTTTTTACACGGCGATGCGTAGTTTTGGTCGGCCTCACTTGTTTGTTCACAACATTCTCTCTTGATTTTTTTATTTGCTCTGAGCTGCACGCATGCTGGGCACGCTGTCAACTGGCAGTGGGGTTTAGCATGTGGGTTATCATTAGACCTTTAAGGGTCTGCGGATAATCCAATTGCTTTTTATGTGGTATTTTAAGTATGTGGTTTCAGTTTAAGTATTATATTTTTGTGTAGTTTACGAACCTACGCTTCTAAAGCAGCACTCGTCTAACGAGGTAAAATTTCGTAGAAAACTGCTGGCATCCGCAGCAGACTACAGACTCCGGGAGATACGTATTTAGGCGTTACGGCAGACTACGCGTCGCTAACTATGGAATGTATTTCATAGAAATACATAGAAAATAGAGTTGCGGCGCCTGCTACGGTCGCCCTGTTACGGAATTGTACCTCTAGACACGTACAAAATTCTTGTGAATTGATTTCGAATAATCGATTTCTTATTAAATGGCATATCTGAATATGACCAAATAAAGCCAAAAGCTTCCGCAATCAAATCTGATTTTAAATTGGAAAATATGCATACAAATTTATCAAATCAAACTCGATACATATTTAAGTTTTATTTGGTCTGTGATTTAAGTCATATTAATAAATCGATCGTTTTTGGCGACTTTGATTAAAGTAATAAAAAAACTAGCTACATTTAAAAGAACTGAACGATTAATAAATTTTATTTATTTGTTTATAAGCGAGCAGTATAAACTGATGTGCCTATATCAAGCAGAGTCGAATAAAATGAGTATTTATCTGTCAAGGAATTTTTTCCTTCTTTATCCAAAGATCCAGTCTATTCATAAATGTGTTAATAGTCCTTGCTGAGATTACATCCTCAGGCAACCTGTTCCAGTTGTAAACCACTCTGTTGCTGAGGATGTGGTGTGCAGTGTTGGTTTGTGAAGGTGTAGGCTGTAAGAGGAACTTATGGCGTCTGCTGTCGCGTATGTTTTCCTTCAAGGAGTACATGTCGTAAATATCCGGAAGATTATAGAAGCCATTGAGAATTTTGAAGGTCTCAATTAAGTCTCCACATAATCGTCTTTATTCAAGGGTCGTGAGACGAAGAGCTTTTAACCTATCTTCATAGGTTTTGCGGCACAGAGCATATGGTATTCTGGCTTTTCTTTGTGCACTTTCAAGCAAATCACTATCTTTCTTAAAATAAGGACTCCACACCCATATACAAATATATGTATACCAGCTAAGAATTTTCATGGTCAAATCACATTTTACACTACTACTCTAAAAAATAACTGTGTTGTACCTAATGATATCGACAAATACATATTATGAAATATGTACTTAAAATTGGCGAAGACATAGGTACATAGGACATAGGAGACATAAGTTTCAAACATCAATATAGAATGAAAAAATGCGAAAAAAAGTCGATGGTTTCAAAGTATCTCATCTCCTTTGCGTCGTAAGTGTACCTACGTCCCGGAACGTGCCCGGACGCAACTGATAAGTGAAGTCGAAACATGCAGTTTTGATTGACAAATCCGCAATTATTATTTAAAATTCAGTCAAAACAGAACAAGTACAAAAGGAAGAATATCAAAAATCAATTTATTTCAAAACTTTGTACAAACATGGATAGTGCAGCCATAGCCATGCTAACTAGGTGAGTTCACACCTGTGTTTTGATGGATAGCCTTCCCTAGAGTAAAGCTTATTATTGTACAGATGATGATGTATACAAGAGATATTACAACTAGACAAATTTTGTTTTAGTTTTACATTTTTGCAAATTTATAAATGTTAACACTTAAAATATATTCATTTACTTATCTGAAAGTCGAAATTCTAGTCATAATAATAATGTTAGTAAAAAGAAATAATACATATTTTATTGTTTCATTCGTAAAAAGGTATTTGAGTTTATAAGTGAAATAAAATATGTACAGGAATATTATAAATGAAATATATACAGGGCGGAGAGCTGGCCCCGACATAAAGGATATGGAAAAGATGCGGTTTTTGAAATCTTGCAGAAACAAAATATATACCAATAGAAAGCTTATATAATTACCTTTTCAAACACATATTTTTTAGAATTTTTTTCATCGCCATTTAATTTTCAAATGGGTTCTAAAAACATTAGAAAAATGAACTATGTGCTGCACCAAATAACTGCATTAAGCCAAAATTGAAAAAAAAACCTGACAGTGACATTATGAAACAGCAAAAGGAAATGACATTGTCAATATTGAACAACCAATAGAGGGCTGGTCGCCATGTTTTAAAAAATAAATAAATGTCAAACTCTAAAATACCAGCCCGCTATTGGTTGTTTGAAGATTCCTGTCTGATACGTAGACTACGTAGACTTCCTTTTAGTATTACCAGTTCAGTCTAAATATTTCCTACTTAGTGAAATAAAAAAAGAGATATTATAATAAAACGGCGATACACAAAAATATATTTTTGCGTGAAATAATATTCTTAAATATGGCACTAAACATTAATACAGCTCGCATCACTGCCGGTTTTCAAGGACCGCCTCCCATATAAAAAGTTTACCAACTCTTTTGACTCCCAAATAGTACTAGTAACCAGTAATCATGAAATCAATAAGAATAAAATCAATATCTACAAAAAGTTGAAAAATCCATATTTTCAAACAAACTATACCTACAATAAATAAAGGAAGTAATTAGGCATCATACTTACTTTTTATGGAATTCATTCATGCTACTTTGACATCCCGAATCGCTTCTTAGACAGGTAAAGGTTGCTCCAAATGATGTTTTAGAAAATTGTACAAATAGTAAGTAAATAGCTTTATTTATCGAATTCAAAATAGGCTTTAAAACAAAATGCCAAAATGTGATTTCAATTAATGTCTGCGTCAGCTCTCCACCCTGTATAAAGGTGTTACTGTATTGACAAAAGATATTCCGAAGCTTAGAGCTAGATGCACACCGTCTCAAGGCTGTTAATTTCCCGTTATGTCGCGCATCCCGGGACGCACTCGGACGCGACTATGATGATATGATAAATGATTTCCAACACGCAAATCATACTGTTTTCATAATAATGTGTATCCGTTATTACTCATACACAAGCAGGTGCGTACAGTGGTGGTCCTATCAAATATCCGAAAGCTGCTGTAGGTCCCTTTGGCGACCCGTGATCAAAAACTGGGTCTTAAAAAATCACGATTCAAAACATGCACTTAAACGATCAACTATCAGACGGGAAATTTACACAAAATACGAGTACATATTTTTTTAGGTTTGGATTTAAAATTTTTGGGCCTTTTCTAAATATCTCTACCTGATAACATGCACACTTATATTCATTTATTATACTGCATTTTCATCTATCTTTTATTCTGTTTTAATCCGCTTATGTAGTATTTATTTGGCTTGCGTGCTTGTTTAGTTTGGTGAAAAAATGTGTTGTTCACCACTAAACCTGCGAACTCAATTCTAAAAAAATACCTATTTGGATGTCTCAGGGGCTTTAATTTTCACTTTCGAACGGCCAGAACTTAAACAGAACTTGTATGGAGTATCCGCAAAGTTTCGAATATATCCTAACATTCTCCATACAATCTATCAAAGCTCTATATACTTTAAAAAGTAAAGAAAAGACAGAAATAGGGCCCCTAGTCGGTAGCTGATTTCTTAGCAATTTATCCGATCTTATTATGTAACCAAAATTACAAGACAAAGCTAGTTAAATAATATTTACATTGTAACTCCCGACAAAAAATATAATCTGCATTTACAGTCCTGATTTTCCGTCATTATCAACAATAATTCATTGACTCAGCCACTGGAAAAAAGTAAATTCAAAAAAAAGAATCAAACGTCAAAGCTTCCTGTAACTTTCCACACGTGCACTACAATGGCGCCGAGATAGCCCACTTTGCCTCTGCTTTGCCTGTTTAAACCGGTTTAAACTGGCTTTAACCAGTGCTAACTGGCTTTAGCCCATTGTTAAACTTGCTTCGGACGCATAATGCGCATTTGAATTGTCTAAACAGATTAAAAAGTTTGCGGCGTGTGACTCTTCACGATTCCGCGCGAGCTTTGTGTGCGAGATGATAGGAGTGAAGAAGAATGAACAAATAGTGAATGGATGAACGAATGAACACTGATGCTGGCAATGTCGTTGATATATGTACCAATATGAAAAATGTAAAGGAGATATTAAATTGTAGGCACTACCTTGTACAGTATTGGATTATTTGCTTTATTGTTAAGTTTTGGAAAATGATTCTCCTATTATTAACAGTCTTCATTTTAAATAATTTTATATTTTCTTTGTTATTCTTACTATGACGTTGCTAGTAGGTACAATATGGCGGCCATATTTGACATGATACTGAAAAAAATCAAATTGGAAAATATACCTTACACAGTATTAAAATATTAAAATAGGTACCGTGTTTTTATTCTCGCATTTGTTTACCATACACGTGTTTTAGCGATTTTTTGGGCTACTGTAGTCTGGGCCAATTTGCAAAATCTCTTTTATCGTACTTACTGCATATATTAGGATCACGTACCTACTTCGTTCATTCTTACTATTAGAGTTGATTGCTTGTTACTTACCTGAAAAAAACAAAAACAAAATTTTTAAATACGAGTAAACACATATGTGTAGTATATATATTTAGTTCAAAATGAAAATAATTAAATTCAATAAAGTGAAGCATCCTACTATCCTACTAATATTATAAACGTGAAAGTTTGTATGTGTGGATGTTTGTTACTATTTCACGCAAAAACTCCTGAACGGATTGAGTTGAAACTTTGTAATAATAATGTTTATACATCAGAAAAACACATAAGCTATAATTTATAAAGAACTTGCGTGAAACAAAGTTCGCCGGGTCAGCTAGTAGCAAATATATTGCGAAAAGGAAACGGCAAACCGCGCTGTCATATTTAATCCGTGTCATTTCTACTTCGCCAAATCTAGAGTTTGTCATTTTAAATAAATTCAAAGAGTGTATCTATATATCAGCCGTAGGACGTCTACTGCTGAACATAGGCCTCCTCCATAAATTATATCCCCCCATAAATAATTGGATTGGATTCCCAATAAGGCCGGTTGGAAGCGGCCATCCTACGCAGCTAGCCGTCCTACGCTGCGCTTGCTGGTCCGTGGTATCCAATCGATAACTTTACGGCCCATCCGTTCGAACTATGTGTCCTGCGACACATAGTTCGAAGACTTACGACGAAGACCATTGCCACTCTAATTGACTATGTCGGTAATTTTGGTTCGTCTGCGGACTTCCTCATTTCTGATTCGAATTTAAAGAGTATAATTACGAGTATATTATTATATCACTTTCCTGAGGGTCAATAACGACTAAAATAATATGATAAGTTTCAATATTGTTATAAACTTCCACTTACTATTAAATATTTCAGTTTTATTATTGTTACCAGTACCACCTTATGAAGATTTTTTCTGTTAGGTCATTAAGAAAAATATGTTTTAATTACAAATCTTAATCCAAATTTCCTAGTGAGAACATTAGCAAAAATTGCGACGCCATTAGGCTGTGAAAAATATCGCTGCGGAGACATTTTTTCAATTAACTAAATTGTATTTTTTGGTAATTTTCCTTGAAAATAAGTCACCTGTGTTACCAGGATTAAAAGAGGGAAAGTGCTCATTACTAAAGATACAATGTAGTGTGCTTATACTTTTTTTTAATTATTTTTAACGTATATTTTATACTGTATTTTATTACTTCACATTAACTTTTGCTTGCAGCTTTATTGTACCAGCCTTTTTTAATAGTCCACTGCAGGACGTAGGCCTACCTACGAAGGGTGATTGGGCCATATCCACCACGCTGGCCCAGTGCGGGTTGGTGGATTCACATACGCCATCGATTTTTTTCTACGGACATATGCAGGTTGCCTCACGATGTTTTCCTTCACCGAAAAGCCCGTGGCGTGAAATTCCGTACATAAACTCCGGAGAACTCATTGGTGCGGGACTGGGATTTGAACCCATAACCTCACGATTGTAAGGCCAGCGTCATTACCACTAGACCACCATGGCTTAAGCTTGCAGCTTTGCGCACGTGATAATTTGATTTTTATACCAACAACACAAGAATTTGTATTTTCGGGATAATAAAGTACCCATAAAATGTTCCGACCATTCATTATTATCGTGTCATCCCAGCTAAGCTAGCACTAAATTCTAAATGCCACCCTCGGTCACCCATCCAAAAACTGAACATACCGAACGCTGCTTAACTTCTACGATCGCCAAGAAACCCCTAGTCTAATCACACGGTAAGCGCTATATTATGCTTAATATTTATCAAGTAGGTAAGTATTATATTCATGTTAGTGTGATCTTCAAAGACTACATTATCAACAATACTGAACACGAATACAAAACAGCTACACATTATTTGATAACATTTTAATATCCTGAAGCAGGTTCTTTTAGTCATTTCATCATTTGGCTGTTTAAAATTCGCGATGACGTTGCCCGCGCGATTTGTAAACATGGCGGCGCTTCCGGTGAGGCCGCGGCGGAAATTCGACCTCCTGTCTTCGGATGAAAGGGGGTAGTACAACCCTTGAACAACAGATGATTGCTTCGGGCGATTACCGTGATGAATAGTTTTTTGTTATTGCGGAATAATAAAATATGTGATTGGACTAGTGTAAAATCGAAAATTTAGGAAAAACCCGACGATATACAAAGTTACTTTGGTTACATGGACTTTCGGAGGTAAAGTAGATGCACCGCTTGTGGCCATTGTCCCGGATTAGGTTATTTGATGTCAAAATTCTTGCATAAATAGTTTGTAAACATTGTAACACCGTAATTATTGTTTGTGTGATAGTCAAAAGTATTTTTTACATTAAAATTGTCTACACAATCATTAAAATTCAAAGAAGCCACAAATTACATTGATGGCCACAACCAGTGCATCCACCATCATAATAAACAAATTTTACAATAAGACCGACTGATAATTCTTTTTTGCGGTTTCGAATTAGCAGTTCCATGCCGAGTCAATAAATAATAAAATAAATAAATATTTGGGGACATCTTACACACGGTCTCTGACCCCAAACTAAGCAAAGCTTGTAATATGGCTGCCAGAGACTGATACACTACATATACTTACATATTTTTTAAATACATACTTATATAGATATTAACTAAATAACACCCAGACACAGTGAGACACTTCTGGATCAAAGAGGTGTGGGTTCGATCCCCACCCAGGGCAAATATTTATGTGATGGACATTTATCACATAAATAAACAAAAGTTTGAGTGACTGCCTCGGTGGCTCAGTGGTTAGTGACCCTGACTTCTGGATCAAAGAGGCGTGGGTTCGATCCCCACCCAGGGCAAATATTTATGTAATGAATGTTCAGATTGAATGTTCCAGATTTCTTCAACATTCATCACATAAATATTTGCTCTGAGTGGAGATCTTCGATCCATAAGTCAGGGTCACTTACCACTGAGCCACCGAGGCAGTCACTCAAACTTTTGTACAGACAGCAGATTGATTCTTGCAATTTTACAGTTGATCCCACAATGAAATTGTTCATAATCTATTATATAAAAGGCTTCCCTGAGTGACTGACTGACAGACAGCCTACAGCTCAAACCGCTAAAGATATAACGTTGAAATTTGGAACAAAGGTACATTGTACGACATAATGAAGCACTAAAGATGAAAATTTTGAAAAATCGACCTCTTACGGGGTAAAACGGGCCCTTTGTGTTTGCATGTAACTTTTTATTCCCTGCACCGATTGACATGAAACTTTATATTCATGCGTTTGAGACTAAACAAAAAATATGTTTGTTCCTGTTTTTCCGATTTTTCTTTAAAAATTTTCCTTCGTCCGATACTTCCCAAAGTTGGCGAAAAAAGCACCGTTTATAGGTGACGGATGAAAACGAGTATGTAGGAAGCACATAACATGTTTCATTACTGGAACTATTATTATCCCGGAAAATCTACAGGGTTTCTTAGGAATAGCCAAAATTATACAGTTTTATAATATAAAGCTAAGATAAAACGGGTAAATGAATTCTAATGAAATTTGGTACGAAGCTAGACGATGACACAAATTACCATTAAGAGTACTGTGGATTATTATCATTTTAAGTACCTAAGTATTAACAAGGCTAAGCTAAGCCGCGGGCTATTATTATTTTGAGCAAACAAGCTAAGACAATAGGAGCCAGACCATGTGCTATTATCATTGCAAGTAATACAACAATGCAGGCCAAACGGCAAGCTTTTATAATTTTAAGCAAGTACTAAGACAACGCGGGCCAAACTGCGTGATTTAAATTACCATATTTATTAAGCAAGTATTAAAAATACGCAGGTTAAACCGTGACCTATTATCATTTTAGGCAAATCCTGAGACAATTTAGGCCAAACCACGGACTATTAGATATTATTATAAGCAAGTACAAAGACTACGTAGGGCAATCCGCGGGCTATTTTCATTTTAAGCAAGTACCTATGTACTAAGACAACGCGGGCAAAGCCGCGGGTTTTAAGCTAGTATTAAGAGATAAACATTGAACACCTCTCTGCACGTCGACAGGTGTTAATTTCTCAAAATTCTTGCACTTTCCAAAACATAATTTTGTAACATACGTGGCATTATACTCGTTATATTGTACCTATACTCCACAAAATATATCTTGATCTCTGCGACAACTGTCAGAAAAATCACGCCTATGAAGTCCTGAATTTCTTAATAGTACCTACAGACAGTACCTGTCAATGCCATACTTTATGGGCATGCCGATTAGTGATGGGCGACGAATGATCGTGACCACAGAATTTTAGATAGACTTTTATTTAAAATATCGATAGTTTACACTAACGATATTTTAAATAAAACTTAATTTATCATTAATTTTACTGTATATTTTAATATCATAACATTATTTACATGTGTATACGTTTGTAATTAAATTAAAAACCCAATTATACGTTAACCCGACGATATACAACATTACACATTTACATTAGCATCGATAATAGTGAAAAACGTCGATAAATACTATCGTAACATTATTATATTTTATTTAATTAATATCATAACATTATTTACATGTGTACATACTTGATCTTAAATAATAGTAAGTAAATATAATCCAATTTCTTACCTACAACTACTCATTCGATTTTATTACAACATTGTTTGATAATCGATTTTTTCCACCACTATTCCAACTCTAAAAATGTCAATCTTCTATGTCAATGACACTGTCGCAGAGATCAAGCTATCTTTTATGCAGTATACATACAGTGTAGCAATTTTTGTACTAGTTACAACTCAACTTACACCCTTTATATTGTTATTATTTTAAGTTCACAAAAGAGTTTATCTATTCTATTTATTAAAGCTAAGAAAACCGTTATGAAAAATTATACATCCCTAAATCGATTCTCTAAGCAAGTTTCCATTAAAACGACAGAGATCAAGTTATTGAAAACAGTTTAAAGATGGTGGGAAATTGCCATCGCGACGTCAATCGACATTAACCGACTGTGAAAAATGAAGGACTATAATGTGTAAATCCGTAATTTATATGCGACGCCGCGGGCATCACTGCCACCCTCCGACGATCTGTAGGGCTGTCGATTTTACTTGAGAACATTATCTGATGGCAATATTGGTGGGAAAAATAAGTACCTTTTTCTACTTGGAATAGTTTAGAGCGTCGGTAATTTTTTTCCGGAAAAGGAGACAAAAAGAGACATATTAAGGGTGTTTGTTAATGATAACTGTAATGCAAGGTTTGTGATTAAGGCAAATCAAAAGCTTAAGTATCACGGCAGAAATAATTGTACATATTTTATTGATTCATAAATATAAATTAAAAACCGGACAAGTGCGAGTCAGGCTCGCACACCGAGGGTTCCGTACTAATCAAGAAAATTTCACAAAATAGCATGTGCTAATGAAGCTCTTTTCTATGATACCTTACATGATACGATTTACTCACTTTGAATTTTGAACCAATATTTTGTGAATTTTGTGATATAAATAGAAATGTACAGTTTTCAGATTTATTCCTATATCTGTACTCTGAGACAATGCTTCTCGCCAAATTTCATAGTTCTACGTCAACGGGAAGTACTCCGTAGGTTTTGATTTTTGTGAGTGTCGAGTTTTTTACGACATAAACGGCTCTAACTTTTTTATACGATAACTGAGAAGTTTTTCTTTCACACAACTCTAAGAGACCATAGATATACGTATACAGTTTATTCAATTTCAACTCGATATCTTGACGCGTTCCTGAGATAGAGAGTCTTGACATACACACAGATGGACAGACGGACAGACGGACAGACGGACAGACGGACAGACGGACAGACGGAGACAGACAGACAGACGGAGACAGACGGACAGACGGAGACAGACGGACAGACGGACAGACGGACAGACGGACAGACGGACAGACGGACAGACGGACAGACGGACAGACGGACAGACGGACAGACGGACAGACGGACAGACGGACAGACGGACAGACGGACAGACGGACAGACGGACAGACGGACAGACGGACAGACGGACAGACGGACAGACGGACAGACGGACAGACGGACAGACGGACAGACGGACAGACGGACAGACGGACAGACGGACAGACGGACAGACGGACAGACGGACAGACGGACAGACGGACAGACGGACAGACGGACAGACGGACAGACGGACAGACGGACAGACGGACAGACGGACAGACGGACAGACGGACAGACGGACAGACGGACAGACGGACAGACGGACAGACGGACAGACGGACAGACGGACAGACGGACAGACGGACAGACGGACAGACGGACAGACGGACAGACGGACAGACGGACAGACGGACAGACGGACAGACGGACAGACGGACAGACGGACAGACGGACAGACGGACAGACGGACAGACGGACAGACGGACAGACGGACAGACGGACAGACGGACAGACGGACAGACGGACAGACGGACAGACGGACAGACGGACAGACGGACAGACGGACAGACGGACAGACGGACAGACGGACAGACGGACAGACGGACAGACGGACAGACGGACAGACGGACAGACGGACAGACGGACAGACGGACAGACGGACAGACGGACAGACGGACAGACGGACAGACGGACAGACGGACAGACGGACAGACGGACAGACGGACAGACGGACAGACGGACAGACGGACAGACGGACAGACGGACAGACGGACAGACGGACAGACGGACAGACGGACAGACGGACAGACGGACAGACGGACAGACGGACAGATGGACAGACGGACAAGACGGACAGACGGACAGACGGACAGACGGACAGACGGACAGACGGACAGACGGACAGACGGACAGACGGACAGACGGACAGACGGACGGACGGACAGACGGACAACAAAGTGATCCTATAAGGGTTCCGTTTTTTCTTTTTGAGGTACGTAACCCTAAAAATAAATATATATAGTTTAGGCGTCACTTTATTTCAGTCATAAACAAGTCAAAATAGTAGATACAGTAAAAAAATAAATTAGCATAATTAAAATAAATTATGAAATTAAGGAACAAAAATTTCGTATATACAAACGTGTTTGTTTTTACTGTCTTTTTAGTGTGAAATTCAAATTATGAAATATTTCTGAACAAACATAAATTATATTTTACGGTTTTGGACCGACGAAACGGAGGAGCTACTCAATTCGACGCGTATGTATATTTTTTATGTGTAACAACCATCAATATAGAATAAAAAAAATTCCAGAGCCGATGTTAACAACGCATAACTTTTTACGTAGTAGTCTGATTTCAATAATTATTTTTTTATCGGAAAAAATATACTTTGAAATTGATCCAATTTAAATTTTATCGTAATCGGCTACACCATTTTTGATAAATCAACAATAATCGGGAAAATGCTGCATCCATCCGTGCCATATATTCGCAAATTCTGTACACGGTTGAAGTCGGTCATGCCGTTTTTTGCGAAAAATAATTATAAAATAAAACATAATTATCTTCTCTCAAAATATTGTAAGAAAAAAAGCGTGCCAGCCCTAAAGTATCGTCCAATTTATTTCTTAATACCATCTCGTCTCGCTAATTTGTTTGTCGCGAGCGGAGCCGGGGGCGGCGCCGGTGCCGGCAGGAAATCGGTTTTAGACGACCTTTATCGATGATTAAGGAATTATTGAAAATGCCTTCAATATTAATAATTTCAAGCACTATCAAACGAGACGAATCTTAACACTTTTCGTGTCAAATCTAGAGCATCGTTTATTTTTAATGTTATCTCTTTGTTGTGGACAAGACACATAGTAAGTATGTATAGGCCTTAATCATACAAGTCAGCGGATGTGAAGATAGCTACAAGCTGCGCAATATCCAATCCTGACTGTAGCTCATGTATATACAGGGTTACAGGCTAAGTCGACCTATTCCCGTTAAGCGTGTGTAGTTTACTACTACGTTTCTGACTGATTTGACCATGAAACACCATATCCTAAATCTCACACTTTTCGAGATATTTGAATTCAAATACTTTTTATAAAAGGTTCATTTTACGGACAATATTGGGTAGTGAGGTCATAAAACATTTTACATGTAAAAATCAAATAAAAATAATAATACGACTTACACGTTTCAAAATATCCGAGCTGATAGCCGAAAATTGGGAATTTTATAAATACCAATTTCTAACATTTGTTTTTTTTTAATTTAGGATAGTGTATTTCATAGTCAAATTAGTCAGAAACAAAGTAAACTACACACCAGTAACGGAATAGGTCGACTTACCCTGTAACCCTGTATAGCTGCGCGTTGATTGGATATTTCGCAGTTTGTAGCTAATTTCACATCCACCGACTTGTACATGATTCAGCCTGTAAGTAAGTTCGTATAGGCCGGGTGGCTAGCCCTGGTGTCAAAGTTCTTAAGCCGCCTGAAAGCCTCTATCATAGCTAAACGGTTAAAATGACCGGGGCCTACGATTTAATGTGTCATCCGAGCCACGGTAGCGCTACCCGCGGTCACCCGTCGGACCATGCTGAACGTTGCTTAACTTAGATAATCGCTAACGAACACGTGAAGTACCTTAAAACGTACCACACCATAAAGGTGCAATACAATGATGCTTTTCGCATCCTCATGAGGAAAGCACGTTATTGCAGCGCGTCGGGCATGTTCGCAGATGCGCGGGTTCCAAACTTCTTTGCTGTCATCGGGTCTAGAGTGGCTTCCTTCTGGGCTGGGTTGAGACGTTCCAAAAACGAGATACTGCATTATTTAGGAAACTATCTAGGTAGCCCGATTTTCAAATCATGGATAACGTTGCACCAGAGTGCGAACCGAAAATGACTGATATTTTATTTATCACCTTTATTATTATTTTTTATACGTTTTGTTAATTTAAATTAGCATATGGGTCAATGTAATGCCTGAAATAAAGATATTTTATTTATTATTAAAGTTCTCGAAGAAAGACTCCACCTGAAAGCACAGCAAGTCATCCTAGGTGGACAGACGATATGTTAAGAACTTTAAGAACGAGCTGCATAAAAAATGTTTGTAAGCTATCTTATGGGAATATTGTAGAGGCCTATGTCCAATAGGAGAGGGATAATGAATCAATAATCTCATCATCGTCGTACTGATTTATTTGACTTTATGATTAATAATTTCAATCACTTATCGAAGAAACGATAACTTTTTACTAATAGCATAGACAAAAATAGTTTCTGCTAATAGGTACGTTTAGCATCTGTTGTTTTTAAACTTTCGCGATTTGAACACATTATTATTATATTCGTGGTTTTAGTGCGCGATAGTTTAATAGCATACTCTTTGTGATGGACAGAACACAGAATCAAGCGCTGTGAGTTCTCGAATGGAGATTTCGCACTAGAATCGCATAGAAGGTTTAAAATACAATAAACAAATTTTCTAACATTATAGTCGTCAGCAATTTTTTATATCCTCTCCAGAATTTTTTAAAATAGCATAACAACATTTACCCGGTCAATTGCCATATGGAGTCTAACCAGTACTATTATCAAAAAAAAATACGCTCGCTAAAATGACAAACAAATCTTAAGGGTTCCCCAGTAGATGCTACGATATTCTGATTGATTGAATTGCCGTATATTACGGTAAATGCCGTATTCAATAATAACACTGAGTCCAACCCAAAGAATGAATGTTAATTTTCCTTTTCCACAGTTTCACCAGTCTGTCCAGAGATGGCGCTAGCAGTAACACGACTAGCTACGAGACCAGTCTAGCCATGCTTCGAAGGGAGGAGCCTGCACCGCGTCCGCCTCGAAACTATACAAAGGTGCTTCGATAAACTAAGAAAATAAAATAACTGCAAGATACTATCAGAAAACGGCTCTTGCTGTAGCACTATCGAAGTAGATCTTAAGCTTTAACTGAAGCATTTTGCCTAGATTTTAATCAGCAGTGTTATTTTGGCCTGTAGGTATCTAGTTCAGCAGAGTTTTTTTTACTAATCAAATAAATCCCTGATAAAAAGAACTAAGCATTGTTTTCAATACTGTACAGACCTTTTTAATAGTCCACTGATGAACATAGACCAACTCACGAGAAGTGATTGGACATACACACGACTGGCCCAGTGCGGGTTAATAGATTGACATATGCCATTGAATTTCTTTTACGGGCTGTGCGCAGGTTGCCTCACGATCTTTTCCTTCACTCAGAAGCTAGTGGTGTGTAAATATATCCTTAAGAACTCATCGGGGCGGGACTAGGATATTGAACCCTTAACCACACAATTGTAAAGCCATCGTTACTACCACTAGGCCATCACAAACTTGTTAAGTCGTCGTCGTTTCAGATGTAGGTAGTCCATTGCTGGACATAGGCTTTCCTTATAGATTTCCAATTAGACCAGTTTGCATCCAGCGAGATCCTACGACCTTAATCCATCGGTCATCCATCCACCTTGTGGGTTTGCATCCTACACTGCATTTGTCAGTAATCAGTTCTCTGTGCTATGTGTCCTGTACTGTACTGTACCTTATCAGCCTTATAATAGTCCACTGCAGGATGTAGGCCTACACACGAAGGGTGATTAGGCCATATCCACCACGCTGGCTCAGTGCGGGTTGATGGATTCACATACGCCATTGAAATTCTTCTCCGGACATATGCAGGTTGCCTCACGATGTTTTCCTTCACCGAAAAGCCAGTGGTGTGAAATTCCGTGCATAAATCCCAAAGAACTCATTGGTAGAACGGGATTTGAACCCACAACCTCACGTAAGGCGGGTGTCATTACCTCTAGACCACCACGGCTTGCTATTTGCCCTGCCCACCGCCATTTCGACTTACCAATTCGCTGAGCTATGTCGGTAGCTTTAGTCCTTTTACGGATCTTTTCATTTCTAATCCAAAACAAACCTGTTTATTTACCTTAAAAGATGTCTCTCCAAAACTTCCCTCGGTAAGGAAACGAAAAATCTATGAGCAATATTGAAAGGACGTCAATATAACGTATGTAGAGGCACTTTTTCCTGTAACTTACTGCTAACCTAATTATTTGTTGTTATTTCTATGAATCAAAAGCTATATGTGTAGGTACTTATACAGGATGTTGGGTCCATCACGGGACGAGCAGATGCGAGAAACAATTAAAGTCATTTATTATTTTTTATCTATTGTAAGTATTTTATACGCAACTACTTAGCTTTACCCGTGGCTTCCCATAAATAATTTCTTAACGGCTTCGTCTGCTAGGTATATATTTTATGCTATCCCTATGCTATGTTATAGGACATTTCTCTTGTTTATACGTACGAAATAAATTTGTATACATTTTCAACGCCATTCTGTGATGATCACGTCATAATAATATAGTTTTTTACTTCTTTTTCCTTCTTCCATGCATGAAAGTCTGCAGTCATAGTCGCCTTTTTTAAATAATTGTCTTCTCTGTCTACGAAATATGGATAAGATAAACCAAAGTCATAGGTAAAGTGTTTTCCCCTCAGAAGAATGACAAGTAATAGAAACCATACTAAATTTTACTCAAATAATAACTACTGTCTGTCGGCATACGTCAAAATCACAAGTTGAAATGTCAAAATGGTTAAAATTTGGTCCCACTTTGTTTTTTGTGGTATGACCGGAAATTTGCACCCTCTAGTTCCAGCAGAAGGTTCAAATCTCTAATCATTTTACCTTTCTACTTTTTATCTTTTTGAATTTGGACAGCCGATGTTGCTCAATGTTTGTTTGTGAAACTCGGCAAAATTACGTAAGTTTGAGTGTATGTGCATATTTTTCTAACATTTAAATTTCTTATTTAAAGTGGGACAAAGTGATGTATATATCCATTGCTATTTTAGTACAGTTTCTATTACTTTAGTCCTTATTCTATGGTTTTTCCCTATCCCATTCGTATCAAAACCAGTGATTTTTCCGGATAAAAAGCAGCATTAGTCACGTTCCTTCTTTCTGACTATATTCATGCAAAAATCAAGTTAATTCGTGCTCCATTTTTGCGCGACCAACCAACACTTTCGGATTTATAATAAATAGTAAGGATAAATAATTAATATACTAAGTAAGTATCAGGACTAAGGATATGGTTGAATGTTTTTGTGATGTTTATTTTCATTGTCATTTACTGTCATCCTGTAGATCTTCTACAGGGAACAAACAAGCCTACAGCATTCGATTGATAATAAACAGGAAAATCAAGACGCAAGCGGACACAATTAGAATTAATGATAACCAACCAATTTTACGGGAAATAATGCCATAAAATGTCATAAATATCGATAGATACGGGCAATATTTACTCGTGTAATATAGCTATTAATAAATAATAGTCACCGGAGCATGGCGGCCATTTTGTTTATACATAGGTACCAACCATGTTAATAACAATACACGATCAATAATCGCTGTTAAATAATAACGTTCACCGTTAATTATTTGAATATTCACCAATTTATTCAACATCAAATGTGTTGACCAAACTCCTAAATCTCAAATGGGACCTACGTAGATACCGGCAATTGTAATGTAGTTGGACACCTATTCACCGAGTAGGCAGACAAAGTTATCAGAATAAATGAGAAAACTATGATTACAAGCCACTTTTTACCTACCTTTGCAAGACGCAGGACGTCAAAATTTGCAACAAAATGCAGTCTTTGATAATTAAAATTTATTATTATTGATCCACCTTAACCGCAGATCAATTCCCTGATTGGGAGCGCGCCCGCCTCGCGATTCTACAACCATCAAGATTACGGCATCCATTTTGTAGCCAGTTTCAAATCGTACGCAGCCTGAAACATCTCATAGCAGCCAATCTCCCATCAAGCGTGCGTCAGCGTCAATACCAACATGACGAAATAAAACGAACATTGTTCTCTTGCCAACATTCTCGTTATTTAGTTAGCAGATCACTCCATTGTTGCTCTCGAGAAACCACGAAAAAAGCATGGGCGGAGTCGCTATCGCCCGCACCTATCTCGAGATGAAACATGCTTACCATCCTGATACATGCCTTCCAACACTGACTGGAACACTGTTTAAAACTATACCATAAATCTTCGCACTTAAGTCCGATTTCCATTGAAGGATTACATGGAGCTTATTAAAGAAAATTAAATTTGCAGCCACGCGAAATCGGAGCGTCGGAGTTGCGTTCGTTCAATCACGCAATAATACTCTCTATTGCTCTTGAAATTTCTCAATGCTTTTACAGCATTTCTAGAGTTTTTAAGGGTGGGTTTAGTGTGCATATTTTTGGTGTTTACGTTCTTCCCATAGGATTGTTAATATTTATATAGTGCGTTGTATTTATATAGAGTGGATTATAGATAAGAGTGGAGCGTATTTTCATTTTATTACCAAATTACCGATGGGGAGATAAGGCCGCGCCGATTGTGGCACCACTATCGGGCAACATTTGCCAACAGGTAATTGTACGTATTACTTGTGTTCGCGAATATAGCAACACTTGGTTTAAGGTTTTTAAGTAAAGGTTATTTTGATGATCTTTTGTGATAGGTCGAAAATGAAATATTTTGTTGGGATCCTGCGGTCGAGTTTACCCTTTGCGCAGGGAATTTATGGCCTGTTATAAGTGGGTGTGTGCTGAGAGGTTGTAGTTTATACTTTCGAGATAGAATCTAGAGCTTAGAACTCTATGAAGTGCAAAAAATGTCCGTTTCGTAATAATTATAATAATAATCGATAAGATAAAAATTATCTATTTTATAAGAAACCTTGACTTATTAGCTTACAATGTAAAAACAAAAAAAAATAGTGCGTGGGGACTTCCGCGCGGCAGAAGTGATTATATATTGAAGTTAAACGTTTACCGCAACCTTGTTGGAAGTCGCATTAGAAGTTTCACTTCAAAAAACGAATACCTAATACAACAATATCTTTGCATAACTCTATGATGACCCTCTTTGTTTTTCCTTATCGGTAAACCTTATCGTCATAAATCCCCAAAATGGAACAAAAATAACAGAAGAAACAAAGAAAAAGAAAGGCACAAAATATACTATGATTGTTGCAGTAGTAGTGTAGGCTCTATAATCGTCACCGACGTCCACCGAACGTAGTTTCGACAGCCGCAAGTAATCTTTACTTGCAACCCACGTTCAACCAGTTTTATCTGAAAATTATATATGAGAACAACCCACTTTCAACCAGTTTTATCAGAAACCTATATGAGGAGCCTATGTCTGTAATGTCTCATGGCTGATATGATAATGAAAATTATAGGAACCATGCAAGAACGAAGTCTGAACAAGCGTAAAAGATAGTTGAAGAAATTTTTAAATGAGACGAACAATGACAGATATTTTTAAAGTCTAAAAGAATTTTCATAACGATCCAGGGGCCTTATTGTGTAAGCGCTCTGACGTTCGGCTTCGCTTTACCTCCCGCTCGCTCCCGTGTCGCGAGTAACTAGCGCAAGCAGGAGAAAAAGCGAAGCCGAACGGTACACGTACACAATACGCAGGTCTTTTAAAAACTCATATAGCATTTGCGGTGCTGAAACATGGACTTTGACTAAAGAAACTATGTACAGAATGAGAGTCGCACAAAGAACAATGGTGCGTGACATGTTAAGTGGTATAAAAGACCGAGTTCGTAATACGGAAATCCGACGAAGGATGAAAGTCACAGATTTTGGAAACCGTATTACGAGACTCAAGTGGCGCTGGGCAGGACACGGGGCTAGGCAGGTTGACGCCCGATGGAGTAGATCCCTGACTGGCTCCCAATTATAGGCATGATGATTAAAAAAATATAATTAGTCGGTCAGATCGACTATCCAAAAATATTAGAAATATATTTTTCTTTTGTCAATTATACAAAAATTGATGATGATATAGCCCGTCAAAGTTCCGCGTGACGTCATAAGTGCCATACAAATGTATGGACTTCTGTAAGAGAAGTGACGTCACGACCCCCTCTCCCAAACTTTGACAAGGTTTATCTTTGTCATTTGTTGTCTGATTGATAAAAGAAAAAATACGTGTTCAATATTTTTTTGATTTATCGAATTCACGGACTAATTATTCTTCTTCTTCTTCTTAGTTTTGGCGTCGCATTATTGTGCATTTGCCAGTGTCGAGTATTAAGTTTTAATAATTTTTGATAATATTTTATCAAAATAGTCACTGTCGTAGTCTCGTCATAGTCCAATAAAGTCGCGGTCAAGTCTAATCATAGTCCAAGTCATACCTCAGTAAAGCAGTGGAGAGGCGTCTATGGAGTTTTGGTAACAACACGGAAGAACATGATACGTCACATTATATCACTTGCCTACACTCATGCACGTAAATCAGCTCAGAATCAACGAAATACCACCATTTTTCACTAATTATCACTGATAAAAACACAAGTTTAACAAAATAATACAATGAGGCGACATGATTTTTCCGCGTTCCCGCCAAAACTCCGGACTAATTATTATAATGTTTTTTTTACCCAGTCATCATGCCTATAGCTGATAAGCGTTCTATAGGCAGACCACCAGCCCGATGGGTCGACGACATCAGGCGTGGGTGAGATTGGCCCAAGATAGGGAACAATGGCACATAGGAGAGGAGGCCTATACCCAGCAGCGGGTCGACACAGGCTGATGATGATGATGATAGCATTTGGAATAACAAGTCCATATTAATTACAGAGCAGGTATCCGCCATCGACACGACCTCTCACCAGCCAGTAAATCAAGCCAACGCGTTAACGCTGATCGATCTGGCCTTCCCGGCTAGAACCTCGAGTTATTACGTGAGAAATGCGCAGAATATGTATCGAGGTTTCGCAAGTTTTGATCACATTATAGAGATTTCACGTTTTTCGTTTTTGGCACAATTTCGATAACTCTCGATAACAATTGTGAACTTAGTGTCGTATTGAATTAATGAAAAGAATTAAGGTTCGTGAATTCTGCAATGAATTATGATTCGTAAACTGAAAAAATAATTAAAATTGGCTAATCCGGTTCTAAGATATAAGCTTGTAAAGATTTTGATAGGAATTAAGAGGGGATGCTTTGTCCCTTTCCCACATATCATAACATAGTATGGCGAATATAAGACACTTCGGGCCGTGACGACATACTCTGCTATAGTGTGCTCTTTGTCTAGCAAGAAAATAAAACGCTTGTAACTTCTTTATTTCTAAGTTAATTTTATTTTTGTTTTCGTTAATCGGCTCTGTTGATGGTTAGCTGTTACAAGAGGACATAAAAAAAATATCAACTAACCTAATGAAAAAATATTTTTTGGATTAAAAGTGTATACTCCCGATGTGGTCCCATTTTAATTTTACAGAAATCGGCTGAGCCCTTTTTGAAACCAACAAAAATGTAAACAATTCTTGCGAGATATTTGAACTTTGTACACGATGATAGACGGTTTTTCCATTTTTTGCGAAAATAATGATTGTTTTTAAAGCTGTTGAACAATGATCAAAAAATTTTTGTTGTTAAGTTAATGCTTACTGTTCTTATAAATGTAAAGCATTTTAAAAATTGTTTTATCACTAATTTCAGGTAAAAGCTATTTTAAACTAGCGACCCGCCCCGGCTTCACACAGGTGTATTATACATATAAACCTTTATCTTCAATTACTCTATCCATTTAAAAAAACCGCATCAAAATTCGTTGCGTAGTTTTCAAGATATAAGCGTACATAGGGACAGACAGACGGGGAAGCGACTTTGTTTTATGTACGAGTATGTAGTGAAAATAAAGCCAAAGATGTGACATAAAAAGAAAGTCATTACTACCACCTACCTACCCAGTAGGTGGTAGTAATGACTGTAAAGTTAGAATCTTTATAGAGTTTTGTAATCAACACAAAAAGATACGTGTTACCACTCTTGCCATTTGCCCACATTCCTACACAAGATCCAGCACAAATTGTTAATAAAATAAAAAACCTTTACAATAAAATAAACACCGAATAAAAAACTTGTCGAGTAAGTTCTATAAGTCAATAAGACTGTCACGCCAAATAAAGAGTCTTTGACATGTACAGATTTTATACCCGAGGCACAATTCTTAGCTAAAGCTTATACATGATATCTATCATCAAGCTACTGGTTTTAGAGATCTCTATACCTACAACTTTTTGACCAAATGTCAATACTGTTGATCAAATGAAAGCACTAAAATTCACCTTGATAGACTATTAGTTTTCCATTGAAATTACGATGATAGCGCTACTGTGTGTTTTACAAATACCTACAATAATCTTTGTTGGTAGTAATGGTTTGTACTGAGTTAAAATAAAAACCACTGACCATTCACGTTTAAAGCCATCTTTCTATCCCGCGCTAGTTTAATGGTTTGATGCAATCTCTGAAAATGTCACACTATGACAGGTCACTGTCATAATGACATACAAACCGTAACACAACAAAACATGACAAAATCAACTTAACTGCTTACGAAATAAAGGTGAAACAGGTAGATAATATAGATTGTAATGATTATTTTGACATCCGGCGCGCGCGCAGCCGCTTCGTCGATTACTCGATAATTTTAAAGATTATCATCGGTTTTTGACAACACTACTTATTTTTAAGTACATGTTTATATGTGACTTGTGATGGACATTTAATAACTGTATATGTTGATGTGAATATTAAATTGTGTTGTTTATAATTTGGGTAAAATTGACGTTTTTAAGTAACATGTTGGCAAAACTCGAATAAATTCTGTTAAAGAATTCATTTTGATTCTCACTTACTTCTAGGATTATTTCGATTTTCAAAGTACAACATCAGTAAATTTATAAAATCATTGCACAATATTATTTAACTAATAATATTAAATAACATTAACCTGGCCATATCTGAATCTTATAAATATATCTCTTGTAGCCATATTATAAATTGGTACCTAGCATTTAGAGTATTTTCTTTCCTAGATCCTTATTTAAGTTGTACATATGATTACGCACGCGGTCGTAAAATACTTGATTCGTCAAATTCTATACTCGTCAAATCTATATTTCCCACATTCGCGACACATCAAATCCTTATTTTGTCAAATAAGACACTGATCAAAACCTGTTTGTCAAATACTCAATTCGTAAAATTTTTAATGTTTGTTGTCATACCTATTAATTTAAATACTGCTGAACACCACAAAAATGCTTATTTTCTTTTTTCAAAAAAAACGACGGCTGTAATTTGTGTATTTCTAAATTTAAAACCTCTAAAATTGTAAACCTTTAAAACAATCAAACAATATCACTTTATTAGACAACCACATTACATAAATTTCTAACTAGCGGCCTTATCGCTTTAAGCGATTTCTTCCAGGCAACCAAGAACCTCATAAAACCTCAGAAGGTAGAAACGAAACCCTAATAGGATCATTTTGATGTCCATCAGTCTACACGCCTTTCAAGGTGTCCTATCTCTGGAGCCCAGAGAGCTATCGAGTTAAAATTAACATTACATACGCAAATCTATAGTCACTTGCAGCTGTGTAAAAATCGAACTTCTCAGCTATTTCGCTAAACCAGCAGTTATGACTTATAATTGTAATTCGAACTCGAAACCAAACAAACATACGCCCGAGCCAACCACTACTAATATTCCTATCGCTTAATCTATCTAATTAGATACCAATATAACTGTAATTCAGCTGCCTTCCTCAAACAGTTTATCAGGTATCCAGTTTGGAAGTTCCAATAATGGCCCCCGATGGCTGGATAGCGCGGCAATCGTCGCCTACGCAGCTATTGTTCCACTCTGCGCCGCCGCGATACCATCACGGGCCATGTACTGCCGATAGCTGTATAAGGTGCAGCCAATTTGCCAGGAACGAATTTATTTTCTATGATTTTTGAACATGGGAAATTGGTATTTGTTTTATTGGTTTCTGGTAGATGCTGTGGGAAAAATCGTTCGAATAGATCTTGACAAGAATGCACCGATGGTTTTCTGATCGCAACTTAGGTTCTAAGGCGCGCTCGGCGTAAGACGTCTCTAAAGTGGTCTCTAGGTATATTGAAAACCAATAACAACAAAACAAAATAAACAGAATTAGAGGTTTTTAAACACGTAGTAATAAAACTCATTGGCTATGCTTTATTTCTTACTTGTAAAACTGATACAAAACGCTTTGAAATAATTCAAACATTTTAGCTTTTTTCTCTATGAGTTTTTAAAAATCAGTTTTTACTATTATTTCAATAATTTTTTTACTTACTTCAACGTTAACGAGTTAGTTCCAACATTTTAATTATCTACAAAAAAGTAACGCGCCTATGAACTAGCTAGTTTCAATCTAATATGAACTTGATTTTACATAACATTTTTCGGCATTATTATACTTTTTATCATTCTCTACTTACGTCAATTTATTACGTAAGTATTAAACATACAACATTGATATTATGTAGCTAGCTATCTAGGTATTTACCAAGCTAAACTAGTAGCCAAACATTCCTTAACGAATAAGCAATCATTATTACTTGTAACACAAACACGTAGACGTATAATTAAACTAAAACATTGTCTGTCCTTATCTTATCTGCCATCGGCCCATTAACAGACTAAAAAAACTATAACCTACCAAACAATATGTAATGTAAAACCTTTGAGACACACTGCCTTGTAATCTGTAAGACAACTAAACGGATAAAAATAAAAGTAAACCACTTTTTAAGCGATTTCTATAAGTATTCATTAAACTGTGTTTTTGGTAAACATTAATATTTGATTTATTGCTATGACTATGTTGTAAAATAAATAAAATATCGTATAAGTAAATCTTTAGACCTATGTACCACATTATGTAGGCTAAAATAGATCCGTCCTAAGGTTATATTGCCATAAAAATAAAACTATCATTGTGTCTTGTCATTTTTGTTAAAAATGAATTTTTCGCTACTTTAGTCGTTCATACTAGCAAAAAAGAAGCCATTTTTCAACATATACATTTACTTCATTTAGTAACTCAATGCTCGTAAGCTGATTGATTTGTAAAAAGCTCCCATTTCTTTCATACAGTGTGTCCTCAAGCTCATATCTCTCGATCTAAAACGTTCCGCGCAATCGTACAATCTTAGTCACCCGTAACCGTACACTGCCTGTCAAAATAAATGTACTGTCCTTTTAAACACACACAAAAAACAACAGCCGATTACAAAGCTTATTCTCAACATAATAAAGCTCACTATAAGCAGCTTCCATTTAAAAAAACAATCTCAAAATCGATTCTGACACCCATATCCGTCATCCGAATCGATATGCAAGTGTCAAAATCCTAACCTCAAAACGAGATCGAGAATTGAACTCGATTGAATTCGATTTGACTAACGTACGATCGCCCGAGGGGAGAAAGGAATAAAACAATCGAAACTTTACTACAAGAAAATAAACGACATAATCGATTGTATCGATTCACGAGAATCGAGGTTGTTAACAATTGACGCGCGTTCTCTAGTTTATGCTCTGAGGAGATGAAATGGATCTGGGGTTGAGGTCGAGAACTAGCTTACCAAGTTTACGAAAATAGGCTCTAACTTTATAGACATTGAGTAAATATTCGATTGTTCTGACAAAATGAACAATGCTTCACTAGAGATGAGACAGGTGATTAGGTAACAAAATGCCGTAGCACCTAGAGAGCCTGTTAATTTTGTTGTAACGAAAATCTGAACATTTGTTTCGTGCTGTCTTGTACTTTACTTTATTGGGTTTTGGATAGCTGACGTCTCAATAAAGTTAGGCGAAATAAAGAAATATTATTAGAATTGTTTAATGTTAAAAACACGAAATTAAGCTACGAACTAAAAACTATGAACTATAAAATATAAACAATACAATAATTCTAATTGACTTAATAGGTTCAAGCTATGTATTACTTAGAAGCAAGTATGAAATGGAAATTAACATAGGCTCATCAATAAAAGAAGATTAGAAACATTAAATGTGATTATTAAATATTAAAATAGTGACGTGTAAGTACATTAAAAGTTGGAGAGAAGTCGTTAGCCTGACATTGGGAATCACCAAGGTAAAAACATGAAAAACAACCGTTCAAAATTGGTATTTGGAAAAAAAAAGGACATCAAATCAAGTTGAGAAGTGCTACACAAGTCAATCTTATTGCAACTTTAACTTACCCTAAACGAACACCTGTTAAGTAGGAATACCTATATATTTATCAGTAAATATGTACGTAATTGTCGAGTCGTCGAATCGGGCCACCCGCGCGTTACACAGAACCCACCTGACTTGTATGCCACAATCTGTAGTGTTGGGTTACATAGCATTATGCCATAGTGATACAGATTCAAAGTGTTATGATTGGGATTGAGAAATCATAAGAGTTGAGAAATTTTTAGGTACCGCAAATTTCAGGAAAATTGTTAGCGAGAGAATCAGTCATAATCACTTAGGTGGTAGGTACCGAATTCCTTTCAACGGTAACTTTCATTATTCGTTGTTCCCTGTCAATTACAATTTGGATATCTTTAATGCGTACATACTGCATAAACTACATCAGCCACAACTAAAAAATTTGTTTGTGTCCAAATGTAGTCCTATGATGTAAAAATAATAATAATCCTAAAATTAAATACCTATTTTTACTACAACCTCTGTTGGTAGCACAGAATCTACAAAGCAGCTATATAATTAGTCATTATTTAAGTATATAAGTAGCTAATTACGGAGTTGCTCACAGAATCACAACAAAGATTTCCATTAGATACAATATAAGTAGAGTTGTTAAGAAAAGTGAACTACGGTCAAATATTTATAGCAAATAACACTTTTCGCCCCTATCTAAAAATCTCTCCAAAAACCTTAACAGTTTCCGCGGCAATTTCGACCGAGCATCCTCACAATAAAACCAGCTCCCAAAATTAAGAAAACCTTTTAACCGAAACCGAATAAAAAAACAGTGTAATCAAATTAAAAAACCTACCTCTCTCCATTGTCTTCCCGCGGCCGATCAAGATAGTACGGCGAAAACAAATAGCACTAATTACGGTAGAAATTCGGTTAACAATCAGGCAGTTTTATTCGGCAGATTAATACGGCGCATCAATCTGGCGTACGGACAAATTAGGGAATTATTTTTTTCGATTAGAACTCTATTGTTTAATCGTGGTGGGTTAATAGTTTGTTGATAACATCTCGAGGTTTTTTAATTCAATTACTTAGTTAAGTTGGAGGTGAATTTTAAAGCAAGCAGTAGAATATAATTATCTAGGTACAAGGTATCAAGGTATCTAGGTAGAATATAATTATCTAGGTACTAGGTTTTTTTCAACGATGCACCTTTGATCGCACTTCAGTATTGTTTTTTTTTTTCGAGATAGGTGCGTATAACAATTTATCGTTAGCAACTTAAATCAAATGGAAGTAGAGCCACATTCTTAGATAAAAGTTTAAGTTTGTCTGTAACTTAATGATCTTGGGTAATTCACTATTTTAAAAGTGTAATGTAGTATCATATACAGTGTTAAGTATCATGTGCTTCCTTGTAATACAGGCTAGTCCAGAGAAATATCGTAACCGACAAAATATTTTTTTTTGCCCTTAAACGGCAAAAACGGAACCCTTATAGGATCACTTTGATGTCCGTCTGTCCGTCTGTGTGTATGTCAAGACTCATTATCTCGAGAACGCGTAAAGGTATCGAATTGAAATTTAAACTGTATACGTATATCTATAGTCTCTTGCAGTTGTGTAAAAGAAAAACTTCTCTGTTATCGTTCAAAAAAGTTAGGGCCGTTTATGTCGTAAAAAACCGCATATTTTGCACTCACAAAAATCAAAACCTGCAGGGTACTTCCCGTTGACATAGAACTATGAAATTTGGCAAGAAGCATTGTCTCAAAGTACACATATAGGAATAAATCTGAAAATTGTACATTTTTATTTAAATCACAAAAAATAGGGCCTCTAAATTCACAAGATATGGGTTCAAACTTCAAAGTGAGTAAATCGTATCATGTAAGGTATCAGATAAAAGAACTTCATTAGCACATGCTAAAACATGTTTTTAATTATTTTAATAACGTGTTTGTACGGAACCCTCGATATGCGAGCCTGACTCGCACTTGTCCGGTATTTTTTATCAAAACATTTGTTAACAAGTTTGGAAAGAAGATCACGGGTTCATTTAGTTTTGCCTAATCATTTTATGATTAGTTTCAAGTAGTCAATTTGAGTAGTTAGGTAGGTACCTATATGAAATCGTACAGTAGAGACTAAAGATAAATAAATATTCATATCATCGAGTTACATTTGACGTAGTTTCATTACACTATCTTATCACACTCGACGGAGTCCATTAAGAAAAATATCTGCCTTATCATAACTGCTGCTTATCTGCCAGATGAACTGGCATCCAAATCGGTTCTGGCTACTACTCTACTCTTGGTTATACAAGTATATTTAATTATCATCATTGTCTGAGCGGAAGAAGTGGGAGAGAGTCTCAGTTTTGATTAAAAAAGGTGACGTCCACAAGTGGTACATTATTCAGAGAAAAATTGAACCAAGATGATATATACATCATTTGAAAGCTTGATATATGTGCTTCTCAAAAATATTTAATTTTGATTGTTTTTTCCTTCATTTCTTTTTAAATGTGAAAAATAAATTGTATGACAAATAATATTACAGCTTTGTATTTTTTCTAGTTTAGCAATAATAAAGTGCTTCTATCGTTATTTTACTTGCATTCGTAGCTGATTCTTCCACATTCATCTCTTAATTTGCTAAAATTAATAATTATAACCTACCAGTGTGACTAGTTAGTAGGTACAATGTGACAAAAAACACTTGAAAACTGTGTCTAATTGGTAATAATGCTTCCATTTAACAATAATAGAGGTTACTTAACCAGGGTTGCTAGAGATAAACTACCTATTGAACCAAATATATTTATTTATACTAATAGATTCAGAATTATTTATAAAAAAACGGAGGGCTCTTTTCTGGTTTTAACTGATGTAATAGACTCGGAAAAATATGAACTTTCTCGAAATGTAACGAGTGTTGTGGTTAGAATTTTTGATTATTATTATACCAGCCTCCATACATTTTGTGGACATGTCCTTTGTTTTCTTCTGTACGGGTGTTGATTTTCCTCTACAGGTCTTTTATTAATGTACTATGTATATACTTATTTTATACGATTATTTGTTGGACGTGGGCGTTGCTATCTGCGACACAGTCTTCCTGACTACTGCGGGTAGCATCGTTTCTTTTGAATTTTTGATTTTTTCAAGCCATCTTGGCGAAACTTAGTACACAGGTTTACAGATTAATGATTTTATTGTCGTCGTTCTTTATCGATTAGGGGGATACCTACGTCCCACGAAAACGTGGGGTAATCTAGACAATTTGTGAAAATGAATCAAATCAGCTAAGAATGAGTCTAGATATCTTCTTTGGCTTCTTCTATCGGTTTCTATCTATCTATCAGCCGTAGGACATCCACTGCTGGACATAGGGCTCACCCATGGATTTCCAATAAGGCCGGTTGAAAGCGGCCTGCATCCAGCGCATTCCTGCGATCTTTATTATATCGTCAGTCCATCTGTCGGTGAACGTCTTACGCTGCGCTTGCTGGTCCGTGGTCTCCATTCGAGAACTTTACTGCCCCATCGGCCATCCGTTCTTCGAATTATGTGCCCTGCCCATTGCCACTTTAATTTGCTGATCCGCTGGGCTATGTCGGTAACTTTGGTTCGTCTGCGGATTGGCTTATGAAGATGCAGTTAAAGAAATTGAGGTCTAATTTTTTTCAGTTAAACAAATTGACATCTATTTTTGTTCAGTTATACAAATTGACGTCTAATTTTTTTCAGTTAAACAAATTGAGGTCTAATTTTTTCAGTTATACAATTTGAGATCTAATTTTGTTTGGAGAACTATATACCTACTAGTTAGTGTTTCAAATGCTTAACTGTTTAACCATGTCAGAAGTCTCCAGGTGGTTTCAAAGTAGTAAAACCAGAGCGAGCCACCCGGCTTATACAAACTTATGTACTTACTTATTGAACCTGCACAAAATATCCACAAACAACACGTACCACCTACCTATAAGTTTATCTGTTAACTTAGTCTCCTATCTAAATACCTGAGCAATAAATTAACCGGGCAGAAACAATCAAGATCTCACAATGTGTGCTGCGTGTCTTATCACCCGCACCCTATCGGAGGTTGATGCAAACTGTTACCGACTCTTTGCTCAATGGTTATCGATATTACTTAGTTGCTGGCTTGCAGTGTTGCGTCATGTCCGTAACAAAGCTTCAGGTGCTGTGCTCAAATGCCTAGACTGATTTCTTTGTTATCTGTTCTAGTTTAAATATTTCCGTCTTTTCCTTATACAGGCTAATCATAATGCGCTTAGCCAACAGGAGGAGCCCTGACTATCACAATAACTTTTACGATGAAGCCAACCAAGAATTTGCGAAAAACCCAATCTGCTTGTGGCCATAAAGCCAGAATGTGGAACGCTTTGTCTGGGTCTATCTTCCCGCTAAAGTACAACGTATCTTCAAATCCCGAGTAAATAGGTGTCTTCTAGGTAAGTCAGAAACTCAGAACTGCGCTCCAAAACCAAGATCCTAGATGTAGGAGAGAAGGCTGGAAGTCTGAAATGGAATTGGGCCGGACACATCTGCCGCATGCACGAAGATTTGTGGGCCTAAACCTGTACAATGTGGACACCCATCATCAAGAGACCCCTCGGTAGGCCCAAAAAAAGATGGCGAGACGTGCTTGATTCCCACTGCAATGGATGGAACACCAAAGCTCTCGACCGAAAAAAATGGAAAGAGGGAAGGGAGGCCTTTGCCCTGCAGTGGGACGATAACGGCTAAAAATAATAAATAATAATAATAACTAGGTAAGCGTGCTACACCCTAGACCGCACATCAGCTCAACATGAAGCAGTATGTAGTAAAACGCAAACCTATTCGAAATAAAAAAAATGTCATGTTCATGTATTTTGTCGATTCCGAGTTGTAATTTTAGGAACAGCTGATTTTTTTTCTCGAATTTCGTTTTGACTCCGTGGTAAAAGTTGTTCATAGCAATGGTCTTAATCACCCTCCTTTCGGCTTAGTAGAGGGCAAACAGATAACCCTGTAGTTTTCATTTAGATTGAACTATAGTTTAATTCTTTATTTAAGAGTGCGCCTAGTACCACGAAAAAAACAGATTTCACCCGCGCTTCTTACATCGCCCGCTATCATCTATGCTGCTTTGTTTAGAGTCGAAAATCGCATGACACAGTTCACAATGAATTTGGATTCGAGCGCCAGCTTACATTTTTAGGTGACATTTTATTTATTTATTCAAAATTTAAGCATATATTAAAAAAACTGATCGATTACTCTACTACAACATTAGTCTGGCTACGTAATTTGTCAATAATATTGTGGTGTTGTCGCTGATAATTTCGAGCATTTGAAAAAAAAAAATTTTTATGATGCGAAGTTTTAATTTTTTTCTAAAGTAACCATACTATTTTCCAAAATTCTACGCAATTACTCTGCTACTATAGAATTTTTCCTTTCCTATAATATTTTTTTTAATATGGATATTTATGTTCGTTACCTTTACACCACGTCTTTTAAAATACACCTTTCGTTTGATTTTGGCATTAGGCGCCCCCTTAAGTTTTATGTCCCTCTATAAAAATATTATATATATATATCTTTTTTTACAAAAACGTAACAACTAATTTTATTCAATTGAATAATACAGTTACATTACAGTTATAGTTATATCAGACATTGAATAATACAGTTACAGTACAGTTATAGTTATATGTATAGTACAGTTTGCTTTGGTGATTGCTAAGAAACACCTAGTCAAACCAAGTAATGAGCTACTAATAAAGTTTTATATAAGCGTTTCATAATAAAATTTCATCTCGTTCATATCTTACTCCGGAAAGGTTTATCTGTAATTACTAAGAATTTGCCGATTACCATGAAGCAATATATTTTATTTGTATAAGCAGAAACTTAATGTAATTGGTTTTACCTTATCAAATTCTATCGACATATTACAATAAAAACGAAAGGAATAGGTACACTAAAACTCTCATACTCGTAATGTAATGACTTCATGATTATAAAATATAACTACTAAACATCTTTTTCAAAAAATAGCTCTATGTTTAATTTTTAGGGTTCCTTATCTCAAACGGAAAAAACAGAACCCTCATAGGATCACTTGGTTGTCCCTCTGTCCGTCTGTGTGTATGTCAAGACTCTTTATCTCGGGAACGCGAACATATCGAGTTGAAATTTAAACTTTATACGTATATCTATGGTTTCTTGCAGTTGTGTAAAATAAAAACTTATCAGTTATCGTTTAAAAAAGTTAGAGCCGTTTATGTCGTAAAAAACCGCATATTTCGACACTCACAAAAATCAAAACCTACAGGGTACTTCCCGTTGATATAGAACTATGAAATTTGGCGAAAAGCATTGTCTCAGAGTAAACACATAGGAATAAATCTGAAAACTGTACATTTTTATTTAAATCACAAAAAATAGGGCCTCAAAATTCACAAACAACATTCAAGGTGAGTAAATCGCATCATGTAAGGTATCATATAAAAGAACTTCAATAGCAGATGCTAAAACAGGTTTTTAATTATTTTAACAATGCGTTTGTACGGAACCCTCGATGTGGGAGCCTGAATCGCACTTGTCCGGTTTTTTTTTATCGCGACTAAGTCTGTGCTTGACCACCAACTCGCCTGATGGTAAGCGACATTGTGATCGAAGATGAATCATGCAAACTTACTGCTAGTTATAGTTAAGCTTTTCACTAATTTTGTTTCCTTATAAAGCATCATCATTAACATCCTAAGTCATATATTTAAAAATTGTAGCTTTTAATCGAGCTGAATATGTATTCAAATCATAAATAAATTAGTGATTATTAAATTCGAGCTGAATGATAGTTAGATGAAGTTATTAAAGCACAAGTCCGCAGACTACAGACATTTCATTTCCTTTCAAGCCACGGAATCTTTAAAAAATCCCACTGTTATTTATGTAAACAATATTATCTTTTGATCGAAATCATTAAACAAGTAGTAGTAAATAAGTAGGAATTAATCCAGCAAAAATGTAGCCAAGGCAAGATCGATCACAATTCGCACTATCAAAAAGTTGTCAGATGTTATGTAGTGCCAATCTTCTAACTCTACTTAACTCTACAAATTCTTACTTCACAAACTCGACAGCTTAGTCAATATATGACTAGACCGCTAGCTATATAAGTTTATCCTAATTTTATTTATTTTCAAGGTACGGAATCCTAAAGAAATCCCAGTGTCATTTATAAAAACAATTTTATCTATTAATCGAGCTGAAAATGTATACAAATAATTAATATGAAAATAATCGAGTTGAAATAATAGTTAGAAGAAGTTTTTAGAGCACAAGTCCGTCGATTACCTAATCTGTAGCGATACCGGTGACCTGAGATGCCCTGGTCTCAGATTACTATCTGATAGTCCCGGAGCACGATACTGTGACATGCTCAGTTGGGGAAAAAGATGGCTGATGTCGTTTATTTCGTCAACATCAGAGGGGTTAGCACAGGTTTACACGTAAATTGAAACTACAGCTGTTTTCGTATAGCTCTATACGTTGTTGTACAGCGCCCCTGGCGGAAACGAGGAAGAACTAAGCAAAATTTATGGAGCCACACCCGAACGCTACGCAAAACCTGGACTAAGGGCTCAGTCTACGCTAATCAGTTTATATTTTAAAACACCTCACGGCATGGTTTAGGCTTTCTTTCTACCCTTGCACCTATATATAGAGAAGTTGTGCTAGTCTAGTGATGGTAACGCTCACCTATCATTCTTGAGGTGGTGGGTTCAAATCCTGGTCCCACACCAATGAGTTCTTTGGAACTTATATATATTATACTAGTTATTACCCGCGGCTTCGCCCGCATGATATTTTGATTTTTAACGCAATATCATTATTATTTATAGCCTATGTGTTATTCTGATATAAAAGCTATATTATTGCAAAGTTTCATCTCAATCCGTTTAGTAGTTTTTGCGTGAAAGAATAACAAACATCCATTCATCCATCCATCCATCCTCACAAACTTTCGCGTTTATAATATTAGTACCTACTGTACTGTAATGTACCAGCCTTTTTAATAGTCCACTGCAGGACGTAGGCCTACCCACGAAGGGTGATTGGGCCATATCCACCACGCTGGCCCAGTGCGGGTTGGTGGATTCACATACGCCATCGAATTTCTTCTACGGACGTATGCAGGTTGCCTCACGATGTTTTCCTTCACCGAAAAGCCAGTGGTGTGAAATTCCGTACATTAATTCCAAAGAACTCATTGGTACGGGACCGAGGATTCGAACCCACGACCTCACGATTGTAAGGCGGGTGTCACTACCGCTTGACCACCACGTCTCATAATATTAGTAGGATAGGATAACTTTTTTGTGGTGGTCTAAAGTAAAGCCTCGATTGTTCATGTCCATCCCTTCCATAATAAACTTTGTAATACCCAATTATACGTTCTTATCTTAAAGTACAAGTACAAAGAAATGAACTGTATAATGTATACCATACAGATAAAAATCTACATCAAAACCTGTCCGCATTACGCAAATATCATTTACAAAATAGAGCATACACGACCGTTGACATGGCAGATGTAGTCTTATCAGCGTTGTAGATATGCGACGGATGCTGGCCGTTATCAGGCGATACTATATTTTTAATTTGAAGCTGATAACCGAGCGAGATAGCGATAGTTATCAGCGCGCTAGAGAGGGACGGAGATAGCGTGATGGACGCATGGTGGGTGATATAAGATAATATCGATGACAATTAGGTTGGTTCGAAAGCTATTATCGATGTATGATGACCTCTAATTTAACTTGTCTGATAGCTGTTCTGGAAAAAATGATGTTCACGGATATGACGGCTTGTGACCTACTGGATATACCCAGATTGGCCATGTGTCAATATTGTGTCGTTGATAGAAAAATACTTAGTGCGTAGATTTCGCTAGAGCTTAAGATAAACATAGATAAGCTTTGATAATATAATTTAACCGCGACATTTACCCGCGAAACAAACAATTTATCCCAAATTATTATCGAATGAGACGTTATAAGGCTCAGAGTAAATAAAAAAATCAAGAGAGAACGTTGAACAGTCAAGAGAAGCCGGTTTTTGATACATGTGTGAGTGCGTCGCTGTTGCGCCGCCATAGTTCGACAGACAAGCCAAGGCGTAGTTTCCTTGTACGTTGATGTGTGTGTGTAATTGTCTGTACACGGCGAGGCGTACTTTTGGTCGGCCTCACTTGTTTGTTCACAACATTCTGTCTTTATTTTTTATTTGGTCTCAGTTATAAGGTATTTTTTTGTCATTGTTAACTATTTTTCAAACTTTCGTCATTCATTAATCGCCATTAATTAATTAAGCGCCATTTAGGCAATTTGACGAGGTATCACGGCGCCAATAAATTGTCATTGGCGACTGGTACTGGACTGATACTGATATTTTGGAAAAAAAAATATGTGTAAAAGTCTCCTCCCTTGCTGATGATACTTCCGAATGGATATCGTCAAGCTCAGGCTCCTTACTTTCACAACCATTATTTGAAGATATGGATGACCGAAAGTAAAGTGCACTTGAGATAAATCTACAGATGTCTCAGTTTCAAGTTAATCAGATGAGTTGCCAGACTGTTTCTGTCGCCCAAATTTTTATTTGTACGCCAAGTCAAAGGAAATCTGTAGGACTGTAGGTACAATCAACAATGCAAAGCCACCTTTGCAACATTAACGATATCCAATTTGAAGTATGAACTAAGTATTAGTGGGGACCTCAAAAGTCTCCCACCACAACAGGCACTTAACCATGAATAAATTAAAAGATAAGAAGCGTTATACGGACATTGAATTAGCGAAATCAAATAACAGATTCACACAGAATGCTATCGCAGCTCGCATCCCGTTCGCCATTACTCAGCGATAAGGCACGAATATTAGCTGGTTGAAATCTGATGCTCATGTTGCTATTGCATCTAGGGATTTTAATATCTAATGCTCAAATCTATTCCTACTTTAAGTAGGTAGGTACCTAAGGTGGTTATGGTGTTAGAGTTTAAAAACCGAATGAACGCCTTTGACATGGCTAAACGGTTAAAACAACTGGGACTTACAATTTAACGGGTCATCCGAGCCACGGTAGCGTTTTTCACAACAGAACAAGCCGGAAGTCGCGTAAATACCTTCCTTACATAGGCGACGTAACACCTGCTCGTACCACCGCCAGGGATTGGAATGCCCTGCCACCGTCACTGTTTCCTGTTTGCAGTTTGACAATTACAATTTGGATATCTTCAAGTCAAGAGTGAATGGGTATCTTCTAGGTCTACATACTCCATCTTCAGCTACAACTTCGCTTTGCATCAGACGCGTTGGTGTCCAAATGTAGCCCTATACTACATTAAAAAAAGCGCTCAGTTGTAAGTACCACCCGCGGTCACCCATCCGAAGACTGAACGTGCAGTACGTTGCTTAACTTTGGTGATCGTTGACAAACACCTAGTCAAACTACGCCATGGGCGCTACATAATGTCTAATGCATAAATCTATACTTAGTACAAATGTAAGTAAAACGAGCTATGGAGAGGGCTATGCTCGGAGTCTCTCTGCGGGATCGAATCAGGAATGAGGAGATCCGTAGAAGAACCAAGGTTACCGACATAGCCCAACGGATTAGCAAGTTGAAATGACAATGGGCAGGGCACATAGCGCGGAGGACTGATGACCGGTGGAGTCGAAAAGTTCTCGAGTGGAGACCACGTACCAGCAAGCGCAGCGTAGGACGTCCACCCACAAGGTGGACGGATGACTTCATTAAGACCGCAGGATCGCGCTGGATGCAAGCCGCTTCCAACCGGTCTTATTGGAGATCCATAGGGGAGGCCTATGTCCAGCAGTGGACGTCCTTTGGCTGATGGATGGATGATGGATGATGTAAGTAAGTGAGGTGGCTAGCCCTGGTGTCAGAGTTTGTAAGCCGAATAAATGTCTCCGACATGGCTAAATAAAGCAGATAGGATCCAAAATTTAGGTGTCATCCTACCCACAGTAGCGCTTAGTTGTAAATGTATAGTAGCCGGCAAACAACTTGAACGTTAAACCATAGCTACCTCTCGTTTGTTTTCTCTGCTAACGAAAGGGAGAGAGTGATATTATTTTGTTCAACTTACGTGCCGGGACCTATACGGTCATTCATCCAAATCCGCGGTTACCCTTCCAAAGACTGACCGTGCTGAATGTTGCTTAACTTCTGTGACCGCTAAGATATAACTAGCTAAACTACGCTATAAGCGCTTCGTATAAAGTAAAAAAATTAGGTGCTGAAATTAATTCACTTTCGAGTGATTTTAGTTGTTGGTTGGCCAATTACTTTTGTTTAAAAAAAAGGAAATTATGCAGTAATCGCGTGTGCATATTTTGGTTTCGTTAATAAAATATGTTAATTGATTAAAACTACCAATTAAATGTTGAATCGATATCGAGTATTCATTACGAGTTTTATCGAAAAAATGTAAAATTGTTATCGAAACATCGGTAGCTCGATCACTGATTGCTTATCTCAAGTTATCGATGGACGAACCTAAATAACACAAAATTTTGTAGTCAAACACTATTTACACATGTCGACTATATTATCAGTGGCATATCACTGAAATGAATGTGTAAGTTTGTGTGTTACATACAGTTACATTTACTCGATTTCGTACTAGATTTTTGCAAGATAATGATTTGGCACTGGAAAGGTATTCGTTTCGTGATTACTCAATAAGCAGCCCTTTCTATTAGTTTTAAAGGATTTTATAGCATTTTATTTTTATCAACACCAATTAAATAATGGAAAAAAAATTGTTTGGAGATGTACAAAAGCATTGATTAAATAGCCTTAAAACTGCCATTGGCACTGATTTAATGGTAATTGTTCTCAGAATACTTTTTTTTAAGTCGTTTGACATGTCATACCTATATAATTAGTAGACCAGTGTTCAGTTAGACATGAGTATTGTAACTTAGCGCGATCTCTGCCAAAAAAATTACTCCTAAAAATACTTCGTCTCCTACATCGTCTTGCAATGGACTATTGAAAAGGCCGGTAGTGCTTGTACAGTACAATAGAGATCACATAGTACGGAGGACTGATGATCGATGGAGTTGAGAAGTGGGTAGAAGTAAGTAGAAAAGTTCCCGAGTGGAGAACGAATCGTAGGACGTCCAGGTCCACCCACAAGATAGATGGATAGCCTCAGGATCGCGCTATATACAAGCCGCTACCAACGGGTCTTAACGGCGATGTTTAGCGGAGGCCTATATCCAGCAGTGGATGTCCGATGGCTGATGGATGTACCTATTAGATGCATGGATGAGGAACAGGAACGATAGAACGTTTAAAATTGAGCTCAAACCTAATTCCTATTCGAAGAAACCGACTCTATATTCCGTAACAGATCATGCGATCCAATTAAACATTAGCAATGTTTACTTCAACGTACAGATCGCAACTCTGATTCCATTTTATTTATTGTGTCGTGCATTGATATAACGTATGATGGTATCTGTGAACACAGTCATGATCTGACCTAATTCGATCACGGTTGTGGACTCTATGTTTTTCAAGTTAAAGTTGCATTTGGATTGCTCGGAGAGGGGTGTCCTCTAATGTAGGAGGATTTATGCACACAGCTGAACATGTGTACGTGGGATGGAGATGTCGAGTCCTTCACATTTTTTTGGTTACGAAGGTGGGGTTGGACTGATCGGTTATGGTTGCTGGAAAGGACTTATTGTAATAAAGGAAATAATAGGAATAAAAAATTTAGGAGTACTACGAACTACTACGATATATTTTGTTTTATGAAAATGGTTTAAACTGTCAAAGTTAACTACGCATAAATGTTTTAACATAAAATATAAGAAAAGTCGTAAATCACTAAAAATTTTGATTTGAAATTGATATAAGTTTATATAAAGCGTTGACTACACTGAGGTGGCTTACGTCTACGTATAGGGTTTGACCAGTCATTGAAGCTCGTGATTTCAGTTAATTCAAGTTTTTAAGGTAAGTTTAGGTTAGACTATAGCAATAAAGTTCGATAAAGGGAACAAGATCAATATTTTGAAAGAGATGTGTAAATACGTTTTACCAATTATTTTATAGCAGAGGATGCCAATACAAAAATAAAGCATGTACCTAATTAAAGTATATCGAAACTATTATTAAGTTATAAGAATTTGAACACTACGTACACGCATAGAACGTAGAACTTTCTCATACAACTTCTGAAGCTTCTGCAATATCCACACTAAAAATTTAAACTATTGCGTTTTAGGAATAAAGGCCACCAGAAGGCCGCTGTCATGAACAAGGAATTAAACAGCTATAAGTAAATGCCTAATCGCAACAAAGCTAAAAAAATATAATCTATCTAAAACACACCCAGACGCTATAATCAGATTAGAATCCAAAGGAAATTCTAAGCATCGCGAAGGTAAAATTATAAATCTCTCTAAGTGATAAGCATCGTTATCGGAGTTCCATATCAGGGAATGATCGATCAAACGGTTTATCTGTAAATCCTCCGATTAGGGACCCGGAGATATAGATCAAATTACACGGATAGAAAATGTTTTGGAAGGATTACGTGTACTGGCGGGTGGAAAACTGGTTTACGCAGAGAGACACGCACGCGACACAAAATACCGAGAGTACAGAAGTTAAACTTTTTCAAAGAGGCGTTATCTAAAAAAAAAATTAAGTGATAAAAGTATCCGATAGATGGCGACAATAGTTTGAAATCGTCGATCCTTTGACTATGGAAATCGTACTGTCATTGTCAAGATGTCTTCTTCTTCTTTTTTATGTTTTGGCGTCGCATTGTTGTGCATTTGCCAATATCAAGTATTAATATTGAATAATGTTTAGTAATATTTTATCAAAATAGTCACGTCATAGTCCAATAAACTCGCGGTCAAGTCCAAACGTAGTCCAAGTCAAACCTCAGTAAAGTATTGGAGACTTTAATATAGGTTTCTCTCTCACACCCTATTCCAGTTGATAATGACAGATCAATTTATATGACTATTACGCCATCTAGTAAGTTTTGTGAAACTATTTTTTTTTTTTGGAAAACTCCTCAAAACGCTGGAGAACGTTTTTTTAACTGCGAACGCCCTAGGAACGTATACGGAACTTTGACAGTGAGATTTCGAAAACCATTCGCCATATTTGTTTTGATAGTTTTATTTTTTATTAACGTTCCGTTTCACCAATTCCCCCTTTGCAGTAGCTTCGCCTCCGGAAAAATGCAGGCTTTCTAGGCCGTTTTTTTCACCGGGCAACGGACCCTTAATAAACAAATTATTAGCGGTCCGTTGTGCGGTGAAAAAAACGGTTTATACTGGTTTGATAAATGAAAGAAGTATACAAATTAAGTATTTAGAAAATTAGGCTTTTACTATAAATACAACGGGACTAAACTCAGTAGTAGTAAAAAGAGTACGGATAGTCATAACAACGACTATAGTTTCGGTCACGCTCGGCGATCTTTCTCAAGTTGGCGAGTGCTAGCACGCGGAACCGTCTCGCAATTCGCAATACACTGCCGACCGCGGCGCGTATATAAATGATAATTTTCGAATTAATCATTTGGGCAATTTTTACCGAATTCCAAAAAGGAGGAGGTATTGTTAGTCTGTATGTTATGTATTTTGTTTATGTTAATCGATATTTTCACCAATTGGGAACCGATTTAAAGACTTCTTTTTTAGTTCGAAAGAGTATATTTCCGAGGTGGTTTCATTTGAATTTTATCGAAATCGGCTGAGCCGTTTTAGATAAATCCACAAAAATGTACATGGATCTATAATTATTCGGTTCGAATTCTGTTCACGGTGGAAGTCGGTGTTGCAATTTTTACTAAAAATAATTATGTCTTCTTGCAAATTCCATAAGAAGTTCTAGAGATCACGCCTTTGAATGCAAAGAAAGCACACTTTTGCGACAGTTAAGTAAATAAATAATAAATAAATATTAAGGGACACGTTACACAGTTGTACTTAGTTTACCTACTCGTACTTGTGTCAGCGCTTATACGTCCAGCTATCACAGTTTTATCTCTAGATACCGATCGCTATCTCCCTCGTCCGATTATAATCCACCCCTGGATAATTCCTATCGCATAAATTTATCAAGATTAAATTTTAATATAAAATTCACTAGAAAAACAAATTTTCGATTGCAACAAACTTGATCCTATTACGAAGGCTGTAGATTCGTGTAAAGTAAATTAAACATTAATGTAATTACGATAAGTATCAGTTTTGCAAATGATAAGATTGTAATCGGGATATCTTGGATCTGATCTGACCTTGGTTCCGTTCTCATGATATAATTGGAGCTGATCAGAAGTAATTGCAACGTATCGAGATATCATTATACTCGTACCTACTTTCGACTCGCTTAATTTGATTTTAATAACAGATTAAATACATGATTAATTTTAATAAAATCATGAGTAAATAGGTAGATAAGTATTATGTAGGTCCCTATGTTCTAGGTAAGCGTGTTACACTCCATGCCTACTGCATATCTGTTTAACTTCACGCAGTATGTAGTCAAACGCAAAGTTAAATTAAATAATACAAGTTAATATCAATAATTTGAAATGGTTCTCTAGGAGATGGAAAAATTTAATAAACTAGCTTTTCCCGTGACTTGAATTTCACGAAACAACGTGAAATTTTAGTTTTTGTTCTATCCATTAAGAAACTTTTAGTTTTCCCAGATAATAGATATAAATTTGATTCAGCCTATATACAGGGTTACTAGTAATTATTTAGCATACTTTTAAGGCATAATCTGTACATCAGAACAAACATTTTTTGTTCTACGACTTCTAAAAATTAGTATTCATTTTCTACTGTGCAAATTTTTAAAAATAATTGGACTTGTCTAAAGTTATTTAACTCTTTGTAAAAAGTGCATGAGCCGCCACCCGCGATACATGGCCCTCAAAGGAAATATTGTGTAAATATGCAAATATATAATAAATAAGGTAAGTAAGTAAGGTATCTAAGTAAAAACAATTATTACCACATATGTTAATTCTACTTATTAAAAAAATATTGGAAAATTTGTTGACATTTGGGAAAAGTTGTAAAACAGGATTTTTTTTAAAACCTTAAAAGGATTTTAATTGATTACCAATAACCCTGTATACCTATTTTATTATGTTGGAGTTAAAAAAAAAACACTTGTAGGTACTTTGGACTTTCCCAATCCGCACTAACATTTATGTACAAAACATTTAGTGCTCTTATTTGACCAACTTACAGATAACTTAGTAACTTATCTCTCTTAGATAAAAACCTTCCAGACGCTTCTCTTCTCATGCACTGATAATTATCGCTCATGTAATCATTCACAAAAACAACGATAGCTGGTCTTAAAAATTATTTGTTTGAGATAAGTTTTGCTCTGGAACGGTGTCTTCAGATTATGCCACATTACTTAGAAACCAAAATCGAAGAAATAATATTTTCTATACCTAAACATAGTACAGTACAGTAGATTAGTGTTAAAAATGGCAGGGCATATGGCGCATAGAACTAAAAATCGATAGAGCTGTAAAGTTCTCGAAACGAATCTGCAAGCGCAGTCAGAACAACCCTTATGTGGTTTTCTGTCAGTAGTACCATTGATTAGTTCCAATGATGGTACTACTCACTCATGGATGTATTAAAATCCTTCGTAGGTATGGAATTCCTGTCCTGATCTGAAGAAAAAAATCTACGATTCTTGCATTCTTTTCGAAAAGTAATTAAATAGTGTAACGGCATACTAAATACTCAACTAACAATTCAGCATACTGGCATCGTAAATGGTGGCCCAATTCTGTTTTGAGAATAACTATTATTTATGTGACTCCATATTTAACAGCAAAAATATTTATAAGCGTAAAAGGGTAATACGGTAATAGTGTACTCTGGAGGGTCCGTAAAATGTATTATAGAAACGATTCTTTACAGATTATCAGTTATCATGTGTTACAATGTACACTTTTGTACGACACGGCAGCTGTGAGGCCATTAAGTTGGCGATCCATCTTGCTTGGAAGAAAATATTAATTTATTTGTAGAAGTTTTAAATCGTGTGTTACTTGTTTATCACTTTTAATGTGCAGTCCCACTATATACATGTTTGCCACTTTTGTTGACAAACAAAACTCCGACTGTGTGTGAAGTTGAGTTGACGACATTTGTGTTCGTCTATATCAAAAGGATCATTAAAAAAACCGGACAAGTGCAAGTCAGGCTCGCACACCGAGGGTTCCGTACAAATCCAGAAAATTTCACAAAATTGGGAAATACGTTGTTAAAATTTAAATACTCATCATCATCATCGATATAAGTTTTTTTTTTAATTTTCTCGTCATTCATCAAAAATTGTTAAAATAATAAAAAAACCTGTTTCAGCATGTGCTAATGAAGCTCTTTTATATGATATCTTACATGATACGATTTACGCACTTTGAATTTTAAACCCAGATTTTGTGAATTTCGAAGCCCTATTTTTGTGTGATTTAAATAAAAATGTACAGTTTTCAGATTTATTCCTATTTTGTACTCTGAGACAATGCTTATCGCCAAATTTCATAGTTATGTGTCAACGGGACCCTAAAAACCACTATTTTACACTGATAGCAGAATTATGTTTTTTTAGTCAAAATGGAAAAATAACAAATACACATTCGTTAACGACAGGTTAGCAGAAACTCTAAAATGTTTTTGGTGAAACTGTACTCTAAGAGCCAGACTCCGCAGCAATATCCGCAAAAGCTATTACAGTGTGTCCACTGCAGAAATACCCTTTTGACAGCTCACGCCTATGAAGTTTAGTATTATTAAGGTCGAAATTTCATCTAAATAGTATTGTACTTGATGGACGTGTGATGACGTGTCTTAGTGATGTGCCACACCAATTACTACGATTGTGCCACAGATTTCAAATAACCGGTGGAAATAAATGCTAACATATAAATAATGTAAATTGTACAAGGTGTAGTAATTATGTAGGTATATAAAACCCTTCTAAAAATAGAAATGGACTTCTTATCAACCGGTCTTTAAATATAAATAAATAAATATTTTTGGGACATCTTACACACGGCCTCTGACCCCAAACTAAGCAAAGCTTGTGATATGGCTGCCAGAGACTGATATACTAAATATACTTATTTTTAAAAACATACTTATATAGATAGTAACTAAATAACACCCAGACACAGAGCAAACATTTATGTTCATCACATAAATATTTGCCCTGGTGGGGATCGAACCCACGCCTCTTTGATCCAAAAGTTAGGGTCACTAACCACTGAGCCACCGAGGCAGTCAAAGTCAAGCTTTGATGAACTACTGTTCTCTGTGTTTTGTGATTAACTACGCACTGGTTTGGTGGAGTCTGAACCTAACTCTTTGTTACTTTGTAGTGAAAATATTTATGATATTGATGTATTGGAATAATTTACCCATTATCATGTTTTGTATGGAGTGGCTGTGGTCGGAATCTCGGCGAGATCGAATCAGATATGAAGAGACCCGTATAATAAAAGTTACCAAGTGCATTTATCGCGTAGCCAACATGGCATACTCCTTAGAGCTAGTTTTCTGAGCAATGTGCTATTTTTTAAGTAATTTTCTACGTCACAAATAGCAAGGTCCGTGTCCTTTCCTAAATGATGATATAAAATTACAAATACGACTATAGGTACATGAAAAGAGTTAATTTCATCTTAGGCTATGTTTGTACGATTTATCTGCTTTGCAAAATGCAGGAACTTTCGATGTATATATTCAAATTGAAATTTTCTTTATTTCAGGCAAATACATCAAAATTATAGAATATGCTCATTATTGGCAACAACTTTTGCTAAGAGACAAACTGCAAAATTGCGAGATAATATTAGGAGTTGCATTTAAAAACTAATTGACACTGGATAAATTGTATATATAAATATCAGATGTTTTGCGATTTAAGGGATTGGTCCTCATAGTAAATGTT